>OW387026.1:107675499-109006366 GCA_936439885.1 Nowickia ferox | reverse complement strand
TCTTAATGTCGAATCATAGACGACAGAAAAATGAAGATACCTGGTTTATGAAAATTAATTAATAAATTCCTGGCTGCCTTGCATGAAATTAAAAAAAAAATTTTATCTATCAGAAACTTCATGTTAGTTAAGCTTGTTTAGATGACAGAAAAACGAAGATACCGAGGTATTTGAAATTAATATTCAATCTGACCAGCATTCAATTATAAAAAATAATAATTTATCAAAAATTGATATTAGTTAAGTTTGTCTATCTAGACGAATGGAGCACTTGCTCCATTTCGTTGGTGCAATTGTCAACTGGTCAGTCAGTAGAATTCAACAAAAAATTTTGAAAAAGCTAAACTTATATTCTTCATGGCAATTTAACATCTTTATTTAATTCTAACCAAAATAAATAAGACTATTAAACTGTTTGTAATTTTTTTTCAATTGTAGCTGAAGTCTACTGATAAGTTGCTTGAGCAGCAACCAAACGCATCTAGATGTGCTTAACCAAAAACAAACAAACAAATTTGAAATTCGCAAATTCTTCATATGAACTCATTTGGATTGAAATTCGAGTAAACATATCGCTCATTTACTGAAACAACGTCATAACTCAAAAATTCCAATTTTTTGCTTTAATTTTCAGTTAAAATGTATTCGAATTAATTCTCATATCGTTCTTCATGTTGAGTAAAAATTTCATATAAATTTGGGACTTATTTTGTAAAACGCAACGACAAATTTTAACAAATTTTGTATGTGTTTTGTTTTTGTAATTTAATTTTTTCCATGTAAAATTTGCCAATACTTCGCGTTGTGTTTTACAAAATTAGTACTCGGCTATTGGGATAAAAATAAAAAGTTTTTAAATTATCTGTCATAAGTTGTGTGTAAATTGAAAACTTTAAACTCGATTTCTGGCAAAGTAGTCTTTTTTTAGTTATTATGTTGTTTGCGTAAATGAGCAATATGTACTTCGATGTTTATAACTTTTAAAGTTGGATCGAACTCATTCACTAGCTCATTTTTGAGAGACAAACAAGTGAACAAGCCCATGTAATTTAAATGTTCGATCCAAGTCTAACAAATTTTAGTGAATTTATATCATGAAATTATTTATAAAATTTTATACAATTTGTTGCAAGAACGTTTTTAAATTTGCCAACGGCAGCGGTAAAAAGGCGAGTGATATAAAAAAATGGAAAAATTATTAATATTGTAATTATTTGCAACAACTTTTGTAATCTGATTTTTTTCTTTACGCCTGCTGTTCATTCAATTTTTGTTAAAAACAAAAAGCCAAACAGCAAAACAATCACCCTGCATTTTGATAGACTTTTCAGTTCCACTATTCACTGTGTTGACACGATTGCAACATTTTTCTGGCTGCTGCTGCTGCTGATGCTGCTGTTGTTCAAAACATAAACAACAAAAGCGACAACAACTACAATATGTTGTAGGTAATAATATGAAAAAATATTTGTACATATATATCGCTTGAAATAGTAATAAACAATTGCAAAATGAACAAAATTGAATGCGAACAATTGTATCGATCATTTTAAATTGCTGCCACAATTGTTCAGACAATCAATGGCTGGCTGGTTGTTGGCTCTTATAGTATTGCTTGATCTGAAATACTCGGGGGGATTTTTGTGTCTTTTTATAAAAAAAATTTAAGAAATCATTTACAGAATTAAAAATTAAAGACTCAATGGCAAACTTTAGCTGTTGCTTTCGTTTCTACTCAAAGTCTGGGATGTATGCATGTATGTTTACAATAGTTTTAGATTTATAAGACTTATAAATATTTACAAAAAAACCCCAGCCATATGGAATAAATCTTTTCCTCAGTTATATTTTTAAAAGAAACTTTCAAAAGTTAATTATCATTATTATTATTATTAAATTTAGTTGCAAAATCTTTTATTTAATTTGGAGGAAACTTCTCAACAAAATTTTATGGTTTATTTTGTATATAAAATTTTATTTTACAGTTTTGTCACTGTTTTCATGTAATGGCTTTCTTTTATTTACTTTTCTTTTTGTAATGTTTTTTTTATTACTTTTCAAAAACGTTAATAGAATTTTCAATTAAAAGCCAGCTAAGTAAGCCACTTCTTTTTTTAACAGCTTCCGTACAATTAATAATGAAATAAACTGTAAGAGAAAATGAAGAAAGCAAAAAGCTTAAACCCAGAAAGTCTGACAAAAAACAAATTCAAGAGTTGGCTCACACGTTTCTTTTGAAAAAAACCCTACTTTTTTCCTACAATTGAGATTCATGAGTAGCGCTCGCAGTGCGAGTAGTTTGTGGCATGTGCTTACAAATATTTACAAAAATTTATATACATACATATGTACGAGTATCTTGCTTATTTATTTTTGTACTGAATATCTTTTTCTTTTAAAATAATATTAACTTAAGTATGCCTTCTAGCTCAAAAAAGTTTTGTATTTGTTGCTTTATTTAAACTTTTTTGTGTATAGAGATGAGTTGTTTGGTTTTGTGATCGGCGGAAGTGCTAATTTTTAAAGGAAATATAAATCAATTTTTTTTGTTGATTATTTTCTTCAGCGCCACAATTTTATTTTAGATCATTATTTTGACCGAAAATATAAAAAAGCTATCAAAAGTATAATTTGAGTCAATAAAAATAGAAAACTTAAGACACATACGGAAGTGAAAATTTCAAATACGGGGAACAAAACGAAAGACTTAAACTACAAACTTGATTTTAAAGATTCACCTCTACTTGAAATACGGAGTTTCTTTTTAATTAAAAAAAATGTATTAAATATTAAAAGTAAAAAAATAAAGTAAAAAATAAGAAATAAATTGGGGAAAAAATTTTATATTTAAAAAAATAAATAGCAATTTTTTTTATAAAATGTATAAAAGATTACATAGTTTTTTGTAATTGGAAAAAAACAAATTTTAATTTCGCAGTTCTAATTTTTATTATTTAAATGGGCCAAAAACATTTGAAATTGTTTAGAAAAAATAGTCTAATGAAAGTTTTAATTATTCCCACAACTAACAGAAACGAACTGCAATTATTCAATAATTTGTAATAAAATGCTTCAAAACAATTCTCGTATATTTTTTTAATTTATTATTATTTTTTGATACAGTAAGCAAGTTATCAAAGAAATGCACGCTGATGCAGAAGCAGCAGTTGCCTTACGAAACACATTAATGTTCAATGTTACAATTTCCGCAAAATTTCGAGAAAAAACACTATTTTGCTAAAAACCGCAGGATATTAAAAAAATATTTGGAACAAATTTTAAAAACTATGAAAACTTGAAAAAAATTTTAAAATTTTTGTAAATGTATTTCAATATTTTATTATTATTTAAATACGAATTTAAAAAAATTTATTTATCTGTCTACTGAAGTTTTGCCTAAACCGACGAAATGCATCTAGACGGGCTTAACCATCAAAAATTTTTTTTTTTTTAATTTTTAAAATGTTTTTCTTTTTCATATAAATTCATCAGCGAATCAAATTTAGGCTTCGCTTCATCCATCAAATTTTTGGATTTGGTATGAAGAACAAAAAAAACTAATTTTTGAAAATGTTGTTTTTAGTTTCATGTAATTATCACTTTGGTTATGGTTTTTCTTTTCTACAATAAAATATGTACTACATTTCAATGTAAAAAGTGCAATTTGATGTTCGTTTCTGAAAAATGTTTTACTCACTAAATGGACAGTATATTGTATTCTAAAAAAATCACCCTCACTTATGGTAAAAGGCTTTGCACTTTGCGCCCCATAGAAATAGACAGTGTTCACTATCAAGAACTGTAAATTTTATTATTATAAACAACATGACTTCTTTTGTGAAGAAAACAAAACACTCTTAGAATATTAAACCCTAAGATTTGTTAATAAAAAATTTCTTTACACTTTTTAAAAACTAACAGTTTTGCTAGCATTTTCCCATTGAATTTTGAACTTGAAAATTAAAGAAAAAAAATTGTAAACTACAAATAATCTAGAAAAAAAATTTTTTTTGAGAAAGTTACAGCACACTACCTTTTAGCAAATAAAATTTATTTAAAGAAAATCATGCAGAAAAGTGTACAAAAAACCAAAACGTTAAATTAACTAAAGAAAAAACTGTTATTTTTCAAATACTTTCTACTTACCACCACATGGAACCTCTCCCCCGGCCCGGTTTGTGTTTGGCTTCAGCTTTGCTCAAAGCTGAGCTGGCCAAAAGTATGGCTAAAAGTCTTAGAATTGTACTTAAATCCATGGCGCTTGAAATGTCTGCTTATATCAAGCTTTGTTGAAAGTAACCAAAAAATTTATTTTATTATTAAAATGCAAACAATTTGCTGGTTTTTAAGCAGCAAAGTTAACCCCGCACTTCTAGCAAAAGCGAAAAAAAATATTTTTTGTGTACTATTTATCTTTGAAATTATTAACAATTTACTTAAGATATCAAAAGTACATAATATTTTAAATAAACAGCTTCTTTGTGTTCCAAAAAAAATCTTAAAACAATTTTAAGTACAATTGAACAAGTCAATTGGAAAAATAAATCCACAGTTTATCACTTAATTTGTTTAACATTTAGTATCATTTAAAGTATAACATTTCGTGTGTGTGTGTGTGTTATTAATTAAGCGACGGTTTTTTTTGTTGTTTCATAAAATTGAATTATAAATTTTATTGATTTCTTTACAACTTTATTAGCACTGTTTTTCTCTCGTACTCATCAATTATTTATAAGAAAACACTGAACATTTTTGATTGAGCTATTTTTCTTTTACAATTTCGTAATATAATTTATTAATATTTTATTACAGAAACACAAATATTTTCTTTAAATCAGTCACAAGCAACCACGAGTACTTTTAATTCTGTGTTACCCGGTTTAGTGCCAACATTAAACTGAATGTGTTCGAGTTCTTTTGCTACACTTCAATATCTGTCGTTTTTTCTTCTTGTGTTTTCAATTTCATTTCATGTTTTGTTATATATTTATTTATTTATTTTTTTTTGCTTGTGACTCGTCTCGCGCAACTCATCTCTTCTGTGCGT
Source organism: Nowickia ferox (assembly GCA_936439885.1). NCBI lineage: Eukaryota > Metazoa > Arthropoda > Insecta > Diptera > Tachinidae > Nowickia > Nowickia ferox. The sequence goes on along the minus strand of OW387026.1, from coordinate 109,001,319 downwards.
GCATGATTTGGTCTGTTTGTATGTTGGGTATTTTTTTTTTGTGATGATCGTCACATTAACAAAAGCTAAAAGAAATACTATTTAAGCACACACATGCACACGAAATTGTATTAAACCGAAAGCAAAAAAAAAAGAAAACACAAGGAAACACACAATTAAAACAACAATAAGAGAGTATTTTTATTTTTATTTCTTGTTGTACAAAACAAACGCCTTCCGTTTTCCACTCTTTCTTCTCTCTATTCAATGAGTGCAAAAGAGAAGGCTTGCTTAGAGTATATATACAACTATCTCCTTTTAGCAGAGAAAGAGAGAGAGACCTGTTTGGAAAGCCAGTAAATAGGGATCTTGTATATAACTGTTCTCTGTGTCGTTGTTTGGCCAATAAGATTTCGTTGCCACAAGTAGGTTCATGCATTGAAATGTTTTATATATATACGTATATATAGTGCCTACTTGATTTAGTGTGTTTGCGTGTGTGTGTGTTTAATTTTTTTAGTTCAAAAAGGAGAATATTGCTTATTTATGATTAAATAAAGAAATGTTTGAAATACATACAGTTGAATGCAAATAATTGGCCTACCTTCTTTTTAACCTGTTAACTGATTTTGTACACAGTGGGTTAGCTAATATTATTGTTAAATTAAGAAAATATGGACATATCCTTAAGAAAGACTTTCATTTTGAGCTACCAAAATGCTGCATCGTATTTTTTAAATATTAATTGTAACAGATGTCAGTGCCTCGTTTCTAACGAATGTAAGAAGTTTTCGAGTCTAAAAAATTTTCGCCAAATTGTGATTAGCAAGAAAAAGTCTCAATTTCTTGATGGGTATTTTTAGTAAGTTTATAGGTATTAGGAAAACCGATATAATTTGTTTATTTTAATTGACGCGATAACTTCTCTCAATCTACATACATGGGTGCAGATAAAATTTATATGTATTTCTGAATTAGGATAAATATAAAAGTATTCTTATATGTATGTAGTTCCTCGTATATACGCACGACTTGCATATTTTCAAATAAAAGTTGAAAATGTTGCCATACAAATTATTTATTGCAACTTCCGAACAGGCGAAAACTATTCATGACTAAAGGTGGAAGAACATAACACGCGTTAGGGCGTGTGCGACCTGAAGACTTCTGTAAAAAAAGTTGAAATAGTGTTTTGCATACAACAAGTTACATATAAAACTCTTTGATGCGTTTGTCGCAGAAAATTGACAATAAAAAAGAAAAAAATAAAAAGAAAAATTAGAATCATGGGTGAAAAACTAATTGACGAGTTTAAAAAACATACAGTATTGCATAAAAAAGGAATTATAATTTTGCAAGAAAATTTTTGAGTGTACAAATAAGTAAACAAATGCTGATAGAAAAGGCATTTATATCGCAAGCTGTGTAAGTTACCGGTTTTGATGCGCTATAGTTTTCAAACGCAGGATACCTACTCGTCGACGAAATAACACGTGTTATGTACTTCTTTCTATCTTAACGCAATATTCGCAAATAAGGTGTATAATATTGCCAATTATGTCTTTAAGTAATATAATATAATATAATAATAATATAGTACATAGACAGCTATCAAATAGTTTTATTTGCGGAAAATATGTATGCAAAAAGTTGTATCTGATTCACAATTTTTGTTTACCTTTGGGAGTAAAAGACTTAAAAAAATATATTACTCATACGTCGTACTATGCCAGCGAACGAATGATCAATAATTTTGAACGGGAAATACTACATTTTCATCATCATCATCATCATCATCATCATCGTGGTTGGCGTATTTCGACTTCGACTAAGCATATTTTTAAGGCTATTTTTTTATTATTAGAAATAAAATGTATTTATATATGTACATAATTTAATCACCCAATAGATAATTAAGTACATTTTGTTATTCTGCTTATATTTTGAGAATGGACCACTGTGGATGGGACGGCGTAAAGATACCCATACATTTGCAATATTATTGTGCAATAGCTGAAGTAGTACAATAAAATTGCTTGTGTATACATTATATTAGTGGGTGTCACGATATATTCCATAAAATCAAACGCCTGTTCATTTATATTCACCCCTTTCGTGAACATTTTTACCCTTTTCACAAAATTGCAATCGTGAACAATTTTCACCCAGAAATTTTTCCTTTTTTTTGATTCTACTTATAATGAATAACATTTTGCACGTCAATTTTTTCACCTTTCCCATGGTTTTTTCACTTTATTTTTGGAAGCGAACTGAATTATTACATCAGATTACTTTAATAAGTTATAAATATTTACTTTTAGGACAAGATTAGTAAGTAAATTTTACGATTGTTAACAATAATTGCCTGCAACACTTTTTTTCATGAAGTATGAATCTCTTTGGTTCACACAGAGTGAACAGTCGTATATTAAAGAATTTTTTCCACTGCATCTCGAATATTTAAACTTAAATTTACCTGATTTTCAATTAAGTTTTAAGTTTTAAAAATCTTGCTCCCTTTTTTATATTCACTGGGACAGGGAAAAAATTTCACGGGAGATTCGCGAGGGGAATGAAAACTTCACGTGAACAAAAATTCCACTTGTTACTCACAATAGTTAGGGGTGATTGTGGCAAAAGAAATATTTTAAAAGATGTTAACAACATTGTTATCATTCTATTTTTAAATTATTTAATTGCAAATTATTTAATCTGTTTACATTTTTATACATCGCAGTAGTTGCTCTAATTTTCAATTTGCACTTTTTGCTAGAAAACAATATGCACTGGTCATATCAACCCATTGCATATGAATATTAAGACATTTATTTGCCTTTACTGACAATTTTTAAGTTCTAAGCTGACTCTCTAAAAAAATTATTTTAATTTTTTTTGTTTACTTTTACATGTACATACATATGTAGAATACTTATTTTATATGTTGTGAAATTTAATAAATAGTGTGTCGCAAAACGAAAATAATTAAAGCGATAAAGTACTCAATAATATTGTGTAGTCTGTGGATACCTTAAAGCATCTGTTAATCTATTACAAAACTGCCGTCTACTACTTCCCAACAGATTCGCTTTTACTCCGTTAGTGGATTTTTTGTCGATAGTATCTATAATCGATAGATTTATCGATTGCTCTGCAACTCTACTGCATTTATGCAAGAACGCACACACGTACTTTTGTTAGATGCATGTGTATGCACATACATTTGTACATCTATTTTAATGATGCCTTTCAAATATGCACATGCATTTTGGGTACCTACACAAGTACATACATGTGTACATACATACATATACATGTATATAAGTGTATGTAAAGGATCTTTCATGAAGTGCTTCTTATCATTACATTTAAATGAAACAAAGTGTGTGAGAGACACAGAAAAAATTTTCAAACAAACTTTTCACTTTTCTCTGGGTTTTCTTACTTTGTAGATGGACTGAAATAATATATCGCGTAATATTTGCCTACCGTTTGAATGTTGCAGTTTATAAATACTTACTTTTAGGACAAGATTAGTAAGTAATGTGCAGGGTTCTTAACAATAATTCCCTGCAGCTGATGTGGGTGGTATGCTAAATAATTTTTTTCAACTTTTAAATTTAAAAAATTTCATTTGAAGCCTTAAATTTGTTTATTTTTTTATTATTAAATTTTTTTGATCTTAAATTAATTTTTAAGCTTTACAAATCTTCCTTCCATTTATAACATTCACTGATTCACGATAGCATATTTCCTTCCCTTCGAAGGAATAAAAATTTTCACGATAGCAGTGATCGTCAATATTTTTTTATTCTTTGGAAAGGTCTGACTTTGCCGTTATATATGTAATATAACATCGTTAAAATTTCCACCGCGATTCCGCTAGGTGGCACTCATAAATGTGCAGTTGACATCATCGCCTCCAAGTGAGATGTTCTCACATGTCGCGGACGTAGAATGGTCGAACACCCATTTTGATAAAATAATTTTATAATTTGCACGAGTTGTTGAACGTTATGTCCGTCCATGGTGATTTGGCAAAAGAGACTGAATAAATCACAGTCAATTCGACTGATGTAGCTTCAACAATATGGCCGCTATTATCTAACTGTGAAAGTCCTTATTGGTAGACCCATTATATAAATTTACTCGTATATGTATGTATACACATATGTACATGTGTATGCTCACTGAAAATGCGTATGGGTGATTTCTATTTAAAAAAAATCAATTAATTATAATTTTCACAGTCCATTGAATTGATATTTGTGTGGGTATTTGGAAGTAAAAAATTTATTATTTACCCAATTTTTTTTATCATGCTCTCCATCTATGTACTTGAGTGTAAATAAATTTCAAATGATAGATTTTCTCTCTCTTTCTCCTTATTTGTACTTTTTTGGGTGCTTGAAGACTTCATTCTGTTTTTTTTTATTATATACATACATACATAGATACTATATTAGTATACGTATGTATGCATGTGCATTTAAGTGTTGGTTGTTGTTGTTGTTTCTTTTGTGCTAAAACTAATTGGATTTTTATATTCTTGCTTGCTTGCTTTCTCCCTCTTTTTCCATTTCTAACATTCAGCTCTTTCTAGCCCCTATTCTGATCTTTAAATAATAAGAAATACATACATAACTTGATTTCACTTCACTTAAATCCTCTTAGTGTGAAGCAATATTGCAGTTGTTGTGACTACTTAAACACCAAATAAAGCAATAAAATCTGAAACTCATTTTGTATACAATTAACTAATTAACTATAGCCCAAACAATTGAACAAATTTCTTATTTCAATATATTATTAGGTGTTTTTTATAGTAAAAGTCTCGTCATTAATTTTAAACAATTGTATTTCCTTCGGCTCAATGCAGTTGCTAAAAGAACTAGTAAGTTTTAACGCTATCTTGCGAAAGCCAGATTCAGCGATAGTAACTTCGTTGATAATCTTTTAACACCCTTTAAGGTAATCGATGTTAATGTACATGTCCAAAACATTGTGTTCGTAACCTTCTTGGCTACCAACTCACCTAAGCCTTCTTTGGTGCACGTTAATCAGAAATAATTCGTCAACATTTTTAAAACGGCGCAAAAATTATGAAGTTCGCCGATATTTGTGGAGATCTTTTTTATATTTAAATATTCCTTTTTAAGTGGAGATCTTTTTTATATTTAAATATTCCTGCCAAATGTGATATAGGTACTCGCTCGTTGGGGATGCCTACATTTTCAGCTTTCGCATGCAATTTCAGTCTGTGATCGTCCAATAAAATTTCGTGGATTTTATCGACTATTTCGGGCGTGACGACGCCTTTTGGGCATCCCGAACGTTTGGCGTCATTTGCGCTGGTGAGGCCACAATGTAAACCACTTTTTAACTTTTATAACTGATAGCGCAGAGTCCCCGAAATATTCATGCATTTCTTTGATTTCAGAGGTGTTGAAAAATTGCCACCCTAATTCCAGTTGTCAACATCGGTGACAGGTCAATACAATACCAAAAGCGTGAGGCTCGTCTACCGGTTGTCGAAAACAACTGACTGCTATTGACAGGCTCGTCCTATTTTTTTTAGACGTAAGGGCACAGAAATAGATTTGTCAATAAAAAAAAAATTTTCTCGTGAGCGAGTGAACAACCCCAAATTTTTTGGCATTAACGTCACTTAACAATTTTTAGTGGTAAGTATCAATATACTATACCATTTTGCACATGCTACGATGCAAGACCATTTGAACAAAATTGTGAATTGGGCTAATACTAAAACTTAAAATCAGTTGCGAAATTCTTTTTGTTAAAACAAAAATTTATATATATAAAAATTAATAAAATTTTTTTGGCTCGGCATCACGCGCGAAGTTTGTTGTTATCTGGAGAAGAAGAATATGAACGAAAAAATTAAGAAAGTTGCGCGGAACAGGGTAAACGGGAAAAATTTGTGCTGTTGGTATATTTTCTGTTTTTGATAAGATTGGTATAAATTCAGTTTAAAGTCTACTCAGTTTCTTTCTAGATGCGAACGAAGTCGCGGGAAAATTTTAGTTTATCATAATTTTTTTTGTGAACTTTTAATTAATTAAATTTTTTAAAAACAAGTCAAACGAATCTTTTAAATCTTTAATTAAACTTTTAATCAGTTTAATTTTTCATTAAAAAAGACTCAATTAAATTTCTAAATGATTATCTGTATAGTTTTTTAATCAAAGGTGTTAATTGGAGAAAACAGTTTCTGTGTGTTTCTTAAAAGAATTCTAATATCTTCGATTAGTCATAATTAATTTTTTTCGATTAAAAAAGATATTGTAAAGACCACCAAAGCTGTTGTGAAGCAAAAAAAAAAAGAAAAACAAACTCCCAAAATTTATTGTGCTCTAATTGCTTCACTGATATTGTATCTTTAAATTACACTGTGCAACAGTGAAAAATCCACACGGTTGTGGCAGTATAGGTTCGATAGCACTACGAAAGGGTAGAAAACCCTTATACTCAGTTTGGCGATTTTGGTGACCAATTTTTTAATGGGCCTCCAAAGATTTCAAGAACCCTAAAAAATGGTGTCATCAGTTTTTGGCTAACAGCTCCTTCAGACTTAGTAATAGCGCTTAGCAATAATGTAACTGAGAGTCTACCAAACAAATCTTGTTAACATCTTATGCCAAAAAAATTATTTCTTTTTGCACTTTTTTTTTTTTTGCAAAAATTAAGGAATTTTTTTTTCACTTTTTTCAGAACAACTTAAAGAAACTTCTAAAGTTTTGATAACACTATTTGGAAAAGTTGTAGCTACGGTAAAACTGAACAGCAGTCAATACAATCTGAACATATCTGGGCATCCTAATAGCTTATAAAGGCCATTTTTTACCTCAAAGTTCTCGATTTTCACAATTTTTTGACGCCAAAAAAGTTTTTTTTTTTGAAAAACATATAATCAAATGCATACGCCTTTGCTGAGTTTCAGTAGCATTTTGTGCAAAAAAATTAATTTTTTCCACCAAGTTTTTTTTTGGCAAAAAATAGATCAAAGAATATTTTTCCTTAAATTTGTCAGCATAACTTACAACGACTAATAATTTTGTACTAAGAATATTTGGCAAAGCAACAACAAATCCTTAAAATAGTAAATACTAAAATTTGCAACACAAGAAATGCAACAAAAACAAAGAAAGTAAAAGAAATGCAAAAAAATATAGTCTAACTAGTAAAAAACGAAATTTTTTAAGCTGCAAAGTGGGTATTTAGGATGCCTAGACACGTTCAGATTATATTGATATGTTCACAAAAGTTATTCAAATTTAACGTAGGTACAAATTTCTGAACATTGTTAGAACAAATTTAAGAGTCCCTTTAAGTTATTCCGGAAAAAAGTGAAAACAAATTTTTTTTTCTTAATTTTTGCACAAAAAGTGCACGAACAAATAATTTTTTTGCATAAGATGTTAACAAGATTTGTTTGGTGGACTCTTAGCTACATTATTGCTATATATAGGTAAGCGCTCTCACTAAGTCTGAATTAGCTGTTGGCCAAAAGCTGATTACACCAATTATTGAGCGTGCAGTGATTTTCGAAATCCTTGGAGGCCTATAAAAAAAAATTGGTAACCAAAATCGCCAAACTCCACCTTAGTAGTAACTATACTGTCCAGTCCGTGTGTTTTTCCAAGAGTCTCACTTTGTTGCTTAGTGTTATTAGAGAATATGGGAAAAATCTAAGAAATTATACTTTAAAACAACATGTGAGAGTAGCAGGCGTACGTTAGAGCATTTAAATGTTTACATAGGTCGAGGCCTACATCGTCTATGTATAAGTTTTTAGTTGAATTTTTGCTTGTAAAAGCCATAAAACTGGACTACTGAATAGTGCTTGAAAACAAAGAAAGTACGAGTAAAACCTTTAAGGTTTTCGCTTGATTTCCTACGAACGTGTGTAGTTGCAACAACGAAACGAAAACAAAAGATGTCTAAATTGTGTAAATTAGCATGTTGTTATTAATTTTATTACGATCACAAAAAGTAGCAACAACATACATTTATTTACAAAAAGAAACAATCACAATAAAGAAGTACGCTTAAGCGAGTGATGAATGCATGATGTGTCTATATCATGGGTAGTTGTGTGTTGTGCTTGTGAAAGTGCTGGAATACACTGCAGCAGTTGTAGGAACAGGAAATTAAGAGGAGTTTTTAGAACACATTCATTAGTAGTAGAAAATTGTACAAATAAACCATAAAAACCACCAATTGATCGATACTTTTACAATCCAATCCGGCGGTTCATAACGCACACTAGTCCAAAGCACAGCTTCTGGCAGAGGTACACGCACACAGAGATGAGAGCACAGCCATCCAAGTAACGAGTAACAGAATGGCTTGTACATGCAAGTATTAAGATTATTATTGTGTGAGTTTACGTATCCACGTATTCACGTAACTTCGTTATTCTCTTTTATGTTATTCACACAAGTCTGGGAGGCAGTATGTATGTATATGTTTCCTTTCTTTTGACTAGTGAAAGGGTTAAATTTCCAAATGTCTAGACCTTTTTGGCCAAACAATCACATAATTCCTTTGTCATTTGTGTTTATATGCCTGCAGTCTATTTGTTTATTTATTTAAATATTTAAATAGGGAGAAACCCTCAAACGTTTAACTAAAGTAAGGTTTTTTTTGTGTACTCTCTCTGCTCTGCAAAATTCTTTTTAGGTAATTGAAGCATCATCGTTTCAAATGCTCGTAGATACTCAAATAACCCAGTGGGAAAAGGTAATGGATAGTAAAGGAAAAGGTAATGCACAGCATGTATAATTTTCATTCCAGAATTCATTACTGTTACCATAAAACATGTCCTAGGAAAGTAATAAATTACTTTAATGCGTACATTCCTTCTTCTGCAGATGTGGTAATGCACGTGGTAATCAATGTGAATTAATTGTGTTCGATCAAATAAGCCTCTTGTTTCTAAGGGAATGCATTGTAGTGCTTTAGAAAATAATACATTATGTCTCCCATTATTATGTAATTAATTACCACTTTTCCCGCTATGTAACATTCTTTTTGAATAGAGGTAAATTTCTGAATGCAATAAAAATTTTTTAATAAGAAAACATGAAAATAAAAATCAAAGATTCAGTAAAAAATTTTCGTTGCATTCAAAACCACAAAAAAAGAAAGCAAAAACTTTTGTGTCACTAATAATTATTATTACAACTTTAAATTAAAACAAATATGTGTGAGAGGTTAACCAAATTTGTTATTAATTTGAAGGGCTTTTTGATGCCGTTATGTATGGAATTAAATATGATACGCGCTGCGTAAAGCGCATCCGGAAATTCTTATTTCCCATGACTCTTGTGCATGAATCAGGATGAATTTGACCGACTGCACGGGCTATGTTGACTTTGAGAGCCGCTGTGGCTTGTGGCTTATTCGCATAGACCTGCGACTTAAGAAAACTCCACAAGAAAAAGTCTAACGAGCTCAAAGCGTAAGATCTCGTTGACCAGTTCACATCATCTTAACGTTTTTGGATCGATGACCTCGCAAGCTTAATACGCTTTTGGATCTAAGGGGCCATCCATATATTACGTAACGGGTTCGAGTTTTGTTATGATTTGTTACGGTGGGGTAGGGGGGTCTGTAAAATTGTTACGTAACATAAATTTTACTAATTTCGTACCAAAACACTTAGATTTTTCATTTATTTATGTATTTAATTTATCAAAGAAATACATAATAAATCAAGAATCATGAGTGTTAAATAGATATAAATATATGCATATACATATCTATGTACATAAATACATAATTGTTATTATTTATATTTTGCAAGCTTATTTGATTTTTGTCTACGCACTGTGTTAGTCTAACAGAAAATAAAAATAAAGGAACAAGAGTATTCGAATTCCCGAATATTCGTCCATTCTCAATTACTTGCATTTTCCCATAAATAAAATAAATAAATGCATAAATCCTAAACGAAACTTAAGAAAATGCCATAAAAATATTTGTATATTAGTTTGTAATAACTAAATAAAGAAATTTACTTCAATTCAAACAAAAAGTTATTTAAAAATACATACATATGTATGTGTATGAAATTAATTTAATTTTTTTTTAATAAAAACTTAAAACAATTTAAATTTTTTTAAAGTTCTTGTTACGTTATTGTGTGGGGAGGGGGGGGCGTCTAAGAATTGTTACGATCTGTTACTGGTGGGGATGGGGGAGGGGTCAAAAATCAGAAAAAAGGGGGTTCCGTAATATGTGGATGGCCCCTAATGTGAATTGTTATCATCCCAAATTTAAAAATTTTGTTTGTTCATGTACCTACTTGTCCTTAAAATGGTCTCATCGCTGAACATGATGTTTCGATGAAAGTTATTGTCAGTTTCCAACTGTACCCGGGTCTTTTCAACAGATACATTAGTTGCCTGTGGTCGTTGACCTTCATCTCCTAGGTCAGTTGAGTTGGGTGCAGACCCAATTCACGACTCGAAATTCAAGAGATAGGATCTCTACATACTCTCAGGAACAGCAGCGATGGTTTCTGCAGATTTTGCGTTTCGTTGTCACACGGGTGTGGGCTGATTGTTTACTGAACCAGTGGACTAAAATTTATCCACTGTAAAATGGACAAAAAAATTTATTAGTTAGCTGCAGGTGTTATTGAACGATTTTGTAAGCTAGACAATGTCACAGAATCACTTGCGTATGAATAAGACTCTTTTTTTGTTCGAGATGAGTCAGCTAGAAGAATTACATTCAGCTTCCAAAAAGCCATGCATTTTTTCCCTTACCAAAGTGCTTCACAGAAGTAATAATAAATAGTTTTTGTGTACTCAGATGCAAAAGTTACTCGATTTAAATTTGTTTTCTTTTTTTCTAATTTTAGTTAGAGAGCCCGCCTTCCGTTAGTGCTTTTCAGAAGAATTTTTCGAAGCTTTTATTATAAGTAAGCGATACATTGCTTCCCTCAGTTGTTAGTGCGTCCAAATCAGATTTTTTTGCTGGGTATAGAAAATGAAATTGTCACCTTTAATTTACTCGACCACTTGTCACCTTGTCAAAGTTTTGTTAGAAACCTGTTGGGGCTTGGCTGTGAAACCGTGTGGTAGCACCGCATGGGAGGGTCTGCAGGACGGCTTGATAGTTTGTATTGAAAGATTTGTCGATATAATTTTGATTTGAAGTTGTTACATTTCGTTTTATTTCGTTTAACAGTTTTAGGTAACCTTGAGTCTTGCCAAATCAGTCATCAGTTCATTTTACAAATATTCTTATTCATATTAACTTGTTACTTTTGCAGTTCCCTTCTTGTGAGATTCCTCTTTTGTCCATTGCCCGCTCACTGTGTTTGTTGTATTGTTCTAGGTGTTTCCGTATCGTTTAGATACCTCGTTTTGGCCAAACATTTTGCTTCCGCTTGTACTGCTGAATGGAATGGAAAATTGCTTTGACAACTCTACTTTCATTTTTAGTTAATTTCTTTTGAAGGTCATTCACTTATTTTGGCTAAAAATGAAGTAGTGAAAAGTTTGAGTACTTTGGTATTTTTTTGTCATTTTGTTTATATATGGTAAAATTTGGCTTGAAAATTTGTTATGGTTCATTCAACATGACCTTGGTATTAAAACCTTAATAAAAAAAATAAATCAGATAAAATGTGGGATATGGAAACAACCTCATTATAGATGCTTGTGCATCATATTTTAATTTTATTTTTAAGGTTTTTTTTTAAAGGTACTATTTTAGAAGGTACTTTTTTAAAAGGTACTGTTTGTAAAAGGTACTGTTCTTAAATGTATTTTTTTAAGCGGTACTTGAAAGTGTGTAACACCTTTAAAATATTTTTTACCTTGTGGCTGTTTATAGTTTACAACGCTGACTGCTTCTTCCTTCTATTGGTTTCCTAACGTTTTGGTTTCTTGCATTAACCCACGATTAAGAATGAAAAAATTCTTATAAAGAAGTAAATAATAGAACAAGGGAAGAGTGAATGTAATAAATATTGTCGCACCCTGTCGAATACCAGATAATGTACAATAATCACAAATAATGACAAAAAGATTACCAAAAAAAAATTATTTTATTCCTTGTGCTGCATTTGAGAGTATCACAAAAAAAAAGAGAAGAGCATTTAAAAACATCTCAGGCTTCCCCACGGCGGAACTGGATGAATTTTTATACGGCATATTTTCGGTGCTGTAGCATAAACATTACAACAACTTTATTATGGTTTGTTTTGTCGTCGTGTCGAGTTATTTGGAAGCAAATGTTAACACCACGTGACATTTACAAGCTCTTTCGTAATTACTCACTGAAATCCTGCTGCTGACCCGGTGTAAATCAAGGGTCAGCGTAGCGAAATGAGCAAAGTAATTTTTGCATTTCTCACTGAATCTACAATTTAACAATATAAATCTTTTTTGAATAATTTGTTCACGCTATTGTTTGTGCTTGTGTTTTTGTATGCATACGAGTATACCTGGATGTGAGTTGTATCTACTGGTGTGATGTTGCAAGTTAGTAGCACACGTTGCAAATAATTTCACATAATTGGTGACCATATAAATTTCGATTGACTATTGTTTGCTATTGTTGCTTTTGTTTTCGAACAAACAAACAAATACTTTTTCTAACAACTGAGATGTGATGATTTGATGTTGCACGTTAGTTACGCTTTTAGTTTAGTTTATTAACAGATTATTTGTCATAATGAGTTTGACTTTGCCTCCAAGTGCTTGTTTCTTAAATTTGGGACTCTCTCTCATAAGGGCGTTTTTCAATAGTTTCCTTTAACTCTATTTTTCCAAGAAATCTTTTATATTAAAAGGGCGTATTTTTCACCAAGTTGACTCTTTTTTATGGTCACTTTGTAGGGGTTTATGAAAATTTTCTATGGAAAGAAAAACAGGTATACAAATGCCAAGCGATTTTCTTATTTTACTATAATATTTAGCGTTTTGAGACCCAAGACCCGATTAGCGTTTAGTTTTTTTTTTTCTAACTAGGACTTCGATTTCAAAGAAGCCCCTAAGCTCCAATGGGAGAGAAGGATGACAGAAGGAGAAAAAGAAGAAGTAGTAGAAGGAGAAGAACAAGAATAAGAAAAAGAAGATGAAATTTTTTTTAGTTAATTTAGTTCAAAATTTTTGTATTCAAAGTCGCAATACCGACATGCGTATTCAGGCCCATTGTGCTTACCCGACGGCTATTAAAATTAATTTTGTCGCATAATAATAAATTCAATCACAAATTTAAAATCTGCAATTCGTCTAGAACTGCTCCATATTCAAAAGAATAAATATTTCCGCCTAAAAACTATGTTTCATCTAATTTGCCTCCTTTACACCACAAACACACAGTTAATTTTCATGTTGTCATAAACATTTTCGTTACAAAAGTTATTGGCATATTTGTAATTTTACTGCTACAGCAGGAAATTAACACATCTGCCTTTGAAACAAAACAAAAAAAATGCAGAGAAAAATAAGAGAAGAAAATTAAAACATTTTGTTATCAATTTTAAACAGTCCGTTTGCAATGTCATGTAAGAGTGTCCATTAGTTATGGTACGTGTAGCATTGTGTTGGCTATCCCAGGTTTTATCGCAACACCTTTCCATAGAACTGAATTTTAAGCGTTCACGACCATCTGTTAAATGGCCGAGAGAGTGTGCTTGTATCACTTTGACACTTTATTTTACTTTTTTTGTTTAATTTTTTCGTCACTTAATCAATAAATGGTTTTCTATAAATTTCTTTCTAATGGACACTAGTTTCTTGCCTCAAGAAAATTCCCAGAAAAACAAAGAACTTCTAAAGTAAAGACAATAAAATTATGTGAAAGAGAAAAATGATTATGTGCCAATATTTGAGGAGATGTTTGTTGTTTTCGACGCTTTATTTTTTATTTTTTTATTTTAAGAGTGTGAAAAGGTTTTTGCTTGTCCAACTTTTGTGTAATAAACAATGGCCTTTTATGTAATTTGGAACAATTGTGGCGCAACTTAATTAAGCATAAAAATTGCCATTAATATATAATTTTCTTTAAGTTGTTCTTAGAAACTATATTCCTTTGCTGGGGCAGAACAAATTTAAGATTTTTATTCAAATTTCTGAAAAAGAAAATAATGGGAAATATGTAATTTTTTTTATAAATTTGATAAATTTTAAGCATATAAATCAGTTTAAAAATTTGTATATTTTTGCCTAAAGAAAAAGAAATTGCAAAAAAATTATTTATCAGGCAGACGGCTTAAATTTATTTAAAAAAAAATTCTTAATAAAATAAAACGAAATTAAATTTAAGATATTACTAGCTGTTACAATTATTATTGCCTCATTTTAATTCAAATTGTTTAATTTGTACAACAAACAAATATAAAAGAAAAACTACTTGGCGCCCATTTATGTGCCATATTTTATGAAAGAATTTCATTAGAATTTTCAACCAAACAAATTAAATATCAATACATTTTTTGTTACTTAATAAAATAGTAAATTTATTAAATACTTATGCCGCAGATGTTTAATACAAATAAAAATCCCAAAAACTATTAACCCAGCACCCAATTCGCCTGCAGCAGTGAAGAAAGAAAGAAGACCCCGACTTAAGGCATTAAATTGTGGGAAATTCCTTAGTCTGGCACAATAATTAAATAATATTTTTTATTGCTTATTTCTCTGCTTGTAACGCACTTAGTGGCAAGCAGACAGAGTGCATAAAGTGCATTTAAGTGTTGTAAACAATTTTACAACGTTCTACTCTAATCATGTCTATTAGAGAACACACACAAACACACACACACTGCCGCCTATAAACATCAGCACATGTCACCAGCTCACTTTCGAAATACCAAAATCCAAAATTTTTATAAAAACAAACACAAAGTTTTCATTCATTTAATTTTTTTAACAAAATTTTCTTCTTCGCCTTAAGAGGCAGCCGCTTTTGAGACTCTTACTTTTTTTTCGAACAAGTGGTAAAAATGTCTGCAAATAAACTCTAGCTCTTCGTATTTTGTAAGTATTTTTATTGCAACTCGTATTATTTTATTTTATTATTTTTTTTTTTTCAACAATAATCTTTTGCCTGTTTCGATGTCTATATTTACGGTTTCTCCTTTATTTGGTTTTAAATGTTTTAAGAGAGTTATTGTTGTACTCGCTGCTTTTGTTTTCCATTAAAATATTAATAATAATTTTTTTTATGTAAACAGGTTGTTTGTTTAGACAATTTATTAATCCGAAAGTGTTGAATAAATAAAGACGCCATATACTGGCAAATGCAAAAACAACAACAAATGTACAACTCCCAGAAAACAACATAAAGCGACACATGTGTATACATATGTATGTATGTCATGTTGTAAATGCAGTTTTCTAAAGACTGCTTTCGTTTCTGTTATTAGCTAAAGAAATTAGCTAATAACAGAAGAAATTAGCTAATAAAGTTCGAAATTAATTTCAAAAAATAATTGCTACATTTTCAAGGTAAAAAGTAGAAAATAAGTATTTTTAGCATTATAAAGAATTGAAGCTAACGTTTTCTTTGTTATTTGGAATATCAGTGAAAAGTATTTGTAATTTGGCTCATATATTTTAGAAAATTGTTAATTTCCCTCAACTTTTTAAATATTAAAAAATAAAATGTGGCAACGCTGATGGTACACGTGTATATTTTAAAGATCAAATATGTATCACATCAAGAATCTTAATGTGCCTGCAAAGTCTCGTTGGAATACGGTTGAGTAAAACTACATCAAATGTGATGTTCAATTTTAAAGGGCGTGGCTTCGCCCTCTTTTAAAAATGAACAATTTTAACATGTTAAGAGACTGCATTACGTACTTGGTGCTTTTTGAGAAACGATTGAGTTAAAAGTAGATGAAGTATTACAGTAACTCCTGCTTAATTGATTTTTTAAAAATTCTTGGTTTTTTATGAAATCATAAATAATTCATTTGTATGATACTTTGGTAATTGATATACCTAAAGCAATTGCATGTTGTTTTAATTAATTAAAAAAGTTAAGTCAATTAACCGGAGATTAATTAAGTGGAAACTACTGTATATTAAATTTTAAAAGGCTCAGCCCTGGCTTTTTCTAAACTTTGTATAGTTTTATTGTCAGCACCCAAATTTTGTGAAAAGTTGCGAAAAAAAATAACTTAAATAAAAATATATAAAATGTGATAAATAATTTATATGGGCGTGTCCCCGCCCATTTCTTTTAAATAAGACATTGTGACATTACAATCATATAATTAATGTTCATGTAAAATTCTTTATGAAGCTGTTAAGTTAAAGTGCGTGAAATGTTATGTTAAAACTTAATGGGCGTGTCCCCGCCCACTTGTTCAAAGCGAGTTGTAATCATTGCATAAGTCCAATACATGTACAGAGTTTGTTAGCAATCGGTTAAAGGAAAAGATGTGATATTAAATATTAATTTCTAGGGGGCGTGGCCCCGATATTGAAAACAAATTTTAAGTAGAATTCTTATAAATCAGTTTTGTAGAATTGCGTGAAATATTGTGTTAACTTTTAATGGATGGGCACCGCCCTCTTCGCCAAAAGTACGATTAAGTCATTGCATGGGTCCAGGATATGGGCAGAGTTCCTTAGGAATCGATTAGATGAAAAAATGTGTCATCAAATTTTTAATTTTAAAGGTCACTGTCCTGCTCTTAATTGATTTTTCTGTTTTGTCTTA
The DNA here is from genome assembly GCA_936439885.1 of Nowickia ferox. NCBI lineage: Eukaryota > Metazoa > Arthropoda > Insecta > Diptera > Tachinidae > Nowickia > Nowickia ferox. The sequence goes on along the minus strand of OW387026.1, from coordinate 108,984,627 downwards.
CAAAGACCGAGTTATATTTAAAATTTCAATTTCCAATTCTTCAGCAAATTCACAAAAATCGTGTTTTAACGCAACAAATCTTTTAAATTTCTGCAAGTTTTTCCCAATAAATATTCAACTAGATGAAATGTGTTGTTTTTTGATTATTGAAAAGGATTTTGTTCAATATTATTTTAAGTTAAACAAACACATACAAATAATTACGAGGTGTTTTCCCACCCAACAATGAATGAATGAATACTTGGCTTGTGTGTTTTTCTTTTTATGGAAAATTTTAAATCTTTTCTTGTGTTTGTATTTAATTTTTATATTTAGGTATGTATATTTTTTTTGTAAAACTGGAAAATGTCAAGTCTTGACAATTCCAATATTCAATAATATTTTAACAATTTGAAGGAAAATTTTGTGCAGACAAAAAAATTTTGTTAGCCACACCAAATGAGTCGTTGTTGTTTCAAATAGAAATGCAATGAGTTGTTTAATAAGTTTAAGTAACTAAGCAAACAATCAAAGATAAATGATATAAAAAGTGTCAGACACATGTACAAAATGTATTTTTACTGGCTGGTTACATGACGTACATGAAAAAGTTTTCAGCAGCATGGAAGATTGTTGTAAAATAAGGTTGTTATTTTGTTACTCCTTAGATTATACTAAACATTATTATTACAAATGATTAAGTTTATCTGTTCCTTGAAAACATTAAATAACAAAGTTTAATAAGTTCCTTTTTTCAAATTAAAAACAAAGGAATTTGCTACATTTTATAAGCCTTTCATAAGCCATTGCTGTCCTTTAAGTTTGTTAAATAAAATGTTTATTAAAGTTATGTTTTTTAGTCAAAAATATTCAGTTTAATTTGATGAAACAAAAAAATTAGACAGTTTCTGCTTAAAAAAATATATACTCGTATATTGAAAAAAACTTGAGCTCTCAAGATTGAAAAAATGTGTGGTATACATGTAGACATCTTTTCCCGTGGTGCATTTTTTTATAATTTTTTTTTTCAATAATTTTACCTCAAAGAATATAAGACCCTTAGAGCACACATCAATCTCAGCTTTAAATAATGTCTCCACGTTATATTCTTCTATACACTTCATCATTATGGTATGAAAATATGAGTTTTAAAATGTGTTGCATTGTTTGTAATTGATTTGATTTTTTAGAAATATTTTTTGTTAAGAAAACACAATAAATTTTTTAATATTAAATTTAAGATATTACTAGCTGTTACAATACAACGAATACAAATTTGAATAACAACACAAGGGAGTTTATACAACCTTAGCATGAATCCCTCATGCGAAAATTTCCGAATGAAATTTTTTGTTCACATGCATTTTTACTCTGTAATTCGAAACGATAGAAAATGTTTTCGAATTTAATTGTTATATGCATACAAATTCTAAAACATTTTCTTGCGTTTCGAATTACACAGTTGACCCTCTGAATTTTTCTTGTTCTAAATTTTTCTTATCCTAATCCTGGCAAGCCTGATATGTGGGTAAATTTTCGTACACACAGAAAAATTTCATATTAAAATCTAACGAAACAAGGTTAAAGGTTAATCTATTATGTTTCAAGTTAATTCAACATGATTAACAGTTTATTTTGAGCGAAAATTTAACCTTTCAAAATAACTTTGTTTCGTGTTAATTTAAGATTCCAGTACTGTTAAATGAAAGTGAAAAATCATGTTGAATCAAAGTTATTACAAATTGAAACTGAAATAACTCGAAAAAATCATGTTGAATCAAAAGTACTTTGTGTTTGTTTGTATTGGCACATGCATCAGAAATTTTTGTTGTTGTATGTATAGTTGGTTTCTCTGGCCAAGATTTGAACTCGAACTAATCGCGTGATAGTCAGCGCGCTTACAGCTGCAGCCACAACAACCTTAGTAAGATATTCTTTAGATGCATGAGTGAATTTAATTTTATTTCAATATGATTTAATTTATCATTTAACATACATTTTTTTAGAAATTAAAGCTATAGTTAAAAATCAAAACAAGAGCCGACAGCCTTAGAAGCTTGAATTCTATATTAGATTTGTAATTCATTATAAATTAAATAAAGAGTAATGATAATAAAAACACAAGCTGCGAAGCTACTTTGGATGATCTGCAGGAATTGATCCTACAACCTAGTCGGACTACAAGACTAGTACACTGCCTACTAGCCACCACCAAGAAGTTTTAGCTGGTTATGCGAACTTTTTCGGCTATTTACGAAATCAAAACCAACAACAACAAGTCACACAACTGAGTACAACAGCGCATTGTAGCTATGAACAAATCAAATAAACACCAACACACTTAAACAACATATTGTTTCTAATAAATTTAATATGATTGTCAATCAAAATTGTTGCATGTTGATTTTACATTGGTATTTTTTTCTGTGTGTAAGAATCTTGTAAGCAGAAGTGGCTGCAGTTTTAAAGGGCGTAGTCTTGATCACTTTTATAAAAGCAAGATATTGCAATTGCAAGACTCCCGGATGTGTAAAAAGTTTTGTTATAACCTTCCTGCCCATTAAACGGTACGTTGTCCACTTTTCCAAGAGCTTGATCGTGTGTTTCTAAGATCTTGTGATATTATGGAAAGTTTCGTAGAAATCGGGTTGATATATAAGTAGACGAAGTAATAAAGAAAATACTTAAAAAGTAGAAAAAAATATTCAAAAAGAGAAATTTTTACGAACAATATTTATTTTTCACATCTAATATTTTTTTTAACAAAACTCAAATGAAGGGTAATTAAAATTCGGCTTCAACACTCTAAAAATATAACTTTCCTTTCACTCTCTCTTCGTCCCCTGATTCTAATAAAATAAACTTACTTGCACTGTTATTTATTTGTTTTCATCTTGTATTTTATCGTGAATTCGTGCTTAATTGTGGTTGTGCAAATTTAACGCATTTTTCTGGCTGCTTTACAAAACATTCGTTTTATAACCAACAACGACTGTCAACTGTTTGTTGTTATTCAAAAAGTTAGTTAAGGTAAATTTAAAGATATGAAATGCGATGGGACCAGCTGAATGGATGGATGATCACCAAAAAAGAAAAAAGCACACATACAGATTGCGAAATACACATGGAATGATCGTCTGGCAATATAATAAATTGTCATGTTGGCTGTGGCGTATCGTAGCGTAGAGATATTCGTCATCCGCTTGTCTCCAACTCATCATAGTTTTTATAGGCCTGCACAGTTTTCGACAGTTTTTAAGCAGTTTTTTTTTTGCTAAAAGCGTTGATGGATTTTTAGTTTTTCTTGCTGAGATTTTTTTCTTTGGTCCGTTTTATGTCCGTTTGTACTTAAAGGCCATTCATTCTATTTTAATTTAATGTTTTAAATAGCTTTAAGCCACATATTTTTTGTGTGATGTCCACTGCTGGCCACAATGTGATCGTTACTGCTGTTTTTGTTGTTATTTTTTTCTCCCCCAAAATAAAAAAATTATACGTTCTGTGACAGTAAGAATTCACATTTTTTTTTAGTAAATGGTTGGTAAAGAAATTTATGTTTTTTGATATGGAATTCCACGGTCTTGAGTTTTTGTGCGTCTACGCTTTTGCTCAATTCTGTGAAACTCTCGGGAGACACAAAATACGCAGAACGGAAAAAATTGACAGAATTTCTGCTCATCTTTTAAATCAAGGATTAGTTTTTGCTTTGGTGTGCCAACGAGGTCCTCGCAAAAAACTTGCACCTCTGTTTGTTTAACATTCAGAAAATCTGCCCATAATCATAAAAGATTTATTTATGCTTTTCTCTTTGTTTTCAAAGCATCGCCAACTGTAAATTTTGCATTGCAGATTGAAACTGTCAAAAGCTTGCAATTTATATTTACAAAATTTAAAATGAATACTTTTTTGTTGGCTCTCTGACTTTGGATCATTCGCCAGCATCGGGGAAGTTTCTTAAACGAAAACTGTTTAAAATTAATCAAAAGTTGCCAACTGAAATTTCTTTTGATTTTTTTTAATTTAATTGCTTGATAGGAAATAACACGAGGAAAATATTTTTTAGCACAGAATCGCAGAAGGTCTTCAATTAAAATGTTGATAGCATTCAGCAAAATTTTATTAAATTTTTTTAAATATTTTTTATTTTAAATTAGAATAAAAAATGTGTTAAATTGAATCGAATCAAAAATTTTTTGAAGTTCTTGTTAAAAAGCTGATGTTAACCACTGACTTCAGCCCAAGTAGACTGTTGTAGGCGACAATAGCGAGATGCTACATTTTTCTTGTCAAATTCGTTCTGGGTTTTAATTTCATTGTACGTTGTTTTATTTCCATCAACCTCTTTAAAACCTCTTCACTCCTCTTGAATTTGTTGAATGAAAGACATTGTTGTAATCTATTCATTAAGTGAGAAACTGTATGAAAAGCAAAGGGCAAATTGCAGCATTCGATATCGATCGAAATCTTAATACAAACACATATAAAATTGTATGATATAATTTTTTCCGATATCCAATGGATTTGACCCCAGATTGTAGTAATTTTTTGTTTTTATATTATTTTTTCTCTATTTTATTCGTTCTTTAGCTTCCCGCTATCAAAAATAGGAAATTACTGATTTCATCTTGATTTTCGAAAATCGAATTTGAAATTTTTTCATTCACTACATGTTTTTCGCCCCATATAAAAAACAAACGTGACCTTTCGTAAGACTGAATTCACTCAGCAGGTTTAGTTAAGCAAGTTTTTAGTTAATGAGCAAGAGAGAAAAATATGATGGCTTTTCTCTTCATTATCTTCTCCTCTCTCTTCTATAAGCTCAAAAGATTCTCAACTAAAATTGCCGTGTGTGAACGCTGTCTAAAACTAATTATCTAGTATGAAATTAAAAGTCAAATGTTTTTAAAAAGTTTGCATATATTTCTATAAAAAGCTTTTCTGTTGTCGAAATGAGCAAAAAATACTTAAAATGTTTGTAATTTTTTTAAATGCATATGAAAACATCGTTAATCACTTAAGGCTTAGACTCACTATCTTTCATAATCGCACAACTTGCGAAAAAAATACAACTCTGATCTGATGAATTGTTATTGTCATTTGAAGATTTTATAAACTCCATCACACCAGGGTTGTATTTTCTCCAAAGTCACACCGTTGTGTAGGATAGTGAATCACGGCCTTTGATATAACATTCAAAAGATTAAGTGCAATTTTATTTGCATTAAATAGAAACCATAATAAATAAACTGAACAAAAACTTAAACAAATTTTTGAACAAAATCCCAACAACATGGACATGTTAAACTTATACAAAGTAAAGCTTTCAGCTATTATTAAATCTGATTGGAAAGATCCTTTTAATTTATTTGAGGTAAGATAGCATTGTTGTCTTCTTCATCTTTAAATATTGAAAACTTAAATTTTAAATGTTTTCCACTTTAATTTCTAAGACCGCCCACGTTTATGTTGAAAGTTGCAGTGCTTTGTTAGTGTATAAATTGAATTGATGTTTGCCCTTAACCCTTTTACTACCAAGCTTCTTTTAGTGGACTATCTCTAACACATATTGATTCACTAAACAATTGATCTCATCAATAAGCATATTCTTTCTTGGTCATAGCAGATGGTCTCATTTGCCCAAGTGACTTTTTTTCGCCGCTTGCAATTCTGAATATCGCTTGGATCTCAACAGACATTTTTTCAGTATTTTTTTTTTATTTTCCAAGTAGAAATTTTTCAAAGCGAATTGCGATGAGTCTGCCTTATATGAATATGCCTTGATATCGCTGTTCAAAAGGTAGCGCCAGGGTTAAGGAGTTAATTTCAAGTGAAAATTTTAGATCTCCAAGTATAAAATTTTAACAATCAAATTAGCTTCGATTGGTTATTTCCAACCGACCGTACATTAATTTCTTTTCACAATGACTGACTGGTCATAAAGCAGAAGGGCAGACTTTCAAGATGGCGTGTTCTATCTATCTAAAACATGACTTAACAAAAACAACAAAAAATTTTAACATACCAGATATTTATTGTTTTCCAAGAATGAATGTAAATAAGCCTTAATCATCATCAACAACTGCTGCAGACTGCTGACTGAAAGGCAGACAGACGGACATAATAAACCGACATGGAGTTAAATGGCCTGATCAGCTAACATGGTGGCTAAGTTATTAAACACAGAGAGGAAAAAAGTAACACATATGGAAAAAGAAGGTACACTTTTTTTAGACACCAACACCATGAGCCAATATTTCTTAAGTCAAGACACCACAACTTACTACCAAGACATTCCACCAACCAAGTCATACATTAACCAAACATACTGGCACACTCACTCACTCACTTTTAGAAAAATAATAAAAGAGATATTAATAACCAAAAAATAATAAACACATAACGCTTCCAGCGTATTTATAAACATTAACAACAGCACACACAACAAACACAACACAGCAAATTACCAAAAACAAAAACAAAAAATCCACAAGATACAACAGGCGAGAAGAAAGAGTGTTACATAGGAGGTCCATTTTTTCGGCTAAAGCGTCAAGGTTCACGCACCCAACTCACAAAATATTTTTAGTTTTACTTTTTCTGTTTTTGAATTCACAAAAAAAAAATTGGGAAGTAACGAGATTTACTATAGAAAAGAAAGAAGTTTCTTCTCTTTTCATTTAACAACTGCAGCAAACCTCATTTTATATTATTTAGTTACGCTTAGATGACAAAGTAGAAAATGGGAAAAACAAGTAAGGCTCTAACTTGAAGTTGGAATTAATAGAGATGTGTTCACACGTGGCGCCTTTTTATAACAACAAGAGATAAAAAATAACTTTAATTTTAAGGGAAACATTTCGAAATCTTAAGCACAATTTGTCATAAAATATTCAAGCTCGTTTCGCACATTCTACGCAAATTAAACGTTCTATACATTCTGTGCTTTTCTGCGTTTCCATCACATACCTGATTATTTTTAATGGTGCCAAACGGCACATCTACTAACAGTGCATTAGAGTAGAGAGAAATGTATTCGTGTATGTATATTCATTTGTGTAAGAAACCGATTTAAGTTTGGCACTCTGGTGCCACTTTGGCCGGCAATGCATTAGAGGCATACATACCGGATCCAGCTTTGGCTATTTCGGTCGCCCTCTCATTGCCGATAAAAATTACTATGACATGTGTGTCATAAGTTTCATGTAAAATTGTGATGTAGACGTTTATAAGGCAAAGGCGTATCGTGTAAACGCGCTGCAAACAATTATGTGCAAGAGTAAGTGCATGAATAAATGCCACAAAATTATTATTAGAAACCCAAAATTATGAAAAGCTCTATTTTTAGGGCTACAGGCTTTGCTAGCATTTTAATCTATACATCATTAGTTAATAATGGGTGTTAAGACTTTTTGCTTTTTTTCTTTCACTCATTTTCATACTCAGATATACTTCTTCTATATATTTTAATTTTGATTTTTACTTTTTTATCAAAATGTCAGATTATCTTTCAATGTACGAGAGGAATCTATTACGGCAGCCAGTCTGTGTTTGGTTTAGCAAAACAAAATTACTAAGCACTCTTTCTAACCAACCACCAATAAAGTGAAACCATCAACACCATGGGCATGTTCAATATCAAACTGTTAGATCGAAATTTGAAAATGGCTTCTTGGTCTTTGCAAATGCACACAAACGAATGATTTTATATAATTTCTAATTATTTTCATGGTAAATATATATTATTTCAAAGTAAAAATGCATGTTTGTTAGATATTAAAAACTTTTTATTTAAAATATATATTAGCAATGAATTAGCATTTGCAGTGCTAGAGATGCTAATCTAAAAATATTGATATGAAGGAGTAATAAATAAAGTTTTTATATTTCGCAGAAATATTGTATATACGAATATAATTTTAATTATTTTTTTAATTTTTAATTAATTATTTTTTATTTATTTTTAATTATTTAATTAATTTTGGCTCCAGCTTAGGCGCTTCAGATGTGTAACGTCGTTGATGACTAAGTTGACGGATCCAAGTGTGCGATGGCCGGCCAATTCTTCGAGTGTTGCTGTGAGAGTTCCAATCAATAGCAGCTGTAACAATATCACTTGAGGCCTTCGCAACGTGTGGTTGATCGTTGATCTGTTTGTCACCAGAGTTGCGTATTGGTTATGATGTTTGACCAAAAATATCTTAAGGATTCTTTGTAAGCACCGATTTGATGCAATAGCAAATTCTTATCATACCAAAAAACTGGTAAGCCTTCACAGAAAAAGAATTTCTGGCAATAAAAAACCAATAAAAAACCAAAAAATAAATGAAAAATGTAATTGAGTCAATTAAACTTTTTTTTTAAATTTAATTTAATTAAAATTTTAATTGACTCAATAAAATTTTTAATTGATATTTGCTTTTTTTTAATTAAACGTGTTTATGGCAGGAAAATTTTTTTCTGTGCTAACAAAGAGAATGTAAAGTGATGTTACTTTTTCTAGGTCAACGCCCCGTATCTTGATCATTGTTGATGTCGAGGTTGCTGCAAGTCCTCTTTTCAGATGCAACATTTATTTCATGTATAGATACAAAGATGCGAAACATTACAACCATGAGCATCAACTTAATACTTGTCGACGAAGCACATAGAGACCAAAGGCGGTGATTTCACGGACTAATTAAAACAAATTTTTTCAAGCACCGTGAAAAGTGAAATTACTTGCTAAAAGAGCATAAAACTCTTCATCACTGGGCCAAAAATAAATGTCAAATAGGTAAAGGTGCTTTTCTAATGACGCGTTAAAGCTGAAAATTGTGAGAGAAAACTGGAAAATAAGCAAAAAAAAAAAAGCTAAAAACTTTGCGCTATTAAATCCTATTTATTTCCAGTAATTTTGAAAAAGTAATCACCATTATCGGGAATAACATCATTTTGTGCACGTGAAATATTTCCCGTGAACAAAAAATAGTGAACAAAATTAAAAAATATTATACTAACACAACAACAACGCAAACATTGACGATCACAATTTTTTTTAATTTCACCCCTAATAAATCCAACCATGCGATCATCAATTTCAGGTATTCCTTCAAATGTTTTACTGAAAATACAAATTATTTGTGGAAAGGCTTTTGCTGTTAATGTTTATTTTGGAAGTTGCAAAAAAATTATTTTCTCAGTTTAAGTTGGTCATAAAGTTGTGAATTGGGCTCAATTAGACAAAGATTTTAGTTTTATTTTAAATGTTGAACACATGAGAGTTATTTTAGAAAAATGTATGCTGCGCATCAGGGTGCCTCAGAAGTTATGCACGAATTAGAGTAACAGCCTCAGGCATAGATTTGACCAATAATAAGCGTTAAATGACCCCTGTTAACATGCTGTTGTTTTTGTCCTTGTTTTATGTTTATGACTCACGTCTGAGTCATTTATTAGTCACGTGTGAGTCACGCTTGATAGTGGTTGTATTTGTATATGATAATGATTTAAAACAATAGCATGTGTGACTTTAGCTAACTTTCTTAGGCTTGTAAAATCTATTTTTAAATAATTCACATTCGAAGACAGGCAATTCATCAGGAGCTCGCGTGAATAAAAAACTCATGAATTTTTGCTTATTTTGTTGGTTAAGTACCGTTTATGTTCATTTCGTTCCTGCTTCGGTATTTTTTATATAAAAAATCATGTTTATTAATTAATTAATGATTACTTTGTAAGGGGATACCCATCTCTCCCTTCCTATACCAACAAGATTTTGGTGTAACATGCAGTTTGTTCTACTGTAGTTTTGAAGATATAGGGAAAATAATAATTATTTTGTAAGGGAGGTACCGGTCTCCAAGGTGCTATACCTTCGAGATTTTGTTGGAACGTGCAATTTGTTCTAAGAACTACCGATATAAAATTTAGTGACCCTCACTTGATTAGTTGCGGAGATATGCATCCGCGAAAAGAGAGTCTTTGGCCCCACTTTGCGATGTTTTGAAAGGGTCTAGGCATTGCTAATGTTTTATACTGCGGCGCTATGAAACACTACACTATGTTCGAAGATAAAACAATTGACGTTTTGGAAGTCAGCTACTCCGTCCCAATATCTCCCCCCATATACAAACAAACATCCCGTTAAAATGTTTCACAACCGAAAGTAAAAAAATATATTTTCTGAAATTTCCTTGTTTATAATCAAATACATGCTTATTTCATTAAATATATTTTAACAAGAATAAACTCTAACATAAAAAAAACACAATATGCCATGTATAATCAAGCAAAGCTTTATCTCTGTAAAGCCATACATTTGCTATTGTTGCTCGCTAAGTAGTTGCAACAATCAGGCCAGAAGAAATAAACCAACATGAATTGACATTTTAATTTGAACAAAATGGAATGCCATTATCTACACACATAAAATTTTTAAATGTGCCAGTAAGTAGAGGCTTTAGAAATGCATAAATAAATATTCGTAAGGAAAATATTCTTGTAAAATGACCACATAAAATATAGAATTTTATGTTGTATGATAGCGAGCGATGTTTTTGTCAGAGTGTATGTGTGTGTGTGTGTGGTGCTGCCTATTTGCGGCTTTTACTTTTTCCGGTCATCACAAATTATATAATTATCACCTGAATTTTTGTGTTTCTTCTTATTTAGTTATTTAGCTTATCAGCGATTAAAATCTTTCCCAGCCAACCTGCTTTTAGGTATCCACAGCTGAGAGTGAGTGCCAATGCGCACCACCTCTTCAGATTAGTTGATCTGTATGTGTTAAGTGTTCTTTTTCTTCTTTGCTTTTCTTTTCTGTTCTGTTTTTTTTCCTTGTAAATTTTAATGGAGAGTTATACAAATGCTATTCATACAAAAAAAAAAACAACAGAAAGACGAGCGGGTTTTACGGCTTAATAAAAGGGGCGCAGACGTTCCAATTTTCAATTTGTTACACTTTATGTCTTAATTTAGTATCTTTGCATCCTTATCTGCAGTTTGCATTCACTCGCTGTCTCCCTCTTTTAGGACTCCTCTGCCAACAGCTTCAATTCAGGTGAATAGTTAAAAAAAAATGCTATTCGAATGTGTGTGAAAATATGGTACTAGTATGTGAGTATGTATGTCTTCATTAAATACATTTGTATGGCCATTATTGGTGATATCAACGAGATACTTCACTTCAGTGTGTTCTTGTAATTTTTTTTCACTGGAATTTAATGCCACCCAAATTGTTTTAAAACCAGAACTTTTCTACAAATATTTTTATATGGAACTTATTAATTTGATTTTTACATTATCGGGGAGTCCTCAATGTATTTTGCAACAAAACACGAAATAAGAGATAAGCGAGAGTGCAACTGTAAATTATGTCTCAAAATTGTCGATGTAAAGGTGACGTTTTGCTCATCAGTAGTGTTGGACAAATGGCACTTTTATAGGGAGATGCCGAAGTTGAATCTGAAGTTCGGCAAACATATTCTTAATTAGTCTGAACCGTACCCCAACATTACAGCTGAGCAAAATCCACACACGAGATAACTAGCAAAATCTAGTTAATTTGACTACATTTCCCATTCAAATAACATCTAGCTCACCAGATTTTTTTAGAAGGACCAGAACTCAGGGAATGACCCCTACGCATGCAATTGAGATTGACAGGAAAAACCGCTGCAGGTAGTTTACACTTCATGCGAACAGTATGGCTAAAAACGAGATTTCTCTGTAATAAAATAATAATGGGAGTGCTCTTAATGAAGCACGTGTGTTTCGTAAAAAAATGTGCGGGTTTCATTAACAATTTTCCTGATTTCATTAGAAAATATTTCATTATAGTAGCGATAGAACAAGGAAATGCAACCCACATTGCGTCGATGCTCCAATGAATCAATAGAGATGGATGCCCTGTCTGTCTACGATGAGCTTCTTTGCCCTCTCCTGTACGTGGGCTAGCAGCCCCAAAGTAGACTTTGAAGCGCCGGCCCAAACATGAGATTTTTATTTCATTTTGATTTTTTCAAATCTCCCAAATTGTTTTTCTTTTTCACTAATAAAAACTACGCTGTAGCAATAAGAGTTTGCAATACAGGCAGCTTGTGTAGAAGCCGAAGGTCAAATTGTACGAGGTTGGTTCAAAACGTATCGCGAATTTTGAATTTTCGCGGGTTACGTATATTCGAAATTTGATTTTTTTGTGACATTACGTTGATACTCATGTCTCTCACTTAATTGTTGACAGCTGCTTTGCTTGCACGTATTTGGCTCGTGATCTTTTAGTTGCTGCATAATTTTTAAAGCCAAAACGTGGTAAAACTAGTGGCTCGATTGTGGATGGCAACCGAACTTAAGTTGCCAAGAAGATTACGAATGTTTAATGTAAAAAAGCTGCACAAGGGGTTTAAAAGGAAATTATTAAGTAAAACTGATAAGATCATTGGACATATTTTTCGATCAGGAGAAGGAAATTCAACATGATGAATCTTTTAGGCAACACTTAAGGGTCAAATTAAGTTGTTTAGAACTGCCGCCTCTAATGTGAGTAAAATGTATTGCAATAATTTATATGTTAGCTGCAAAGCATGTTTTTGCCTTCCCAAAGGAGGAGTGAAAAATCAAATGTGTTTTTCAAATATGTATACAGAGAAAAAAATAATTCTTCAATTAATACCTTTAGTTAAAAAAAATCAATTAATAATTTAATTACGTCAATGACATAATTATTTAAATACTTTTTTTGACTTAATCAAATTTTTAATTAAACTTTTAAAATCAACTAAGTTCTTAAATAAAATTTTAATTGACATAATTAAATTTTTAATTGATTATTTACATTTTTATCAAGTACTGGCGTTAATTAGAATAAAAAAACTTCTGTGTATTTTCGAAAAATAAAAAAAATTCATTTCTCAAAAATGTTGCAGATGATCATCTAACGAAGAGAATTAAATCAAACAAATAATAAAAAATAAATGTTTTTATGGTAAAGGATGACTGGGTGGATTTCGTTGATAACACCTTTTTCTTTAAGCAGCAGCTCGATTTAATTCTTTTTTTTTTATAACGCCTCTGCAGTTGTTGCTGTCGATGTCGATGTTGATTTTGCTTTTGTAAATGTTTATTAAACGGTAACCCATATTAGGCCACCAACTTGGCGTAACTTATCTCTAATAAATACAACACACTCGTTTTCTTTACCATCTTTTATCTATTTTGTTTTTTGTTTTCTTAACTTTTAGAATTTACTGTTTTTGAAAATCATCTACTGGCATGATCACAGCTATTCAGAGAATTAAGAACCAACTGCTGCTAGTTGCTGCTTTCTTCGCCTTCTTATTCTTCTTCATTTTGAGTTAAATGCTGACATTAGTTGTGATAGTTGTCGTTGTTGTTGTTGTTACTAGTGTTTTTTTTTAACTCCAAGGTGGCTAATATGTGTAAACCGCATTAGATACGCTTCAAAACAATAATGAAGACATTATTAACTTATTTATTTAGTTTTGTACTTTTTCCCATTCAAGTCGTGCCATATCATTTACGTATTAGTCTACCGAGTTAGAGAGAGAGAGAGTGCGTTTCTCTGTGTGTGTGTGTGCGTATTTTTTAGTTGCAATAATAATTCCCATCAATTTGTTGTCGTTGTTTCCTGTTCAATGCAGCACAGCTTGACATCATGTCTATATTTAATTTTGTTTGTTTTTTTTTCTACTCTCTATTCTTTATGATTTTGAAATTGTGAAATATTTTTCTCATTTGGAAATTCATTCTTAAGAGTTGTGAAAAAAACAAGAAAGAATCTTGTAATCGTATGTAGTTTTTGTACAACTCTGGTCAAAATGTTGACAGCCAGTACAGGGGGTTGTTGCTAAAAAGGAAGAAGAAGAAATGTTATAAGTAATTGTGAGGTTAGGGCTGTTGCCCACCATACTACTGTTCCAATCATCAAACATCAATGTCTTCCTCATCAAATGAATATACTCGTATGGCATCGAATTCAATTGAGTTGAGTTTAAGAGATAAACGCCTCTTGTGCGAGAACACTTTAGAATTTCTTTGTCGGTTGTTTCAATTGGCAAAAATCTTTGGCAATGATGTTGTTTTTACTTAATGTTTTTTTTTATAAATGACATGTTTCTTCTTTTAACATTATGAAAAAGAAAAAACAATGTGAATTAAATGAAAATGCTCAAAGAAGAACATTATATGAGGGTGGTCTGGCTGCTGGTCCATTGGCTCATATGATATTTAAGAATACTCGTATGTGTGTTATTTTTCCTTTTTTTAATTCTACTGATAATGATGAGAAGATGATCACAATGATAATGATGATGATGATGCTGGTAAGGACTTCTGTATGACTGTATGTGCACGTGTGTGCATGTGTGTGCGAGGTGATTTTTATTGCAATTTACCGTTTTAACATTCCGATGTTCCCTTTGTTTAATTGTCTTTAATATGTATTAATGAGTTTTTATTTTATTTATGGCCGCATGACAAAAGCTGCAGTTGCAGTTGCAGTTGCAGCGGCAATTACTGTTGCAATATGTAATTTGTACCTGGAATTTTTCCTGCCTGGACCACCCGGATTTCGTTTTTTGTATTTTACTTAATTGAGCACACAAATGTGTTGTTCATCTGTTGTTAATGGTCGTTTTAAAAAGGCGTTGACATTATTTATTATTCTTGGAATTGTGCAAAATTAACATGTCAGATTTCTTGTCTTTTACCACCAACAAACTAAAGTAATCATCTACTCTTAATATGACAGTGATTGTCGTTAAATTTGTATTTTATCAATATTTACAACACAGATGTTTGCTTATCTTACATAATAAAACTTTTGAAGAATGTGAATCGAATTGTGGCCAATGGTATTAAAACATGTTCGTTATATTGTTATTTATGGCTGCTTAATATTTTCTTTTGGCAAGAGCTCACCTCAGCTGGTGTAACCGGTAACATGAATAAATTACCTGCGTTGCCAATTGCCAAAATTTTATTATGCTTGGCAACTGACAACTAACAGCTGTTAATTTCAGTCTCCAAATTGCAGCCACAAACTTTTAGATGCTGCATATTTTTAAGTCAATTAAAAAAAACTAAAAGTAATTATTTATCTGATTTTCTTTACTTTTTGTTAAATTAAGTAAATATTTTTCAACTTTTAGATCTCTTTTTATATACAAAATTCAGCTTTAATTTATATTATTTTCGGCATTTTGACAAATAAAGGTTCGGTCAACGAAATTAAAATTAAATTTTTTATACAAAAAAAGACTTAAAGCTTGAAAAATTATTCACACTTATTCCAGTTGTCAATATCGACGTCACATCAATAAAATACCAAAAAATTGGAGCTTGCCTACTCATTGTCGAAAACAGCTGACTGCTATTGATAGGCTCATGCTATTTTCAAGACCTTAGGTAACAAAAAGATGTTGCCAATGTTGCATAAAATTGTTCTCGAGAGCAAGTAAAAATTGTGGTACAGGCCGTAAATGAGAATTAAATTAAGTAAACTACTCCTTCTTTGACGAAAACGAAATTATGTGTTTCAGCTAAAAAAGAGATTGTAATCTAAAAATTATTTATTTACTCACATTAGAGACGGTCATTCTAGAGAATATGAATTGTCTCTCAAGTTTAATCTAATAGGTGTCACATTGCATGCTTCCTTCGCTTTTCAAAAATATTTTCACTGAACTAATCATCATTTTTATTATAAGTAATTTTGTTAGAAATTTTTATTAAAAATTTTCTTTTACACTAATTTCAGTTGGGAATTTGTCATACTCATATTTTCTATCACTTTTGGGCAACTGGAAGAAGTTGCCATATCTAATGCTCATTTTAATTCTAGTTGCGTTGCCTGTTGACAAGGCAAGTGTAATTCAATTGCACTTTATAATCGAAATATTAGTCATGGCAAAAATATTTATGACGATGGCAAGTGTAAACAAATGCTTTTGTTTGGCGTTTAAAAACTAATTGTGAAACAAAATTGTGTTTCCTGCCTGGTATGCATGATGTGTGTATTTGGTTAAATATTTATTATTTTTTTAGTTAAAAAAATTTACCCTTGGCATCAGCAAACATTTTAGTTACAAAGTTGTTCTGTGCCACCATTTTCAAAGTCTTTTAAGCAAATAACTTAAAACCATTTTAACTGCTGTCCAACTTTGTTTCTATTATTTAATTTTCAGTTTATTTGCTTTCTTTCATATGAATTGAGATTTTGTATTAACACTTTTATTGGTGTTTGTCTGCATAATATTTTATCCCACTGTTTGCATTCGCTATTTAGATACGAGTGTTTATGTAGATGCTGAGAAAAGTTAATATTTGTGTTGACGTTTTGGCTGCTGGAGGAGTCTTTTTTTACCAAGTTTAACAAATCAACTGTGACAACTTGTCGTTCGTTCATTGTCGTTCAATACAAAAATGTTAAAGAAGCTTTTAGATTGATTGTTTAATAGACTAACAAAAAGTAAACACGTTGTTAAATACGTACGAGTATGTGCGTATTATTGCCAGAACTTAGCGCTGTAGTATCAATTTTCAATCAATCAATCAAAATTTTTAATGAAAAATCACGAGAAATTTTGTTTAAAGTAGTGCGAGCCGTGTTTGGCTAATTTTTTATTTTGTTGAAATATAAGTTTAGAGTTTTTTTATTTTAATCTTGTTTTCTTTTAAACATTAGCTTCGCTAAGGTTTGTTAGATTGCTGAGAAGAGCCAGTAATATTTTTTTCAGCTAACTGGGTTCCAAATCTTAGGTCCCTTTGAAAGTAGAAAAAGATTAGTACAATTACAGATGATAAACAGATAGATAGAGAGAAGACAAGCTTATGTGTAGTTTCCACAAGTCAGGCAGACGACTCGTCTAGAAAATTTGTATGAAAATCACTCAAAAAAATTAGTGCTTTCCATATAAATTTTATACTCAAGTCGACCGTCTGAATTGGAGTTACAGGGGGTTAATTAATTTATTAGATTTTACAACTCTGCGTTTGTGTATTTTATTAATTTGTATAGCATCGTTGTAGCGCCTCTGGTGCTTAATAAATATATTATTTTAAGCTTTTTAGTGTTAGTTAACTTCGCCAACTATTAGTGGCTACACTTTGACTAGGAAGGGCTCTGCTATATGCATTGGCATGGTCTGGAGCCAAGTATTGAAATCAGGCTCCTAAGGACCGTCATTTGGTTTGTTGGCTTTATCAAAGAGCAGGAAGTGTACTTTTACTTAACAATATGTTTTTGAGCACATACATATAATTCTTATATTTTTAAGGTTTGTTTATCCAATTTTCAGTTGCAGCCAATCTGTCACAATGATATTTGAGTTGTCAGTTGACAACGCAACACACAACGAATACAAACTTCGCATTATGCTCAATACCAAAGTGATTGCAAATTCAGAAATTTTTATTACTTCAGCTATTCTCAAGTCAAAACAAAAAGAAGTAAATTAAACTAGAATATTGAATTGTCAAAAAGAAATTGGGAGTTATAAAACAAATATTCAACCCTATCGTGAAAAACAAGTGAAATTTTGGTTCACATGAAATTGTTATTGCGCTCGAATTGAAAAACGTTGTTGCAAATCTCCCGCTGTCAGTTCACAGTGAATGTAAACAAACGGAAAGAAGATTTGTAAAACTTAAAAAAATCCCCGTGAAAACGAATCGAAAACGAAATAGAAAAGTGAAAAAATTTCTAGGGAAAAATTATTAACGATTGCAATTTGGCGATAAGGGGAAATATTTCGATTAAAAAATTTTCACGATAGGGGTGAATAATTCAGTTCGCGTGCAAAAATAAAGTACACAAAAGCAAGCTGAAAGTGAAAAAATCCTCGTGGAAAATATTATTCACGATAAGGGGAATCAAAAAAGAATGATTATCTCTCGATCTATTTTAGTCCAATTTACGAAAGTCGATGTTATTTTTTTAGCTTAAAAGCTGGAGGTCTATTCTGTGATTCGATTCGAAAGAAAATGCTTTCGAATTTTCATGATATAAACATAAAAATTCGAAAGCTTTTTCTTTTCGTTTCGATTTTGAATTCGATCGGTTTAGCAGTCTTATGCGAACATTTTGAAATCTATCAAATCGGATTGATTCGTTACCTTATGTTACTTTATGTTAATGTTCTTGCAATTCCCCAATTTAAAATTTGCTTGCTTCATTTGTTTTTAAACAATGAGAAGTTGTTGCGAAGAGCTGCACCTAACAGGTGATTTGAAAAATATTTAAATATTTATTTAAAGTTTTCGCGAATTTCGCAAAAAACATATTACCAGATCTCTCCAATTCCTTGTAACAGAAACACACTGTTGTTGTTTTCTTCAGCGTTTTCTTTGTCGTAAAATTGAGTTTCCCGTGTTGAAATCATCTTGCGATATTGCGTGTCCTCAAATGAGAAAAGAAACTACAAGTAAGAAACTCATTGAAACACTTCGATGGGTTGAAACATACTTACATACTCACACATTGGCAAGCATGTATGTACATTAAAATGCTGTTTGAAATTTGAAAAAAAACAACAAATGAAAATTCTTTATACAATAAACAAATACATACTTCTGAAAAAGGTTTCCAAATAATAAAAGAAATATGTTTAATGAGAGCATGTGAGGATTAAATAAAATTGAAGAGGATCATTGATGTCAAATACCAAACACAATGTTTATTTGCGGAATAATATGGAGGAATAAATGCATTGTGACATTTGTTACATATTTTTTATTTTTGCTTACATGTATTAGAGATGGCCTGATGAACAATTTTTGCTCACTGAAAAAAAACTTGCAAAAAATCCTGTAGTCACGAATTACTGCTGAATAAAAAGGCAAATAAATGAAGTCACTACTTCATTCTTAATAATATTATGGACTCATGCCAGGCTTTGTTATATACTCGCCCATGCTAATCATGTTTAGAGAGAACAATTTTACAATTATGCGAAATTCACGCCAATAGCGCAAGCGCCGCCCCATCTCTATCACATGCATACTCGTATGAATAAAAGACTTTACAAATGAAAACAAATTAGGAGGTGAATATTTGAATTCTAAAGAACCACTTTCTTCCTTAATAGCACTCTTTGTTTGTTGCAGTTGTTTTTTTTTTTTCATCCATAAGCCAAATTAACGCAACACAGATCAGTTACATTTGAAAAGGAGCAACAAACACAGATTTACTGAACAATTATATCGGCATTTACGGAAGGAATTCTATAACATCCACTCGAGCTCGAACTAAAATGCATTTGCCATACATCTTTCTATGTGCATTTCATTTTCGCTGCAGTTGTTGTGAGAGCGAACGATTGATCTTGAGTTTGGGAAATGGAAACTGATTTAAATACAAACTGCAAACACATACAACAACATGGACAGACAAAGACATACTTACATATGTACATACTTATTTTGCAACAAAGAGATAATCACAAATTCGAATTTATTTAAATTTTTTTGATGTACAATATTTATTTAGGAAACTTTATTTAAAAGAACGCAATAATTTTTGAGAAAACTAATGGATCTATCATAGAAGGTAACAGAACTTCAGTTGCCTTGCCAATTGGCAAAGCAACTAAAAATTTGTGATTGCCAATATTATTGAAATTTGGCAACTGAAATTCACTGCTCTTAGTTGTTAGTTTCCACACTTCATAGCATTCATAGTCAACTGCCAACGCAACTGAAGTTCAGTTACCATCCCTAATCGATCTTTTAATTGCTTTACGCCGCTGCTCTCACTCACACTCGCATCATCTCTCGTTGTCGAATTGCTGCTGCTATTTCTCTTGTTGTATATTTATTTAGGTTCAGGAAGTGATTTTCCAATGATTAACTTTTTTCAATGATTCTAAAATATAAAAAAATATATACAAAATAACAAAAGTTCATACATAGTATTTATGTATCAAGCATATGCATATGTACATTAAAGATTGCTCTCATTTGATAAGAATTTATTTAACTAAAAGATTTATTTCTTTAAAGAATGCAACAACAATCCCTTACTATGATCATCTTCAGTTCAGTTAAAGAAGTAACGATTTTTGATCTTTGGGTAATCTTATATGCATACGAGTATAACAAACAATTCCTTTGTTTTTCCCTGCGATGAGAAGCCAGATTCCACTCATTCTTTCACATGTGAACGTTTACATTTGTGCTGTTGAGCTACTGCCGTGCCAGCTACTCCTGAAAAATGCTCACAAGCATTTTGGGTATCATTTATGTTTGATCTTCCTTTTTTTAACAAAAAAAAAAAATAAATTAAAATCTTTGATTTCATTTCTATCTCGTTTTCTGGCTCTTGTGCGCCCTTCTGAGTACTACTTTGCGTTGTTCATCCTTCATTCAATTTGAAGCTGTCATCATAGACAAAATAGTTTTTATCTTCAAGCAACCATCTCCGGTAGATATATATAGTTTCTCTTTTTTTATTTTTATTGTCTTTATGGTATATTTTTTATGTTAAGATCTTAACTCAACGAAGAAGCTGAAGATGCTGATGTTGAAGATTGAGAAATTAAGAAGAAAGAAAAGACAAATTTCATTCATAAAAAAAACTAAAAAGGCCAGTGGCGCTAATAGAATGCAAATGACAATTTCTAGCTGAGTTTTTTAAGTGTGTGTTGTTAATCGATCAAATTAAATTGAAATAATCTGTATTGATATTGTAAGCAGAAGTTTTGAGTGGAAATTGTTAAGCTTATTTTACTTCAAAATTTAATTCAAAATATTTTTATAGTTTACATTAGTTTTGACGCCACGGGGAAAGTGTTTTCCCGAATTGTTTGTATTTTTGTCACATTATTATTTCTAAAATTGTTTGCGACCGCTGCTTATCTTCTAATTAAGAGTAAAAAAATATTATTCTGCCATAAAACTCTTTATCTTCAGTTGCTGCATGTGAAGAGTGAAAAAAGTCATTATCACTTTCGGTTCATAAAAACTACTTAATTTTGTAGCATCCTTCAATAATTTGGCGTAATTAAACTACATTTTAAGTCTAGGGGCAGAGCATAAAACAAAATGAGATAAAATAGAAATCATTAAAATTGTCAAAGGCTTATTATCATCATCACAAAAACACCAACAACTCAACTACATCTTTCTGTAATCGAGCATATGAGATGTCATGCTGAGTGACGATAATTTAAGACACCAGGCAAAATATTCCTGTTCACCATGTTTTTGTAAAGCTAAACCGACATTATTGTTACCCTACTGGTGTGATGGTATTGTAAGCGAGAAGTTGAAGTAAATAAATGATGTATTATGCAATGATAGTACTATCGTCTACACTTTAAGACACAGTTTTGTAAAATAAATAGAATTTAAAGTCGGTCTTTGCAAAAAAATGTGCGATTTCGCTTTGGAATTCTCTATCTAAAATATTGAATGTTTGTACGCGATTGGAATGTATACACAGCGAGGTTAATTTCATATTAAAAGTTAATAATTTTGCTTCATATGTGTAACATGTTAATTCAACATATCTTAAAGTAATCTTCAAAGAAAAATTTTCTTTTTGAAATAACTTTATTTCTTGTTGATTTAACATTCCAATACTGTTAAATCAAAATGAAGATTCATATTGAATCAAAGTTATTTCAAGTTGAAACAACATGAATTTCATTTAATGTAGTAATTTTATTTAAATAATTATTAAACTTACGGGATTGTGTAAGGCAAAGGCGTCAGGAAAACCTCGTGTAGTACGTATAGTTGACGATTTTTTTAAAGCATTTTCATATAAATGTTTGTATTCTATTTTTGACAGATTATATTCGCTAGTCTGCTGTGGTCTATGTGTATAAGGCTACCATGTGTAAACAAGGAGAATGAGGGAAGTTCAATCCTTTTTAAATAATACTCAGTTGAAAGTGGTTAAAGCCTTCTTTTATTTTTCTTCTACAGCTGTTACACAAATTACCCAATTTGTAATACAACATTTGTGCGAATGTAGCGTGTTTTAAGTTAAGAACCTACATCACTGTTCAAACTTATATTTACTTTGTTTATACAGAGGGGAAAAAGTTAAAAAAGCACTCACTCTTTATTCAACTCATTTAAAAAGAAATAAAAAATATATGAGTAAATTCACCTAGACCAACCACACATACACACACACATATATAGACACAAATACAAAATCAAAATCAATTTACGTTGTGTGTGTTGATGTGGCAGAAATATAAACCTGAATCTCTCCTAAACTTCCACACTATTATTATGGTTGTCGAAGAACTCTTAACCAACAATATTGTCAACATCAAACTGATGTTCATTATTACACAAACAGCGGTGGCAAAGAAACGATCATTATGATGATAATCATAGTACGATGATGATGTTGTAGTGCAAACAAATTTCAAGAGCAACAAGACACATGTAACTATTTATGAAAATTGCTTACTCTACCCAAGCGAAGGCACAAACGGACGAACGATGGCAATGACCACCCAGTTTACAAGCACCCCGCTTGGCTTGTAATGTTGCTTGTTTTGGGCTGCTGAGCAAAATTGAATTGCTTCTGCTGTAGATGCTGATTTTGTCGTAAGAGCTGTCAACATCTTCACAATCATCATCTTTATCGTTGTTTATTTGGTTCTTGGGTCTTGTTCTTTCACTCTATTTTTGTGATATCAGTTCTTTGCTTTTGGTTTTCTTCCATTCATTCTCTTGTTTGTAACTGATGTTATGGTGGTACTTGACCATCAGGCAAAATGTCAATGCAAGCATGCCTCACCTCAGTATGCCCATGTCATCCATGATGGTTCTTTATGTTTTTTACTATTCATTTGAAAAAACTACTGTCATTTTCAATTTGGTTTACCAGGCCTCTACTACTGTAAGCATCCTCATACTCGTACTCATGATCATCATCCGCTTCTGCTTGTACGTTTTTCTTATAAATTGCTTTTTATATATTGACGTTTTTTCCTTGTTCGTATTTTCTTTATCATTTATGTAGTGAGCGAGAATATTTGTGTGGGTCTTTTGGACCCCAGGATGTACCTTTGACTGCCTTTGAAGAATAACTATTTATTTTCCTTTTCTTTTGCCAGTTAGTGATATAATGTATTAATATGCGAATTATGTAGAGGATAGTGTGTGAGAGAGAGAAAGAATGAGACAAAGAGAAGTGCAACTGTTTGTAAAGAGGACATTAAGTACCTCCGGAATACCGTTCTTTGCATATTTACGGCAAAAGTTTTTTATTTTGGCAGAAACTATAGACTCTATATTTTCGTAATGGAACCCTGTTACTTAATTATCTTTAGAATTACAACATCATTAAACCGTGGCTTAGATTTTTTCCAAAGAACTGATTAATGTCAGAATTTGAAATGACTGCCCTTTTTGTTATAAACCAACTCTGTTTTCATAAGAAGTTTATTTGAAACTGTGCAATTGATTATATTAATTGTGCCACCTCCCGAGTTGATGCATAATTGAGCTCGTTTTACTACATTTTGAATTCTTGCTCGCAAAACATCTGGCTCCAAATTGTCGATTTAAAGACTTGCAAGTTCGTGGTTTGTTGTGGTAAATCAGAGATTTTGTAAAGACCCAAAGTTAGCAGTCTTGTTTTATTAGATCTGGCTAGCTCGACGGCAGTTAACATTCCCAAATCGGGGGATCATGCGACCTGGAAATTATTGCTCCAAGCTATATGAGCGGTGAGCTCCGTTCTGTTGAAAGAACAATGAGTGAGAGCAACGAATTGCGAAAAAAAGACTTGTTTAACATCTGCCTGTAACGCTCACCATTTATGGTTCAGTTGGTGCGATCGGAGTCTTCAAAAAATAAAGGGTAATCACTTTCCCACTACAAATGTCGTACCGAACAGTCACTTTAAGGAGTTGCAATTTCTCTTTATGAGGCAAGTTCAACGGAGTACGGCAGTAAGTTCATCTTGTCCGACAGAGAGCATGCAGCATTTCGTAAACAGTTTGCACAAATCATTCACCAAAACTAGTTACAACGAACGTCTGCTGATGCCTAATTGTACGCATCGTCCTTTCTGTGATATTTGTTGATTCTCGCTGATGTCTTCGGCAACAGCAGCCATGTTCTCGGTCCAACGAGCAATACGGAGACATACACTTCTTGCGACATCTTTAGTGGACTCAGTTTGCACCAGTCACTCAGCCAAACGCATCTAACATAACAGCGCACTAAAAATTTGTCAAATAAGCATCCAATTCAAATTAAGTCATTACTTTTGCGCCATCTTTTATCTGGGAGATCTGGTAACTTTTTTTATTATTTTTTACTTCATTAACTTATTGTTTTTTAATTATTTATTAATTTTTTTCTAGCAAAAAGAATTTCGTCTTAGCCCCACCCCTTTTATATGACTTCTCACAAAAAAAAAAATTATAATAATAAAAATACTTTCTAAACATAACAGCTGGACATGAATAATTTTTTGTGTTTGCGGTCTGTTGTCGTTCAGGTTGATCTATAATTCAATTATGTTTGTAGCTCCTCAGCTTTTTTTTTAAACAACACACTTGAGTGCATGCGCTGTTGTCTTAATAACCCGTCTGCTCTTTTGGTCTAATGTTTGGAATAAAAATAGTTTTTTTTTTCATTCATTTTAAACGGATAATTAAAACATTTAAGGTGTTTTCGGTTTCGTTTCTTTTCTTTGCTTGTCTTCTACCTTTTGCTTTGCTTGATTGACTTTTCCACTTCAATTTATTGTGAAAACTTGGTATTTTATTGTTGTTTCCTTCGTTAATATGGCGCTTATAATATTTAAAGCGTGTTCGTTTGTTTTGTAAACTAAAATTATTATTTATAAATACTGCCGTTACTCTTTAAAAATTAATCAAAATTGCTATAAAGAAACATTACAAAATTGCAGCCTGTGAAAAAGTACATTTAAAAAACTATCCTTATGAAAAAAACTAAGCACGTAGTTTATAATTAACGTTTCTTTCCATTTTACAAAACTGATTCCTAAACCTTAATTAATACTCATATAGAAAATCGTAAATTTTCCTATAGAAAAATTAAATGGACCGTACATCGCGCGTTTTGCATATAGAAAAATTAGATGGGTCATGCTTCGAACATCTTTCATATAGAAAAATTAAATGAGCTATACATTGTACATTTTTTATGAAGAAAAATTAAATAGGCTATAATCATACATTATTCATATAGCCATTTAATTTTGATACATCCTTCATTTTTCATATAGAAAATTAAATGAGCTATATATCATACATTCAACATTTTTGATACAGAAATACTAAATGGGCTGTAATCGTACAATTTTATTTAGCAAAACTAAATGGGTTACAAGTCGTACATATTTTACATAGAAAATTTAAATAGTCTATACCTCGTGGGTAAAAAATAACTTTCGTACAGAAAAATTAAATGGGTTTTATATATGTACATGGTAAATTTTTCATAACAAAAAAGTAAATAAGCAATCTACCCTACATTTTTCATAAACAAAATTGAATAGATATAAATCGTAAATTTTCATACAAAAAAATAAATGGACTGTCGTAAATCGTCCTTTTTTTGTGCGAAAAATTAACTGGACTGTACACTGTCCATTTTTATCTAAAAGTTAAATGGACTATATACATATAGTCCATTTTTTAAGCAAATATTTAAATGGACTTGAAACGTGGTTTTATTGTCGGCTTGAATACCTTAGCCGTGTCCAGGATTTACTTACCGATTCATAAACCTTAAGTAATAACGCCATTTATTTACCCTTTCTGGGGGTTAATATATACTTTTATTTTTATTTTGAAATTGAATAAAGTAAGATATAATACAGGTTTATTGAACAATAGTTATAATGAAGATGAAATTCATTCGGTTGTATTCGTGATTAATCTTGTCCTGTCGTTATTGTCATCCTTATCAGAATAGCGGCAGCAATCGCTTATAATTACGGTTACGGTATTTCGGGGTACTACTGGCACCAACGATGATGTTGGATATCCATCGGTGGCAATCGTAATTAATCTTTGCCTTTCATTAAAGTTTCCATCGTCGAAATGGAGACAGCAATCGGTTACGGAATTTCCTGAAGTTACTGGTAGCTATGACGATGCTGTGGCCCTTGGAGTTTCTTGTGATCGGCAGTGGATTAGTCGGCGTTGTACAGTGTTACTAACTAGTTGATAAAATATGTACACTATCTCATAATCCAAAGGTGCTTAAATCGATACCATCTCATACTAAGTAGACGGATGTAAATGAGAGATCTATGCTGGTCGGGCATATATTTTGTATCCTGCAATTTTTTTGCAAAAAAATTAAATGGACTATACATTGTCCAGTTTTTATGCACAAAAATAAATTTTTTATTTAAAAATCAAGAGGACTATACATCGGCCATTTTTTAATCAAAAATATAATAGACTATACATCATTCATTTTTCATTAAAAAAATTAAATAGACTATACATCGTCCATTTTTACCAAAAAATTGTTTCATGCAAAAAACTAAATAGACTATACATCGCATATTTCTTATGAAAAAAATATAATGGACTATACAACTGTACATTGTCCATTTAATTCAAGAATTAACAAAAAAAATGTAGTAGAATAAATATACATCGTCAATTTTTTATTAAAAAAAATTAAATGTACGTCCATTTTTTGTGCAAAAAATAATAATAATCCATTATATTTTTTGCATGAAAATTTTTGTTTTTAAAAAATGGATGACTTATTTTTTTGCATGAACGAATTTTTGGTATAAAAAATGGACGATATATAATCCATTATATTTTTTGCATAAAAAAATTTTTGGTATAAAAAATGTACAATTATAGTCCATTCTATTTTTTGCATGAACAAATTTTTGCCATAAAAAATTACGATGTATAAAAATCCATTATATTTGTTGCATGAACGAATTGCTGGTATAAAAAATGGACGATGTACAGTCATTATATTTGTTGCATTAAATATGGACGATGTATAGTCCATTATATTTTTTGCATGAGCAAATTTCGGGCAAAAAAATATATAGGACTATACATCGTCCATTTTTTATACCAAAAATTTTTTCATGCAAAAAATATAATGGACTATATACATCGTCCATTTTTTATACCAAACATTTTTTCATGCAAAAAATATAATGGACTATACATCGTCCATTTTTTATACCAACAATTAGTTCATGCAAAAAATATAATGGACTATACATCGTCCATTTTTTATATCAAAAATTCGAAAATAAAAATTTTTTTATGCAAAAAATATAATGGACTATACATCGTCCATTTTTTTATACCAACACTTAGTTCATGCAAAAAATATAATGGACTATACATCGTTCATTTTTTATACCAACAATTAGTTCATGCAAAAAATGTAATGGACTATACATCGTCCAATTTTTATACCAAAAATTTTTTCATGCAAAAAATATAATGGACTATACATCGTCCATTTTTTATACCAAAAATTCGAAAATAAAAATTTTTTTATGCAAAAAATATAATGGACTATACATCGTCCATTTTTTTATACCAACAATTAGTTCATGCAAAAAATATAATGGACTATACATCGTCCGTTATTTATACCAAAAATTTTTTCATGGAAAAAATATAATGGACTATTCATCGTCCATTTTTTATACCAACAATTAGTTCATGCAAAAAATATAATGGACTATACATCGTCCATTTTTTATACCAAAAATTCGTTCATGCAAAAAATATAATGGAGTATACATTGTCCATTTTTTATAAAAAAAAAAATTTTCATGCAAAAAATATAATGGACTATAAATCGTCCATTTTTTATACCAAAAATTTTTTCATGGAAAAAATAAAATGGACTATACATCGTCTATTTTTTTTACCAACAATTATTTCATACAAAAAATGTAATGGACTATACATCGTCCATTTTTTATAAAAAAAATTTTCATGCAAAAAATATAATGGGCTATACATCGTCCATTTTTTACACCAAAAATTCGTTCATGGTAAAAATAAAATGGACTATACATCGTCTATTTTTTATACCAACAAATAGTTCATGCAAAAAATGTAATAGACTATACATCGTCCATTTTTTATAAAAAAAAAAATTTCATGCAAAAAATATAATGGACTATACATCATCCATTTTTTATACCAAAAATTTTTTCATGCACAAACTATACATCGTCCATTTTTTATACCAAAAATTCGTTCATGCAAAAAATATAATGGACTATACATCGTCCATTTTTTATACCAAAAATTTGTTCATGCAAAAAATGTAATGGACTATACATCGTCCATTTTTTATACCAAAAATTTTTTCATGGAAAAAATAAAATGGACTATACATCGTCTATTTTTTATACAAACAAATAGTTCATGCACAAAATATAATGGACTATACATCGTCCATTTTTTATACCAAAAATTTTTTCATGCACAAAATGTAATGGACTATACATCGTCCATTTTTTATACCAAAAATTCGTTCATGCAAAAAATATAATGGACTATACATCGTCCATTTTTTATACCAAAAATTCGTTCATGCAAAAAATATAATGGAGTATACATTGTCCATTTTTTATAAAAAAAAAATTTTCATGCAAAAAATATAATGGACTATACATCGTCCATTTTTTATACCAAAAATTTTTTCATGCACAAAATATAATGGACTATACATCGTACATTTTTTATACCAAAAATTCGTTCATGCAAAAAATATAATGGACTATACATCGTCCATTTTTTATACCAAAAATTTTTTCATGCAAAAATATAATGGACTATACATCGTCCATTTTTTATACCAAAAATTCGTTCATGCAAAAAATATAATGGACTATACAGCGTCCATTTTTTATACCAAAAATTCGTTCATGCAAAAAATATAATGGAGTATACATTGTCCATTTTTTATAAAAAAAAAATTTCATGCAAAAAATATAATGGACTATACATCGTCCATTTTTTATACCAAAAATTTTTTCATGGAAAAAATAAAATGGACTATACATAGTCTATTTTTTTTACCAACAATTATTTCATACAAAAAATGTAATGGACTATACATCGTCCATTTTTTATAAAAAAAAAATTTTCATGCAAAAAATATAATGGACTATACATCGTCCATTTTTTACACCAAAAATTCGTTCATGGAAAAAATAAAATGGACTATACATCGTCTATTTTTTATACCAACAAATAGTTCATGCAAAAAATATAATGGACTATACATCGTCCATTTTTTATATCAAAAATTCGAAAATAAAAATTTTTTCATGCAAAAATATAATGGACTATAATCGTCCATTTTTTATACCAAAAATTCGTTCATGCAAAAAATATAATGGACTATACATCGTACATTTTTTATACCAAAAATTCGTTCATGCAAAAAATATAATGGACTATACATCGTACATTTTTTATACCAAAAATTCGTTCATGCAAAAAATATAATGGACTATACATCGTCCATTTTTTATACCAAAAATTTTTTCAAGCAAAAATATAATGGACTATACATCGTCCATTTTTTATAGCAAAAATTTTTTCATGCACAAAATATAATGGACTATACATCGTACATTTTTTATACCAAAAATTCGTTCATGCAAAAAATATAATGGACTATACATCGTCCATTTTTTATACCAAAAATTTTTTCATGCAAAAATATAATGGACTATACATCGTCCATTTTTTATACCAAAAATTCGTTCATGCAAAAAATATAATGGACTATACATCGTACATTTTTTATACCAAAAATTCGTTCATGCAAAAAATATAATGGACTATACATCGTCCATTTTTTATACCAAAAATTTTTTCATGCAAAAATATAATGGACTATACATCGTCCATTTTTTATACCAAAAATTCGTTCATGCAAAAAATATAATGGACTATACATCGTACATTTTTTATACCAAAAATTCGTTCATGCAAAAAATATAATGGACTATACATCGTCCATTTTTTATACCAAAAATTTTTTCATGCAAAAATATAATGGACTATACATCGTCCATTTTTTATACCAAAAATTCGTTCATGCAAAAAATATAATGGACTATACATCGTACATTTTTTATACCAAAAATTCGTTCATGCAAAAAATATAATGGACTATACATCGTCCATTTTTTATACCAAAAATTTTTTCATGCAAAAATATAATGGACTATACATCGTCCATTTTTTATACCAAAAATTCGTTCATGCAAAAAATATAATGGACTATACATCGTCCATTTTTTATACCAAAAATTCGTTCATGCAAAAAATATAATGGAGTATACATTGTCCATTTTTTATAAAAAAAAAATTTTCATGCAAAAAATATAATGGACTATACATCGTCCATTTTTTATACCAAAAATTTTTTCATGGAAAAAATAAAATGGACTATACATCGTCTATTTTTTTTACCAACAATTATTTCATACAAAAAATGTAATGGACTATACATCGTCCATTTTTTATACCAAAAATTTTTTCATGGAAAAAATAAAATGGACTATACATCGTCTATTTTTTATACAAACAAATAGTTCATGCACAAAATATAATGGACTATACATCGTCCATTTTTTATACCAAAAATTTTTTCATGCACAAAATATAATGGACTATACATCGTCCATTTTTTATACCAAAAATTCGTTCATGCAAAAAATATAATGGACTATACATCGTCCATTTTTTATACCAAAAATTCGTTCATGCAAAAAATATAATGGAGTATACATTGTCCATTTTTTATAAAAAAAAAATTTTCATGCAAAAATATAATGGTCTATACATCGTCCATTTTTTATACCAAAAATTTTTTCATGCACAAAATATAATGGACTATACATCGTACATTTTTTATACCAAAAATTCGTTCATGCAAAAAATATAATGGACTATACATCGTCCATTTTTTATACCAAAAATTTTTTCATGCAAAAAATATAATGGACTATACATCGTCCATTTTTTATACCAAAAATTCGTTCATGCAAAAAATATAATGGACTATACATCGTCCATTTTTTATACCAAAAATTCGTTCATGCAAAAAATATAATGGACTATACATCGTCCATTTTTTATACCAAAAATTTTTTCATGGAAAAAATAAAATGGACTATACATCGTCTATTTTTTTTACCAACAATTATTTCATACAAAAAATGTAATGGACTATACATCGTCCATTTTTTATAAAAAAAAAATTTTCATGCAAAAAATATAATGGACTATACATCGTCCATTTTTTACACCAAAAATTCGTTCATGGAAAAAATAAAATGGACTATACATCGTCTATTTTTTATACCAACAAATAGTTCATGCAAAAAATGTAATAGACTATACATCGTCCATTTTTTATAAAAAAAAAATTTTCATGCAAAAAATATAATGGACTATACATCATCCATTTTTTATACCAAAAATTTTTTCATGCACAAAATATAATGGACTATACATCGTCCATTTTTTATACCAAAAATTCGTTCATGCAAAAAATATAATGGACTATACATCGTCCATTTTTTATACCAAAAATTTTTTCATGCAAAAATATAATGGACTATACATCGTCCATTTTTTATACCAAAAATTCGTTCATGCAAAAAATATAATGGACTATACATCGTCAATATTTTATACCAACAATTAGTTCATGCGAAAAATGTAATGGACTATACATCTTCTATTTTTTATACCAAAAATTTTTTCATGCAAAAAATATAATGGACTATACATCGTCCATTTTTTATACCAAAAATTCGTGCATGCAAAAAATATAATGGAGTATACATTCTCCATTTTTTATAAAAAAAAATTTTCATGCAAAAAATATAATGGACTATACATCGTCCATTTTTTATAGCAAAAATTTTTTCATGGAAAAAATAAAATGGACTATACATCGTCTATTTTTTTTACCAACAATTATTTCATGCAAAAAATGTAATGGACTATACATCGTCCATTTTTTACACCAAAAATTCGTTCATGCAAAAAATATAATGGACTATACATTGTCCATTTTTTATAAAAAAAAAATTTTTCATGCAAAAAAATATAATGGACTATACATCGTCCATTTTATATACCAACAATTAGTTCATGCAAAAAATATAATGGACTATACATCGTCCATTTTTTACACCAAAAATTTTTTCATGCAAAAAATGTAGTAGACTATATACATCGTCCATTTTTTATACCAAAAATTTTTTCATGGAAAAAATAAAATGGACTATACATCGTCTATTTTTTATATCAACAATTAGTTCATGCAAAAAATGTAATGGATTATACATCGTCCATTTTTTATACCATAAATTCGTTCATGCAAAAAATATAATGGACTATATATAAATACATCGTCCATTTTTTTATAAAAAAAATTTTTCATGCAAAAAAATATAATGGACTATATATCGTCCATTTTTTATACCAAAAATTCGTTCATGCAAAAAATATAATGGACTATACATCGTCCATTTTTTATACCAACAAATAGTTCATGGAAAAAATATAATGGACTATACATCGTCCATTTTTTTATAAAAAAAATTTTTCATGCAAAAAATATAATGGACTATATATACATCGTCCATTTTTTATACCAAAAATTTTTTATGCAAAAAGTGTAATGGACTATACATCGTCCATTTTTTATACCAAAAATTTTTTCATGAAAAAAAAAAATGGACTATACATCGTCCATTTCTTATACCAAAAATTAGTTCATTCAAAAAATAAAATGGACTATACATCGTCCATTTTTTATACCAAAAATTTGTTCATGCAAAAAATATAATAGACTATACATCGTCCATTTTTTATACCAACAATTAAATTAGTTCATGCAAAAAATATAATAAATCGTCCATTTTTTACACCAAAAATTTTTTCATGCAAAAAATGTAATGGACTATACATCGTCCATTTTTGATACCAAAAATTTTTTCATGGAAAAAATAAAATGGACTATGCATCGTCTATTTTTTATACAAACAAATAGTTCATGCAAAAAATGTAATGGACTATACATCGTCCATTTTTTATACCAAAAATTTTTTCATGCAAAAAATATAATGGACTATACATCGTCCATTTTTTATACCAAAAATTTTTTCATGCACAAAATATAATGGACTATACATCGTCCATTTTTTATACCAAAAATTTTTTCATGGAAAAAATATAATGGACTATACATCGTATATTTTTTATACCAACAAATAGTTCATGCAAAAAATGTAATGGACTATACATCGTCCATTTTTTATAAAAAAAAATTTTCATGCAAAAAATATAATGGACTATACATCGTCCATTTTTTATACCAAAGATTTTTTCATGCACAAAATATAATGGACTATACATCGTCCATTTTTTATACCAAAAATTTTTTCATGGAAAAAATATAATGGACTATACATCGTATATTTTTTATACCAACAAATAGTTCATGCAAAAAATGTAATGGACTATACATCGTCCATTTTTTATACCAAAGATTTTTTCATGCACAAAATATAATGGACTATACATCGTCCATTTTTTATACCAAAAATTTTTTCATGCACAAAATATAATGGACTATACATCGTCCATTTTTTATACCAAAAATTCGTTCATGCAAAAAATATAATGGACTATACATCGTCCATTTTTTATACCAAAAATTTTTTCATGCAAAAATATAATGGACTATACATCGTCCATTTTTTATACCAAAAATTCGTTCATGCAAAAAATATAATGGACTATACATCGTACATTTTTTATACCAAAAATTCGTTCATGCAAAAAATATAATGGACTATACATCGTCCATTTTTTATACCAAAAATTTTTTCATGCAAAAATATAATGGACTATACATCGTCCATTTTTTATACCAAAAATTCGTTCATGCAAAAAATATAATGGACTATACATCGTCCATTTTTTATACCAAAAATTCGTTCATGCAAAAAATATAATGGAGTATACATTGTCCATTTTTTATAAAAAAAAAATTTTCATGCAAAAAATATAATGGACTATACATCGTCCATTTTTTATACCAAAAATTTTTTCATGGAAAAAATAAAATGGACTATACATCGTCTATTTTTTTTACCAACAATTATTTCATACAAAAAATGTAATGGACTATACATCGTCCATTTTTTATACCAAAAATTTTTTCATGGAAAAAATAAAATGGACTATAC
The DNA here is from genome assembly GCA_936439885.1 of Nowickia ferox. Lineage (NCBI taxonomy): Eukaryota > Metazoa > Arthropoda > Insecta > Diptera > Tachinidae > Nowickia > Nowickia ferox. The sequence goes on along the minus strand of OW387026.1, from coordinate 108,950,411 downwards.
ATCGTCTATTTTTTATACAAACAAATAGTTCATGCACAAAATATAATGGACTATACATCGTCCATTTTTTATACCAAAAATTTTTTCATGCACAAAATATAATGGACTATACATCGTCCATTTTTTATACCAAAAATTCGTTCATGCAAAAAATATAATGGACTATACATCGTCCATTTTTTATACCAAAAATTCGTTCATGCAAAAAATATAATGGAGTATACATTGTCCATTTTTTATAAAAAAAAAATTTTCATGCAAAAATATAATGGACTATACATCGTCCATTTTTTATACCAAAAATTTTTTCATGCACAAAATATAATGGACTATACATCGTACATTTTTTATACCAAAAATTCGTTCATGCAAAAAATATAATGGACTATACATCGTCCATTTTTTATACCAAAAATTTTTTCATGCAAAAAATATAATGGACTATACATCGTCCATTTTTTATACCAAAAATTCGTTCATGCAAAAAATATAATGGACTATACATCGTCCATTTTTTATACCAAAAATTCGTTCATGCAAAAAATATAATGGACTATACATCGTCCATTTTTTATACCAAAAATTTTTTCATGGAAAAAATAAAATGGACTATACATCGTCTATTTTTTTTACCAACAATTATTTCATACAAAAAATGTAATGGACTATACATCGTCCATTTTTTATAAAAAAAAAATTTTCATGCAAAAAATATAATGGACTATACATCGTCCATTTTTTACACCAAAAATTCGTTCATGGAAAAAATAAAATGGACTATACATCGTCTATTTTTTATACCAACAAATAGTTCATGCAAAAAATGTAATAGACTATACATCGTCCATTTTTTATAAAAAAAAAATTTTCATGCAAAAAATATAATGGACTATACATCATCCATTTTTTATACCAAAAATTTTTTCATGCACAAAATATAATGGACTATACATCGTCCATTTTTTATACCAAAAATTCGTTCATGCAAAAAATATAATGGACTATACATCGTCCATTTTTTATACCAAAAATTTTTTCATGCAAAAATATAATGGACTATACATCGTCCATTTTTTATACCAAAAATTCGTTCATGCAAAAAATATAATGGACTATACATCGTCAATATTTTATACCAACAATTAGTTCAGGCGAAAAATGTAATGGACTATACATCTTCTATTTTTTATACCAAAAATTTTTTCATGCAAAAAATATAATGGACTATACATCGTCCATTTTTTATACCAAAAATTCGTGCATGCAAAAAATATAATGGAGTATACATTCTCCATTTTTTATAAAAAAAAATTTTCATGCAAAAAATATAATGGACTATACATCGTCCATTTTTTATAGCAAAAATTTTTTCATGGAAAAAATAAAATGGACTATACATCGTCTATTTTTTTTACCAACAATTATTTCATGCAAAAAATGTAATGGACATCGTCCATTTTTTACACCAAAAATTCGTTCATGCAAAAAATATAATGGACTATACATCGTCCATTTTTTATAAAAAAAAAATTTTTCATGCAAAAAAATATAATGGACTATACATCGTCCATTTTATATACCAACAATTAGTTCATGCAAAAAATATAATGGACTATACATCGTCCATTTTTTACACCAAAAATTTTTTCATGCAAAAAATGTAGTAGACTATATACATCGTCCATTTTTTATACCAAAAATTTTTTCATGGAAAAAATAAAATGGACTATACATCGTCTATTTTTTATATCAACAATTAGTTCATGCAAAAAATGTAATGGATTATACATCGTCCATTTTTTATACCATAAATTCGTTCATGCAAAAAATATAATGGACTATATATAAATACATCGTCCATTTTTTTATAAAAAAAATTTTTCATGCAAAAAAATATAATGGACTATATATCGTCCATTTTTTATACCAAAAATTCGTTCATGCAAAAAATATAATGGACTATACATCGTCCATTTTTTATACCAACAAATAGTTCATGGAAAAAATATAATGGACTATACATCGTCCATTTTTTTATAAAAAAAATTTTTCATGCAAAAAATATAATGGACTATATATACATCGTCCATTTTTTATACCAAAAATTTTTTATGCAAAAAGTGTAATGGACTATACATCGTCCATTTTTTATACCAAAAATTTTTTCATGAAAAAAAAAAATGGACTATACATCGTCCATTTCTTATACCAAAAATTAGTTCATTCAAAAAATAAAATGGACTATACATCGTCCATTTTTTATACCAAAAATTTGTTCATGCAAAAAATATAATAGACTATACATCGTCCATTTTTTATACCAACAATTAAATTAGTTCATGCAAAAAATATAATAAATCGTCCATTTTTTACACCAAAAATTTTTTCATGCAAAAAATGTAATGGACTATACATCGTCCATTTTTGATACCAAAAATTTTTTCATGGAAAAAATAAAATGGACTATGCATCGTCTATTTTTTATACAAACAAATAGTTCATGCAAAAAATGTAATGGACTATACATCGTCCATTTTTTATACCAAAAATTTTTTCATGCAAAAAATATAATGGACTATACATCGTCCATTTTTTATACCAAAAATTTTTTCATGCACAAAATATAATGGACTATACATCGTCCATTTTTTATACCAAAAATTTTTTCATGGAAAAAATATAATGGACTATACATCGTATATTTTTTATACCAACAAATAGTTCATGCAAAAAATGTAATGGACTATACATCGTCCATTTTTTATAAAAAAAAATTTTCATGCAAAAAATATAATGGACTATACATCGTCCATTTTTTATACCAAAGATTTTTTCATGCACAAAATATAATGGACTATACATCGTCCATTTTTTATACCAAAAATTTTTTCATGCAAAAAATATAATGGACTATACATCGTCCATTTTTTACACCAAAAATTCGTTCATGCAAAAAATAAAATGGACTATACATCGTCTATTTTTTATACAAAAAAATAGTTCAGGCAAAAAATGTAATGGACTATACATCGTCCATTTTTTATAAAAAAAAAATTTTCATGCAAAAAATATAATGGACTATACATCGTCCATTTTTTATACCAAAAATTTTTTCATGCACAAAATATAATGGACTATACATCGTCCATTTTTTATACCAAAAATTCGTTCATGCAAAAAATATAATGGACTATACATCGTCCATTTTTTATACCAAAAATTCGTTCATGCAAAAAATATAATGGACTATACATCGTCTATTTTTTATACCAACAATTAGTTCATGCAAAAAATGTAATGGACTATACATCGTCCATTTTTTATACCAAAAATTTTTTCATGGAAAAAATAAAATGGACTATACATCGTCTATTTTTTTTACCAACAATTATTTCATGCAAAAAATGTAATGGACTATACATCGTCCATTTTTTACACCAAAAATTCGTTCATGCAAAAAATATAATGGACTATACATCGTCCATTTTTTATAAAAAAAAATTTTTCATGCAAAAAATATAATGGACTATACATCGTCCATTTTTTATACCAAAAATTCGTTCATGCAAAAAATATAATGGACTATACATCGTCCATTTTTTATACCAACAATTAGTTCATGGAAAAAATATAATGGACTATACATCGTTGATTTTTTATACCAAAAATTTTTTCATGCAAAAAATATAATCGTCCATTTTTTATACCAAAAATTTTTCATGCAAAAAATATAATGGACTATACATCGTCCATTTTTTATACCAAAAATTAGTTCATTCAAAAAATAAAATGGACTATACATCGTCCATTTTTTATACCAAAAATTTGTTCATGCAAAAAATATAATAGACTATACATCGTCCATTTTTTATACCAACAATTAGTTCATGGAAAAAATATAATGGACTATACATCGTCCATTGTTTACACCAAAAATTTTTTCATGCAAAAAATGTAATGGACTATACATCGTCCATTTTTTATACCAAAAATTTTTTCATGGAAAAAATAAAATGGATTATACATCGTCCATTTTTTATACCAAAAATTCGTTCATGCAAAAAATATAATGGACTATACATCGTCCATTTTTTATACCAAAAATTTTTTCATGCAAAAAATATAATGGCCAATACATCGTCCATTTTTTATACCAAAAATTCGAAAATAAAAATTTTTTTATGCAAAAAATATAATGGACTGTATGTACATCGTTCATTTTTGATGCCAAAAATTCGTTCATGCAAAAAATATAATGGACTATGCATCGTCCATTTTTTATACCAAAAATTCGAAAATAAAAATTTTTTTATGCAAAAAATATAATGGACTATACATCGTCCATTTTTTATACCAACAATTAGTTCATGCAAAAAATATAATGGACTATACATCGTCCATTTTTTATACCAAAAATTCGAAAATAAAAATTTTTTTATGCAAAAAATATAATGGACTATACATCGTCCATTTTTTATACCAACAATTCGAAAATAAAAATTTTTTTATGCAAAAAATGTAATGGACTATACATCGTCCATTTTTTACACCAAACATTTTTTCATGCAAAAAATATAATGGACTATACATCGTCCATTTTTTACACCAAAAATTTTTTCATGCAAAAAATGTAATGGACTATACATCGTCCATTTTTTATACCAAAAATGTTTTCATGGAAAAAATTAAATGGACTATACATCGTCTATTTTTTATACCAACAATTAGTTCATGCAAAAAAATATAATGGACTATACATCGTCCATTTTTTAAACCAAAAATTCGTTTATGCAAAAAATATAATGGACTATACATCGTCCATTTTTTACACCAAAAATTTTTGCATGCAAAAAATGTAATGGACTATACATCGTCCATTTTTTATACCAAAAATTTTTTCATGGAAAAAATAAAATGGACTATACATCGTCTATTTTTTATACCAACAATTAGTTCATGCAAAAAATGTAATGGACTATACATCGTCCATTTTTTACACCCAACATTTTTTCATGCAAAAAATATAATGGACTTTATATACATCGTCCATTTTTTATACCAAAAATTCGAAAATAAAAATTTTTTTATGCAAAAAATATAATGGACTATACATCGTCCATTTTTTATACCAAAAATTTTTTCATGCAAAAAATATAATGGACTATACATTGTCCATTTTTTATAAAAAAAAAAATTTTTCATGCAAAAAAAATATAATGGACTATACATCGTCCATTTTTTACACCAAAAATTTTTTAATGCAAAAAATGTAATGGCCTATACATCGTCCATTTTTTATACCAAAAATGTTTTCATGGAAAAAATAAAATGGACTATACATCGTCTATTTTTTATACCAACAATTAGTTCATGCAAAAAATGTAATGGACTATACATCGTCCATTTTTTACACCAAACATTTTTTCATGCAAAAAATGTAATGGACTATATATACATCGTCCATTTTTTATACCAAAAATTTTTCATGCAAAAAATATAATGGACTATACATCGTTCATTTTTTATAAAAAAAAATTTTTTCATGCAAAAAATATAATGGACTATACATCGTCCATTTTTTATACCAAAAATTCGAAAATAAAAATTTTTTTATGCAAAAAATATAATGGACTATACATCGTCCATTTTTTATACAAAAAATTCGAAAATAAAAATTTTTTCATGCAAAAAATGTAATGGCCTATACATCGTCCATTTTTTATACCAAAAATTCGAAAATAAAAATTTTTTTATGCAAAAAATATAATGGACTATACATCGTCCATTTTTTATACAAAAAATTCGAAAATAAAAATTTATTCATGCAAAAAATGTAATGGACTATACATCGTCCATTTTTTATACCAAAAATGTTTTCATGGAAAAAATAAAATGGACTATACATCGTCCATTTTTTAAACCAAAAATTCGTTTATGAAAAAAAAATATTGTGGACTATACATCGCCCATTTTTTATAAAAAAAAATTGTTCATGCAAAAAATATAATGGACTATACATCGTCAATTTTTTATACCAAAAATTTTTTCATGCAAAAAATGTAATGGACTATATATACATCGTCCATTTTTTATACCAAAAATTCGTTCATGCAAAAAATATAATGGACTATACATCGTCCATTTTTTATACCAAAAATTTTTTCATGCAAAAAATAAAAAGGACTATACATCGTCCATTTTTTATACCAAAAATTTGTTCATGCAAAAAATATAATAGACTATAAATCGTCCGTTTTTTATACCAACAATTAGTTAATGCAAAAAATGTAATGGACTATATATACATCGTCCATTTTTTATACCAAAAATTCGAAAATAAAAATTTTTTTATGCAAAAAATATAATGGACTATACACCGTCCATTTTTTATACCAACAATTAGTTCATGCAAAAAATGTAATGGACTATACATCGTCCATTTTTTATACCAAAAATTTGTTTATGCACAAAATATAATGGACTATACATCGTCCATTTTTTACACCAAAAATTTTTTCATGCAAAAAATGTAATGGACTATACATCGTCCATTTTTTATACCAAAAATTTTTCATGCAAAAAACATAATGGACTATACATCGTCCATTTTTTATACCAAAAATTCGAAAATAAAAATTTTTTTACGCAAAAAATATAATGGACTGTACATCGTCCATTTTTTATACCAAAAATTTTTCATGCAAAAAATATAATGGACTATACATCGACCATTTTTTATACCAAAAATTTTTCATGCAAAAAATATAATGGACTATACGTCGTCCATTTTTTATACCAAAAATTTTTCATGCAAAAAATATAATGGACTATACATCGTCCATTTTTTATACCAAAAATTTTTCATGCAAAAAATATAATGGACTATACATCGTCCATTTTTTATACCAAAAATTCGTTCATGCAAAAAATATAATGGACTATACATCGTTAATTTTTTATACCAGAAATTTTTTCATGCAAAAAATATAATGAACTATACATCGTCCATTTTTTATACCAACAATTTTTTCATGCAAAAAATGTAATGGACTATACATCGTCCATTTTTTATACTAAAAATTTTTTCATGCAAAAAATATAATGGACTATACATCGTCCATTTTTTATACCAAAAATTCGTTCATGCAAAAAATATAATGGACTATACATCGTTAATTTTTTATACCAGAAATTTTTTCATGGAAAAAATATAATGGACTATACATCGTCTATTTTTGATGCCAACAATTCGTTCATGCAAAAAATATAATGGACTATGCATCGTACATTTTTTATAAAAAAAAATTTTTTATGCAAAAAATATAATGGACTATACATCGTCCATTTTTGATGCCAACAATTAGTTCATGCAAAAAATATAATAGACTATACATCGTCCATTTTTTACACCAAAAATTTTTTCATGCAAAAAATATAATGGACTATACATCGTTAATTTTTTATACCAAAAATTCGTTCATGCAAAAAATATAAAGGACTATACATCGTCCATTTTTTATAAAAAAATTTTTTCATGGAAAAAATATAATGGACTATACATGGTCTAGTTTTTATACCAAAAATTCGATCATGCAAAAAATATAATGGAATATACATCGTCCATTTTTTATACCAACAATTTTTTCATGCAAAAAATGTAATGGACTATACATCGTCCATTTTTTATACTAAAAATTTTTTCATGCAAAAAATATAATGGAATATACATCGTCCATTTTTTATAAAAAAATTTTTTCATGGAAAAAATATAATGGACTATACATGGTCTAGTTTTTATACCAAAAATTCGATCATGCAAAAAATATAATGGAATATACATCGTCCATTTTTTATACCAACAATTTTTTCATGCAAAAAATGTAATGGACTATACATCGTCCATTTTTTATACTAAAAATTTTTTCATGCAAAAAATATAATGGAATATACATCGTCCATTTTTTATACCAAAAATTTTTCATGCAAAAAATATAATGGGCTATACATCGTCAATTTTTTTTCCCAAAAATTTTTCAAGCAAAAAATGTAATGGACTATACATCGTCAATTTTTTATACCAAAAATTTTTCATTAAAAAAATATAATGGACTATACATCGTACATTTTTTTAAAAAAAAAATTTTTCATGCAAAAAATATAATGGACTATACATCGTCCATTTTTTATACCAAAAATTCGACCATGCAAAAAATATAATGGATTATACATCGTCCATTTTTTATACCAACAATTCGTTCATGCTAAAAAACAATGGACTATACATCGTTCATTTTTTATACCAAAAATTGTTTCATGGAAAAAATATATATTTTTTTTTTTACATATATTTATTTATTGTATCTTCAAATATGAACTAACAATAATTATTCAAATCTTAAATCTAAACTTAGTGATAGTTATTAATAATACATAAGTAGTGATAAGCAAAAACAAAAGTATTTTCAAGCAGTTTCTTCTGGAGTGTTGAGTATTAGGGCCCTTGTGTCCCTCTTTTTTAAGCGGATGTGTCCAATAAAATTCAAGATATTAGGAGCAAGCGGGTTAGGATGAGACTCGAGTTTTGTAAGATATTTGCCTGCGTATTTGGAATTTCTTCAGTTACTTGTGGCATATTCAAATCACTATGTAAATATGAATTTCTTATGTACCATGGAGCCGATGTTATTATTCGTAAAGTTTTATTTTGCCTTCGTTGAATTTCTACCAATCAGCTAATGTATCTGAGTTAGTTTAAGTTTCATTTGCGTTAGCTTAGAGTCAATGTGGTGTTTCCATGTAACCCTTCGATCAAGGTGTATACCAAGGTATTTCACTTGTAAATTTTGAGGAACAATTTGATTATTGATTGTAATGGGGGAAAAGGTGTCTTTCCGTAGTGTAAATGTTACCTGAGCACACTTCTGTTCGTTTACCTTTATTCTCCATCTGTTTAACCATAGTTCTAGCTGGGTAATATGTTGCTGAAGATATCGGGAAGGCTCGTGAGGGTTTTCGTACATACTAAGGCAGGCTGTATCATCGGCAAATGTAGATGTGTGAATATTACTGCTTAAAGGCATATCACAAGTATAAATCAAATACAAAACTGGCCCCAGTATACTCCCCTGTGGCACACCGGATGAGATTGTTTCAGGCATACTCATAAAGTCTCCTTCCACAACAGTGAATTTCCGGGCAATAATGTAACTTTCCAAAAGATTTAGAATGTTTATTGCTATGTAAGTCCTTAATTTTAAAGTTAGGCCTTCATGCCACACTTTATCAAATGCCTGAGAAACTTCAATAAACAGCGCAGAGCAATACTTCTTTTCTTCAAAAGTTTTTCGTATAAATTGAGCCAATCAATGAGTTTGTTCAATGGTGCTATGCTGACTTCTAAAACCAAATTGATGGTCCGGTATGCACTCATTATCAGTTAGAATTGGGGACAATTTTATCATGAGTAACTTTTCAAAGAGCTTTGACATTGTTGACAGTAAACTTATTGGCCTATATGACTCAACCTTGGTAAGATCTTTGCCCGGCTTTGGAATCATTTTAACCTTGGCAAGCTTCCAGCTGTTTGATAATACTCCAGACGTTAAATGGCATTAAAAATGAATAACAGGATTCTAATTGCAATACGAGGCAACTTCATCAGCATCTGGTTACTAATTTCATCAATACCCGGATCTTTTTTCGAGTTGAGTTCAGCAATTAGTTTTTGTACATCACGCGTCTTAAATTTTATGGGTCGAGGGGGTAGCGCAACTACACTCGGCAAATCACCAGCACCAGAACAAGAGTTTGGGGTAAATACGGATTTTAAATGCTCAGCAAATAATTTACCTTTTTCAGAGTCGCTTCTTGCTACTATGGACTATATATCGTCCATTTTTTATACCAACAATTCGTTCATGCAAAAAATATAATGGACTATACATCGTTCATTTTTTATACCAGAAATTTTTTCATGCATAAAATATAATGAACTATACATCGTCCATTTTTTATACCAACAATTAGTTCAAGCAAAAAATATAATGGACTATACATCGTCCATTTTTTATAAAAAAAATTTTTTCATGCAAAAAATATAATGAACTATACATCGTCCAGTTTTTATACCCACAATTAGTTCATGCCAAAAATGTAATGGACTATACATCGTCCATTTTTTATACCAACAATTCGTTCATGCAAAAAATATAATGGACTATACATTGTTCATTTTTTATACCAGAAATTTTTCCATGCAAACAATATAATGAACTATATATGATTCATTTTTTATACCAACAATTAGTTCAAGCAAAAAATATAATGGACTATACATCGTCCATTTTTTATAAAAAAAAATTTTTCATGCAAAAAATATAATGGACTATACATCGTCCATTTTTTATACCAACAATTAGTTCATGCAAAAAATATAATGATAAAAAATGGATGATGTGTAGTCTATTTAATATTTTTAATGAAAAAAGAATGATGTATAGTCCACTATATTTTATGCATGAAAAATGTTTTGGATAGAAAATGGACGATGTATAGTCCATTTAATTTTTGAATGAAAAATTAATGGCCGATGTGTAGTCCTCTTGATTTTTAAATAAAAAATCTATTTTTGTGCATAAAAACTGGACAATGTATAATCCATTTAATTTTTTTTGCAAAAAAATTGGACGATACAAAATATATGCCCGACCAGCATAGAAGTCTCGTTTACATCCGTCTACTTAGTATAAGATTGTATGGATTTAAGTACCTTTGGATTATGAGTTAGGGTACATATTTTATCAACTAGTTAGTAACACTGTACAACGCCGACTAATCCACTCCCGATCACCAGAAACTCCAAAGGCCACAACATCGTCATAGCTACCAGTAACTTCAGGAAATTCCGTAACCGATTATTGTCTCCACTTCGACGATGGAAACTTTAATGAAAGGCTAAGATTAATTACGATTGCCACCGATCGATATCCAACATCATCATTGGTGCCAATAGTACCCCGAAATAGCGTAACCGTAATTATAAGCGATTGCTGCCGCTATACTGATGAGGATGACAATAACGACAGGACAAGATTCATCACGAATACAACCGAATGAATTTCATCTTCATTATAACTATTGTTCAATAAACCTGTATTATATCTTACTTTATTCAAATTCAAAATAAAAATAAAAGTATATTTTAACCCCCAGAAAGGGTAAATAAATGGCGTTATTACTTAAGGTTTATGAATCGGTAAGTAAATCCTGGACACGGGTAAGGTATTAAAGCCGAAAATAAAACCACGTTTCAAGTTCATTTAATTTCTTTCAGAAAAAATGGACGATTATAGTCTATTTGGACTATACATCGTGTATTTTTTATACCAAAGATTTTTTCATGCAAAAAATATAATGGACTATTCATCGTCCATTTTTTATACCAACAATTAGTTCATTAAAAAAATAAAATGGACTATAATTCGTCCATTTTTTATACCAACAATTCGTTCATGCAAAAAATATGATGGACTATACATCGTCCATTTTTTATACCAACAATTCGTTCATGCAAAAAATATGATGGACTATACATTGTCCATTTTTTATACCAAAAAATTGTTCATGCAAAAAATATAATGCACTATTCATCGTCCATTTTTTATACCAACAATTCGTTTATGCTAAAAAACAATGGACTATACATCGTCCAGTTTTTATACCCACAATTAGTTCATGCAAAAAATATAATGGACTATACATCGTCCATTTTTTATACCAACAATTCGTTCATGCAAAAAATATGATGGACTATACATCGTCCATTTTTTATACCAACAATTCGTTCATGCAAAAAATATGATGGACTATACATTGTCCATTTTTTATACCAAAAAATTGTTCATGCAAAAAATATAATGCACTATTTATCGTCCATTTTTTATACCAACAATTCGTTTATGCTAAAAAACAATGGACTATACATCGTCCAGTTTTTATACCCACAATTAGTTCATGCAAAAAATGTAATGGACTATACATCGTACATTTTTTATACCAAAAATTCGTTCATGCAAAAAATATAATGGACTATACATCGTCCATTTTTTATACCAAAAATTCGTTCTTGCAAAAAATATAATGGACTATACTTCGTCCATTTTTTATACCAAAAATTTTTTCATGCAAAAAATATAATGGACTATACATCGTCCATTTTTTATATAAAAAATTTTTTCATGCAAAAATATAATGGACTATACATCGTCCATTTTTTATACCAAAAATTTTTTCATGCAAAAAATATAATGGACTATACATCGTCCATTTTTTATACCAAAAATTTTTTCATGCAAAAAATATAATGGACTATACATCGTCCATTTTTTATATAAAAAAATTTGTTCATGCAAAAAATATAATGGACTATACATCGTCCATTTTTTATACCAAAAATTTTTTCATGCAAAAAATATAATGGACTATACATCGTCCATTTTTTATACCAAAAATTTTTTCATGCAAAAAATATAATGGACTATACATCGTCCATTTTTTATATAAAAAAATTTTTTCATGCAAAAAATATAATGGACTATACATCGTCCATTTTTTATACCAAAAATTTTTTCATGCAAAAAATATAATGGTCTATACATCGTCCATTTTTTATTCTAAAAATTTTTTCATGCAAAAAATATAATGGACTATACATCGTCCATTTTTTATATAAAAAAATTTTTTCATGCAAAAATATAATGGACTATACATCGTCCATTTTTTATACCAAAAATTTTTTCATGCAAAAAATATAATGGACTATACATCGTCCATTTTTTATATAAAAAAATTTGTTCATGCAAAAAATATAATGGACTATACATCGTCCATTTTTTATACCAAAAATTTTTTCATGCAAAAAATATATTGGACTATATATACATCGTCCATTTTTTATACCAAAAATTTTTTCATGCAAAAAATATAATGGACTATACATCGTCCATTTTTTATATAAAAAAATTTTTTCATGCAAAAAATATAATGGACTATACATCGTCTATTTTTTATACCAAAAATTTTTTCATGCAAAAAATATAATGGACTATACATCGTCCATTTTTTATATAAAAAAATTTTTTCATGCAAAAAATATAATGGACTATACATCGTCCATTTTTTATACCAAAAATTTTTTCATGCAAAAAATTTAATGGTCTATACATCGTCCATTTTTTATACCAAAAATTTTTTCATGCAAAAAATATAATGGACTATACATCGTCCATTTTTTATATAAAAAAATTTTTCATGCAAAAAATATAATGGACTATACATCGTCCATTTTTTATACCAAAAATTTGTTCATGCAAAAAATATAATGGACTATACATCGTCCATTTTTTATATAAAAAAATTTTTTCATGCAAAAAATATAATGGACTATACATCGTCCATTTTTTATACCAAAAATTTTTTCATGCAAAAAATTTAATGGTCTATACATCGTCCATTTTTTATACCAAAAATTTTTTCATGCAAAAAATATAATGGACTATACATCGTCCATTTTTTATATAAAAAAATTTTTCATGCAAAAAATATAATGGACTATACATCGTCCATTTTTTATACCAAAAATTTTTTCATGCAAAAAATATAATGGACTATACATCGTCCATTTTTTATATAAAAAATTTTTTCATGCAAAAATATAATGGACTATACATCGTCCATTTTTTATACCAAAAATTTTTTCATGCAAAAAATATAATGGTCTATACATCGTCCATTTTTTATACCAAAAATTTTTTCATGCAAAAAATATAATGGACTATACATCGTCCATTTTTTATATAAAAAAATTTTTCATGCAAAAAATATAATGGACTATACATCGTCCATTTTTTATACCAAAAATTCGTTCTTGCAAAAAATATAATGGACTATACATCGTCCATTTTTTATACCAAAAATTCGTTCATGCAAAAAATATAATGGACTATACATCGTCCATTTTTTATACCAAAAATTTTTTCATGCAAAAAATATAATGGAATATACATCGTCCATTTTTTATATAAAAAAATTTTTTCATGCAAAAAATATAATGGACTATACATCGTCCATTTTTTATATAAAAAAATTTTTCATGCAAAAAATATAATGGACTATACATCGTCCATTTTTTATACCAAAAATTTTTTCATGCAAAAAATATAATGGACTATACATCGTCCATTTTTTATATAAAAAATTTTTTCATGCAAAAATATAATGGACTATACATCGTCGATTTTTAATATAAAAAAATTTTTTCATGCAAAAAATATAATGGACTATACATCGTCCATTTTTTATACCAAAAATTCGTTCTTGCAAAAAATATAATGGACTATACATCGTCCATTTTTTATACCAAAAATTCGTTCATGCAAAAAATATAATGGACTATACATCGTCCATTTTTTATACCAAAAATTTTTTCATGCAAAAAATATAATGACTATACATCGTCCATTTTTTATACCAAAAATTTTTTCATGCAAAAAATACTATACATCGTCGATTTTTAATATAAAAAAATTGTTTCATGCAAAAAATATAATGGACTATACATCGTCCATTTTTTATACCAAAAATTTTTTCATGCAAAAAATATAATGGACTATACATCGTCCATTTTTTATATAAAAAAATTTTTTCATGCAAAAATATAATGGACTATACATCGTCCACTTTTTATACCAAAAATTTGTTCATGCAAAAAATATAATGGACTATAATCGTCCATTTTTTATACCAAAAATTTTTTCATGCAAAAAATATAATGGACTATACATCGTCCATTTTTTATACCAAAAATTTTTTCATGCAAAAAATATAATGGACTATACATCGTCGATTTTTAATATAAAAAAATTTTTTCATGCAAAAAATATAATGGACTATACATCGTCCATTTTTTATACCAAAAATTTTTTCATGCAAAAAATATAATGTCCATTTTTTATATAAAAAAATTTTTTCATGCAAAAATATAATGGACTATACATCGTCCATTTTTTATACCAAAAATTTTTTCATGCAAAAAATATAATGGTCTATACATCGTCCATTTTTTATACCAAAAATTTTTTCATGCAAAAAATATAATGGACTATACATCGTCCATTTTTTATATAAAAAAATTTTTCATGCAAAAAATATAATGGACTATACATCGTCCATTTTTTATACCAAAAATTTTTTTCATGCAAAAAATATAATGGACTATACATCGTCGATTTTTAATATAAAAAAATTTTTTCATGCAAAAAATATAATGGACTATACATCGTCCATTTTTGATACCAAAAATTCGTTCTTGCAAAAAATATAATGGACTATACATCGTCCATTTTTTATATAAAAAAATTTTTTCATGCAAAAAATATAATGGACTATACATCGTCCATTTTTTATACCAAAAATTC
This sequence comes from Nowickia ferox, assembly GCA_936439885.1. Taxonomy (NCBI): domain Eukaryota; kingdom Metazoa; phylum Arthropoda; class Insecta; order Diptera; family Tachinidae; genus Nowickia; species Nowickia ferox. The sequence continues at coordinate 108,934,938 of OW387026.1, read as the reverse complement.
GTTCATGCAAAAAATATAATGGACTATACATCGTCAATTTTTTATACCAAAAATTTTTTCATGCAAAAAATATAATGGACTATACATCGTCCATTTTTTATACCAAAAATTTTTTCATGCAAAAAATATAATGGACTATACATCGTCGATTTTTAATATAAAAAAATTTTTTCATGCAAAAAATATAATGGACTATACATCGTCCATTTTTTATATAAAAAAATTTTTTCATGCAAAAATATAATGGACTATACATCGTCCATTTTTTATACTAAAAATTCGTTCATGCAAAAAATATAATGGAGTATACATCGTCCATTTTTTATACCAAAAATTCGTTCTAGCAAAAAATATAATGGACTATACATCGTCCATTTTTTATTCCAAAAATTCGATCATGCAAAAAATATAATGGACTATACATCGTCCATTTTTTATACCAAAAATTTTTTCATGCAAAAAATATAATGGACTATACATTGTCCATTTTTTATACCAAAAATTTTTTCATGCAAAAAATATAATGGACTATACATCGTCCATTCTTTATACCAAAAATTTTTTCATGCAAAAAATATAATGGACTATAATCGTCCATTTTTTATACCAAAAATTTTTTCATGCAAAAAATATAATGGACTATACATTGTCCATTTTTTATACCAAAAATTTTTTCATGCAAAAAATATAATGGACTATACATCGTCCATTTTTTATATAAAAAATTTTTTCATGCAAAAAATATAATGGAGTATACATCGTCCATTTTTTATATAAAAAAATTTTTCATGCAAAAAATATAATGGACTATACATCATCCATTCTTTATACCAAAAATTTTTTTATGCAAAAAATATAATGGACTATACATCGTCCATTATTTATATAAAAAATTTTTTCATGCAAAAAATATAATGGACTATACATCGTCCATTTTTTATATAAAAAAATTTTTCATGCAAAAAATATAATGGACTATACATCGTCCATTTTTTATACCAACAATTCGTTCATGCAAAAAATATAATGGACTATACATTGTCCATTTTTTATACCAAAAAATTGTTCATGCAAAAAATATAATGCACTATTCATCGTCCATTTTTTATACCAACAATTCGTTTATGCTAAAAAACAATGGACTATACATCGTCCATTTTTGATACCAACAATTAGTTCAAGGAAAAAATATAATGGACTATACATCGTCCATTATTTATAGCAAAAATTTTTTCATGCAAAAAATGTAATGGACTATACATCGTCCATTTTTTATATAAAAATTTTTTCATGCAAAAAATATAATGGACTATACATCGTCCATTTTTTATGCAAAAAATTCAACGGACTATAAATCACCCATTTTTTAAAAACAAAAATTTTCATGCAAAAAATATAATGGATTATTATTATTTTTTGCACAAAAAATTAACGTTCATTTAATTTTTTGGAATATAAAATGGACGATGTATATATATTGTACTACATTTTTTGCATAAAAAATTCAGTATGTAGAGGCCAGTTAATTCTTGGATTAAATAGACAATCTACAGTTCATTTAATTGTTCGCACGACAAATTGTTTGCACAAAAAATTAACTTTGTATAGCCCATTTAAATTTTGGAAATGAACGATGTATAGTCCATTATATTTTTTTTTTTCATAAAAAATATGCGATGTATATTCTATTTAGTTTTTTGCATGAAACAATTTTTTGATAAAAAATGGACGATGTATAGTCTATTGAATTTTTTTAATGAAAAATTAATGATGTATAGTCCATTATATTTTTGATTAAAAAATGGCAGATGTGTAGTCCTCTTGATTTTTAAATAAAAAGTTTATTTTTGTGCTTAAAAACTGGACAATGTATAGTCCATTTAATTTTTTTGCAAAAAAATTGCAGGATACAAAATATATGCCCGACCAGCATAGAACTCTCATTTACGTCCGTCTACTTAGTATAAGATTGTATAGACTTAAGCACCTTTGGATTATGAGGTAGTTTACATATTCTATCAACTAGTTAGTAACACTGTACAACGCCGACTAATCCACTCCCGATCACCAGAAACTCCAAAGGCCACAACATCGTCATAGCTACCAGTAACTTCAGGAAATTCCGTAACCGATTATTGTCTCCACTTCGACGATGGAAACTTTAATGAAAGGCTAAGATTAATTACGATTGCCACCGATCGATATCCAACATCATCATTGGTGCCAATAGTACCCCGAAATAGCGTAACCGTAATTATAAGCGATTGCTGCCGCTATACTGATAAGGATGACAATAACGACAGGACAAGATTCATCACGAATACAACCGAATGAATTTCATCTTCATTATAACTATTGTTCAATAAACCTGTATTATATCTTACTTTATTCAAATTCAAAATAAAAATAAAAGTATATTTTAACCCCCAGAAAGGGTAAATAAATGGCGTTATTACTTAAGGTTTATGAATCGGTAAGTAAATCCTGGACACGGGTAAGGTATTAAAGCCGAAAATAAAACCACGTTTCAAGTTCATTTAATTTCTTTCAGAAAAAATGGACGATTATAGTCTATTTGATTTTTAGATAAAAAATTGGCCGATGTATAGTTAATTTTTTCCATGAAAATAACGATGTATAACCTAATTAATTTTTTGCATCAAAAATTGACGAAGTATAATTTAATTTAATTTTTTATAAAAAAATGGACGATGTGTAGTCCATTTAATATTCTGCTCGAAAAATGGACAGTGTATAGTCCATTTAATTGTTTGCATAAGAAATGGACTATGTAGTCTATTTAATTTGTTCCATAAAACATGGACGATGTGTGTAGTCTTTTTGATTTTTTTTGCAGAAAAAATGGACTACGTATATCCCATTTAATTATTTTGAATGAAGATTTTGACGATGTATTAATTTTTGGCATGAGAAATGAACAATTATAGTAGATTTTATTTTTTGTGTGAAAAATGGATGATATTTGTTGTTGTTTGAAAAATGGAGAACGTATATAGCCAATTTTTCATACAAATTGCTTTTTTATTTCTTTTCTTAGAAAATGTTTAAATTATTTTCATAATATAAAAAGAAATATTTTTTTAACAGAAGTTGATAAAAAATTAAATACGAGTAATAATACTACGAATATTTGTGTACTAAATTATTATCTGGAATAAAGAACATTAACTGCAGTTAAGATATAGAAATCCCACACACATGTCCACAAAGGGACACTCACTTAGTATATGAAACCAAACGTATTTAAAAGTGGTCCAAACACACACAAACATACATTAACGAGACAGCTGCCAATTCTGATGGTAGAACTTAGAATAAACTCTCAAAGAAAGAGGTCAAATTCATAACAACAACAAAAATACTCGTATACATATGTTACAACAACGACGGGACGTCGACGTTGGGTATATCAAAATTGATAAAGTTGTTGAAATAAATTCCAAAACTCCCAACTAAATAGAGATTAAAGCCAACAATTTAAAGGCTTTTATGAGCTGCAAATGCCCTGACAACATTTAAGTAAAACGGACTCAAGCTTAAAGAAACAACAACATATACAAACCAAATGAACATAAAAAACAAAGCAGCAATATGACATTAAAACGTTAAATACAGATACATACATGCATATAAATACGACCGGAATTACGTGGTGTTATATGTTGTAAACCAAAAAAAAAAAAACAAAAAATAAGAGCTCAGTGTCAGTTTTAAACTTAAGCACATTTACAGATACAAATTTATATCGCTGCAGTTAAAACAATTGTCCCTTAGGAGTCAACGTGCAAAGAAGCACTTCGTCGTTCTGTTTTCAGTCAAGGTACAAAACAACGAAAAAAGTATTCATTTCACATCAGCCAGACCAACATTATCGAGCAAATGCTGTCCATTACCGATAAGATTACTTCAAATTTTATAGCTGCTCTTTATTTTTTAATTTAATTAATTTAATTTTTATTCAAAACGAATAAACGAACGAATTGAAATGAATATAAAAAAAGAATTCAGCAACAACAACAAAACAATAACAATAATAATAATGATGATGATAAGCCAAGTTTGGGACTACCACCGCCACCACCGTTCACGTGAGTTCATGTGAGAAAAAAGAAAACTCATAAAAAAATTTTTATGTGAAATAAAGATGATCGTAATGGTCATCATAATGTTCACAATGATGACGATACCGGGCGATGATGTTGTCTGACAACATTATTCACTTCCACTTCTGCTGTGCTGTGTGTACAAATTCACCACTAACAAACAGCTCTCAGGCATGTAACGCTCTAGGTGCCACTCAGAGCCGTTAAAATAGGCGTTACATGTGTATAGTTATTTCATTTATGTGTAGTTTCCACAATGCAAGCAAGCGACTTGTCTGGAAAAAATATATGAGTGATTCCTATACAAATCTTCTAAGCAAGTGGCTTACTTGTATTGTGGAAACTACACATTCATTTCAGTTCTTAGCACCCTACAATGGGCCACTACTAATGTTCTGTTGGAATGAAAAAATTAAGCATATGTGCATATCGATGGCTTAATATAAAAAGGGCGTAACTTGATTTTTTTCTAAATTGCCTTTTTAACGTTTTCCAACGTATAATTACATCCTCCTTGAAGAAATAAGTACATTACACTTTAAAATAAAATACTTATGATCATCTCTACTCTTTGTCGACAACAATTGACTTTTATTAACATGCTCCATTAATTTACAAAGCCTTACAGATTAGTAAGAGATGGCCAATAAGATCCAATTGTTGGCGATAAGGAGTAGACAAGTGACAGTATTTACTGTGGTCATGATGTGACGATGACGCCATTCACAATAAGGGGGAATATGTATGTAAATGAAAGAGTTGTTTCCCTGCAATATTTTGCTTTGTACATACAAGCATAGGAAATTAAATCAGTTTTTACTTCACTTTCTTAGCATAAAGTTATTCCGGAAACTTGTGAATAGTTACGTTATTTTATGTTTTATTTTATCAAAAACCGATATTTATATTAGCACACAATCTTAATGACTTACTTTTTATTAAATCTCTATGAGTGAACTCTTACGTTAGTGACGAACAAAATGTACATATGTATACATTAAACAGCTGCACACGTTTTTTTCCTCTCCCGTTTTTGTTTATTCCCCTGCTATTCAGAATAGGAGCTTTTTTTCCTGGGAACGAATGATTGGGAATACTCATATTAGGGCTGATTATGTATGGCAACTTCCTTCAGTTGCCTCAAAGTTATCGGAAATACGATTTTGAGGGAAATATAAGTACTAAAAAAATGTATGTAAAAGTTCTTAAATATTACTTATAACGAATGTGATTACAGATGGCAGTACAAAATGTGGCATCTAATAATCACTCAAAGGACAATTAAAATCCTTTGGAACTACAGCCTCTACTGAGTGAATATTATTGGGTAAAATAATTTTTAACTAATAGTTTCCTTTTTAGCTTTAAAGGATATTTGTGCCCTCCAGAAAGGAGTAGTTTATTGAATTATTTCATTCAATTAATTAATTATTATTGCAATTTGGCAACCGAAACTAACAGCTGTTAGTTAACAGATGCCATGCGTAATAACATTTTGGCAACTGGCAACGCGACGAAAGTAAGATTGCCAACCATAAGCGAGCTATTAAACAGACACACAAATATGCATATATCTATTAATAGTATAGGGATATTCCATAAGTCTTTTCAACCTGCCTTTCGGCGACTAAAAGTTTCGAAAGAAAAATTTATTTGAAATATTTTAAAACAATTTGTTGTAATCTTTTCATTATTTCAACATAATAAACACTAATTGATGCCGACCTCTGTGTTAACTCCCCAAATAAAAAGTTGTCTACATTTTATCCCATTAATCCAAAAAAAAAAAAGATGAAACATTTTAACGGCAGCATTCTTATGCCATGTTGATTTTTATGCTGATCTGATCTTGCGTTGTTGTTAAAATTTTATTATTATTACTGTTGTTGTTGTACGAGTATATGCAAGCATATTTTATTGTTGTTGTTTTGGTTTCAAAACAAAATCCTTTTCAAAACCAAAGCAGAAGAAAGAAAAAAACTGTCGATTTAATTTAAAACGATGATCATGATGATAAAATCAGAAAATATTGTGGCTTAAATCGATTAGTGAGTGCCTAATCAGTGCTTTCAATCTACGCTTGTCCATTCATTTGTTTTCATCATAATCATCTTCCACTCTTTGTTTCAGCCTTTATAGCATCAGCAACATGCAACTGCTTGCTACACAATAAAACCCTATGGAGTATCTGTATTTATGTATGAATGGATGTGTTGCGTGCATTATAATAATATTTATCACATGATCATAATGATCAACAACAACTCTAATACTCGTATTCGTGGTTTAAAGTGCCACAATCCGTTTGAATGACCATTTCATTTCATCTCATTCCTTTCATTGCATTTGATTTCTTTGGATCCATCTCGAATCTTGTGCTTCATTGATTTATTTATTAATATATTTTTTTTTGTTTTTTATTATTTAATGTTAATGTTGTTATTGTTGTGGCTGTTGCTTAATTTCCATACATTAAAAGGTTTTAATTCTCACATTAACTCCACACGATCTCACACGCACACACAGCGCGCAAAGCAGGCAAGCAAGCCAAGCATGCAAGCGGGCCGAGTCGAGCGAGCGGGCGAACAAGCGATTTTGATCATTCATTTCACTGTGAATGCTTGAAAGAATATTCGAGTTAGCCCAACTTCGCTTCTGGAGATGAAAAATGAATGGATGCATGCATGGAATGTGCTCATGCATGCACACATCATGATGCTTGTATATATAGGTGTTTGTGTGTGTATTTGAGTGTCGTGTTGTTGTTGTTGTGGTTATATCTTGTGCTGTTAATTTTATTTATATTTTCAATTCTGCTGGCGCTTCTTTGCGCTTGTCATCATGTCATGTTTTATATATTTGACTTCTTTTTCTTCAATTTATTTTTATTGTTGTAATATTCGGTTTCATTTCTTTTTTATGCCCAATAGGACACATTTCCTTTTTTGTTTTCCATAAAATTCAAAGAATGTGTGAATACGAAAGGAGGTTTAAATGATGAAAGAATACATTCGATCTTATTTGTTTGTGAGGGTCAATTTGTATCCCAAATGTACAATATACATATTTATTTGTTCTTAGCGCCACCAAATATTTTTTTCTATATTGCCAGATAGATAGACAGTTGCTGACTAATGAGAATCGAACGATTTATGTATGTATGTACATATCGATGGTCTCAAGTAGAAAGGCCCTAACTCGTATTTTTTCAGTGATTCCAATAAATTTCACACAAAAGTTTATTATTGCAATAGTGTAAAAAATTGTGTTTGATTTTCATTAAAACCAGCAGAACCATCGGACAAAGAATCAATAAAATGGCTACTAAACACAGCTTTGAGAATTTAATACGCCTCATTTACACCAGAGGCGCTGCAAATCTGCATTTTTAAAAACGTGCAAAAAATCAGAGTTGCAAAAAAATGAAGCTTTCCTCTATCTCTTTCTTATGTTCTTACCTTCTCCTGTAAAGTTACAGTTATTTGAGTCAGGGCCTTTCTACTTGAGACCAACAATTTATTGCATTAGTGCGGCAAATTATAAGCAGGGACTAGTTAAGTTTGAGGATTAGTCTCTAATTTGGTTTTAACAGTGAAATATTCGAAATTTTATATTATTTACATTCAAATTTAAAAGATTTTTCCTTAAATATGTAATAGGTTTCTTCAAACTTGTCTTCGCCACATCATTTCACAAATTTGGTCGCTTCCATGTCGAGAGTCATTGAATGTTAGACTTAAGGGATCTGCGCCACCGTGAGAAGGCCCGGCGAATATTTGAACTATTTTCCTTACTTCTTGGAAAAAAAAAATGTAAATGCCATTGATAAGGTTTTCTTGTTTTTCTCAGAAATTTATTTGAAACAACTCTAAATACCTCCCTCACATCATTACACAAGAAAACAAATATAAAAAATAGAAAAGAATTTAACATATTCCCTCCTTCGCAAGAACGCGAAAAACAGCAGAATTGGGAAACATTATTTTACTTCATATTCACAAGTGATAAGTGATGCAACGTGCATGCGTGTGCCTGTGCGCGTGGGCAAATATGAAAAAGAAATCACAACAACAATTTAACGCACGGCTTAAACATTTAAATAGATCAGGCAGAAGGGAGCGTGAGAGGGCAAAGCATTAAGGGCGAGTTAAGAAAAGATCAAACTCTTAATTTTCCAGTGACAGGTGATTCTTGTTTATGAATGCGCTATTGTAAATATATTTGTAAATATACTTAAACCTTATCTCAAAATATAGTTTACTTCATTTTAAAATGCATGATAATGTAATGTTCTTTGTTCGTTGAAAAAAACAAAATTAAAATAAACATTTCGCCAATTGTTGTGAAAAGTAAATACATACATACGTATATATACATACATACATACTATATACGTATTAATGTACATGCATGCCTTTCCCGTATCTTGGAAATCTTTGTTGATTAAAAATTATTTCGTTGCATTTCAAATCCCTTCTTGAAATACTCGTAACACTCGTGTGCTTAACTTAATACTTTTGCACTTGAAATATCTCTCATCTTCAGATAAATACTCGTATGGCTGTATGTTCATATACATATGTATGTATGTATAGAGCTTCTTCTAACATTTTGTCTTGTACATTTCTTCTTTACTTAAGTATGTAAATCCTTAAGATTACAAGGGATTTATTAGTTTTATTAGTGCAAACTACAAACGTGAAATGTAATTTGCAAATACAAAAACAGAAGGAAATTGTATCTTGATTTACTTTTATTTATTATAAAATGTGCAAACAACAATTTCAACAAATCAATTGTATTTAGGTTTCTTTCAAAAATAAAACAATCTTCAGATCTATTGTCCTTTTGATCTTTTTTTTTTTGTGTCTCAAAGATATTTATTTTCTTTGTATGCGCAATGCAAAAGTAAAATTATCGATGAGAAGTGATGCTTTTAAAGTAAAGAGAGATTACAGTCGGATTTAATTAAGAACAGTACAAGTTTACACAAGAGAAAATCAATATTGTTTTTAAATGTACACTAAAAGTATTAACACAAATGTAGTTAAAATTTCTTTGTGCAAAAGGTTGCGTTCTTAACAAAATAAAGCATCACTTGGTAAAACTACGGCCATAATATCCAATATGCACTACTGGCTATTTAAGAAATGATGCAGACTTATATTCCATAAGAATTACATTCGTGTTTAAGTTTATAACTTAATTAAAGATTCAGGAATACTAAAATAATGGGCCTTATTACGAGTGTCGTATTTCAACTTCGACTACGAAGATTTTGTACTAGATTTAAAAAAAATGTTGCAATGCCCTTTAGTCTAGTACAAAATCGTCGTAGTCGAAGTCGAAATACGACGCTTGTAATTAGGCCCAATATATATATGTATTTTTATGATATTATGATGTTATAATATGAATTGCATTCATAATCTTTATGAAAGTACTGTAATAATCGTAATTAGATGTTTTTTTCACACACATGCAGAGGAATTTTTCGTTTTAAGCTATATATTTTGATTAAAACAGTTTGAAAATTAAATTGAAATGAATTAAATATATAAGACGAATTTATTGAGTCACATATTTAAACGATTTTTACAAGTTAATCCAAAAAATAGAATATTCCCAAACCCGACCTGAATACAAACAATAATTTGAAAAACATAAAAATTCAATAGTATATATAATTAGAACACAATTTTAATTGAAAATTAAAAACAAAAAAATTGCAAAATTGTATAGTTAGATGATAAGACAACGGATACGACGTTAACGTGAGCTTGTGAATTGAACAATTGTAAAAACAAGAGGAATTTACATTAAATTATAAATTTCGTTTCTTTATTTGCAGGAAATGGACACAGTATATAAGTTCCAGTAAAAAAGATCTCCCAAGGAATTCAACAATATCCTGAACTTGTGATCCGGAAGTAGTGCAAATTTAGACTTTTTTTAACAAACACAACCGAACCCACGATCTCTGGACTGAGAGTATAGCAACGCTACCACTCAGCTACAGGTGCACCCTTATAATAATTTCGAATGATTTTTACAAAGGTTGTCCTTGCAAGAAGTTTCCTTTCTTGATACGTATTCAGTGAATCAGAAGATATGTTCATGATGTTCTTTTTTCTTTTCCTAAATTTCTTTTAAGTCAAAAAATTTTTCACAAATAAAAATCTAAAACTTCAAGACATTGATTTCATTTCCTGAAAAAATGAAGACATGGTAAGTATTTGCGAAAACTACAAATGATCTTAAATTTTGCATAAGTGTAATATATTCTTAATTAATTATCTGGATGTTGTTAATAATCCATTCTAGAAAAGTCAAATAAACACACATATTTATACTTTGGAAGTAGAGAAAAAGTAGTAATTGTTCAGTAAAATTACTTTAAGTTTTATTTTTCACCGGGAAGCGATTTTAATAAAGGATTTAATGACAAAAAAATCAAAGTTAAATAACGAATTTTCCTTGCTGGCTTTTAAAAACTAAAATAGTTTTAGATAAACAAACAACAAACAGCTGCTTTCAAACAAACACTTGATTTAACAATTGAATAAAGGAATAAATTCCTTTACAAAATACTTAAATATGTTAATTAAAAGAAGAAAAGAAATGATTTCTTCAGGCAATTATTTAAAATCTTAAACAAATATTTATCCACTTTTTTGTGCGGCATCATCCTGAGATCTCCTTTCTTGCTTCAGTTAATTTTCTCCCCGTATTTGATGAGGCTGTAAATTGAAGAGGAAAATTTTTAAATTAAACACTTTTGTAACCAATATTAGTTAGAAATAATGAAAAATATAAATAAATAAGAAAACAATGGAAAAGGGCCAAGACCATACATATTTATTTTTTGGCTTAACATATTCACTCAGCCGCTCACCCATTCACTCACTCTGTCGTATTCATGTGATGAATAAACAATGCATTATTTTCCACCAGCGTCAACATTATACACACGTTTTATTAATTCTCTTAAAGTCATAACAAATATTGGCAGCAACAACAACAACAGCAACAATAACAACATCATTGATAATACAAATATTAAGATGTCCATGAAGAGTGTGGTATCAATCAATCATCACCTGGCAAGTGCATGTATCTCTTTCTAATGGAGTGCTCAAGAGTTGGATGCTGTTTGATTTTCAGTCATTTATTGTGTATCCTAACCAATTCAAATATTTTATTTTTTGTTGTTTGGATTGTTTATTGTGGCTTTGTGTCATATTAATAAGCATCATCACATGATTATCATTTCAATATTTTGATAGTGCCCTCTACACCTCTTGGTTGTGGAAAGTATTAAATATTCTAATTAAAAGTATAAAAAGGATTTGCTTAGTTGGTTTTATTAATGAAAAAAAAAATATTAATAGATTTAGCACTTGGTACGACTACAGCTTCAACCAGAGACTAGGAAAACTTACCAACAAGATGAAGGAAAGAAGAGAATACGAGTATGGCACCTTTTTTGAAATTTGATGGCTGTGTAGAAACTTCGTGACACGTTAAGGTTGTACTGCATGCGTGCAGCCATGCTTTGACTTTCTTTCAACCTGAAAAGGTTGTAAAATGCATCAGCAATTTGAACAATTTTTTATGTAAACAATTGAAACAAAAATAGAAGATAAGAAAAACTCACATGAAGACATCATTATTCGTCCATCTACAGCTCTCTGTGTAAGGGCCTAAGAAAAAACAAACAATCAAACAAACAATTTCAGCAGCATGGATCAAGAGTGTTGAATATTGTCTATTTGCTCACTTTCATGGGAATTGCAACTCTTTTTTCATGTAAAGTAACGCCGCCAGCATTTTCAACAACGTGGGTCGTCATCGTGTTACACACACAAAAGCTACTACCTCTTCTTCAAATAATGTCGAAAGTGTTGGTGGTACAAGGAACCTTAGTGCAGACTTGTCTTTTCCATGTTCTGATGATGATCATCGTCATCGCAATGATAATATTTGTGCAGTTCGTTTTTAACCGTCTCACCTTTTTTTTCTCTCTGATTTTGAGCCAACAATTGCTGATGTCGATTTTTTATGTGCGTGCGTGTGTGTGTGTGTGCGTGATGTGAAATGTTGTTTGTTGTTTATGTTTTTATGATTTGTTTGATTTCCTCATTTTCGGATTTAATTTCCTTTTAAATTTTGCCGATCATTTATATTGTTTCCACTTGGCGTAAAAAGGTTGTTGCATGCAGCGCTAAGTAAGTACGACATGTACATATGTACGAGTATGTTGCGTTGAGTTGCCTTGAATGCATGAGCGGCCAAATTGTTGGATCGTTTAAGTATTGGATTTACATCTTCATGGGTGATAAAATTGAATGGTATTGTCGTAACACTTCGTTGTAATAATTCTGCAAAATAAGATGTTAAAAAGAGTTTTTAGTTTGTTTTATTTCAAATGTTATTTTTGGTTTTTTTGCAAAGGCTCTATTACAAGTTGATACTTAGTTGGCTGAGTAAAACTCATGGCAAGAGCTCTTATTACAGTTAAAGCCAGTAGAGCAGCTGTGGTATCATCTAGGATAGAACTCCCCAAACTATATTACATTTTATTTGCTACTCCAAAAAAAACTTTTGAATGTTTTACAAATGTATGTGAAAAAAATATAAAGCTTCCATGATTGCCTAATAAAGTAAGTAATCACCCTTATTCCAGTTGTCGACATCGACGTCACTTTAACACAATACCAAAGAATTTGGGCTTGTTTACTTGTTATACTCTATAAACCTATACACCTGACAACATGAGTCAGTTGTTTTAGACAACGGGTACACATGCGGCAATTTTTGGTATTGTTTTAAAGTTACGTCCATGTCAACAACTGGAACAAGGGTGAATAAGAAACGAGAAGGTAATGACAGCATGTATAATTTAACATGTTAACACAGAACATGTCCTAGTAAAGTTATGAATTATTTTCATGCGTCCGAGGAATAAATTCTATAATTAATTTTTTTTCAATGAAATGTATAACTCAGTGCATTAATTAATTAATTATTTATTCATGAATTAATAGAATCAAAATTTGTTCTTTTATATTTTGCCATCAATATTCTTCAATGCATAATTTTTAAATAAAATTTTTGCAAAAGTTATGTATAAAATGTTTACTTCCATTGAACTTCCCTGGCAACACAAAGTACACAGAGATGTCATGAGACGGAAGATAGTTGTGTATTCGGACGGTATCGGTCACCGCGAGCCTTTGTCATCTTTAATCCTTCTTTCGTAGAGGCATTGATTTAACGTATTTTCATTTTATACTTTGTGTCCTCATTTGCTATGCTAAGCTTAAAATTAAGAAATATTTATTGCAGAAATTTTTAAATTCCCATTATCACCCTGCCTTTAGAATACTGAGTTTTGATCAAATCTACAAGGTTTGAGGTCATAGGAATCTATTCTGACTATTAATGTGTGTGTGTGTGTGTCTGAATGTGACTTGAGAATCGCTTAACCAACCGGAACCAAATTTACATTATTCTAAAGACATTGGGCCTAATTACGAGTGTCGTATTTCGACTATGACTACGAAGATTTTGTACTAGATTAAAGAAAAGCAATGTCCTTTAGTCTAGTACGAAATCGTCGTACTCGTACTCGAAATACGACACTCGTAATTAGACCTATTGTCTTCAATTCGAGATGGTGATATAATGAATAAATTCGATTGGGTACGTTTTGAGAAAACAAGTTTTGTTCAAATAAATTTTAAACGACTCAAGCGGTTGAAGCCAAAGTCTAATCGGATCTTAAACTAAAAAAACAAGATTGCTAGAAATTTTATTAAATCGATTGATTTGAGATTCGATAGATATCTTTGAGGAAACATTTTTAAAAATTCGCTTATTTTTAATATCTCCAAAAGTTCTTGTCGAATTGATAGAGAAATCGTTGTCGAAAATAAAAAAAAATGTATATTACTTCAAAGCGTTCAGCTTGAAATTAGCGAGAAGTTCTAGGATTAGCCTGCGTAGGTCAACTGCATCCCATATTTTTTATACGTATAGATGGGCATGTAATTAAGTAATGATCTTTTTCAAATTTCACTACATGAATATATGTATAATGTGTCCTCTCTTTTATTTCTCTCTTCCCTGGAAAAAGCTAGATTTCTTTCTTAAAAAATTATTTTGGTGTAGTAACAAAGTTCTTCTCTTCAATTTAAAAAATTTTTCACAAAATTGTTAAATACTTTTTCCAAAAGCTTTAAAAACATAAATATATGTATGTATATGTTTGTATGTACATATGTACGTCTACCAGGAACTTTCAATGAGCGTGGGAATTAATCACTGCCAAAACTAGAACTTCATACAATACAAAAGTCATCCATATCAATATCTTGGCTAATTAAATTATCAGTGCATCGTTATCTTGATATAAAAACTCTTTGCTGTTCCGAGAAAATGAAATCACTGAACACTAAACATAAATATTGATAAAGTTAAATGTTGTAAAACCTGTAGAACAGACAAAAATTACACAAAATAATAAAAAAAAATATATACATGAAGTTTAAACATTTATGGAACACACCTTCTTTTAAAGCGCATTGCATTAAACACGAAAAGACGTTCAGACGGATTGCAGACAGACAAATTTAGTTCTTGCGTATCTCATTTAACGTTTAGTAAAAGAAGGTTGATTGGGTGGTTTCTGGCTTTTCTTTGTAATTTAATCAGTCATACATACATGTCGTACAACAATTAGAATCAGTAAGTGTTGCTTCGTAGACCTTTTACAAATCAATTAAATACATGCATACATAAATGAAAAATCATTTACATTAGTTGATATATGTACATACTCGTACATATAAATCTCATTCATAGAACATTGATATCATAATTTTGGTAGCAGGAATAAGATTTAAACAAAATTATTCATTCAAGTAATTTGATGATTTCAACAAATTTATTTTTTTACTTCGAAATATTTTTGCTTTTCCCAAAATTCCTTTTATAATGGATAACCACAACTATGGTGAAAATGTAAAATTTTTTGTTCCCATGAAATTTTCATTCCCCCAGAATTGAACGTTTGTTTCCGCTATCAATGCGTAGTGAATGTATAAAATGGGAAAAAGATTTGTGAAGCTAAATTTAGGTAAATTTGTGTACTGCCATCGTCAATTACTATACTCGTAAGTCACATCTTGTCGCTTTTGCTGTTTGTCGCATGTTTTTTTATAGTTTGTTGAAATTCTAAGAATCTGTAAAACAAAAGTTTTCCTCTTCGTTGCTGTCATTGGCCGTTGTATTTATTCTCGAAAGAGTTTATTCTAAATCATTTTTGTTTTCATATTAATTTATTGGCACCCATTGAGATTGGAGCAATTTAAAGGTTCCACCTGCTCTCTTGTATATCTTTGTGTATGAGCATAGACCCACGATGAAGACAAGCACTTGTTTTGTTTTTTTTTTTGAAATCATAACTAATTTTAATGCCTTTACTGGCGTGGGACAATGGCATGCATGTGTAAATATTACAGCAAAATGTAAAAAAAATAACATCAAAAGTTAAGTAATTAAATAAAAGAAAATTCTTTTACATTCATGGAATTTTTGTTGGCAGCGATTTTATGGCCAAAGAAACAAAAAATCCCACTGAAAGGAATCACTGCGTCGTGACTGCTGCTCTGCCTCTTTGACGTTTCAAAATTTCATAGGAAGAATGTGTTTGTTGGTTGTGGGTGAGAAATAATAACTGATAAGATTGCAAAATGCAAACAAATCATAAACGCAGGAAACATTAATAATATGATGATGATGATGACGAAAGACCTGAAATTTCTTTTAAAAATGTTGTTCATTATTCGTTTCCTATACAATTTCCTGGAAATACGAGTATCAATGAAATTTGTGTAAATATTAAAAAACATAAAATAAAATTTAATTTATAACAATGTAACAACGTTTACTTAAATGTTATTAGTCTCAAATACTTAATACCCGTAAATTAATGCACAAATTGTAAAAGGTGTAAAAATTAAAATTGAAATTGGCACTCACTGTTAATTTGCTTATAATAACTGTAAAGTGTTAAAGCAAAAAAAAAATAATGCTGTAATAAAAGCTGTAATAAGGCATATTGTTTTTATGAGCGGCTCTCACTTTTTTCGTATAAAGAGATGCATGCTGCTTCCCTAAGATTTCAGTAATGGATTTCAACAATGCTAAGATACTGCAAATGCACACGCAGTAATCGAAAGTAAAAAAATTATTCAGATTTAAAATATTTAAACAATAACACCATATGGGTATTTCCACGGGAAGGTTCACTTTTTTGCCTAAGCTTTCAGAACAAGTGAAACAATTTTAAATGTTTAGTTGAACTATAGTGAATTTTAATCAGAAATAATTTCTTAGTCGGGCTTAAGTTCAGTAATTTCAATTCTTATTGAATGAAATATTTTTTATTAATTATTATTTCTGATTAACTTTCAGAACAATGTTACTCGATTTTGCTTAAAATTTTACTTAATGTAGAGCTGCCGACGCCCTATACAAATAAATAAAGAAGTAAAACAAGTTTCGGTTTCTTTGAAAACACAAACATATTTGTTTGACATTGCTGTGAAAATGCCAATATGTAATTGCAAGTAGTGATGATTGGTTGTGGTAGACACTAGGAAAATATCCTCAAAAAATGTGGAAAAACTTCAAATGAAACCATTGAGAAACAATAACAAAAAAAAAATTAATTTGCTCCAACTACCGAGAAATCACATCCCTTATACGATAATTTTTAACATCTCTTATTGATACGCACACAAACGATCTTTACCACCGCTCAATTACATAATGTTAGCTGGAAATAAAAAAAAAAAAAATACACGTAACTACGTCGTTTTCATAGGAGAGAGAAATAAGTTCAATAAAGTGCGACTTTAACTCGCACTTTAAAAACGAATATCTCACCTGATATAGACAGTTATAAAAAAAATGTAAATCCCCGGTAAATATTTTCGGTTTTTGATGATGTTTTTTTAGTTTTGGTGCTTTTTTCGTTTTTTTTTTTAATATTTTTCGGCTTATGGCCTTTTTTAAGTCTTGGCGTTTTTTTAGTTTTTGTCAATTTGGCGCTTATCGATATGGCAATTTTTTCGACTTTTCGCGATTTTTTTATTTTTGGATTAATTAGTTTTAGCGTTTTGAACATTTGAACAGCTTGCCTCTTACGGTTTCTAAGATGCTCGCTTTAAGACGCTTTTTTTTTGTCATATATGTACAGGTCCGTAGCTCTTACGGTTCTCGTGAAAACAGCCTGTGAGAGACAGACGGACATCCCAGGGAACACACAGGTTCCTTTTCACGTGTGGTGTACGGAACCTCAAAAACTAAACAAAATTATTCAAGTGAATGAAGTAAAGTTTCCTTATCTTAGTTTTTAACTCGGCTGATTGCTATGATAAAGTTTTGAAAATTTGTATGGACAAACCCAGCGATTTTAAATGTTTTGTTAGTTAGGTGGTTTTGCATTTCATCTGAAGCCGATTCTCTACTTGAAATTGTGAACTCTCTGTCCATATGCTGTGATATAAAAATTTACTATCGTTGTTTATTTGTGGCGAAATATTGTACTGCACAGTAGACATAATGATAAAAAAATTGATCATATAAAAATTAACTGTAATAAAAAAAATCACATTTTCAAAATCGCAATGGAGCTGAAAAAAAACTAATTAAAATTAAATAAAAATGTTCATTCCAGCCTGTTCTGTAAATCGAGTCGATTTAAACACGCTAATAGCGAATTTTTTTCAGACTTTTTTTTAGTTTTCTATTTTTTAGAGCTGGAAATATCATATCTGAAATTAATTTAGTATGTATGATTTAAAATACATCAATAGGGTTATTATTTATTTTTGGAAAACGAGAAATTTACTCGCATTCGGTTTACAGAACATGGCCGATTATGTTTTTACTGATATTACATATATCGAACGGTAGTCTTAAGTGTCATAGGGCCATTATTGCAACTTGCAGTTAGTTAAAGGTAGAATTTATTACAACTTCTACTTTTCGTTCTTATTATTATTATTAATAATAATAATATTTAATGGATAGAAAAATAATAAATGAAGGCTTTATAATGCAAAGCCGTTTATCGGTCCGACAAAATCCTGCCTTCAACTAACGTCAAGTTGCAATGATGGATGGCCCCTAGTGTTATAATGTTTCAAATTATTTCAATATTATTGTTGTTGCTTATGTTTTTTCTTTCAAACAAAAATTTTAAAGCATTATGACAATGTGACACTTAAGACCACCGTTTGCAACAATTACTTTTTGAATTTTGGCTTAAAAATTTTTTTTATTATTAAAATAACTTTCAAATAATAAACACTAATTTTTAAATAATATCTCAAGTATTAAACTCTACACTTGTTTTTTAGAAATTGGAAATAACAACTGGCGAGAAGCTGGACAGACCTCCAGATCTTATTTCTGAAAATTATAAATTCCACTAGTTTTGTATTTTATATAAAAATAGACACTTATGATATGCCTGTGAGTAGTTATATCCATACATCGCAATTTGCCAATGATACAGCCTACCTTAGTATGCACGAAAACCTTCACCAGGCATCCCGATATCTGCAGGAACATATTACTTAGCTGGTACTATGATTGAACTTCAGGAGAATAAAATTAAACGAACAAAGGTAACATTTACCCTAAGAAGAGATACTTGTTCCCCCTTAGAATCAAAAATCACATTATTCCTCAACATTCACAGGTGAAATACCTTGGTACACACTTTGATCGTCGGCTTACATGGAAACATCACATTGACTCTAAGCTAACACAAATGAAACTAAAATTAACTGAGATACATTGGCTGATTGATAGAAATTCAACCCTCAGTATAGATTGTAAACTTTGAATATACAAATCGCTTCTGTAACCTATGTATGTACATGGTGCTGTGGAATTCAGGTGGTCTACTCTGTAACTCGAAACGAAGGAAAACGCTTTCGAATTTGTATCTTAACATGTAAATTCCAAAGCCTTTTCTTTCGTTTCGAGTTACAGAGTAGACCCCCAGTTATGGGTCACTGCTTCAGCTTCCAATGTAGAGAAAATCCAACGAAGGCAAAACAAAATTGTATGGTTTATAACATCGACTCCATGGTGCATCAAAAAATTCAAATTTACATCGTGATGTAAATTTGCTACTAGTAGCTGCTGAAATTGCAAAATTATCTGGCAAATATTTGACAAAACTCGAGCTCCCTTCTTCCCCTGGCAAGTAATATCTTTAAATTTAAAAAAGAGTGACACTATGGCCCTAATACGCAACACTCCAGATGAAACTTCTTGAAAATATTTTTGTACTTAATACGACATTTATGTATTATTAATTACTATCACTAAGATTATGTCCGACACTGGTTGGACCTAATAATTATAACTATACTTAAGATTTGAATACTTATTGTTAATAAATTTTTAAAGATACAAAATAAATAAATACAAATATGTATAAAAAATAAAACTCGAAAAATAACTTTTATTGTCTAATTAAGTAACGAAAATCAAAATATTTAAAAATTCCCGATATGTCAAGAAAAGATGTGATATCTTCTAAGCGGTTTGACCAATTTTCTTCAAGCTAAGAACACTCTCGATAAAGCTAAGAACACTCTCGATAAAGTCACCTTTCAAACAGAAAGAACTAAATCAAAATCGGTCCAGCCGTTTGGTCTGTACGTGGTCTCAGACGGACACACAGACACACAGATACACAGACACACTACAAACTTATAACACCCCTTTGTTTGATCGGGGGTTAAAAACAAAACTAATTTTTATTTTCTGAGGAACAAATGAAATTAAAAAAAAAATACTTTTATTTTTTTTCGCGAAATATAAAAATCAAAAAATAACTTTTATTTTCTGAGGTTGAAGTTAATGCATCTAAAGCATAATTGCTCAAAGTGGCACCAGAGTGCCGAACTTCAAGAGACTTCTTATACAAATTAATACACATACACGAATACATTTCTCTCGGTGGCCAGCACTGATCTAAGGGTAGTTCATGTAACAAGGATTATCTAGGTGTATTCCTTGTGCACGTAGCACTTCTCCTTTAGTTTAATTATTTTGACTTAAATTTCGAAAATAATCGTTATTAAGATACAAGCAATTTTTTCTTGTTGGCATATTAATAACAAACATTAATATTTTTCCCCGAATTGACCACTGTACCTGAGGTGCCTGGATTGCTGTCCATTGATTTTATGCGATCAAGCTGTTGACGGCACACACTAATTAACTCCAACAAACGTAAAAATTAATAACAAATTAGTAACACACAAAAATCCACTCAAACTCGCCAGTCAGTTGAATGACTGGCTGGTCTATAAAATCAAATGTGTTGGCATTGCAAAGGATATTGCGGTACTGCAGCAGGGGCGTGAAAGACTGAAAACTGAAT
Organism: Nowickia ferox; assembly: GCA_936439885.1. Classification (NCBI taxonomy): domain Eukaryota; kingdom Metazoa; phylum Arthropoda; class Insecta; order Diptera; family Tachinidae; genus Nowickia; species Nowickia ferox. The sequence goes on along the minus strand of OW387026.1, from coordinate 108,914,337 downwards.
AAACAATAAAAGTGCTTTAGCATTTCTACCAGCCGGCAAGCAACAAACTCTACCTCTCGTAGACTGGTGATTTCAAAAGTTTAGCCAGACAAATTGTTCACCCATTAACTAAACTTAAATCACAATATTTTCGTGTTAAATGCGACTGGCAGTTGGTCACAAATTCACTCCTTCCAGGTTAATTCATGGCACTTAAGCACAACAACCAAAATACATATTTTTACAGGAATTTAAAAATAAATAAAAATTATTCATAAAGAAATTTTTATTTATATAAAAAACAAAAACATGGGAAAACAAATCACAATCATCATTAAGTCAATAGAAATGTGTTTCGTTTTGGCTTGCGATAACTTTTACGAGTGTAAAGTCAATTCTCATTTACATTTGATTAAAATTTACGTAATTCTTCTTAACAGCCATCAAAACAAATAAAAGATTTCAAACATTGTTAAAATATTTTTGCTTAATTGAGGCGTTTTTAAAACGCGACAGTAAAAAGGGAGCAAAAATAAAATGACAGTGTTTTTGCATTAGCGAAATTGCCCATAAGTATTAATGATTATTAATTTTAAAACACAAAATATTTAAAAATATGTACATTCCGTTTGGTGCCATAAACGGCGCTCATGCTGACTGACAACTGCTGAAATGGGGGTGTGTGTGTGTGTGTGTCAGTGGTTGGTTTTTAAAAATATTTCCTACACCCTACAGTAGCAACAGGCATGCAGATTTTAAAGAAGTACCGGACCGAGGAATTTGTTTTAAGACCTAAATTTTATCGGAAGTATAACGAATGATAACTTAGAGGTGAAGAGAAGTAAAATTAAGTCTTAAAATTAATATTAAAGAAAATTTCTTTCAATACTCGTATTTTTCGCTTAAAAACTTGCAAAAATTTAAACCTTTGTTGTTGAATGTTTTATATTTTTGGTGGCTTATAGTAAATAAACGAACGTAAAGAAATCCATAGATTATGCAATATTATTAAGTACCTTATTGGTATTCTTATTCATATTATCGTTTTACTCCCCACTACTCAATAAATTGCACAATTTGTGTTTAAAAATACATCCTTCCGATCAGATGATTAGAACCATCTAAATTTCTTAAACAAATTTAAGAATATGCGCTTAAATAATTGAAAAATAGAAAGATAATGGGCATTTCTGCTTGAACTTGAACTACGACGATTTTGTACTAGACTAAAGAACATTGCAACATTTTTCTTTAATCTAGTGCAAAATTGTCGTAGTCGAAATACGACACTCGTAATTAGGCCCAATATTTGGTGACAAGAAAAATAGCCTTTTCTAGCAGTTATTGTTTTTATATTATAGCTATGCTGTTTATGTCAGGACACAGGAGCTAGGACGTGATTTTCGCAACAAAAATAATCGACACTATTACAGTTATAAATATATTTTTGTTTTGATTTCTTTGTACTTAAAACCAGAGTACGAAAATAAACGAAATAAATTGTTTGAGTTTGTTTTGTTTCGTTCTTTGAAGTGAGTAAAACAAAAACAAAACCAAAATAATGAGAAGGATGTCTCAATTTGCTTTGGTATTGTTTTTGCACATGAGCACAAACCAGAGAATACTTCCGATAGGCTGTAAGCCGGCAAACAGCCGCCGCCGGCCACAAACAATACATTAATTTAGTCGTATGCCGCTAGAAAAGAAAATAATGGGAAATAAATGCAATCGTTTTGAAACATTTGCGGCGAATTTGATATCATCATAAATGTAATATAATTTTATTGCTTTGTTATTTAACACATTAAGTTTGTTTTACATAGCTAAGCAGCATAGCTATAACCGGGTGTCCTAGGACACCTTTCTCCTTTTTTATTTTATTTTGCAATAAATACATTTGATTTTATACACTAGATACTGCCACCTACTAAAATAATATATATACAAAAGCAATTTTGTTGTTCAATATCAATTATTGCACAATAATATTGCAAATGTATGAAAAGTTTAAAGCTTTTTTTAAAGCAAGCTTACTCCGCACAGAACAAACTTTTTATCCAATCAACATCTTAATTGAGAAAAACCAAAAATGAACTAAAAATTAAATTTTGTTAGTTCAACTGACTCAATTAAATTTTTCATTCAACTCTCAATCATTTAATTACAAAAACAAACTTTATTAAATCAAATTAAAATTTTATTTGAACATTTGTGTTTTTTAATTAAAAATGTTAAGAGGAGAAAATTTTTCCGGTGCAGGCAATCCATTTGTTTAAAATAGTTTTTAACAAATAATATGTTTTCGTTGCTTGAAAGCAGCTCCGTCCAAGCCATATGCGCAATGTGGAAACTTTTACAAAAAAGCTTTTGTGCTTTCACAACTAATCAGATCTCGGCGACAACAATGCTTGCTCATACTTTGCGAAGAAAAAAGAACAAATTTAAGAGCTTTCAAATCTGTTTACCTCATATGCCAATATGCAATATATGGACGTAGCTGCTTTAAAGAATATTTTCGGATTCCCAAAAAAGGGAGATTTTTTTAAATATAATTTTACCAGCTTTTTTGGCTTAATAACTAAAAATTTCTGTTTGCCAATATTATTGTAATTTGGCAGCAAAAAATAATAGATGGTAGTTGCCAGCTGCCACACGTAATTACATTTTGGCAACGCATATAAAGTTTGGTTGCCATCTATTGTATTGGTTTCCAGTATTGGCTCCGTGTTTCTACAACCCAGATGGACGACTTGAGTATACAATTTATATGAAAAGCACTATTTTTTTTAACGATTTTCATACAAATTTTCTAGCCCAGTCGTTTCCCAGACTTGTAAAACCAGAAACTTTCTTTCTTCTAAGATTGTTGGACTTCTTTAAAGAGTCATGTCACAATTTCCGGACCACAAAACAATAATATATATATAAAAGATTAAATTTTGGGTGGTCAACTATTTCTTCGCTGGTTAAAAAATGCAATTACTTTCAAATCTCTGAATGCAAACAGGAAAACATGTCAGTGAGTGCTTTTCTTTTGTGTGTGTATGTGTGCTTGTGCTGAAATGATGAAGCAGCTTTAATGGATTCTCGTCATAAATTCAAATTTTATTACCAACATCTTAACCATGATCATTATTAAGTTGTCGTTTGAATGTAATTCGTGGCAGCAACACAATAATCATTATGTGCTACCAAATGTCGATTATGGCAACATTAAATTTTTTTAAATTCACACTAATTGACGTTCAGGGCGTAAGATGGATGCATCACGATGGTATAAAGACAAAAAGAAAAAATTATAAAGCTTTTTAAAGCTCTTTACATGGTACTGTCCCGTTAATAAAACTTTACAACAAATTGGTGAGAAAAGCCAGACTGACTGTCTGTCAATAAATTTATCTAAAAACATTGTCAGTCAAAAATTGTGACGTTTCTCATATGCAAAACCTGGCAGATCTATTGTTAGGCATTGCCACACTCAAACCATTTGACATTTGTCTCTCAAAGCACTTGACACAAATTGTTCAAAGATATAGGATCCCTCTTCTGAACATGCAACGTTATAAAATAAAGTAGTCAAAAACTCGACACACATTTGTGCCATCTGTGCCCCTACACAATTTGTCAGCATTCTTTGTGTCATCTAATGTTGATTTCGTTGAAATTTAAAACTGTATTTTAATTTACGCTTATTCTTCACAATGTCAAATTACCGTTTTAAAATCTAAAATTTATTTTTTTAGTCATTAATTTTATGAATTGCTAAACAAAACCTCCAACATAAATTTGGAAAACAAAATGTAACTTATTGGTAAACTAAAAACCTGAAATGTTATCAAATCAAAGTAAATTTGTCATAGTCTATGATAAACAAAAGAAAAATAAATTTATATTTTTAAATATTCACATTTTTATTAACAGCAAAAAAAAACACAAGGAGAACTAAACGTGAAGATCCACACCGAAGATCACTGAAAAAAATAAGACCACACGCATGCTTGATTTAAAAAACACGTTTAATACGCAAAATAAAACAGACACCAACCAACATTTTAATTGGGGAATCCGAAGTTTAAAAAATTAATATACATACATATGTATGTATGTAAATAAATGAATTTGTATGAATAAATAAAAACAATCGAGACCCAGTTTCAAATCAGAAAATAAAGATACAAAGATTAAAAAATTAAAACAGAAAAAAAAATTAAATAAAATATTCTACAACCGATTTATCGGGAGACAGCAATAAAATTAAATTAAGCTAAAATGAAAAATAAATTTTAAGAAGCGTAACAATCACCGAAAATCAATTAATTTGTTTAACACATCAATATTGAATGACTGAAAGAAACCGTGTTGCGGCACGACATGATTCTTTGAAAGGAGGCTGAAAAATTTGTAGAGGAATGCAAATGAAGACTTGAAATATATTTGGGGCTTATTTGCTTTTTGTTGTTGTTGTTGGGCAATTAAAAATCAAGTATCAATAAATAATGTTTGTTCATATTTCACAATTTACAAATGTGATATGGAAGCTTTTTGTTTCCAGGTGGTAACGCATGTAAATATTTTCGTTCATTTATTTTACGAGATTATACAAAATTATAATTTTATGTATATACATATCATTACTCTAATATAGAAAGTCCCTAACTCATTTTTATTTTTTTTTTTAAATCGAGGTTTTTGCATTTTTCGATACATTAGTTGGTCTTCTATCGAAATATACAAAAGACTCGATTTCAAAAAAATAATGAGTAAGGGCCTTTCTACATCAAGGTAACGATATGTATGTTCAAATCACATCATTTGCGTTCGTTATTCTATTCTAATTAGTTTTGGTATACGTTTCTACAAATTTCTTCAATATCTCTGATAAACTAGAATACAGTGGACTAAACCCTACTCAGTCAGCATAATGCCAGGAAAATAACTGGGATGAATGAAGAATTTTAGGCCGCGAATATTCGTTGTAAAAAATAAAAAATATTTGTGTATTTCAAAATACCACAATCACGCTATAGACTTAAGGTACTCACTATCCTGCATAGTCGTTCGACTTTTGCTAAAATGCAACTCTGATGTAATGAGTTGTTATTGTTTTTGAAAATTTTCATAAGCTGCATTTTCTCACAAGACTTAGGCTATGTAGGATAGTCAGTACCAGCCTTTGTTTCTATTCTTACGAACAACTCAGTACCATATGACGACCACGATATTTATTTTGTCAATGTTTATCACAAAATTCTAAATTCTTTGAATCCTTTTTTTAAATTTTTTCTTTAATTTTTTTTTTAGAATAAAATCCATCTATTCTAAGGAGATGACCAGAGAAAGAAATATTTAAAGAGAACTTTCAAATTTTCGAATCCAGCTATTTTGTTTCCAGTCGCTTTATTGTGCCTGAAAGCTTGTGTTGGTTGTTTTTTTCCAGGCTTGCAACTTTGAGTTGGTAACACTGCTTTACTTGACAATCGATCTAACAGCTGATAACTTGGTTTGCCATTTCGTGATGAATAGCTGAGAGCAACGCTTGTATATTTTTTAAATTTTCTATACAAAATTTTGCTCAGCCATGAAGCTCAATTTTGCGTGAATGGGTTAGTAAATAAGCAAATGTGTCGCATTTGAAGTAAATATAGTTCAGAAGCCTTTGGCTAAAAACTATTCAATCCACAGAAAATGACTGTGTGTTGCAATTTATGGGCGCAGCGGAACACTATAATACTAAATTTAGCGCGAAAAAGTAACTGGCATTAATCTTGCTGATATGTGGTTCCAACAGGTTGTAGCCTCATGCGACACATTCCACGCTACAATTAATTTACTCAAGGCATTTTTTGATGAACATAACTGTCCTGTTAATCAGCCACCAATATCGTCTGATTTAACCCCATTATATTACATTATATTATTTACTTTTGAATTATGTAAAATCACTCTTGTCTTCGCTTTTTAAGTCTAAAATTGTCCAGCCTTTGTCTTCTCATGTATTGTTTCATCAAATATAGTCCAGTCTAATTTAATCTACTCTAGTCCAGTTCAATATAGACTGACTTCATATGGCCGCAGTACAAAACGTTGACAATGCAAACCATTTCAAATCGTCATTGCCAACTATTAAGAATGCCGTAAACAAGCGATAAGCGCATCGGTTTCAAAGTTGATGCTCATGGTTACAATGTTTCGCAACTTTGTATCAGTTCATATTATAAATACCGCAACGCAAATGTACACAAACTTTGTATTGATACGTTTTGGAAGTCAGCCATACATACTCTACTCTTGTCTTGTCTTCTGCCCTCTTGTCTGGTCTTCGCTTATTTATTTTAGTCTAGTCTTTTCTAATCTTGTCTTGACTTGTTTTGTCTTGTCTACTCTGCTCAAAAAGTGGATGCAATCAAAACGGTCAATCTAATTGAAACAAATTTACATTTTCGAATAATAGTTAATGAATCACTCATACGTTGTTATTGAAAACTTCGAGTACTGGGATTACCTAAAAGCTAAGGAAATCTGTTAAGCGTTATTAAATCAATAAAAATAACTTCTCAGATGCATGTTTTCTGGAAAACATTTTCTTAAGTTGATTGTAGGATATCTTCTTTCCAATTCAAAAGTTTATTATCAAAAAATTAAACATTTGACTAAAACAAATCAAGACTTCCTTCATCTGTCTGAAACAATTAACACTTGTTTGTTAATTAATTATTGTTTCATTATTAAATTTAGACATAATTGTCAGCTAAAAGCTTCTTAAGTCCCAACACTTGAAATACTAATTTATTGGGCTTAAAACCTTTTTCTTAAAGTTTTAAAGCCATAAAAAAAAGAAAACAACAAAAAATGTTGGTGTGGGAGTGGCTCCAAATAAAACTTATGAATATTCTTCGATTGCGTGTCATCGTCCAACATTGAGCATGAGCATTAAATTTTATGTTTATGATTGTTATTCGAATTATAAAAAATAAATCGAAATCCTTTCCAGTTATTTGCCGTTGTCGTCTGTGTCAGTTAAATGGATTATTTGTTCTGGTGCTGGAATGCTGGAATAAAATGCGTCCCATAACAATAACGATTGTCATAAAAGTGCAGTCATGTCCTTTTTATAAAGTTTTTGTTTTTTTTTGGCAATCACATGCAAATGTGTGAGTATCATGTTCCATCGATACGATTATTGTGGCCATATTGTGTTCGAGAACAAGTTAAAATCAAATTGATTTTGCCACAACACACCATGTCATCATCATGATAAGAGATGAGTAGACAATTTTAAATCATGATGATGACGGGTGAGGGCTGATTGTTTTATACTGGTAATCGAATATGAAATTATCCTTTTATGTCTTTTTTTTTTTTTTTTGATATGTAACAACATAATATTTTCAATTATTTCTGGCGGTTTAATTTGGTTTTCCTTAAAAAAAAAACAAATTAAATTAAATTTGGCTGCATTTGGAAAATGAATTATGGTAATTATCTCCAATTTTAAATAAGAGAAATAGCTTTTAATAATTATCTGAATCGATTCCTGAAGAGATATTTTGGAAGTAGAGAAAAAGTATTTCCCCTGAATAATTGCTTCCAATTTTCACTGGGTTAAAATTAGTCCCTAATCCAAATTAATAAATATTTTTAAGCAAAACATTTAAATCATTTTTTAATATTTGCATTTGTGCCGCTAAATATTCAAGGATCGTTTTTAGCACTAAAAGTAGTTTCTTATAAATAATTCTTTTTTTTTTTTTTTGGTTTCCTTCCTTGAGTCGCGAACATCTGTTAGATATTTCACAAAGGTGTATCACTAATTGAAAATTAATTTTTAAGCGCAGGCAATTTAAATTTCATTATTTTATTAAACATTTAGAAAAACAAGTTTGCTCTTGTTTTAAAATGTCTACAAGCATAAAAAGAAGATCAGCTTCAATCTATTTAAATGATACACTAACGACATAATTTGCTTAAAATGTGAAATTAATTTGTTATAAAAATGAATGTACATACTCGTATACGTTGTTGTTGTATTTAAATTCTTTTTATAAAAAAAAAATTTAAGCGCAACGGCAGTCAAAGTAGTAGCACAACAATAACCACTTAAGATACGGATTCAAAGGCAACAACTAACTAGTGGCTGAAAAAAAATTTATGTATTTTTCGTTTTCACAAACAAACCTACGAGCGATAAAAATTAACATATCAACTTTTGTTTTAATAAATGACATTTGACTTTACGTTGACAACTTTGTCCAGCAGCATCTGCCCCGCTCGACTTGAGATACTCATGCTTAAAGTTAAAGTATCTTGTGCAACCGCACAAAAATCAAAAAAAAAAAAAAAAAAAAAATAGTAATAATAAAGTAAATAAATAAAATATTTATGGGCCGAACGCGAGCGCACACTGAAAAATCAACAACATAATTAAAAAATTAATATTAAAAACACAAATGAAAAAAAAAATCTTAAATAACTCTATTAAGCCAAATATATTTTCGAGTTAATGATAACAAATGTATCTTATTTTCAAATATACACAGACAACCACTCGCATCCATATTTAAAACGGCCAGTGTGTGGCGTATGCATATTTTGTTAAAATATTAGGAAATTCCAAAAAAAATAGAAAAAAAAACAAAAAAAAACGGAGTTGTCGTACACATATTTTTTAAATGTTTGTCAACTCTTTGTCTTAAAATTAAAACTTGTAACAGATTTATAAGCATTTGAAGCGAAAACTATATTGTGTTGATTTCTTAATTACCAGAGATCAAGCAGGCAAATTGAAATTAAATTAAAAAATTTAAATATTTTCAAATATCAATATGCTAAGTTAGCCATTAAAAACTACATACATACATACATATGTATGTATTGTGGCTGCTGCGATTGGGTCAACAGAATCCAGCTGAAGAGCTCATAATCATCATCTTTATCGCTACACAGCAAAAATTATTTTCAAAAAATTTTCAAACATGCGCTTGTTTGAAATAAAATTTAGTTTTAGTAAATTTTTTTTACAGATCCAGTAAATTATTTGTTTGTTTCATGAAAAATTATAATTCACACAATTAATATAAAATAATATTTGTAAAAAAACTGTTTAGAAAAGAGTTCTGTTCCAATATAGAAATTGCATACTGTAAAGAAAAGTTATTTGTTTTATTTGCTTGTTAATTTCAGCAAAAAAATTTGTTGAATCAGACAATTTGTTGATTGAAAAACAAACAAACAAACAAATTATCACAAAATTTTACCTTTGAATTTACAAATTTCTTTGCAGGACCTGAACTGAAAAAATTTATATTTGATTCAGAGAATTTTGTGAGTTCGAATACGCCGCACCATTGGATAATTATGAATTAATAAAAAAAAAATATCGATAAGTGATTTCTTTCGTTATGCTTTTGATTCGCGATAAAATTGACATTTAATTGCACCAATTGGTAACTTATTGTAAATCACAGTGATTTCAGCTGTTTTGGCATTACGACATTGTGTGTTATTGCAAAAATATTTATAAAAAAAGAGGTTATGTCAGATGCAATTAAACGTGTACGAGTACGTGAAAGCAAGTATGATATGTTGCCTGAAAATTGAAGATTTTGACAGACATACCAAATTAGATATGAGTCGTGTGGCTGAAATGTCAGTTGTAAAATCCAGATTGTGTGAACTGCCATGTATTGTAACTGCCAGGCCGCAGGCACTTTCAGGGATTGGCAAAAACCACAGTTTTGTTGCGCCATCAGCTAGCGGCTTCCGCACACTCTTTAAACTTACCACTGCTCAACTCAAATCAGTTTGGTACTCTGAGTCAACCCAATTTTCAGATTGGTGTTGCCATTAACAATACAAATAACGGTTGAGTTTGTAACTGCAATTCGCAATACTACAAAAATAATTTGGTTGCGTGAGAGTTGGGTTATGTCAGAACAGACGACCAAACTGAGTTCAGTCTAGAACGACAAAACGGGCATCGTAATTAAAAAATATTCTCCCCCATTGCTAATAAAAGGCGAAATCTTTTTCAAGTGAAACTTTGCTCTTTTGTATGGAAAAAACCAAAATTAAATGTGAAAAATATTTTTGGATCTTATTCCCTCTAAGAAATACTTAAGATTTAATTTATTATTTAAAGAATTGCGTTAACATACGAGTATTGTAACTTCATTTCATATTTAATTTTTCTACTGCGTTCGATCATTTTGTTAAACAAATAAATATTTCAACAGTTTGAATAAAAGAAAATTAATTTCATATTATTTTTGTTGTTGTTGTTATTTCTTTAACTAGATTTTATGATTTCTTTTCTTCGCTCAACTTTTAGGCCACCAACCAACATTTTTTTATGGCTGCATAAAAAAACTAATTTGAATTTCATATTTCCTAAAATTTATTTCAATTTTGTACTTCTGTTTTAAGATTTCGATAAATAGTCAATAAAAAATATTCAACATTTCTATACAAATTCATGTTGAGTGTAAATATGTATGCATGTATGATTGTATGATTATTTGTATGCGTGTGTTGTATTACATGTGTTTTAGTCATGTTGTTTTTGGTTTTGTTTTTAATTTTAATGATTTAGTTTTAATTTATCACTAATATAGTTGTCATGCGATTAAGCCAGTTTCTCCTTCGAGCCAAACAACATGAAGAATACATTTTCCATACAGACAGACAAACTGGGAACGGACGGACGTGTGCACATAAAACTACTTGAAAGTCATTAAGTTGTAAAATATTTATTTATAAGTTTCCGCTTTGGTAAATCTTTTTGAATATTATTACCATTTGTAAGAGCAGCAGTGGCTTTGAAATCTGTTGGTGAAGACATGAGATTTGCTTTTTATAACCTTGGTTTTGAATTTTATTAGATTGTTTGATTTTTTTACAACGGGGTTTTTAACTGTTTTCGCATCGATTTTATGTGCTTAATATCATTGATTATACATCAATTTTGAGGCTTATTATGTTGTTAGTATGAATGGCTGTAGAGATTTTGGCCATGAAACATTTCTTGCAGCCTTTCCTTTACTTTCTCTCAGAAAATATAAACTAAAATTTAGGAATTTAAAAAGTATGTTTGTTGTTCGTATGCGCACTTCTCCATCATAAACAAGAATCACAAAGAAACTGATGTTTTTTTCGTCAATCAGAGTTCGACACGATCAAAAAATCAGATTTCAAATATAAAATAAAAAAGAGAGGTGTCTTAGGACACCCGGTTATAGCTATGCTGCTTAGCTATATAAAACAAACTTAATGCGTTAAATAACAATGCAATAAAAATAGAATATTATTAATGATGTGATGCGGCGTACGATTATATTAATGTACTGTTTGTGGCCGGTTGCGGCTGTTAGCCGGCTTGCAGCCGATCGGCTGTGTTCTCTGGTTTGTGCTCATATGCAAAAACAATACTAAAACAAATTGAGCAATCCTTCTCATTGTTTTTGTTTTGTTTTTGTTTCACTCACTTCAAAGAACGGAACAAAACAAAATCAAACAAGTTGTTTCGTTTATTTTCGTACTCTGGTTTTAAGTAGAAAGAAATCAAATCAAAAATAAATTTATAACTATAATCGAGTCGATTATTTTTGTTACGAAAATCTCGTCCTAGCTCCTGTGACATAAATACCATAGCTATAAAAACCAAAACCTTTTGATTTTCATCAACCATTGCCGTTAACGCGTACGTGTAGCTGAAAAAAATCGACTGGTGTCTGGTGTCCCTATTTAAGAGGATGCCTCTTCCCCGCAAAGTGAAGAAAATCTCATACGGTAAAGATTTAATGGGTCAAAATATTTCTCTTGGGATTTAATATGAAAGTTCTGAATACATTTCTTCATGGATTCATATTCCGATCACTGTATTAATGTACTTCAAGAGGGAACTTTGACTCTCCTTTATATAAGACACGAACGTAAGATTTTAAAACGCCAATGCCTGTATATTTGATTCTCCTCTGGCTTAACCAGCCGTTAGAACCCTACTGTTTTCGAAAAATTATGATTATAATGATTCATGTCGACAATAGAAAATGTGTTTGCATATTTTTTTAACCTCTAATTGGCAGTACTTTCGTTATTTTCTCATTAAATGCTGTTTTTTTCCTTTACTAGTTTGTTTATTTGTTTTTTTTTTATTTGTTACTTTACGGCAACAATTGTTTACTCGAAAATTGGCTACTAACAAGTATGTACGAGTAGAGACCCTTAAGACAAATCAAACTTCTTCTTAACCATCAACACACGCAAACACGCAAATATTGTTGTCGATGGGGCATTTTCGGGTACCAGCTTTAGTTTTACGGGGTGAATGCAACTACAACAATGAAAATAACAATGCACATTCATGCTGCTGCATTGTTCTTTTACAGCCTGGCTAATACAACAAACCAACAACAGCAACGTGCAACTAAAACAACCAATCAAGCTGAAAATTTGAGCGCAAACAAAACTCAAACAACCAACCAATCACTCAGTCAACATTTACAAGTAATGGAAAATGAAAATAGCGCCTCCAGCATTATGGAATACAGTGCACTTGAGAGTTGTTTGGTTTAAAGTTTAGTTTGGGAAAATCCAAATTGAAATTTGCAACTTTTCTGCTGGGGCCTAAACAACAAGCAAATGCAAATGCAACATACATAAATAAACAACAACAATAACAACAACATCATCCATGTTTTACTTCATTAGTTGTAAATAAAATTGAAAACTGTTGCCTTTTTCACAACCAAGAAGCCCTTAACACCTCCCTGTCGTGGCAGCAACATCATTACTAGTGATAACAACAATATGAACAACAACAACAGCAATAATAATTGGTAAACCAGCAGCCGGTTTTAAAGATATTTTTGTTTTTTTTTCTGACAATCCACTTGTGTCAAAAAATTTGTCAAGACAAGAGCCTACGCATGTCAAAATTAGCATTTTGTATTTTTATTTTTTAAGCACTTTTCACCCAAAATAAGTGCACATTTACACGAATCCTTTACATTGGCACACACGCACTCATACTTTTAGAATTTTTTTCATTACTAGCAGAAGAAATTGTTTGCATAATTACTTCTATAAGTTGGCATTGTTGACAGCATTACACTCTCCCTCTTTAGTTTATATATTTCGTGCTTCTTGACAAAGATGTTGCTGCTGTACACAAGGTTAAAGTACTTTGGGCAACTTGGTACATTTTATGTCTCTTTCCAAGGGTGGGATATCTACGGTCCCTTAAAAAAGTACGAGAATGTTTATCTTTTGTGGAAGTGAAACAACTGTAATTCCTCTCCCGCTTAAGATAGAAAGAAAGGCTCTCAAGATGTTCGAGGTTTCAGATAAATCCAACCAGTAGATCAGAAGTTCCAGATTTATTATCATTTATTTAGTGAAAGTCCACAGGACAATCAGTGTCGAATAATGTGTCCACTTGTTGAGTCAGTTTGAAGAAGATTTGAAAAAAAAATACTACCGCACCTTTACACTAGAACAATACAGGGATGCACAGAAAAGATCCATGAATTTGACTACCAATTGCTCCCTCATCCGCCCTCTTATCCGGGTTTAGTGCCGAGTGACTATTTCTTGTTTACAAACCATTTCTTCAGGCTCGGCGGAAAGAGACTTAAATGCAATGACGAAATCATCTCACAAGCAAATATCTATTTTGAGGACCTCGACAAATCTTATTTTTTTTTTTTTGGAAGGAATAAAAATATTGGAGAAATGTCAAAAACGTGCAGAGACCTCAAAGAGACAGTTTAACTCTGTCGAAATGATTTTTCATCTAAAACTCTTTTTTTTATTCAATAAATTACCGAATTATTGACCCACTATCGTAACTGAATATTTTTTTAGCCCTTGTAAAGTGTTGCCAACTATTTTATTAGGCCCTATAAAAGATTGAAGGAACCCAATTAAAAAATTGTAATAATAGTGAAAAAAAAGTATAGGCAGATGCACAGAAAACTTTTTCTTTCACAACTCATTCAAAGTAATGTAAACTGTATGGTCTTAATCATTGAAGTGTATGTTGCGGTTAAAAAACAGCATTGTGAAAGTTTTTGCTGGGTTGCTTTGGGCCTCTAATAACTGGAACTTTTGCAATAACAAATTTTGTTCCAAATTATTTGATGCAAACTCAACATTTATTCCCCCTTTCCATATACATACTCGTACATATATATTTAAAAAGTAGACGTAAATATAATAATGGAAATTGCATTCATTGATGATGATGAAAATATTCATATTGTTGTGAATGCAGTGTATGTACATTGTACATATTATTATTGGCCTACGGCTCATTTGCTCGGAATGTTGACGATGTTAAGTTAAGTTGAGTTGAGTTGAGTTCAGTTGAATTGAATGGGGAAATGTGTATGTGTTGTTGGTGGTAAATGGTGATGATGATGAGCGGGCACTAGTATGGGTTGAGTTCACTGCAGGATTATGGCTTATAAACATGCAACTAACAAAATAAGAACAAGATGTACAAAAACAAAATTTCAACAACAATTTCTTTTATTTTTTCTGGTGAGAGTATATTCATATGCTACATATTATTGTTGTTGTTCTTCGGTTTCTTCTTCTAGCTTTTGGGGTTGCAACTTTGTGCGTAGGAAATGCACATACAGAACAATAACAATAAAATAACAATAGTACGACGCTCCACATTATAAATGCCAGCCCACATTCTTCCCCAAATTGCAATATTTGTGTATGCATGCATACACACGTGTGTGCGTGCGAGTGTGTGTGTTTGATTACAGCATTCGTTATCTACATACATGTGCACATGCATCGAAAGTAAACATAAATTCAGTTCTACATTTGTGTTTATGTGTGTGTGTGTGTGTGTGCGAGAGTTTGTATACATACCTGAGTAGATGTGACTGTAACAAAATTGGAATTGAATTCAATTCAAGCGTATGAATGCATCAACTGAATACCATTACGGGCTGCCTCAGCAACAACGAGAGCAACTAACTGCCTCTTTATCGTGCGGCAGAAAAATGCATTTGCAAAATTTCATATAGAGGTAGTTTGGGGAGCCTTAAGGTAACTAATTGTTTCCACGTACATACCTTTTTTGGTGTTTCTTTTCTTTTTTTTTTTAATTCAACATTTTGCGTGAAGAAATAACAAACTGGGGGAGTTTTTTGTTATACTTACGTACAATAAATACAAGCACACACACAAATGCATAAATACATATGTAAATGTTTTCTTAACTGCAACATTAACACTGAGAGAAATTTAAAATTTTTGGAAATGTGATCAACATATTGAGCTGGCCAAGTGCATTGATTAAAAGGTCTAGAGGCAAATTACGCCACTCGTTATCGAACGAAATTACAAAACATTCCAATAGAGTTTATATGGAAATATTTTATAATTTCGATACGTATCGAATGCCGTAATTTGCCCCCTGTTCGTAAATGTATCACAGTTATGTGTAGTCGTACTATGCTTTGTTAATTTCTCTAACATACTCATCGCCGTTGTATCGCACATTTTTAAATATATTTTACATTGGCAATTTTTTGCACTTAACATACTGAAGAGTTGCATTTTAGGCCATCTTACAGCTTCAATGTTGGCACCATATGCATTTTAAAATTCTATGAGCTTCATATTGCACATTTATGTAATTACAAACAGTCCCAACCTGGAACTGGAAAAAAAGAACGTCAACCTCAGAAAAAGAAAATATTTGACCGACAAGTCTCTTTTTAAAAAAATTAATTAAAAAAAAATACCAATACATACACATGTATATTCAGAATTAAAATTTACTTCCCTTAGAAATAAAAACTCAATATAAAAATAAAAACACAAAATAATATGAATCGAATCTAGTAATCAATACTTCTAAGCTCCTGTGGTATAAAAATCGCATTTTCTTTGGCTTCAGTGTTTTTTATAATTTTTTTTAAATTTTGGAAATTAACAAGTTATACGCTAAAAATAATTCGATATTTTCGAAACTATTTGCTACGAAATTTCGAACTATAGCTGATGGAATGAAACGGATGGCAACTTTAAGTTCAGCGTCCCAAGTAATACGAGTATAAGAAACAAATGGGTTGTTTTACTAATTATGTTGTTTTTCGAAAATCAAAACCAAAAATATTCGACGCAAAGTCGAAGGAGGACCAGTCTAATTCTTAAGAAAGCTGTGAAATACATAGAGAGGTATAAATGAAAGCTAAACTTTTTCTCAAGTGTATTTAATAAAAATATATGTACGAGTATGTTTCTTGGTTTTATCGAAAAAATTAAAACTGACGACCTTAAATTTCTATATTCATTCACACAGAATGGCACAGTACAGCAAACGCACATACTCACACATACACAAACAAATACATACACGCGCACACACTCCCATCCACCCACCCATCATTTCACAAGTATTTTACGGGCACAGGCATCCTTATAAACATTCCTTCAATTTTTTATTTATATATATTTTTTATTCCTTATACGTACAATGTAATTTACAAGCTTTAAGCAACAAACACACTTTTATGCGCTCGTGAACACACATAGATAGATACTCATATAGCCAATTTATACATTTAGTACGTATTATATGCATACGTTTCAAGGCTCATTGAGCATGTTTATTAGCCAGCTTTTTGTGCTAATTAGCTACAGTACTTCATGGTTATTAAGATTGTGGCAAAGTGGTTGCAATTCAGCCAACAACAATAACCATATATCTCCTCTCATTCTATTTATAATTTATTTTCTCGCTCTCTCTTACGCGCTTTTATCTACATACATATTTCTTGATTCTTAATAAAGTTTTTCTTTTTTGCTTGTTGTATTCAACCTCCTCCTGGTTATCCATGAAATGAATGAATGAATATTCGTAGTCATAATAATATTGTATACCCGCACAAAAGTATAATAATTTAATATTAAAATTTAGCATAAAACAACAAATTATGATTATAAGATGATGATGCTGTCGATGTCGATGTTGATGTGGATGATAATGTTGAAAATTGCATCTCCCTTATTATACGAGTACGTACGTACGTACGTGCAACAACAACAACAATAAAAGCAACAAAAACAGCATCCAGTGTAAAGCACTTGATTCGTTTTGTATTTTTAGTGGATTCACTTTTGTTAAACAAGGTAAATTACTTTGAATAATCTTGTAGATTTTTATTACTGCGAAGAAGGATGCCCAACTCTCACAGTGATAAATTCATAAAAATATTTACGAGCAGAGGTGGAGAATATAAAAAGAGTGGATGGCAAAATCAAACTTTATCTAAAGATTAAAATGTAACTTTGGTTTACAATTGTATGCAATTTTGTCTGTTAAACGTTTTGTAAGACAAAATTATATTTTAGGAATAAGGCCTTAATTCTGTAAACCTGGAACTTTGGGTACACTTCATAATCTGGTCGCTCAATTATTTTTCGGTTATGGTTCTACGTTACATTCTATGGTTAACTAAGCTAATGCTTTGGATCTCAAAAGACATATTTTCGGCTAAATACGGTTTGATTTAACTACAATACGTGCAACAAAGAATCATATTACAATTCCTTTCTTCTTTTTGTTACAAAACCTTGATATCTAATGAGGTTTTAATTTTCGTTGCCGTTCTGTGCAGTTTCTTGCTGTAGAAAATATTTTGCAAATTCCTTCTTTTGTAGAAAAAATCAGCTGTCAGCCTGTAGAATTAATTAAATTTGTGATGAATTTTTGTCAACTTACCGACACAAATTTTATACAAAATGTTAGGACAAAGATCTTTGTGCAATACTTTGAAATTCTCATTATTGTCTGTAAGAGTATTATTGTTTTTTGTCCCCTTCGTTAACAGCGAAGTAAAAGTTCCTTTCAAGGGGGATACAAGTAGACTTGTATCGAACTCTTTCAGTAGCTCGTTTTTGACACAAACCTTTCATCAAACCCATTTAAATTACATGGGTATGATGAGCTACTGAATGAGTTCGATACAAGTCTAGATACAAGTATCATAAAATAAAATTTTGTTACAAGTCCTTGAATGCTCCACAGTTCAAAATTTCACCAAAAACTTTCAAAACTTAAAATAAATTTAAATTGAATTTATATATTTTGGCTTTATGAAAACGGAAAAATAAATGTTTAGAAAAGGGCGTGTTAATGCTTCTTATTCTTTCTTTTATTTAAACTTTTATGAACAAAAATATCGAAACAAGACCGAGTGGTACGAGAACCAGAGGAAGAAGAATAATATAAATTTTTTGTAAAACAATTCACCTACGCAGTAAGTTGTCCTTCTCCAAAAAGTACTCAAAATTAAATTATAATTCTTTTAATAATATCCAGATTGCATAGAGCAATCTCAAAAATCTGTGTAATAAGTGAAAGCGTTCAGTTGATTCCATACAAAATGCATGCAGATAATACATATTCCTGGAATATTTAATATTTCTTTAATAATGTTAATTTAAGAGTTTCCTGCATCTTTTCACTTTTTGTTTATATAAGATTTGTTTTTGTATATCAATTTTATCAACGCGGAAACAGGAAGCAAGTTTTATTTCATGCTGAATACTTGAAGCATCCTGAAAGTATGTGACGTTTTTTGTTTATTTTTGCTTGCTATGATTATCAAAAATTAACAGGGTGCTTTAATAAACTATTTATTGTATGAATATTGTTTGAATTGTAAATTGTATAAATAGTTTTCTGATTTTTAAATTTTAATATTAATTTTTTTTTTAATTTATAAAAGATTTATCAAACAGACGTTCCATATAAAGCATTTTTTTAATGAAACAAAATTAGTTTTTATCAAAGTTTTATGAGATATAAAGAAAATTTTTTCTAATATCTTATTGGTCGAAAAAAAATTTTTTTTTTTAGTAAGAACTATTATCCTACAACACATTATGTTTTCTCGAGAATCATAAGAGCTACAGACCTGAAGTTTTCACACAATATGTAAAACATGTCCCGCTACAACAACAACTATATGACAGAAATAAAAGGGTGATCTAAAGCGAGCAACGAAACATGTTGAAATCCTAATTGTAATACACAGACAATTATTATCGACACAACTTTTACAATAATTATTTTATAAATTTTGGTTTTTGTTGTGGCAAGATTGCCTTGATGTAAAAAGTATATACTATGCTGAATACTGAATGCAGTATTTATATCTGCTTAAAATAATATGCCCGTGCATGCGTAAGTAGTTTATTATTATTATATTTATTTAAAAATAATAATCAAGTAAAAATTATTTTTCTTGTTCAATAAACCAAGAGTTAAAAATATATAAGGATTTCGTTTAAAAATGCCTTACACCTTTTTTCTAGGTCACCCTGTCTTTTATTACTCACCGCAAGAATGATCGTTTGGACTCAGCGTTGTTACCAGCACAAAATTTCAACAAAGCAGCCAAAACACAATTCTTTCAAAATGCACACGTAATATTTTTTTCCACTTCAACAACCGGATGTGTTGACTTGCTACTTCCAAACACACAACTAAAACCAATCAACAGTGCTTTTTTCGAGCATAACGGGAAAAGCAAATACAAAATTGAAAAACAACAACAAGTTGGCTTTCAAACATGTTTGATATTGTGTGCAACAAACAAGCGGCATTTGCTCAATTTGCTTGGTTTAATACACGTGTGTTTAGTGCAACATGTAGTATTGATTAAATTAAACACAGGAAATTACATACATACATTACATAATCTTTTTTTTGTTTTGATTAATTAATTAACGTTTGTATGAATGAGTTTGTGTAAGTACGTAAGGAATTGGGGTTGTTGCTACTTTTTCCGAAATTTTGTAATAATAGAGCGTTAAAAACTTAGTACAGAAAAACTACCATTTATTTATTTTTTTATTTTAACCTTAAAAAATTGAGTTAATAAGCAATGATATAAATTATGAGGAGATAGAAGAGATTAAAGTTAATGTTAAGTATTAGCACTCACTGGTGAGAACGTTTTTAAGATTAGTTCGTCGATGAAACTTTAAGTATTTGTGGAAACTATGTATGTATTTTATCTCTTAAATATGTGCTCGTACATACATGTATATATTGAATTATTCTTAATCCTCGTATGAGACAATTGCTTGATATTTTTAGAATTAGCATACAGAAATTTTAAAAGAAAACTTTACACTCTATTGAATTCAATGAACCATTGATGACAGAAATACATATGTATGTAAATTGTTTTCGTTCCAGTTTTATTATAAACTTGTAGTTTTTTCTTTGTTTCTATGTGTTTTTGTCCATTTGTATGCCACATTACACACAAGTTGCTGAAGTTAAAAATCCTGTTATTATCCTTGTTGAAAACCATCAAAGTAGAGATGGGCGCGTGTTGAATTTGTCCAACACGACACGACGCGACACGAACACGAATGCCAAGATGTCCAACACATACGAAACACGCACGCGAAATTTTTTTAAAACACGAAACTGCACAACACGCACGAAATCAAATTGAATTGGAAAAAAGCATATCTATATTCAAATAGATACATATTTTTGTTTAATTTCAGAACTTTAAGCGTAAGAGACCCCTACACTATCAACGAATTTGATGGTTTTACGTGTTTGACGATCAAAAATTTTAATTTTTTCTTTACTAGAAATTCATGCATACATATTTTAACACCAACAATCGTTTCGTGTTTATCGTGTCAATTTTGCTCAACACAATACGGCACCAACACGCACGAAAACAGATTTTCTATCACGAACACTTCGTGCTGAGTCATGCGTGTTCGTGTCACGAAAAAAACACGACACGCGCCCATCTCTACATCAAAGTGTCTATTTTGCCAGAAAAACATGAACTTAAAAAACCAGATAAAAAAGGTAAGACATGTATGTTTGTAAAAAAACAAACGGAATATGAGACTTATTTGAGTGATTTTTTACATCGATTTTCCATTAAAAAATTCGAAGTTTAATATAACACAAAAAAATTTAACAAAACACATCCATACATACACATGGAAAATCACACTCGGTTAGCTTAGGTAAGGGTGACCGTCAGAATATCGGGCTCACTTAGACCTTACTGGTGAGTTGAGACACCATGCTTAAGGTTAATCTCCGCCACCGTCGAACCAACAAAAGTTCAATATAAATCTAGCAACAACTTGCAGTTCAACACTGTTCACGCGAGAAAGTTCCCTGAACTAAAAAGTACCCATCCATTATGGTCACTCTCTTTTTTGGCAATCCAGGCAAATGACACAGAAAATTTTATAATTTGTCTTCTTTATAATTGTTTTGGAAGTTGCAGCAAAATTCCACCCTGTATTTAACCATGCCTATGAGACAGTGTCCGATGAACACGTACACTAAAACCGAGATTTGTTTCCTATTTCTTGAAATCAAAGCAAACGAATTTTTCTTATTTAGGTGAGTCCACAATTGCCTGGTGATCATGCAGTTATTTTTTATTTCCCACCTTCTATTTGTTTCTTGCTCAGTCTTCCTTGAGTTTGCACGATTCCGTATCGAGTGGAACCCGAAAGCTTGTACCCAGTTCTTTTAAGCTCATCAGACCTAGAGTTTCGGTAAAAGCCTCAATGCCCCGGAATCCCGGGGATATTATAGGGCCATGATAACAGCCCGAACATCAGTGTACATATTAACTACGTTTGTCGAAGTTTGCATTCTAAAAGTGTTAAGGAAATAATTTGCATGAAACTTTTTTAATCGTCAATAGGACCGAAAGGAAGTAAATCAACGAAAGTTGCAACAATGATTCATGAATAAAAAATTTACGCGCACCAAATTTTATGAAATTTCATTAAAAAAAATTGTAATGGAAGTTCGGCATTTAGGAATTTTTCATCAATATTTAGATTAACTACTGAAAATAGAGCTTGGTCCAACTCATTCATTCGTTCAGTTTAGACACAACCCTATGGTCATATCCAAGTAATATAAATGGGTTTGTCTTGAAAATAAACGACTGGACGAGTTCGACCCAGCTCTAACAGGATTTGTGATTTTAGTGCAGGTACGGGAAAAACTTTTCGCTTTAGATAATTAATGATATTTTGTTACCCACGGTACATACCTCTTTATGCTATAAGTACAATCTATACGCTTCAATTACTAATCTATTTGAGTAAATATGTATCCGACGTATGAACACATAAATAAGCGTTAGTTTATCTGCGAGGGTTTGCGTGCTTTATATTTACTTTCCTAAGTCCTTTCTTATACACTTAAATATCCTTTTTCGCTTTGTTACCTTTAAGTAATGCTATAAAAAAATTCGTATTAATATCTGTGTATATGTACATTTTCGTTTACAAGACAAATGTGTTGAAATAACTGGCAAATATTTTGTCGTTTTCTCTAATAAAATAAAATAAAAATGGTAATAAAATAAGAATGGTATAATATAAATGTCTGGCAAAAAAGAGAGTGGTATCATTGCACGCATAATTTTTAATCCAGCTGAGCCCTTTCATTCTTTGCTTTACTTTTTTTCGCTCCATAAAAGATAGTTAGATATAAAAAATGAAGAAAAAGAAATATCAAAATATATTTTAGTTGTGTGAAGTATTTATTTAGCCTTATAGAAAGACTTCTTTTCGACAATTGAATATAATGGGACAGTGTGTGTTTTGCCCCTTTCTGTAATCGACTATAAACAGACTATTGACATTTCTTTTCTTGTGAGAAATAACTAAAGAGTTTTTAAAGGTATGACAAAGTAAAATTACTTTTCTAATGATATTTCATTGTAAATAGGCTTAAGCAATTTGTAAGCTTTTATTTCTGCTGCTTTTTCTGACTTCTTATATTTTAGGAAGCATTATTTATTACATGTGATAATTTTTTAAGAAACCAATCTCACCAAAGAATACTGTAGTTATTCTAACAAACTCTAGCAATAATTTATTTGGCACAAATATTAAAACTATATGAATTATACTTTCTCTAAAATAATGATTGTGAAAGTTTCAGCAATTTATTGTTTTTTTTAATATCTTATTTCGTTTGCTTTTTGTAGGTGTCTGCAACTATCAAACAAGTCATTAATATAATTTTCAACAATTTACAAAACGAATAACACAACAATCAGTCTTAACAAGAAGTTGAAAGTGAAAGAAAAGGACTTGTGCAGGCAGGTGATTCATACATTCTTACCTGCTTGAATAATTTAAACTATGAATTTCTTATGTAGAAACTCTCAAATAGTTTTCTAATAGCGAAATGACTCATGCTTTTGATTTAGTAAATTTTCATTGAAATTCAAATAAATTAGTTGAAGTTGTGTTTCTTAAGCCTTTAGAAAATTTCCTTGAATATATTTCTATGACTAGGGTGGGACGTTCATTGAGTTTGTTATTAAATTTAGCAGAAAATTGCAACAGAATATAATTTTTGTTCTTTTTTTATAAGGCTAAGCAAAGTTAGTGTACACTTTTTGTTTTTGTTTTTGCTTTTAACCCTTAATAAAGTACGAGGGTGATACAAGCAGTAGCCGACCTGGTGTATGGGTGGCGGCAGTAGTTTAAACTCGGTTGCCATCTATAAACGAAGCATTAAATTATAGCTGAGATTTTTTCCAAATTTCTTTGTTGAGTCGTTTAGTTCTGAGACCATCCTCGTAAAAGTGAAATATTTGAAACAAACGAAAATGTTTAAATGACACGCATTCAAAACATAATTTATACTAAAAAAAATTAATAATAAAAATTATTATATATATTGTAAAGCTAAAAGTCAATGTTAAATGGCATTAATGTCAAATATTTGCTGGAGCCATAGTAAGAAGAGTAAAGAAAAAATATGCCGCCTGTCATAAAGTTCGAATAATTATGATGACAGCCTTACACAAGGGTTTTTTTAAATGTCGAAATAGCGTGTTTAGAAAACGTTTAAAATCCAATGAACAACTATTTTTACCAAAGAAATTCATTTGCATATAAATTAGTGAAACCAAAACCAACAGATTTACTTTGAAATATTTTAACATTTTATTTCAATTAAAAATAGCAAATATTTACTTTCTCAATTAGTGGAAAAGTTTGGCTGTCCAATTTAACCAAATTATTCAAATTATTTCCCAACTTATAAAGAAAAAATAAAACAAATCTAAATGTTTGTTTGATTGAAATTTCACTCAAAAGATTGTTACCTTCTGCTGTCACTGTAACACTGACAGATAATTCTCTTTCTTACAAAGAGTTTTTCGTATTCATGTTCCCATTTCGATGTAATAAATTTCTGGGGAAATTCTTTTCAATCACATTGTAATATTGCGGCTAATTTGTGATTGTGTTTATATGTTTGAGGCAAAAGAGACGCCTTTAAGTGTTTTAACCCAAACAAAAATCTGTATTCAAAATGTAAACAAAATAATTCATTAAACTTTTTCCCCTTTGATCATGTTGGGGGTCATTTTCATTTACGAGTATTATTTATTTACTCTTGCGTTGCGTTATATTATTTCCAAATATTTACTCTTGTACTCGCATGTTTGTATTCGTTACCATTGTTACTTATTTTCCTCATGATTTCCAAGAAACTTTCCAAACTTATAAAATATTAACATAAGAATTTTATGGCTCTTTCTAATCTTTGCACTTTGTATGAAAATTTTGTTATTAGAGATTATTTTTTCTTCCTTTATTGAAGCGTTTTTGATGGCTGTTCTGGCGATTGCATAGTCTTTGATGGTTTTTATTAGCAACAAATATTTTTTCATTAAATATTCCTTAATTTTATTTTATGATGTTTTCGATTAATAAAATTTTATGTTCATAAATTTAATTAGTTCCATTGAAGATGATATAAAAAAGGCTTTCTAATATTGGTCTATTTTATGGGATGTCCATGATGTAAAAATACATGTATTTTTAATACTTTATAAATTCTTTACTATCTGAAGAAAAAATATTATAACTCTGAAGCAAAAGTTTGGTGGTTTTGATTAACAACCACATATGCTAGGAACACAATTACGGCGAACGACGAATTTCACCCAACACGACGACTTCGTCGATAAAAATTCGCTGTGTTACAGATTTTGAGATATTTATAATATAAGCATCGAAATAAATCATTATTTTTGCAAAACCATTTCGATAAAGATTTAATGTAGCCGCATTTCCTTTCAGAGTGATGAAATAAATTTGCAATTCTCACACACAATATATTGGCAGATATCAAAAGACTTTATTTTTATTGTACAATCAAGACAATTGTGTAATGTGGTGGGAACATTGTTCAATGTTATTTACTTTTTCACTGTCAGGAAAATTGGGCGATATTTTCTTTGAAAATATTGTGCCATATAGGTGAAAACAACAATAATATATACAACAATAATTAAATATTAATTAAATGCTAAATAACTGCTAATTTTGTTCTAATTAGCAGTTTGTTGTGTGTAACTTTTTAGGGTTCCTTACGCCAAAAGTGAATAGGTACCCCATTGTTTTTGCTGCTACAACAACAAATGTATGACAATTAAAAATTAAAGTGTGTTCTAAAGCGAGCAACGAAAGATGTTGAAATCCTAATGTAATGCAGACAATTATATATGGATACTTTAAATTTTCAAAATTAGTGTATTTTTATGCAGACTACACCAATTAACACTGAAATCTTGGAAATCTTAAGGGACACATTTTAAACTTTTTAAAACCGCTAAGACTAAAAAAATCCGAAAATTAAAAAATTCTGAAACGAAAAATCGCCAAAATAAAATAGCTCTGAAATGAAAAATATCACCAAAAATAAAATAAAGCTCAAATGCAAAATAAGCAACAAAAGTAAAAAGGTCGCCAGTTGGCGGCCAAAACTAAAACAGTCGAAAAAATCGCCAAAGCCGAAAAAATCATCAAAAAGAAAAAAAAAACGCTGAAATAAAAAAAGCGCTCAGATTTAAAAAAAATCGCTAAGAAAAAAACACGCCAAACCCCAAAAAAATCTACAAAACAAAAAAAAACGCTTAAACTAAAAAACGTCAAAAAAACAACAAATTTTAAATTTCTACATCAGGTAAGATAGTCGATTATATGTATAGGCTAAAGTTTGTATAGTATTACATATGTATTGTCCGTACGGAATCCTTCGCCTGCGAGTCAAGGTCGGGCTTTATTGAATTTTTTTTATTTATTTCTGAGCATAGTGTTCTAAGGAAATGCTTTGTGTTCGTCGTTAAATGATAAAAAATTAATTATTTTAGCACGAAAAATATTAAGGAAATTAAAAATATTTGTACACATTTTCATCCGCTTGCACTTCCTTTAATGCACTTATTTCATACATTTTGACCAAGAAGTTGCTAAACTCTTGCTAATAAGCTGCTACAACAAATTATTTCAAAGGAATTTGCAAATATTTATAATATATATATATATATAGATGTATATATATGTATATCGCAAGAAATGTTTCATTTAATAACATTTATATCAACATATAACACTTAGCATAATTTAACTTCAGAATGTGGGCTCATTAAAAGTTGACGGGTGTATTAAATTTGTTATGCTTAACTCTCAATGCTAAAGAAGTGCTAAATTGTTTTTCTAATTAGCAGATTGTTGTGTTGAATATTTTATTTTACCTATTATTGCTATATTTTTGATAAAACCAAAAACTGTTTAATTCCAACCTTTCCCATGCATATTAGCTTGGAAATTTGCTACAGGTCATTAAATTCAGATACGTTTGTAATAGCAGTTAAATGAACATACGAAAATTGAAAATTTTTGCTTCGAATTTCTTTCGAACAACATTAAAACCTTCTGTTTGTTAAATGAAAAACATACTTACATACATACGAACATACACATATATATCCATACATATGTATATGCACATACACTCATATAAAATTCCACCCAAGGAGAATACGCATTTTCATTGGTTTTTCCATTTTCCACTCATCATACACTGCATTTAACATTGAAACCATTAAATGCAGTAATTCTTTGCCAACTTTGTTGTGCTTAAACGTAAAAATATTTCTATCAGGGATTTTATAACTCTGCGAATATTAAAAAGCAAATTGCTTGTGTGTGTGTGTGGTGTAGAGTATTAAAAGTATATTAAGTTTTAATTAAAGATTTAATTTCATACTTTTTCCCATTTCATTATTCAATCTATATTTTTATTGTTTATGTTTTTATTTTTATGTGTATTTGGATCGTTAGTTGTATCGTAATGTTTGTTGTTATTGCTTCTCATACGCTTACGATTACGAGCGAGAGGAAATTACCCAATTGACCAAATCATGGCAGATCCGACGATTTTTAAATAAAAAAACTTGTTTTATTGTAATATGCGTAGCAGAGAATGAAAAAAGTATCGTTTTAAGTACTATTTGAGTATTGGACGCCAAACAACTATGAATGCGTGCAGCTAAAAATAAAAACATGCAAAATGCAAACACATGCATTAATTTCAAACCGAATATATATAACTATAAACAACCAACAGGATTTTTTAATTATGCAGCACAAACGACAGCAACTTAAATGTATAGAATGTGTGAGCTCTTAATCGACTCCACATGCGTATATACAGGGCTATTTAATTTACACACACATATAAAGCCTGTTTTCAAACAGGCACACACGCCCATTTTATATACGAGTACACAAATGATTGTATACACGGTGGCAAATGATGAATAAATATCCCGAGTATCACAGCATATTTATTTTGTCCGATTTTGCCTTTTTATGTTTACTTGTAGCGTATTTTGGTTTTTCCCATAAGGCTGGTACTCTATTCAAAGTTGTGAAAAATTTTCAGCACCATTGATTATTTCGCGTGAAAAATTTGACATGTACTAAATGTAGCCCAACTCACGGTTTTTTTTATAAATTTCTTGCTTTTATTGCTTGAAAGTATGCAACATTGTTAAAATTCCGCGCGAAAAAAGCACTGCTCATGTTGTTTCGCAACTAAACTAAAATGATGCCAGACTAATTTTGCATGGAAAGGCATGATTTTATGTGTTTTTCACAACAAGAACAGAGTACTACTTTTGCGAATTTATTTCGCAAATATTTCACACCAAATACTTTTCTTTACTTTTTTTTTTTTAGTTTGACAGCATTTCGCACGAAATTGTGAACAGAGTACCAGGCTATAAACGAAGTAGAGATGCTCTTGTATATTGTAATCGGCTTCAGTCATAGTTGCTTGACTTGCTTTTCTGTCGGAAGTTTGACCTTGTCCAAATGTAAGTGCACCATCTGGATATGCTGTTGCTGCTACAGTCCTCGACAAAACTTTTAATAGTCCCAATCATTGGTAATTCTTTCTAGTTCTGAAATTTCTCGCGAACATTTACAACAAGTCGTTTGAGATATTCTTAATATACATATTACACAGGGTGGCTTAGAATGACCGAAAAGGTTTGAATTTCTTATAACATTTTTATTATATATTTTTTTTATTTATTTTGTACAAAATACTTGGGGAATTTGAAATGGAACAGTACACAATTGAACAACGTGCCCAAATCGTTGAACTTTATCTCTTAAATCAACAGTTCATTATTTTGACTCAGCGTGCACATCGTCGCTATTTTAATGTGCGGGTTTGCCACTCAGAGTCAACAATAAACCGTCTGGTTGCAAATTTTCGACAACAAGGGGCAATAAGGAACCTTCCTGGTAGCAGTAAATGACAAATGGTGCACACGGATGACAATATTGAAAGTGTACAGGAGAGTACACCATTTCCATCATCGGCTAATGTTGGAAAAAATTTAAGGCCGGCCGTGGAAAATCATTCACAATTATGATTGCAACAGGATGGGATACTGCCAGGCATACAATGTCTCTTTTACGCAACATCTTTGGTGAACGAAATATTCTGCTTTCACCGGATTTCACCGCTCCAGACTATTACCTTTATTACAGCCATCCAGCAATTAAAAAACAATATACGCGTCAAAATGAACAACACAACACCTGAAGTTTTGCGAAAGGTTATGGAAAATGTTTTGGAAAGAGCACGAATATGCGAAGCAGAAAATTACCAACACTTGCGATATATAATTTGTCATAATTTAATTAAAAATATTCTTAATTAATATACTGTATTCAAATAAGAAGTTATAATGAACTTAAACCCTTTTGGTTATTTTGCCTACCCCCCTCCCCCTTGATTTGATATAGTTTTGTAGTAAGATTTTTTGAGACACATCTTGATTGAATGATCAACTGGGTGATAATTATTGATAGTGTGTGTGTCTGAGAGTACATGTACTTGCAGCTTTTTGTGTAGTTAAATTCATTGTCGCGTATTAAGATTTTATTGCACTTTTTTCTGCAAATGATTCATTTGCTTCCCTCGTCCTGCTTTATTTGCAATGTTTGAGGGTTTGTTTGTATGTACACATACATGCAAACATACATACATACATATGTACATATGTATGTGTTTGTGTCTGCTTGATTGTTTTTAATATTTCAGTTGAGATATTGAGATGTAGACGTTATTTTTATAACAAAAAAGGAAAAAATTGCTCATGTGTTTGAAAAATTTACAAAAACACACAGGCATACGCATGCATAAGTATAAAAAAATCATAAAAAAAATTATGATCCCGCATGTGTTGTCATCAATTTTGTTAAAAGGAATAGTAATAATAATCATGTCAATTGTGGAATTATGGATTTTTCATATTTTACTCTCGTTATGGGGTTGATGACTACTGCAGAGAAAGCAGCGTGTCGATAACGAAGGCGATTAAGTTTTGTTTGCCATAAAAAACCCGCATGCATTTTTTTTTTATATTTACATATGCATGTGTGTATGTATTTTTATTAAAGACTTGTCATAATTGCATATAATTATGACATCTTTCGAGTTCATGTGTGTTTTCTAAGCAAACATTTTGACAGGTAATGTAATTTAAGATGTTTTTTCTTTGATTTGATTACATAAGGAATAAGTTGTGGGATTTAGGATTTTGTGATTTATCAATCGAGCCAGGTGATATTAAAGAGAAACTTTAGCATAAACTTCTTTGTTCAATTTAAACATGATATATATATATATATGTATATTATTCACAAAGGTTTAATCCCTGTGTACATAAGTCTCAGAATTTACGCTGGTGCTGTTTAAAAAAAAAAAAATAATAAATATTAAATAATAATATAAAAAAAAATGTGTTATAGTGCGTTTACATATGAGCAAAATCTAATACTTACGAGATTTTGGGCAAAATAAAGTATTTTTCCCATAAAAAACAAAATCTACTTCGTCACTAGATTTTGTCAAAATCTACTTAAAATCTAGTAGAACTTAGTGATGCAACTATTGTTTTTTTTTCAAATTTGTCAGCCTGTGTACATAAAAAGGTGTGTGAATTAGCTACATTGCAGTTGATTGGTTGTAGTTTTGGAAAATTTTCGGTTGATGTTTTGAGTTTTTGGATAACAAATCTTGATAGATATCAAACAAACTTGGTGTAAACGGCATAGATTTTCATTAAGATTTTAACTCAAGTGTGCTAGATTTTGTGCTGTCAAAATAAATGCGATTTGCTTAGGCAAATCATCAGTAGACTTCAATCACAATACAAAAACTGCCTTATTCATAAAACATATTTCAGGTTTATTAAGCGCTTATTTGACGTATTCGTATGGGAAATTTGTCAAATAATCCTGTAATAAACCTAAAATATTTTTTATGAATTAGACCGAAAGTCTACAAAACTCCCAATAAATTATTGTGAATTACACAACTTCAAGCATAGTAGGCTAGGAAATATAAAAAAAAAACTACAAACAATATTATACAGCATGTGTTGCCTATTTAATTTTTACTAACTTTTTACATTAAGGCAGCCGTTGGTTGTCACTGAATGTACTTAAAAAGCGAAATAGAATTTTCCCATACTATCTTGACATCAAAGAACTGCACAAGGCATATAACTATAAATAAAAAATCAAATGACAAACATGTGTAAATGAATGAATGAGTATGAGTGAATTTCATTTGACGCTTCATGAGGATAATGTACGAGTATGTTGTAAATAAATCTTTTTATATTTATTTCTTTTATTTTAATAATTAACTTTTAATGCTTATGGTTTTTTACGACACCTTTAACAAGTGTAATAAACAAATGTAAATGTTATCTTTATTATTCTGAAAATTATTGCTCAGCGTATCTCATGGAAAGATATTGATTCAATAGATCAAACAAAATGCCATAACTATTGGGTAATAACACCTTAACGTGGATGAATTTAAAAGTCAATGCGAACATTAAATAGTTTAAAGTGAATTACAAAAACATTTTTTTATGAGTTTTTCATTCTACAAGTACATTACATTAATAAGAAATTTTTAAAAATCATAAAAATCTGATACATTTTTTTGGTGTGTAAAATATGTTCAGATAGATTTTAATTAAAAATTAAAGAAATGGTGGAACTGTATACCAAAAATAGTAATTTTTTAAGGCACTGTTTTTCGCCTTTATAGGTATGGTGCGCAATACTATTGTGCAATGTTATTGTGCAATATTATTGTGCAATGTTATTGTGCAATAACTGATTTTTCGCAAATTAATTCCTTTTGCGTATATTATATTGGTAGGTGCACAATATTTTGGATAAAATCATCTATACTTCGCAAAAGGAATATTTTGTAATTCTACAACAATAATAACCCACCACTCAACGCATATTCATTTAAGGCAGACGACTCAATTGGCTTGAAAAAATTCATACTTGTAATGTGTGTTGACATCTGAGTGATATTCAAATTACCTGTGCTTTTAAGACCACCTGATATGAAGTCGCCTTGCCATCACTCATGTCACTAAGCATTATCTTTATATTTTTTAACGGCCGTATTCTAAAAAATACATTTGTACTTCAAGTGTGCTTTAGTTAAAGCAAAAAATGAACATACAAATTATCAGCTAAAGCATTGAAGAACTCAGCTCCAAGTATTTATATGTCTGGTGAAAAGTCAATGAATTTAACACATGATTATCATAGGACGGAAGTGATCCAAATAACTGCATAGTATTAAAAGGTAGTCTAGAACAATTTTTAATATAAACAAGAGCCTTAGAATATTAGTGATTGGTGGGCAAGGAAAGTGATAAACTTTTACAACTACGAGTAGTTCCGACTTCACACAGAAATTTTTTTTAAATATTAATATTCTACTATATGTTACGAAAAATTAATCTTACAATTTCTTAAACACGCATATGTGTGTGCAGATTTTGCTTGGTATGAAGCAAAGTGTCAATAATAATAGCAATCGAATATTCAATAATATTGTGTAGTGTAGAGGGTACCTTGACTCTATTCCAAACTACCACTCTGCTGGAAACCTGACTATGGCCTTATATTTAAGTGAACGATAATTTATCTCTTCAGGCATTTGGAAATGACTCAATCCTCATTTACTTTTTGATTCATTTCGAATTAGAAAAGTATCTGAAAGAGCTGAGAAATTTCCTAAAAATATTAGATTTCAAACTGGGCATAATTGACGACATTAATTATAAAGCGAAAGAAAATGCATCCAACGAAGTAAACAATAAGAAAAAAGATTTCAAAATAAATATGTATTTTCTATCACAAGAAAATGCCACTAGTAAAGAACTCATTAACAAAGAATAAAGAAGAGAAATAAAATGCTAAAGTATCGTTTACATCAACAAAGAAAATTCCAAAATAATCTGTCATGATCTAGTTTAATGATCGTCAGCTCCATTAACGTCATCATAAGTAGATTATTTTCAAAGCCAAGCGACGTCCGTTCCAGCATCAAATAAATCCGAATTAAATCTTATTTCAAAAGCAGAAGTAAAAAATGTTTTAAACTCATTTGTGAATATATTTCAGATGAAACGTAAACAACTGACTTGGCATCAATTATCGCTCAGCCAATAGATAGACAGATAGACATTTACACACGATAGGGAAAAGAAAAAGAAATGCATTGGAGTTTAAACAGGCAAGACAAAGCTGAGCATATAAATGAAATAGATCCAAAAAAAAATGCACATGGGATCTCTTTGTATCCAATGTTATGTATGTATGTATGTATGTGCACATGTGAGTAACTAACGGATGTTTGGTTGATGGTACCCAGGGCAGTTTTTCGCAACTTTGTCAATCATTCTAAACACTCGTTCAAACAATTTAACTGTCTTTCTTATTGATCTATTGTTTTAAATGCAAAATTTAGCAAATGATCTCCTGCCAACATTTGTGAAATTCGCTTTCTTTACTTTAGCTTGCGGCTTGAGTTTTTATTTTATTTAAAATATTTAAAATTGTTTATAAAGTGAAAATTTTAATTTAATAGTTATTCCTCGGGTGTTTGCAGTTTAAATGAACTGTTTTAGAAAATGTAATTTATCCAATTGTCTCTCACTTTCACCTTTTTTAATACAGGAAACTTAAATTGAATTTTTTAGTTTTAAAATAAATAAAATAATTGTTTGGAAATTTGCATCAAGTAACACTATTCGCACAAGCACGCTGATGATTAAAGTGTAGCGGCGTTCACATTCATAATGTTGTTCTGCCAGTGTCTCTCTAGTGTCTGTTAGAATGATTGCATTTCTCTTTGGTTTAATTTGCCCTTACAAATTATTGCAAGTAATTTGACTTTCTGAAACACAAATTTTACCCTAATTAAAACCAAACAAAGAAAAAAATAAAATCAGTTCGAACAGAAAAAATACATTTTTTAGAACTTTTATTGGAATTTTAGGGTAACAAATGTAGAAAATAAAATTGACTAAAAAAGCTTAAACAGAAAAGAAAAACCTGCATACATCCAGAAAAAAATTTATTTGTGCTTGAAGTGTGCTTTAGTCAAAATTTTTATGGAAATTTTGTTTTAACGTACATTTCAAGCTCAATTTTTTTTTTCATAAAGGCAGGGCTTTTATTGGGACTGACGAAAGAGCACATTACCCACTAGTAAATTCAGACAACCTATTTAACGAATTAATTTAAAATATTCAAATGGACTTATTATTTCACTTGACATTATTAAAAATGTTCATAATGATTTTAATTTCCTTTATATTCAAATACTAAAAAAACAAGGAACGAACAAGTTGCAGAATTGCTGCTAAAACTACATTCTAAATAATTGTGTACGCAACATGCCACAAACTAAACACAACATCAAACCAAACAAAAATAAAGAGAATTATAGAAATAAAAACCCAAATCGTAATAAACAATTGCATGCAAAGAAACGAAAGAACACAAGAATAAGAAACAAACGTAAAATTGTTTTAAATCAAGAAAACCTTTCCGCCTTTGTTTTGGCACTATTCACAGAAAGGGTTAGATTAGGTTAAGTTGAAAGAGGGACAACTACGCTGACCCAATCCCATGCGGGATTGCACTTATGCCCAAACCCATGCGGGATTGCAGTTATGCCCAATCCGGCATGTTGTACGCTCTATCCGAAGATTAGCAGAGCATATCTGAAAGGGTTAAACACTGTCATGAGTAGCGACAATAGTGTTGCCAAGCTAGCTTTTTTGGTGTTGAACATACATACATACACAAAAGGTCGAAATGCATAACATATAACATGCCTTCATAGAAAAAATAATCCTTTAAATAATAACTTTAATTAAAAATTAAACCAAAAATCAATTAAACTTTGTAATTAATTACATTTTTAAGCAAATCTTTAATTGAATACTAATTTTGACTTAGCTGCACAATTAACTTTGTACGATGTTTTGTGCATATAAGTCAAAAATGCTGTTATCTTAAATGTGTCCTTAATTATGAAAGTGGTATAAGTCATATGTTTCTATCGTTGAGATATTTATAGATTACTTTTTAACAAATGAAAAAATATTTCCTTATCATGCAACATTTAAATTTAGAGTTGTACTAGTTTCGATTAATATAAATTTAGTTAATATTTATTGAAGTTTTTAAAGATTTATTTAATATTTCGAAGCAAAAATTCATATGATTTAGACCACTTTAATGTGCAGGTATACAATTGTGGTTTCGTGCCTAAAAGTACAGCTAAAAAGTGTTAACAGGTATACATATGTATGTAAATAATAAAAAATGTTTTTATTTACACATATACTTTTTTTTAATAAAAAACAATCAATATTGGCCTCTATATTAAGTTTTAACTACTATCATATCTTTATCCCAGGATTAAGACAATCGATTGAAGTAAAAATCACCAAAATCGGTCCACGCGTTCGGTTTATATATTGGCGCAAAGAAATAAAATATGCTGATATGTTTCCTTTGTTGGCAACACTGCAATAGCAACAGTATATTTTTATACACATGCACCATTTGCCGCTGCATGAAGCAAATGTTGTACAACGGCGGAAAATGTTCAACACAAACATCGAACATGGAAGTTGCGTTCGATGTCAAGGAACATGATTATGATGTTGTTAGAAAATTAACAACAACATAGGAAACAAAAACGAAGATTTTCATGCTAAAACGATTGGCCAACAATCGAAACTGTCAGTCGAGTTACGAGCGAGCAACGCGATGAACGTGTCCAAGTGTCAACAGCGGATTGTTTTGGGACTCATTTAAATTATTATTGAATAAAAAATAATATAATAATAAACAATTGTATCTTTTTACAAACAAATTGTTTGAATCAAAGAAGCGGCATTTATATAAAAAAAAAATACACAAAACACTATTTGTGATAGAAGAAAAAAAGTTCATTAGCCAGGGAAAACTAAATGGAACATTAAGTGTTAACGCTATGCCCTGAAAGGGCTAAACCATTGTGATTTTCAAAGTGATAGATCGATTTATTGGTGGATCGATGCAGACTTTATTTGCATACGTTCAAAAGTGATTGGTCGTTCGTTGCGTGCTTGCGGTGAAGAACGCGTAAAATTATTATTTTCTTGGGATAAAAACAAAACAAAAATGCCGCTTGCCGGTCGGTCAAAATGGTCTCACTGATACGCTGTTATTTGTTTTTCGTTGTATGTACTTTACTTAATTGCCTGCGTCTGAAACAATTTTACCGCACTAAAATTTTTACGTGCAACAACGTACTTACTTACGATTAGTTAGTAGCAGATAAACGGATAAATGTGGCACTACAATTTTGCGACATTGACGTCGACATTCAAACTCACTTGAGGGCTATTTGTTGTTGAGTTGGTATCGCTGTATCGTCAGAGTCGTCGTAATCGTCATCGTCATTGTATCCACTGACTGGCTCTTAACTGTGACTCTGATTCTGACTCTGCGTTTCGAGCACAGTCGAGACTTGCTTTCTACGAACATTCGTTTTACCTTCGTCCATTGGATACATGATGATGGTGTGTGTTTGTGTATCGTAGTGTTTTAAACGTTTTAGTCAAGTTAATGCGCGCGTATTGTCGGCCTTTTGATCTTTAAAAAGGCTTTTTTCCCTGCTGTTGTTGTCTTCTTGTTGTTCTCCGATCAAGACCAAAAGATCAGCCAGGCAGGCTAAAAAGAAACTGAACAAAAAAAACTTAAAAATAAAAATAAAATAACACAACTGTGTGTGCATGAGTGAGTTCGTTGTGTGCGCGATCGTAAGTGTATTGCAAGTGTGTGCGTGTGCGTGTGTGTTTTTCCGATAAAAGTATCTGTGTGCAGGAAAGTGATCATATTTGTTCGAACATTTGTCGGTCCGTTGGATAACATTTTGCGAACAAGTGCCGCAATAAACCAAAAAGAATAATAAATAAAAACACATAAATACCGACCTAAAGACAAGGCGGTAAAATGTAATACTGACAACTTTACAACAGACCTTTTGCTGTTCCATCTATAACCGTTTCAAAGGAAATCTAAAAATACAAGAAAAAGTGCATTTTTTGTTTTGCTAGAAATACCATGAAAGAATACGAAATTTTTTGAAAAGTAATACAAACGAAATCCAAAGAGGCTTCTAGAGAAGCAGGCCATCAAAAGTAATAAAATAATTGAGGGAAAAAACTAGCGCAACAAAACAAGTTGAGGCAGATCATTAAGAGATAATAACAAAAAAAAAAATAATAATAATAAAACTAATCGATTCAAAAGCTAAAGTAATTGTGTCAAATTAATTAACGAGAAAGTATTAAAACGCCACCAAACCAAACAAATTAAATTAATTGAATTAATCAAACTGGAATAGATTTAACTAAAATAACACAAATAAAATAATATATTTATAATCAAATCATAAAATAATTTTTAAAAAATATATCTTATTACTACAAAAATAAATTTGAATTAAAGCAAGACGTGTACTTAAATAAAAATAATAATAAAATAAATAAGTTCAACCCTTCTTAACTTAAACAGGAAACACAAAATGCATTTATTGTGGATTATAACTTTAGCCACTATCGCTATTTGGCATTTGCAGCTGATTAATTGTGATGATCTCTCCATGCACTCACAGACACAAACTGGCAGCGGAGGCTTACAAAGCATGGGCGTAGGCGTACCCGCCGGACAAGGCTCAATCACAAATCCCTCAAGTCCTCTCGGCAGCTCGTTACACAATTCCAGTCCCTCTGCTACAAATCTCAATCAATTGGCAGGCAATAGCTCTCTCTTAAATACTCTAATGCAAACGACTGGCAATGTGGGAATGAGCGGCTTGAATGGTTTGAATGGCAATATTGGTGCTATGGGAGGACTGGGACCTGGAGGTGTTAGTTCTACCGGCTTAATGAGCCATTCTGGCGGTACAGGTGGTGTTGGCGGTGGTGGTGGTGGCATAAGCGTAGGCGGCGGTGGTGTTCATCATCATGGTCATGCTCTGGCGGGTTTAGCTGGTTTGGGCATTATTGTGCCCGGTCATAGAGGCAGTACTTCGTCAGATACTGGCGGTCGCTATAGTCCTTCATATATGGGCTCCAGCAATATTGATATGATGGTCGGTGGCAATGGTATGCAACAGGGAGGCATTGGGCCCGGTGGAGGTTCTCAGTACTAGTAAGTATAGCATATGAACGCACTTGCGACATAAAAGTAATTTTCGATTTATAGTGAAAAAGAAACTTCTCATTAAGTTCATAAAAGTTATGAACCTGTTTCGCCTTTCAACAATATTGTGGCATGCTTACATGAACATAGTTGGCAAGGTAAAGTCGACACCTTTAATGCTTTTAATAAGAACCGCCTATGTTAAGATAAGTGGTTTTATGTGCAAAAATTTAAGAAGTATCATAACAAATATCGCTCATTTACTTCAATAGCGTCATAACTATAAAGATGCGTTTTATTGAGTTAATAATGCAGAATACTTCGGCATTTTGTATTTTATCTTGTGTAAAATTTCATATAAATTGCTTGTACTACACTCTCCCGAGAGAAGAATATATTTTCATATCTTTGAAAACGTTTTCTGCCAAACTAGTTGTATGAGTTGTGACATTATTGAAGTAAATGGCTGATATGTACCAGAGAATGCCAATGAGTATTCAAGAAAAAACTATACATGAGTAAATTGCCGTAATTTTAATAACTGTGTATAAATATAATTACAGCGCAAGCAATTCGTTTACTCACATATTTTCTCTTAAAGAAATATATGCATGATATTCGGGATATTTATTCATCATTCGCCGCTTAATAGTCAGAGTACTTTTTTACTCATGCGTATGATTGTACCTCATACACTCTATAAATTTTAGTTATAGTTGTTTATGCTGCTTAATTTAAAAAAAGTGTACTCGTATGGACATTGTTGTTGGATGTTTATAGTTATACACATTCGATTTCAAATTAATACGTGTCTTTGCGTATGGAAATGGTTTTTTTTATGTTTATACTTAAAACGATACTTTTGTCATTCTTTGATATGTACTGCTTCAAAAGGAGATTGTTCTTCTGAAATATGAAAATTTTTTGCGAGGCCTTTGAACGTTTTCGTGACATACTTTTTCAGACTTTTTGCTAAGGGCAGGCTTCATAATTATTAGAATTTGTCTGGAAAACAAGAACAAATTTTAAAAATGCTGTTTTTGTTTTCATGTATGGCTATGGTGAGTTGATGTAGTCAATTGTATGTATTATTTGATTGTGCTGAAGTTCGTATCGCTCTGTAAGCCAAATTTCATGTGATAATTATTAATGCACAAATAACACCAAAGTTAGTTGTAAATATTCTGACAAACACGTAGTAGAACGGAACAACTGGTGTTTTCGAAGGCCACTGCAACTTCATCATCAGCGTTCTTTTGTGCTTGGTCCACTGTGTGTTGTGTCAGTTGATCTAGATTTCTGCTTTATATACTCAACTTTTTATTGCAAATGGATTATGTGAATTGTTTTGATTCATCGTATTACAATTTGGTGGAAGGTTTTTTGTAATGAAAGCTCAATTTTACCATCTCTAAATTTACAGCAGTCTTGCCACTGTCGTTTTTTTCTTTACTAATTATGCACATGTTAGTTAATTTGCTTATTTTTTGGTTTGTTACTATTAAGTATATTTATTTAATTTTTTTCACAAGCTCAAAGCTATTAGTTTAAGTTAGTTTTAATTATGATTGTTCGAACTTAATTTGTTTCTATATGTATAATTTGATTAGGCTAATTTTACTTTATTAGTTTTCACTCTAAGCTAAAAATAAATACATAAGTATGTTTCATTTCATGCGATTTTTTTTAAATATGTTTAACTTATAAAAAATTAATTGCATGAAATAAATTTGGGAATATTTATAAAAATTTCGAAAACTCTTTCTATTGAAAAGATTAAGGGCCTTATTTTGTAAAACGCAACGTTGACAAATTTTATATGTGTTTTGTTTTTGTAATTTAACTTTTTCCGTATAAAATTTGTCAATGCTTGGCGTTGCGTTTTAAAAAATAAGACCCTAAGTTTTTCAAAATCAAAAAGAGAAATGTATGTATGGGCCAACTTTAAAAATTATAAAGGGAATTTTTTCATAATTTTTTTTCTTTTTGTGAACAGTTAATCTCCGTTACTTTAAAACATTTAAACGGTATATTTGCTTATTATTTTAATAAATTTTCAAACAAAAGTTGTTTATTGACCATTAATGCACATTTTCCCTGTGCTCAATGTTTATAAATCTGTGTGGTTTTTTTGCATTTCGTATTTCAAGCAAGAGTAACAGCAATTCCAGACATTTGATTGACAGATTGTTGTGTTTACAAAGCCATTTAAAAGCACACACACACACACGCATACGCACGCACGCACTTACTTATGTATTTGCTTACACAGTTCCAAGGAATGAAGAAGAAAATTTTAATTT
Source organism: Nowickia ferox (assembly GCA_936439885.1). NCBI lineage: Eukaryota > Metazoa > Arthropoda > Insecta > Diptera > Tachinidae > Nowickia > Nowickia ferox. The sequence continues at coordinate 108,874,087 of OW387026.1, read as the reverse complement.
CTTATGATTATGATAAAAAAAATATATTTATTTCGTAAATGAGTGGGCTTGAGAAATTCTGAAATTTACATTTTAATAAAAAAAATTAAATCAATTAAGGAAGTATGTTAATAAAGTCAAAGCATTTTAGTTAGTATAGTGCTGTCCATAATTGCAGCAACACTCTAATATTTTGTAAATCTGCTTTCAATTAAATAAAACTTAATTATCGGGGATGTTCTGTAAATCATGTCAAATCAAAGCGATTTCAAACAATTAATAAAAGCTAAATCTGAGGTTATGTAAATTGCACGATTTATAGTGTTGGAAGTTGGAATAAAATTAAAATAAAATTAGATAAATTAAAAAAAAAATACAAAATCATAAAATAAAATAAAAATCCACTAACAGGTCAGCCATCAAAGGTTGGATTTTGAAAAGTTTCAGAATATGCCCGTGTATTAATAGAAACAAGTGAGAGATAAATCTAATCATTTTCGACAATTGAAATCGTACCAGTTAATGAAATTGGTTTAACTAATGTGGGACAGTTAGAAAATATTTTCAGTTGTAGAGCAGCTCTGGGTTGAGGAACAGCTCTCGTGTCATTGTAATTGTTTCTTACGTGCGATCCAGCTTGTGGGTGTTGCTCGGACTTCGAAAGTTTTGCGGCTCACACTTGTTACTGGTAACTTTAACTAGCAGAATCGCTTACAGTTATTTAATGGTGAAGTTAATTTGCAGATGGTTAAGCGATGTCTATATGCATTTCATTGTTGCTTTAACAAATCCTCAGTAGAATTCAACCACACATTTTGAACATTCACAAACCTCTTATCTTATGCACAGATTTCCAAAAATGTGTGGTTAAAGTCTACTGACGATTTGTTAAAGCAACAATGAAATGCATATAGACATCGTTTAACCACCAGCAAATAAATTTCGCTTATAATGTAATTATGACAATATGTCGAATAATAAATTTCTTGAGTTATTTAATGGTATTTCCCATAATCAACCGCAAACGTTTTTAATAAGACTTATACAGATAGAACAGATTTTGGAAACTATTACTGCCTATTCGAAGGTATAGGTCGTTTGCAACCCCCTAAGAAAGCTCTTATACGTGGGATACCCTGGCTCTTGCGCTATATGCCTTTGCCACTTTTGGTTCCATTTGGAAAACAAGAATATTTTATCGAAAAAATTTATTTAACAATTTCTGCAGTTGAGTTACATGTGAAAGGTAGGCAAAATATAAAAAATCACATAAGAAGTAAGGATGCCTTCCAGAAGGGTTTTGTACTGCTACTTATGGATGTACAAGGCGAGCTCGGTCCATTCGATACTCATATATTTCTTACACGCGTTGTCATTGCGGTATAGGCCTTTTGCTCTTACTTCTTTCCCCAGAGATTATGAAAGTCCTTTAAATGTATGCATATTGCCATCTATTTGGTAAAAAAAATAAAACAAAAAATTTTGCTCCTTCACCCTTCTCATAGAAGGGAATGTGGAATCTGTATAGATAAAAATAGTAATTGAATCAAACAAAGTCCTTAGCAGGCCTTTTAATAACACCTGAAGTAAAAAGGTCTTCTGACTTTTCCAAATTGGTCGAACTAAAATTGTTCACTACTTGAAACAAACTTGATATTTTAATATTAAACTTTTCATATCCAGTAATTTCTTAAAAATTGTGTATCTTAACTCATGAAGGGGTTGAACACAATAACTATTACAAATTAGTTATTTTAACTAGAAAAATAGTTTTTTCATCTAAAGCTCAACAACAATTTGCACTGTTAATAAATTCAAATGGGATATATTAACCAAACAAAATTCGCTGAATTGAAATTAAAACAACAATTTTCATTAACTTGACAACTCAAATTGGTTAAATTAACCCACAAAAATGTATGTTGTCGTGAAATGCCGTTCGAATGATGTCGCATTCTAACTCAGTGTGTACGTAATTTTTTTATATTTCATTTTTATTTTTATTTTTTTAAGTAAGAGAAGTAACACTCAATGAATGCCTACTACTATTACGAGGTGTTACCTTCTTTAGGAAAGGGATAGTGATAGAGAAGACAGGTGGTGAAGGAACTACAATGACTTGTATTTGAAATTCCTAGCACATCAACTATATATTTATAAAATTGTAATTGAAATGAATTTGAAAGCAACATCTCAAAGGATTCTCAGGTAATTTTAATACATTCACAACTTTGAGTGTTTAGAGTCTAAACTAAACTGAACTTTAGACATGCATGTTTCCTTCATTTCTTTATTTCGGTGGCAATGTGGAATAATCGCTTAAGTCGCATTAAACAAAGAAACGCTACCGCTAAAGGCCATGATTTGATGAATTGTTATTGTTCTGGAAAAATTTTCATAAATGCCATCATACCAGGGTTGTATTTTCCAAAAGTCGCATGATTGTGTAGCATAGTGAATCTTAGCCCTAACCGATTAAAAATCTATGAATGATTCTAAGTTCGCGTGATTCTTTCTTTGCTTATGTAGCATTTTAACCACTACAACTTAAACGGTTATTCCATATTGCCACAGATTTATAAGCAATAATTCAGAAAATGAAAATCTTGCTCAAAACATCTGTTGTTTATTTTGATGACAATATTTGCCTGAAACCTGACCAGACTTTCTTCTTAAAGCACAAATAATTTTTTTTCTTTGCTTTATTTTTAACATTTTGCCAAACTTAAAATTATTGTCATCCCTTGCGATTCACACACAAAAAAAATTTCTATTACTTTCGCCCGAAATGTGTAAAGTAAAAATGTATGCAAATAAATGAACATAAATATTCTGCTGTAATGCATTAATTTTGATGTAATAAAAAAGAATGAATTAATGTTTGAATGAAAATTTAAAATTAAAAACCAAATAGAAAGAAATCTCTCCCACTGCTCAGCTGAGAGCATCGTTGCAGATTATGTGACATCCATCTATGGCAGCGACGACCATCTATTTCTATTGTGGCTGGTGGGGTGTTATATTGTTTCTTTTTCTACCTTACACTATAAAGAGGAGTCTGCTGCGGTGTAATAATTTATTTTCTTTGGGGAATTTTCAACATTTAATGGTTCTTTTTCGTTAGCTTCATTCTGTTGCCACCAATGTTGCAGTTTTATTACCGTGATTATTCATAAAATAGCGAAAGCACACAAAATTAAAACAGCCACCGAAAGAAACCACAAAATACAACAAATTGTAAAATTATTATTGTTGCCGTTGTTGTTGTTGTTGTGTGTGATGGTTGTTATTTGGGATGTTGTTTTTTTTGTGGTTAATAAACCAAAGAGGGCGGATTAGTTGTTTTCGTTGTTGTTGTTGTTATTTTGTTTTTTAATTCGAAAAGTGCACAATAATTTACATTTTACAATGACAATGGCAGCAGCAGTGGCAGTAGCAGCAGCATCATTAAATTGCCGGCTATAAAAGTGAGACGTCATCAACAGCATCATCAGGTTGGCAGGCAGGCAGTTTGATAACTGCAGGTAACAATTTTTTCCCCTTGGCACATTTGTTCCTGCTGTTTTGTGTCCATATATTTATTTAGATCTAAATGGATCATTTGTTTGTAGTATTTAGAACAGAAATAACAAACACACGTATGCTTATCCCGGTTTTGAAATTAGACAACTAGTAGACTTATTGTTGTAGTTGTTGTTGTTGCTGAACAAATTATTCCATGTTGTTGTATGTATTGTTGGTTTCAGCGTCTTCATCATCATTATTTGTCATTAGATTGTTGCAACAGCACATTAACTACACACACACACGCATGCAGCCGGTAACAACGCACACATTCAAATTGCAAAGTCAAACACCAGGAATGAACGAATGAATAAAATGCCACCCACTCTTTATTGAACGTTTTGCTTTGTGGTAAATATTTTTTTATGGTTTAAATACCGAAGAAAATAAATTACTAAACCCTTGCAAACAAATTTTTTTTCCTTTATTTTGGTTTAAGACTTTTAATTGAGCTTGTAGAGAAAACAAATTAAAAAGATCCATATGATTTGAAACGCATTACACTCTACACTAGACATAAAAATTATAATAATAATTTCTTAATCAAGCTCACACACACATGCGAACTCATTTTCACAAATACTACCCTAATGATTGATGAGTATTTTGATAGTGTCTATACAGCTTTAAAGCAAAGTTGGAACACACGGGTTTTCGAATAATTCTGAAGCCGGTGAGACAATACTTTTTGCAGAAGCAGAAGGTAATATTCCTCATCAGATTTTATGATGGCCATGAGTCATTATAAAACCAAGAGTAATATTACGGCCTTCAACATTGAAAGGAATTTGAAAATATTTCCACATGAAGCCCATTGAAATATTTTGAAATTGCGCTCGATATCGTGCGGCGTAATTCGCATTCAGGCTTTAAATAAATACCACCTATTACATATTTAAATTAATTAAATTTTCTTGACCTTCCTTGCATACACACGCAACAACATACGCATACATGCTAACACACATTTAGTTCAAAGTAAATTAAATGTTTTCTATTAGGCAAAGACGTCTTTTGATCTCTATGAATTTGGCTTCAAGCATATGCGTGTGTTGGGTGACCACACGCACACACCCACCCACCCATGCACTTTTACACATTTTGCACATTTTGTCTCGGCAAATTACAATATAATCACTTTTAATCAGCTTAAATACAATTTAGCAAAAGTTGGATTTTCACAAAAGGGAATATTTAAATGATTTTAACAAAAAGGTGTTGACATGACTAATAGACGACAGCAACAATACGATACAAGCCCTTTACAAGTTTTAACAAACAGAAAAAAATGTTTGTGGTGGGGCCGGCCATAAAGAAAATATTGCAAAAAAAAAAAAGAAAACAACGACATATTTTTACACAAAAGAAAAACTCATAAGGATTTTGCCAGGCACTCAAGTAAATTAATATTTAAATTTAAATACATTTTATTGAAAGATATTTTTTTGGTAATAGACATTTCGTTTTTATTTTGCTTTCGCCAAATAAATGAGGTTTTTTTCATGTACTTTTTAATATAAATACGTTTCCCAACAAAGAAGAGATCAATATTTTGAAACATGATGGCTGGGAATTTAAATTAATGTTAATTTGATATCAAATATAAGTACCAAGTCAGTTCTATAAATCTTTATTTTTTTTGTGAAAGTGTTTCGAAATCACCAAAAAGAGGTGATCTGCCAAATTATACTTTCCTATTTTGTGATTTGAAACCGATCAGATGCGCTACAATCGATTTAAATCACTTGCTTAGTTTTGCAAGCACTTCATTTTATACTTCATTATTAATTGCTAAAATAAACAATTTAATGTGTTTTCGAACTTAAAGCCCTGCCTGATTTTCATGTTTTCATTAGGGAGGAAATTACGGCCTTCGATATCGAAAAAATATTCACAGAATTTTAATTGTCTTTGTATGGAAATTTCAAACAATATCGAATGCCTTAATTTGCCCCCAAATCTCCACATTTTGAAGTCATGGGCATCTGTTCTGACTATTTTCGCGATGAAGTACGTATGTATGCATGTATGGGTTTGTGTATGCCTTTGTGTGTGTGCGGCTGTGTGTTTGTGTGTGTACGTAAACCTTTCATAACATGATAATGGCTTAACCCTTAAAGATTTTTGAGGTTTTCGAAGATAAAGTTTTTTTAAAAAGTTTTGTTCGAATATATTTTAAACCACTCAACTAATCAAATCGAAAATCTAACCCTTGAACTCAAAAAACAACGTCAGCTGATGTAAACTTGATTAAAATAAATATATTCGAATTTCGAATTATTTTTATTTCGAATATTCGAAAAAAACAATTTATTTTGACAACTTCAAAAGGTCTTGCAAAATGGATTTCCATAATATGTTTTGATTTTCTTAATGAGAAACTGCACGGAGTATCGCAAATTTGAGAGAAATATCGTTACCGAAAGTTTTGTAATTTTTTTAATTATTCCAGTGCTTGGAGCGGGAAATTCCAGGGAGGGCCTCTATATATTTCGATTGAAAAACAAGGCATTTTAATAATAAAATTTAAAAACTCTTGTTATCTGCTTTTGTACTTTTTTTTAAATCTAGTTATCAGCTGACTTACTTCTCGATTCTTCCCAGAGTAAGAAAATTTTTCAATTATTTTAAAATATGTTTGATTAATTGAAATTACCTAATCGTTTTGAGTGCAACTTATTAATTATTTTTAGTAAGATTTTGTGAATATTACTAGACCCCAAAATTTTATTCAAATCATTTGTCTATGTGTTTGTTGGGTTGGTGCATTGGTATGTGTGCGAAAGTATCTGTGATACTTACTACAGAATACCACAAAGACATTGACTTGATTTAAATTGACACGCCTCAGACACATAAACTACATTGGCGAATACAAAAGAACCATAAACTCTTTTCTCTAGTTGTTTTTTCTTTCTTTTACATTTAATTTTTATTTTTTGTGATTTCCTTCTGCTTTAGAAGTTATTGCACGAGAATACAAAAGAAGATTTTTGTATATTGATAACGAAACTATTAATGAAAATAATGTTGCTTTTTATTTTGGTAATTCTCTTTTCTCTGGTCGGGTTTGTTGCCTTTCGTAGAGAAAATTTACATTTTTAATATAAAAGATCTTTTAAGATAATTTTCTAGAGAATAGAATTAAATTTATACGTTATTTTTATTAAATTAAATAGGTATGACTTTACAAAAGAAGTATGTAGTTAGAAATTTTAATTGGATTTTTAGGTATTTTTTGGCAGCAATTTGAAGTGATTTTTTTTTTTTTAATTCTTGCCGAATCAGTAATAACCCAGCAAAAGTTACTGCTTATGAGAAGTGTTTTTGTAAGGGAAACAATGCTACAGAATCACTTGCTGTTGCGCATGAATAAGGCAATTTTTTTTTGTTCGAGATGAGCCAGCTGGAAGAAATACATTTAGCTTCCAAAAATCCATGCAATTTTTTTTTTTTGCCTTACTAAAGTGCTTCACAGAAGTATATATATAATTTTTGTGAGAGCCCGTCTTACCTTACTGCTTTTCAGAAGCATTTTTCGAAGATTTTGTTATCAAATAAGCAATACATTGATTCCCTCAGTCGTTGGTTATTCCAAATCAGAATTTTTTTTGCTGGGAATATTTCCCGCATAGTAATGTTAAGTAAATGCTTAAAGGAAAAGCAAATATTTAAATATGAGTGAAGTATAGATTTAAATAGAGAGCTTTAAACCAGCGAAGTGAAATGAGTAAATAACGAAATATAGAAAAAAAAATAAAAAATTAATTAGAATTTTATGAAAACGACCTCGAGCTTAACAAAAATAAGAAAATAAATAACAAAACAAAAATAAGAAAATAAACTAAAAAGCTCAATTAAAATATAATTAAAATCTAACAAATTTTTTTTTAATTCACTAAAATTTTTCTTAGTTGCCCCCACAAACGAAAAAATCCTGTACCTTGTTGAGAAAATCAAAATTGAACATCCTCCAATCTCCTTTCTAAACCATTCAACTGGTTTGTACAACCATAAAAGCTGATCGATCACTCTATACAAATTAACTTTGAAGGGCGAATGTAATAAAATGCATTATTGCAGCGTTTTTTCCCCCCATTTTCTTGCAATACATACAAAAACATTTATTTGTTTATTTCTTATAAATGCTACTCAAATTTTATTCGCTTTGATTAATCATTGTCATCTCAACAGCAACATACATACATAATTCTGACTTTTATGAGAATAAAATTATGCTTCCGAGTAGCAGCAACATTTCGCTTACTAGGCAGTAAAAACTTAAAAAATTAATAAACAAAACCGGTCAGACAAAGCAACAGACTGCTGATATTAATTCCACAGACAAAAAAATAACTCGTACTGAAAAAAGAAATATATTCACGGCCTAGTAATAGTGCTGAAAGTATTTCAAGTGCATCCTAAAATGTTTCATATGAAAATAAATAAAAATTCTTCGCAAATTATTCCAATAAATTTTTATGATGAATTATTTTATGGTCCCATTTTTTATAAAATTCACTTCTATGATCGCCCAAGTTTATCTTGAATTTGTTCCAAGTTTTCTAAAGAAATTTACAAAAATACAAAGTATGACTTCGTTAATTCTCTTAAAAATATTCAATATTTTTGTTTTTTTTTACTTCTTAACATATTAAGATATTTAATATTTTTTCTTTTAAGTTTTATGCAAATAAAGAAAATAAAAAGATAAATAAACATTCCTCAAAGGAAAAGAAGTCTAATAAAAATCACAACAATACAAATTTATAAGAAAAAAAAGAACTAGCTGCTAAAATAAAAAGAAACTCATCTAATAAGAATTTTTTCTGCTTGTATTTTTCTTAAACTCAAATTTCACAATTTTGCTCTTTTGTATATTTATTTTATAAAGAAAGAAGGAACAAAATTAAACAAAGTTCTGAATTAAAATGAAATGTTCAAGTACTTTGATAAAGAAAAAAAATTTTATATATTTGTATGTATGTAAATATATGTATGTATATTTTACTTGGGGATGATGAGCACATTTTACTATTGAAGTTTAAAAAACTTTGGCCATAAATGTTAAGACAATAGACTTGTAAATGCAAACAAAGGTCTGACTTTTACTAAAGACTATTAAATCTTTTTGCATAAGTAGTCAAGCAGGACGTTGAAAATAGAGGGGTTGCAAGGCAAAACATATCAAGGATTCGCGGGAAAAAAGAATTTATACATTAATAATTAAACAAATAGGAATAACTACAGAAATAAGTTACAACAAATATTTGGACCTGTTCTCGATTAAATATCGTTTTAAAACGAAAGATAATAACGGCAATTTTAAAAAAATGTACCGTGTTACCTTAGCACTGTATTATCATTGAGAATATGGTCGAATAGCTTTCTATTGAAATTTAAGAACTTTGAAAGTGCCTTGCCTTGATAATGCTCTTCGGCTTTGGACAGTTTTTCCCCCACTCTTCGTTGACAATTTTTCTTGTGAAAATGTTTAGCGGAATGAAAAGATTTCAGCTTGAATATAAAAAATTTTATGCAAAAAAAAATCGATTTGGTTTGGGTAGACGTGGTCGTAGTCTATTTTAATGAAGTTCAATTTCTTATAGTTTTTACATAAACATGTATGAAGACATCTCATTGTGAAACGTCTTTGAGGATGCCTAGCTATTTTGTAAAAGTTATACGCTTCAATTACTGTGATTCTCAAATGTGACGACCGCAAAATGTATGAAGAGAGAGAGAGACATGAATTTCTCGAAACGAATCATGTTTTTCGGCAAAAAAATATGACCAATTTGGAGGCATTGTGCTCGTGTCAGTCAAGTCGTGATGAAATGACATACCAAATTAAACATAAAACATTCACTACAACTCCAATTACGCAAGCACTATCTCATGCTAAGAATGAAATTGGCCAATGATTCAGGCTCTTGGAGAGCGAGCATCAACTCTTGAGCCTGGCACTACAAAGTATTCTTTTCCGCATTCGTAGAAGCTGTGTACTCATCTGAAGAACTTGTACGACGCCCTGAAAAGAGCTTAAGCTCCTTCCAACTTGCCTTAAATCCGGCTGATGTTCTGCTGCTATTCTTCACGAAACGCATTTTATACATCCAATTTTGGGCAACCTTTTCGCGAATTACTGGCCGTATGTCACAAAGAATACGAACAATAGTGGCCTCCAAGGCATTGGTGCAGGTTTGTCAGTATAAGCCAGTAACTTCACGTGACCCTGAAGTACTCGAGATGTTTAAAATTACACGACCTTGGAGACCAATTGACAAGTCCATTTTTCGAAATCAACTTATCGCCAAATTTTGATTTTAATAAATCGATGCTTGCGCTCAGCATATAGAACTTTACACCATCCTGTTGAAACCACATCCCGCCTGGATCAATGTCGTTCAAACAAGAAATTATTGATCATCGTATGGTAACGATATTCATTGACCGTACGGACAAATAGGGTCCAATGATGCCACTATACGCCGATTATGAAACCCCATAAAAATCCTCTGTCCTCTGTCTTTAATTTTCCCAAATTGAGTACTATTTTCAAAGTAAGTCTGAATAATTTGAACGCGTTATTTAAGCGTAAATCTATACCTAATGATTTTCCAGAGTATACTGTGATTCGTTTCTGTAACTTATGAGAAGTTCTTGCATAGAGAAAAATTAAATAATTACATTGGTTGTTTTGCACAAGATTATTCATATAAAAACTTAATAAATAATGTATAAGCAAACTTCGTTTATTTTACAGGATGAGCAAATTGTTTTAGACTCGAAAAGTGCTCACAGTTCTTATAGAAACCAGGCACTTTGAATGACAGTTCGTTTGACAATTGACTCTTTCGTAAGTTCAGATGAGTACAGGGAACGTATTTGGTTGCATAAAAAAACTATACGCTTCTTGTAATATACTTTTTGGATTGCCAAATCCAGTAGTAATTCAGCAGCTAATTCGTTCACTGGGCAGCTGCGCAAGCAGGACTCGCCTCTGCTCTGCATTCGTACTAGATTGCAGCTTCCTAAACTGTCGTTATTTCATCTGAATAATTGTGGTAAGCCCTATTTCCAACTTTCCGTGAGAACATTAGTGTAAACTGGAGCATGACAGGGGCTTCATCATGGGAAATCAGTGGCTCAATGACGGATAATTGGAGTTGTTCTGGGTACAATTAGTGGGTTAAAATTTGTATTAACAGGTATAAACCGTAGGGAATCACAATGGACGCAACTGGGTCTGCGAGTGCAGGTGTACTGCAGCAAAACCCTTTCTAACCTATAACATATTTCCAACTTCTACTAACTCATGGCCATCAAATGTTCCCACTTTTCTAGGGTTGACGATCCATGTGGTTTTATAGTTTTAAAGTTGTTGATGGTATTATTTTTACAAAATGGAAAAATATTTTACAAATTTTTCATATTGCAAACAAATATTGCACAAACTGTAAGCAGTCAAACATGTTTATCGCGTTACTTGTCTTTTCCTCAATATTCCCATTTTTTATATTCTTTCGGTTCTAATGAATATCTGCCAAAGAATTTTGTTTGTTGCTTTCTACAACTTACTTTTTTTGCTTCTTTCCATACCTTGAATAGCAGATACTATGACTGCAAACTACAACAACAACTTCAATGTCTAATTAAAACTAATGTTTTCGTAACTGTGTTGTTGTTGTTGTTGTTGTAATTGTTATTTACGTGTATTTTTCTATTTGTATTTATATATTTATATATATTTGAAATTGAAACTAACCCCTTTTCAGTGAAGAGGTCGTTCGACAACGACATCGACCGGCAACTGCCGTCGTTGCCTTTGTGTGCGTAGCTGTAACCCCCTGCTTAAAGGGCAATTATTAAATTTTCATTACATCCCTTAATCAGCTTTTGAACAAAGTGATTTTGTTCTCATTACATTACACTACACATGTTTTGTATGCCTGACAGTGTGTGTGTGTGTGTGTGAGTGAGTGTGAGTTCTTGTGTGTTTATGTGTGTGTGCGCGCTGATAGTATTATTTCCTCAACTGTTTGTTATTTTCTGGTATTCAAATACTTTGTTTGTTTAAACTTAATAATGGTTGTTAAATTGTAATTGAACCCTGAGTTTTTGTGAAACCAAGACAAATATTGATTTACAAACAAAAAAAAAAGGAAAAGGAAAAAAGCATAAAATTCGTTTATTTGTTATTAGATGTGTGTGAGTGTGTGTGTGTGTATTCCTTAAATTAAAAGGAGTTTGAACTTGAGATTGCATTAATAGCAATAAACAAAAATCCTCATTAGAATGATAATAAGAAGAAGAAGAAGCAGATTTTCAATATTAATATTTGATATCCTTTAAAATAGTCTATATAATTATAAATTATGAGACAGTTAATGATTGACTGGACTTTTTTTAAAAGGTGTGGTGAGATCGGATTTTGTTACACATACGGAGGCAGCTAAGCTGAAAGTTCAAATCACTTAACAAAAATATGAACACAATATTAGATAAAACCTAAAACCTGCAATAATGTTTTTTTAATTTAATTATTTTTAACTTTTTTTGTAATTATTTCTAAAGTGAATTTAATTTCTTTCATAGATATTTTTTTAATATTTTCTTCATGACTCAATGAAGAAGAAAAAATCATGTTAACAACAAAAATATGTTAAACCATTTAAACCATAAAAGAAGCGTACAAAATCAAACAGATAAAAGTCAATAGATAAAACAACAGCGCGTAGCAAACGTTTCCTCCAACCTTTTTCATATGGCTTCGAAAATCTTGTCTACAATAATAAAATAATAAAAACATGACTTCTAACATTTTAAGTCAAGACAATTAGAGGTGTAAACTGTAATACAAACGTGACGAAGCGTTAGCGAAAGAAATAAAATTAAAAAAGAAACCTGTAGCAAACAAAATTGTATAAAAATATTTTACAAACAACATTCAAATGTTTGCAGCTTGGCTTCTTTATAAACTGAGAACAAGAAATGGAAGTTTGACGAACTGCTTGGTTGGATGAGTGCATTTTGAAAATTTCACCAATATCTACACTTGATAGTTTGCTTAGAAAATTATAACATCTATCGGGCTGGTAAACATGAAGCAAAACACACCCACATTGTAAATATTTTTCAATTATGTGTCCGTCCCTGCTTCAATAAATAAATTTGCATGTATGTGTGCATGTGAAATTAAAAATAAACTTCCCATTTCAATAAAAAAAATGCCTTTGATCTTGACAAAAAACTGCCGGCGTTAAGTTTGATAATGATGCAGCATCAACAGCAATGTTTGGTGAGCATTGCATCAAAATGAATTAACGACTAAGTTGGAAGAGCGATAGTTTTTAAATTTCTTCCTTCTGATATAATTAAAAATGCTCTACATAGAAGAGGTGTAGTTTAAAGTTTATTTGAAAAAACATTTTTTTTAGAAAATTTTATGTTAAAAAATTCCCCAAACCTACCGGATCCAGTCGGTTCATTAAATAAAGAAATCTAAGCGAGGCCCACAATTTCTTTCAATTTCTTTAGAATGCCGCAAATTTGATACCGATCAGTTAAGACATTCTTAAGTTATGAAAGGTGTACATACACAAACACACACATACAAGTACATTCGTCCCCAGCTGACATTTGGAAGATTATTTGAAGAGCACTAGCATTTTGCTACTCTTTTTTTAATGTTATTCCACAATCGTCACGACGCGTTGTTTAAAGATTCTAGCGATCATCATAACTTCTTGAATATTTTTCATTCATTCCACAATTATCACGACGTTTCCTTTAAGGATTCTAGCGATCATTTATTGAATCTTCTTTTAAACGTTTGCTGATTATTGGACGAGTATTTTTAAGGATTCTAGCAATCGTTGAAAGATTCAATGATTCACTACAATCATATTTGCACTTGTAAATGACTTTGCGAGTCTTTTTGTGGAGCGAGTAAAGCTGCAATTGGGTGCATTCACCATACAAGAAGAAAGCAAATGTTTGCTGGGCAAGAAAATATTTGCATGTGCGTTGTTGTAAATTACAGTTGTGTTAGTAGAAGAATTGCAAATGCAGGATCATAAAATTAATGAAGAAAAAACAAAAAATGCTTTTTCAATCATAAACACTACAATAAAATCTTGAAACAAATTCTCGCTTTTTTTCTCCACTTCTTCTTTTTCTAATATCTTCAAGTTAAAGTTGCAAACAAATAACTGAAAACTGCAAGAAAACAAATGAGAAAATGTAAAGAAATTAAATGGAAAAACATAGAAGAAAAAATTCTTCGCCTAAATACACGACTAACTGCCAGTCAGACAGACTGTTAGTCAATGCAGGTGCATTTCAGAACTAAAATATACATACACACATACATAAATATTAAACCGGCAAATATATTAAGATTTGTTTGAATTTTAAGATAAAAAGTAGAAGAAAAAAAACAATAGCGAAATGTGTGTAGGCTGTTTGTTTAGTTTAGAATAGAAATTCATCAATGGTATTACAGTTTCATCGGGAAAATACTCGTAAAGAACGATTTTCTTGATGTCAATGGACTGGGTTAAGACAAATCAGTCGTTAGAAAATGTTTAATTTCTTATAAGAAATACTGAAGTATATTTAGTTGACTTAAAGTCTTCATTTAATTTGAAAATTGTGCTTGTTTTTTTTTCTTTATTGGTTAAGTAACGTTTATATGCCTTTCATTCCTGCTTCACCGAAATCGTGAGTAGATTTTAATCCAAACGATTTCGAAATAAGGTAAAAAAAACCTTTTATGTTTATAGTAAGACTCTTAGCACATTATTGAGAATTACAACATACAAGCGTAATAAGTTTAAAAGCATCAAACAAAAATATTTGCTTGATGCAGGAACGAAATCATATACACAGAAGTTAATTAACCAAAAAAACCAGCAAAATTTTTTAATAAATTTTTTAAATCAAATCAAGCGACAACAAACTAAAATTATTTGCTTAAAATTCTGTGAGATAAATATTAATATCTAGTTTTGAGTACATGACAAACTTAAATCTTGCTCTAAAGACCTTAAACCTTTTTAAGCTCTTAATTTTTCGGCTAAACGCAAGTGCCTAAAAGAAGTACTCGATGTCTTCAGAATAAACTGGAGTGGCCGTATACCTGCGAGTTGATAGAAAGCAATTAAAAATCAAAACTGCCTTGTTGCTTGTATACAGAACTAAACTAAATTTTATTTTCAGTAACCAAATTTATTCAATCAGTAAATATTTTGTATGAATACGATCCTACAAATAATTCTGTAAATTCCGCTAACAATTTTGTAAAAATTATAATTCAGCAGAGTTCGGGTGAGAGAATTTGTTATTTAAGTGTGTTGGTGTTTGTCTTGCTTATTGAAAGGTACAACATACTGTTGTGCTTTTGTGCGTTGTGGCCTGTTTCTGACCTAGACAGTTTTTTTGGAACAAACAATTTACTGGAACAGTAAAAAATATTTACGGAAACTAAATTTTGTTTCAAACAAACATTTGTTTGAACATTTTTTGGGAATAATTTTTTCTGTGTACAATAGAGTGCCGCTTGTTCTTATATGTTAATTCGTTTTTATGGCGGTGTAAATGCATTTTTCGAAAAATGTCTCTGCTTGAAGTTTTACTAAAAATTTTAAAACTATTCAGCCAGGCATTGTAAATGCGAGTATACTGCATGCAGGTATTTTTTTTTTAAGTTTTCTTTACTTAACTCCATGATTCACTATCTTACACAATCGTGCGACTTTTGAGAAAATACAACCCTGATATGATGGAGTTTATGAAAATGTTCAAAAGACAGTAACAATTCCTCAGATCAGGGGTCTACTCTGTAATTCGAAACGAAAGAAAATGCTTTCGAATTTACATGTTATAAGAATACAAATGCCAAAGCATTTTCTTTCGTTGCGAATTACACAGTAGACCCCCAGGGTTGTTTTTTTTCGGAAGTCGTTCGATTGTCCATGAAAGTGAGTCCCAGCCTTTAAAATGCAAAAGGAAACGTAAATCATTGCAAAAAGGCAAAAAAAATTTATATGTGCATGTATGTATGTATACATATGTATGTATATTGCTAAAACATTTTAAAACGAAAATATTGAATATTAATAAAAGTCGAAAAAATGTCCAAATCAAACACAAGGAAACCGAAAAAAATACAAGCAACAACAAATCGAAATTTCCTATTTTTTTTAACTTGTGCTAATCTTTATTTTCGCAAGCCAACTCTGCTATTGTTATTTATTTTTCAGAATTCTGCTTAAAACTTAAGGAAGTCATTTACGCGTACGTAAGCACACATATACACACATAAATGCATATCGCTCATTTACTACAAGAAAGTCATAACTCAAAAAATAAGATTTTTGAGTTAAGCGAAAATTTCATACATATTCTTGTATTCTTAATTTTTTGAAAAAATAAAATTTTCTTTTTCCATTAAGTTGTGTGTAAATTGAAAAACTATTTTTTTTTTTTAGTTATGACATTATTGTAACAAATGAGCGATATATGTGTGTATGTGCATGCATTTGTATATAAATCTGTGTTGGTAATTACGTATGCATACTCGTACACGAAATTAGTTTCCATTGCACATAATTTCATAAAAATCAAACATCTGTTCTCTGTAAGTTCTACATTTTTATGCAGTTGTGTTATGCATTGTTTATACACTCGAGAAATATATTTGTACGGTATTGTACAATGTGTGGCCTAAGCTTAAGACATACTATAGCCATAATGCCATAGCCGACCGGGAGAAAATAAAATAAACTCATCAATTACATAGTTGTGTGCGTGCAGTCGTATGTTTTCGGCTACAGGTAAGCGTTGACGGCAGTGATTGATGGAAATCAAAAAGGTTTTACGGCAGATATTTTTTATTTATTATTTGATAGTCTCCAGGCCAGCGATGCCAAATGGGTGCTTTTGGCACTATTTTTAGCGCGGTAGTGCCAAAATAAGAAAAAGGACGAAGTAGTGCTTTTGAGAAAATTGTGTATTTCTTAAAATTACTTTAATAAAAACTTGGCGTATTTATTTTTCAGTGTAAACCATACATTTTTCGTCTGATATATTTCATTAAATAGAGAATAGCTTAGAAAATATTAAACATTATTAAACATTGTTAAACTTCATTCGTTTGGATTTACACTCGTTTTTCGCGTTAGTGCTTTTTACGCTTTTTAGATCTCAAAACTACGCTTTTTAGTGCGCTTTTTAAACTTTGATGTGCTTTTAGAGCCAATAAAGTTGGCATCACTGCTCCCAGCCCCATTATGTATTAAACGGCTTGTTGGCTTCAAAGACTTCTTCATGGCCTTCGCAGCTTTCCCTCACAAAGAACAGTACAATCGAAATTTTATATCTTATTGCATTAGCAAATATGAAAGTGACCTTTACGCATTCACTTCACCTTTACATTCATACTATAACACTCGGTTACACTTATTATCCTGCTCCCTGATTCTGTAATTTCCAGAAGCTAAAGCTCTGTTACTAAAAATCAATCAAGTCGATTTAGGTACTTTTATCTGCGAATGCTTTGGATGGTTTCTCTAAGAGTCGATTACAATTGTCCGTAAAGATCTTGTGATTTAATACCTTTTTTGCTTTTTTCTTTGATCCTACGACATACAGCTGCAAATGTGCGAATTGGTGATGGAAATTTTATGAAAAGAATACGTTTCTGCTGCAAATATAGTTTTCCATTATTAATAACTTACACGCTTCTTTACACTTAAATAAACTTCCACTGATTTCTCTTTAAAATATTCGTTTTTTTTACATATAAAAATAAAATTTTTCGTTGTAATAACCAATTTACGTTTAGACGACAGTTTTGTTTAATTTACTTAGTTGCTGTATGTCATGAAAGTCATTCACCCTTATTCTATAACTATTTTTTGTCATACCAAATAATTGGAGGTTGTCTACCCTTCATCGAAATAAATTTTACTACTATGGACAGGCTCTTGCTATTTTGAAGACCTTACGGAATTGGAATAGACTATCAATATCATAAAATATAGAAGCTTAAGAGCTTGATATCGTACTGACGTGAGGTCGGCAGATAGTTTTAGAATAGGGAGATCAACTTTGTATGCCTAAAAGCATCAGCATAATTTGTTGAAAAGACAATTATCCACTTCGCAAAGTATTCTATTGCTTTATATTTGTTGTATTGCACAAAATTTAAAAACATTACTGATGCAATACAACTTTGTTACCATTGGTTTTCACTGCGATACTTGTATACAAACAGATGTGTTTACAAATTCAACGCAAGATTTTAGTGTATGATAATTTTTTATATGGCCGTTGACAACAATGCAACTATTTGGCTTTAAATAGTTTTTAAAGGCTTTGTGAATTGGCTAAATGTAATTTCAAGCCTTAGCATTAGTTCTTCAAAAGTTTTTGTAGGAATAGATTAATTATGCCCTTCGACTGTCACACTTTCTTTGAGTGTAACACACTGTGCTTTTCTTTATATACTCATATTATCTTTCTTTCCATTATTTTATTTTTTTTTTACTGTGGCAGTAACACTTTCAGCTATTTGCCAAGACTCGTGCACTTTATACCACTCACCAAACATACATACATACACTAAACGGATAGATAAACGACAGTAATAAACAAATACATGAGCAACGTGGAAGAAAAAAAACTTTGGCCACACGCCACAGCTTAAAAAAATGTTGCAAAAAAGGCGGCGGCAATTATTAATGAAATGAATGAAGCAGCAGAATATGGTGGAAAAAAACTCTAGCTTTGATGTTAACAGACAGACAGACAAAATAGGCCTACAAGGCGGTCTTTGAAGTACAAAAAACACACAATCGTTTACACTGTCTTGCAGCTACGACAAAATCTTACTTGAATGCTAGAGATTTTTTTTATTATTATTATTTTTTTAATAAAAGTTGGTAAAATGCATTTTGCGGTACTTTTTATATATAGACCGTGCATAAAAGGCGTTTAGCAAAGTACTAGAAGATGTTAGACATACATACATGCATACATACATACACACTTGCAACATATGTACTCGTATGTGCATACTGTCTATGTGTGTTCACACGTGTTGCCTGCAAGACTGGAATGCCTGAATATGAGTATTTACAGTTGTAATTGTACAAAATTTAGATGCTTGTGCATACATGAGTTGTTGCTGTTGATGTTGTTGTTTCTTTTTTGTCTGCTTAAAAATTGCTAACTTAAATCGAGCAACTCTTTTGTACTTTTTGACTAAGACAAAAAAAAATAGCAACAGCTTGCTGGTAACCTACAGCAACAGCTTGCATCGGCATCGGCAACAGTTCCTGCCGCTCTGGCAGAATGTTGGGCTGGCTTGCAGATTGCATGGTTGGTTGGTTGACTTGGCATGCTGACTAATTGACTGACTGACTGACTGGTTGACTGGTTGTATTGTTTTTTACAAGTGTGAGGAGACTTTAGTTGATCTTGAGTTGAGATGAAAGGTGCACTGGCTAAAATGCCGCTGCTATATTTTAGTCATTGTATTGTATTATGTACGTAATTCATTTTATTGACTGATGTAGATGCACACACACACATACATACATACATATATCAATGTGAGAATGTGTAGGTACAATTAAGAGTGTGTGAACGAATAGCACTTCATGTACTTGTTTGGCAACAAAAAGGTGTGACTAAAAGCATAAAATGACACTTCAGTTAATTGTTGTCTAAAAAACGCTTAAAATGTGTTAAAAGGCAATAAATTTTAATAATGAATAGGACTATAATATACATACCTGCACATGTATTACCCCACCCCCCCCCCCCCACCCATACTACCATTTACATTTAGCATTTCATTGCTAGAAATTATTTTCTCAGGAAAATGCAAGAACCACATCCCCCAGCAGAGAAAAAATTAAGATGCCAATGAATGAAATTAATAATGAATAGTGTTGCAAATAAACTATAATATGATATTCACAGAATAGTACGAATTGCATTATGCACACGCTGACCCAGAAGCCCTAAAGTTCTTTTTTTCTTGGAAATTAATATCGACCTAGAAACTGGCTTTAAGAAATAAATTGCGAACGAATCCACAAAGCTGGTCTTTTTTCTTCTCATGGGTCCAGGATCATTTTGTGAAGTACAGTGGTCAAAGAGCATTTGTCTAACATTAATGGGAGTTATTGACAGGGCCTTAATCCTAGAATTTCCGTTTCGGAAATTTTCCTCCTTTTTAGAGATTTTTCCGCTTTGGAGATTTTTTAATTTTAGAGATTTTTCAAGTCGGCGTTTTTTCTATTTCATTGTTGGTGTTGGTAATTTTTTGGGTTCGGCGATTTTTTTCCCTGTTGCGATTTGTGCGCATAGATTTTTCTGGTTTTTCAATGCCTTTTTGGGGATTTTCCTGTACTGGCGATTTTTTTTTTTTTTTTATCTTTCTTGCTGTTGCTGATTTTTCTCGTGTTAGTTATTTATTTAAGGTTTGTAATTTTTAAAATTTTGGCGATATTTCCATGCTAGCGGTTTTTTTCTTGTATTTTTCATTTTGGCGATTTTTCCGTGCTAGCGATTTTTTCAATTGATGAAATTTTTCGTGTTTGTGGTTTTTCTTCCGAGTTAATAATTTTTTTTTTTGGGTTTTATTTTTTGTGCCAGCGATTTTTTCCATTTTTCTGACTTTTTCCTGCTGCAGATTTTTATCATGTTAGTCATTTATGCTAGATTTTTTAATTTTTGCTGAATTTTTCACCAATTTTTCCGTGTTAGTAATTTTAAGGGATTTTTATTTTCTAAAGATTTTTTTTTTGTTTTTTCTGTCTTTCTGTTGCTGATTTTTTTTTGTGTCAATCATTTACTTTTAGTTTGGATTTTTATTTTCTAATGATTTTTTTTCTGTTTTTTTCTGTCTTTCTGTTGCTGACTTTTTTCTGTGTTAATCATTTACTTTTAGTTTGGAATTTATTTCACCTTGGCGATTTTTCCCTGCTAACGATTTCGATTTTTGCCGAAATTGATTAATAAGGGTAAAAAAAATCGACAAAATTAAAAAACTACTAGCACAAAAAAATGGCTAAGTCGGAAAAAGCCAGCACAATCAGAAAACATCTAGCATAGACAAATCTCTGAGAGGCTTAAAATAAATTAAACTAGAAAACAAAAACATCAGCAACAGCAACAGCATAAAAGTTAAAAAACGAAATATGACAAACCCAAAGAAAAATGACTAACCCCCATTGCAAAAAATAACGTGTGCTTGGAGTGTACATTAAAACAAAATTTCAATTGCAACACCGGTTTGGGATTTTTTTTTCGTTTTTATGTCTTTTAAGCTGTTCTGATATTTTGGTTTATAGTTTCATTTATTTAAGTTGGAGACAAGTAGACAAGTGTCAATTGTTTGATGATGTCGGCAATGGTTCTGCAACTAAGGGCTAGTATTTATATGAACAAATACCTTCCGTCACTTACTGCTGTACTCGGCCCATAGTGCACTTCAATACTTCAATTACACACAAAATTGTTTGTGCTACTTTTCACATGTTTAAAAATTTGCCTCTCTTTCGGCTGTTTTGGTGACTCTTTTCTTAATCATTTTATACCATAAACATGTCAATTTAAATTTTTTAGTTGTACGACATCTTATGACGATAAAAAACAAAACATTCTTAAATTACAGCTTTTATTTCCACGCCAATGATTTCTCTGTACACTTAAGCACAGACAGACATATCATACAAAAGCACGACAATTGCCAGTGTTGTATTTGTCACTGTATTGTATGCACAGATCAATACGAATTAAGATAATGACCCTGAATGTCCCCAAAAAAAATATGAATGAATGTCTTCAAATGACAGTAAAATCAACAACATCTCTCTGTCATCACCAGCATCAATATCAACATCAACGCAATTGTCGTACGGCGAGTAGAAAACATTAATAAGGCCACTTACCCGCCATATACTCGTATGTATTATAAGTCTCCTAAAGTTTGTAAGTTTCTTGTTATAAAGTGGAATCGGACTCACTTCATTGACTGTCTTTAATGGCAGCAAAGTAGTCAGCCAGTCAGTCAGTTGGTTTTAAGAATGAAAACACAAAAAGAACAGAAGAAGACACAAAAACTACACATGTAGACACATTATTATTGCGAAATGTTTGTTAAATGTTCTATACATGATTTAATTTGCAAATCAAAACATACGACAAACGATTTATGTTCATGTTAAATATGTAAATGACAATCAAGCAGTCATATCACATTCATACACTCTCATTGAATCTCAGGGATTCTTAAATTGATTTTTATTTTATTTGTTTAAGGAAATGATAAAATGAATGAATGAAAAAGTAATTATTTTGCTTTCGAGTTAAAAAAAAATTACGTTTTCACTGCTTCCAAAATATCAATGACTGCAGATTTTCAACTTCTGAATAAGTCATACTAACAAAATTTCAAATTACGCTACACTTTCTTGAAATACTATTTTTTAGACTGACTTTACACTACGAAATTTTTCGTGAAATTAGTTGCTTGCAACTTTTTTTTTCTAAGAAAAGTAACACTCAAAAACGAACAAAATCAATGCGCTAGAGAACCAGAATTGAGTGAGTTCTATGTGACTTGCAACAGTATGGCGAAGCCCAAATGCTTCACAAGGTCATGCTTCTCCATGTTTTTTTATATCACTGTCTTCTCTACCTCTGTTAATAATAAAGAAAAAACATTTCATGCAGCAAATTTTATTTCATGAAAAATTTTACAGTGCAAATTTGGCACAATTACAGCAAATAACTTATTGCTGAGATATTTTTGGATGTTTTATGTATTTTACACGACTCCCAGCAAAACAGTTTGAGAACTGTCTTGAATCCAATAAATTTACTATTTAGGTAGCGCCAGTTGAATTGAATTTTTCTTTGGGTGTCTATTTCGATGGAGACGAAAAAAATTAAGCTGTAGAAAATAAAAGTAATTTAATAAAAAGTTATAAAAAAAATCATTCAACTACTGCAATTTGTTAAATGTTGCTGTTAAATTATGCTTATTCCGATGAAAAATACAATTTTAATTTGATATTTGTCTTAAAAGTTTCAAAAAAAAATTATTTTTTTTCCTCTCCAGACGGCAGCATGTTGGAACGATTTAATTTTAAACCCAAAAAACAAAATGCAGTGACTTTTGATCACATAAACTTCAGCATCAGGGCGTGAATTGACAATTGCAGTCAATTGAATTTAAATTCTAAGAAGTCAAGATATTTCTTGTAGTTTTTTTTTATTATTTTTGGCGGACATCGCTACAGAAAACTGGGCCCCAGATGTTTTTAAAGAGAAAGTGCTGAATGGTGTGTTTCTTATTTTCATTTACGCATTTATGTTAAAGAAATTTTCCTTAAATCTTTTTTTCTCTACATTCTAAAATATTTTAAAATCTCATGTCATGTAACAATTTTCTTTTCACCTTTTTGGTGGAAAAAAAATCTTCTAAAATAAGTTCTTAAATTCCATATTCTATACCTACAATTTGTTTTCTTAATTAGAAAACAGGAAATAAATCATAAATTGAAAATATTTTACTCTTTTTTTTTTTGTTATTAAGTTAAACTTTTAATTGCCCTTGTTTATCGAAAATCTGAAAAATATCAGTGCAGGAGTCAAACTAAATAAACGTGCGCAGCGGATAGTCAGTCCGTCGTCATTAGAGTACATATGCACACGTTCAATATGAAAATTATTTATGTGAAGTTTTTATAAATTTTTTTTTGTATGATTTCGAATGAAAATGAATGCCATGGAGGCAGCAAACAGTTAGCTGTTGTTGTTTTGCTTTTCTCAACTTTTTTTTGTGTTACAAGTCGCCGTCATGTGTCGGCATTTAGTGATGTCATAAAATTTGATTAAAGACACCGACAAACCCCAAAAACTAAACTATAAATAAAAAACCGAAGAATAAATAAAGATGAATGTGAGATGAAATTACCACCCTTTCAATAATAATGATGCTTCATTCATCATTCATCATTCGCCTTTAGATACATTTCTGACTTCTTGCTGCAATTTTATTTATACATTTTTCTCTAATGTGAGAGCGTTTTTCGTTTTTGTTTTTATTAGTTTTGTTTCTTTTGTAAGTGATTTACTAAAAATAGAATGTATGGAGGTATACAGACGATTATAGAAATATATTCAGCCGTTTAATCGGAAATTGTTTGTTTGAAACTTTGGACGCACTAAAATTTTTTTAAGAAGTAACACTCAGGCAATGAAGACTTATTACTAGATGTTACCTGCTTTAGAAAAGGTATAGTGATAGAGAAGACAGGTGGTGAAGAAAAATATAAAAGAAAATTTCATTCTTTTACAGCTTTACTTTTGCACGTTTTTAAGCTTTCGAAGTGACCAGTGTTTATTACTTTTAATTATTATAAAACATTTTAAAGTTTTAACAATGAAATTTTAGGAGATTGATTTTAGATTAAAATACGATGGGCTTGGCTACTCGATCTATAGAACAATTTTGTACTATTGACAGTCTATTTCTGTTCCCTAAAGTTTAGAAAATAGCATGAACCTGTCGATAGCATTCAGTTGTTTTCGACAACGTGTAAACAGGCCCCAATTTGTTGGTGTTGTATTGACGTGACGTAGACATTGACAACTGGAATAAGGGTGACTATGTAATTCTTCAATTTATAATTACATTATTATTGAGTGCTGAAAACACCGACAATATTTCTTTCAAGTTTTTACAATATTTCTCCCATATTTCGAATCGAAAATATATATATAAAAATGTATATATATATAGACTACTTTCATGATTATGGGCTCATGTGTACTTTTTTGGAAGCAAAAACTTATACTTAACAGTCGCGGTCAGCCGTCAAGAATTGTGAATATTTGTTGAATGCTTTTCTCTCATTTACATAAATACATAAAAAAATGTATGCAAATAATAAGAGTTTAAGAAAATTTGTTTAATAAAATTTTTGTTTCAGCGAATTTTTTTTATTTATTTTGCCATTGCATGTGATTGAAAGCAACATGTGTTTTGAAGTTGATTTTGTGTTTTAAACTTATTGTAAATAAACACGAAATAATGAAAATAGATTTCATCGGGCATGTTTCCCTGAAAATAAGTAACATTAATTAAACTAAAAATTATGTATGTGAGTAATTAGGAGTTTTATTCGAACAAAATTTAAGCGATGAATCGATTTAAAAGACTTTTTGTATAGACGAACATATTATTCCTCCACTTCCTGTGTGATTTCTTTAAAAGAGGGCTTTTACTCGAATCAAAACTGCACGATTAATCGATTCGAACTACTTATTGTTCGCATAAACAAATTCTATTTCCAATTCCTACGTCATTTATGGGAAGCATTATTATAAACCAGTTGATAAAACAAAAAAAAGATTTTTATTCGAATAAAAGTTACACGATTAATCGATTTGAAATACTTATTTTACACATGAACAAATTACTCATCCAATTCCTTCGATATTATTAGAAATAATTATTATAAAGTAGTTCATAAAACTAAAAAAGATTTTAATCGAATAAAAATTACGCGATCATTTATATTTTTATTTTTCGAAAAAATTATAGTAGTTGATAAAACAAACAAAAAGTTTTTATTCGAATAAAAATTAGTCGATTTGAAATATTTTTCGTACGCATGAACAATTTATTCTTCTACTTCCTGTATAATTTTTAGAGCATGAAGCAGTTTATACCACTACTTTTTCGACAGATAAAGCACGAGTCGTGCCTTGGTTTTTTTCACATCACCTCTAAAAGAAAACTATTATATTTTAAGTTTCTCCTAAACGTACAATAAATGCTAATTTTTAATTATAAATAAAACTGATAAAAAAGATAAAACAAATAAAAAGTCTTAAAGAAAGGTGTTAATTAATATTATGGAGGCAGATTCGAAACTACGAGTATTAAATTGAAACTGTGTTTTAAAAAACCAACGATTTTAATCAAACTTAATTTTTTTATAAAAAACTATTGATCGATACTTTATGAAAACACGAGTTGTAAAAGATTATGCTATTTTAAAATTCATAAATTTCCCAAAAACTTCTTTCTTCACTAAATAAGCTTCAAATATTTTCACAAATCATAAAAAATCTTACAAAATTTTGAGATGTCATCACTTCTAAAAAAAGGAAACACTTTAGCATTTGATTTCTTCACTTTTTTTAATTTAAGCGTTAAATAGCAAAAAAGAAAGAAACTTCTAGATATTAAATTTAAATGAAAAACCAGCATAAACAAATCTATCTTTAAGAGTATTTTATAAATCATTTCATAATTTGTTGATTTTGTTGATGAGTGCAATATTTCTTTTTCAGTTTTATGTGCATTCCTTGGAGTTTTTTTATTTTTATTTTTTTTTTTTCTTTAATGGAATCTCATTTAACACCTTTTGGTACAAACATGAAGTATAATAAATCGTTTTAAAACATTCAACATTTTGCTTTCTTAGACACACATGTGAAAACACAAAACATTCAAATATCCATCTTATCTGCACTTTTTGTCTCACGGTTAATACAGACAAAAACAGAAATACCAAATAATATTTACAAAAAACATAAACTTTTTATGCAGATGTTTGTATATACGTATTAGACCCCTGCAAAAGACAAAGACGTACAAGAACTTTTAAGACATGAGGGATTTTTCAAATGCTTTACGAAGTCTTCTTAAACAAACGCTAAACAGCACTGTTGGCAAGACATTTGTTTCAGTTATTGCAGGTATAGGAGTAAAGAAGAAAATACTTCGTGATGGAAGAATTTGTGATGCTTGCTTCTTCATACGCATGGGCGCGTATACAAACGTCATGCATGTACATCCGCACCCACGTTGTGTGCATGATCTTTTAGTTTTCTGCGCACATATAAACGCACACATGTATTGACGTTAGTTGTGTGCCCTTGCTTTAAAAAACCATCCTTAAACACATAATAGCTCACCATCTACATCTTACACACACACTCAAACGTACAATATGCAATATAACAAATATACACGCATCAACACTACTTCTTTTGAGTGTTTGTTACGAACAAGAAGTCTTGGCGACATCGCTTGTAAACACTCATATACACGAACATCAATACATCCATCGTGCTTCGCTTATTAAACGACAGCATTTACAACCACTATTGGTTTAGTAAAATCATGCCACGAAAATATGTACATATAAAAAACAAGACGTATTTACATTTCAAGACTGTTTACGCAGGTCTCTAATACGTATACATATGTACATATATTATTTGAATAAATATGCAAACGTGGGGTAACGATTGTGTCAAATAAAACTACTTTTTAGAAAACAAATGCTTTTCCAAAAAAAATATGTTTAAAAATATATTTGAAAAAGTACCTCGGAAAAAAGGAAAAAAAATACCTTTGAAAAAAGTATCTCGAAAAAAGTAGTTTTTGATTAAAATATATTTTCATATTTTTTTTTTAAAGTACTTTTTAAAAATTTTAAAAATATCTTTTAAAGTATTCTTTAAAAATGTACTTTTGACAGAGTACTTTTTGAAAATGCAACTTTTAAAATACCACCCTCTTAAAAAAAATCTTTAAAAAAATATTTTTTTGGAAAAGTACCCTTTTAAAATGCATTTATTAAAATATGTAATACCTTTTTTAAAGTATCTACTAAAAAATATATACATATGTTAAAAATTATATATTTAAAATAAAATTTTCATAAAAAGTACGTTTTTAGATATATCGTTTGAGAATGCATTTAAAAAAATATATTTATTACAAAAATTCCCGCCTTTTAAAAAATATTATAAGGCCATGACTCACAATCGCAAGATCTACGAAAAAATACAACCCTGATCTGATGAGTTGTTACAGTCTTTTGAAAATGTTCATAGACTCCAGCATACCATGGTTGTATTTTCTCAAAAATAGCACGATTTTGTAGGATAGTGTATCACGGCCTTTAGAAGTAATTTTTCAAATAATCTTTCGAGAATGCATTGAAAAGAAATATTTTTTAGAAAAAATTCCTTTTAAAAATATATTAGAAATAATTTTTAAAAAGTATCCTTTAAAAACGTAATTTTTCAAGACAGTATCTTTTAAAAAATAAATAAAAAATGTCTAAATATTTTTTTTCTAATAATTTTTATTGGTGTTGCATTTATATACATACATACACGTACCTTAAGTCACGGTTCACACTATGAAATTTTTCTTTCAGAGAGTTTGAGTTTGTTGCTGAGAGAGCAGAGAAGTATGACCCGCTGTCTTGTACTTGTTTTGTTTTCTAGTTGATAATATGCATTTTTTTATTTAATAAAAAAATTTTAAATTTAATAAAAACTTAAAACTATTTTATGAAATTTTTGAATAAACTTTTTTTTTTCTTTAAAAATGTCAAAGAAGGAAAACTAATGTGAAAGTAAGCACTTAAAAAAAAATTCAACAAAACAATCCATGGGCAGATGCGAGTGAAACTTTGGAAGAGAATTAAAAAAAAACGATTTCAGAAATAATAATTGTATTGGATTAACCATGACCAAATAGAGAAGAAATTTCTTTTGAGAGTTTTTTATATAATCAGGCAATTGCACAATATTTATTGAACTTTGTGTGTTGATTCAAAAGTACTCTTAAAAATATATGGAAAAAAGTAATTGAACGAACAGGATCAATGAAGAACAAATAACAATGAGCAGCTTTATTGTAATTAGTAATTGTAATTTGAGCTTTGTTTATATATAGCAAAGCTTGCAGTAAAATGTGAAACGTTGAATGAAAACAATTCTCGTATTTTATTTCATTTGAAACTTTGCTCATTATTAGTTGACATTGGCATTAGTTGACACCACATACAGTGGTGTGTGCTT
This sequence comes from Nowickia ferox, assembly GCA_936439885.1. Classification (NCBI taxonomy): domain Eukaryota; kingdom Metazoa; phylum Arthropoda; class Insecta; order Diptera; family Tachinidae; genus Nowickia; species Nowickia ferox. The sequence continues at coordinate 108,845,626 of OW387026.1, read as the reverse complement.
ACTTCTGATAAAGATAAAACGTACTTTTTTTATTGGTCTACCTCTTTCAATGCTAATTATAATTCTTAGAAGATATTTTTAACTTAAAGTGTCATTGCCAATTTAAGTTCTGAAAAAAAGAAACAACATTAATTTGTTTCAGCACTTTCTGTTATGTCAAACGTTTTCCTTAGAAAACTAATAAATATTGAAAATTGAAATTAACACCACTGACCGGCCGCACGGACGCGTGAACGATAGATACATCTTTACTGATTGAATGTGTGGGCATTTTCTTGATTTGTTTAGAAAACATCCATAAATTTCAATTTACTTATAAATAACAGAAGAGAAATGGATGCAAAGAGTAAAATGATGATGATATTTTTTATATAAAAATAGAAAAGGAATTATTTGTATTCTTGTGTGCAGTTTGGTGTTCTCGAAAAAATTTCAAGTACACTTCCCAAGAACATGCTGAGTATATTTGTAATTTGTACAAAATTTTTTGTTGTATATGGCGCCTGTTTGGCCTAATTATTAGGCGGGATTATCTTAATTAACACTCCAACACTTTTTCTTTACAAAAATACTAAGAAAACAACAATTGATTTCTATACAAAAAAAAACTAATTTATAGATATTGTATCCATCAAATACATATGAGAACTTTAATTAAAAAAAAAAGTTTTGTGAAGTGTGGGAATTGTTTAAAACAAAAAATGATATTGTTTGTGTTGTTTTATCGTTGAAAAGTAAAAAACACTAACTAATGTTGTTGCAGGCACATACTCGTATTTACATTTCGAATTTAATATGTTTACTTTGGGGAGTGGTTGTGTACTATTTATTATCTTTTTGTAACTCAAGTGTTTGCAAAGTGTTGCGATAACGATTAAAGTGCTTTAACACATCTTTGATCGCCCATGTTGTGCATCAGATTGTGCAGCCCGAACATTATCTGTATATAAATTTTAAAATTTTTAAGTGGTTTAATTGAAATTTCAACAACGAATATCACTGGAGATTCAAAGCTTTTGAAAATGTTAGATAATATTTACATGCATATGTATAAGAAGATGTTACAAGTATGTCGTAAAATTTATGCTTTATTATAAATTCAAGAGTATTATATTTAAAAAACCATATAAAGTGGAATTCATGTCTCCTTTTTTTAAGATTGTTGATACAATTTCAATTGAAGGACGTTATATTGTAGACAGTGTTTAATGCTATCGTAAGAATTTGGTTTAAGTAAGAATATCCACTACTAGGGTTTATTTTATAATACCTAGCTTAAATTTGGGGTTAATAAATTTATTTTCGTTTGAAGTATTATGCAATGAGATACCATGGACAGCAAATAGTTGCGTTACCAGTTGTCAACATGTTGTTGCGTATGGCAACTGATAACTAACAGCTGTTAACTTTATAGTTGCCAAATAGTACGCATTTTTTGTTATATATAAAAAAAATTTAATTAAATAAACTACCGATTATTTCGGAAAACGAAAATATGTTTAAGGCCAAAAAAGAATTTGTTTGTGAAAAATTATTTGAAGAATTAAATTTTATTTACAGTCGAGACAGTAATTTTAAAAGTTACGAATTGCCAATTAGAAAAGACAAAAGAAAAATTTAAATAGCAAAAAAACCAAAAACAATATATCTTATGAAGAAGTTATCGAAATATCGAACTACTAAATAAAAATATAAACAGACCTAAAGCTCAAAAAAATGGTTTAATTGAACATATAAAAAAGTTCGAAAAATTAGTTAAAAGAATTTAATTATTACAGTTTGTATTTTAAAAACTTGTTTATCAATATAATTCAAAATAAACTTCCTAGTCTTGAGTACGAGTTTATAACAATTTTCGGTCTAAATTTTTTTATTTATGTGCTTATTGTTTACTTTAAAAACTTCTTTATCAAAAATATTATTCAAAATTAACATCCCATATAAGTGTGCAAATTTATAAAAAAAAATTTTTTGTAAAACTTTTTCACATATGGGCCTATTATTTACTTTAAAAACTTTTTTATCAAAAATATTATTCAAAATTAACTTCCCATCCCAGTCTTCGAAATTATAACAATTTTGAGTTTGAATGTGTGGTTGAAGTCTACTGATGATTTGGTTGAAGCGCGAATGAAATGCGTATATACTTGCTTACCACCAGCAAATAAATTTCAACTATTTTATAAAAAATACTATCTGCGCCCAGCAAATTTTGTCATACCCTCAATTACATTTTTTTTCAACTACATATTTCCCCACGCAATGGTTACTTGTTGGGTCAAAAGCAAAGCTAAAACCACCCGGTATTGACCCACTACACAGCTACACAGCTCTTATTGTTCCAAAGATCATGCTTTACGAACAAACACACACTACGATTTTATACATACATATATAGATTATTCAAAATTAATTTCCCACTGTGCAAATTTATAACAATTTTCGTTGTGCATTTTTTTCGCTTGCTTTTTTTAATTTTATTTATGCGTCTATTATTAGCGCCAGACATTTAACACCAAGTAGTTGAATATATTTTTATGTGGAGTCTTTTACAAGATTTCTTAATAAATTGTTTTAGTTTTCGTACATGATCTTTTCTTTTGTCTTTTTTTTTAATCATATTGTTTAACACATTTTCTACACGGAAGAATATTTTGTCTAATATTAAAGCAAATTTTGAAGTAAAAAACATATTTAAGGTCTTAATAGAGAAAACAATTATAATTTGATAATTATGTGAGTAAAAACAAAAGAAAATTTTGATGTATATTTGACTGTATAGGGGAAATTGTTGTTAGCTTTACCTTCCTTCCATTATTGATTCTTGCCTCATTTGTCATCTGCTTTACAAAATTGTGGCCGATTTCATGATCATCGCTTTATGTTGAGGTCTGAAATATTTAAATAACTCAGGTCCCTTATTCATTATCGTTCAATCAGTCCTACAGTCGCCTTAATATGCCCATGCTACTTGATCTAATATATGATTTTAAATCATCCCATTTTACAAGCTTTCTAATTAGTTTCAAAATGAAAAGTGTTTATACCACAGTGCACGTTTCTTTTAATTCATTTAAATTTTATGTTTATTTGCATTTCTTATTTTATTGCTTTTCAATACCAATTCTCTCTTATTAATTCCATCACATTTTACTAAATTATCATGTCAACGAACAAAAAATGTCATCTATTAACAAAAATAAAATGTATAATTTAGTATAAAATTGAAAAATATATCAAAAGCAGGGAACCCTCTGCTTCCACTTATTTCCGTATGTCAAGAAAAAATCTGTGTATTTATGTGTCTTTAAAGAATTGAAACAAAACAAAAACAACTTTTAAACTCACAAAACATTTTGTCTTCATGTAAATGAAAAATTTAAATTTTTAAATTATGAAATGCCAACAAGGGGGTTGTTAAGATTAAAAGAATGTCTCCACATCAAAGGTTGCAATCTTGTAAATCAAATATTTTCACAGAGGAATGTAATTAATTTTTCTTGCTTAAGAATTTTCATTAGTTTTTTTATACATACATACATACATACATACATATTTCCATATTTGTATGTATGTATAAAGTTTTATAACATGAAGCCGTCATAAATTCTTTTGCTTCAACAAGTAACAAGATTTTATGACAAATCGTCGTCTCATGTTTCCAATATTAACTTAAATATAATTTTTATTAATATTTTTATACTGTTTCACTGTTGATTTAAATTTTATTACTTAAGTGCATGAAAATCATAATTATGATGATATTTTTATGTGTGCAGAGCATTAAAACGTTTTTAAGTAATTCCATTACCCAGACGCGTTGACAACATTGAATCGTTCACGGTACAGTGAGTGCGTTTGAGGAATAAACTGCAATAAATATTTGCTACATTTGCAATACCTCCATTGCTATTATATTACACACATATCAACGAGACAATGATGCACACAATCAAGCATCAGTAAACTATTTGAAAATGTTGCCCTACAAAGTGCAAACTGTTCACGAATTGCTGCCAGCTGACCGTCGGACAAAGTTAGCTTAATAATATTAAACTAGCTGACCCGGCAAACGTTGTTTTGCTACATAGATCATTTTTAGGGAATTTCTAGGGTAGAAAATAATAATACCTCATTGTAAGTGTGTGAGGCAGGGAGTGCTGTGAACGATGACGGAATATAAAAATATCAAAACACCAAACATTAATTTTTTTAATTTGTTTTAATTTATTATAATTTATACTTATATTAATTCAAGTTAACCCATACCAAATTTGAAGACTATTGCTATTATAACTTTTAAGATAAAAGATGGGTGAGCCCTTTTCTCGGGTCCTATTCTACAAATATTTTCAATTTCTTCGCACCTCGCTCTCAAAAGAGTCATACCAAATTTGAATACTCTAGTTTTCAAGATATAAGATTTTTCATTCCCACGCCCATACGTGCACAGCCTGTTAGGGGTATAATTAATTTTTTTTTTAATTTCAGACTTTATTGTTCTAAAATCTATATTTTTTATCTTTAAAGCTCACAATCTCGATGCTTTAGCATCAGACACTATAAACAATATTCTGAAAGCTTAATTCTTCCCTCTTAGCACTACCATATACATACATACGTATATTACCATATACTGGCAGGCACGTCTGGTCCCACTGTGCGCACGATTGTATTCGCACAAGTGTTTTTTAGCGATAACGTGGAAAATAGCTATAAAAATATAAATTAAGAAAAAAGAAGAAAAAGCAAACACTGCTTGTGTTAGATACGTTCATTTGATCTCTTTAAATAAAGTGAAGTATAATATTTCCGCCCTCCAAAAACAGCATCCCCCAAAAATATAATAACGCGCAAGTAATGAGGTCATAATAAAGAGATGTTTTTGATATCAAACTGGCAAGATGAACAACATTTCAATCATAAAAATTGAGCTCAAATGCAATCATCATTAAACTTATTCATTTTCCACATCAGTTTTACGATTATTTTTTCAAGGGGGGTTTCCCATTTTATTTGCAAGGTTCCTCTCGTGCCTTTCGCATTACATGTATAAATAAGTAGATACGATTGTATGTACTCGTATGTATATAAGTATGTGTTTCATAAATGCGGAACAAAATAAGCCAAAGCATTTTTTTTATTACCGCCTGTGAATGTTAAAAAGGTGCTTTCGTTTTGGTCTTCCTACTTTTTCCTCTTAAACGTACGTTAAATGCAACCCTGCTGCTTTTATATTTCTTTTTTGCAGCTCTAGTGCTTGCGTAGAATATGTAAGTGCGTAAAGAACGCACTTTAAATGCAGTTTTTATGACCGTGACGAAATTTAAAAAAAAACAGTGCAAAAAAACGAAAGAAACTTATTTCTTTCTTTTATTTTATTTGGTGGAGAAAAAAAAGCTTTAATGATGTATTAATATACGGTCACGTAATGCACATCAGATACATGTTTCTTCGTCATCATGTGAACTCGTATCAGCAACGGCAATAGCAGCATTAACACCATTTGCCATCAGCATGATGGAAAGGAATGATGGTGATAAATAAGTTGCTGAATTTGGTACTTGAGCGTAAAAGAGTGCTATTTTTATTACCAACTTTTCTAGGTTGAAAAGAAACGAGTAACAAACAAATAAAATGAAATTTGTTTTGTGGGAAAAATAAATTTGTGTTTTGTCGCGGTTGTCAGCAAATATTTTTAACTATTTCGTTTTATGCCAAGTTTAAAGCTTGATTTTTTTTTTGTGAAATGTGAGACAAATGAGTTGTTTAAATCGAAAAATTTGTGAGAGAAAGTCTAGTACTTCACTTATCACACAAATAGGTATTTCATTGGAAAAACGTTAAAATAATGCGAGTGAGGGCTTAATGTGGAACTCGCTAATGCTGTACAGCAGTTATTCACAAGTATTGCTAAATATCTGCAGTTTTTTTAAAGCAGAAACTTTCTTACTACGAGAACATAAAGTGTATTTCGAAAGCTGCGGCGGAAAGTTACTAATCGATTCATAAACTAGAAGAATCTGGGATATGGATTTGTGAGGTTAGATTCACATACCTAAAGACGATGCATCAGTTTACACATTCACTATGCGATGGCCAAAATCAATGAATTAAAATTCAAATTGGTTCATAACGCACCTTATTCGCTGGGTTTAGCTACCACGGATTATTTTATATTTCCAAACTTAAAAAAAGGCTCGCTGAGAAAATATTTGGATCGAGTTTAAAGCAGTTAATGTTAAGAAATAAAAAAATTTACCAAATTTTTTTTTATTTTCGTTTATACATATAGTACAGTTTTAACTAACTGAAACTTAAATATTTTTAACTTTTACTGTCTTTACATGAAATTGTTAAAATAAAGAAATTTATAGAAAATTTAAATTTATCTGCACTGAATTTGTTTTAAAAGTTTTTTAAGGTCACAAACTTTCCGTTCTATTTCAACTTTAGATCATAAGCAAGAGCCTAAAATATACGGAATATACATATGGAGAATCTGAGATACTATTACCCCTTTTAGACACGCTAGGTTTACTATGCAAAGTCTTCACTCAGCTGTGTGAAAGACAGAGAAGACAGAGGGAGGAATACTATCTCTTTCTGGCTTTCTCTAAGCTGAATTAGGACTTTGCAAAAAAAAAAACTTTCCGTGTTTAAAAGGGGTATATGTGAAATTTTAACACGAGATCGTGTCCTAATGTGAGCTCAAGGTATGTACAAAGCTTTGGAGAAATTACTTGGGTACTTTTATAAAATCAAAATTGTATCATTATAGGAGATCAAAGATGGTTACATAACAATCGGTGGGATAGAAGTTAAAAATTTAAAAAAATTTTAATGGTAGTCGATCCGTATACTTTTTCAAACTCAAAGTTGTCTCATTACAAGAAACCAAAGTGTTCGACAAGTTTTTATTTTTTTTTTTTTGTTAGGGGAACCATTTTTTTCGAAAATTTTACCAACCACCAGCTATTTTATATCAGGCGAAAAAACGATTTTTTAAAATCGGTTGACAAATGAAAGCAAAAAAAATTAACTTAAAGAAATACAACCACTTTCGGAAACTCATTATTTTTTAAAGTTAATGAAAAAGTTGTCTTAATATAATTTTGCCAATTTTTTTAATAATTGCTCCATAAATATTCTATTGTATTCTAAACACAGCTCTGTAAAAACTCACAGTCTAGCGCAGATTGGCAACCTACATAAATTTGATTCGAAGGACCATAAGGAATTTTAAAGTCGTGTGGTTTTCTGCAAGACAATATTGCTCCTTTCCATTCCATTTTGCACAAATAACAACGATATAGAAGAGGAAAACAATCAATATTTTTTGCACATCCCACTTTTAATTAAAATTTAACTTTTTATGGGGTATTATAAAAGAAAGTGTGTACTAAATATTTTACAATGTTTTGTCATCTTTATTTATGTTAATGTTCTATGGCAAAAATTACCAATTGTTTTTATTCCCATACCAATATATTTATTAATTTTTTTGCTTTGCATTCGGCCGCTGGTGTTGTGCGACGTTTCTCTATTTAATCGACCTCGTGATACCAAAATTGATGGCCATAATCTCTGATGCTCATATTACAATGTCCATAAAAAAATAACAACATCAACGACAAGAGCGTTAGCAGCAAAAAAAACAACGAACAAAAAAATAACAATAATAATATTCATAACGTTTTCAGCATGTTATGCGTTTTACAAATAATGCAGCTTATAATTCAGCAGCATAATTTTTTTATAGTCTTACGAACGCTCATCTGCTACATTAAAGTATTATTATTTTTTTTCTTGTTTGGGTGTCCCCACATTTGTTGAATTTCGTTTATCCCCCTTTTGCAGAATGACTTTGGTGTGGTGTGGCATCATTTTGTTGCGCGTGTTATTGTGCTGTGCTGTGCTGTTGGGTTGCCTGTTGTTGTGTTAAGTTTACTGTGTTGCTCATTATTCATCAGCCACATTTGCCATGCAGCATATTTTATGCTTTAATGTGTCAAATCATACATCAGCATTTGTTGTATGTATGCACGAGTATTAACCATATTCTAAGTAATATTTATACTTTTCACTCCTACTCCTACTCCTCCTCCTTTATACTATCAACGACTGCATTCGAATTCCTCATCCTTGATAAGCTTGTTGATATGGTTTTATTTATTTGGTTTTGTGTATATGTGTATTTGTTTTATTCTTTTGCCGTTGATGGAACGGAATTTGTATGCACATTTATGATGTCTGCTGTAGCGCTATGCGTGGGCAGTCTTACAATTATGCTGACCAGACCACAGGTAGTGGATCTTTTAGCGAATTCAAGACTAAATATCAATTACAGCGAGGGATTCTAACTTTTGCTATTGTATATCCTTTGTTTTTGTCAAATTAGTTTTTTAATCAATGTGCCTTATCGTGCTTGGCGTTTTTTAACTCCGACTACGAATTTTTGGTTTTGGATTAAGAAGCATAATTCTGGTACTGCCATCGTGCCTCAAAAATGTTATTGTGATCGTAATAGCGTCTCATGTTGCGTGTTATGGCCATCTATCAGTGCTGTGTTTTGCTAAAATAATCTTAATGTAAATATTACATTTTTTTTTTTGCTAACGCAGCTTCTTTATCTTCTTTTATTTCTTTGCTTAGTTTGCTTATGTGAAGAATTACTTAAATGCAGTCTTTTTTTATTACTTTAATGGGTTTCAAAAAAAAATTTTTTTACAAAAATCGCACTTGTTCTACAAAAGGATATTAATTTACATTATTTAGTTTTTTAATACAATTTTTTATTCGTATGAATTTTGACACGCGTTAAGCAAAAAAAAATTACAACAAAATATATTTTATTAAAGTTAAAAAAAACCAATTAATTAATATTTTAAATATTAACAGCATTATTTACAAAAGTTATTATGGCTAATAATAATATAAAGCCTTAATAATTTTTATAAACATATTCTAAAATTCTCTAAAATTTTAATAACCAAGAATGAATTTATTTTATGAAATTTTTTACATGAAGTAACTCAGATCAAAAAGTTGCCAAAAATTCTAGAGATTCGTACTACCGTTGCTGCTTTGGTTAATAGGGAAACTTTCCCTTTTTAGCACTTAATTTTTTATTTAACACGTGTCAAAATGACACGAATTTAAAAAATTTATTTCTTGTTGGTTTAGCAGCAACGAAATGTATCTAGACACCTTAAGCCAACAACAAATAATTTTTTTAAATTTCTAGTTCTTTGTTGAAAATTTTAAAATACAATTGCAATAAATTTAATTTTTATTAGTCTATTATTTATTATTTTAATTTGGAAAAAATTTGCCCTATAATGCGTGAGTATGCATGCATATTTATGGATGTTGTACTCTGCCACCCATGGGGCTAGTGAACACTGCAATATATCCAATCTTTTTATATTACACATTTTGCTGATTATTTATAATTGTTATTAGCGTGTATATGCCCAACAAACAATAACCAATTGGGTAAAACTCCATAGAGAAAGGAATTGTTCGTAAATGCATCACTGCGTAAGCAATGAATATCTATACATATAAATAACCTTAAAGTCTGTAATGAAATGGATTCTTATTATTCATTCAAAATATCGTGCCATAACACCAAAAAAAAAACTTAAGCGACATAATTTTCGAAAATCGATTATTTTCGATTGTAGATATTCGATTTTTGTCAAAAAGCAAAGCTCGATATGTCATTCTCATATTACGTCACGCTATTTTTATCGGTTAAAGGCAAGTGCTGCCAAACCTTAGAATTATAGAAAACTTGGTATTACTGAAAATTTAATGACAAAGTGTTTCGTCTAAACATCAACGTTTAAAGGTAACCAAAGACTATGCAATATTATTAGTTTTGCTATTATTGTCTTCGTTTTGCACCACACTATTCAATATATTGCACAATATTAAAAAAAAATTATACTGAGCAATTTTTCTCACAACATACATACATACATATGTAAAAGTAAATAAAATCTAGACACACATGGACATACTATATACATGCAAAATTATTAAGAAATTAAATAATTTTGTAAATTAAATAATAGAAAAATAATATTTAATGATGTAACTGGAAATATTTATTGTACAACATTGTCAACTCATTACAATATAGTTCTTGTTGCGCAATATAAATCAAAACACTTTTGATTTCATGCAATATATTTTGCCATATAACAAATTAATATACGAAGTTTTATTGTAAAATATAAATTATTTAATTTATTTAATTTTTAAAAACTATCACAAAATGTAAAGAACAGCAAAGTCGTATGTATGTATGTACCAGTGAATGTCCTCACAATTATGAGTAAGAACATAATCGAATAAACTGCCAAATTGGTTTTTTAAGAAGCGCTACTGTATAAAAATACGGTATTCGTTAAAATTGAACAAAGTGAATGCCGTACTTCGGTTATTGGCTGATTGAAAATGTTTGGCCGATACCAAAAAATAACTCTATTAATCGGTCGGTGTATGAAAATTTTATATTTTATCAATTTTTTTAATCTCAATTGTAGAACAATTTAAAATTATTTTTGACAGCAGACTTTTCGCCAATAAAAATGTTCGCTGGGTATTTGTAATACAAACGCACACCCAAGCAGCAAACCAACAACATCAAATTAAAACGTTTGCACAATTTTCCAATAATAGTTCTACTCGTATGCGTTTAATTTGTTGCTGTTTATTTCTTTTATTTCTAATGCTGTTGCTGTTGCTGTTGCTGGTGTCGTTGAATGCTGCACAGGTTTTCTTGTTAAAAAGAATTATCATCAACAAAATAGTGGCAGCAGATTGGTTAGCAAGCTGGGGCTTGCAGTAGGCAGCCAAAACATACTTACACGCTACCAGCACACACACACACAAACCAACATACAGTAGTCAGCATCAGGTTTTGGACAAATTAAGAAACATGGTTTTTGTGTTGTTCGTTTATATTGTACATGATAAATAGCATTAGACATACTATATAAAATAAATGTTCAGATGTTCCCTTTTACATTTTGAATGCAATTTATACAATGAACGACAAAAATACTGCCTACACATTATTTGATATGATATGTAATAATTACACATCGCTTATTTATTTGAACAGCGCCATAACTCAAAGAATATATATAATAAAAAAATATAAAGTAAAATTTATATTATTAAGCAATACGATTTTCTCTTCAACTACATACATATTTCATCATGCCTATATACTTGAGCGGAGATTAGTTGTAAATGTTAGCTACTAACCACGAAAATATAATGAAATAGAATACGAGAAATGCTTTCTATTTTATTTTCTATTTTGATACCAGAAAGATATAAATATTAGTTAAACATTGTTTTAATTTTATGAAAGGAATTAAAAAAATTTCCAATCTTTATTTTTAGGTATTATCAATTTATTGCCATTACATCGGTTCTTTTATTTAATCGTAAGCGACAAAAGTTAAAGTTTTTAGGAGAAGTTTTTCTTATAATATTCAAATATATTTTACATACATAAATTGTCACTTACGATAAAGTTTTACAGACTGTATTTTAAAAGTTATCAAAAATTTTACCATTAGAATTATCAAATTCTGAACCATGCGCAGGCCCATAAAATTCTAGTGTCAAAAATAGGGCATGTTTCTGGCAAGCAGATTTCATCAGTGATTTTTTCTGTGCACTTGGTTATTTATGTGACTATTATATGGCGAACGTTATAATAAATCAATTAGATACATTGCTCAAGGTGTTTTTTATTAATTATCTTAAACAATTGGTTGTTTTATTTTAAAAAAACACAATTGAAGAATTAAAAAACATCTAGAGATACTTTTTCTTCCGTTTAAAATATAATTTGGTTTTGTGATTTTAGTTTTGCTTTTCATTGTCAAAATAAAGATATCAGCTATTTTCTTGAATTGATAATCACAAGATCATACCTAAAACTACAAAGCAGTGTGTGTGATTTACTGAACTGCACAGAATCAATCGTGATTTTCATATGAACTAAATGAGAATTCTATTGCACATTGTCATCTTAATTTGAAAATATTTATGTATTGGTGCTTTGGCAGCAATGAAAATTTAATTACTGGCAAATGGTAATGCATTATTTACAAAACTTGAAACTTTTACAATAAACGAATACACCCAGAGAAAAAAAACAGCTTAAAATCAATAAAAACCATATTGAATTATTAAGAAGCATTAACGAAAGTCTAGTAATGTTGAAATTTCTTGTTTCAATATGGAAAAATATTAATTTACAGTATTAATTTATTAATTTTATTTATTTTTAAGTATCTCAATATACATTTTCTATTATATTGAAAATTATTGAATTAATGAGACGCGGCGTTCTTATTTTTAAATTGCAGCTTTTCCCTGAGTGTACATTTGATAAACTATTTTTTTGTCATCCGCTGTATATATTTTATTTGTATACGTATGTACATATGTGTGTATGTCTGAGTTAGAAGCAAACAAAGTCGTAAATATGTATTTTGATTACATTTTCTTACTGCTGACGATACAATTTTCGTTTAAAGACAATTCTTCTGCCAAAATACAGTGGCGCAATCAAAGTCGTAAATCATGTTTTAGTTGAAAGACTTATAAACGAATATAAAATGTGAAAATTATTACCTGAAACTTTTTTCCATTTCCATACCATTTCTTTTTTTTTTTCATTTCCATTTAAACAATGTCATATAAACATACATATTTTCATATAAATATTTGGGGTATTCAAACGGCAGTGTTAAAGTCATAATGTTCGAAAATTTTAAACTAGTTTAAAATGTGACTGCTGCGAGCAACCCCTCATATTTTAGCGTGTTAGTTGAAACATGATGATACCAAGCAAATCAAAATATATATAAATTTTATTTCAGCTTTATATGTAATTAATAAAAAAGGTCGAATAAATTATTATAATATTTAATAATATTTGGTACAAAAATGCGAAATTATGAGAAAATTATTCAACGGCTTCTATCTGCACTCGAAAATTATTTGCGAATTTTTGTAGTTATGGCAGTAACAAATATATAGAGTGAAGAATAGTATAAATATAATACACCTTTTATATGAAAAAATAAAAAACTGTTTTAGAATTCTAGGACTTTATGACATTTAAGACACCCGTTTGAATGCCCCAATTGTTAAATCTATATAACACCTTTACATGCCCTTATAAAATTTCCCCACTGTTACCGATTATGGCTAAAATATTTATCGTAAAGGTGGATGGACGGATGGACGGATGGATGGATGAATGGCTGCTTGGCTAAATATGTAGATGCTGAGTTAACGTTTTAGAAATTACTAAAATTCTTTGTATGTACAATAATTTATTTTTTCCTTTTAATTTTATTTGTTTTTTGGGGAGCGAGTGAAATGCTGCTGATGATTTCTTTTCTTTTTCTTTTTGTTTTTAGGGAGTTTGCGTTTGTCATAAAACGTAAGAAAAGCAAATGCAATAAAAATTATTTTACGACATTCTTATGGCCAACATAGAAAATGCTACTGATACCAGTAGAGTGACTCTGGTTGAGTGAGTGACTGATTGACAGGCAGACAGTCATACTGACTGACTGGCTGTAGCTGACTGAGTCAGTGAGCAAGTTGGCACTGGCAAGCATACAATTTGTTTATTCGTAATGGCTGCGTCCAAATGTTGTTGCTTGTTGTACATGTACATATGTACGAGTATGTATGTGCTACTGCCAGTGTTTTCCAAATAAAATTCATTTTCCATTAAGATTGCTTTCAAAACTGCATACTTTCGGATAAATTTAATACTCGTACGTTTTAATAAACAATTTCAAAGATAAACATTTAAGATACACGATTTTTATTAACTTGATGGTGTTTTTAAGAAAATACATGTATACACACAGACATACACATACATACATACATAAAATTTAACCAACTCGTGCTTGTGTCTGTGTATTGAAAGGAGATGTATGTATGAGTTAAATATGAAAAGCCCTTCCGTTTAAAATCTTTTACATTTAAATTTAAAGTAAAACAATTTTTAAAAAAATTTTAACACTTTTCAAACAATTGAGAGATCAAAATTCAAACCCTTGAAGTTGACAGCTGCTTTCAAAAATTGACAGCTGCTTTCACAAATTGACAGCTGGAGACTTGAAGTTATTAAACTTCTTAAGGCTGTTTATTGCGCTTTCAAATAATTAACTTAGCACACAAGTCTTGTCTTGGTGGCGCAGCTTCTATGGAAGTTTAAATTCACTTCATTTTAATTACTCGTATGTTTATACATCCGTCATTTGATGTATTTTTCAATTATGTGTGCCTAAAATTGGGCGCCTATTTAGGTAGGACCTAAACTTTCTTTATATTTACTGGCTCCAGCGGGACAGATATTTAACAATTCCGTTATGAAACAACTTCTTCAGAAAGTCAATTTTAGTTAATTCAGTAAAATATGAAAAACTTTTAATTAATAATTGCAATCTTTTTAACAACTGTCTAGTCGTTGACAGCTATTGAGTTATTTTTATTTTCTCTACTTACCAAAATACGAGATTGTGTGTGGCATTTTTGTTGTGGCAATGTGTTGAGAAAAAAATTGTTCAGCATTTTTATGGTACATTGATGATGTTTGAAGTATATTGGCTGTTGTGCTGTTTATTATCTGCATCAGTTTGATACTTGATGCGGCCTTTAAGCATTCAATTGGCCAACGAACGTATGTATTGACCACAAAATTAAGTTGTTTGTAATGATCTTTAAATTTTCATCAGTGTTTGCTAATTTAGTTGGCAATTTAACGTTGCAGGCGCTGATTTGCAATCAATGGGTAGATATGCAACGGTTTGGTTTGGCTTCTTGCTGCTCTTTTTATTTCCTTCATAACAGGTGGATGGATGATAAGTTTATAAGTTTGTCACTCGTTTTGTTATCCACACAATATTTATTCGCCTTAGCATGAAGTGTAGTTAAGAAACGTTTTAGTGATGCTTCTGTCCATTTCATGTTTGAAGTAGATTTTTCGGAGATCTTTTTCAAACCTTTACGCCGGCATTCACAAACTGTTATTAAAGTTATTATTGGCTTGACATACGAATTTTAAAGAAAGCTTTAATTTTAACAATCGTTTACTTTTTATCAACATTTTTTCATGTTACCATTTTTTTTTTTTAATTTTGAAAAATATTTTGCAAAACTCATTGGCAAATCAAAATTACTAAGAAAATATTCCAGTATGTTTATCACGACGCTTACTGTTGCATAATTTTCAAACCTGGAAAAATAAAATTAATTTGAATATTTTTCATCACGAAACTTAAAATTAAAAAAAAATAACTGCATGTTGTATCATTTAAATTTGTATTTGAAGTTGCAATTTCAAACAAAATCTCTCAAAACAAGAACATTTAAAAATAATTCGTTTACATTTGAGCAAAATCTAGTGTACGAAATTTCAGTTGTAATCTACTAGATTTCCCATACAAAATAAGCTATACTTCGTCACTAGATTTTGTCGAAATCAATTTAAGATCTAGTAGAACTTATTGATGCAACTATGGGTATTTTTTTTCAAATTTATACTAAAAAGTCAGCCTTTGTACTTTAAAAAGGTGTGTGAATCAGCTACATTGCAGTTGTTGGGTTGTAATTTAGGAAAATTTTCAGTTAATGGCTTTTGGTTTTGATAAGAAATCGTGATAAATGTCACACAAAAAATGGTATAGAGATTCATAAGGATTTTCATTTATTAATAATAAATAAATTATTTTAGTTTGAAGACATTGTGATGGAAATTTGATTTTCAATTACAACTTTAAGCAATACAACAAGTCTTATGAATTTAGCAAATACTAAATTTTTTTTTAAATACATAAAAAAAATCAAAAAAACAGGAGAATCCATATAAGGTGGTCTCAACAGCCCACCGCTTGTAACTTAAATATCGCTCAGATGTTAGTTTTGAGGCAAATCTACCTTATATCGAGCCATAACCGATAAAAAAAACTGAAGCGACAAATATTTTGAATTTGGTTTTTTGACGAAAATCGACTACCTATGTTCGTAAATAATCTATTTTCGTAAAAATCATTATGCTATACGATATGACTATACCTTGGATTCAAGTTCACTAAGAAAACAAACTTCAAAATATAGAAATAGATATCAGGCTCCATTAAAATGGGCCCCAAAACCAAAAATTAAAAATGGTCCGAACTTTCTATTGAATACAATAACACGAATTTTGAGACCTTTTGGTCTTTTTTGGGCGTTTTTTATTTTCTAGTTTGGGCTGAATTTTAATTTTTTGGAGCTATTTATAAAATTAAAAATGGACCAAACTTAAAAATTAAAAATCTCTAAATAAAAATTAAAAATTTGAAATGGCTCCAAAACTGAGGGGACATGGCTCCAAAATATTATTGTTACCTTTAATATAAAATTGTCTTCAAAATTTTCTACTGAAAGCAACAACCAGAATTTTAGAGCCATTTTTTCTTATTTTTTGGGAAAATTTTTATTTTTTTTTTTTTTCATTTGAAGTGATTTTAATTTTTCTGCGGTCATTCATAAAATAAAAAATAGATCCAAAGATAAAAATTAAAAATTACACAATAAAAATTCAAATTCACTACAAACTAAAAATTAAAAATTACCCCAAAGATTAGAGGCCCTAAATTGTTGTTCTTGCTTTCAATGTAAATATTTTTTAGGTATTTTTCATTTTTCCCAATCAGAAAAAATTACTCAAAAATGCTTCGTAAATATTTATATTGAAAACAATAATAAAATTTTTGAGAACATTTTTCTTAATTTTTGGGAACATTTTTAGTTTTTGGTTTGGGGCCTTTTTTGACTTTAGAGCGATTTTTCAGTTTGGGGACATTTTTTATTAAGGACATTTTTCATGGA
The DNA here is from genome assembly GCA_936439885.1 of Nowickia ferox. Taxonomy (NCBI): domain Eukaryota; kingdom Metazoa; phylum Arthropoda; class Insecta; order Diptera; family Tachinidae; genus Nowickia; species Nowickia ferox. The sequence continues at coordinate 108,828,691 of OW387026.1, read as the reverse complement.
GCCATCAAAAATATATTAATTAAAAATATATTGATTCCAAAAATTCCAAAATTTCAAAGTATGACGAAATAATCAAAATATGTATCCAAAAAAATTTTAAATAATTTTTTTTTACATTTATAATCATAATTTTAAAGAAAAAGTATATATAAAAAAATTAAGTGCATAATTTTGTAAAACGCGATGCAAAAGAGAATTTGATAAGTTTTTAGGTTTGTCATCTTCAGATAAATTCCAACGTTAAAATTGCATTGTTGGGAAATGCATCACTGCTCTGCATCATACGAGATAACTTTAATTTAAAATACAATACAATTTCGCTATTAAGCATTTTTGTACATCATATTTGATATTTATTTGTGTGTTATTTACTTCGACGAAGCAGTTTAAAACATTTAAATTTACATTTGCAGCGCAGCGATGCATTTCTGAAAAGGCCCTACATAAAATTCTAAACTCTTAAAAAAACTCAAAGTCAAAAAAGTCGAACTTGTGATAATAATCAAAGTAGAATAATTAAATAGAAAAGTCATAACACCTTTTCAAGAACATTTATACTGATTTGCAAAGTCTAACGCTCATATTTATACAAAGAAAATAAAATGAGCTTTAAATCCACTTTAAGAATATTTTGTATGAAAAATTTGAAATAAAATACTTTTCACTCATTTTAAATTTTATGAATAAGGGGGTAAAGGTTTATAAGATTCGTTCCAACTTCATTTTTATCGCTCTTACACATTTTTCCTTTTCCTATGAAAGCAACAATAAATAAATTCATAATGAAAAAAAAACACATAAATAATAGCAATAATACGACAGATAAAGATTAAAATCTTAATTTAAGTTTAATAGAAAAACCGAATGTATGTTAATCACTGGAGTTGCATACACTTTATATTTTGTTTAATTTTTTTCTTCTTCTAATCTTTAAACAATTAACATTCTCGGTTGCATGTGCAAACTTCTATCATAAAAATTTTAATTTATGCCTTTCAAACGCCTCATAATGCCAGTTTTTTAGTTTTTCCATCTACAACAACATCTTCAACGATTCCTACATACATACAATATGTATGTATGCTATATGTGTATGTATGTATGTACTTAAGTATGTTTGCAATTACAAGTATTGATGAACATTTTCAGACATAAATAGCAAACGAAATAAACCACTTGCCATTAAAAGGCAAAGAAAAAATGCTTCGAGCCTGTGCGATGTGGTGGTGAATTGCAGTGAAAAGTATCTACCCGATCGATCCCTTCGCATGCAGTTTCCTTGAATTCGCTGCAGGCTGAAGTGATAGGGTCACATCACATTACTACATATTATTATTTAAAAACTATTTTTTGAAATTTTGGCATTATCTTGGCTTTGACCTCATCAAACATTCAAAATTTCTGCTTAACTATCATTTAGATATTTGATTTATGTATATGGGTATAGGAACTCCATGGCCTCACTATTCTTTACAGACTTGTTAGCGGTCTTATGTATGACAAGAACTTAGTAACAGATTATACACTCCCATACAACGAGGTGCCAACTATAATGTCGATTTGTCTTAGCAACTCGTCAGCATAGAGTTAATTCATAATTACTTTTAAACAAAACTTAAAACTTTTTAAATATCAACTCTGTGTTTTAAAAATGATACATTGTAATTGAGAAATATGTAACACCCATGCCTGATTTTGAAATTTCAATTCAGGTACGTGTGTATTTTCTTCTATATACAAATGTATAAACAATCGGTAATTTAATTATTTTAATATGCACGTGCGCATTATGTATGTACGCATCTAAAGAGAGTATAAATATATATTAAAGTAATTGATGTCTTAAGAAAATAATTTTACATACATTTTGATTTATACTGAGATTTACTAACTGTTAGTTTACAAATTAGCAAACGTTTAGCAACATTTTAGCATCTTATTAGTAATTGTTTAGACGACGTTTTATAAATCATCAATGTGCTAACTTCATGGCAAATATTTTTGTTAGTCTTGTAAGTTTAGATTTAAAGGCTATTTTTTAAGCTAGATTAAACTTAGGAAAGTTTTAATTTGTCAAGCGAACTGTCTAATAGAGCATTTACATCTACACAAAACCCAGCAGATTTCAATTAAAATCTTTATGAAGATCTATACCGTTTAAACTAGGGATGCAACCGATACCGATACCGATACCGATATATCGGCGATACTGCTGGTTTTCCGATATATCGATATCGCCGATATTTTACTGTCGATACGCCGATACTTCTTATATTTTTCTTTAGAGTTTTTTTAAGTCTTGAGCCAATCTAAACTGAATGCCATCGTTTATTTTGTAAAATCATAAATATTGCAGACGTTTTGCAGTTTGAATCTTAGAAACTGAAATGTATTGAAAATTTTGATGATTTGAATGGGTCATTAATAAACACTTATTTTGTATAATAGAAGAATTACTCTACTTGAGTTTTGTTAATTTTTTACTTGAGCTCAATTTCAATATGCGTATCGGTATCGGAATCGGTATCGGCGATATTTATTTTTGAATATCGGTATCGGTATCGGATCGGCGAAATGGCGTATCGTTACATCCCTAGTTTAAACTAAGTTTTTGTGACGTTTATCAAGATTTTTTATCTAAAACAAAACCCATTAACTGCAGATTTTCCACAACTACAACCAAACAACTGCTTTGTAGCCAATTCACACACCTTTTTATGCACACAAGCTGACTTTTTAATGCAAATTTGAAGAAAAAACTCATAGTTGCATCACTAAGTTCTACTAGATTTTAAGTAGATTTCGACAAAATCTAGTGACGAATAGATTTAGTTGTGTATGGGAAATCTACTACATTTTTCCGGAAATCTTGTAAGTAATAGATTTTGCACTATTACTACTGCGCTCCCTTGTTTAGTCTGGAAAATCATCATGAACAATGGCATTATAATATTCAAATTTATTTTGAAAATCAGTAATAAATTTTGTCAGATTATAGACGACTTTGTGATTTTTATGTCGCATATAATCGTCCACCTGAGCCAGCCATCCGTACCAAAATACTCAATAAATGAAGCAACAACACTAACACTTCGAAGGAATATGCCTACTGATTCTCTTCTCGACTGCAAAAGAAAGTAAGGAAGAAGATCCAAATTTATCAATTCGTTGACGTTTGCAGGAACGTAGAAAATTTTGCGCAAAGATCTTAGTCTACACTCGTTCAAGATCCCACTGGATCAATAACTAATCCAGGAGACCATCATTTTGTTATCGCAAAACTGCGTTCGCTTAACGAGTTTGTTAATAAACAAACTGTTTGCATATGAAGTCAAATCAATTTGCAACAAACCCTACAGATTCCATTAAATTCAGAGAAAATGTACCGTTTAGTGCAGTTTGCACGCTGGTGGCATCATTGGACTTTATTTCTTCTAAACTAAATCTGGAGCTCGCGTTACGGTTAATGAATACTAAACCCCACCATAATCAATAATTTTTTTTTCAAATGGATGATGAGAAAGACGTGGTTTTCACAAGATGGCGCCACGTGTCATATAACGATCCCAACCATTTCATTGACTTATTGAAATAAAAATTTGGTGATAATTTGATTGCATGATGTCGTAACAAAGATTTTTAATGACAATTTTTGAATTTAATTTTTCTGAACCCTGGTTTCTATGCAAAACAAAGAAACTGCACCTGTAACGTTCTCTTTGTATGTTTACTTAAGATAAACTAAAATTTTAATTCAAAGCAAAATTATTTCTAAGACGGTTTTTACATTAAGGGTTCTGCACCTGCTACAATCAGTGCATTTTCTCTTGATGTCCCTTCAGAACTTTTACACTGAGGGTATTTTGTAGCAGGGTGTTTTTGGTGTGTAATCATGCATTTGATTCCGGGTTGCCATACTGGTAAATAACTTAAAGCAACTTGTAATTCGCCAAACCTAATACAAAAAAAAAATTAGGCAAGTTGACAACACGCAAGATAGAAAGAAAATGTAAACAAAGAAGCGTAAATTTTCAACACCGATTTCTAATTCGTGCTACAAAGTCTACACTGCACGCTCATCCGCATCTCTCGCCTACAAATAACTTTCGCATGAATTTTATGCAACAGAAACAAATCCCTAAATTTTAAAATCCTCAAATTCGATCAAATCACTTAGTTACTTTATTCTTTTCACGCGCACATGACTGGTACTCAATGTACCCACAGTTCATTTTGCAATCAATTCATATAAACGAAACAAAATATTTTATTGAAATGTAATAAAAATTGTAATTAATTGAAATAGAAGGGAAAAAAACGTAAATAAAATATGAAAATCAAATACTCGTATGCGTAAATTAACATCTCTCAGTGCAGACGGATACAAATAATTGAATGGCAGCAAGAACTACTTGCTTTTCACTTGCCACCACCCCCATTCAGTTTGTAAGATTGAAAGAATAAAATTAAAAAAATTAAAAGAATTATTAAATTGAAATTCTCTTTTTATTTGTTCCTGGTTTGTTGCTGGTTTGTTGTTTGCTATTGAATAATATTGAATGATTTTTAAATAGTTCGGGTCATAGGAGAACGCAAAAGCCAAAAGATACAATTAAACAATAAGTCTAGATTTTTTCCCAACACAATTCTGATTAATACAATTTAAGTTCGTTCAATAATGCAGAGCAATGTTGCATTGTATTGTCTAATTAAATTGCGAAATGATTGTTAAGGAAGTTGTGTGTTTTGTTATATTTTTTTTGTTTTGAAAAATATATAATGAATTCGAATAAAGTTATATTAAAATTGCAAGGATAATAATTTATCTGACACCAAAAGGTATTTTTAATAAAAATTTTATAGAAATAATTTTTTTTATAGCCTTTAGGGCACTCAAAATTCGTGATAAGTGAGTGATTGTCTTAATTTTCATTTGTCGTCTCTAGTAAAAATATCAATCAAAATCAATTAGAATATTTTCTTCGAATTTTTATTTTTTTCATTGCACAACTTTACTTAAATCAACCCGTAATACATATATTTTGAAAAGTATTTTATAGGGTATCCCACAAAAACTTGGAACAGAAATTTATAGAAATTAATTATCGAGGGCAAAAACATGTTCAAAATAGAGTGTATTTTTCAAGCCTGATAGATTTTTAAATTTTAAAAATTGTGGGTAAAACAAAAAAATTTAATTTTAATCCAAAATACGAAGCGCAATCTGGACGTACAAAATTTGGACAAGGTTAAATTACCGATTGAAATTTTGAAGGAAAATTTTTTATTTATTTGTGGCACATCCTGCCTTAAGACCAAAGACTATTTCTCTCTATATTATTATTAAACAGATGCTCGTTTGCTTTTTCTAAAATTAAATAATTGACATTTCAATTAAAAAGTAAATGAAAAAAACAAATTAATGCAATTTGTTTCAAAATTTTGGATTTAATTAGAATTGAATTATTAAATAATTTTATAGTCCGATAACAAGCGTATAAATAATAGTGTTCTGTTTAATAATTTTATAAATTTATTAGAGTGGCCTGTTGCAAGAGTTCAGTGTGTTAATATAAGCAGATATAAACGAAATTGGTTAAACAAATAAAAATTACACATAAAACTTTTTTTTTCAATTTACAAACAAATTTGAACAAAATCTAGTATTTACAAGATTTCGGGCAAAATCAAGCAGATTTTCCATACAAAACAAATTGTTTAAATCTACTTAAAATCTATTAGAACTTAGTGATGCAACTTTGGTTTTATTTTTTCAAATTTGTAGTGAAAATTCAGCCTCTATACTTAAAAAGGTGTGTGAATTGGCTGCATTGCAGTTGTTTGGTTGAAGTTTTGGAAAATTTTCAATTAATAGAGTTTGTTGTGGATAAAAAAATCTTGTTAAATGCTAAAAAAAACTTGGTGTAAACGGTATAGATTTGCATAAAGATTTTTATTGAAATCTGCTAGATTTTGTGCAGGTGAAAATGCCGTTTAATTTGATTCTAACAAACAAATTTCTTGGACTCTTCAACAAGTTTCTAAATTAAATTTGTTTACAAGTTTATGGGTTCAGTAAAAATAAGGTAGCAGAAATTAAGTTGTCATTTCTTAAAAAAAAACTGCAACTGCATAAGATAAACTGGCATTGTTTGTGAACTAATTGAAATATAAGGACATTATTGCACTACACTGCAATGGTAAGAAAGCCACATAGATTTGTTCCAGAGTTTATTGATAGTGGTATCTCGGCTTAAAAAGCTACATTAATAAATACATAATTCAGATCCAAACTGTTACCAGAAAAATTAGAGAAAAATCTTTGCTGCATATTTCGAAAGTTATAGCAATTTTGAAAAATATCTTAATTGCGCGTGAGTGTATAATCACCTTAATCGTGAATATATTTTCCCTCGAAATAATTCCCTTTTCTCTAAAGTTGCAATCGAGAATTATTTTCACGAAACAAGAACTCCCATGTTCGAAAAAAAGTATGGCATCGCCGATTTTTATTCTCGTGCGTTTTTTTTCCCCAAAATTTATGTGTTTTTCACAAACAAAAAAAGAAGCACAACGTAAGTTGTTTTCTTGTTGTTTTTTAAAATAGTTTTTAATTGTTTGATTTTATTTTTAAAAGGAGTGAAAAAGCATGAATTTATTTTTATACACATGTATACACTGCCAACAATTCTTTATATTTTCACTTTCATACAATAAAATTTTTTTTAATAACATAAATCGGATCGAAATAATATTAATTTTGCTGAATAATAACAATTTATTAAGAAAATTATATAAATTCCCAATAACATAATCGACTTGCAATAGATATTTATTTTATTCCCTAATAATTCACGGATTATTCCCTAAAATTTATTCCCTTGGGATTCGCGATAATAGTGAATATTTTAGACCTTTTATTTATAAAAAAAACTTTGGGGTGTATTTATTGGGTTTGAGGTCACATTCAATAAATAAATTTAACTATTTTTCTAGTAATTTCTATTTATTTATTTAGCGGTATTTCCAGCAAATTGGAAAATGTTTGTACAGTTCAGCATACTTGTTTAACAAAATTAAATCATAAAGATGCTTGCATTTCAAACGATGTGTTGTGTAACAGAATAATTCTCACTATTGTTTACAATGTATCATCAATCTATCGATCATCTTGATTAAGTCATTCAGCACCTCCTTATCATCAAAAGCCCATTAACAAAATTATAAAATTAAAATGCAATCAAATGGTTTGCCAGAGAAATATAAAAACTGAAAACAATTAAAGAATTTCTAATGAGAAGTGGAAAACTCCAATTTCCTTTCGTTCCACAAAGCGAAACAGCAAAACTCAAGCAACATACATTTATATACGTACATGCGTACAATGCATACGAGAGCAATTCAAAAATATAACAACAAATCACTTAAGTCATCAATTTAGTTAATTTGGCCCCTTTCAGTTTATCAGCCAACCCGTCTTTTGATATTAAATATCTGTCTATGTATCTTTATTATCACAACAGATTGCATGTAAAATTTAAAATGTAAATGCATACTCATGTGTACAAAAAAAAATGCAACTCTGGCGCACACACACTCACAAGGGTGTACGTGTGCGTGTGTGTGTGTGAGTGCGTGCCTGTGTGAGATTTTAGTAACTGAATAAATGCACACTGCATTTCATTCATTTTAAGTTTATGCTCGCAAGTCTTTTCCATTTGCATTTTAGCAAATATGCCTTTAAAGAAACATACATACATACATACATATGTATGTAAATATATAGATAGATAGTTACATGGATACTGGTTTATTTGTTAAATACTTACATACATACATATTGATGTATTACAAGTTGTGTTTGTGCATTTGTTAGCATATTTGCTCAAGAAAAATTTCTATTTTGTCAAAAGGATTAAGTTTTGTTTAACAGTTTGTATGTTTGTCTGTCCCAAATCCAACCGTCCGTCCGCCCATACCTCCCTCCCTCCATCTGATGGTCTGTCCGTCCGGCCACCTCTTTATCTTTTGTAAATGCTGTTCTGTGGCTATTATTACAATTAGTCTGTCTGTTTGTCTTTGAATGGACACAAAGAATGCATGATATCTTTTATTCTTTCGAAACAAACATGCGAATGAATGAATATTCGTATGCATGTATGTAAATATTTATGTCGTACTGTACTGTATACAAGTATTATTGCAAGTTTAGATTTAGTTGTTTAATACCATAAGTATTTTGCTTTTAGCCATGCTAATATCATCAATATCAATGAAAGCTAAAAAAAAATTAAGCAAAAAAAAGAGAAAAAACAAACATAATACTTTCTATAGTTTAGTGTCTGAAAGAGTAGGTGTGTTCATTACATGAGTATTTTGTAACGATTAAGGTTTGTTCTTTTCACCAGTTTACTTTATTATATACCGTATCCGTACATTATTACATTCATTTATTAAATGACCCAACTGCAAAATTTATGTAAATGACAATTGTGATTGATTTCAATGCAAAATATTAAATAAACGAATTCAAAATTATGTAAAAACAAAAGTAATTGTTTTACGCATCAAATATGTATAATAAAAATAATACACAATCACAATTTTGTATTAAAAGGATACATTTACCAAAAAGAGCACTTTACAGAAGAAAAACTTTCGCTAGTCAGTATTTTTCAGAAAGTTTTACAGACTGTTTGTGTAAGACGTTGATGATGAAAATCTTGAGGTTTCTGTAATAGATTAAAGAAAAGTTGTACAAGATTCCTTTGATCTATTTCAAAAACTTCGAGATGTCAACGTCTTACACAAAAAGGGGGCTACACAAAAAAAAATCAATCAACACTTTTAATTGGAAAATACTCTTTGCATTTTTCAACTGAAAATTTAATTTAAGAATTGAAATGACTCAATTAAACTTTTGTTTAAAAATTTTCAGTTAAAAGTTTAATTGGCCCATTTAAATTTTTAATTGTTTTTTGCTTTTTCTTTGCTTTAAAGCATATTGATGGGATAATAATTTTTTGTGTATATTGAAAACATATGTATGCATGTTTGTATGTTTGATTTCAATTTAAGTGCTTGTATGAATGAATGAAAAAATTAATTGAAAATAAATTCAAAATGTATTAATCTACTGATTAATTAAACAGGTAAATAATTGAATTGCTTTCCAATAACTCGTTTCTGTAACTTGTAAGAAGTTTCCTCATTGATGAAATTAAATAATTACATGGGTTTTCCATATTTTACATATAAAAACTTAAATAAACTTCCCAAAAAAAATATCAACAAATACAGGTTTTTTCTTACTCACAGAAAAGCATTTATGCTTAATATTTTAATTATTTCCTTAGAATATTTGATGTAACCTCTAGCTATAAACAGCTTTTTCCACATTATTTGCAATAATATTGTAATTTGCTTTTTATTTGTTGCATTACTCCCAAAAATTAAACTTTTAATTAAAAAATAAATAATATTGATGTTGCTAACAGTTCGCCGCTTCAAATCAAAGTCAACAAGGCGAATCCATACAATTTGGATGAATTTTCCTTGGAAGTGAACAAACACTATTAAAATGCCGAATAAAGTCCCACTAAAAATATCATTCACGGGAATATTTTTTGAAGTTGCCATATGTTTACGTTTGCAAAATTTACGATTAAGAAAATGATTTAATCAATCAATGACTGTTAAATTTACATATGTCTTATTACCTAATTTACTTTATGAATTTTTTTAAAGAAATTAGTTGCACGAAAGTGTATTTATTTTTCGATAGAAGGCCTGGAGAAGGAAATCAGATCAAATAAGTTGCCAAACGATTGATAAAAACTTATCATATTTTGAACAAAGAAAAGAAATGAAGAAAAAAAGATTTTTAAAAAGAATTTGTGGAAAGTTGTAATTTGTTTGAAAAAATGCAACTTACGACCTTTTGCTCTACATAAAGTAGAAGTAACACAATAATTCTAAAGCAAATGCCCATAAACATTTAATTCATCCATCGACTGTTGTACCGTTTCTTGTGTTTCACATTCTTTTATTTTATTTTTATTTTTGTTGACTTTAGCGGTCAGTAGTTTTTCAATTGGTTTTAAAACTCTTATTAACATTTGCGCTTAAAAATGTTTTGTCATGTTTGGCATTTTGAAATTTATTTATCGGTACTTGTAGGGGTTTACATGAAGATTTGCTGATTTAAGGGAAATTTGATCATTCTTATGTGTCAGTGAATATTATTGATTTGATGCGATGTGTATACGCTTAATAAAACTCAACATTTTTTCTATTCCACTATCCATCTATCTATCTAATAAATTAGTTAATTGCTCACATTTTTGTTTATTTTTTTTTTTTTCTTAAAAAAATTATCTGATCGCCTTAAGACAAATATTTATTCTTCTTGTTCTTTATTACTCGATTAGATAGATGGTGGTGTTTTTCGAATTTAAGGCATTTGCTAAATTAAGTTCTTAATTAAAATGCTAAATAAACAAAGATACTGTTTGGTTAGAAATATGCAAGAAACTATAATCAATTTAATCAAATCGGAAACATAAAAATTTACTTAAAGCAAAAAACAAAAGCAAAACCAGGAAAAATGTATCTATTTTGTCGGAAAGTGTGTATGTATGCATGTACTTTTTTTTATCAAATTTTGCAAGTTTGAAAAGTGATTTTGAAAAGATAATTCTTATATAAAATATACTTCTTGTAAAATTTAACATTAGAACAAGAAATAAAAAAAATATTTAATGAAATGATAATTTTAATTTTGTACGCAAATATACTTTTGATAAAAATGTACTTTTACAAAAAAGAGGTATTTGTAACGAAAAGTACGTAATTTTTGAACCCAGTTTTTATTGTTTGAGAGCTTTTAAGTAAGAAATAGTGAACATTGCGTAGATGTTTTGTTCAATTACTACGGCATAATTAATGAAAAATTTTATACGAAAAAAATTTTTTTTTAGTTACGGCCTTTTGGATTTCAGATTCCGTTATGTATAAACAATTTGCTTACAGTTTTTGCAAAAGTAAGTCAACCAATCCGCTATGGAATGAAAAAATAATAAAACAGAAAATCTATAAATTATGAAAGTGTTGCTAGACAAAACCACTTACACGCAATCATATTCATTCATTAATTTTCCTTTCCTCATTTCGAAAAAGTTTTCATAATCTGTTCCATTTTTATTTACAATTTTGTTGCAGGCAAAGTATCGTTCTTTAGTGCTTAACCGCAACTTATGAAAAATTACAACCAAAACCACCTAAAAGCAAAACAATTAATTTCATTAGATTTGATTTTCTGCGAAAACAAATCCATTTTATTTCTCCATACATTTTGCACAAGAATAAATAAACATGAAACACTTTTCTATTGGCTCGTTTTCATTTCTATTTATTTTGTGATTAAATAGAAAAACTTCATTAGTTTCTTTGAAATTTTTTCGAAATTTATTTTCTTGCTCTGTTGTTATATGCGAGGAGATTTCTTAATATCGTTTCCCCTCAGTTTTTAACCAAACTGAAAATCTAATTTTAAAAGATGTAAATAAAGTTTATAATATTTTTCTAGCGTTTAGTTTTCTTGTTTTCTCTTTTTAGATTTGACAATTTATTATTAAATTATGGCTTCTTTTACAACGACACAATTATTACATATAAGCTTTTACGTTTCGTTTTTCAGTAGGTTTTCTAAATAGACGTTATTGGGAAGCAAATTTTTTTTTCATTAAACTCTGTCAATTTTGTTAGTTTTCTATCCCACTGTTAAATGGTTTTTAAGAAAAATATGGAGTATTTATTTGTTTAATAACTTAATTGATAAAATTGCAAGAAAATACCCAAGTGCTAGGTTATCGCGCATAACCTGACAATTTATCTGTAGACATTCAAAATTAAACTGTGGGTGGTCGTGGTACAAAATATTAAATTAATTAATTCGTTTAAATAAAAACTGAGTGAAATTAATAGAATTGTTGCAAAGGGAATACTTGTATCAAATATTAACCCTCTATTGCCGATAGATAATATATGTTTATTTTACGGATAATCATGAATCTATAGGACAATAGTTTATAATTTTAATAATTTCAGCCGATAAATCCCTGGCTCAAAATGCCGTTTTGTTTTCACATAAATTTCCCTAAAATTTCAGAAGAATTAACTAAGCTAAGGCCTGTACTAAAAATGTCTTAACTATATGCCGTTGCCAATACAACTTGAATTACACCATGCTTTCATGGTGATTTCTCTGCGTGGTGTAAAACACTCGGGTGAATTAATTTCAATATAGTAGCACAGACACAAGCCACAATTAGAAGGATGGTGGAAAACGTTGTGTTGGAATTAGCTAAACATAGTAGCCGGGACATAAGCATATTCACCATTCAATTTTTATTCAGCACTGATACAAACCGCAGCGAATAGCTATTCTTAGTAGTAATATGGAATACATTTAATCCAAAAACTCATCAGTAGTTATGTGGAATATATTTAATGTAAAAACTTAATGGCAAAATAAAGTAAATAAAATAATTTAATGAATATGCAACATTAATAAATAAATATTATTTAATATATAATAATGAATAATATCAACAAACTTATAAATTATTAGGTACGGTGGTAATGAATGTTTCATACTTTTATCATTGCAGCGAGCAGGAAAATTTCATATCTGAACATACCGTCATGGCTGTTTTCACTTCACAAGGCCAAGTAGGTGGCCCATGCCGTTATATGCCAGCTACGCGTAGGCAAAATCATCAATGTCGCAAAGAATTTGGACTGCCGGAGACCATACGTGAGGCCAGGCGTTTAGCTACTACACATTGTGAGGATCAATTTCGTTATGATCGCTGGAATTGCTCGATAGAGATACGAGGAAAACGTAACATTTTCAAAAAACTGTACAAAGAAACGGCTTTCGTGCACGCTCTGACTGCTGCGGCTATGACCCATTCAATTGCACGTGCATGTGCTGAAGGACGAATGACCAAATGCAGTTGTGGGCCCAGAAAGCAAAATCGAGCCGATCAGACATTTCAATGGGGTGGCTGTAATGACAATTTGAAACATGGCAAAAGGGTAACGAGAAGTTTTCTAGATTTGCGTGGTGGAGATAGCGATGAAGTGACTGAAATTTTGCGACATGATTCTGAGGTAAGTGGAATAGACAAAAATATTTCTTACTATATTATTTTAAACAATTTCGTTTTCTATATGCAGGTCGGCATAGAGGCTGTTTCAACTTTAATGAAAGACAAATGCAAATGCCACGGAGTTTCGGGTTCTTGTTCTATGAAAACATGTTGGAAGAAATTGTCAGATTTTAATGCCACGGCCACGCTATTGCGGCAGAAATATAATCAGGCTATACGAAAGGCACCAAACGCACGCACAATGCGAAGAGAGGCTCCCTCAAGTCGCGTGAAAAAGCCTAAACAACGACGGAAGAAAGTAAGCTTAACCTCGCTCCCACTCTCATATAAATGCCAGAGTATACAAGATTAAATATGAACTCTCTATTTTTATTGCAGCAACAGTCACAGTATACAACGTTATACTATTTGGAAACATCACCCACTTACTGTTCTGTGACCAAGGATCGTCAATGTCTGAACCCAGACAACTGTGCGAACCTCTGCTGCGGGCGCGGCTATACGACACGCGTTTTCAAACAAGTGGAGAAATGTCGTTGTCGCTTCAACAACGGACGATGTTGCCAATTGATCTGCGATTATTGTCAACGTTACGAAGATAGATATTTTTGTAAATAGATTTTTTTATCGTTTTAATTTAAGTTGATTTGAATCCTCTACTCCTTTTCTTTCTTTTTTTATTGTATTTTATTTCATTCCTATTTATAAATGTATGTGTGTGTATGTTGAAGAGTTAGAAAAGTAGTGTGTAGACATGACGACGATTGCCACCAACCTGGTGCATCATTGTCATTTTATTTTTTAATTTCACTAATTTTTTTATACATATAAATATATTGTCCGGCGACATCACCACCATAACTTGTATTTAAAAAAAATCTAAATATTTTTATTTAATTGTATGATAAAATAAACCGAAAGTAACACAAAACTTAAAAGAAAATGTGAAAAAAATCGAAAAAGTATTGAAAACTTATTTAAAAATCAGTCACAAAAAATATGAATAAATAAAATAAAAATAACAATTATAATTTTAATAATAAATAATGCATTAACTTTAAATACTTTTAATTTATAAAATATAAAATAAGAACACAAACAACCAACAACAACAAAACCAAAAAATAAATAAATAAATAAAATCAAATGAAATAGAAAAAAACCAGCAACTGATACGATTAATTTGAAACCAAAATATAAAAAACATCAAACAAATAAGTCGTTGTTGTATTTTTTTATTTAAGAAAAAAAATTCAAGATAAGTATTATGGTGTAGTCTCGACATGCTGGATGACTATTTTCGCCGCTTTTAATTTGAATATCCCTCCGATGTAACACAGATTTTTTAGACGAGTCTACCTTATATCAATATGATGATAAGTATAAATTAATGCCTGAGTGTAGCACGCAGCCACGTAAAGCATAGAATTAAACAAAGCGAATTCACATCAAGTGGTCTCAACTGCCCAGTTGGCTATTTTCGCCGCCTGTAATTTAAATATCCCTCAAATGTTAAAATACATTTTTCAGTAAAAATGTTGCAAAGCGAATTGAGGTGAGTATACCTTATATGAATTTGCCTTGACTTGAATGAAATGAAATATCCACAAGTTGGCCTGCTGGGTAACTGTAAAAATTTTGGAAACAATTTTAAGCTAAGCTAAGCTACATGAGATCTGGAAATGCTTATTATTTTCACACATGGAATCCGAAAAGTATTTATGGGAAGTCGAACTCAACTGAAGATATGTGGATATTACTTTTCCTGTAATACAGATACCTGGTGAAAATCGATTTTAAAAACGAGTCTATTTTAAAACAGAATAAAGTTGTAATGTGATTTTTACTTGTATGTATTTGGTAAATTATTCAGAACAAATTAATACAATCAATTTTCCCATTTAACTACTTTTGTTATTTGTAATACAATTTATAATGAATTGTAGAATAATCAATAAGTACTCAGATTTCATATCTGAGGACGGCTTTGCACACTTGAATGGCAGTGCGAATGTAAATATTTTGTATTTTCATAACAATATAAGTAACATCATTATGGAAATGATTTATTTATTCGTGCATGTGAATGAATGGTTGGATGTTGTTGTCAGTCTGCTAAAAGATTATGCTATGCTTGTGCAATTTTTTATTGTTGCTGTTGCTGTTGCTGCTGTAGTCGTTGTTGCTCGCACTCTTTGTTTTTGACATCAAAATCAGCATTCAATGTCAATTTAGAAATTTTTTTCAGACCTTAAGGATTCTCGACAAGGATATTTAGTATCAAATCAACATGAAACTATTAACAAATTATGTTGCTACGAATAAAAATCATGATAATGAAGGAAAACAATTTGAATAATGGTGAGATGATTCCTGCATATGCCATGTTTAGACTGAACATACTTTGGTTATAACAGAGAGAGAGAGAAACAATATTGAGGGAATGTACTGTACAAAATATTATGCACACCACACTACGTTCGTATTTTAAACAAATATACATACATATATATATTATTTCAATTGAACAACTGAACTACAATGAGTTTTAGTCAGGAAAATTTCTTAATCGGGCTGAAGTTCAGTACTTGCAGTTCTTGTTATAGAATGAAATATTCTATTAATTAATGTGATTTCTTAAAGAAGAATCACTTTGCAATAAAGTGATTTTCAGAATTTAACTGATAAACTTTTAAAACACCGATCCATGTGTGTGTTTTTTTTTTTTTGTTTCTACTGGTAGAAACATTCGTTATAATATTGTTACTTTGGATAAAATGTTATTTATCTAATATATTTGCTCCGTCTGACCGTTACTTAAGTAAAACATAAACATTTATTAGACATGATTAATTTTAAAGAAATAAATCACGTTTTCAACCCACAAACATGAGAAGTTGTGGTGGAAAATAGTCAAAAATAAAATCAGTAACAGAAAAAAATATATTAAGAAAATAGAACAGCAACAAAACCAATTGTAAAGCAGAGCACAATAAATTAGTGAAAATAAACACTTTTTTAAATAAGATGTGAGCTTTTCTTTGGTTCTTAACAATACAAAAGTTGTCATTCAATACATTGATTAGCAAATTTTTAAAAAACAAAACATTACTATAATGAGAAGCAATTTGAAGAATAGTGATTTGAAAGTATGAAACCAATGAAAGCAGTATTTAAGCAAACACCCTTAATGCAATTAATTTAATGCAGTTCTTTCAAATGGTGAAGGCAGAAGTGCAAGTGAAACATCGTTAAAAAGAAAAGAATTATTTAAAAGAAATATGTTTGTTTTAATTGTGCTTTTAGGTATCTTAAGTATACCGAGAGCTTTATCACAGCCCACTGCAGCTAAAAGGTAATTAAGAGTAACAAGAATTTAGATTCAAATAAATTAAATTTATTGAAAATAAATAATTGCAGTGAATTATTGACCAGCAAGAGTAGAGATGAGGAGTCGCGGCATAAGCGTCAAACGGCATTTTTTGATCTTTTACATCAGACCATAGAAAAATATGGCAATTGTGTGGATGAACACTTGGCGCATCTACAAGCTCTGGCTAATTATCCACAACAATTTTCACCTCCCTTTGCAACATGCCCGGGAGCTATAAATCCGCATGAGAATAACGCACATTTAAAGTGCACCAAAGTGAATTTGTGTGCTCTACAAAATCAACATTCTCCTACAGCACCAGAAAATTCTTATGATCCTAGGATTGCTAATGATAATCAAAATTTAACACCCCATTTCCTTGCTAATGGATCCACTAGAACCAGTGGCAGTAATCGTTATGGATTTGGAAATGCGCCTGATAAATTTAGTTCAAAATATTCCAGTAGAAATAATTTTACTTATTTTCCTGTTAAACAAATTATTTTAAACAGATCAGCAACTGGCGAACGTAAGCCGGTGTTGCCAACTTCTTTGGAAAATACCACCGTAGTAGAAACAGCTGTGGCCAGTGGAGTTGCAAATACAACTCCTTCGATTCAAACGAACAACTGTTCTTGCTCAGAAGATGCCAAGAATACAACGGAGTTGCCCCTCCCCAATAAAGTCGATAATGCAACAACGCCTGAAAAACTAGAAAATTGCTCATGTTTAATAACTCCCCAAACAGATTTAACAGCAAACAGTGCAACAGCATCGAAAAGTCTTGAAAGCAATCAGCACGACATTAAATTATCTTACAACGAATCATCTTCAATGAATCAAAATATAAGTTTATTATTCCAGCAATTGGATGAAATGGCTCATAGTGTAAATAATGATCATCTTAAGAAAATGTTGGAACAACTGAAAACCTACAAGTCAGCATTTAAAATTAATTTCAATGAAACAAATTCTTCAAACTCAAATCCATTAACTACCACAGCAAAACCAACTACAAATACAAAAAAATATATATACCAAAAGTTTAAAGAAGCATTTCAAAGAACGCAAAATTCTGACGTAAGAAACAAAAGTATCGAATTATCAAAGAATTTAAACGAAGACAATTTAAAAAATGAAAAAAATTGGCATAACTTCAAGCCAAACCAAATCGTGAAATCAATAAACTCCTCTATGCAGAGCTCAGAAAATGCAAATAATAACACTATTATTTTAAAAGCAATGAATCAAGCAAACGAAAGTAAAATTTTTCAAAGTGCTGCGGAAGTAATTATTAGCAATCAAGCTTTACAAGATTTAAGAGATGAAATGAAAGCTTTAATGTCATCTATAAAAGATAAAAATGCCAAAAGGGATTCTGAACAAAATCGTGCTAAGACAAGACAAGTTGATGCGAGCAAAAATAATGCAACTTACATAAATAGTCATCATACAAATAAAACAATTTCCAATATTTATGATCAATTGAATAACAATAATTTTCACACAGCGAATTTAAACAAAAGTTCAAATGCAAAATCTCCCCTGCCCAGTAAAAATAGTTCGAAAATTACTATTTCCATAACCAGTAACGGCAGCTTTAAGAATATTCAGTTTGAGCACAGCGATAAAAATTTTGAGACCAACGACAAGGAACAAGCGAATATGGGTAAGTGAATTTCTTTTAAACAAGTTAATAAATAAAGCAAACACTCAGCCTTATGGAGTAAGAAACATTAAAGAAAAATAAAACATATTTAGTAAGCGATAACTTAATCATTTTGCAAGTCCTCTCACACACACATCAAGTTTTATGGAACAACTTTTTAATACGAAATGCAAGTAATTTCTTCCACATTTGCCTGTTAATAGCATGGAAATTCGAAAGCATTTGTCTTTGTTTCAAATTGCAGAGTAGACTCCCAGAATACCAGTATTATTTAAAATTACAATTTCTTCAACAATTTAGCAACTCCAAATCCGCAAACTCAATCGTTGGACATGATGGGAACTGGCAGCAGACACGTAAACATCATTAAGCAGCCACAAATGAAAGGTAAAATCATTAATCTATTGCAGTCGAATGAAAAGACTTTCGGAACATGTAGTAAATTCCAACATAAAACAATCATAATATAAGTTTAAGGGAAACAACATTAATATGCAAACAAGGCGAATTGACTTTACCGGGTTGTGTCAATTCTACAAAAATTAAAAAATGTAATCTTATTCATATCAAGGCATATTCATATAAATTCGCTTTGAAAAATTCTATGTAATAAAATGTAGTGAAAAATGTGTGTTGATGTCTAAGGACGAGTTTACATCTGGCCCACATGTGCCCAAAAAAGCGTAACCACTATTTATTAATGAAAAATTGTTTGATTCAGACAAGTATTTATTAAGTTAAACAGTTTGATTAAAAACAAATAACTGTGCTATCGATGACACCTGTATGTGAATTCGCCTTGTACATACTTATCAAGGCACATTCATATAAGGTAGACTCGCCTAAATTCGCTTTAAAAAAATTATACTTTGTGTTAACATCTCAGTTATGATATTCAAATTAGAAGCGGCGAAAGTGGGCAGTTGAGACTACCCAACAAGGCTTATAATTTGAATATGCATTGGTTTTCATTCACCACACATTTTTCAGTAAATTTTTTTGACATTCAAACTTTTAGCAAAAGGCAAATTTATATAAGTTGTACCCAGCTCAATTCGCTTTGAGATATTTAAGGGTAGATCATGAATTCATATAAGGTATACTCAGTTCAATTCGCTTTGAGAAATTTATACATACTTTAAATGTCAAAAAATGTACTGAAAAATGTGTGTGTGCGAAGAAAATAATCACCTGATCCCTTGCGACCACGTAGTATGAATTCGCTTTGCTATAGCATTATTTTCTTTTTAAATTTTCATTTATGTTTTAGTTTAAAAAATTTAAGGCCATTTTCACAACGAATAATAGTATACTTTAAGAGTTTTGAAACTAGTATTTCAATACAAAATACTGGTTTCAAATTCCTAAAGTTTACTTTTGTATCGTTGTGAAAATGGCCCTTAAAATATTTAATTAATTTGCATATATGCGCACATACTCGTATGTAACACCGAATTTACATTACGAAATCTTTTATAAAATTTCATGAAATTTTTTGCATGAAAATTTTCATATTTGCTTTATCATATAGCAGCTTTATAGAAGAGAGAGACCTGTACATACAGACGTCCAAAGTGGCGTAGCATTAATCTCTGAAGCATTTTTGCCAACTTATTTGTCCAATTGGGCAAAAATAAAAGCAAGTTTCAGGCAGCCAATTTCATGAAAAACTCATAGTGCTAATTCTAAGTCAAAGATTTTTATTACACATAATATGTCTTTTTCTCCACTACAGCTCCTTATGCTGAACCCATATTGTCTGAAATGTATGCCAGCAAAACAAATTTTACAACAAAACCACCCTTAACTCTTTATTGGCATAAAGTTGAGGAAAAACCTTCAAAGTTAAAAAGAAAAATTCCCAATGAAGTTGTGAAGGCGTTTAAGTCGTTTGGTATCAATCATACGGAAAGCAGTGAAGAAGAGAACCTGCCAGTTGTACTGAGGAGTCAAGAAGTCGATTACTAAAGGGCAGGGAAGTAAGCAGATATCATGATTTTGTTCGCATACCATAATTCAAATTGAGTTTTTTATGCAATCTAATAATTTTTCAATATATTCGCATATAATATAATATGAATATTTTTGTAAAAGACTTCTAGACTCTTTGTCCCTTTATTTATAAATTTTCGAAAACATACTCATACGGAGAATAATTAGAGGATCAAATTGTTGCAAAAAAATGTTCCCAGTAAGCTTTCGGAAAAAATAGCTGAAAATATTTTATACTTAACAGGCAAGAGTTTTATGGTTTCATATTCAGATTCAGCTTAACAATATTCGAATGAAGGTCATTTTAATTAGATGTGAGTCGAACTCGTTTACTAGTTCAATCTACGATCAAACCAATTTTTCATTTCATCATCAATATTTTCGTAATATTTTTGTGTCATGCAGTGTAACTAAAGAAAAAAAAATTATATTTTTACTATTTGGATTTTCTATATTTATCCCAAAGTGTTAGGCCGGGTTTACATCTATGTGCCATGTGCCAAAGAAAGCGTAACGACTAATTACTAATGAAAAACTGATTAATTCAGACATGTATTTATTAATTTAAATAGTTTCCAATCATGTTGAATTCTATAAAACTGTCTACTAGTTATATATGAAACTGTTTAACTTAATAAATACGTGTCTGAATCAAACAATTTTTTATTATTACTTAGTGGTTACACTTTTTTTGGCACATGGCACACATGAAATGCCGGATGTAAACTCAGAATTACGCCTAAGAACACTATAATTTATAATGTTGTTGTTCAATTATTATGCCTTTTTGAAATAATCAAAAATGCATTCAATTATGCTGGGCATATATGTACATGTAAATACGTAAGTATGTAGATATGTACATACATACATACATACACGGTCAATTTAATATGAGGTAACAACAATTATCAGAAAAATTACACTTCAAAAAGAACGCGTGTCAAATTATAAATCCATAATGATACATTTGCAATAATAAAATTACGGAAAAATAATAATCAAATAAAAAAAACTCATGCATGACTCTTTAAAGGTAAATTAAAAACAAAAACAAACAAAAATACTGATATAGAAGCAGAGTTCAAAAGGAATGAATTAATTATTTTTAATTTGTTTGCTCTAAAAATTGCATCGGTTACATTGTGGAATGAAAGATATTTCAAAATTCTAGACACGTCGGTCTTTGTATAATTTTAGGATCGCATATAACATTTTTACGTTTAGTATATTTTTTTTAAGTTAGCTTCATACATTTGATTGATTTTGAACTTTGTTTCTTTAGAAAATGAATTAATTATTATTAATTTATATTGCGATATCAATTACATTATGAGTGTGTTAACAATATTTTTTCGGTTTAAAGATGACGAGCGAAGTCTAAGTAACAAACTAAGTTCATTAAAAATAATACGAAGGGAATAAAATAAAAATCTATTGCAGTTTATGACAGCTTGAAGCTTAATTTTAACGAGCTTAGAAACAAAGCCATTCACCTCTTCTAGTGAAGCCGATCGAGTCTTAGGATTGCACCCTACAATTGTTTTATGAATTTTTATTTTTAAAGTACCCACAAAACAGTCATCGTTTTACTTCTTAAAGAATGCTACACTTTCCTAAATTTTCAGACGAATTTTAAAATAAATGCAACTCTGGAGCTTGTAATAATTCATTACATCAGGGTTGCATTTTCTCAAAAGCCCTGCAATTATTTAGGAAAGTGGCCAGACCTAAAAAAATATCCCCTTTAAAAAAACTTTCGTTTAGAAAAAGTATCAACTTGAAGCCGGCTCTGGAAAAGTACGCACTTACATATAAAAACGTATTTTTAAAAGACTATTTAATTTTTCACCCTATATATATTTTTTTTTTGCATAAAATAAAATTGGAACGAAGAATTTAATGGAACAGTAAAAAATATTTAATGACACTGAATTTTATTTCAACCAAACATCTGTTCGAAAATTTGTTGGGAATAATTTCTTCCGTGCAGGAGTGAAAAACAATTTACTACATCAGGGTTGCATTTTCTCAAAATCTGTGCTATTTTGCAGGAGTGTGACCAGACTTGAAAAAAATATACGTTTTTAAAGAAATTTCTTTCAGAAATAAAAATCTACTTCAAGCTTTTTCCTCTTAAAAAGTAGATACTACATATAAAAACGTATCTTTAAATAAACAAGTACTTCACTAAAATTCCAACATGTTAAAAGACCATTTTATGAAACTTTATCTCACTTATGAATGCATACCTTTCCGACCTGTATTTTTTAAGAATGAAAAGTCAAAACATAATTTATTTGTAAATACAGAAACAATTTGATAAGCAAAATATATCATACCAGCAGCAAAAAATAACCGTTACTTATCTAACAGTTCTGTAATAGAGAGTAACAGCGGGGGAGAAAGCCTGCGCTGTGAATGTCTTCAAAGGAACTAAGAGATTGTATAGCAGAAAGGGCTTATTCGCACATATTATTCTACAGTTGACACTATAAACAGGGAAATAAAAGAAAATGCTGTACACATTTCGCATTTAGGTGCTGGTGGTTAATACGATTAAACGGACGAGATTTTCTGCAGCATTAACAAAATCGAAAGAAAAAAGTTATTGCAAAAAGAAATAATATATTTCTTATATAAATGCATAAATAAATATTAAATGCCATCAATAGTTAAAATCTTAATATTAAACACAATTTGAGTATAAAATACATATTCACAAAATCAACACAAATCCTGTGTATTTTTTTTTTTTTTTTTTGTTAATGAAACCTAAAAAGTGTTAAATGTTTTAGTCAAATTTATAGCTGAAAAAAAATCTTTTTAAATTAAGTAACTATTTGTTGTCTGTTATTTATATAAAATAGTTAAATAATTAAGCATAGATAAATAAATTTAAAAAAAAGCATTTATTAAAAAAAAAGTGTTAAGAAAATTCTTCAGTTGTTACAAAAAAATATACACATAAAAAATTCTTCTATACCAACTTATAAAAGAACTTGTGTTTTTTTTTTTTGTTTCTTATGTTGGAGAAGGTGAAATGTCCCACAAAATAAATCATTCAATAACAATTAAAACAATACCACCACAAACACTACCAACGAGAATGAATAAAAATGTGAATGTGCAAATGAAAATACTTGCAACCTCGGCACAATATCAATCGATATATTTAAAAATAAATTAAACAAAATTTATGTACATACATATAAGAAATAATCCAAAAAAAAAATGATTAAAACAAATGCCACGAGCAAGAAAAGCTCTTAAGCAACTGAAGAATTATTAAAAGTTAAAGTTAAACTTTTTCCCCAAACCATCCATCATGATAGAGGACAAAAACAGGTTAAATATTAATACCACTGCCATCGAATAAACAAAAATATGTTAATGCAAAATAGGGAAAACACAAAGAAATTTTTGGCAAAAACTAAAAGTAATTTAACTTTTGGCTGGAATTAATTTTGGCAACCTTATACGTATGTATGCATGTATGCATGTAGGTATATATGTATGTATATTCATCCAGAGAAATATATCATTTAAGAGAATGAATTCATTTTTGGTATTAATTCATATATGATCTTGGAAATATAATCATTGGATCTTCTTGGAAATATAATCATTCTTGATAAATTTTGCGAAACAATACAAAAATTTAAATAAAAATATTTGACAGATTTTAAAAGCAAAATTTTTTTGTTTTAGAAAATGTAATTTTAACAAAAAAATTATTTTTTTTATTATTTTCCCATCGTCATCGACAAAAAAGGCGATCATTTTATTATGAAATATTTTTTTCCCCAGAACAAGAATTTGCTATTCGGCCCAATCATGAACAAAAATTCTGCACGAAGTGTTTTTTCACTTCCCTTTTCTCCTATTGCATAAGAATTTGTTTCCCCCTTTTCAGCCAAATGCGGGAATAAAAAACTCCTTATGAACGCAGTTGAACTTCCCTTTTTATCTAAAAATTTTTCCCTTGCAAAACAGAAGGGAATTTACATAAAAATATCAATAATACTCCAGTAAAACAAAATTTATATAAGTAAATAAAATATTATTTAATAATTCTTGTATTTCGAAAAAAGCTCTATTAATGCCCAAATACATAATTTGTAAACTTTTTTTATATAGTTTGTCAAGTTGTTGAGTTTCAATAATTTTGTTTATACATATTTGCACGCCAAATAAAGAAAAATAAAGGAGAAACAAAGTATCAAAAACAAGCAAACCATGGGGCTTCGGAATTCAGTGATGCCACTTATTATTCTGAATTTCCCATGAATTTTTGTTCAAAGCTACACAGACGTTAAAAATTTAAAAATAAAATTATTTAAGCCAAAATAAAACATTTTAAATAAAACATGCAAGTTTTCTTATATGTATATAAATATTTTTACCTTTTAAATATATTTATTGTTGCCCAAAAAAGGATGTGAAAAATTAAAAATGGATTCAAAATCGAATAGAGGTTGCATATAGACTTTGCTCAATCAACAGACAAACAAAAATTCTGACATAGTCTTTTTTTATATCTGCACCAACACACACTCTGAGAGATAAGACTTTTGCTTGTTGGAGTTTTTTTTTTTTTTTTGAGAAGGCAGCTACCAGCATAGTGTTAGTAAGAATTTTAAAGCTTTATTTTTTTTTTATTAAATTAATCATTGCTTCCAAAGTAATTTCCGTACACCCTTTTATTCTTATAAAAATATTTCCCAAAAATAAAACAAACACTATTGTTCTTTTCGTAAGCTTTTCATTATAGAATGTGACCCTAAGCAAAATGTAGAAAAATATCTATACTACAGAAGCGATAGTATGGCAATACTGTCACGGTAGAGATGATACCGCAGCAAGGGAATGAGCAATTTCAAATTTCCCTTCCACACAAAATATGCTTTCCGTACAATGGCGGACCAGAAGAAGACCCGCTAATTTTATTCATATATAAAACTAATTCTGCTTAAGCTCTTTGTTTTTTAATTATAAAAATTTATTCCAATATTCACCTAATGCTTCGTGCAGCTTCTTCGGGAAAATATAGCAAATTTCATTATAATTTTTTTTTAATTCAAAAACAAAAATATCAAGGAACTAGCATTGTTTTTCGACGTTTTTATTTAATTCAAAACTAGTACTACGGATTTGAATGATAATAAAAGCAAACGTACTGAACAATGCGGTTCCACATCAGATAGTCTTAACTGCTAAGGTGATTATTTTCGCCGCTTGTGATTTTAATATCTCTCAGATGTCAACAGTACATTTGTTACATCTTAAGTAAGGCAAATTCATATAAGGTATACACGCCTCAATTCGCTTGGCAAAATTTAATGTAAAAAAAAATGTGAAAAATGTGTGTTAACATCCAACGTATATTCAAATTACACGCGGCAAAAATAGTCACCTAATCGATTGCGACCACCTATATAGTATTGATTCGCCTTGATGCCTTGATGCCATGAATTTCTCAAAGCGAATTGGGGCTGGTCCATCTTTTTACAATTTTAATGACTTGTTGTCTTGATTGATTATGTTTTTCTATGTAGAAAGAAAAATAGCAAGATTTGCCATTAAAATAAATATTCGTTATTGATGAACCCAAATCAAATTTCATTCGCTTAGAATGCGAACGTATTGTTTCGTTGAACAGGCTTTAAAAAATTTATTTTGAATAAGTTAAAATCTGTATTACCTACAAAAAACAAAATTGATTTTTGCTTTTGCTTTTGTAAAGTGTGATCAATCACTAGTAGTTGACAATAATTTTGTAAAATTCCCATGAAAGTTGAACTTCAACTGTTTTTAAAAACGGAATAAGAATTCATTCTTTTATATTATTTTTGGTACATGTTTGTATATTTATAATATATGTACATACACACATACACTTACTATATGTATTACAAATTTAACTGCAGTACAATACTCTGCTTACAGTACACAAGAACAATCAACAAAAATAATAAACAGCAACAGAAAAAAGGAAACAATAACAAACAGAAAAAAAATATTATCTAAACTAGGCCATATCATTGGCACACTTTGTACATTGTATTTGAGCATTTTGAAAATGTGAGCGTATACTTCTAACAAATTTTCAACTAAGCAGCTTCCTTGTTTTCCGTTTCAACGAGAAAACGAGACGAACTATTTCAACACGAGCGCCACGCACTGTCTATTTACGAGCAATTTTAATTTTTTGCATTTGACAGGGGCTTTTCATCACATTGTTGTTGCTGTTTTAGTTTTTTCTTGGAAAATTTGTGAGCAGTTTAATCACCAGCAGAATACCAAGAAGGTAAGTCAAAGATTTATTTAAATATTATTTTTTTTTCAAAGGTGCGAATGCATTGTTTTATTTATGAAATATACTTCAGTAGTTTTTATTATATTATTTACTTAAATTTGATTAGCTTTAATTTTTTTATTATATTTCGTGGTAACTTTTGATAAAAAAAATAAATAAATTTAATTAAACATTCGAATAAAAATTATTCGCAAGAAATGGTTCAACCCACCAAAGTTGGCGTAGTAAAAAAATAATTGTAATTATTCGAAACAAAATCATTCGAATAAAAAGTATTCGAATAAAAATTTTTCGAACAGAAATTGCTTTAAGAAAAATTAATCGACATATTAATTGACTTATTCGAGTAAAAATTGTTCAATAAGGCTATTTGATTTATAATTATTTTATAGTTATAAAATTAGCAGATTTTAATTAAACTCTTCATAAAAATTTATACCATTTACATCAAGTTTTTTTTTTGTTTTAATTTATCAAGATTTTTTTATCCAAAACAAAACCCATTAAAAGCAAATTTTCCAAAACTACAACCAAACAACTGCAATGTAGCCAATTTACACACCATTTTATGTACACAGGCTGACTTTTTAGTACAAATTAAAACAAAACCACAGTTGCATCACTAGTTCTACTATATTTTAAGTAGATTTTGACAAAATCTAATGACAAGCTAGATTTTGTTTTATATGGGAAATCTACTAGACTTTGCCCGAAATCTTGTAAGTACTAGATTGTGATCAAATGTAAACGCTTTACTAGTATAATAAAATATTTACGGATTAGCTAAATTAGCATAAAAACTTCTTTCATTTTTCTTATGCAACTTCGTGCAAAAGTTACTTCCTTACAACCGTGTGTCGCATGGCAATTCTATTTCTTTCTTTGTGAATAAGATAAAGAATTAATTACATATATTTTGTGTATCTCAGAACTTTGCATGACATTTGCTTGATATTTAATTGTTACTATGTTAACTAAAAGGAAGTATTATGCAAAATAAAAAGCATATAATTTTTTATTTTTATAACAAACTTATAACAAAATAAACAAATTCAAGGAACAATTGTGAGTGACTGACTTACACATTTTCGAAATTACTATTCTTGACTTTTGATGTTCTCAATGTCAGCTCGCATTAGTGTAATTCTATCTATCTCCTTATTTGGGGTTTCATGCATGAATTTCAATTGCAAATTAACTTTTCAAATAACATCCTGTGTCTTTATAAGGAATATACTCGTCAACATTGAATGCGATGTAGATAAAAGAATATAAATACATATGTAGTACATACAAGCACACACATGCATAATATAATAAATTTTTATACAAACAATATTATTAATGAAATAAAATCTACAAGTTCTTAGTAATTTATTACGCATGAAGATACGAGTGTAATAAGTGCAGACAAAAGTTACACACGTGGAAACAAATAATGTCAGTTATTCATGAAATTTCATACATATATAAACCTGTTAATATGTATGTCGCAAGTATTTATGTACATACATATACATTTGTATCTATTGTATATATTTATTTTTTTATATTTTTACTTGCAGTAGGTGTAATTTTTTTATATTGAAATTGTATTCATTAAAGAATTTAATTGCTTAATTTGATGAAAATTCCGATGTGTAAAAAAATAATTTTTCTTTTCATTGTAATTAACAGCAATTTTTTGGGAAACGCCTTAAAAGTTATTTTTGACTACAACATATTTTTAATGAATTCCTTATTGTTCAAGGTCAACAATCATAATCGTTTTACATTTGTCTCTTAAATCGGAATTGTTATATCAATGAATTATTTGTAAGTTAGACAAAATTATCGCGGTTCAAAAAAATTTATTTTTGCTACAAGTCAAAACTTACATCACCGATTTTATAGAAGAATAACTTTTCACTTGCACTCTCAACAGCAAATGAAATTACCATACACCACTTGCTGTGTGAAATATATAGCTAATGATCTTTTTAGGTTAAGAGGTTGCCTAGGAAAGTGAAACTATTCGACTCACTTCAGTCCATTCAATGAGATCTCTTTGTGTTAAATGATCTATTTATGTGACGTCAAAAATTTTTCCACTCACGAAACAATTGGCAACAAAAAAAGCCCCACTACGGAGTCTTCTATTTAAAGAAGAAACTATTTGCGATCATGCACGATTATGCATAAACATTTAATTTAACGAATACTCCGCTTTTCGAACTCACAATTTAGTGTACGGTCAATATTTTCCCACATAGTCGTAGTATGCAAAAACCAAATAAAATTGTATTCGATATAATGAATTTATTCAAAAACAAAATAAAAATAATAAAAAGCATTTGTTACTCAATTTACAAGATTAGTTGCATTGTGGATCATGTATTGAAATACTTTTTTGCTTTACATACACACAAAAAAGTAATATGAATAATTTCGTAATATCAATTAAAATATTTGTAATATCAATTAAATTTTTGAATTTAATTGAATCGATTAAATTATTAATTGAAAACATTGATTGGTGAATACTTTTTGCTGTGTACTGGTGAACAAGCATATGTATATCACATTGCTAAATGTCAAAGAATATGACGGGTAACATTTTTTTTAAACACAAGTCCAATAGCTTTCGAAATTATTTGTTCTATTTCCTAATTTAAATATTTCTTTGTTTATTTTATTAACATTTATTGCTGAAAATATCTACGGCCACACGAGCATTAAGTTTGGCAATTATTGTCGTGGGAATTGTCAAATTCTGCTGCCATCAACAGATATTAACGTGTGGTCCACACGTACGCGGTCTGCATATAATATTATTGTAAGACATATTCAGCAATTCAGTTAAAATATATTACTCAGCACAAACTGTTAAATACAAATGATAACTATTTATTTTTTTACGTAAAGACAAACAAATTTATAGCAATTTTCAAATAAAAACAAAAAGTTCAAATAAAAGATCTATTTATTAATAATGACAGAATTCATCATCATCCACAATAGCAATAATATTTATTATTTGCTTCACATTTTTATTTCGAGCGCTCATCTTAAAACAATAAATAAAATTACCTTCTAAAGCAAAAAAATTCAATTTTATTTTTAAGACGTACGTGTACGTTTACTTGTTCACCACCTCTAGTTCCAATTACCATGTTTATACGCGCACTATTTTCAAATAAATATATTTGCAATTAAATTAACTGACTGTTTATACGGCACAGCAAAAGTAAAAAAGAATTGGTATTGCTTTTATATACTACGTTTATACGAACGGCTTATTTGCAAATAAAACTGTAAATTGATGCCATATTGCTGTTTTTATTGCGACTTATTAATTCAGAAAACTATTCGCGATTAACGCACTATTTGCAAATGAAATGCTTGAGGTTGCCACACTTACATATGTTTCCTAATTAAAAACAATAAATTGATGAATATTGCACAAAAATCATTGATAGAAGAAAATAATGACAATAAAAAAATTATTATTTGTTATTTTATACATGTACACAAGTTTTTTGTAAACATAAGCAATATTTCATTTACAATGCCGTATAAACAGTGAGTTAATTTATTTGCAAAAATTTTTATTTGCAAATATTGCGCGTATAAACGTAGTAATAGAAAACTTATTTATCTTGCCAAAAAAAAATTTTGTAAATAGTCATTATTTTCTTTTCTCAATATTTTTTGTGCAATATTTATAAATTTTTTATTTTGCTCATAAAGCAAACATTTGTAATAGTGGCAACCTCAAGCATTTAATTTGCAAATAGTGCGTTAATCGTGAATAGTTTTAGTGAGTTAGTAAGTTGCAATAAAACAATTATATCGCAACAATTGACGGTTTTATTTGCAAATAAGTCGTGCATATAAACGTAGTAAATGTTGAACACTAGCCCCATATTCATAAAATTTAAAATGAATTTGAGATATATTTTATTTCAAATTTTTCATACAAAATTTTCCTAAAATAGATTTCAAATTAATTTTATTTTTTTATGAATGTGGGGGTAGAAATTAAACGCGGTTATTCTGCCGGCGCTATTTATTGCTTGTATTAAGGCACAAAATATTGCTCTAAGGGTCATTATTGTCAAATTGACAGCTTAAAATTGCATCACAGATGGGAATTCTCAATGACATTTTTAATTAACTGTTGATTTTATTATAAGATAATTTAAAAAAAAATTGGCTAAATTTTTTAATAAATATGCTATAACAGTCTACCTGTTTGGGATAATCAAAGTAAGTTCCGTTGCTGCAATCATAGTTGCTTTAAGATGTTGTTCAAAATAATGATATTACGTTGGGAATTGTTTCTGTAATGAATGTGATGATCAGGCCGTGAAACAAGTTAGTCTCGGTTCACATGCGTCAACTTTTGTTGATCAACTCTTATTTAGCTATAAGAAAAACGTAGAAGGAAATACAAATAGTTTTTATTTCTATCAGCTGATCGGCAAAAGTTTCACAAGTGATAAACAGGACTTAATGTTTTATGTATTTTTGTATCATACCAAGCCAATATGTTTATAATCCATTTCGATGGAAAAACTTCTCGTAAGATGCAAAAGGCAAGCTGCATCAAAGTTATACGCATGACAAATCTGCTTACTTATAGCGAATTAATAATTTTTGCTAAGTAGTTTTTATTTTAAGCACATTAATTTGTAGCAATTTAAAGTTATTGTTTAAATTGTGTCACATTTGCTTTTGATTTTATTTATATGAGAATAAAAAATAAATAAAATCATTTGAAATCAAATCGAATCAGCAAGTTTCATTCTCTTTGTTTCCTTTTCCGACATTTACAATCAATACAAAGTAATAAAATCTATTATGATAAATTTACACACGCCAACAAACACGTATACACAGACAAACACATACATACATACATACATATGTATCTACTGGCCACTGTGCGAAAAAATATAGATAAACACATGCATGCATACATACATAAAATCAATCAAATTAATAAAATAAATTTGATTTCCCTTGCATGCATTTGTGTATGTATGTGTCTTTCAATATGTGTGCGTTTGTGTTTGAGTATGCGTGCCTGTTTGCAAATACAAATCAATTCAATGTTGTTGGTTCGATTGTTATTGAATCTTTAGTTTCTTTTTCCTTGTCTCCAACCGAACAGCTGAAACATCTTATGAAATGATATTGATTTTCTTTAATAGCAAAACCACGCTCGTGCTTAATAAAATTCATTAAAATTTCCCATAACGCAGAGAGACTCTGCTTCATGTGGAGCTTATGCATGTTTAACATACATTTGCATTTACATATTGACACGAGGCACACGAAGAGCTAGTTCATCGCAAACATGAAGCAGCAATACAATAACACGCATACACTTTACCTTATTAGACTAAAAGTATGTACATATATGTGTGTATGAATGTGACACATACATAAATTTCTAATTTTTTTTCTATTATCAGCTGTGCGAATTAATTCCAGTGATTTTTGTTCAGAAGTGGATGTAAAGTGCATGAAATGCAAATAATGGATGCATATTGAATTCAGCAAATTACGATCTTCGGGATCACAAATTTGATTCCTGGCTAGATCCCTCGTATTCTATCAGTTAATGTAATTTCGGCTACATAATTTTGAAAAGTTGATGTATCTTGGAAACCGAAAAAGACAAACTCTTGAAATTTTCAAAAACGCAAAAACTAAAAATCCCAAAATAAAAAAATCGCCAAAACGAAAAAAGCGCTAGAACTAAAGAAAATAGCTAAAACTAAACTAAATCGCCAAAAACGTCACAACTAAAAAAAAAATACCAAAACCCGAAAAAACCGCCAAAACTAAAGAAAATCGCTAAAAACCGAAAAAGGTGTAAAAATTTCTACATCAGGTATGATATTCGATTATACAGGCTAAAGTTCGTATAGTATAACATATGTAATGTCCGTACGGAAGGGCCTTTGGTCCTTCTCGGGCCAAAAGGGTCGGGGTGTGCATACACACTCTTAAATCATTTATTATTTTAATTTTTATTTGCATTTGAATGAGTATCAACATTACAACCTTTTCCCCGAATTTATGTTGCTGAATTGTTTACTTTTCAATACTTTGAAAGAGTATCTATCAATGGGTATATCAAATTTTAATCATTGTGATTATGTATACAACATTTTATAACCCGAAAATTTATAGGAATTTTATGATATGCTGTGTTAAGAAAAGCTGAGTGTGCCTTCTTTTGGCGAAAAACTAAATTTTGCAAAATACTAAACAAAGGATTTCTTTAATCTCCTCACAAACATAATGAAAATAAATCATAATTTGATCAAATTTTCGTTGTGGCAGCATATTTCATTTCTAAAAATATTAAATCAGTTTCCAATTTATTAGATGTTACTATATTTTGTTGTAGAAATTAAGACAAATAATAAATACTTTACACATAGGTACTCAGAATTTCATTCAATAGATATTTCATATAAAATTACAAGTCAAGACAAATTATAATAAACAAAATGTTTAACTTATAGTTTGCATAATTGATGAGTCTGGCCAGTTAATTTACAGCAAAATGTGTAGTGGAGCTGAAAAATAAAACACCACGATGGCGCCTAAAATTATAATGTGGTTTTTGCAACAAAAAAAAATGGCAAAATTAGCGAGCGCAAATCAAAAATTTCACAACATGTTCTGTTGTTAACTTGACGTGCTTTTTTTTTTGCACACACGAAGAATTTTTCTTCATGACCCACATTTGCCACAAATACTGGCACCAACACCACCACCATTACGTATCACATATTTTCTTCCTGAAGAGGCAAAATGTGTAATGAAAATGAAAGAAAGTTTACAAAAAAAAAAAAAAAAAGATTATTCAAGTTTATTTTAAGGTTAGCAACAAAAAAGATAGAAAAATGGATACATGCACACACATGTGTACATATATACATACATACATTTATATCACTCAAACACATGCTTATGAATGTTTATACTGAATGTAAAATAAAATAGGCGTTGTTAACCCACTAATACCAGCCATCCTTTTGCATTAGCCGGCCGTATTTATAGTACGCAAATATTTCCTTCTATAAATCCCATAGTCGAACATGTGCAATACGATAATACTTTTTTGCCCAGCTTGTCAAGAATGGGTTCCAAGTTACGAATACATGTTTATTTTTCTTGAATAGTATTAATGTTGTTTTAATGAACGTGTCTAAAGATATTTATCTGTGTCAAGCACGTAAAAACACATTTAACTCAAAAAATTAAATATGTTTTGACGTAACATCGAAATACATGCATACGTGTATATGTATATGACAGACATATAATGTTTAAATTAGCGAATGGAAATGCCTTTGAAATGTTGTGAGAGAAAAAATTAAGGAAATGTTCAAGGTTAAGGTTAAGTTGCATAGAAGCAGCGTTGCCGGTTTATCCTGGAATTTAATGTTTTATCTATATGAAGTTTTGTTTTGTTATTATTATTAAAATTGTATTATAACTTTATAGAATTTAGGACTAAACTCCCAATTAAATATTACCCTCAAATCAAAAAGCTTATGTTTTAAGCTTTTTCTTTTTCTAAACCCTGCTTTAGGTTTAGCTGTAAAGAAAATAAGAAGTAAAACATGCTAAATAATTGAGAAGAAGATATGTGAAAAATTTGCAGATAAATTAAAATAAAAATTGCTAATGATATACATATTAATGCTAAATGCTAAATTTATATGCTAAGACGGCCACAGTGATTGCTATTACACATATAAATGTAAAATTGAGAATAGCTAAAAATGCGCTGATTCTTCTAAAGGCC
Organism: Nowickia ferox; assembly: GCA_936439885.1. Classification (NCBI taxonomy): domain Eukaryota; kingdom Metazoa; phylum Arthropoda; class Insecta; order Diptera; family Tachinidae; genus Nowickia; species Nowickia ferox. Next base: position 108,794,350 of record OW387026.1, on the reverse strand, counting down.
ATGACTCACTATTCTATACAATCGTAAGGCTTAAAAAAAATATGTCATAGACTCCATCATACCACTGTTGTATTTTCTCAAAAATCGCACGATTGTGTAAGATAATGTACCACGGACTTAAATTTCTCTCTTAATGGGTTAAAGGGTTTGCTGGCTAATTTCGTTCATACAAATTATATTCATTTCAATGTCAAAGAAGCAAACTCCCACATCAATCTTCATGCTATAAAAACTTATAAAATGATGTTGTTTAATGGAAGTTCGTCCTTATATATTTACTTTAATATATATATATATAAAAGTTTAGTAAGTTTAGTATTTGCAACAATACATTTGAATTTATAATTTTAGAGAAAAGGTCTGACAATTTGAAATGCTGTTACTATGGAATCTATTCTGCATATTGAAGAAATTTATGTACATAATGTTTTGTGCAAAAATATTACGAATTTCCATAGTTTTATTTACAGACCAGCTTCATAAAAAGGAACAAGTTATTATCATCGATCATATTTTTTACACAAAATAAATAAACTTTATGTATGTTTAACATTTGTTAACGCACTAATAAACCCAAATTATTATTTTACTTATTCCGTAAAATATTTTTTTTCTATTACAATTACATTGAAATTGATTATTGAGGGGTTAGCTGGATCATATGCGCATTTCACTTTTGCTAATGCAGATCATCAAAAAATATCTTAGAACATTTAGAGATACATATTATGTTAAACTGTTATTTAAACAAATGAGAAGTTCAACCAATATCAAAGTTGAAACAATTTCTCAGTAATCAACATGCTTTTTCTATTTTCTTACTGTTTTTTCACATTATTTAACAAAAACACTGCAGGAGCAATCAGTATGAATATGAGACATTCTTCAATTACTTCTCGCCTATTTATGATTTCTTTATTGTTTTGTTTTTTTTTTACTCAACACAGAGTTGTTTGTCATTGCCATGTACTCATACTCGTATATTAAATTAGATAGATAAATTTTATAAATATATTCTCCAGCACTTCTGTATTTCGTATTCACAATAATTCATAAACAAAAAAAATTTTTTCTTTAATATACAAAACTTACAATTAGAGAAATTAGACTTTTGCCCCGATTGTTTTCAAAAAAAATCTGGCATCTCTATTTAATAATACAGCGCTCAGTGCGACTTTCCGGCTTAGCAAATACTTTAACATTATACTCGTATCTGTTTACTTTTAATATGATGTAAAAACGCCATTTGTTTTGCATGCAAAGCGGTTGGATTTCTGCTCGCTGTGCAGAGAATTTTCCATGATAAAACATTTCTCTTTGTTGTGAGCCGGCAAAAAATTATTAAAATTCTCAAATACAGTACGTATAGAGATTAAAATAGTATTTTTGTAATTTTTATAGTATTTTTGTTTACACATTTTAATATAATTGAAAAGCGGCAAACTCTTTAAAGATAAGTAGAAGCAAACACAAGTAATATATATATAATCGCAAAAATATGTACTTATATACGATTTGCTCATATTGCTACATTTTATATTTCTCATAGCATTTGAAAAAGTTTTCGCGCTCGTTTGAGAAAACGCTTTGTGCTTTTCTATAAAGCACATCTAGTCCATACTTTTTCAAAAACCCAATAGGTGCAACACGGATCAATAAAAACGCATTTAGCGTTGAATTCAAGCGGATGTGTGTAGCAGTCGTAGAAAAATAGTTCTCTATGGCGAACAATTAGTCAATGTCATGTTTCATGCACACATGTGTGTATATGGGTTTTTTGTAGCTGCGCTATTTATTGCGAGATAAAGGAGTTAGGACGTGATTTTCGTAACAAAAATAATCAACAGTATTACAGTTATAAATTTATTTTTGTTTTGATTTCTTTGTACTTAAAACCTGAGCACGAAAATAAACGTAACAAATTGCTCGATTTTGTTTTGCGTGGTTCTTTGAAGTGAGTGAAACAAAAACAATTAGAATTAATTAGACATCCTGAATTTATCAAACTTGCAGCGTGAACGCAAAATCAGTTGTTTATGGTTTTAACGTTACAACCAGGTTTTAAATTCAGGTGTGAAAATGCTATTAGAAGGAGAAAGGTTGCAAAAAAAATATATGTAGTTACATATTCGTATTTAAGATATTCAGTGTTGTTGGGTTGCCACTTGCCAAAATATTGTTACGTATGGTAACTGACAACTAAAAGTTGCCAAATATATTGTTTATATTGGCAATAACGAATTTTTAGTAACAACACAGTTTTTAAAACAAAAAAGTATTGAACTTAAAATATTAAAATTAAATTACAACTAACTAATACTTCTTTCTGAAAGCGAAAATATGCTTCGAAGCTAAAAAAAGAAATTGTTGGTTAAAAATTATTTTAAGCATTAACATATTAACATAATTTGTATTGCCTAATAGATGCCACATTTTATACTTTCTACTCTTCATTGAAAAATAATTCCACTGAACTAATCATCTTTATGTAAAGTAAGTTTTTAAGCACTTTTAGTCAAAAATTATATTTTGAAACTTTTTTTAATTATTTTGAGTAGCCAAATCTGTCATAATCCTATTTTCGATAACCATTAGGCAACTGGAGAAAGTGCCCAGTGCGTTGTCAGTTGAAAACGGTTGCATTGCATAATCGAGCCATTAGTAAAATAGTCATCCTTATTGCAGTTGTCAACATCAATGTCACGTCAATACAATACCAAAAAAATTGGGGCTTGTCTACTCGCTCTCGAGAACAATTTTGTGCTAAAGACAGTCTATTTTTCTTCCTTAAGACCCAGAAAATAGCATGAGCCTGTCAATAGATTTCACCTGTTTTCAACAACGGGCAGACAAGCCAAATTTTTTTGGTATTATATTAACGTGACGTCGATGTCGACAACTGAAATGAGGATGAGTATCTCTTGAGTGCATGACTCTACATGCAATGGGCACGTTTTTAAATTTCTAATTTGCTAATAAATAATTAATAATCCTTTTCCCCTGATTTTCTTTTCAAATGTTAACATTATTTTTTCTAACTATTTCAAATGCACCAACACAACAAATAAAAACCGAATATAATTACAACGTGGGATTTTTGCCACCTTTTAACAATGTCTGCTGCAAAGAAAAACTATTTAAAATGCAGGTCACTTTAAAATTGCAAGAGACTAATGAAGCTTAAGAGAACGGTTGCAATAGAAAACCAAGCATTGCAAGAGATTTTTTCTAAATATTCTCTACTACTTTGAAATGTATTTTTAGTTGTTTAGAAAAAAATTCAACTTTTCCTCTCATTAATTGTAATTTTATGCATTTACGTATCCCTTTTTTATTGGCTTATTTTTTAAAACATTTATTTAAAAAACTTTTTATGGACGTTTGAAAAATTATTTTTTTAAACTCGATTATAAAAGACTTTTTGGAAAAATTGTGATATATAAGTCATAAAAATAAAAAACTATCATCTTTTTCACGAAAAGAGCCTCCTTTAATAAAACAATTTTCAACAAAAGCCAACAAAGCTTAAGCGACATAATATTCGAATCTAAATTTTTTTACCAAAATTGTCTAATTGCAATCGTAAATAATCGATTTTCATCAACAAAAAAAAAAACGAGCTCCAAAAAATGTATCAATTAAACTTTTTTGGCGGTTATGGCTCGTTATATTTTAGTTTAATTGGCAAGTACGCCAAGAGCTGTTATTTCATTTGAAATCCTAAAATTTTTATTATTATTCCCCCTTGTTCCGTAACTAATTATCAAAACAACACCAAAAAATTAACACTTACCATTTTCTAAAATAAATAAAAATAAATAAAATATTTAGGAGCTGTCAATGGTGTGCAATTGTTTTTGATAACGAATAAAAAAGTGATAATGTTTCTATATTACTTCTCACAAAAAATTCTTACATATAAAATGGCAGAAAAAGCGCTAAGCTAGCCATACTGTCTGTGTGCATCTGGTTTATTTTTGTCTATGTAAGAGAAGAAGAATAGTCAACACAAATATAAGAGACACAAATTCAACTTTCTTCAATGGGAGATGAACTAAAAAGAGTCTTCTTTTTCAAACCAAAAATTCAATGAAAAAAATAAAGCTGATGCATACGATTTGCAACTTCAGTTCAACATGCGACCTACGGAAACAAACAACAGCAAGGCGAAAATTACAAGTGCTTAAGAAAAACAATATTATTTCAACTCAGAATAATGCAAAGGAAATAAAACGGAACAGGAAGTTTTTGTTTGAGTGCGTGCTTGTGATTTAAAAATATTATTGAAGAAAATATATTACAGTGTTAATTAAAAATTTAAATTATTTTGATGTGATAAAACTCAAAAGGAAATAAAAGTAAATAAAGGAAACTAAAAACACAAAACTCCCTTTCGTAATATATTCTGTTTTTTTTTTGTGTGTGTTTTTTATGAAGGTGTTATTGAACTTAGTGCATTTGAACAAAGAAAAATCAGTCAGTGTACGTAAACGTTGCTGATGATTGTCTGCTACGAATAAAAATTTTCTTCTAAATAACGAAAATTAAATTCTTTCCTTCAGTTGCCAAGACCACTCGTTCATAGATGTTAGTTTGTTTTTCATAACGAATAATAATTATGTATATAAAAATAATAATTATATAAAAAAAATAAGAAAATGAAAACACAACAACTCCCGTTCATTAACAATACGTGCCACAGTAAAGAAAGTACCAAAAGTGCCGACAACAACACAGCCAACACTATAGAGGCTGATGAGACAAAAAAACTTATTAATTGTAGTTCCACCAGCATTGATAATATCTCAACAGCATCGGCCCACTCCCCACAATCATCTCAGTTTGTCCTCTGCATGGCAACGACAACAAAAGATAGGACCAAACAATCAACATCATCATCATCATCATCATCAAACAGTCACCATCCAAACAATGATAACCGGTGTGTATATTCTGAACATTGCGAAGCTTTTGTTTTGTTCCAGATACTTTCTTTGTTTGTAAATACTTTACAAAACTTTATAAATAGATACGAATATACATAAATACGTGTCGTATTTACTTTAGTTATATTCTTTGTTTGGAAGGTGTTATAGCACTTAATTTTATACAAATTTATCTTATCGCGTATCGAGTTTCGTTAAGAGGTTAATCAAGGCCGAATAATCTAAATAATAGCAGAAATCACTATTCGTGGCATATCTGCAACTTTAGGATATACTCGTATTCCAGCAAAAAAAAAAATCGGAACTATATAGTTCCAAAGGTTTACCACTTTCATTGCATACCAATCCCTACAGGTACTGAATTTAATATTCTATTGTTTATATCAAAAATTGTTCTTGAATACCATTCAATTATTTGGATCACTTTCTCCCAATGACACCCATGTGTTAAATTCAATGATGTTTCACCAAAAATAGAACTACATACTTGGAGCTGAGTTCATCAATGCTTTATTTGTTCATATTTTGCTGGAAAGCAATAACTTTCTGCTACCGAGCGTGAGTGTTGCTCTTAAACGTTTACAAACCTATTACAATAGTTGACTTTTGGAATATTAAAGTGCACAATAAATAAATAAAGCCGACATAAGCTAAGTCGCAGCTAACATTTGAATGTCAACGCCACCGCTAATATATCTAAGCGACAGAAGCATTAAACTTTTTACTAATTTAATAGCAATTTAAATTTTAGCACATAATTTTAGTGTCTGGTTGCTGTTTTCGTGGCGGCGCTTCCGCCTTGAAACTTTGCCAGCTCGGGAGTTTAGTTGTGTTTATTTTAAAAGCAAAACAAAAACACAGCTGTTTTAGTGTTGCCAGAAGCATTTGCGCTTCTCAGTCTGCAAATGATTTTTTGTGTGGCATTTATGAATTATTGTAGCAATTTCCAATTTTGTACAATTTGTTGTTGTGGTATTGCAGAATGTAGCATATATCCTACATTTGCTACATTTGCAACAAATGCACTAGTAGCTTGTAGCGGAGAATGATTCCTGCTAATGTAAAATGAAAAATAATTGAACAATGTTGATGATTTTCAAGCGAAATGTATGGTTTTTTAGAGAGAAGAAGAAAAGGAAATAGAGAGAGAGAGAGAGAGCTTGACTATTATGTATTCTATTCCTGGCGATGCATTTCATAAATGCAGTGTTCAATCCCAACATTCCACAAATGCATATGAAATCTGATCTCTTAAGGCTGGTACTTACTGGCCTACACAATAGAGCGATTTTTGAGAAAATACAACCCTGGTATTAACCAGTTTATGAACATTCTTAAATGACAATAACAATTCATTCAACGTTATTCCAATTGTCGACACCGACGCCACTTTAACACAATATCAAAAAATGGGAGCTTGTTTACTCGCTCTCGAGAACAATTTTGTGCTACTGGCAATCTATTTCCGTTCCCTAAAGTCTAGAAAATAGCATAAACCTGCCACCTGGAGTCACTTGTTTTCGATTTTTTGGTATTGTGTTAAAGTGATATCGATGTCGACAACTGGAATAAGGGTGATTAGATAAGGGTTTTATTTTTTCTTAAATCATGCGATTGTGTAGAATAGTGAGCCTTAAATTGATATCCCGATTTATTTGTTATTGTTCGCTCTACAGCAATGAGGTACATATTTTTTTTAACAAACACAACACGGGAAGCGATCAGCTTGTTTGCGAAAAATACCTAGTGTGTGTGGCGAGAAACGAACCTACGACCTCTGGACTGACAGACTAGCATCGCGACTACTCAACCATAGGGGCACCCAAAAATTATGATGTTAAATGTTGAGTGGTACACAGAAAAAAACTGGTATAAAAATACTCAAATTGGCACCCATTGTTTTATCGACAAAATTTTCTTTAACAAAAAATGTTTTTTGTTAGTTTAAGCCTTCGACCTTTTTATATTTAATTTTTTGCACTTTATTAAATGGATCCAATTAAAAAAAAAAAAAAAAGGATTCATAGTAATAATTAATTTCAATATTTTTTGGATGAATTCAGCTTTAGTCTCAGCTAACAGATAAATAAAATAAAAGTTAGTGGTCCTTCGAACCGGTTTGTAGTTACTGACATCTCGTTTGACGATCTTACAGTTAATTAATTGATACGAAGCAAAGTTTTATAAACTTTCGAAGACCTAAGGTTTTTTATTAATACCAGTAGTTTGTAGCAGTGCAAAAAAGAAGCATTTTATTAGGGATTCGCTAACTCTGCCCTAGTGTTCCCCAAACAGAGACAACGGCTGTAATTTACTATTTTTTTTTTTTGATTATTACTAAAACAATAATAAAGCTTTGCTAGCAACTTATATTAGCATTACTTATTTTTTATTACAATGAACTTCAAACATCATACAAATTGTTCAAAAAGTCTCTGTTAATTAATAAATAAATATTTGTATTATTATATCTTCAAAAAAAAAACAATTAAACCAATAAGTGAAAACAAATACAATAATAAATAATAAAAAAAAGTAATTAGCAGTAATTTAAAAATTAACAAGCTAATTATGGCAAATATTAGCTTATTTCATTTCTTTGCAAACATGTGGGAAAAATTGTGTTAGCATACTGAAGAATAGCGGAGTAGCCGAAAAATTAATTTAAGAATGTTTTTAATTTTTTTTCAAAAATATTTTTGATAACACCCTTCACCAAAAATAGTAAGGGATAGTCACTTCGTTTGTAATTTCCACAAGATGCGACTCCTTAAAGTATGTACGTACTCTACATTCTGATTCATTATGGATAGAATAGTCGAATAAGAGATGTGCGTATGTCTGCACGTGAAATTAATTTTCTCAAGCGCTTAGAAAAACCAGAGACTTTGATGTTGATATATCAGGATTTGCCTAAAGGCTAGTATGTACTATCTGTAAAAAATGTATGTATATACCACATAAAATTCAATTCTCCAGCTCTGCCTTATAACAAAAAAATTTCAATCACAATCAGGAATCACTTTTCTGATTTTGCCGATTCTCAATACCAGTCGAGTGAATCGTAGCATTATCCTAAACAATCGTACGACTTTTGAAAAAATACATCGGACATTTTTTTCGAAAGGTTTTGTTTTCGAATCGAAATACACTGTACCTTAAAATTAAAAACTTAAACACCAGCTTTAAGTAAAAGTTTAAATGCCTTCAAGGGTTAATTTTGTACTCATAAACAATTGGTGGGGTTAGTTTGCTAAATCCATGATCTCGTGATTTTGGCATTTAATTTTTTTTTCATTACTAAAATAAACTTTTAATTGCCTACTGTTTTAATTTATAACTTTTTTTTCAAAAAATATTGATTAATTGTTTGTTTCATTAAAAAAAATAATAATAATGTAAATAGTATAAATGAAATAAATTTTGTTTCCTTATTAGTTTTTTACAATAAAAAGTTAGAAGTTTTTTATTTGCAAATAATAAAAATAAATTTAACTCGCTTACGTCAAATGTTACGAACAACTCTTTTTACGTAAAATCACATCATAACATACTTATTTACGACTGTATTTTGTTTTCCAGAGAAGTACAAAATCTCAGTTACACTGAGAAAAAAGCTCAGTAATTTCATAATACTGACACGTTTCGTCATTAAGTCTCAGAATTATCTTAATATATATGAGAAGTGTAACCCTCATCCGCCTTTATGATCAGTGGATACAGCACCTCTCTTCTACAAGCCAATTTAGTACATATATGGAAATTATTGTCACTGTCGCACAGTGGTGTGAAATAAGAAAAAAGTGGTAATAAGTATAGAACTTATAAGACACCAAACGGGTTTGCCCGAAAATTAAATTACAGCCAGGCCCATGATGTCGACAGAAAACTTTCGATGGCTTACTTTTGAAAACAAACAAATTTTCTTATTTTATTGTTGTTTTTGTCGATCAAACGTTTTCTGTCGATACCGTGGACCAGGCCAGGCCATTAATTTTAGAAGAAAAGTCAAGTTTTCAGGACCATATTTTTTAAGGTCTGTCTAGCTGAACCAGGGACAAGGAAAGTTAGCTCCCTCGGGAATGGAAATTTTGTGGGGCTTGCAACTTTCTTAAATACTGACTTCTCTATTCTGGAGAACAAGAATAGGAAAAAAAATGAAGGAAGTTGCGCGCGGAACAGTATAAAAGGGGAAAAGTTTGAGCTGTTGATATTTTAAAATTTCAAGTCTACTTAGTTACTTTCTAGATGCGAACGAACTCGCGAGAAAATGCTAGTTTGTTATAAAATTAAGGCAAATTTACGAAAAGAAAAACTGTAAAATATATAAATCCGTTAAGTCGGAATAAAGTTCTTAGCTAAAAAAGTTTAAATTTTTCAAAAAAATTGCTGCCACTATTTGTAAAAAATGTCTTAAAAATGTTAATTTAAATTATTTCATCCTTTCAGGATGTGTTTGATGCAATTATTTTTTTAATTTTGTACATGCAACTTAGGCATTGTCCAGACAAATCCATTTACAACTTTAGAAGTTCTCTACCCATTACCACCGTTTTCTTATTTTAGACCACTGTGTGTCATGATCTTCAATCAGAATTTTATGGAGTGTGTTTTACCTTTGTGTAATCTCTGAAACGACGTAGATAATAACCGATGTAGGACAACGTTCTAAAGTTTTGCCGGTTAAATAAAAAATTTATTCTTTCTTTATACTCGAAAAAAATCAACTCTTTTTTTATATTTCAATTCCAATGTGGCACATTAAAAGTGTTTTCATTAGCGAAAATAATCCTAATTTATATTGAAATATGAGAGATAATTTATTGACGACAGCCAGTTCAATTAGTGGGTTTTGCAATTGTCAATCGTATGAAAGTAAAAAAATTAGGAACAGAAATACAAAAATGTGGCGATTACTGCAGTAATATGCCATAGAACGTAAAAACAAACGTCATGCATTTCGAAATAAGTGCATTTCATCTTAATTATAAAATAATTGCAGCTCACAGTGCAGCGCATTCATGCACACTAAATGCTTAAAGTGATGTATAAAATGTCTGTGTTTTATAATAGATTTTAAAAAATGTCATGTGAAAAGTAGGTGGTTGGGTGAAATGTGTAATAATTATTATTTTTTGACGACACTCAATGACCTTTAGACCAATAACCAACCACTTGTACATAGTTAAGTTGATTATAAAAATTTATCGCTTTCGGTCTTTAATAAAGAGCAATTGTTTGTTGTATGAACACAAACGAATAAAACGTTAGTTATGAAGACAGAATAATTAATTATATAAGAGAATAGCTTACTTATCAAAAGAAATATTAATAAGTGAAGTGGGAAAGTTTTAAACTTTATGCAGCACGTGTTGGAAATGTTTAATTGCATAGAAGTGAATTGTTCTTCAGCAAAGTCCTGAGGAGTTATTCAACTAATTGACAGTGATGCTAACATATTGCAACAAAAAAAGCTACGCCACAATCCAAAAAGCCCTAAATGGTCAGACAATGCTAAGCTAAGCGCTATAATTTTAGGAAACAAAAAGAGGATTTTATGTTAAAAATATATTTCGTTTTAATTTTTAGGTTTCCATACACCAAAGGTGAAAAGGAAACCTATTGTTTTTGCTACACATGCCCATCTGTCTCTCTGTCTGTCACAGGCTGTTTTCTCGGGAACCGTAAGAGCTACGGGCCTGAAAAAAAACGCCAAAACGAAAAAAATCGCCAAACTAAACAAAATCTCTAAAAGTAAAAAAAATCTCCTAGAACCGAAAAAATCGAAAATATTAAACAAAATGCAAAAACTAAATATAAACGCCAAAAATCTAAAAAAAATCGCAAAATAAGAAAAAGCGCCAAAACTAGAAAATATGAATATATGATTTCATTGTATATTCTACTTGTAATAATTAACAAAAATAATAGCCTACCGAGCAATTATTTTTTTAATTGTATTAATTAATTCGAATGGAAAAACTTAATTGATATTATCAAATTGTTTATAGGTGAAAATTTAATTAATTTTTTAATTGATATTAAAAATATTTTAATTGACATTACAAAATTATTCTCATATTACCTTTTTGTGTGCAATAGAATAAAATAATATTATTTTTTTTTTAATTTAAATTTAAAAAGAAAAGAGTATCAAAGTGTTGATACTTAAAAATATCACATTTTCATTTATTTTTAATGGAATTTTTAAAATTAAGATCTCTTAATGAGCTGTTTGCAGGACACCCACTTTTTTACGTTCTAGATTTGATACCACATAACTAAAGGATCAAATTGCTTGCATGCTCTGCTACGTGCGTGTCTTGAAATATTTGTTTTGTCTTTGGGTTATTTGACCAAGGTCAAATGAATTGTAAACTTCTGTGTAAATAACCAAAATAAAATAGATAATAAATTATTATCCTTTTAAATGGAAAAATGCTTGCTAAAAGGGTGTATTATGCTCAAAAATAATAATTTATTTAATAAAAAAAAAACGGTTGAATATTTTGACGTCAGATTTAACTGCAGAGTATGTATGAGACAGTTGCATTTGTTCGGATTTCTGCAAAATCACAAAAAAATCTGTTAAATATTTCATTAATTCTAATTACCATTCATCAACAAAATTTAAGACATTCTCCCCCATTTTTCAAATGCAAACAAAGCTCTTGTCCCAGAACTAAAAATAATACCAAACGCAATCAAGGTGGTGCAACAAGAATAGAACCACGTGTACGACATTTTAAATAAAACAAAAATAAACACAAAATGTTGTATTTAAGCTCTAGATTTGCTTCTGAAAATAAAATACAATTTTTCTGTCCCCCTCGAAATATTAACTGCAGAGTAATATTTGAGCTCGGTATATAGGAAAAATACATTTTCGTAGTGAGTGAGTGTAGAGAAAAAATATAATTTTTAGTTTTATCAAAATGAAGTTACATGTTCTTAAGAGTTGTACAAATTGGAATTAATATAATATAATCCAAGAGAAAATAATCTTAGCTAAAATCTTAGCAATTGACAGGATCTTTGCAACCGCTTCAAGCAACTTGAAGTAGTTAGTGCATTGACTAAGAACCAAATGAAGGTCTTTGATACCCCGATATCGATTTCTGGTCAGAATCAGTCATATCAACAGAATAGACTTTTCTGGGTAATGCTTACTATTTTTTTAATACTTTACAAAGTAATGAGTGGTACTTATTTATCCAACTATTTATATGTGAATAATCATGAATAAAATAAGCAGTTATTTATATCATTATGTGAAAGTAGATACTGACTTCTTTTTTTTTTGCAAAGCATGAACTAGTTTTTCATACATAAAGCAAATGAAGGTCCTTTATATGAAAAATTAGGGAGATAGAAGCATAATCTTTACAAAAATCAATAGATATGTATATTAAAATACAAATAAAATGAAACTAATTGTATGCGATTAACTTAAACGAATGCCAATCAGCTCTATTTTAAAATTAACAAAGGAAATAATTGAAGGCACAAGCGCTGTACTTTTCTTATTTTATTATTTATTTATTTATTTTTTAAATAAATTAATCCAATATCCACTTTGATATTTTCAGTATTAACTGTTTGAAACCTTATGTCTGCTATTGTTACACTTCTTACGGATTGTTTACACAAGGTGCAGTGAAACTAAGCAAACATTTCACATAGTAAAATTAATGTAACTTTCTTTTACTCAAACCATTAGGAAATTTATCAGTATTATCTTGTTCCGTTTGAACGTACCTCTAGTTTAAAAAAAAAATTCAAAAAAAAATATTGACATTTATTTACTGTTTAACAATATAAAACTCGTCGTCACAAGGAGAATACAAATAAAATGAATTGCCCAAAAGTCGTTAACACTGACCAGTATACAAATGAAAAGCGAAGGGATGGAATGATTTAGTGTTTATTAGACAAGTAAAAGCTATAAGCTAGGAAATACGAGTGTTGTTTAAAAGACCTAACAAGGAAAGCACAGAAAATTTAGGACAAATTCTCATTATTTCTCAACATATTCTCGTTTTAGCTGGATACAGTTTTTCCAGCCATATTCATTAGCTACAGTAGCTTGTTTATAGTGAGAACTGTCTAGCTCCCTAAAAGAGCCATCAACGGCAGAGACCACATTCTTCATTGTTGGCAAATTTTTAAAAATCTGGGCTATAAAATAGGTGATGAAGCTATGTGTGAACTGGCGCATTGATGAAACAAAACTTTCGTTTTCGCCAAATGCAACATAGTAGTGCTTTGAAACTTAAATGATGAAACATAATTCCAGCATAAACACATTTTCCAAACAAATTCATACAAAAAAAACTCCTTTTAGACACGGAAAGTTTACTTTGTCCTAGTTTACAATATGCAAGTCTTATTTCTAAGCTGATTAATTTGTTTGGAGAGAGAGATAGACGAGGGGAAAAGAAACGTTTCTGTTCCCCTCGTCTTTCTCTCCAAACAAACTAATCAGCTTATCAATAAGACTTGCATAGTGTAAATTAGGACTTTGCAAACTCTTCATTCAGCAGGGAGAAAGACAGCAAGAGATAGTATTGCTCCCTCTGTCTTTCACACAGCTGAATTAAGAATTTGCAAAGTGAACTTTGCGTGTCTAAAAGTGATATTACTGCCGTAGATTTTATTATTGGCTTTATTAATTTGGCAGCGATTTTGTCTGACTCATTCTGTTTCATCATTAAAACATATGTTTTACAAGGTTGCCACTTTTCACCAAAGTACATAATTGCCTTGCAAACTACTACTGCAAACAAAGTTCGTATTCAAACACCCATAATCAAAAAATCTTGTAATAAATTATATTACATAAATTACTTATTCCTTGCAAGATTTTGTTTATAGAGGTTGTATTTAATAAAACATTTAAATAAAAAAATATTTTATTAAAATTTTTTTAAAGAAAGGCAGAATTTATAAATTAGTCATATTCGTACACATCGAATTTTTTTAAGACCCAGATTAGAAATTGATGCAATTACAAAAGAAAAATTAAGCCATTTTTATACTTAAACTAGTTTTTAAAATAAATTTTTAGGATTATTTTAGTGTACGAATGTAAACTTTGCTCCTTAAGGATTTGTAGTGAATTCCGCTGTTTTCTATAAAAGAGTTTTTCTCTTTTAAAGTTGGGGGTGTACGAATATAAACTTTGTATACTGTTCATATGTAAGACCTGCTAGTTTTGTGACCACCCTCGCATAATAAAAATAATATTAAAAGAAAATGATTGCAGTTAAGCTATTTAATAATTAAAAAAAAATGTCAAATAAGTTAAGATAGGATAGATAACATCATTTGGACTGATTATCGAAAAAAAAGAAATATTCTATAAAGAAACTTACAAAATACACACGCTTAAGCATATAAGGTATTAATTATATTTGAGCACATGATAACATTTATTTCTGTTTATTTTTCATTTTGATTAACTTAAGTTGTATTATCAGCACACAATTCAATTTTTCTTTTAGAGGAGAATGTTTTTTTTTGAATCCCTCGAAAAAAAATTATTTAATGATGTATGTATGTACTCGTACATACATACTATGTGATTATTTATCAAATCAAGAGTTTTTGTGTCAATGTCATTGACTTAAATGGGAAATTTTCTTTTTAAAATCATAAAAACTTAAGTGTCTACATGAAATCGATTTACTTAGCTACGTGAGTTCATATGGGAATGTGTACTTATGTACATACATTTTTATGTATTAGGGACGGGCTGTTGTCATGTGATGTTCATGAACCATGTGCAATCACGCGTGGCCATGCTTTTAAACAAATTGTTGTTTTAAAGACGTAATAGTGCATTAGCATTTTGTTTGTGATCAAATCTTCTAAAAAAATGATTTTTGGTGGCATTCGTAAGCACGCGTCGTCAAGTATGATCGTTAGTAAATTGTTGTTTCAATCAAGTGAACGAAAACAAATTTTCAGCCTGAGAGTACATGCTTAAAATATTTGTGTGTTTATTGCGTGACTGAAATTTTGTGAAATTTCTGGAAAGAACTTCCGAACCATTGTAAGGGAAAAGGGTTTATTTAATGCAGTCATGGACCATATAATTTGCATGATCCACAACTAAGCCTCCTCTAAGGTACTTACGCCCCTGTATAAATCGATTGTTCTGGCTACAAGTTGTGCTATGACATTTACTTATTTAACTAAATTTATACTATGAAATTTTTTTTATATAATTATTTTAGATGAAACTTTGTTTATTTTTCAATGGCAAGCGTTGAGAATCAAATCACTTCAGAAAATTAGAATAAAATTATTTAAAAATTCATGTTATGTTATTTTCTTCAGTCGTGCTGAATAGGACAGATCAAATTTTGAGCTCGCTTTTCACTTTTAGGTTAAAAACTTTTTATTGACAGTTCTATCTTCTTTTTTTATCGATGACATCTGATACAACTCTGACGTTTCAGGATTCTATTCACTATTACAGAAATTTTCTATAAACTTATATTTGATCTGTTCAAAAAGAATTTATGTACGATTGTTTAAGTTCAAGTGTTCTTTAAAATAAAAATATTTTCAAATAAATAAACTCACTCACTTGGTAGCACTTCTATAGAAAAGTTACTTATGTTTACAAAAAAAGTTTTGTAAATGTATAAAGCAGCAAATAATTATTTGTTATTATTGTCATTATTTTCATTTATCAAAGTTTTTTGTGCAATATTTATCTATTCATTGTTTTTTTATTAGCAAACATTTGTAAGCGTGGCAATCTCAAGCATTTTATTTGCAAATAGTGACTTAGTGAGTGAGTTAGTAAGTCGCAATAATACAATTACATGGCAACAATTTACAGTTTTATTCGCAAATAAGTCGTGCGTATAAATATAGTAATAAAGGCTTTAGTGAGTGACAATGATGGTGAGTGAAAATTTGCTCACAATCCCATTTTTACATGCGAATACTTTTCAAGTAGTTCGTGAACGTGATTTATTACAATCTTGGCAGATTTTTCTTTACACTTATAAAGCAAATAAATAATTTTATTTTTATCGTGAGCATGCATGACGGTGAGTAGAGTTTATCTCTTTCAACCCAATTTCATAAAAAAAAATATATTTATGGACCGAGTGTCAATATGTACTCGTACTTAAGCATAAAATGTACATACATACATACACATTTCTTTTCATAATGAAATCAAACCCTTTTTGATAATTTTTGAAGTATTTAATAACTAAATCATTTTATTAATTTATTGCTAAGATATGCTAAAGTGCGTCAAGAGGCCCAAGCCTTATTTTTACAATATTTTTTTAACGTTTCATCACCATTTTCTTTATATTAATACAGTACACATGGGACCTTATAGACGTCATTAATTCTCAGATAATGAAATTTTTCAGTAACAAAATATCCCAATATTAGTAAGTTTGAATTTTAAATGAATGTATACTATATGTACTAGTGACCAAACTTAAATAGGCTTTCATAAATACAAATCGAGACACATAAATATTTTTTATTAGGAGTGTCTGACGTCAAAATCTTTTTGTCTGGTGATGTTTTTTATTTGTTTTTTTTTTTTTTTTGTTACTGCTTAAATATATTTTCGTGGAATTATTTTTTCCAATTAAACTTTTTCAATAATAAAATTCGTTTTCAGAGGTAACAACAGAATCAAATAAAGCTTTGCTTGCAGCAAATTACCTCTTACAGTGGCATTATATCAGACAGACACTTTATATAACACGTTATACCATTGCTTGGAAGGCAGTGAGTCTGATTCCCTTGTTATTTCGCAAGGAGATTAATAAGTTATTAGAGTCGAAAAACAAAATCTTTCGAAAGAAATTTGCGATTCAAAAGAAAAATGATATTCTCTTATTCATGCGTTCACGTTAAAGAACGGGTAAAATCCAGTGATGCCAAATTTTCTATGTACATGTATATAGAAAACTTGGTAGTACTGAAACTTTAATGACTAAGTTAAAATGAATAAAAGAGATATAAAGTACATAATATGTAACAAAATGTTATACATGAAAAGTGTTTAATATTCATTTATTTAAAAAATTTAATTTTTTGCCTTGTAATTTTTAATAAGGATTTTTTCATTTTTTAATGATCTTTTGAGAACAAAGATAAAATTTTATCATTCTCAATATTTCCAGTATTTTGTAATCTCTCTGTTTCTAAAAATCCCCGGATTTGGTAACATTTGAAAATAAGTTTGATTTAAATATCTAAACGTCAAATTCATATTTTAAATAAATAAATTCAGTAAAGTGGGACTTTGACTCGCACACGAAGTGTTCCGTACGGCGTTTGTTTCTTTTTTGCGATTTTTTTAATATTGATGCTTTTATTGTTTCGGCGTTTTTTTCTTTCGTTTTGACGATTTTTTTCTGCCTTTGGCGATTTTTATTTTTTTTTACAATACACATTTTTAGTTTTAGCGATTTTTTTTAGTTTTGGCGATTTTTTAGTTTTCGGCGTCTTTTTTGTTTTGGTGATTTTTTTGCATTTTAGAAATTTATTTTATTTTTGGTAATGTTTTTCATATAAGCGGTTTTTTATTTTGGCGATCTTTCGTTTCGACATTTTTGTAATTTTGGGATTTTTTAGTTTTAAAAATTTCAAGAGTTTGCCTCTTGCGGTTTCCAACTGATACAATACGCTTTTATTTCGGTTTTTTTTAATTTCACTGTTTACTTTGGAAATTTCAAGTGATCAACCTGGACCTTATGGTACCAGGAAATAATTTTCTGCGTCAGTTGCAGAGATTTGCGGCAGGTATGTGATTAAAAAACATTGAAATGAAACAGTCTTGCCAAGATATGCATTTATTGCACTAGTAAGGATTTACCAGCGTAGCCAAGTATTTGAAATGGTCGGAGCATTTATATTGAAAATAAAAGAAAATAAAATTCTTTTCATTCATCCAAATAATTTTTATTCATACTTGGAGCACTGTAAACTGTAAACAAATTTTGCAGTGTTTCTAAACCCATGTTTTCCACTAATAATAAATTGTATGCAATTTTGTTATAATTGGTAATGAAAGACCTTAAGTTTTATTGTAATAATAGCACATTCGATTTACTTTCGGCCGGATATGTTTAGTCGATTTAACAAAACGAGTAAATCTATGTGAATTCGGTTAAGAAAACAACAAAAATTTTAATTCGTTTTTAAATCGAGAAATTTACTCGGATTCGATTTGCAGAAAAGGGCCTCTTATTTTCCTGCATTAATTCAAAAAATTGAGAACAAAACAAAAACACTGTCTCAGCAAATATTTAAAATATTCAAAATCAAACTCATTGATATGCTGCATAAATTAATTATTTACGGTCCAATTCATAAAAAATATTTGAGGTTTATTACAGGTTTATTTGACAAATTTCCCATAGAAATATGTCAAATAAGCGCTTAATAAACATGAATTATTTTTTATGAATAAGGCAGTTAATATTCAACATTCAAGAGAAAAAAAATTTTGTCGAAGCTATTTGTAATAAAATTAACAAGCAAAAGTTATGCTTGTTATGTTTTTAATTAATTATTCTTAATCTACTTAATTGGCAGCAATAACAAAACTACAAAAATTAGGCATACTGAGATTAACGTACATACATACATACGAGTACATAAATAAAAATTTACATTTTCAGTTTTAAACTTGGCACGCGAAATATTTTGACACGAGACGTCCTACTATAAATTAGTTTATTTATGTTCCAAGTTTTGTTTACTTATTAATCACGCTCTGTTTCTGTCTGCTGCCATTATGGTTGCCAGCATCGAATAAAAAATTCCAAGATTCAACAATTGATTCATACAAGAATTCCAGGTTTTAAATAATTATAAAAAAATTCCATGCGTGGGGTGAGAGGTGAGAGGAATATTGTAAAAATGCTCCCAGTTACTTATGTATATCTTCATTTTTTTATTTGTTTATTTGACTTATTTTACGATTACCAAGTAATTAGTTTTACAAGTCTTTTGTCAGATTCGTGGACAAATAAATATTTATCCAATCAACGCCTTTGATTAAAACAAACCAAAATACATTAAAAATTTTATTGAGTCATTTCAAGCAAAGTTTTAATTGACCCGATTAAATTTTCAATTAAACTTTTAATCAAATAAATTTTCGAACAAAAGTTTAATTTATTCAATAAAACTTTTAATTGATTAATTGTATCTTTTTTATTTTAAAGTGCTAATTGGAGAAAAATGTTTGTGTGTTGAAAACTAGTAGTTTTTTTTTAATAAAAATTTATAAATATTTATTGGAGTTATATATTGACTAATACAAAAAGCAGAAAAAAATAAATTTTAACAAAAAGTTGACAAAGTTCTCATTAAAAAAGGAACCAAAGGGAAATATTGGCCGGTCAAAATATTCATAAGCATAAGCTGTTAAAATTCTTCGGCTTATATTATTCTTAAGAAAATAGGAACCGGTTTTCATTTTCGTACTTCGAATATCCTCTTTTGAATATTACAAATGATTAATCAAAAACAATAACCCAAAATCTCGGTATAACGAATCTCGTTTTAACGTAAATCCGATAAAACGAACGTCTAGATTTTTTACATTAACAACCTTATATAGCGAATAATATCCAAATTTTATACTGGATATAACAAATGATAAAGAAAAAATCGCGAAATATAAAACAAAAAATTGCTAGAAACATATTTCTAACATTTAGTTCTTCTTTATATAGCGAATGTTTTGATAAATGTGTGCTCGGTATAACGAACGGCAAAAAAATATTAAACAAAAACTACAGCAGCAATGTAAATACAAAAAAAATGTGATACCGTTACTTCGTATTTTGTTGCTTATTTGAAAAGAAATTGCCTTCATTCTTTTTATTGTATTGTATCATGTCTACAATAATAATAATTAAAATGACACTTGAAAAAAAACTTATATATAAATATAACGAATTTTTCGGTATAACGAATGTGCCTGACATTATCGTTCGTTATACCGGGATTTGCCTGTATTACTGATAACAAATTTATATGTAAGTACATACTTGTCAGTATAATTCTAATTTCAATACAACAAAACTTGATGTGTAAGTTAATGATGAGATTACACTGTGTGACAAATTTTAATGAAATCGTAATACCTGGGACGTGTTATTTCTTGTTGGTTGGTTTTTGACCCGTAAATCAAGATTTTGGGGGTGTTTGAAAAATTTCAAATACAGATTGTTGTTATATCTGACAATACCTACCGGAAAACTTATTTTTTTTGTCACACAGTGTTTTACATACACACATGTGTACATAATCATGTGCATTATATCATATATTGCAAGCAATGCATACAAACCCTGCAGTTCTGATGGTAATAGCGTTCGAAACTGAAGATTAAGCTAAGTAAGTTTTTTTTCATATTTTCATCAAACAAAACTTCTCAGAAATACCTTACGACAATAAGATGAATATAGTTGAAGAATAAGACACATTCAAACAATTGGATAAAAACTTAATTTTGGTCTTTTTTTATAGGCCATTTATCATCTAAAGTACTGAACACAGAAAGGTAATTCAATTATTATTCTTCTCTTCCCGAATATGTTTTTTTAGAAGTTCGATCAAATAAGGGACAAAAATGGTACCCCTTTTGGTACTTTCGTCTGCAAAATTTGAAGTATTTAAAACCGCCAGAACGGCAAAATTTACCAAAACACGAAAAAACAAAAAAATTTTGTCAAGACGTTAAAACCCACATAAATTTAAAAAAAATCAAAATATAAAAAAAACTGTTCTGCAGAAAAATAAAAAAAGTCGGGCGCAAGCACTTCATTGTGTGATTTTAATGGACTTTAGTGTGCTGACACCAAGTATATTTTTACAGACTGATTTTATCACGTCTAATTTTTGAGATTTTCTTACTTAAATAAAATACTTATATTGGAATAATCTTACATATAAATGGATATAAATTCAAATCTTAAATGAAATCAGTTAACATTTCTGGAGACCACTTTGTTTGTCAACGTGGGCTAACTGCCTTAATTGTGAACAAAATCAACATTTTTTCACAGATTTTCATTACTAATAGCTTATTTTATTTCTAGCAAACTTAGCTTTTCAATAAATAGCAAAAAATTTAAAATATTTGCCGTTTTGATTTTTTTATAAATTTTTGAAGACAAAACAAAACTTAAATTTTGCATTAAAAATATTTTTTTGCCAATAATTTCTGAATAACTCCGAAACCGTTGAAAATTAAAAAAAAAATTATATTTTAAATTAAAGGTAATTTTATTTTGCATCTTCCAGTATTTAATTTATTATCATCGAACAAAAATCTTTATCGAGTTTTATTGTTTAGGGGACAATATTAGCGACAACCATTAAAAAAAATTTGTGATGCGTGATAGATAAAAACTAACACAAAATTTTATTTAAAATTAATTTTTTTGCAGCACAGTGTTATTAGCTCTCGCTCGAGAGTTAATGCACAAACTCATAGAATGACCGGAATTGTCTACAACTGAGTAGAGTGTCAAGCAAATATGCAAAGAATAAGAGCGGTTGGACTGCCGTTGGAAAAAAAATAATAAACAAACTAACGGCAGCAACAACAATCTCAACAATAATAGCAAAACAAAATCGTGTATAATTTTGAAACATTCATGCTGTTAGTATCAGTCAATGCCTCGATCGAGGGGTGTTAGCGAGCATTTTTTTAACTGCTGTTAAAAATTGCCAATAAAGT
This sequence comes from Nowickia ferox, assembly GCA_936439885.1. NCBI lineage: Eukaryota > Metazoa > Arthropoda > Insecta > Diptera > Tachinidae > Nowickia > Nowickia ferox. The sequence goes on along the minus strand of OW387026.1, from coordinate 108,772,654 downwards.
AAACAACGTTACGTCTAAGGGTTTTTTAATCTTTTACAAAGCTTTGTATTTTATTTACCTTATCTTAAACGTAATGAAAACGAGTGAAACAGCAAGAGAATAAGTGAAATAATCTCGGAAAGCAACGCAGTTCATTTTACGTTAAAAAAGAAGTCAAATCATAGAAAAAGTAAATCATTTAAGATTTCATATTATTTAACATTTTATAAGACTCGAGTGAACACGTTTTAGCTCTTTAACAATAAATTGTATTATAATTTTATAAAAAAAGAAACACAAGTTAAAATCGAAAAAAAATCTAGTGGATAAGAATTAAATAATTAAAAAACAATTTTCATAAATTAATCATCGCTGTAAGGACTTATGTACAAATATGTATATTGAATTGTAAGTGGAGCACTTTTTACAAGAATTTTATTTTACTAAAAATAATAAAACACCTCAAATTTTTAAAAGTTCTTTTAAAATAAATTTTCAAGTGTGTGTGGTGAATTAAATTGAAATTAATTACAAATGTTACAATTAAACTCTTTTTAAAATAAAAAAAATAAAAATAAGAAAATATTATAAAAAAGTTATATTTATATGCATAAAATAAAAAAAAATTCTGTTTGTATTAAATTATTAAGTTTTGTAGATGCAGTTAACTAGAGATAAAAAAATTTCAATAAAATCATAAGTTAAATGAGTCATAACAAAAAAATAAAAAAATACAATAATAAAGTAAAAAAAAAATAATAAACTCTAAGCAAAGTGAAATTAGAGCAAATTGAAAAATTTGATTTAAATTAAATTAAATAATCTTATTAAAAACTGGCGTAGTACAAAAATCACTGTGCAATTCAAAAAAGTAACGCTAAGGAGACCAACAAAATAAACATTTATCGGCGTTTACTAATGCTGAGTACACATTATGACATTTTGTGACATCGCAATAGTGTGTCAGCGTCTATCATTTCCGATTTTTTCAGTTTTGAGGCGTTGCTTTATGAACAAAAAATATCATTTTACTGGCATTGCACACATTTTAAAAAAGACACCTTAAAATGTGGATCGGATTATAAAGTACGAGAGTATATAAACCAAACAAAAAATTGTGTTAAAGAAAAAAATTAAAACAGAACTCTTAGGAGCTCCATTCGAGAACTTTACGGAAATAAACCAACAAAATTTAAAGTCTTTCATTTATAAAAATTCGCAGATATTACAGCGTCGTATATCGTTGCATTTTAATTAATGGCATAGTTTTAGCTTGTCATTTGTCTTTTCGAGAAAAAAAAAATTATATCGCAACACTAGATAGACAAAGTTAGCAAATTCAGAAACACGACTTAATATCACCTTATCGTGTTGGCGTATTTCGACTTCAAATACGGCAACTGCCTTGTTACCATTCTCCAATTTTTCTATTCGACTGCTGGAGTTTGTAACAGATGCAAGCAAAATAGTGGATGCTTATTTAATCCAATATAGCAAGTTTATTTTGAATTAAAAAATTCGACAACCATAAATAAGTTCCAATATGTGGTAATATTATTTAAGCTATTACAAAAACGTCATAGTCGAAGTCGAAAAACGCCAACAACTATAAGGGATTATTTGCACTCATAATAAAAGAAATCAGCACATGTAGAATATACGTATGGAATATCTTCTTTTTTTAATTATATTCAAGAAGATTAATGCTAATGGAATATAAATAGTATAAACTTTAATAAAATGTGAAGTATGTATATCTTTCTTATCACTTGAATTAACTTAACTGTTACCATTTAACCATTATCAACTACAAAAGCACACTTAACACAATTTTAATTGCTTCAATTGCTTCAGAACATTTTGTTAATGAAGTGCCAAGACTTTTTCATGTTAATTATTTTGAAAAATTATCATAATATTTTAATAAAGAACAAAAAGCAACAGTTATTTTAACAAACTTTTATAAGTGTTTAAAACCAATTGTGCACAACCTATTAGACATAATAACAAGTGGACATGAACGAACTTGATGCAACATATTTCTTTATCAATAATATTGGCCTTGTAATCGTATAATAAACTTTATTATGATTCATTAAATAAAATTTTTCCGATTTAGTTATATTCAATATTTTTATTTTACAAGCAAACTAATGATTTAGAAATATATTTTAATTTAAAAAAATATAATATGGCGCATACTCATAGTCAAACCAAAGTATACTTTAAAAATTTAAGACCAGTATTACCATACAAAATACTGTTTTTAAACTCCTAAAGTATACTTTGTTTTGACTATAAATATGGGCCAATATATCTTTTCAATTTCATAAATTCTTCGTGTTGATCACTGCAGCCTGGAAACTTTGTATTAACATATTATTTTCTCTTTTTTCCTGTATAAAACTGACTGAAAGCGGAAAAATGCGAATTTTTAATCAAAAATTTATATTGAGGCTTAATAAAGCAAAATAAACAATACTTTCATTAAATTAAAAAAAAAACAACAAAACAAGTGATAATATGTATAAACAAATTAAAAAAAAATAGAGACAAAGCAAAACAAAATGATATTAAAATAAAAGTACGCGATTATATGGCACAACATTAACAGTTTGTTTACAGTTAAAATTCTGTTAAAAACATTTAAGTTTATCGTTTGTTTATCATTTTTAACGCAATAACAGTTGATTTTTTTTTTGTTATTCCGTAGTACATGTTTTTAATGGGTTATAAAATATCAGAACTCTCCCTCATTTATGAACCTATTTAAAATAAAATTTGCATTTTGTCTTGTCTTGTCAAATTGTCAAAACAAATATAGACGGATCCACGACCATTTAAATATAAAACTAAATTTTACGTACTCCCAGCCAATCGACTCTTGCAAGCCTGTATACACCCTGAACTCTGATGATATAATTACACATTTAGAAAATAGGGTGGGGCCACACGCATTAAAACTCAACATATTTTACGCAACTCTTGTAAAGGCACAAAATTTAACATTACGCATATATTTCCTATATTTCTACCCAAACGAAGTCTTACGACACTTTTTTTTAAGATAAAAAGGGTCACTATGTTAGACTGCATACTCGTACATCACCAGTGTTGAGAGATATTGATTTCAATATTTTCAACACAATCATTTAAAACAGTTTCTAAAAATTTTTTACTTAAAGCTCATAAAGATAAAATTTTCTAAAAAAAAAAAAAATAAGCCAGATTTAAAAAAGATACTAAAAGAGCAAAGAAATTATGTGCCTAATAACGAGTGTCGTATATATTCACCCTTATTGGGAATAAGAAGCGAACATTTTCTTCATGTGAAACATTTTCCATGAACAAAAAATGGTGAACAAATTTAGAAAATAGTACATAGACACAACAACAACATAAAAATTCGCGATTACAATTTTAGGGAAAAGGAACACATTTCACGTGAACTTTTATTCCCGATAAGGGTGAATATATACGAAATTCTTAATAAGTATCTAAATTACTCGATTGAAACAGATGATTCTTAAACATAATACATAATTTAAAATATATACTCGTATGTATGTAATACTAGCATGCATAATTATTCAAATTTTAATTATTACACATGTGAGATAGATTGTGTGTTGGCATTTGTGTAATTAATAACAGCAACAACAATAAAAAGTGCAGTCCAATTAAGTGAATGCAGTTAAAAACTTTGAACTTTCAAACGGCAGCAAATTAAACAAACAACTTAAATCAAATAAAAACAATCCATTCTTGAGTGTCATGGGAAAAAATTGAAGAAAAAAACACTTAAGCATTTGTTTAAGAGGGCGTGTGAGAGTGCAAGAGGGAGTCGAGAGAGTACGAAAGCAAACTAATTTACAAAGAAACTTAATAGTTTCATCGAAAATTCCATGCATTTGAAAACTAACAAAGTATTGTGGCATGTGGCACGCATAGTTGCCACATACAATTTTGTGGGAAAATCGTCACAATTGTCAATGTCAAACTATACTAATTAATACTTTTTCTATGGCAATTTAAATGTGATTCAAAATAAAATCATACGAAATTTACAAAATTTGTTTCATGTACAATTGGAATTGAATTTCTTACAGAAAAATTTCGAAACTTGTTCCAAACAGGTAGACGTTTAGCATGCATGGGTTAATCGTTGCCCCAGACTTTCATTCGGTCAATATCGGTTGTGTCGTTCGTGAACAGAAATCTCAACTTTGTTTTACAAATTTAAGTTTTTTCTTTGAAAAAAAAACTAATTAATTTTGAAATTATAGACAAATAACAAGCAGTTTTATGTTTTTTATATGCTTTTCATAAGTTCTAAGAAATAGTTCTCAAAATGCAATATGTTCAGTATAAAAATTGGTTTTTAAATTGCAAATATCGTATCAATCATATACTCGTACGTATAAGCCTAAATTTTCTCCTCTCAAAATCGTCAAATTATAAAGCGCAAGATATGGCAACTACGCTGAAAAGTGGCATGCGACAAGTAAATAAATCGGTGTCAAGAATTTAGCACACAAACAAATGCAAAATACTTTATATTGAGGCTTGCTAATATTGTTATTGATCTGCTTTTTATTTCTGTATCAATTGCATTTTAAATAAGAAAATCAAATGAAATGCAAATTACCACCCGATTAGATTAATTATTCAAAAAAAAATAATATTATGAGTATTTTGCAAAAATGTATTGTTGATATGTGGAATTTTTTGTTTTCAATCACAAATGAATAAATAAAACAAACTCAATATATGCAAATTATTAATCAATAAAAAAATTAATTTAAAAAGAAATTACTTCCTATATGCGATTAGTTGTAATTTAATCAAATATTCCACACTTCAAGAAAGTCGTCTGATATAAAATTATTAATTTTATATTTCTATGTGAAATTACATATCAATTTGAAAATCGGTAGAGTACCGGGTAGTAATATACTTTTAAATTTTAAAAAAGTATCTCTTAAAAAGTATTTTTTTAAGTTCTCTTAAAAAGAGACTTTTGAAAAAAGTACTTTTTTAAAGAGTACCGTTTGAAAATGCACCTTTTAAAATAGTAATTTTTCAAAAGTACTTTTTAAAAAAGATCTTTTAAAAAGTACTTTTTGAAAAAGTACCTTTTGAAATGCACCGTTTAAGGAGTAATTAAAGGTAGCAAAAAAAGGTGGCTTTTTTTTCTAAAAAGTACCTTTTTTAAAAGTTACCCCTATCATGAATAAGAAGTGAAATTTTTGTTCCCAAGAAATTTTTATTCCCCTCGAAGGGAAAGATATTATCATGAGTCAGTTCTCAGTGAATGTAAAAAACGAGAAGAATATTTTTGAAGCTTAAAAATTAATTGAAAATCAATGGATACATATGGATCTTACGAATGAATGTATCCTTTTTCCCTAACCTTGAAAGAAATAACAAAAATTTAAGGTTATCTAAATTATGGGATCTTTTTCCAACTGAGTACTGTTGGAAGTATTTTATCGGGAATACTTCGGAGTTTTCTGTGATTTGCAAGAAAGTATATTAGTTTATTGAAATTACTTTAGAAATTACAATATAAATTGCTTGTGTTTTCTGGAAATAAGGCGATATCCATATTATAAATTCTTTTTAAGTTCTCTGTTTAGCTTGTAGCCTTAAAATAAGTGCCAGATAGAATTTTGAAGGAGTGGTTGTTGGCATTTAATTTCAACCTTTGCACAAAAACACAAATTATGTATTCATCCATTTCACGAATTAAAAATATGTACTATCATATACTCGTATATGAGCGTATCATGACAGTTGCAATAATCAGTATTCATTTGTTCGATATTCCCTTCGAACGTGTAAAGATTTAACACACTTATGCACTCACAATATTATTGCAATAACGGACTGTAGTTTATTCAGGAAGTATTCCGTACAGTAATTTTGAAATGAGAAAATATTTAGGGCCTATTCTCTAAATTCCAACGATAGTTTCGATCGAACATTTATATTAAAAATAAAAACGAAAAACTCAAAATTTGTTTTGAGTTCTTTTTAACCGCCGACCAAAAAAAGGGGTGTTATAAGTTTGTAGTGTGTGTCTGTGTATCGGGCTGGACCGAGTTTTATTTAGTTTTTTCTGTTTGAAAGATGACTTGATCGTGAGGATTCTTAGGCTATGTTTTAAGAAAAAACGGTCCAGGCGTTTAGAAGATAGATATATTCGAGGGTTTTTAAAATTTTTAATTTTTGTTATGTAAAGCCTGGTAAGAAATATTGACATAATATATATAACAAAATTACACATGAAATATTCATGAAAAAATGCTGCAAAGCAGGTACTCTGTTCAACTCGTGAAAAATTTATAAAATGTATCTGGCAACATTTTCTTGCAAAATGTTTTAACATTAAGAAATGAAATTATCGTAAAATTTAAAAGAAAAGTAGGTAGAGTGGTTTTAAGTGAATAATAATTAAATAAATAATTTATAAAATTTTACTTGCAGAATATTTTGAGTGTGCAAATACTTGTAATCAACATACAAAAGCTTTATTATACATTTTATAATAACGTCTATTTATTCAACAATTAAATAAAATTGTAAACATTTTAATTAATTATATTTTTCTTGCGCTTACACCGCACAGTGGCGCCTAGCGCAAAATTAATGAGAACAAGTCTGTGTACGAGTATATACAAAAGAAGTAGAGGTGTTCAACTTTCCCAGCTCGTGAAAAGATTTTTAATGTGTTTTATTTCGTGGAAAGTATATTAAGAAAATAACTTTAGTTATCTAAAGCGGCCCACCTACTAGCAATATAATTGTGTAATTTTTCGTATTGTACAATAATATCGCCAATGTGTAGGTCATATTCGAAGGTGGCACAGTATGTTTGACAAATATCAAAAGACTTGATTTTTATTGTGCAATCAATACAATTGTGTAATGTGATGGCAACATTGTTCAATGTTGTTTAATTTTTTACTGTCAGGAAAATTGGGCACTATTTGCTTTAAAAATATTGTGCCATTTATTGCATTGTATAGGTCAAAACAACAATAATATGTACAACAACATAAGCAATAATATTTTATAATGGGTGGGCCGCTTAAAAGAGTTGTGTTTAAATTGCATGAACAGCTGATCATACGTGGTTTTTTAACACCAGATGTCGTCACTAGTCGGCCATCCCTTAAGTTGGAATCTCAAAGGCAGTACATACAAACGAGAATTTTCATAACTACTATTTTTAAGATTAGTTTAATAATTATAAATAAAAAATGGGTGAATTCATAAGCATATTAAAAATAATATTATTATAGAAGAAAAAGAAGAAACAAAATAATATTAATATAGCGTTACAATCTGATGCTCTGTATTCTAATGTTTAGTGCAACAAATGATGTTAATAATATAACACAAAACATGCCTTTCATTCTCTTCAATCACTTTTCATTTAATAATTTAAATATGAGTTTTTTTTATACAAATTAGGGCATGACAAATATCTATGATCAATTCTTCACGCGTAAATTACTTTTTTTTATCTATCTTTTATTTTAAAGTATTTAATAATTTAATAAATTTTTATTGAATTAATTTTATTTCAAAACTTTTTTCAGACCGTGGACGATGCATACTTCCAGCGGCGATGATGAGGCATCCAAAGATCCTCGCATAGGCGATCAAGATTTTACACAACAGTTTACAGAAAATGATTTTGAAGGTAAGTAAGCTCCTCGAAAAAAATTTTTTTGAAACGCACGTCCTAAAAGGAATAAGGCACGAATAAATCCAAAAAGGTACTCTTTTAAAAGGTACTTTTTTAAAACGTAGTTTTTTATAAGGTACTTTTTTAAAGGTACTTTTTCAAAAGGTACTTTTTCAAAAGGTACTTTTTTAAAAGGTATTTTTTTAAGAAGGTACTATTTTAAAAGGTACTTTTTTAAAAGGTACTTTTTTAAGAGGTAGTTCTTTAAAAGGTACTTTTTTAAGAAGTACTTTTATAAAAGGTACTTTTTTAGCAGGTACTATTTTAAAATGAACTTTTTCAAAAGGTACATTTCCGACAGGTAATTTTTCAAAACATACTTTTCCAAAAATATTTTTTAAAAAGTACTATTTTGACAAGGCATTTTGAAAAAGGTTCTTTTGAGAGGTATTTTATAAAATGTAGTTTTTTATAGGTATTTTTAAAACGTACTTTGTAGGGTTGTTTTTAAAGGAAACATTTTTTAGAAGTGCTTATAAAATAAATACTTTTCATAAAAGTATTTTTTTTATAAAGAATGTTTCTGAAAATATCCTTTTTCAAAAGGTACTCTTAAGAAAGTACTTTTAAAACAGCACCTTAGGGGCCATCCACATATTACGTAACGCCATTTTTTCCGATTTTTGACCCCCCCCTCCCCCCCAGTAACAGATCGTAACAATTCAAAGACCCCCCCCCCCCTCACAATAACGTAACAAGAACTTTAAAAAAATTTAAATTGTTTTAAGTTTTTATTTAAAAAAAAATTAAATTTAATTCATACACATACATATGTATGGATTTTTAAATAACTTTTTGTTTGAATTGAAGTAAATTTCTTTATTTAGTTATTACAAACTAATATACAAATATTTTTATGGCATTTTCTTAAGTTTCGTTTAGGATTTATTCATTTATTTATTTTATTTATGGGAAAATGCAAGTAATTGAGAATGGACGAATATTCGGGAATTCGAATACTTTATTTTTATTTTCTGTTAGACTAACACAGTGCGTAGACAAAAATCAAATAAGCTTGCAAAATATAAATAATAACAATTATGTATTTATGTACATAGATATGTATATGCATATATTTATATCTATTTAACACTCATGATTCTTGATTTATTATGTATTTCTTTGATAAATTAAATACATAAATAAATGAAAAATCGAAGTGTTTTTGTACGAAATTAGTAAAATTTATGTTACGTAACAATTTTACAGACCCCCCCCTACCCCCCCGTAACAAATCATAACAAAACTCGAACCCCCCCCCCCCCTCCCCCAAGGGCGTTACGTAATATATGGATGGCCCCTTACTTGTGTAATATGGCGCAAATATGCAAATCATATTAAAATCGTATGTCACAGATCGGATGTGAAACCTAGAAATAGCTCAGAATGAAAAAATTTATATTCAATAAAATTTCATTTGAATAGTATTTCCCTTTTAGTATAATTTTAAATATAATTTTAAATAAAGGCATATAATTTAAAATAAAACAAACATATTTCTTCACAACAAATTGTGTGTAGTGCAACAAAAAACTATTGTTGTTTGTTTATAAAATCACACATTACAAGACCAAACGTGAACAAAAAATTATTTTCAACTTGTTGGTTTAACTTTTATATGACTTGTTAAATTTATGTATGTAAACAATGTAGCCTTGCATTCCTATCGCGTGGTCTAATATTTTTCATATGTTAAAAATTATATTTAATTTGTTTGAAGTAACCACCAAGAAATGTGTTACAGACAGACATCGTTTATAATAATTTACAAATGTTTTCTTTTTTTACTTTTTTTACCTGGTAAAAAAAAAATAAAAATAAAATATCATGTTATTATTTATTTATTAAAACTCATTTTATGCAAACCACGTTTTTTGAGTTGTGACTCTATTGCAGCAAAGGCTTAGATAAAAATTTTTATTAAATGAGCTTTTTAATTTTAAAGTCAAAAAATTAACATGATATTTATTAATTACACTTGTTATGATTTATTTATTTGCAAGCAGCTTGCATAAATAGACTTGTCTCATTTTAAAAACGAACGGCTCAAATATAATAAATAGTGAATTTTATGTATTAATAGCGACTTATTATTGGCGCTTGGAAAACAATGATTTAAATAAGCGACACTCATTACTTTGTCACTTATTCGAATTTATTTTTAGGCGTCGTACTATACTTTTAAAACTTGCCCCGTAATGAAATAACTCCTTAAGAAGTATAAACTTACGCACACTGGTTTAAGCCAGAAAAACAACACCATGTTAACACTTTTTTTCCAATCATGTTTTACATTAGCATGAAACTTATTTAAATGTAAATTCATTCAATCGTCTATTAAAAAATTATTTATTTATTGAATTATTAATTCGCAGTGCAAAACTTGTTTTATTACAGAGCTGCTCGATTAAAACTTTGGCTTTTGATAACTTTTGTTTGAAAAAAAATATTGAACTACTAATCCTGTACGATTACAAGCAAAAAACGGAGTACATATGTATATAAGTATAAACCTGCTAAATCCACTTTTTATAATATATGACATTTTAATGCCATTCGAAAGAATGGCTGCATCGATTGGCTGAAATATTTATTTTAATTAAAAACTCTGCATGTCAAAAAAATTTAATATATTAGTTTAATTTTTTAAGATACAAAAATTTTAAATTTATTTTGTCTCTCCAGCAAAACTTGGTTGAGTTATCAGGTTTACCCTCTAAGAGCCTATTTCACCCACCAACTTATTTAATAAATATCAATTCATATTTAAAAATAATGTTTTCCATACAAAAATTAATATAAATCGACATTTAAACATGAATTGATATTTAAAAAGAGGTGGTGAAATTGGCCCTAAGCCGACGATATGTTATATACACAGGCTCTCTTGCTTAATTCGTTTCAATGAGCACCCAATAATTTTCCAATGGGCAAAGTCAAGCCAATTTACAATTTGATTTTCTTCCATTTTTTTCGCCGTATTTTAATAGAGAAAAGTTACCAGATGCAACCCAATGCTCGTATTTACCGGAGAAATGTAATATCTGTAGCTGGATTCAGTAAGTTTTGTTAGGATAATCGTATCGCTATAATAAATATAACGAAAATTTATCGACTTTGCTATTCATTAACATATTTTAACGAAGTAACAAACATAATATAACAAGCTCAAATTCATTTAGTTTTTCCTTAATTCTTCTTTGTGCTTTTCGCTTGTTTTGACATTTTGTATGCAGGGATGCCACATGATGTGAATATGTATACAATTAAATGGTGAGTAAAACGCAGATGTGCACTATCGTAAAAACGAAATTACAGAATCAGATTATCGTTACCGTAAACGAATAAATATACCGATAAATATTACGATTCTTGGTTAGCAAAAAGTTACTGAATCCAGGTACGGATGAATGATAAGAACCGGTTTTCTTTTGTGCCATATCAGAGCTAAAATTAGAAGTGCATATCTCGAAACGAGAAATATTCTCGTCCTTATTTGACATAAACAGTGCTTATCCTAAAAATAATATTGGGGTTCGAGCTGCATGGGATTAACACAGCCTTATACCCATATACAGGATCAAAAAAGTCATGAATCTTATAAAACTATTTTGCTGATGACGACGATTCGGTCACTATGGTCCGTGATTAGTTTATCGCACCGATTTCAAATTCACAAAACCAAGTTTAAAGCTTAACAAAAAGTATAAGAATTACAAAAATTATATTAATCGCAGTGTTCCTTACTCTGAAATAAAACAACGAAAATTTATGATTTAATGGCCAATATTAAAATGGACTACATACTATTACAATTTTAATTTCCACTAAAATTTAAAATCCCCAAAAGTTTTATATTTTTTAATAGTGTCCAGCCCGCTCAGTCCATCTTTCATTAAGCATCATAAAAGCTGTGTTAACGGCTGGTTTTACGTTTAAATGGTTTTATTATTATCCTTATTATCTTTTTTCCACTTCAGAAAATGGCTGAAGTCAACAATAGCAATAAATTTGACTTAATAAAAAAGTAATAAAAATTACAAATAAATGTATTTATGTGTCTATCTCTCAAAAAGATTTAACATTAATATGACATTGGGTAGACTAAGGTCACATCAGTAGTTATGCTCCAGCAATATTGAAGAACAAATCTTTTTTAAAAATTATAAAAATATACATGTACTTCGTATAAATTCGCCCTTTCCCCAAAAAAAGTTAGAAAAGTGTTTCTTTGTTAAATAAATACTATAAATTGAAGTAATTTTATTTAATTACATTTCTGCTTTTTTCAGGACATCGCGCACATTCCGTTTATGTTGGCGTTCATGTACCTGGCGGTAGGAGGCACTCAACCAGACGACGTAAGCATCATCACAACAAAAGCGAAAGTAGTGGTGATGAAAGACTACCGGAGGTGGAGAGGCCAGGTAAGTAAGGTTTCATACATAAAAGGCCCTAACTCATTATTTTTTTTAATGTTTTATTCTTTTTTTTTATTTGTTTTACTGCTTTCAGCTACCCCACCTGCTCAACGAGTACAATTCATACTAGGAGAAGATGCCGATGATAGTACACATGTTTCACATCCTCTTTTCTCCGAGTATTTAACATTGGTTAAAGAAGGTGACGAAATTGAATGGAAAGAAACAGCACGTTGGATTAAATTCGAGGAGGATGTTGAAGAGGGTGGTAATCGCTGGTCAAAACCGCATGTGGCCACTTTGTCTTTGCATTCACTATTTGAATTGAGAAGCCTTCTATTGAATGGCTCAGTGATACTTGACATGGAAGCCAACACTTTGGATTTAATAGCAGATTTAGCCTGCGAACACATGGTAAATGCCAAAACATTGTCCCCCGAATCACGTGACAAAGTTAAGGATGCACTTCTCAGACGTCATCGCCATCAGCATGAGTATAATAAAAGAAATAAATTGCCAATTATACGCTCGCTGGCAGACATCGGCCGCAATCAATCATCTTCGAAAAGTAAGTTAAGATGTAATCTCTTTACAAAATAAAACACAGAAGATGTTTTCGAAGAAAACACTCTTCGCAAAAAGCATTTGTGAAATAAATTTAACTTTCATTAATTTGTGTTATAGACGAATAATATCGAAATCATTAACATTTTTCATAACATTTATTGTATTTAGTCCTTTAGCAAGTCCTTTAGGAGTTAAAGTAATACATACTTATCTGCCCTAATATATTCACTCGAATATGTACACAAAAAACAGTTATCTCTGTTCTTTTACTTGTTTCAGTCACGGATTGCCGGCAAAAAATAATAAGTAGCAATATTCAGTTACCTTTAGAAACTTATTTTTGAATAGAAAAAATAGAAAAACTATTTAAGTACTTTTGTACTGTATTTAAAATAAATTCAAATTTTTTTAATTAGTTTTGTAATAGGTGGGATTATATTCAAATTGCTAAATACATTTTTATAAATTTATTTCAAAGATTTACATGCTTCTGCACACTCTTTGCATGTAAATGTGTCCTCAACAGGACTGGATAGCAGTTCGCAACTACAATATGCCACCAGTAGAGACCAGCGAGGTTGTTATCTCGCAGTACCAACAGGTATACATACATACATTTACCTATTTTCACTGCTAAGTATAATTAAATAAAAGTTGGAACTTTTGTTATTCTGAAAAAATAAACTTGATTTCTTTGCAAAAAAGAAAAAGGAAATTTTTAAATTTTTGCATCATTTCCAATCGAAAAAAAAACAGTTTGCTGATTGCTAATATTGGAAATGTTGTACAAACAAATATTTATATTATTACAAAGAACACCTGTACAAAAATGCCAGCGCACTCACTTTCTTTCCTTATTTAAGCAAACGCTTTAAGTATTTTGAATATTTAATTAAAAAATTGCTCAAAAACAAACTTTTATCTGAATAAAAATAAAAATAACAGTCTGTCATTCAAATACATAACATGTAAAGTAATTTATCAATCACCTCATTATCCTCATTGTCAATGTACGAGTAGTATTTAGAAACCACGACCATTCAGACATTCGCTACATTTTTTTTTTCACATAAATGTTGTACATTTCATATTAATGAAATTGCTTCCAAATTATGTAATTTTCACGCTTTCTCCATCTCCATCTCTGATAAATCATATGATTGATAATAAATTACATTTGTATCTATAAAACATTCATGTTGTTATAATTAATACAGCTGATTTTGGTCACATTGCCACTACACATCTGGGAAACATTGGTGTTACCACCTGGTTTCATGCGGGGGCCTCAACAGCCTCTCAAAACAGTCAAGCTAGTTGTAGTTCCCAAGGATTTCCAACTAACAAGCATAACAAAGGTTTTGTCGGTATAACACATGTACTCGTATATACAAATATACATAAATAAAACTTTTATGTTTAATGATGAAACAGAACTGTTAGGTATCGTAAAATCTTGTATATTTCATGCCTTTTTCGAGGAGTTTGCTTTATTTTGTGAAATTCTCTTGCGCACAGCAAAGTAAATGCTCTTATTTTTGTCAATTGTCATTCCATTTGTAGAGAAAACCTTGGGTTTCGTACAGCCAGCGTTGCCAGAAAGTTTGCTAGTAAATTCATATTTTGAACAACAAAATCAAATATATTGAGCATTTGCTTGATATAAAAAATTCTCTATGATGCATGAATCATATCATGAATCATTTGTGCGCTGTTATGACATGGTGTGTTCAGAAAAAATATGATAAATCATCAACTCTGGCAACGCGGGGCATAACTAAAAACAAAATGATGAAAATTACAGTTACATAAAGCCAGTGACAACGTAAGTTACGTTACGTTTTCCGTTTTTATTATGGGACTAGTTTCTCTTAATGCGATTATCAGTTAAATTCTGTTTCATCATTTACATCTTAAGAAATATTTATAAATAAAATTTATCTTAAAGATACTATTTTTTATATAATTTTATTGAACTATCTCTCCTTAAATGTAATTTAAACTATTTGGAAAAGTTCATGTACTCTCAAACTTCTGTAATGCAAATTTTTTTCTTTAAATTCTTTAAATTCTTCAAACTTTTTTCAGCTTAACCTTATCTAAGACTTTTGAATGTTTGCTACTTTTTTTTTGAACTGGTATCAAACAAATGTCTTTCTTCTTGTATATAAATTTCGATGTATTAAATTTGTTGGATTTGCATTTTTTTTAATATTGTTTCTCTTTCATATATACGCATTTGTATTTCTTTCAGCTTGATCTCAGTACATAATTTAATAAACATAACTAAATTTGCATATATTTTTAATAATTTAATCTAAACAGCAACCCAACAAAATCTCAGTAGGTTCCAACCAAGGCCGGGAAAAGAAAGAAACCCTTAATTTACATTTTTTAAATTAATATGCTATGAAATCTGCTACGATCTTCATTTCCTTGCAAATTATATAAAATAGGTCAACTATGTAAATGTAGGCTAATATGATATTACTGCAAAACTTTTTAGTATGTTATTAATAATTATTAATTATAGTTAATTAAAAATGATAATAATTAATAATTGCAGCTCTGCTTAAAATAATAGGAGTGGTGGTAACCAATATTTTTCGAGTTAAAGTTTGTTAGTCTGGCAACTAGCAAAGCTTGCGACATTTTAGTGCTAACGCAGTGATGGTAACCAACCCAGCGGGAAAAGTGGTCATTAATTACATAATAATGGGAGAAATAATGTATTATTTGCCAAAGCAAAACAATAACGCATTCCCTTAGAAACGAGAGGGTAATTTGATCGAACACAATAAGTTCACATTGATTACACAATACTTCATTACTTTCCTAGGACATGTTCTGTGTTAATAGTAATGAATTCTAGAATGAAAATTATACATGCATTTCATTACCTTCTCCTTTACTTTTAAATACCTTTTTCCACTGGGAATATTTTAAGAGGTAAAGTTTGTTAGTCTGTGAGAAGAAAAATTATAAGCAGAAAAGCGTAAGAAATATTAAAGGCTTAATTCATAAAAAATATTTTGGTTTTATAAAAGGTTTATTAATCAAATTTCCATAGAAAACTTGTTTCATACACCTCTTATTAAACAGAAATATTTTTTATGAATAAGGCAGTAAGTGTTTAATGTAATTTATTCATTTCTAAATATTCCATTAATGGCTATTTTCACAATGTATGATTAAAAAATAACATGAACTTTAACCGTAAGTTGGTTTTAACTGCCTTTCACAATGAATGGTAAACTTTTAACAGACACCATGTAACAGAAAATTGTCTGTTAACATACTAATTGTAACATCGGTTAACATACTAAAGGCCCTTTTCAAAATGTATGATTAAAAAATGACATGAACTTTAACCGTAAGTTAGTTTTAAGTTTGTAAAAATTTATATAATATAATTAATTATATAATTTTTGGAACGTGTAAGTATAAAAAAGTAAGAATTTTCGCTCCGCCCGATGAGGATTTTAGACAACGATTCAGTATATCGAAGTTTACAGCCAAATACATTGATTGGTTGTTGATTTAAATATTTTTTAAAATTTTAAAAAATTTTTGTAAGCAAATAGATACAGTATTGCCATATTTTCTATCGTATGTTTTTGCTAAGTAACATCGGGATGGTGAAATGGAAATTAATAACTCTTAATTAAATCGTTCCTGTTAAACAAATCGGGAATTAGTTAACATTTCGTTAAGAATAAAATTGTCATAACTTTTGAAAGGAACTGTAAGTTGTTGAAAAAATAGGAATGCATTTAAATTTTTTACATTAAATTTTGTGTTAGCTTCAGAAAATGAAATGATGTATGAGATAGCTCGATTAAAGTTGACCAAAAAAAAATTTTGAAATATATTATATATTATTATCGTTTTATTTGGTGGAGGAGGATTCACCCAGTATGTTGGACGTCCGCTCAATATAGAATACATAGCACATTTTCTGAGCCAGCACATCTGTCAGCATGTGAATATATAGTATACATATACATATGCTACTAGTACACGGCAAGTGATGACGTCAAAATTACGTCAAAACCACATGTGCATGTAGTTTTTTACATGCCATGTACTATAGGCTATACACGCATACAAACATATGGTGCGCTCAGAAAACTTAATAGTATTTAATTACAAAAGGTTGGCCATTTAATTATTTTTAATTGTGCACTCAAAAACACAATTTCGTATTTAATTAGAACTTAAAAATAATTACAATTTGATTACAAACTCAAAAAATGGGCATTCGAGCGGAATATGCCAATCAAGTGGATCCTTCAACAAGAGAACGACCCCAAACAAGCCAGTAAATTGGTAAAAGAGTGATTTAGATACATTGCGGTTGAATCTGCTGATCTGAAACCTATTGCACATTTATAAGGAGACGTTTAAAAATATGTGACAGATAAGAAGCCATTAAATCTAGACAATTTATGGAGCTCGATTCGAGATGGGTGGTCTTTTCTGCAAAATATTAGAACAACATAACTTTCTCTCGAGTTATTGTAAGCTTGAAATATTCCCTCTTATTGTGAATGGCGTCATCAACGTCAAATCAAGACGACAGTAAAAATTGTCACTTGTCTACTCGTTGTCGACAGCAATTGACTACTGTTAACATGATACATTAATTTACAAAGCCTTAGAGATTAGTAAGAGATTGTCAATAAAAGCCAATTGTTGCCGATTAAGAGTAGACAAGACAATATTTATTGTCGTCTTGATGTGACGTCGACGACGCCATTCACAATAAGGGAGATTATTTTGAATAGAAAATTTGTAAATGGTTTTGTTTAGTTAAGACTTTTTTAACTCTCATTAGTTAAAGACGCTGCAAAAAAACATTATCTTTTCATAAAAATTAAAACTTTGCTCCTACGTTTTTTAACACAACTGCACGTATGTAATATAAGGAAATGCACTAGTGCACAAAATTGAGATTGCTGAACCATAATCTGTCGCAGCTTTAATCCACTATCCGGAACGTACAAATCCAAGGAATTGCGGATAGATATCGGTTCTCCTCTCAACCATTTAACCATTTCTTTTTCCTACAAATTTTGCAGTTCTCTTTTATTTTCTAAAACTTTTTCTATCGACCCCTCCCCACATAGTTTTTTCAGCAAAAAATCAAAGTTTGATGATAATTTATCTGCTTTCAAATTTATAGTTTACTGCAGGGCTCAAAATCAAGTACTTCAAGTGTTTATCAACAAGTTCAGAGGGCAAATTGCGGCATTCAATATCAAACACATTTCCATACAATTCTTGTTGTTTTTGAATGTCAATTTCGAACGATATCGAATGCCGCAATTTGCTTTCAGGCTTAATAAATACCTACATATATTTTTATAAATACACTATGATATAAATCATATTGTATAAGAGACTAATTTTGAAGAAATATCAGAAATAAAATATAAAAAATAAAAAAAAATTAAAAACCCCTTTTTAGTGGAAGATCATAGTTACTCTTCACCGGGTTTGATGGCTACATCACCCTTATCATTTACGGTCAGTTCAAATGGAAATAAAAATGAGGACATCAGCGCCGCGAGCGGACGTTTCTTAACTGTACCCGGCAGCACAAAGTCTGCGAAAAGTCTTGTCGTGCCAAATGGTAAAAACACAAAAATTCTTCAACATCTGTTTTATTTTTCATTACATTGTTGAAATTGAAGATATTGTATATTTCTTTTCGGTTGGTTATTTGTAAATTTTACGTTTGTTTGCCGTAATAGTTTGAATATTGTGAATACGTTCAGAATTCCAATTGGTTGAGTAAATTGATATGTATAATAAACAAAAAGCAAATATGAAAACTCTTCTTCAAAAGCATGACCTGAGGTATTATTTTTTTTTAATATTTACATTAAGAAATATAAACTTAAAATAACGCTATCTTTTTTATATCTGTGGCAAAAAAAAGGAAAAATTGCATAAGTCGAGATAAGCTAACTCTGAGTTAATGACACCCTTGCAATCTTCATATTGAAAAGTATCTCTGGGCAAAATAATTGAGTATTTTGTGCGATTTTTCCCGTAGTTATAGCGCAATAGCTTGCTGCTTATATTTGTGTCCATTTGTCTATATGTCACAGGCTGTTTTCTCGAGAACCGTAAGAGCTACGGATCTGAAATTTTCACAGAATATGTAAAATTTTCAAAGCTAGTGTATTTTTATGCAGACTACAGACCAATTAACAATGAAATTAAAAAAAAACAAAATTAAACCAATTTAAATCAGTTAATATAGTTTTGACTAAGTAATTTTGACAACTTGCTGAATCTTGGAAATCGTAAGAGACAAACTCTTGATTTTTTCAAAAACGCTAAAACTAAAACATCTCAAAATTAAAAAAATGCCGAAACGAAGAATAGCCAAAATGAAAAAATCTCTTAAATATCACCAAAAACAAAACAAATATTTAGCTTTAATTCAATAAAATCGCCAAAAGTAAAAAGGTCGCCAAAAAACTAAAAATCCCCCAAAAATCGCAAAAATAACAAAATAATCAAAAATCTAAAAATTCGCACAAAACGAAAAAAATCGCTGAAACGAAAAAAAGGCAAAACGAATAAAGCGCTTAAGCTGAAAAAACGCCAAAAACCGAAAAAAATCACCAAAACAAAAAAAACGTCAAGACTAAAAAAATCGCCAAAAATAGAACAAATCGGCAAAATGAAACAAGAGCCGTGCGGAAACCCTCGCGTGCAAGCCATAATCCCATATGGAATAATAAATAGCTTAATTCAGCTTTTACTTTGGTATATGTATATAAAATTTATGTTTTCATAAAAAGAATAAAAAATGATCACCGAATTTCCGAATTTAGCTGCAAAAGAAATAAATTTCGGAAAATCCACTTCAAACCTATGTAACTGCTTAAAATATAACTTAAGCACTCTTTCCTTATTGCCACAGATATTTTCAATACTCTATCATCTGCTACAATCTAACACTTTTACGAATCTAAACTTAGTATTCTCACTCTTCCTTCACTCATACACTAAATACGTTATCACTATCACATGCTGCTTAAAAACAATCTCACTCACAATCCTTTTTAATTGTTTCTGTGTAAATATTTTCTCAAATTTATCTGTTATTTATTATTCCTTTCTTATTTGGATTTTTTAAGTTCTTCTAATAGCATTTGATTGATTGATGTTTTATTATTTTCTTATTTTCCCCCTCTTTTAATTCTACGTAAATTTTTGCACGATTATATTTTTTTATTTTCAAACTCCTTTCTTATTTTGTACAAAATTTATTGCCAAATTTTGTATTTGTATTGTATTTTTGGAAAAAAAACTATTTTGATAAAATTTTAATTGCTATTAAAAGAAAAAGTTAAAAAATTTAGTAAAAATAATAAAGTGCCTGTTATAACAGAAGACATGATCAAAAGCCCGAGCAGTCAATCGTTTCAACGCAACAGCAGCAGCACTGATTTAATTGACCATCGTGGCAATATGAATTTTATGCGCAAAATTCCTCCCGGAGCAGAGGCCAGCAATATCTTAGTAGGTGAAGTGGAGTTCTTGGACAAACCCTTAGCCGGATTTATACGTCTCAAGGAGGCTTTCGTTATGGGCGATCTTACTGAAGTGCCAGTTCCCACCAGGTATATAACACTGTGCAACACAAAAAGGTTCTAACGACTGATTCTGGCAGAGGCCACAACACAAATACATGCAAAAGTTACATAGTTTCCTATGCTTATTCACCGTAACAAGAATAAACAATAAGAATAAACAAAAATTAAACATTTTAACGTCTAGAAAAGATATGATATCTTCTAAGCAGCTGGACCTATTAGAATACTCTCGATCAAGTCACCTTTCAAACAGAAAAAAGCTAAACCAAAACCGGTCCAGCTGTTTGGTCTGTACGTGGACTTGTACAGACGCACACTACAAATTTATAACACACCTTTTTTAGTCAGGGGATTACAGTCGCTAAGCAGCCACAGAATACACAGAAATGAAGAAAGTGACATGTAAAAAAAGCTTCAATCAGCTTTTTAAAATTCGTGGAAAAAAGAGAAAAATATAGAGTATTTGATATTGTAGTGTATTACTACTTACCAATTAACACAGCTAATAAAAAGCGTTGTAGTTTTATAGCTCTAGAAACAAGAATCAAAACAAAAACGCCGACAAAATTTGAGGGAATACCAGACAAACAGAAAAATACCCTTATCTTCCATCTCGTGACACTTCTGTGTGTTCTGTGAAACATCTCTGGGCTGAAAAACAGCTCTCGCTTCATCGTAATTATTTCTTAAGTACGGTCAGGCTTGTGTTTGTTGTTTGTCCCTCGAGAGTTTTTCGTCTCACTCGCACTGGTTGACTGACGAGCCACGGATAACCGAATAGTCTTGCGGTTCATTTGTGGAATTTCGTTGACAACCACGTTGCCGATTCTTATGTGAAGGCATAGGTCGTGTATAGTCACTCACAAAAACATTTTTAAGAACACTGTTAATAACATCATGGATAGGACATATGTTCTAGTCACTCGGGCCATTTTTATGCAATCATATTCCTGCAAATTTACAATAAATAGTCGGGCATCCCATTTTTATGCCAGACGAGAACTTTCTTTTTATTTTCCTCTGCCAAAATTAGTCATTAGAACTTTATTTTAAAAACATTTTGATTTTTTCGTACAGTGCAATTGGTAGTTGTATATTTGGAAAGAACACTGCTTCACCTTCTCTTTTCTTTATACAGATTTATATTCATTTTACTGGGTCCACCTGGCAGCCAAACAAGCTTTCACGAAATTGGCCGTGCCATGGCAACACTCATGTCTGATGAAATCTTCCATGAAGTAGCGTACAGAGCACGTAAACGTGATCATCTATTGGCCGGTATAGATGAATTTTTGGATGCCGTTACAGTTTTGCCTCCGGGCGAATGGGATCCCACCATACGCATAGAACCTCCCGCTGCCATTCCTTCACAAGATGTCCGCAAACGTCCACCAGAAGTTCCCAAAGAGGAAATCGATGAAGAAGAGGAAGAACAACGGCTCAGAGAAGAATCGGGTTTATCGAGATCTGGCCATTTATTTGGTGGCCTGATAAACGATTTCAAACGCAAGGCTCCCTGGTATTTGTCTGATTTCACAGATGCCTTATCTATGCAATGTGTGGCCTCGTGGATTTTCTTGTATTTTGCTTGTTTGTCGCCCATTATTACTTTTGGCGGCTTGTTGTCTCAGGCCACGGGCAAGAACATGGCTGCCATGGAATCTTTAGTGTCCGGATTTGTATGTGGCATAGGCTATGGCCTATTTTCGGGCCAACCTCTAACCATTTTAGGTTCGACAGGTCCTGTGCTGGTATTCGAAACTATTGTTTATGATTTCTGTTTAAAACAAGGCTGGGATTATATGACATTCCGTTTTTGGATAGGCACTTGGATTGCAATTATACTGCTAGTGCTAACGGCTGTAGATGCTAGTGCTTTGGTATGTTATATAACCCGCTTTACCGAAGAAAACTTTGCCACTCTTATTGCATTTATATTTATAATGAAGGTAGGTGGGATCATTATTTCATCTATATATCATTTTTGTAACAACTTATTCTTTTAAAGGCTGTCGAAAATGTTTTAAAAATCGGCAAAAAGTTTCCAGTTAATCAGGAAATTTATGATTGCATATGTACTCCGCCAGCAGGTAGTAATGCCACCATTTTGGATTATGCCAAATATGAAAGGAGTTATTGTCTGGTAGGTTTTTTTTAATGATGTTGAAGTTTATATCTAAACATGTAAATTGTATCCCAATTTGTTTAATTTTTAGGCCAACAATGGCACATTAGTGGGCTTAGATTGCATTCATCCGGATAGCTCGAATATATTTCTGATGTCTATTATTTTATTTTTGGGCACCTTCACCATTTCCACAATTCTGAAGGATTTCAAAAATGCTCTATTCTTTCCCACTGTTGTGCGCCAATACATCAGCGATTTTTCTGTTATTATAGCTATTGTTAGCATGAGCTTTTTGGATTACATTATGAAGGTAGATACACCGAAACTGGAGGTGCCACATGAACTGAAACCAACATTGCCAACCCGTGATTGGCTTATACCACCGTTTACTGAAAACAATCCCATCTGGACTTGTGTTGCGGCAGTTATACCCGCCATGTTAGGCACTATACTCATTTTTATGGATCAACAGATTACAGCAGTTATTATCAATCGCAAAGAGAATAAATTGAAAAAGGGCTGTGGCTATCATTTAGACTTATTCATCTTGTCTATTTTAATACAAATCTGCAGTTTAATGGGTTTGCCTTGGTAAATTTGTAGATCGTAAAAGTTTAATTTCATTAGTTGCTTAATTTTCGTATATCTTTTTTTAAGGTTTGTGGCTGCTACTGTTTTAAGTATAAATCATGTCAATTCACTGAAACAGGAATCGGAATGTTCAGCTCCTGGTGAAAAGCCTCAATTTTTAGGAGTTTGTGAACAACGTGTGACACATGTATTAATTTTTCTAACAATTGGTTTGTCGGTGTTCCTTACGCCCATTTTGTGTCACATTCCTATGCCGGTGTTGTTTGGTGTATTTTTATATATGGGCGTTGCTTCGCTCAAGGGTTTACAATTCTTCGATCGCATGTTAATTATGTTTATGCCAGCTAAATATCAACCAGATTATATGTTCCTTAGACAGGTAAATATTTTATGCTCATATTGATGATTTTCAATGTTTAATATTAATAGATTTTAGAGCGAGGCATTTATGCAGTAGACTGCAATACTAAGGACACAGCAAAATATGTTCAGGTTTTCTTTAAAAAAATGTATATTAGCAAAGCAAGCAAAAGCACTCAAAAACACAATAAGTAGTATTTAAAAAAATTCAAAAAACCTGACTGCGACCGACTTTGAACCGTTAAATATCCAAAGCAACACACATATGTACATGCATATATACATATACAGATACATGCATACATTCATACATATGTACATACATACTTATGTACATAGGCTGATAAACACAATACCCTTCTTTACGTCGCGTAGTCAGATAAAAATAAACGCTAATAATTCAATTTAACTAAAAAATAAGGAACTCTTTTTGGTTATGGCAGAAAAAGCCACAAAATTTTATATCGAGTACACACTATGGCATTTTGTAGCATCGCAATAGTGTAAACTAGTGGCAACGTTTGTCATCTCCGACTGCAATTTTAGTGGCGCATGTGAACGAATTTTTTGCAACGGTGCGCTTTATGTACATACATATATAAATACATACATATGTATGTATCTTTTATCTTTGTTGGTGGCCGAGCACTTCTAGGTTTATTTTCGAGCTGCTCCTCCTTAATTTTGCACCGAATAACTCATCTGATCGCAAAAAGGACTACGAGACACTATTTTACTAATTTCTCCATATAATTTGTGTTTATTACCATACAAATCTATTTTAATGTGTCTCTCCTCAAGAGTTAGCTGCTTACGTGGCATTATTTTTCTCTTCTTTTTCACGAAAACATTTAAGTTACAACTTAACGAATTTAATAAAGTTTATGTTTTTCATCGTTATGATAACGGTTTATGTACAACATGTTTGTCTTTTGTTTGTTTGCGCTTTGTCTTTTACCGCTATTCCAAATAAACAACAAGTGTACTCTTAGTTTAGCGTTGCCATATTATGAATTATTATGAATGTTACCAAATTTTTTTTTTTAATTTGTATAAAAATTCATAATTTTTTTTACAGAAAAATAAGGAAAACCCATTAAATTAATAATAAACATGGCTTTTAACTTTTGACCATTTTTTAAGAAACTAAAATAAATTACTCGTACACTCAGGAAAAAGGTGCAACTTAAAACTAATGTTTCTTATTAATTCAATATGTTTTGTTTTGATTTTAAGGAGTTTTTTCTCTGGGTGTATTATAACCTAAAAAAAATGTTTACTGTGTCCTCAGTTTTGCGGTCTACAAATAATTTAAAATTCACACAATTTAATCCTCATTGGTTTTAGTATAATGATATTTCATTTGCGCATTTGCAAACAAATTTGCAAAATTGGCGCTTTGCTTTTTAAAATAAAACCGTTACATTTTCAAATGCTTGTTTCTTAAATTTTTTTCAGGTTCCCATTAAACGTGTTCATCTATTTACACTCATACAATTGGCCTGTTTGACTGCTTTGTGGCTCATCAAGTCATTTTCCTCGACATCCATATTATTCCCTCTAATGTTGGTTGTTATGATCGGTATACGAAAGTCATTGGATTTGATATTTACCCGCCGTGAACTCAAGATACTCGACGACATTATGCCAGAGATGACGAAAAGACAAAACGCTGATGATTTACATCAACTGGATGCCGAGGTGGGATTATTTAGGAAATTATTACCTTGTTTTGGTAAAGGTGGCGAGATAAACTCTCTCGATGCGAAAGCCACCAAAAATAGTAGCAAAATCAACATTAGAAATGGCAGCTTTACACAGTCCAATGAAAAAGAATTGGAAGCACAAAGTTCATTATTGAAGAAATAAGAAAACGAGTATTGAATAACAAAAAATTGTAATCATTGGCAAAAATTACTTTCTCTACGCCCAAAAAAAATTACAATTTCTCCAGCAGAAAAATAAGATTATCTATCACCCAAGACGAATCCACTTTACGAGGTTTCTTTGATTCTATATAGGAATACAAAAACAGCTTCAGTGACTTAATTGATCGATATGGCAAAATTTCTTCGCGAACATGAACCACTTTTAATGTCGAAGATTTCATTTAGTGAGAAGAAAAAGACATCAACTGTGCTATGAACACCATCTGTAAAGTTGTTTCGCCTTGTTATCACTGCTGTTTTACGTTCTTCATATGAGGAGAGAGTCCCTTTCTACTTTACATATATTTGCATATGTTTACTTTGCTACTATTTGCAATTTTAAAAAATGGCCGGAGATTTAGTATATTAAATTTTTATTTTAGTTGCTTTGTTTTGTTAATTTTATTTATTTATAAAAATTAATTAATGTTGCCTGCCTATTTACAGAAAGCGAACAGTAATTTTTGTTTGTTTAATTATGTTGGAAAAAATTTATTTTGTTGTTGTTTTCAGCCTAAATAGAGAAACAAAAATGGTTGTTCGTTTTCTGTAAAGAGGCAGTAAAAGATGAGATGTCATAAAATAACTCTTATTAGAAATAGCTCTCCAAAGCAAAAATGAAATGCGTCATTATTCAAAAATCTAAGAAAGAAAGCAATATGTCAGTGATGCTTTGGGAATTATTTATTTGATGTGCTGGGAATTCAATTTAAAATATTAAAATACTCGTATCTCCGCGAATTTCAAAATAGTCTTTCGAAATACAAACATAAACAAAAGTGTCAAAATTTGTCTTTTATAACAATATCACGTAGAGTTAATGCTCAAGTGACATACCTAAATAGGAGCTGTTACGCGATGCATGTAAAAAATAAACCAATAAATACATTTACCACAGCAAGCTACCCGACTGCAAAATTTCAGGGATAGTATTCATATTATTGTATGGGAATGGATTTTTGAGGAAGGTAACACCGCTGCAGGTTGTTGTCCATGCTGATTTTGTACTTGTAGTCCAATTAAACAAATTTCAATCTTTTTTTGGCTACAAAGAGCAAATACAGTGTTGTCAGAATAATACAAAATATTGAATGAATGATAACGTTCAATTATTTCATATTATTTAACAGAAATAATATTCTGAAACTGATGTGAAGAATAAATTGATTCATTTTTATTTTATTTTTTACGTGATACAAATACAGTTTTAAAGTGTTTTAATTTTTATAAATGCGAAATATTTGAAGGTGGCAATACTGAAATATGTATTTATACTTTAATGACAGAATTAAGTAGCTGGCTACGAGGCGACAAATGCTGCTAACGGCATTTGAAGTCGTGTGTTCATGTAGCCTGCTGCGGTGAATATGTTTAATGCATAAAATAGAAAACAGCAGCCAACTTCACTTCTTATAGCGCTGTCGAAACCGTATTTTGTAAAATAACAGCGTTGCCCGTACTTAGCTTTGAGTTATACAAATAGTATAACAATACAAATTTTGACAGCTAAGAACGGTATCCGCTCGTGTTTAGATTTGGCATTTGAAAAGACTCCAGTATTGTTTTCGCACTTCAATACATTGTCAGTCTTTGACAGATTGCAGCAGAAAGATAATTGAGTTCGAAAATCGCCTTTTCGGTCAAAAGCAGACGCCCTAACTAACGCTTACAAAGCAGCAATATCTTGTAAGAAGACCTAGTCCTTGAACTTACTAAATGGGCTTATTTCGTTGTAAACTTAACGAATAATAAAACTTTAACGTATAAATAAATACGTACTTTCGTTTTTGGCTTTGGAGAGATCTCTTTCGTATGAAAATATTTCTGGTAGAGTTATTTTTTTAAAGCAAAACAATTGATATAATTGTGTTTTATTATTTTTTATGTAAATTTTTGCACTGTAGTTCTTTTTTAATATGAATGTATGTATGTAATAACTGCACTGTAGTCAATGAAATTTTTATTTCTTAAGTTGTAATTTGTTATTTTTATAAGTTTTAAGTTTCCCTTATTGATATATGTATTTATAATATAATGTATGAATAAGCAAATCAGTATTTGTTAAAATGTACTATATATTTTATTTGTATTTATTGTTTTTAATAAGCATGCATTTTCATGTGCATTTGATTTATATTAAAATCGATCATGTATGATTTTTTTACAATCACTTTACAATATTAAAAGGCACGGCTAGTTGTGAGTATGAAAAAAAGAAAATTGGAAAATTATTCTTGCAATCGTAACTGAAAATTATTCATGATTTCACAAGTCTCCAAGAAATGTTTCGCATATGGGCATTTTCACAGAAAAGTCCACCTGTTGTCACGTTACGTCAACAAGCAATTAAGCTTGTATTTTAGACCCATGATGCTCAATATTTTACCATATTTTACCAAATGTAGAGGTAATTACGCACTACACCGAGGTCCAAAAAAGTACTCGTATATAAAACTCTTCTGTGGAAATGCCCATATAAAGTAGTACAGTGATTGCAGCACAATTAACGAATAAAGTCTGGTACTAATTTTTATCTGAATTTAATTTCATCTATAAAATTTTTATCTGAATTTAATTTCATCTATAAAATTTCTAAACTAAATTTTACCTGAATTTCATCTTTGAAATTTCTGCACGGAAAATAATTTTTTACAATTGTATAGAGATGACACACAAATTCATTTCTGTTTCATACATATAATGCGCAAAAGATTGAAAATTATTGAAGATATGAAAGAATATGAAATGGTAAAAAAAATTCATGAAATATTTAATTGTCTGAACGAAGATGGAAGTATTTAATCAGGTGACAGCACGGAAACTACAAGTGCAACAACACGCATTTCGCATGCAACTTGTACAAGTTTCCTTTAATCTATTACAAAAACGCCAAGATTTCTAACGCCAATGTCTTACACAAACAGGCTGTTACTTTCAAAAATAGCGGCGTGGTAATATTGGCATGTTAGTGTTAATCTGGCAATAGCATTTTTGAATATATTTAGATAGAAGATTTGTTTTGTCTTCTATCTCTATGTTTCCTATGCCGTTGTAGACGGCATGTGAAAACAGAATTGCCGAAATAGATTTCTTAAAAAGACTGTTAAAACATTAACAAAACGCTAAAACTACTAGTGTACATTATCCATTGACAAGACTAAGCCAAAAGTTTCCTGACAGTGTCAGTGTGTCGTCAGCTTCCGTTTTAGTACAAACATTATAAAATTGTTTTATTTTTATAATCTGAGTGGCCATGATTTAAAGGCAAAAATACCATTAACAATAAAAAGAAAACACTTACAAAATAATAGTACAAAAATATAGGGTGTTTTTTATTGAGGTATAGAACTTTAAGTTGGCATCACTTTTTTAACTGGCGGCCATTTTGTCAGCTGTCAACTGATTAATATTTAGTTTGGTTTGCCATTTCATCATGAACAGGTTGACAAAAGAACAACGCTTGCAAATCGTGCAAATTATACCGCAAGCTCCGTCCATTTTATGGTCGACATAATCGTCCATCAGAGCAATTAATTCGGTTAACCATGGAATTGGCCACCAAGATCGTGTGATTTGACACCATTGGATTATTTTCTTTGGGGATATGTGAAGTCGCTCGTCTACGCCAACAAACCAGAAACGTTAGGGGACTTGGAAGCCAACATTCGTGGCGTTATTGCCAACATACGGCCCCATATGCTCGAAAAAGTGGTTGAAAATTGGACCTGTAGAATTGGCTTTATTCGAGCCAGCCGCGGCGGCCACATGCCCGAAATCATATTTAAACGTTAATGGCATAAAATTATCCTTCCAATAAAGCCAAATTGATGGACATTAAAACGATTTTCTTGTGTTTTATTTCAATTCGAAGTTCTATACCTCTAAAAAAACACCCTATATAACTATTGGAGATTGGCAACTCAGATTCATGTACATACATACATACATATGTACATACAATTGCATGTTTTTTCTCAAATGCAACACCAGTCATTCCCTTTATCATTTTAGATTTTTTTTAATTTTTACTTGTTAGTCTAATGTTTAGATGCATATATATATGTACTATATATCATAGTTGCTTATGTATTTGCACATAAATTTTTTTAATTTACTTTTTAAATTATTATAATTCAGATTTTATTATTAAAAAAAAAGAATTAAAAGAAATGCTAAGTCAATATTAAAACGTACCTACTAAACACGTGTTAAAATTTAAAATGCTACAATTATATTTTATATTAAATCACATAAAAAATCAAAAACCAAAACGAGAATTATTTCCTAACAAAAACTTATAAAATAGTATGTATAAACTATACAAAAATTTTAAAAACTCTTTAGAAAAACGAAAACTTGTTGCACAAATTTTTTAAATAAAATAAATAAAAACATTTTAAACGCAATTGTTTTTAAACATGGGAGTTGTTATTCAAACACAAAAAAAAATACGTTGGCAACACTCTACCTAAATGTTTTCAAACTAACCATAAGTATTATGTTATCAAAAAAATAAAAATAAAAGAACTAAATTTTAAGTATGTATTTGATTTTTAATATATGACAGTTATAAAATAAAATTAGTCACAAATTTACCCCCCAAACCGCCTCTGTTTACTTTCCTCTAGCACAAAACTACAAATAAACACCCTTATTCCAGTTATCGTCGTCGACGTTGATGTCACTTTAGTGTCAACATCACTTTGCTTTAGCATTCTATAATAATATGGCGAGAGTACGTTGATTGTTTATCATTTATATTATATTCAGACTCCATAGAAGGAATAATAATTTCAGGTATTTCTACTTTCGTAGAAGTCTCAACAATTTTAGAAGTGTCTATTCTGCAAGCGCCTCTGCTAAATCATTAGCTACATTTTCCAACTGGACTACCGGAACCGAGTTTAGTTGTTTTTGAAACTACGGCAGATTTGCCACAGTATCTTATGCTTAGATATCACTCCATACGTTGCATGCCATATTCAGCTTTTTTGGCAACCAGTTTCTTGTTAACTTTAAACATCAATGTGCAATTTTCATATTGCACTATTTACGTTAATTATTTCTGTACATTTTGTCTTCTATCTCCTAATCTTATCGGCAGACCAAGAGAATTCAATAACTTTCCAAATTTTCCCCATTGTATTTTAATATTACTGGCAACAATGCCTTCAAAAAAACCCACTTCAAGAGAGAGAATCTTCTTCTTCAAATCTTCCACTCTTTTCTCAAATTGGGTTACAGTTGTTATTTGAATTTTTCCGTTTTTTTTTTTTATTTTTAATTCTTGTTTGTTTCAAATCAACTCAAGCCGTTATTAGAAATGGCGACGACAAATTCAATGTCGTTTCAACAAAAAATATCGCCGTCAAACATTCTTGTAGAATGCAAATCATCGTTGTCGATGTTGACAAGTTGAATAAGGGTGAAAGCTTATTATTTTTGCGAAATTGGTAAATCCTCCATTTTTAATCTTGGTTTACCCACCCATATTTTCCTCCACTATTGCTTCATATTTTTAAATTTATAAGTACATATGTACTTATTAAATATTTTCTGTTTCAGCACGAGATTCAATATATACTATATGTGACAGCGCTTAGAGAAAGGGACCTAAGGGTAAAAAAATAAATTTTCACTTTTTTTTTTGATCTGAGCATCGAATGAGACCGATCCCATGCCCCAAAAGTGTTCCCTCCCAGAGATATGCGCGTTTTATGATGGTGATGGTACACCAAAGATACACGTATTTAAATCTTTAAATTGGCTCTCCTGAACAAAACCGGTTTTTACCCTTAGGTCCCTTTCTATTTTGCGCGTCACATATGTATATACTCGTATATACGCGCATATTCCAAAAAATAATTAAATTTGCACACGCCACACATGTTATTATTTTGAAACTGTACATAAGAGAAAAGTTCCCAATATAAAAGTAAATTGGAGTTCCCCCTTTCCCTTTTTATGATTGATTGAAGCCTTATATTTTAGTTTTAGCACGTGTTAAAAAAAGTAAAAGGAACATTTTTTTAGTTGGACTAGTAGTCAGAGGATGGCTCCCACTCATGCCATGCGTTGTGCTACGAGTAGAACTAGAAAAATAGATTATGAGGAGGAGGATATAAGAAGCAGTATTTGGAGATATTCGATCTGAATCGTTTGATATTATATGTATCAGTTGTTTTGAGAAATATTTTTATATTAAATATTTGTAATATTCTTTTATAAGGCAAGAGGTCCCTTGTATTACTGTTGATTAATAAATAAATAAAATTAAAGTGACAGTAAAATCCTGGCCAATATGTAGATCACACATGGATGCGCTCTTAATGAAGAAAGTGTTGTGAAAGTGAAAATATCCGGGTTTCGGCAACAAGTTCCCTGATTTTATTAAAACACATTACATTATAGTAACGGTTGGACAGCGAAATACACTCCACATCGCGTCTATGCTTCCATGTTCAATAGAATTAGATGCCCTATTGTCATTAATGAGCTCTCGAGCAGCGCCAAAATGGAACTTTAAGTCAAAGGATTTTAATTAGCAAATATTTGTTAACGCCCGTGTTAGATACGCAAAGTTTACTTTGCAAAATCTTAATTCAGCTGGGAGAAAGACAGAAAGATAAAGTATTCTTACCTCTGTTTTTCACACAGCTGAATTAAAAGTTTGCAACGTAAACTTTGCGTGTCTCAAAACGGGTATAAGACGGGTTTTCCACACGAAAAGTTTACTTTGCAAAGTTTAAATTCAGCTCAGTGGTGTGCGTGTGGAAAAGGGGTCTAACTGTGATCTAACTTAAGAAAGATCCCTTTTAGACACGCAAAGTTCAGCTGGGAGAATGACAGAAAGATACAGTATTCCTACTTCTGTCTTTCACCCACTTTAATTAAGACTTTGCAAAGTAAACTTTGCGTGTCTAAAAGTTGTGAAACATTGCACACTATATAAAATACTTATTTATTACATTTAACATTTATTTAATTTTCTTATAATCACAAATAACTATGACCAATTTTTTACCACCACAGCACTCCCACAGTTGTCTGTTTTTTTTTTTTATTTATTTCTGAAACGTGTATGTAAGTCTAGTCGAAATTCAACGCCCTACCCTAAACGTGCTATTTTGTAAAAATCATTAGTATCTACTTAAACATAAAAAAATTACCTTAACAGCTTGACTACTTATAACCATCAAGACACTACTTTTATATAACCAAACAATTCGAAAAATTCATCCTATTATTTTAAGGATCATCATCAACATCATGATAAGTACGAAAAATACAATTCAACCGTAAATCCTGGACCAACAACTATTCATATACCATTGGCGAATGGGGCCACCACCACCCCTACATCTCCCAAACTGCAAGCAAATCTCACGCAAGAGGTTCAAAGAACCACCATTTGGCAGCAGGTCAACAAAGATGGCACACCAGCCGACCAATTGATTATACCGGTAACTGCCAAGGTGCGTCAAATCAATGGCAGCCAAAAGTGAGTTTTTTCTTTTTGTTTGTATGTAAATAATTTTAGCTTAAAATAAAAACAAATTGTAGAGCAAATCATAGTTTAATTCATTAGAAATTTTATGTATATTTAAGCTGGCAAAAGAAAATATGTACGTAATTTAAATTTGTCCATTTCTTTTCTCATCTGCTTTTATCATTAAAACGAAAACGAAATTATGATGTACATAAAAATTAAATACGAACTAGAAATAATCAACGTTTGTCTACTATGAATGAGGAAGAAGACGAAAATGCATCTACACCCAAAAATTTAAACTATTTAAAGCTTAAAATTGAAACATCCTACAAAGAGACAACCAACAATAGTTCCAGCACCATTGTAGATAATTCGAAAAATGACATAACACCCGTCTAGATAAA
Organism: Nowickia ferox; assembly: GCA_936439885.1. Classification (NCBI taxonomy): domain Eukaryota; kingdom Metazoa; phylum Arthropoda; class Insecta; order Diptera; family Tachinidae; genus Nowickia; species Nowickia ferox. The sequence continues at coordinate 108,739,412 of OW387026.1, read as the reverse complement.
TCATTACTTACGTTAAGTAGATGCGAAATAGAAAAACCAAATGTACTGTAATATAAATATTTAAGTGTATTTAAGAAAAAGCACGCATACCTGAATTTTGCAGCTGCATTATGCGTACGAAACAAACATTTCTTTGTTTTCTTGAAAGTGTGATTGCCAGTTGCTGAAAGCGATGTTCCAGATGGCAACTGTCAACGAACAGCTGTTATTTGTAATGCTTGCTGGCAACTCAGAATTTCTGCCTGTCAATCAATTTGGTTGCGATCCATAATCGACGAATGAGTTGAATTTTCGACACGCAGTTTACTTTGCAAAGTTTTAATTCAGCTGGGTGAGAGACAGGGTGAAACGTAGTTTCTCTTTCTGTCTTTCTTCCAGCTGAATTAAGACTTTGCAAAGTAAACTTTGCATGTGAAAAAGGGGTCTTAGATCAACTAACTACAAATACTTATAACCCTTTTAGACACGGAACGTTTACTTTCTAAAGTCCTAATTCAGCTGGGAGTAAGACAGAAAGAGATAGTATTCCTCCCACTGTCTTTCACACAGCTGAATGAAGACTTTGCAAAGTAAACTTTGACCCCTATATTCATAAAATTTAAAATGAATTTGAAATGTATTTTATTTAAAATTTTTTATGCAAAATTTTCCTAAAATGGATTTCAAATTCATTTTATTTTTTTATGAATATGGGGGTGAGTGTCTAAAAAGCGTAATATTACAAGTTTAAACAACATATCGCTCATTTAATCAAACAACGTTAATTATGCAGAATAAATCATCATATCTTTATTCATAATGTGTAAAAATTTCATACAATTATCTTGTCTACTCCATTAAGCTGTACGTAAATTGAAAACTTTAAGCAAACTAATTTTTTTGCAGTTATTACGTTGTTTTAATAAAGGAGCCATATGTTTGTTTGTATGTATGTATTCCTAATTAAAAGTAGTAAATTTTGTATATCTTTTACTGCATTTACATTGTCTCGAAATCTAGTATATTTGATTTTAAATCTTTATCGAAATCTAGATCGTTTACATTAACTCTTTTTCGCATATTTCAAGATTTCATATTCAAGACAAAATCCTTTGTCTAAGATTTGTCTTAAACTGTAACCAAAAAAGTACCGACTTACCTCAGTCACACACCTTCAATAGAAAAAAAATGTGTAGAGCGCATCTAATTCACTCACCTTCTATATAAATTATGTTGTACCGGGTAGTAAAAAATAAATAAAAATATTAGATTTTTAGTAGATTTTCTACAAATCTATTGATAAATTATATTTTGTTTTGTATGGGGAATCTAGTAAAAATCAACTAGCTTTAGATCGAAATCTCATAAGTCCTTGATTTTGAGACAATGTAAATGTCTCAAAATCAATGAGTTTCGTTTTGGATAAAACAAACCTTAATAAATGTGAAAAGAATTTGGTGTTAACTGTATAGATTTTCATAAAGATTTCAATTGAAAAATGCTAGATTTTGTGCAGGTGTAAATGCACTATTAATAATATAACTATAAAAAATTATACTTGAATTCAAATGTATACTAAAGTCAATTAAAATTTCAATTGCATAACTTTAAATTATGTACGATATCTCTTTTATTTTAAGTTATATTCCAAACAGAGAGTGCATGTTTAATTAAAGAAAACTGAGTTGTTAACAAAAAAGAAAATTATACAACATACTCAGGTGTAAGAGATAAGAAACCATTCGCACAAAATTGTCCCCTTATCGCGATTGGCGTATTGCGGCTTCGACTACGACGGTTTTATACGAGATTAAAAACACGGTAGCAGTTTTCTTTAACCTAGGACAAAATAGCCATAGTCGGAGTCCACATATGCCAATCGCGATAAGGTCCTATATTTTAAGATAAAACCTAAGAAAATAAATTAACAATTTTTAAAAAGATGTCGAGTGTACTCAGAATGTGGTTTTCGAAAAATGTTGCATTTTATTCAAAGTCCAAATAATAAAAAGAAAATAATAAACTTCAAAAATATACAGCGAAAAATTGAAAGTCATTAAGTTGCAATTATATAAAACATAAAAATTAGTTTTTGGAGTTAATAATGCAGAAAAAATCGTTATTTCAAGTTTTATCTTGTGTAAAAATTTCATATAAAAGGTTTCTACACGCTCCTCTTGAGAAGAGAAAATATCGTTGCCTTAATATAGAAAGGCCCTAACACCTTTTTTTTTAATCATAACATGGTTTTCTGGAAAAGATAAGGCCAATATTTTAAGCGCTAAACTGATTAATCGGCTCTTTAGCATCTAAGGTAGTTGTAAAAGACTCAGTTTGGTGAAACAATCATCCAAGTGTGACAAATGTTTTGTATGCTTTCTTTCTCACACACACTATTCTTATGACAAAATAAAAAAGTTACTGTCGTATCGAACAAATAATGTGCCTTATGGTGATTGGCGTATTTTGACTACGAAAAAATTTTGAGGTTTCTTTAATCAGGTACAAAAACGTCGTAGTCCAAGTCGAAATATGCCAACCACGATAAGAGGGATTATTTTTTTCCAAAGCAACCGTGGATTTATTTTCTGCCAAAAATTGTTCTGCCACTCCTCAAATTCTAGCCCATTATATAGTAGATTAATTTACAATAGAAAAATTTATGATACACCAACATATATATGTACATATATGTATGTATGTAAAACACAAGATTTGCATGTAAAACAAGCTTTGTCACAAAGTAACGTAACGTAGCAAAATATGCACCTTTCTAAGGAAATTGCCATATACGATTTCTTCTTGGAACTTTAATTTTCGAACCACGCTTGTATTGAGATTTTTTCAAAGTATTTTCGAGTACAACTTAGACTAATTAGAATTATTAAATTGAAACCCCGATTTCTTATATTTATTATTTTATGTTTAACCAACAATTTTAGAACTTTTAAAACGCTGGTTTTTTGTAACTGCTCAATATATTAAAGTTTGAATGGAACATAACCAAAAACTAATTGTTTTCATAGTTTCGATTCATGTACATATCGCTCATTTACTCAAAGACCGTCATAACTCAAAAAATTTAATTATTGAGCTAATGATGCAGAATTAATCCTCATGTCGTTCTTCATATTCTGTAAGAATTGCATACAAATATCTTGTTTACTCAACTGTTGAAAGCAAAATAAGTTGGGTGTAAATTGAAAACTTTAAATTCGTTTTCTGGCAAACTAGTTTTTTGAGTTGTGACGTTGTTTAAGTAAATGAGCTATATGTATGTAAATATTTATAAATATGTATGTATGTACATACATGCATACATATGTACATATATAGAAATTTATACTGCTATTTCACTTGCAAATTAATAATTGTAATAGTTTTTAAAGATACCTGTAGTCGTCCTTCATCAGTATTTTATATTATGTATCATGTTATGTAAAAGATTGTTTTTTCTAATTATGTATGTATGTATTTGACTAAAAATTAATTATAATAAACAGACATTTTTAAAATCCCGTTTTATTGTTTTACTCAAATGAAAAGGTTCTTGTAGAAACTTCATAAAATGCAATAATTTTGTTGTCTTTTTATTTTTAATAAATAGAAAGAGTTGTGGCTGTTAATGTTGTAATTTCCTTTTTTTTATTGTTTGTACATTTTATTTTAATGTCCACTACTTGTCATAACTTTTATTGAACAAATGCAAACAAAATCATGTCCGTTATTACAAAGAAAAATTCATGATTTAGTTTATTTCTAAAAACAAATATAATTATAAAAAATTTAAAATTATAAGAATCTAAATTGCAATTTATCTCAATTTCAGCACAAAGCATTTAATTCGTCGATGCAAAAATGGCACGGATATACAAATACAAGTAGTCGACACTTCTATGTCTCACCAACAGAAACCTCGGTTTGAATCTATGATTTAAACTAACTGCGCACTAACAGATAACTACAGCAACATTAATTACAAGAGTTTCTCCAAGATTGGTCAGTTTTTTTTTTTTTTTTTTTTGTTAAAACGACTCTACAAAAATTTAAAAATTTAAATTAGACTGTTCTAGCACTATTGATTTCACAATCACAAACAAAGTTATATAACAATATCTATGTATTTAATATATGTATTATTAAACAAGAAGTCTTAAAACTATAAAAATTTTCATATAATAGTAAAAATAGTAAAAATATAAGGTGGGAATTTGTTAAATTTTTCCTCATTTCAATAAAACTTACTAAGAAGTAGCAATACCTACAATAACTCTGCCACAAGCACAAACTTTTATACTGACTAAAAGTTTATGTATTCTGATTTTCATTAAATGTGGGCCAAAATGTTAAATTACAATATAACACTCATTTACTCAAAGTTTTCAATTTACACACAACTTAATGCAGAAAGAATATTTTATTTAGCTCTCAAGATCTGAGTAAACAGGATATTTGTATGAAATTTTTACACGGTAGGAGTACCGATGGCAGGATTAATTCTGCATCGTTAACTCAAAAAATCAGTTTTTTTATATTTTTTACGATTAAGGTTGCGTTTGTTGTGGGGCCTTCGAGAGTTTTGCCGCCTCTCTGGCACTAGTTGATTGATTTGGCTCAAATAACTATTCAGTTTTGCGGGTCTTTTGTGGCTGCTGCTTCCTATGTGAAGGTAGGTATACATGCATATGTAGGTCGCTTATAACCATTCACAGAATTATTTGCAAAAATATTGTTTATAACATGATGGATATATGCTCTTAGGTGCTATGTTAATTTTTGTGCAGCCATATTTTGAAATTTCACTTTGCACGAGTAAACTACGTTTTAAATAAATAAATAAAAATCTCTTACATACCATATTTAACGAACATATCAATTGTTGCAAGTCATTGTTTTGATGTAATATATTCACTAATATAGAAAGTACCCACTAATATAGAAAATATTTGATTAAATAACATTACATTACACACAATTATAAATTATCACTTGAAAAAAACCGCACTTTTTTGTAAGAGTTCATTTAACTTGAAGAAAATTGTGGCAATTGAAACTGACAGCTTGTGAAAACTCTATTGTCGACTTTTCCAGCTGCCAGACTAGCACTTTTAAGAAAACAGTTCAACGATTTCCACTTTTATATATTAAATTTGCGTAATAGATATGGCAACCTCAATAAAATTTACTGCGTTGAGCAGCTGTTCACACCTGCTGTAGATATCACTTTTTTCTATACATGTTGTTTTGTTGTTGCCTTTGTGCAGTATTGGAATATATCGTTTTGTGTTATAAGAAGATTCTTTTTAAACAACCCATAAATTATCAATAAAAATTCACCCAAAATGACTTTACTTAAACGACTTGTAATTAGTAATTTAACTTCTAGGTTGAATAGCATAAAATCACTGAACCAGGTAAGTAAGAAGTCAATTCCACATGATTAATGTATGTGCATATGTAGGTTATGTAATGTAATCCAATGCAATGTAAGGGTGCAGATTTTATTTTCCACTTTTTTACAGAATGGATACTGCACACACTTAAAGTTTGCTGAGCACAAACCCATTGAAAAAATACGTAATATTGGTATATCGGCCCACATTGACAGTGGCAAAACAACATTGACTGAACGTATCCTATTTTACACCGGGCGCATAGCCCAAATGCACGAGGTTAGAGGTAAAGACAATGTCGGTGCTACAATGGACTCTATGGAACTAGAGAGACAAAGAGGAATCACTATACAGTCGGCAGCCACTTATACAATTTGGAAAGACGTTAATGTTAATATAATTGATACTCCTGGTCATGTTGATTTCACAGTGGAGGTGGAAAGAGCGTTGCGCGTTTTGGATGGTGCCGTTTTGGTGTTGTGCGCCGTAGGAGGTGTCCAGAGTCAAACATTGACGGTCAACAGACAAATGAAACGCTATAATGTTCCCTGCATTGCTTTCATTAATAAACTCGATCGTATGGGATCGAATCCCTATAGAGTTTTGTCCCACATGCGCTCCAAAATGAATCACAATGCGGCATTTATACAATTGCCAATTGGTTTAGAAAGTGATTGCAAAGGTATTGTCGATTTAGTGGACGAAAAAGCCATTTATTTTGACGGAGACTATGGTACCAAGATACGGTACGATGAAATTCCACAAGAAATGCGTACTGAGTCTTCTGAGAGACGTCAAGAGCTTATTGAGCATTTGTCGAATGTTGATGAAACATTGGGTGAAATGTTCTTAGAAGAAAAGTCTTTGACAGTAGATGACATTAAAGGTGCTCTGCGCAGAAGTTGTATTAAACGAGCATTCACACCTGTAATGGTTGGAACCGCTCTGAAAAATAAGGGTGTACAGCCCTTGTTGGATGCCGTAGTCGATTATCTTCCCAACCCTGGTGAGGTAGAAAATTTAGCTTTCATTCAAGAGGAAGGCCAAGAGCAGCAAAAGATTGTATTAAATCCTGCCCGGGATGGCAAAGATTCCTTCGTTGGATTAGCTTTCAAATTGGAAGCCGGTCGATTTGGGCAATTAACGTATCTTAGGTGTTACCAGGGAGTTTTACGCAAAGGTGATAACATTTTCAATGCTAGAACTGGTCGCAAAGTGCGTATAGCTCGGTTGGTCCGTTTGCATTCCAATAACATGGAAGATGTTAATGAGGTATATGCTGGAGACATTTTTGCTTTGTTTGGCGTTGACTGTGCTTCTGGTGATACATTCACCACTAATCCGCGAGATGGCTTGTCGATGGAATCTATTTTTGTACCCGAACCTGTTGTCTCAATGGCAATTAAACCCAACAACCCCAAGGATAGAGACAATTTCGCTAAGGCTGTAGCCAGATTTACAAAAGAAGATCCCACGTTTCATTTTTACTTTGACAATGATGTTAAGGAAACTCTGGTTTCAGGAATGGGTGAATTGCATTTGGAAATTTATGCTCAACGTATGGAGCGTGAATATAACTGCCCTGTGACTCTAGGGAAACCTAAAGTAGCATTTAGAGAAACTTTGATCGCGCCTTGCGCATTTGATTATTTACATAAAAAACAATCTGGTGGTTCTGGTCAATATGCTCGCATAATTGGTATAATGGAACCCATGCCTCCCCAGCAGAATAATTTGTTGGAATTCTGCGATGAAACTGTAGGTACAAATGTTCCTAAACAGTTTGTGCCTGGTGTAGAGAAAGGCTTCCGTGAAATGACTGAAAAAGGCATGTTGTCGGGTCATAAATTATCAGGCATTCGTTTCCGCTTGCAAGATGGTGGCCATCATATTGTGGATTCCAGTGAACTCGCTTTCACGATAGCCGCGCATGGAGCCGTCAAAGAGGTATTCCAAAACGGTTCTTGGCAAATTCTTGAACCCATTATGTCGGTTGAAGTTACTGCTCCCGAAGAATTCCAAGGTGCTGTAATGGGTCAATTGAGTAAACGGCACGGCATTATTACTGGGACTGATGGTGCCGAAGGCTGGTTCACGGTGTACGCAGAAGTTCCCTTGAATGATATGTTTGGTTATGCTGGAGAGTTGAGGTAACTAAACAATAAAGTTTTTCCCCAATAACAAATAACATTTACATTTGTCAATTTTACAGATCCAGTACACAGGGTAAAGGTGAATACACCATGGAATATTCGCGCTATTCTCCTTGTTTGCCCGAGGTTCAGGAACAAATTGTGAGACAGTATCAAGAGTCTCAAGGCTTGGGGCAAACTGAGAAAAAGAAAAAGAAGAACTAATTTTAAACATGAAAATAACTAATCATTCATTTAATATTTAAGTGTACAACATAAAAAACTGTAATTTAATAACTTAATAAAATATTTAAATCTTTGTACAGCTGTGATATACGAAGTACTACATACATACATACATGATCATTCAAATGTATTTTTTATTTTTATTTATATGAGCACATTTAGGAACTTGTTTATAAAACATATACATATCGTCACCTAAAATTCAAAAGGCCGTAAGTACACTTTTTACTTTTTTACAGGAGAAGCAAAAAACATAAATTAAGACTATTTATTTGTTAGGTGCCAAATTGAAAAATGAATAAAATCGGTATTTTCGATCATATGCAAGTAAAATTTTACGGAAAAATTTATTTTGGTTAGTCACATCATAATCAATCAAAAAGTGTGTTTTGAACTTTTTGGTTGTTACGTCTTTTGGATTTTAGGTGACGATATATTTGTTTTAAAATTTTTTTATGGAAATTTGTTTTATAAACAAGATTAAATATGATATAACCATTTTTTCTGCACTATTAACTGCAAAAGTTAGCATTTTATGTCTGAACTGAAGATAGTTTTTTTAAGTAAAATTTTAGAAATACCCTAAAAATATTTATTTGTAGTAGATGACAATTTTTTTTTTTTTTTTTTTTTGTAAATTGCAAGTTAAGCTTAGTTTTTGGTGGAAGTGAACGGTGCGTTCGTAAATACAAATGGTAGCTATATTGGATTTATCAGATGGTCGAAAGTGTAAATCTTCAGTACATTCAGCGCAATTTTTAATACAAGTTAAGGTAATTTTTAATAGAGTTCTTAGGTAATTGCACTCTCTTCGGTTATGGAAGTTTTGCCTTATATTCCAAGATTATAAGGAATGTTTTATATGTTCATATATTTGAGTAACTTATTGGAGGTTTGCAGATCTACTAGAAATAGGCAGTTGAGAACACCCAGATTGGATGGTGTGGTGTAACGTATGAGTAATATTTTATATACGATGTACATTCTCACTTTTTAATGTTTGAGGTAATTCCAAGGCACTATTTATGTTATATATACCGTGATACTTCATTTAAATAAAAAGAAAAACTATGCTTTTAATTTTATTTCTTTCTTTACTTTTATGTACCTATGTACAAATAAATTTAATGACCACGATTAATAACTACCTAAACTTGATCTAATTTAAATTTCTGTTCTTTTGCAAATGCATCAGTGCGATGAAGTTGATACAACAAGCGCTCTTCAATATATTTAACAGCCTCTACAGTCAATACCAAAGTGTCATGTTTCAGCATGGAATAACAGTTTAGTCCATAAGCTGGCATCAGATTAACGAAGCCCAGTTGATCTGTAGCGTAACATATATTATTTGGAAAGATATCATTTCTGAAATTAAATAAAAACTTTCAATGCTACAATTCAATCATACACACATAAAAAATCTTACTTGTCAACTATCAAGACCGATGGTCCCCAATTCCTTTCTTTCATTAAATCAAGTATGAACTGCGGGTCTGTACTTGGTATTTCAACATCTTTTGTCACATGTAAATCATCTTGAGCAAGTTTAACACTTAGGGTAGATGTAAGACCAAGTACTCTTTTGAAAAATGGCAACATGTAAAAGTGAGTTGTGGGTGAGCGGGGGCCATGAGCTATGCCACCACCTTTAAAGAGTGGAGATCGTATAGATCCATGTCTGGCTCTACCGCCACCTTTCTGAGGCCATGGCTTTCGGCCACCGCCTCGAACTTCTGCTCTAGATTTTGAGTGTGCAAAACTTACATAACGATATTTTCTTTGCCATTCAATATTTTCTTGTAGAACATCCACTCTTGGTTGGGTGGAAAATACATCCGGATGTAATTCAATCAATCCTAATTTTTCTTCCAGCACTGCATCAAAATTTTCTATCCATGCTTGTCGACTTTCTTTAAGATTTAATGGAGAATACTCCTCAAAATTTTGCCTCAGAATTATTGCCGGTGCTTCAGGTTCTGTTAATTTAGGAGCAGTATTCGAATCTTGTTTAATATCTTCAGGCGCACCTTTAGATGAGGCTGTTAATGACATCGATCTAAGTGCCGGAACCAGTCTAAAGCCGGTTTTATTTAATAATTTTAACATGTTTTCACTATTAGTTTATAAAAATAATGCACACAAATCGCGTGCAGCTACAGCAATTCCTTTGTCAAATAGTAAAAACACCAGATTTGACGTTTTACATCAGCTGGTTGGGGCCAGAGAACGAAGCCGACCGGTTCACAGCTGCCAAAGACGATTTTCGTAATTATTTAGCCGCCGCCGAAGACAGTTTTTTTACAATTTTGTTATCTTCTCTGTACACTCGCGCTCTGATTTTGGACTGTTATAACAAAAAATAGTTTCAGCTTGACGTTAGGTATTTTCCAGTAACGTAATGATAACATAACATAAACAATTCTATACGTTTATAGTAACAGTTTTACCAAAGCGAATCCATTTTACATATACTTTTGTTTGCCGTAATTATTCTTAACAATTGAAATTTTCATACATTTCAAGTTATTAAAAGCAAACAATAACAAAAATTAAAAATTTTAAAAACCCCCCAATATATCTAGAAAAGATATGATATCTTTTAAACGGCTGGACCGATTTTCTTAAACATAGCAAGTGAGAAAAAGTGTCTTATCTTTCAATGGCTCATATGTGAAAGGGGACTAGTGAACCCTAAATATATATGCAACTGAGCTTTTAGTACTACCCGGCACAATACAAATTTTTCTGTTTTATTTGTTTGATCTTTTTGTAATTAATTCTTGTAATTTAAAGAATTATAAAATCATTACAATTAATATATGTTTTATACCTTTAAACTAAAATTTTAAATATTATAAATGTTACGCATGTACGTACATACATACATAGTGCAGTAATAAAAACATTTGCATTAAGATGCAATGGCCAAACTTGTAAACAAAATGTTGATGTGCTGGAAAAGATGTTAAGGAACTTTTGACAATGGAAACTCAGAAAAAGGTATGATTTAGATTCTCATTTAGTGCCTAAAAATTATATTCCAAATTGTTTACAACGACCAAAGAAAACGAGAGACAGGGAGGCTAACTGGGAATCAGCTGAAACGAAATTCTTTCGGGAATGTGTCAACATGCATCTGGACGTCGTGGAAAGCAAACTCAACGATAATGTGATGGTTTGTAAAAAAAGAAGAGCATGGGAAGCTATACGGGCCGCTATGGTTTGCGCGGGATACGATCGCGAAATTCCAAAACTGAAGTCCAAATGGGTTAGCATGAAAATTCACGCTAAAAAAGCTGTAGCGAATATGAAGCGAGAGTCTCACATTACAGATAGTTTCGTGCATGTTTGCGAATCGAATGGGGAGGACAGCCAACTCCCCAAAATGATCAAAAAAGAATTCGAAGTAGAGGAATACAGTGTAGCTGATGTAAACTATGCAGAAAGCTCCATGTCTGCAGACTACAGCGAACAAGATTTTTCAAATATTGTGCCTAAATCGCTTACCACTTCTAAACAATATCAAGTTAATGCAACTCGAAGAAATAAAAGAGATTCTTCGTCCTCCGGTTCTCCCCAACATCTCTTAAACGAAGAAACTAGCAATAAAGAGGATTCTTGTTTGTCTTCCAAACAGAAAAAGGTAATACATATTTGTGGCATTCATATTTTTACTTGCGATTACGTTAAAAATCTTTTTGCATTAACAAAAGAAATCTAGAGATAGAGAGGCTAACTGGGAATCAGCTGAAATAGATTTCTTTCGGGAATGTGTCCAAATGCATCTGGACGTCGTGGAAAGCAAAGCTAACGATACCTCAATGGTCTGTAAGAAAAGGAAAGCATGGGAGGCGATACGGGCCGTTATGTTGTCTGCAGGATACGATCGGGAAATTCCAAAACTTAAGTCCAAATATGTTAGCATGAAAATGATGGCCAAAAAAGCTATGGCTAACATGAACCAAATGTCTGACACGACAGATAGTTCTATGCATATACCTGAATTGGTTGCAGAGGACAATATACGCCATAAAAATATTAAAGACGAATTTGAAGAAGAATATACTTTAACTGATGTAAACTACGCTGAAAGCCCCATATCTGCTGAATACAACGAACAAGATTTTCCAACCAATGGATATAAACCGCTTACAACTCCTAAACAATGCCTACTTAATACAATCCAAAACAATAAGAACAATTCTTGGTCCCACAGCTCTCCCAAGCGACAACTTGTTGACGAGAGCGCGAGCAATAAAGAATGTTTTTTGTCTTCCAAGCTTCAGCATCATCAGAACCTTCCCAAAACAGCATCGAAAAGTACCGTCATTTTAGAGCGGCAGCGTCAAATTATCACAGAATCGTTTCATTCTGATGAAATTCATAAGCTACAGAAAAAGCAACTGATTTCAGAAATTGAACATATGGAGCGGATGCACAAAATGAAAGAGATACAGGAGAAGGAACTTCATGCTCTAAAATTACAGCAACTTCAGAGGCAAATAGACCACGATGAAGAATTGCATGCCTTAAAATTAGATATTCTTCGTAAAGTAGCGGCTGGTACTGAAAAGCCTAATTTGAATCTTTAGTCTTATGACACTTTATTTATTTTTAACCGACTTCAACAATTCGTCTATATTTTTATTTTTAATTTTATACACAGTTGTTTTGGAATATCATTCGCTCGAATCATTCCCCAGCAATTAATGCAAAGGTTTATTTTTTAAGATTTAACATTACATTAAATAAATTCCACAAATGAAATTATTACTTGCAGTACATTCAATCGTTAAAATAATTATTTTCTATATATATTTAATTTTAATTTATTACAAAATACGTAATTTATTCCCCTTGCTTTTGTTACATACATATGTATATGTATGTATGTACATACTATGTACGAGAATCTAAAGAATTGTAGTGCGGGATAAGAAATAAATAATTTGCAATATTGGCTTTATGGGAGTCAAACGCATATGAATGTTATGTCAAGTATTTTGAACATGTATTATCCGTTTTAAGGCCAGTCTGTGTTATTTATATTTTTATTTGTATAAACCAGGGATCGCAAATAACGATTATTTTCCAAATTTAAACTGAAAAAATCACAATAATAGAGAAGTGCTACGGGCACAAGGAATATACCACAATACTCCATGTTACATGGACTACCTATAGATGCAATGATTTTTATTTTTTTAATTTTTATTTATTCCTCACAAAATAAGAGTTATTTCTTGATTTTTATTTATTCCTCACAAAATAAGAGTTATTTTGTGACTTTTATTTATTCCTCACAAAATAACAGTTATTTTGTGATTTTTATTTATTCCTCAGAAAATAAGAGTTATTTTTTAATTTTTATTTATTTCTCACAAAATAACAGTTATTTTGTGACTTTTATGTATTCCTCACAAAATAAGAGTTATTTTGTGACTTTTATTTATTCCTCACAAAATAACAGTTATTTTTTGATTTTTATTTATTCCTCAGAAAATAAAAGTCATTTTTAAAATGTGTTTATTAATTAATTTAATTTAACAAATAAGAGTTTTTGCATGGACTCTGGTGATAAATTCGATCTTAAATCTGTCAATATTAATTTTAGCGCAGAAAATGCTCTTTCTACAGAGACTTGTGTTGCTGGCGTGCTATGCAAAACCTGTGCCAATCTGTACAGGTATGGATATATATATTTTTTTTCCTCCCAATATTTCATTACATCTGCATCCACGTCAATGGGCTTAGGATTGTAATTGTCTATTTCGTTTATCGCCCTTTTCATTTCCTCCTCCAGATCACCATCTGAGTCTTCATCCTCTGAATTTACTTCAATAGAGTTTAAGAACTCGTTTAATAATGAACACGTGTTTGTGTCTTCAGACGACGGTAAAGCATCTGGTGTTTCAGCGTTTGACGATGATGGTAAGTCAGAAGACTTTTGCGTTGCATCATTCTTCACAAAGATTAAAATTTATTAAATTCATGTACATTAGACCACCCAATGGGCCGAAGTTTTTATTTTATTCGCTAAAGCCCATATGACATTTCATTTTTCTTTCATTTATCGTTTCATTTATCAAGCTGGTAACTCTTATGTGTTAATTATGAAGGTGTTGAGATATTTAGTACATTAAAAAATTTTGACAAATCAAAAAATATTTTTATGTTATGCAACAAATTAATTATAAAATACATAAGAACCGGTCTTAAAACCCTAACCAGCACAAAAATGTGTTTTTCGGACAAAATCCGTACCAAATATAAGAAATCCGGTTCCAAACCGGATAAAAATATCTTATATTTGACGCTGGTAATGTAGATTTCCATTGGTGAAAGAATTTTTAAAACCAGATGAGCGGCTTGGGCGTGAAAGCTTAGCAAAAAACAAACTCACTTTCTTATAAATTTGTTGTTTTTGTAAATGAAATAAAATTATTTGTAATAAAAGATATCAAATTTGTTTTTTTTTCAATTTAAATAGGCATATTTTGTAAAAAATTTCATTTCTACACGTTACCAAATTGTATGAAAAATAATGACAATTCGTTACAAACAATATGTTTTTCATACAAATTTCAAAAGGAAAAAATTATTGTACGAATATATGCAGAATCTATACTAAAGTCTCTATTTTTCATTTTATTTACAAAAACACTGAGTTATTTTTTTATATTTTATTTACTGCCAGTTCATAGAAGCCATGTAAAAATTCTTGCTTGGCTATTTATATTGAAAACACAAACAAAGCACTCAAAATTTGTTTTTGATTTCAATGTAAATAGCCAAGCAAGAATTTTTACTTGACTTCTATGAACGGGCAGTTATTAGTTTAAAAATGACTTTTATTTTCTGAGGAATAAATAAAAATCAAAAAATAACTCTTATTTTGTGAGGAATAAATAAAAGTCACAAAATAACTGTTATTTTGTGAGAAATAAATAAAAATCAAAAAATAACTCTTATTTTCTGAGGAATAAATAAAAGTCACAAAATAACTGTTATTTTGTGAGGAATAAATAAAAGTCACAAAATAACTGTTATTTTGTGAGGAATAAATAAAAATCAAGAAATAACTCTTATTTTGTGAGGAATAAATAAAAGTCACAAAATAACTATTATTTTGTGAGGAATAAATAAAACTCAAGAAATAACGATTAAAAAGTAATTTTTAAAATAAAAATTATAACCGTTACGGTCCCTGGTATAAACAACAAACTAAAATTTAAGATTTTTGGTTACTTCTGTTTTAACTTAAGTTTTTAGCATATTTATCTATTGAACATATGAGATTTATGTACATATGTATGTACTCGTATATGAAAATATCTTAAATATAAAATAAGTTTTTACATATGTATATTATACATATTTAATTTATATGAAATGCATAAAAATATCTAACGTTTTATGAATATTTAAATAATTAATATTTATTTTATTTAGAGAGGGTAAACAAATTTTTTCATTAACATCTTTAGAAAAAGATTGTTTTTATTTTCAAGGGGTTTAGAAAAAGGACCATTACAATCAATGGGCTTTATCAAAACTAGACAGTTGCCTATACAATTATGGTAAAAATATAAGTACATGCTTTCTCTTTTCCTTTCTTCTTGTCTCTAAAATTCATTGTAGTTTGCAAATAATATGTTGTCTTCTGTTCCTGTTAAAATGCATTTCTTGAGAGTAACTTTTTATATAAGGTTTTTTATCTTAATTTTTTTACTGTAGAATATAAATTGAACAAATCCAATAAAAAAATTTATTTATAGACCACAAAAAAATTACACAAAAGGAGGAACGACTTTTATTGAAGTTGAAGTACGGGGGAGAAACGAATGAAAATAAAAATACGGATTATTAAAACATTAATTGAAATGAAAACAAAATCCAATACAATTAAAATGTTTCGTAATGTACAAATTGTTGCATCCTGAAGTAATTTTTCTATTGCAATATAATCTTGTCGTATGCTCCTATTGAATTAGTTCCGCTTTATATGTATTTATTATAATAATTATGATATGTTATGAAAATTAAATAAGATTATTTTTGGCCAGAAAACAATTAGCGAACTCACGAAGTCTTCTAAAGTGATAAGTAATAAATTACTTTTGTGGTTTGTTTTAGCAAATGTATTTGCACATAAAAATATAGCCGTTAAAAAGAACTTTCGCAAATCCCTATTAAGTATATTAGGAAAAACAAACCTTTGGAATACTGTACTTGAGTTTTTCCAATGCTTTTGGTTGCTTTTAGATATTAAAAAATCGCTATTAGAAGTTTTCGTTTATAAAAGCTGTCCTGTATGAGTTTCCAGATTCCGCTTCGGTTGTACCAGTTTGGATTGATATATCACTGATTTCATTAAAATTTAACTTTTCTTCGTCCACAACTGTAAATATTAAAATGTATGCATTTGAATGCTAAATAATATAACAATCATTCTTGTAGTGGTTAGCGTATTTCCACTCCGACTACGTGGTTTTTTTTACCACATTACAGAACACCACAACATTTTTGCTTTAATCTATGACGAAATTGTCGAAGTCGAAATGCGCCAAACACGATAGGGTCTAATATAAATATTGAAATCTATTGATGAGTTGCTTGAGCAGCAACGAAATGCCTCTAGATGTGATTAGAACACTGAATTGACAAACTTTTTTTTTAAATAACTTACATGTGGAATTTCCTTCCTTTGCAATATTGTGAAGAACAGCAACACTAAATATTATATTCTTTGCAGTTTCCAGATCAACGCGGAGTCTATCGAACATAGAACAAAATTTAGATTTTAGCTGCGTATTTAGACACTCAATTTTGCTCATAGTTCTCTTATGACTACAGTTATACCTATAATGGATTAATAAACACATCAATATCAATAATGATGATCATTTTCAACAAAAATTAACCTTCTTTCTTGTGGTGTAGAAGGATTTTCAATGGGTGTTAACAAAGTTTGTGATAAAGGATAGCCAACGCCACCAAGTAGCACTCCGTTATGCTCACTTTTGCTAGTCTCTAACCTTTTCTTAAGGTGACTCTCATACCAAATCGCAGGATCGTGTATTAATCCTTGAGATATTGTTATATCCGTAATTTTCAAGTTTGCATCGTATACAATCTGTTATGTAAAAAAATGTGACAAATGAAGGAAGGAAAAATTAACAAGTTTGTGAAAGAGTGGGATAATTATTTACATGATCTCACCTGAACATTAAGCGAGTTTGTATTAACGTCGATATCGGCCTTTTCTTGAACTCTTAGTGAGCGACGTTTTACCCGCACGTGCACGCAGCTGATAGCTCCAATTACGCCTGGAAATCCAGCTATCTCGTGAAATGATTTCTTTACGTCTTCGAGTTCAGCACTGCAAGGAAACTTTATAAAATGCGGACGTAATAAAGCAATTTTTCTGGAAATGCTTTTGATTACTCTTCCGACACTTGGTTGCGATATTCCATGAAGACTCGCTAAAAATGTTAATTTAGAAAATTCGGAACTATCCGCAATAAAATTATATGCTTACCAACGTCAATTTGATGAGTATTTCTTCCGAGAAACTGTAATGTTGTCAACACTTGCAGACTTATCGGAATTGGCAGCCCTCTGTTGCTTTTTGGTTCTTCAATGTTCAGTAAGTTTATTAAAAACCGAATTACATTTTTGTCGAGCCTATATCGCCAACAGAACTCATCATCATCCAGATCGAATGGGGTAAATCTCTCCTTGTATATCTTAGCTTCTCTTTCTTCTAGAACGTCTTTCAGAATTTCGAAATCTCTTTCAATATTTTGCAACTTGAACATTTTGTTTTCGTTAAAAGTTTGATTTAAAGCAACTCATGTATTACTGGTTTTTGTATTAAGTATTTTTGAAATAGCACAATATTTTATAAATTTTTCACAATTTCAGTTTAAGTAATAAAATCACAGATATAAGAATAAAATAATAAAAACACATTCAAAACAATTTATCTATTGAATTTCTTCAATACACCAGAGATGCCAGAAGTTTTTTATATTTTACATGCTGCTTAAATTTTTAAAGGGGTGTTTTCTCTATATACTACATCAGTTCGCTAGATCTAAATTTGTTTCGAAATTTTATATGAATTTTAAAAAAGTTTCATAAATAGACTTTTGATACATATACACCAATTGTGGTGCAACCATTAGCTGATTTATGGGTTGTAACATATAGTACTTTTTTGTGGCTGGCACTCACGATTATTATTAATACAATAGAAATTAAATTTTATCCAATAAAGCTATATATATATATAACAATTATTTGATATAGGTATAGTTTGCGCTATAAGAAGACTTTGGTACGGTTTTACCAATTTTGTACCAATAATGACAGGGACGGTATAATTAAGAAATTTCAACTCCCAGCACTGGCTATCAAATCTTACACAAATGGAAGAAATAAGAAGAAGCAATAAAGTGGCAGCACATCGGCGATTAATTAGTGTCGACGAGAAAGCGAACAAATTAAGACGTGTTCGGGGCAGAGAAGCAAGCCGATCAATTTTTTTCGGCGGCGGCTGAAGGGGTGAAATTTATCGGCGGCGACGGCTTAGCCGCTCGCGCCGTGTTTTTATCGGCTCGCCAAAAGTGATACTTTTTCTTCGGCTACGCCGAAGAAAAAGTATAAATTTTGTTTTTATCACGTTTTTATTCTACGTACCCTATAAGCAAATTTTACTTAAGTAATAGGAAAATGATTCGAAATCGTATTGCTTGGAAGAAAAATATTATTGCGGCAACAGTCATATTCGTATTGCGGAAGTTTCTCCCTTCGGGAGAGATTGTGCGGCCAGGGAGATACTTCGAAGAGATAGGAATGCAATACTTCTAGAAGATAAAATTGTGTATTGTATTGTATGTATACATACATATGTATGTATGTATATTTTCTTGTACATGTGTATGTATGTAGCTTTGGAACTGCAGACATAGGTACATGTTCTGTATTCCACGTGAATCTAAATCGTTCGGAATTGCCATATCATTGTTGTTGTAAATGCATATTTCCAACAACAATTCTATGGCAATTCCGGACGTTTTAGTTTCACGTGGAATACAGAACATACCGGATAATGTATTTTGAATATACTGTGCCATAAACCAATAACCAACCGACGATATACATTCATATGTTTTAGTTTTCAAATTATTTAGATCTGAAATGGAACTTAGGACCTAATTTTGTAAAACGCAACGCCAAGCGTTGACAAATTTTATATCGCAAAAATTTAAATTACAAAAACAAAATACAAAATTTGCGTTTTACGAAATTAGGCCCTTAATATCAAAACGATGTTTCATAAGCAACTAAGGGTTTTATTTATGTAAAAAATACAGAAGTGTATTTATTTGACATAAAGTGTTTGTTTAATTTGGATTTTTTAATATAAGGTCTGTTCATTTACTTGTGATTTACTTTCCCACCAGAAACTAGTAACTAGAGAGTAAGGCAGAAATTTACAAAATTACTCTCCTAAATACGAAAAATTAATTGAACGCTTTACTTGTAAAAAGTTGCAAGGAAATTTTATTCATATCAGAACCGTGGATGAAAATCATGACACAATTGTACTTTTCCTGATGTATTTTGTTTGATCATTTTTTAAATTGCAATTTTTTTAGAAATCGATATTTAATATGAAATTCTTTACACAGTTTCATGTATTTTTAATATTTTCATGCATGTTTCATAGTTTTTTAATTGTATTCATTAACAATTACAAAAATAAAAAACTCTGCACACAATTATATACATAAGTATGTAATACATATGTCGTTAATTTACAAATACTTTTAATATGATTATGATTACTTTTATTATGATTAATGACATTGCTAAGTTTTGAATTTGTAGGAGTGAAACGAATTCAACTCCCAAAAACGGTACTTCCTTTTATTCATGTGGGTTTTTACTCTTTTATATAGGTTATATTCCTAATAACAATTAACTGGATAAAGGCCATGACTCGCTATCATACAAATTTTTCTTTTTTCATTAAGCTACGTGCAAATTGAAAATATTAAACTCATTTTAATAACTCATAATACCATGGAGGTGATCATGCCACTTTGAAAAAAATCGGTAATATGCATCACTTCTTTCATAAACAAGAAAACTACCTTCGAAAGATATATACATATTAACATCACTTAAACAATATTAAAAGTATTTGGCAACCATTACAGTACATAAGAAAATTAAAAAAAAAATCGGTACAAAAGAAAATGAAAAAATATCAGCGGAGCCGTACAAATCGGCTTGCCAATAAGCCGCCGATGCGCCGATGGATTCGGCGGCGGCTTGACTGAAGTAAAATAATCGGCGGCGCGGCTTGCCGCCAGCCGCGCCGACACGACTTGCATCTCTGGTTCGGGGAGCAAGAATTATTTTAATCGTTGCAGAAATATTGTGTAAAAAAGTATTAAGCACTTGAGCGCAAAGAACAATTTCGTGTTATAAAATCTTTGAAAAATAGAGCAATAACTATTTAATATTTAGTGACCCAGCATTAAAAAGGTATTAAAAAGAGGCTTCAAAATTTTTAATTGAAAAGAAAATCATAAACAAGTGGCCATTTTGATTAATTTAATATCGAAACGAATACAAGAGAAACGTGAGAAAAAGCAAAACTTGTGAAGAAAAGCTACGCTTAGCTTTTGTTACAAAATCTAGAATATTTAAAGCAAATGAAATACATACTTAAAAAAATATACAAACCAAACTAAACAAAAGGAAAATAGAAATAATGTAAATTAAAACTTGTGGGCAAGGTCTATTAAATATATGCATACATACATACATATATAAATAAATGTACTTTGCTTGTGAAAAATTAAGGGAAAATACCTAATCTCTTTCTGTTTGTTCCATGTGTGTGTATGTATGTGTGTAAATTCATTCCACATATAAAATCGGCACAAGTGTCAATTTGGTATATACGCATTAATTTTTTGTTGTTTAATGAAAAGATTTTATTACAGCAAATATAGAGAAGACCCTTAATTTAAAAACATTACTGTTGAGCTAATATAATTTGTAAATGTGTGACACCAATTTATTTAAAAAAAATTATTGTTACAACCTGAAAAAAATAAACTGATCAATGTACATACATATATACATACATACATACCTACGATGTGTAAGTGCGGGTTATTTAAACTGCGAACTGAAGAATTTTCATACGTGATAATAAATGCCATATTTCGGTAATTAAATGTGTAAATGCAAATTGTGTAGAATAGGCAGTCAGTTTTATATATAATATAAAAATAAGATTTTTCAGCGGGGTTTCTCTGTTTCGACTTATTTATGTCACTCTCGTGTGCTTATGTCTCCTTCCATTTACTAACTCAATACTTTTTTGTTTCCTTTAATTAATATCAGTATTTTCGCACAGGTATTAATTTAGAAAAAAAAAACAGAAGGGGAGAAAATTACATCAAGTTAAAAGTTAACCAGTATATAATTAAAAATAATAAACAAAATTAAGACAAAGCTGCAAAATGTGGAATCCAACACCGTCGTCAAGAGCGTCGTCAAGTGATAATAAGCAAAATAACAAGGAAGTTGTTGCTATATATGACTGTAAATGTAGTGGCGGTGTAGAAGAATTAGGCCAAGTGCAACAACAAATTAATTGTAAACTAGAAACATCAACAACATTTGGCGGTCAATTGCCAGGCTCAAATAAAATCCCACAACATCAAAAAGACGGCTTGAATGAAGTAGGTGATGATTATAAAAAATTTTCAAACTCAGCAGAAACTACAGACTCTGGGTTTATATCGGGGCCACAAACGTCATTTTCGGCCATTTTGGATGCAGATAACGAAGCAGCTGTTGAAGTCATTAACGACAATAAAGTAAACATAACAACACCTTCTACCGATCCACAACTACATTACAAAACGCAGCAACAACAACCTGATTTAGATTCAGGTATAATAGAAGAAGAGGACGACTTAAAGTCTGATTTAGGCGAAGAGAAAAATCAATCCAACGAACAAAAAATGATTTTGCCTAACAGTGTAGATTCGGGTATATCTGAATGGTTCTGTAATTTGAGTTTACAAAATAATCCGAATGTTGTTAACACAACTTCTCATACAAATACTGATTCTGGCATAAATAATTTAGATGCGCCCAAACAACAGCAAAGTTTTGAACAACAAACAAAACCATCGTATACAGGCACAATACCCAAAATAATTACTCCAGCGAATACTTGGGAAAAATACTATCAGCAAAACGATGATGGAGATACGTAAGTATCATTCATATTTTATTCAATAAATTTTCCTGAAATGTACGAGCAGGTATATGAAAGCATATTATGGATTTAATATTAATTGATGAAAGATGCATACTGAGCATTAAGTATAGAAAATCCAAGTCACAACTTCTATGCGCATACATACCTATTTCATTTTAAAGAACTTTACATACCTAATTATGAAGAACGTTATTTATTGTAAAGATTTGCGGGCATAGGTATACATTTTCAATTAGGTACCTTTATGGATTTAGAAAAAAAAATTTTTTCATTCTTAATTAATAATTAATAAAAAATAATAAATAATACCCCTTAAATAGAATGAAATGCAAAAATTTTTTTAACCTGGAAAATTGATTTTTTGCATACAAAAAAAAAAACAAAATTTGACGTGGAGAAATTATTCTCCTTTTATTGCCTATAAGGCCAATACCTACATACATATGTACGTAGTTTGAAAGTTTTGTCGAAAAACCCAATTTCATTTCAATCTTCTCTTCTATATTTTATTTTTATTTTTTGCGAATAGTGTGTGTCCTACAGAATAAACAGTGATAGTCAGGTAGTAACCATTCATAAATCACCTGTAGCATACCTAACGTGTCTTGTTAAGTTCCGCAAAAATTCCCAACATGTGTTATTTTTACAATGCAACATTATTCTAAGAGGTTTAGGGACAATTTGTTGTATGTAGTTGTGTTAGTAATAAAGGTGTATTTCTTACCTGTAGACAGGTGACCATTTTAAAAGTAACTGATTTACTTTGAATGAGTAATTCTCATTAACTATTTTTTGTTTTTCTGTGTGTGTTTCATTGTTTATTTAGACCTTTACATTTGGCCTGCATCTCCGGTTACGAAGATGTTGTTGCTGCTTTAATACGTATGGCTCCACATCCTTGCCTCTTTAATATACAAAATGATGAAGCCCAAACACCTTTGCATTTGGCAACATTAACAGCACAACCAAGAATTATCCGAATGTTATTAATAGCAGGTGCAAAGGTAAGTAAATTTTTTTTTATTAAAATATTTTGTTTCTTAATTACTTTTATTGCTGCCCAATGTGGCAATTAATTGTAAAAAATCAAGATCGAATAAATAAGTTTGTTTTCCTAAGATTTTTGTTTGAGGCTTTTAAAGTGATACTCAGTAACATATTAAGAGTCTTTAGCTTTCGAGTATTTCAAAAACTGTTTGGTTGAAGTCTACTACAGCAAAGTTGCTTAAACAGAAATGAAATGCAAAACAAACAAAAATGTTTAATACATTTCCTTAAATGTTGAAAACTTTTTGAATATTTAGACCTCGGTCTCTATCGCAAATTAAGCTGAGCAGAATATATGAATACTAGATAGAATTAAATCAATTATTTATTTTTTCAAAACGTTACTTTGCTCAGCTAGATGTGAATTTATGGCACTTACATTTTTTTAATCTTGGTCCATCTCTTTTTATTATTTATTTGATTAAAAAGCCCGCAGTACGCGACCGTCATGGTAATACGGCTTTACATCTTGCCTGCATGTCAGGTGAGGAACAGTGTGTTCGCGCTTTAACTATTCCTATTAGTGGCTCCGAAATAATTGAAGCTCATCGCCAATATGCTCTTCGCGTCAATGAAAGAGTTCACCTAAAATATGCCCAACTACCTTCCGACTTGGAAATTAGAAATTATGATGGTAAGTCAAAAAAAAAACTTAATTAATGTTTAAAAAAGATTTCGAAACAAAATGATTACATTTTTGCATTTAATAGAAAAGTGTTTGTGTTATTTATAATTAGACACATTTGCCAATATTCAAACGTCCCGTCTTCTTAATTATGCTTATGAATTTGTCTTTTAACACTTTATATATGTACATATGTATATACATATATATTTTTTTTGGCTAGCCATAGTCATAGACATTTGCTGCCAGAAAAAAAGACTTGAATAAAATATACATATTTCTCACACATTTTGCTTTAAATATACAATTTTTATAATGTTGCAGCCATACAAACAAAGGTGTACATTAATTTTCTTTGTATATTTTAAAATTTTCCGCTTAGCTGTCTGCTTTTTCATTCCTAAGAAAATTTATATGTACATATGTATATGTATGTATATTGCTATTAAAAATCTATTTTTATACAGCTGCATACACACATGGCCGTGGGATTACATTTGCTCAATATAAAATTTGTTGCTACTCGTTTGAATATAAATTTCAAGCTTTTTACAAAATTTTGTTCATTTATCAAATTAAATATTTTAAATTTTAAGATAAGTCAAATGCAATAAATTTTTTTAAATAATGAAAAAGAATTGAAAGTAATCTTTAAAAGTAATCGGATTATATTTTGATTACTTTTGATTCTTTTTGATTATTTTGTTGTAATTTCAAGTAATTCAGATTACTCTTCCGTTATTAGTAATCGTAATCAATTAGTAACCGTGCGAAACTGAATATAATCGTAATTTAATCATTACTTCACCTTTAAAAAAAAGTAATCAAATTACTAATTATTACGATTACTAATCATTACTTAACAGCTATGCATATGTGTATGCAATATTTTAATAATATTATATATATATTATTATAGAATATCGTAATTATGTATACATAATATATTTTATACTAAGTAGTTGTAACATCAAGTTTCGAAACATATTGAATATAGAGTAGGCCCCGAGGTCACCTGGGGGTACACTCTGTATTTCGAAAGGAAAGGAAATACTTTCGAATTTGTATGTTATTAACACTACAATTTGAAAGCATTTGCTTTCGTTTCGAACTACAGAGTAGACCCCCAGGTTTTAAATCACCTTGGAATGAGACAAGTAGTCTAGAAGCTATGAGGGAATAGATGATTATACATGTGCATGTATATATGTATATTTCTACGATATCTTAATTTTTTTCTAGTTTATGACTATGTCATCCGGACGGCATTATATTCAATTTAATGTGACGTGACATAGATAATCAAGACGCTTCATCCAATATCTCATTGCTTAAATTATGATAATTAGTTTAAAAGTTATAAAGGAATAGACAAACATACAAACAGGCATACATTCCTACCGGTTACAAACATACATACATATGCCCTCTGACGAAAACTATAGAATATTTTTCATATGAAGGTTGTTTTTTTTTATTTTTTAATTAATATACATACATACATATGTACATGCACTATATGTGTATATGTGTGTATATAAACATTTTATTAACAGTTTTTTTGACGTCGGCTTGTGTAGAAAATTATCGAAAATCACTAGTCAGTTTTTTGTTTTGTTTTTCTTTAATGTATTTTTTTTTTCTTTGACGTCAGACCATCATACTATGTTTGTATGTCTAGCAGTCATCATCATCTGAAAACGTAAAATAAATAATAAATACAGCACAAATAATATGTAAGAAACAGTTTTCCTTTGCAAGCGAAACGTCTGAGCATTTTAAAAACAATCGTCGAAAATCATAGAAATTGGCACAAAATTTTATTTTATTTATTTTATGGAAATATATTTTTACTGCATCCCTTAATTACTCATAATGCTGATAATGTAAATTCTTTTCAAACCAAAGAAATAACCGATTCTTTGGAATTCTGAAATACCAAAATAGGTTAACGAACAATCACTATACATATGCACATACATGCATTTATTAGAATGTAATCTTTAATAGAAAATCCCCATGATCTTATCACAAAAGACATTTACACTCAATCAGTTAATTCATACAAAAGTAATTACTTTTAAATAAAAATAAAAAAGTATATGTACGTATTTCATAGGATTACCTTGCGTGTCTAAGAATTAATTAAACACAAAATAAACTTGTTATAGGCATTGATTATTTATTTTAGTTACCACCCAAAACTTTACTCGTGTGTACTTTCAAATGCCAATAGCCGACCTTCAGTTATAAATTTAACCTTTAATGGCAAAGCTGCTTATTAATGCAAAAGAAAGCCTCCCAAGGAAGAGCATTTTCTTTAAGAAATTAACTTGCATTTCTTCTTTGTTTGTGTTTTCTACTCGATGCCAGCCAGCCAGTCAGTTACCATCAAATATTAATTTTATTTTTTGTTTATTCATTTTTCATATCCCCGCATTCGTTCACCCAGTTTGTTGTATTCGTTTTATTTTTATGTTTTTTCTATTTCTTTTGCTCTTTTAATTTTTTTGTTTTTTATTGCTTTGGCTAAAAATATAAAAATATTTTTGGTTTTTCCCCAAACAAAAAAGCTTTAAAATTGTGTTGTACGCCATCATTTCAACGCCACCACCAACACCCAACCATACCCATCTTCATCAATATCATCATAAAAAAGCTGTTCATAGCATTTTCGTAGCCATCAAATTGCTTATACGAATCGAAATGAGATTTTAGTATTAACGAAGTAAAAAAATATATATTAACATATAATACATATATGTATGCATATAATTAATGTGGATTGGAATCAAAATAAACATTATTTGTTGTATGTATGTACATTAGAGGGGTCGTTACTTGTATGGAGTATATTTATTTTTTTTTTTTGATTTCATATATTCTCTCCCCCAAATCGGTTCAGTTTTATGTAAAAAAATTCATGGCGATAAGTTGTATTTTAGGGGGTGCGTCCGCCCCTCAAAATTGGCCCTCAATCCCATTTATTCAATGTAATTTTTTTTTAGTTTTCCTTTGTATGAAATAATCATAATAAGCTCTTATTGTACATCCTTAGTACTCGTATAAATAATTTCCATATAAATATAATATTTGATATTTTGTTGGTTATTTTCTTCATTATTTTCTAAAATATTAATTTTAGCAAAAACTTTTTTGAGACTGATGTTGTTGACTCGAAGAGCTAAAATATTGCCATATATCATATTCTTGTAAAATGTTTTTTTAAAGATAGTCATATGCAAAAAAAAATTACATTGAAAAATGGGCTTGATGGCCAACTTTGAAGGGCGCATGCACCCACTAAAACACAGCTTATCCCTAAGAAATTTTTTTGTATTTTTTTACGTAAAACTGAACCGATTTGGAGGGGGAAAGTTGGGGGAGAATATAAGAAATCAAAAAATAAAAATAACGGCCACTCTAATGTACATATGTACATATTTACGTAAACATTTCTTGCTTGTCTACGAATTTTTAGCACCTTTACAAAAGTTAAGTATGTATGTATAAAAATATATGTAATACAAAAAATATGTGCATATACATACATATGTATATGCTTATTTATTTTTTAATATGGTAATATTTCAATATTAAGGAAGGCAAGTTTTGAATCCGTATGTTTTGATTGCGCCCAAACAAATTTTAATTATGCCGGCCAACAAGCATTTGTGCATTCGGATACTTATAAAAGGAAGGGACCATGATACAATAATACAGGTAACCGCAAATCTACAACAAATTTACAATAAATAAAACAACAGGACTTTTTATTGCTGTTTTGTGATGACAACTGTCAAAAAACCAAGAGAAAACAAGAAACATGTACTTCCGTTTTCTTGTGTCTTTGCAAAGCTTTATTTGTATTAGTACGGTTTTGATAGGCACCATGCGCGTGTATTGATTGCATGTTCTCTTGTATATGCAAAGCTGGTTTGTAAAGGGTGTTTTTTATTGAGGTATAGAACTTTAAGTTGGCATCACTTTTTTAACTGGCGGCCATTTTGTCAACTGTCAAGTGATTAATATTTAGTTTGGTTTGCCATTTCATCATGAACAGGTTGACAAAAGAACAACGCTTGCAAATCGTGCAAATTTATTTCGAAAATAATGGTTCAGTTCGCGAAGTTTACCGCAAGCTCCGTCCATTTTATGGTCGACCGTTGGTTGCCGTTAATGGAGATCAGTATAGAGCCATGATAACCGACTATTTTGTTCCCGAATTGGATGGCATGAATGTGGATGAGTTGTGGTTCCAACAAGACGGCGCTACATGCCACACAGCGCACGTCACAATCGATTTATTGAAGGAAACATTCGATGAGCGCATAATTTCGCCCCATATGCTCGAAAAAGTGGTTGAAAATTGGACCTGTAGAATTGGCTTTATTCGAGCCAGCCGCGGCGGCCACATGCCCGAAATCATATTTAAACGTTAATGTCATAAAATTATCCTTCCAATAAAGCCAAATTGATGGACATTAAAACGATTTTCTTGTGTTTTATTTGAATTCGAAGTTCTATACTTCTAAAAAAAACACCCTATATTAGTACAGTTTTGCTAGGAACACAACTGGGACGAACGACGAATCCGTCGATAAGAGTTCGTTGCGTAAATTCGTCGTGTGAAGCACAACAACGACGAATTTACTCAGCGAATTCCTCTCTTATATTTGATAAAGTTGGTTATTGTGTGTGCAAAGACAGAGAGAGAGAGGGAGAGAAAAATTGTTTTTTCGTCGTTCGTCGGCGTACAAAATAGAAATAAATCTATATCAGAGTTCGTCACGCACGACGAATTTCGTTCAACGGCGGTGTTGTATTCATTTTCATATGCATAAATGTGTTTTATATTTTATGACGAAAGATCGCACCGAAAAATTCGTCGTTCGTCCCAGTTGTGTTCCTAGCATTTAATAAGTTAATATGCACTATATAGCTAAAACGTAAACAACAATTGGCAGATCACATCACAAACAAACTCTATCAGCTGGCGCTTCGAGGTTACCTGTATTACTGTATCATGGCAGGGACCGAAAACACCCATACGAAGAAGAGTTACGAGTGTTTTAAAGCTTTTATAAAAATGTTCTTCGTAAAATTTTTCATAAAAGTGCTGAACACATCAAGAAACTGAAGAAACTTTGATTTGTTTATAGAGTATGATATGTTATTATTAAAATAATAAGCGTTGGTTTCTAAGACTGTAGTTGGCGTCTTTCGACTACCCCTAACTCTAGATTAAAAAACAGCGTAACATTTTTCTTTAATCTAGTACTAGGCGTAGTCGAAATACGAAAACCGTACCAGGGGTCTAATCATCGCTTTCGATAACGAGCTTATTCGATAACGCTTTTCAGTTTGAGATTATATCGTTCGTTATTCCATTTGTCAAGATTGACGTCATAAAAAATTTATGCTGCCAGTTGCTAAAAATCGTTCTCGCGAGCGAGTAAACTATCCCCAATTTTTTTTTGTATTATATTGACGTGACGTCCGTGTTGACTACTGGAATACGTGCGAATATGTGAGATATGAACGTTGACTGTACAGTGGGAACGAATGGGTTTGAATATATCAAAAAGCAGTTAAATCGGTGAAAGGCAGATTAGTTTAATTTTGCACATGGTTCGAAAAGACTTGCAAGAAAAACAACTTACTATGCTATTTATTCAATCAGGGGTCTAATCGTCGCTTCCGTTAACGAGCTAATTCGATCACATTTTTCAGTTTGAAATTATGGCATTCGCTATCGGATAATGTAATAATATGATTCGATATCGAATGCCATATTCTCAAACTGAAAAAATGTAATCGAATCAGCTCGTTATCGAAAGAGACGATTAGACCCCAGCAGATAATAAATATGAAATACTAAAAAATTATATGCAATACCAGCTCACAAAAATCAAGTCCCTACTACGGTTTACAACTCAGTTTAGTTGAAATTGTAACAACTTAACTTTAAAACTTAACTGTTTTTTTTTTGGTATTCTGAATTGCAACAAAAAAAGGGTTTTATCTATGCTTTGTTTTTTGAAACCATAGTAGCCATCACAAAACATTTTAAATATTTTAAGTTTTGGCCTTGTATTTTATTTTTAGATTTCATGTTTTATGAACATGGCAACAATATTGGTTGACAAATGGCATTGGTTGGCATTGGTTGGCATCTTGGTGAAAAAAGTTGTAATGCATAATAAAAATTTGACAACTACAATTAAACTATCCATTTAGTTGTAAATCATAATAGGGGCCTTAGCTAATGTATCCGGATCGGTACTTTAACAATGTTTTATTGAATATACATACATATATATATATATATATATATATATATATATATATATATATATATATATATATATATATATATGTATATACAGTGTTTTTCAAAAGTTCACATTTTCTCCCTCAATTATATCTTTATTAAACACTTGCTATCTTGACTGTTTTTCACTTAATTAACGCGGGTTTCCCCAAGAAATTTTATACAATAACTAAACAACTATACACTCACTCATATTGATAAGGAAAATACTTGATAAAAAATTAAGCAGATAATTTTTATTGTTTTGCAATGAGTGGAACATTTATAACAGAAAATTTTAGATTTATGATAAAATGTTGTACGTATTTCTTATACTCGTACGTCACAGCAAATACTCTTAAATTTTTATTGATAACTATCTTATATCATTAAGGTTGTTATATTATTAAACTTAGTTGTTGACCAAGTTTTTGCAACATTTCCATTTAATAGATTTGATAAGTTTACAATCGTAATTTTGATATTGTTTAAGGTACTTGAGAAAGTACCCGACGGAGCTTGACGACAACTCTAGGGGTTCGTTCCACTGGCAGAAAAAAAATTCAAAATTCATAATCAGCGTGTGTCATAGTTTTGAATGACGAATTCGTTATGAACAAATTAAAAAAAAATGTGTTAGAAAGTTGTGTTAGTGCAGATAAATCCATTACACGAGTATCAATACATATTTACATACTAATGAATATTTGAATTTTAAATATCGTAAGAAATTTAAATGTTTGTTGGAGTAGATTCTAGATGCGCCAGTTTAAGGGCCAGTCCCACGATGTCACCAACGTTCGACTCGTCGCACAGTTAAATTGCGAACAACAACAAAATTTTAAAATTTCTTTTTGTTTTGAATGTAAGTGTGCGACGAGTCGAACATTGGTGACATCGTGGGACAGGCCCTTAAAGTTGTGTAATGACTCTACCTTATTAACAGCAGATATAAGTGCAAGAGTTGACTTTGATATTAAATGTACGAGTACATACATATTTTCAAATATTGATGCAGCAACTGTATAATTTTATACAATTTTCTAAAAATTTTGTTTTGAAATTTGCTGATATGCATGTTTGAAAGGTAGAGAGTCAAAACTTTGGCTTATAATTAATTACTATTTTTTTAATATTTATTTTTTTAATATTTTAAGCACTATAAATTGCGTAGACTATTCGAGAAATAAATGTAAAAAATATTGATAAAAATTCTTTAAAAAAAAGAAACTAAATTTAAACTAAAAGAAATGCAAAATAAAAAATAACAACTTCGAAATATTTTATTAAATTTAAAAGTACGAGGGATGCTTTTTTAAGTATATTTGTGAATAGATGCAAATTGGATGTGTAAAATTTTTGCTTGAACTGTCAAGTTTTTTTTAAAATATGAAATAATATTCTTTCTGTTGGCAAATTTCCAAAAAAATATTTTTGTAATAAACTGTTGCATACATTGCACTTTTTGCTTTATAAATAAACATATTTTTTTGTACTTTTTGGTTAATATAATACATATACAGTTGTACATATTCTTGTGTTCGTGTATATTTGTCTAGCTTTTAAATGTGGCATGCGGCAATCGAATTAAAAAGAAGATTCACATGACTTCAAAATACAGACTGCAGAAAATTAAAATAAACTGCTTGCATTATTTATACGATGTACGAATATATATACTACTTGTGTATGTAAGATATTTAAGTAAAATTAGTTAAGGAATTCGGTCCCAAATAAAAAAAAGCTATTTTTACTGTATAGCATTAGCATTGCAATTTTTCTTTTTCTTCAAACATTTTTTTTTTTTATAATTGTACGATTTTTTATTTGGCATACATTAAGGAATGTTCTTCTCAATTACAGTGTGATTAGAAATCAATTAGAGAAGGAAACTGCAGCACAAGCATATATTTTATATATCTAAATATATAAAATCCGAGTTCGTGGGTAAATGGGTATTTAAATCGACTGACTGAACTAACTTGTATAAGGGAGGGAGAGATAGATAGATAGAGATAGATATAGAGAGATAGATATAGAGAGAAATAGAGAGAGAGAGAGTGAGTTCGAAGTAAATGGCATACTGAATGCTGACCAGTTATATAAATTTATATTGTAGAAACCAGATTCTATACGAGTACATATCGCACACTAAATCATAAACAGTCACAAATCAAAATTATGAAAATGATTTTTTTTTTTTCCATAAACCAATTCACTGAACAAATCTCTAACGAACACAAAAATTTCTTTTGCAACACAGTTTTCTTGAACAGTGTTAAATACCGTTATGCCTGTTTTTTGTTACATATTTGCGTCATTTGTACAGTATCAACAGTTTTTTGCCGCCCCTGAGTATCTGGGATTTTTTAGTTCTGACTGTTTATGATCTAGTGTGCGAAATGTAATTTATTTAATTAATAATTAAATTTTGTTTTAAATTTGCATCTTTTTAGAGAAAAATTAAGTCAAAACACCCATCCTACTAACCGAAACAATTACGATATTCGATATTGGTTAACATTTCATTATTTTTTCATAGACTATAAACGGACATTCGATATCTGATAAAAAAAAATACTAATAATTTGCTTTAAATGGAAAATTAAAAAAAAATCATTAGTTTTTAAAATATATTGCATATACCCGTATACGCATATGTAAATATGTACATATTTCGCATGTAGCTAAATGTATTTAAACTTTAATATTTTCTGTTAAACACTTGCATTTTATTGCTGTTGGCTATAAACATGCGGTTTCTACGTCTAAAATTATATTAGGAAAATCCTAAGATAAATTGCCATAAAAATGTTATTACATATTGTTAATTAAAAAGCAAAAGGGAAAAAAACAAACAAGCAATGTCAACAACTCTGAAAGGTGATATAGCATTAAAGTAATGAATGTTTTTTTTATTTTCGCTACGAAAAATTATATTAATAAATCAAGGGGTAAAGAGAAACGAATGGAAAAAAGTGAAGATGATGATGACATCTCACTCATAAGCAAAGAGAAGTTAATTTATATGACAATTACAATAATAAATGTTTGTATTCATTCAATAATCTGTTAGTTTTATATATCTACATATTAGAAATAACAAAGTGAACAAAGATTAATTATTGCTTTTTTTGTCTCGGAATATTCAAAGATTTATAAAGACTGCCTTTTAACAACCACATGACCAAAGTTCAATGAAATGCAATTATTTTTTATCTTATCAACGTCTGTATCGAAGGTTGGCCAACTCAGCTTTAATTAATAAATAAACTTCGCAGTTTTGACAACACTTAATATCATATTAGTAAGATAATGGGGAAATCCGTACGTCATTCTCGTACAAATAAAAGCGCAGAAGAAAAAGAAAATAATAATTTATGGCAAATTTTTAAAAGAAGGCTTGTCTTGTTACAATCTGGCTCTAACATATGAGTACATACATACATACATACATAC
The DNA here is from genome assembly GCA_936439885.1 of Nowickia ferox. Taxonomy (NCBI): domain Eukaryota; kingdom Metazoa; phylum Arthropoda; class Insecta; order Diptera; family Tachinidae; genus Nowickia; species Nowickia ferox. The sequence goes on along the minus strand of OW387026.1, from coordinate 108,705,895 downwards.
TCGTATGTATACAAATATTGTCAAATTAACGATTGTGGTAGATACATTCTTGTGGTTTAAACCACAATTTAATAGATATTGAACTCTGATTAGTGTAATATACATACATACATAACATACATAAATATTAATTTAGAAATTCGTGTATGTTTTATTAATTATATACAGTACGAATTACTTAAATAAGGAATTTAATTTTACCAATTTAGAACGAATATTTTTCTGATGAAGAAAAAAGTTTAGTATTGATAGACAGATGGATAAAAATTTTATTTCCACTACTTAAAAAAGGAAGAAATATTTTTTTGCTATAGCACTATCGACTTGTAAACGAAAAAAAAACGCAGCCAGAGCTGTAAATCAATGAATTTGTGAGCAAGTTGTAGAACTTTTAAATACTCTTCCATATTCTCCGAATCTTAACGCAGTATTGATGTTGGCTGGAGCTCAATATTACTAGATTATATAGGATCGTTTTACTGCTCAATGCCTAATGATTTTTTGTTAAGAGCTTTTGTGCGTTACATTTTCTTCTAAATTCAAATTCAAAATTCAGAGGAATCATGCATGATTTTTACATTAGCATGTCATTGGAGATCATGTGTTTGTGCGGGAATTTAATCAAATCGATCTTCATGAAAATTAATGAATCGAACCAATACATATTCTCTGATTCGAAGACGTTTTTTTTCTAGGTTAAAAAATAAATATTTTTTATAAGTCGGTGATGAACCCGTGCATGTTCCCTGATTTTAAAACTTTTCACTTCAATGATGACGAATTTATTCGGATTTAAACATGAATCCACTTGATGTAATGATTAAGAAGACGTGAAAAAGACAAGCGCTTTGAACTACTTCAGCTTTTTTTTTTTTTGCTGGGAAGGAAAAAATATAAGAGAATAAGGAATAAAAACTCAAATTTATTACATTGTATGTACATGAAAATAAAAAAATATATTTTCTATAAAAATAATCCATTCATAGTTTTTACCAAATTAATATGAACACGTAATTCATACCATGATTTTTCCATCTCTCTTGAAACACGATTTTTCGTGTTTGTTAATCGTCGGGTGGTTACTGGTTTGCGGCACAGATATTGAGAATATAATACGTAATGTCTGTTTTGCTTACTTTGTTTTATTTTTGTCCTTCTCTTGATGTAACAAAATAGGTTTGATATGAACTAAGTACGAAAATAATTATAATAAAAGAAAATTCAACATTTTGCATAAAATTTCACATTTTTATATAAAATTTATATAACTTAACTAACGCAAATGAGTAAGTAAAGAAGAAAAAAAAACATCATATGAATGTAAAATATTTTTGGAAGTAACTTTTAAAGAGAATTGAAAATAAAACGAGACTTTTAATTTATCGTAAGAATTCTGCTTAAGAATATAGAGTTAAAAGTCCAAAGTTTTGTAAAATCCCGCAAAAACATGGGTTTGCCAGATATTATAATCGTTAAAAATTAATAAAGTTAAATTCCTTATTTATGAGATTCGCAGTGTATATGTATGTATATATATGTATAACAGACATTTAGCCTCCCAAAGTAAAACTTGTATAATATGTACTATGTGCATAATACTCAAAAATTTATTCAATGAAAGCTTTTATGATTTTTTCTGTTAAGAGTTTTGTTTGGCAGGTCGAAGGGAATAATAAATAAGATATATTATTGACTTTTTTTCTTTTTAGTTTTCTTAATTCTCCTAACTTTTTACACCTCTAACAACAAAATTCAATTCATGCAAAATGCTATCTTGTAAATCTGGTCTTTTTGTCTTTAATATTTAATTTTTTTCGCATAAAACAAATACTGGTTTTTTTTTAAGTTTTAACTTTTGCCCACATAACATGTGCATACACTTGCCAACGTTTTTGGAAATTCCCACCGAATGAAATTTTTGAGCATCACACAATCTAAACTAACATGATCAGATTATGATCGTTATAATTATAATTTTTAAAAACGACTAATAACCCATTGTTTGAATTGAAACCAAAACGTAATGCAAATTGAATGAAAATTGAAGTTTTACCTGCAATTTTTTATAAGAGTCAATCTGAAAGTTTTCTAGATTGAAATGTACATTTACAGGGTGGGCCAAAAGTTACCATGGGGTTTAAAAGTTTAATAACTTTTTCGTTTATTAATTTTTTTAAATTTTTTTTCTCAGATTATATAATATACAAAATGGAAAATTTTTTTACACTAAGTATGAAAAATAATGTCTCTTAAATGACCACCGTTTTCAGCTTCGCACTGATGGGCGATTATGATTATGAGTGATGAAGCTCATTTTCATTTGAATGGCTTTGTTAATAAGCAGAACTGTAGGTTCTGGGGTTCTGAAAATCCAAGAGCCATTCATAAACGCCAATTGCACCCCATTAGGTGTACAATATGGTGTGGGATCACATCTGAAAATATCATTGGGCCTTACTTCTTCGAGAATGAAGATGGAAGTGCTGTAACCGTAAATGGAGAGCGGTATCGGTTTATGATAGAAAATTTTTTACGTCTTGCTCTTGAAAACATACCTGGTATGTGGTTTCAGCAGGACGGAGCCACTGCCCGCACTGCCCGAGACACAATGGCACTTTTAAGTCAAATTTTTGGAGAGCGAATAATTTCCAGAAATTCGGAAATAATTTGGCCCAGCGCGATCGCCAGTTTTGACAGCACCCGACTATTTTCTTTGGGGTTATTTGAAGTAGCGAGTGTATGTGAACAAGCCAGAGACAATCCTTGAACTCAAGGCAAACATTGTTGCAGAAATTTTGGAAGATATTATAGAAAATGCTCTAAAACGAGCCCATCAGTGCGAAGCTGAAAACAGTGGTAATTTAAGAGACATTATTTTTCATACTTAGTGTAAAAAATTTTCCATTTTATATATTATATAATCTGAGAAAAAAATAAAAAAAAAATTAATAAACGAAAAAGTTATTAAACTTTTAAACCCCAAGGTAACTTTTGGCCTACCCTGTATTTATGCACTTTGGTTGGTTGATTTTGGTGACATTGGGGTTTGAAGTTTATGTTTATAATGTCTATTAATTGATATTATAAGCATTATTATTGTGAAAATGCTCTATGTACTCGTAAAAGAAAAATAACATTTACCGCCGTAGTACGAAAACTCAATTCTATTTGCATACATAATTTTCTTCTTTGTTGATTCTTGACTTAGGTGCTAATTTTTTTAAGTATTTGATTATACAACATTTGTTTCACTTTTTCGATTTTCAATTTTTGGTTTATTTACCTTCATCTTGTAGTTCAACTTCCATATCATTGAGTTCGCCTAATTTATTTGACATATGCTAATTTTTGTATTTTATTTTTAAGTTTTAGATATACATATCGTTGGTTACAAGTAGAAAGGCCCTAACTCGAATAACTGTAACTTTACTGGAGAAGGTGAAAACATAATAATTAACAGAACAACTGCTTGTACAACTTGTACAACTGCTTTGTACAACTACTTATAAAAGCGTTATTTTTTACACTATGGCTATACATTTTTGTGACGGGGTGTATTTGTGTGAAATGTATTGGAATCATTTTAAAACTCAATTTCGTGAAAATACGAGTTAGGACCTTTCTACTTGTGACCATCGATATGTACGTATGCATTGTTGTATACATTTTGGTGATTCGAAAGAAAATGAGCTAGTGTTTTCCATACATATACAGAAAACGAGTTTAAAGTTTTCAATTTGCAAAAAGAATATTTTATTTTTGCTTTCAAGTGTTGAGTAAACAAGATATTTGTATGATATTTTTACACCGATGTGAGGGTTAATTCTGCATCATTAACTCAAGCATTCCATTTTGGAGTTATTACGTTGTTTGAGTAAATGATCGATACATAAAAATGAATGCCTTTTCCCTTGGTCATGTTATCACGCGTGAACGACTGGAACGACTCCCCATATTATTTTATTTTGTTTTGTTCGTTATTGTCTGTAGAAGAATCATATGAAAGATAAAATTAAGAAAGTTGCGCGGAACATTACACTGTATAACAAAAAAGCAATAGTTGAAATTTCTGTTGTAAACTCGAGTTTGATCCATCGTAAAGCGAAAACATATTAATGGATTTGGATGAAATTCTGAGTAAAACGGGTGAAAATTTGTACTTTTGGTACTTTTTCTGTTTTTGTTAACTTGGTATAAATACAGTTTATAGGACAATTTCAGTTTCTTTCTGGATGCGAGCGAAGTCGCGGGAAGGAAGACACTAGTAAAAAATAAAATTCAGTTGTACGATCTACAAAAAAAAGAACAAAAATTTAAGCCTTTACATTTTTATTAAAAAAAATCAATTGATATCTGTTGAAACAAAAGTAGAATACTCGTATGAAAGGATTCTAAATGGTTTTTGAGATATGCCAGAAAGCATTGATTTGCTAACTATTTCCAAGCGAATGTACTCTGCAATTTATCATTTTAGAATTTTTAGTATGTATGCTAAATGAAATGTTTGCCTGCTTATCAAATCATTCAGTTTGAAATCGTTCGTTTTCATGCTTCGAAACCTTTCCGCCTTTTACCCGTGAAACGGGAGATAAAGATTTCATACTGCTTTTAAAGGGTTAATCAGCCAAAGAAATTTAAATTTATTCCAATTATTCTATAAAGTGAAGATTTATTTAACATTTATGTATGTATGTGTGCATACATATGTGTTAAAAATAATGACATAATTTTCTAAAAAAAAGGGTTTTTTCATATCAACTTTCATTGGTTAACTTTATTTTATTTTTTTGTTTGCATTGCACTTTACTTTTAAACTGTTAACTTTTTTCTTTGTTTGTTATTGAAATTTTTATCTTTTTCTTTACATAAATGATTTTTTGTTTGTTGGCTTGTTATACAAGTGGGTTTATTCACATTTTTTGGTTTTTACCGCGCGTGAGGTGTCCGACCCCCTTTTTTTAAACGTTTTTCTGATCAGTTGTGCGTTTAAAAGTGGGTTTTACATAAAACGACCAGGTTTTTTTCATTGCCAGCAATTCATTTTTTTTCACATAAACAACAGTAATTATCAGTATTTTTTTAAGTTTATTTTTCGAGAGTGAGTGCAAGTGAGTGTGGGGGAAGGTTGGAATTATATGTCATGTTTAAAATGTTTATATTTACTAACACTCGATCGAGTGCAGTGAAGTGAACACAAATGTCTACATTAAAATGTATGAATGCTTCCTTTTTGAACGTGATTATGAATTTCTTTTTTTTTTTTTTTGAAATTGTTTATTTCTTTCGTTTGGATGCACAATGAAAATGAAGGGAAAAACCACTTTCGTATTAATACGTATAAATATGGGTATGTATGTATGTACTAACATGTGTATATTTTTTAAGCTTATAACTTGATATTCGAAAGTTGAGGGTTTTTCCAATTGTTTTAATGTGTGGCCAACAAAATTACAGTTGAAAGTCTTATTTATTTGTTTATTTTGGTAGTTAAACAATAAATTTAACTTAATATTTTAGGTTTAAGGGAATTTTGCTAAAAAAAAAATCCCGTCCGTCTGAAACAAAATGTTAATTGATTCCACTAAAAAGTGAAGTTGAAGAAAATAAAATGTACAAAAATTGTTGCAATATTATAATATCTGTGACAATATGCAATAATAGCTTAATAATAACAATATGGAATAAGCAAAGCTAACGCTAAGAGATTAAAAGGGGTCTAGCGCATGATTCTACGTTCGTGTGATCCTTTCTTTTCATGTGTAGCACTTAAACCACTGAAAATTCCAAGTGCACACATTATAAAGCTAAATTTCTTTAAGTCTACTGAAGCTACTATTCCATATTGCCACATTTACTTGAACAACGTCATAACTAAAAAAATGCGATTTTTGAATTCATATCTTTATTCACATTTGTAAAATTTTCGCCAAATACCTTGTACTCGTATTACTCAACTCAACTCTGAGAGAAAGATAAAATTTTATTTTTTCATTAAGTGCAAAAAAAGCAGAGTTGTAAAAGAATGAAACTTTGCTCTATCTCTTCCTTCACCACCATCTGTCTGCTCTATCACTATCCCTTTCCTAAAGAAGGTAACACCTAGTAATAATAGTAAGCATTCGTTGCTTGAGTGTTAGTTACTTCTCTTAAAAAAAAAAAAATAAAAATTGTGTGCAAATTGAAAACTTTAAAATCCTTTTGTTTCAAACTAGTATTTGAGTTAGGACGTTGTTCACGTAAATGAGCGGATATGTATTATAGTATATTCCTAGAATGTCATTTAAGTTAAAAAAAAAAAAAATAAAAATTTAATTAGAAAAAAACGGTAAAACAAACTGTTACTGACTTATAAAGGCGTCAAAACCAAGGGAATTTTCGGCGACTCATGACAATGACTCAAATCAAGAATAATTTGTTATCGCAATATTAATACATATGTATGCATGTATGTGCATTATACATGTACATTCATACATATATCTGAATTTCCTAGGCTTTGTGGTTAGAAAAAGTTAAAAAGTTTCTTTAAACATTTTCCAAGGAAAAATTACATTCAAAGATGAATTTCAAACATTTATTGTGGGTTTTTCTGTAGTTGGTACAAATTGATTGTGAATCATTAGGGTGCTAACTCTAATAAATAAATCTTTGTATTTTTTAAATGTATGTATGTATGTACTCGTATGTTGCATTTGAAACAAACAAAAGCTGTTCAAATACTTATTATTGTTTTATCAATAAACACAGCACTTTTAATTTGGGTTTTCCTTAATTGTCTGATTACGGAAATTCTTAAGTTTTGTTAAAACAAAATACATAAAAGCCGACAGTATTAATAATAATAATACAAAAAAAGCAGCTGTTGAAATAAATGTGTGATTTTGGCGAGATTGTCTGCTTTTGATAATTATGTATGTATCTGCTTGTTATCTGCTGATAAATATCCCCATATGGAAGCAATCAAAAAAAAAAAAAACTAAGTATCAAGTTATTGCGTATACATACTGTACTTTATTAATTAGTGTATTTTAATAATTATTATGGGGTAAATATGTATGTACATATATGCAATTAAAGCAGTTATTTATGTAAAATGTATATTTGAAATCAGCTAATTTGTCACTTTTACCAACAGCCAAAAATATACTCAAGGTACATTAATTTCCAGGTAATATCAAGATTACAAAAATACAACAAATAAAAATAGTTGAGCAAAAATGTCAAAAACAGAATTAGTTTGACAAAAAAAAATGAATGGATGGAAATGATTGGAAAAAAATTTTCCACTGCGGCTATCACTAACAAAATTTTGCAACTGTAAGAACTATTCACAATTTTTTAATATTTTTTCATATTGTTAAATTTGTTTGCAAAGAATTTTTTTTTAAAATATTTCTCATGTTGAAATTTTTAAATTTTTTTTGTAATTTCTTTTTCGTTAAATATGTTTAAAGTTTCCGGGCAACTTTAATTTGGAAAAAGATTGCTCAGCTGCGTCTTCACTATTAGATGGTGAAAGTGCCTTGAATATATGTAAACCCGGTTCAAGGTGAATTCCCTCAAGTTTTTCGCACAAAATTTTTTCGACATAAGGAATACAAAATACAAAAAAAAAGACCGTAATGACACATATTTGAGATTATTTATTGCTCTCATTCTGATTCACATTTTTGAAATTTTAAAAAGTTATTTACAATAAAAAATTCAATTAATGCGTGACGTAGTAATGTTTTGTAGTGGTGATTAACTTATAGATTTTTATTACTAATTACACTGTACTACAAAATCAAACTTTTTTCCCCAAAATAACAACTTCCTACTGACTGATTCTGGGCAGAGAAAGCAAAAAAAAAAATCATATCGTTATTTTGAAAGTTTAATGCAAAAACTAATAGAAAAGCTGGGTGGAATGAAGTTGTTGTTGTCACAGCTCTGCTATGTGTAAATTTAAGACAGATAATTGTCATTATTCGTGTCACTTGCTGGTAGAGGTAGCAACTCAGCCAACTGGAACCAGAGCAGTGGGTCTGCTCGGACAGATGAATAATTGCGCAATATCGTGAGGTCTTTGGAAACACAATGGGCAGCTATTTGCGGTAATGGATACTACATGAGTTTGTACCGAATTGGTTCGAGTTTGCCTCGGCAGTAGCCTCTCACTGTCTAAGATCGCAGGGGTTCTAGTATTAAGGAGTTTGCTGGGCCTATGCCATTTTTAGAGACCATGCGATGCTGGATGATGATTAATCCATCACGTTATATGCGAAAGTCCTTCCGCATGTGTCTTGAAGATGTATCATCGTTCGTTATCTTAATACATCCGATGGCGATACGAACTGCACTATTCCACGTCTTGTTGATGTTTCCATGGGGTCGCACTGAGGGAAGGTGTCCAGATTGGGGCAACATAGTTGAATATTGAGGGACCGATGGCCTTGTAGAGCCTAGCACCTTAAGGACCCCGCTGAGCTGTAATCAAGACTTTATTCATTTATTATTAACTGTCTGTGTTCGAGAATTGTGATATGGAATCATTTAAAAAAAATCCCAAAGTTATCACTAACTTTTTAATTCCAAAGAAATAAAATTTATAAGCATACATATGCAAATATTTTTATTTTATTTTTCAATAAAACACATTATAATTAATTCCAGAAAGTTCTAAATCCCATACAAAATAAGTATAGTATCAACGACCTGTTAGTGTAAAAACTTGTTTTTGATAATTCCTACAAAACGCTAAATTTGAGTCAACCATAATGCTTATGAAAAATTATGCAAAAGTTTGTTACACTAAATTCAAATTTTGAACGAATAGTTAAAAATCAGATTAGGCTTACTCCGTATTACAATTGCTACGTTAATAATTTACAAATTGGAACAGCTTGATTTTCCAAAATCGAATTGCAGAATAAACTCCCTGCATATGTTGAGTTAAAATTACGCATTAAATTTGAAAAGAAGAAATTAATTAAAACGCCATTTTTATTCTGGTTTATAAGTATACAAACATACATACATACATGTATAAATATATATTTATTATACGGCAAAGCGGTAACAATTGTTAAAATGTTAATAACTGTTAATATATATTTTTAGAAAAATTATTTTGAAATTATTCCAATATTTCAAGTTAAACTGCAAACATTCAAACGGTTTATTAAAAACAATTATTTTCAATTTAATTACAATTTATGAATATGATTTAAAGCACCTTGGTAGAGGTGTACAGACCGTTAAGCCCTAATCAAGCTTTTATACTTGGCTTACATAATGTATAAAAATAAAAGTTTTGTATTTTTTAAAATGCATTTTTCTATTGAAGATTATACTTAATGCAGCAGCAATTAAAAAAAAAAATTGTATATAGGAATTTTTAGTTACATATTTTTTTTTAATTTTTTATTATAAGTTAGTTTAAAACAATACCTATTGATGAAGTAATGGAATTAGGAAGAAATAAATCAAGGCGAATCCATAGCAGTGGATCAGTATCCTACAAAAGTCGCAGCTTCCTTCACAAATTTTGTATTTTGGTCGAATCGAATATTAGTAAGTTATACGTATGTTCGTATGTTTGTCGGTAGTTTGAAAGCTCGTTATTGAAAGTTGACAGATCAATAATCTTAAGTTGTTTCATTAATTAACATCTATTCTTATATTTTATTTGTTTTTAACTAATTTATGCCAAAACACACAATATTCGTAGGCAGGCCATAATCTGGTTTGTGTTTTTCGCTCTCTTTTTTTCTTCTTTTCATAGAGAATTTCTACGTTTTATTAGCTTTTTTTAATTAATACACAATCGCTGATGAGATGTTGTTACTCATTAAAAAAAGTTGCCAGGGGAATTCCCGAACAATAGAAATTCTTGCTTTTGAAAAAATTAAAATCATTGATTTCTCCAGCCTTTAAAAGAATATTTTAAACAAATGGACAAGATTTTAAGTCTGCTCAATTCATGGGGTTAAAATGTAATACATACATAGTAAATATGTACTACCGGAAGCCAGTTTTATAGAATATTCTATTTTATTTCATTCCTTACACTTCTTTACAGCATCTGAATACGTTAGTCATTAATTGATTGTTGTTGTATGGAATGGGTAAATTGACATCACCAATATTAAAAATCTCTTATAACAAACTAAAAAAATTCATACATACATACATATGTAAATATTCAAATATACGAGTATATGTATGTAGTACATACATAAATATTTTCAGTCATCCAATAGCTTTTAATTTATTATATAACTCGAAAAAAATGAACCAACAAATGATGCTTCAGGAGTGGAAGTGTGAAAAACCTTTACATTATACAATTTTTTTTTTAATTTCTTCCAAACATAAGAATACATAAAGTTTGAGGTAAAAGAAAACTTTAACTAGTTGTACAAACAGTTTGATCGTTTCTCTTACATACTTACATGCATAGATACTAGAGATGGGCGCGTGGTGTGGTTTTTCGTGACCGAACATGCACGACTCAGCACGAAGTATTCGTGACAGAAAAAATGATTTCGTGCGTGTTCGGGTCGTATGGTGTTAAGTAATATTGACACGATAAACACGAAACGATTTTTGGTGTTAAAATATGTACTCGTATGCATGAATTTCCAGTAAAGAAAAAATTTAGTATTTTGTGTCGTCAAACACGCAAAACCATAAAATTTGTTGATAGTGTAGGGGTTTCTGAAGCTTAAAGCTCTTAAATTAAACAAAAATATGTATTTATTTGAATATCAAAAAAATTATTTTTTGCTATTCAATTTGATATCGTGCGTGTTGTGCAGTTTCGTGTTTTGAAAAAATTTCGCGTGCGTGTTCATGTCGTGTGCGTGTTCATACATATCGAGCCCTATTTTCAATTTAATCGTAAGCGACAAAAATTAAAACTTTCAGCAGAAGGTTAGCAGAAGGTAGTTTTTTCTAGTTGAAAGGTGACTTGATCGATAGTGTTCTTAGTTATGTATGATTGAAGAAAATCAGTCCAGCCGTTTACAAGATATCACATCTCTAGATGTATTCGGTGTTTTTGAACATTTTTAATTTTTATTGTTATAATATTCAAATATCGTGCCGTTACCGCCAAAAAAAGCTTAAGCGACATAATTTTCGAACTTTACTTTTTGATCAAAATCGATTATTTGCTATCTTAAATAATCGATTTCCGTCAAAAAACGGGGTCCAAAAATGTGTCGCTTAAGCTTTTTTAGCGGTTATGGCTAGATATGTTTTACATACGTAAATGGTCGCTTGCGATTTTTTATTTTATTAAAAATTTTGCCATTTTGATAATTCTAAAATTCTATGGATAGGATAGATCTACAAAATTTTAGTTTCAATAAAAAAGTTAATTTTTTACTACATGTCGCTTACGATTAAATTGAAAATATGGCTCGATATGTAAGTATGTATCCCTCCGTACACAATTTGTAACAAACATTTCTTTCCTTAATGTCTTTGGGTGTACGAGTATTAGGGGCTCAACATTATGATAAATTTTGCGAAACCCGATTCTAATTCGTAAATGAACTAAAAAACTGGTTAAAATTATTCTACTACAAAATTTAAAACATAATTGTTGGTTTCCTTTATAAAGGGTGTGCAAATTTAAGGTAAGGAAGTAAATTGGCTTAAAAACACATTTTTTTTTTTGACAAATTCAGTTTTATTGATACCAATGTAAAGTAGAAATATGGGAATTAAGAATGGAATATTATGTCGATCAAATCCACCTCTAGCGCTTTGCAACCAATTTGTATTTCAAAAACACAAATAATGCCCAAATACATGATTTGTTAACTTTTTTTTTTACATAAAGTAAACATAAAAACTAAAAAATTAAAAGTTTATGGTACATATTCCCTTTTACGCAAAAATTAAAAAAAACAATTCATATACAAATTTATTTATATATTTATAGATATAAAACTAAATAGTGTAAGAATTTGAATTATTCGATTAATCGAACAATTGCAGATATGATTAAATTGAATTTATGTGACGTTAAAGTGGAGAAAAATTCTCTCTCATATTACACATCATAACTACGTAATTAAAAAAAACCTATGAAGTTTATCTAACTGTTTCCGAAATATGTACATACATATGTTTGTATGTAACCGCAAACTGGTAACACCTTTTTGTTTAAAACATGTAATAAAAATATTTCTTCAATAATTTACATATTTGTATATTTACACACACTTTAGTTATTATCAGGGAAACCAGAAACATGTTATAAAAAAAGTGTTTTATGCACATTCAAACTTGAAAATATGCACTAAAAACTAACAAAAATATGCTCTTAAAAATAATATAAATTGACTGTTTTGGAAATGAAAATATTTTTTTAATAAACTGTAAAGCTAAGCTTAATCAGGACGCCGTTTTGCAGTCTCTTTTTTTAATTTTTTGTCAATGAATTATTGAACAAATTCATTCTTGATTCATTGACTTTTTGCGAACCAACAATCGTAATATTTGTCAATCTATTTATTCGGTTGCGGTAGCGATAATTTATTTTGTAATTTCTTTTTTACGATAGTTGTACATCATGTGGCATCCCTGCATACAAAATGTCAAAATAAGCGAAAAGCACAAAGAAGAATTAACGATAAACTAAATGAATTTAAGCTTGTTGTTTTCCTTTTTTTTACTTCAACCGACAGCGAATATCGTTAAAATTTATTACTGAATAGCAAAGCCGATGAATTTTCGTTATATTTTTTAAAGCAATATGATTTTCGTAATAAAAGTTACTGAATCCAGGTGCTGAAATTTATACAAGGCGCCGCAAACCCATAACTTTTCATTAGCCGCAAAAGAAAATATTGTTCGGTCTTATTTCTCTACTCAGAACTCAGTTTAACATATGGGCCATTCTTAGGCGACGGACGGATGGACATTCGTACACTTTTAGTTGAGCAAAAACCAAGAAAGGAATGGAAAGATCCAATATATGTATATCTGAAGTGTTTTAAAGCAATGAAGCAGTAGTATATTTAAGAAAAAAATTTGGGGCGATACCAATAATATAGTAAATAGATATAAGCAAATGTCAGCGAGAAACGTACGCGACAAAAATAGAAGTTATTTTTGTGCACTTATAGAAATATTGATAATTCAGCGAAATTTTATGAAGAATTTTTTTGTGAAGTTTGTGAAGGTGGAAGAAGATCGTTTATGTACAGATTTATGAAATATGAAAATTTTGTTTTAATTTTTTTTAAATGCGTAAAGCACAAATACGGTCGCGAGAATTTTTTTTCCAAGGGAACTAAACGCAGTAACTTTGCTAATATTGATTGAACTTTAATTCAAAAGAAATTAAACATTAACAAATGCTTATTTAGTGCTGAAAAAAATTAATAAATATTGATTTTATGTGACGGAAATTAAGGTATAAGTGATGAAAGCAAACTCAAAAAACTTTCGTCATTAGAACTACGTTCTCCTTCTTTTGTGCTAATGCGTAAGGTTGTTATTAGTAGAAATTTTTTAAATAAAAAATAATAATAATACCTATTACTTTAAATAATCGCTAAAAAAAAGCTAAGCAAAAAAATATTTTTTTTACAGTCACATATTTCGGTCGAAAATTTTCAAATATTAAAAACGTTTTACATTTATAAAGGATATACTACGTTTATACGCACGGCTTATTTGCAAATAAAACTGTAAATTGTTGCCATATTGTTGTTTTTATTGCGACTTATTAATTCAGAAAACTATTCACGTTTAACGCACTATTTGCAAATAAAATGCTTGGGGTTGCCACACTTACAAATGTTTCCTAATAAAAAACAATAAATTTATAAATATTGCACAAAAAACATTGATAGAAGAAAATAATGTCAATAAAAATAAATTATTATTTGTTATTTTATACATTTACACAATTTTTTTGTAAAAATAAGTAACATTGCTATAGAAGTGCTACCAAGTTTTAATGCATTTACAATGCCGTGTAAACTGTGAGTTAATTTATTTGCAAATATTTTTATTTGCAAATAGTGCGTGTATAAATGTAGTAATAGACTTTTCAGTTTTATTATTAAAAACAAAACAAAATTTTTTTTGGTTGGCCTTTTTGTGGAATAAAACCCATATGGGTTGGGTTTTTTTTTTTTTTTTGAAAATCTAACTTCATAATAGTAGAAAAATATTGCTTGTACGTACTACTGTTTCTTTCAGTCGTATTCAATCCGTAATAAGTCCATATTTACACTATGCAAGTCTTATTGCTAACCTGATTAGTTTGATGGAGAGAGAGACGAGGGGAACAGTAACGTTTCTTTCCCCTCGTCTCTCTTTCCTAACAAACTAATCAGCTTAGCAATAAGACTTGCATAGTGTAAACTAGGACTAAATAAGCCAAATCTGTACACTACATGCATATAACATTGAACAGGAGATTTAGAGGAGGAAAATAAAAATAAAAGTTTTACCAACATACGGCTTATAAGCATATAAAAATAGAATTTCTGTACAGTATCAAAATATGCCCCAAAAGCATCAAATATACTCTAAAAATGCGAAAAATTGCTAAAAACACGCTTGAAAGATTGACATATGCAAAAACATGCTTTAAAGTGTATAATATGCAAAAATATGCAGTGACAAATCGATGCCAAAATTCATAAGAAGTTCGGAAACACATAAATATCTTATCTCCACATTAATACGTCACACAAAAAAAACATGCAATTGCATATTTGCGGCTTCTCTGGTTATTATTTATATTTTATATACATACATACATACGTATATATGCATTCATTAGCTGGGCAAAAGTCCAAATTATTACAAAAAAAAATTTAAATTTGTAATCCCAGGCTTGAATGAGTCAAACAAATAGTAACGTACAAAGCGTACGATACACGTGTTTAGAAAAAGCAACAGCAAAACAATAAATCTTAAATTGAAAAATGAACTTAGAAATAATTAAAGTGAAATTAAGAAGAATTAACAGTCCGTTTTTTGCGCACGTCGATATAAAAAATTTCCTATTTCGGAATTATTCATGTATGATAGATATACTTTTAATTGTTATTGAAATGAATTATTAACGTCATAATAGCATTCAAAGCTATAAATGTATTTAACAAATGTATTATGGACTTTATTCATAAACCTAGAGCGCTCTGCATACATACATATGTACATTTATATGTACATTATTTACATAAAAAACTAAATATAATATGCAATTCATAAAAATTTATCTGCATTAATAATAAACTTAGCGAGTTTAATTTGAATACGATAAACCTTAATTTATCCAAAAGAAATTTATTGTTTAAACTTTCCCTTATTAATGCAACTCATCTCATTAAACAACAAATAGTAATAAAAATTTCTAGAGACAAAAGAAACAGAAAACCCAAACCATTTTTGTCCTGTTGTAGTCAACTTTAGTTCATTTCTATAACGTGTTGGATTTTTACTATGTAAATTAGGCTTTTTAGGCGCTTTTTCTATAATGATACGCATAATTTATTCATAATATGAATTTTAAACTTAATTAGTCTAAGGCTGAGTTTGCATCTGGCATTTATTGTGTGCCATGTGCCCAAAAAAGCGTAACCACTAATTACTAATGAAAAACTGTTCAGACATGTATTTATTGATTTAAACTATTTCCAATCATGTTGGATTCTATAAAATTGTCTATTAGTTATGTGTTACGCTTTTTTTTACGTATGTGTGGCACATGGCACACAAATGTAAACCCGGCCTAATAATAAAAACCGGGTTTCTTCAAATTCGATTGTCAATTTTTCACAATATTTATAAAGCCAACGACAGGCCAGTAGGCGACTGCTGCGACGACAATCGCATCGTTAAAATAATTACAACGAAAATTTATCGAATTTGCTATTCATTAACATTTTAACGATATTCGCTGTAGGTTAATGTCAGCTGTGTCTTTATTAATTTATGTGCCACAATAATTTATGTGCTGTTAATTTTATCGATAAAAATCAAAAAATCAACAGTATATATCAGCTGCGTACTGTCGTTAAAAAGAAGTTACAGAATCACACAATCGTTATTGCAAGCGACAAAATGTATAGACAAAAATTACGGATCGTTAAAAGTTACTGAATTGCAATACTGGATTCACTGACTTTTTTATTCAATAACATATTTTAACGATACTCGCTGTCGGTTGAAATGAAAAAAGTAATATAGCTCAAATTCATTTAGTTTTTTTTTAATTCTTTGAGCTTTTCGCTTATTTGGACATTTTGTACAATTAAATGGCGAGGTAAACACAGATGTACACCATCGCAAAAAATTATAGAATAAAATTATCGTTACCGCAAACGAATAAATATGTCGATAAATATTACGATTTTCGGTTCGCAAAAAGTTACAGAATCCAGGTGCAGGTCATCTAGTTTCGCCATCACCCTCGTATATATAATATTTTTTCTTTTCCAAATTTTTGCTGTTTATTATTAATGTTAATTTGTGATATTGCTTTTAATAAACATATAGAAGTATGTATGTATGTATGTATGTATGCATACATGTATGTATATGTGTATATAAATATGCATGTGTTTGGATACATGCAGAAATTTAAAATTTTTTTTAACTCGTTTTTATATGATGGGAATTTCATGGGGTTTTCTGCACTTATACAAGTACAAGGCATCCAATACAATCGATTACATTTCCATATTTGTTGTTTGGAAATCTGTATGCATGTTCATGAGCTTTATTATTTAGTTTAAATATTTGCTATTGTTATTTAAATAACCCCTGCCAAACAGGCAAATGAAGAAAATCCAAAATGCCAAAAAGCCAACTCCAAGCCAATAAATAAAAATCTCTTTGCCATCATCATCAAAATTGTAGACGAGTCTGTCTACATGCTCGTATACAGACATACATATGTACATGCATATTTACATACATATATTTTAGTCGTTTCTAATACAAAGTATAGCTGTTTTGGTTTATATTTGAAAAGAGAAAAGCTTATACAAATACGATAACCAGCTTTTAAAATTATTAGTGGACGAATGATTTATGTTGTACGTGTAGAAACAATTTCATTCATTTCATTGTTTTTGCTGTTTATAACAAGCAGAAAGCTTTTTTGAGCTTAACTCTACAGCAACAAGTTGTTTAATTTAATAAAGTAAATATTCATAGTTTAAAGTAAATATTCTTAGCTTAAATTGTATTTGTAATAAAAGCTTACTAATAGTTTGATCTGCGGCCATTGGCTCCAACTTGGAGTCATGGACTAATTTTATGTATGTATGTATGTATTTATATTTACATATAAATAGTCAGATATAAGCAACAATTTATGTTTCCATACAATTATAGTTTTAGTTTAAATTTTTTTGTATGGTTTGTTATTAATTTCTTTTTTTCATTTTTGTATTTTGTAATTTTAGGTGAAAGATGTGTCCATTTAGCAGCTCAAGCGGGCTTTATCAATATTTTGCGCATCTTGATTATATACGGAGCTGATATTAACGCTAGAGTAAGTATTAAATTAAATTGCTATATTATAAATGATTGTTTTAGTTATTATATTTTTATTATTTGTCTCCGTATTTTAGGAAGGAAAATCTGGCCTCACCCCTTTACATATTGCTATTGAGCGCTGCAATGAAGAATTAGTAAATTATATTTTAGATGATTGTCAAAAATTGGATTTAGAAATGGAAACTTATGCCGGTCTAACCGCTTACCAAGTAGCCTGCATGCTAAACAAATCGAAAATACAAAATATTTTAGAGAAACGAGGAGCTGAACCACTAACGCCACCAGATAGTGATTACGATAGTAGCGACAATGAACTAGATATAGAAGATTCAAAGGTGAGCCTCCTAGATTAAAATCAAGATAGTATAATAAATATAATAGAAAAAAAAGGAATTGTACTGAACTGGCTTTCAGTTTGTGTATCTCGAGAAAACAAAAATCGGTAATTAAAAAAAGTAAAAAAAAAAAAATACTTAAAATTATATTGTTAGAAAAAATATGCCGCTCATTTATTTCAACAATGGCATAACTGAAAAAAACTCGATTTTTAATTCTCATAATCGTTGTTCATATTCTGAAAAAAAAATTCATAGAAACATCTTGCACTAAACTCTTGAGAAAAAAAATTAATTTCTTTTTCCATTAAGTTGTTGAAAACTTCAAACTCGTTTTATATAAAACTGCTTTTATTTTTAAATTAAAACGTTGTTGCATTAAATGAGGGTTATATTTTTATATACATATTAAACTAAAATATGTAGTAGATAAATTTTTTAACATGATGAAACATATGCAAAATAAAAAAAAAACTATAATAATAATAAGAATGCTCATAATATAATACTTTTACAAAGTTAATAATAACAAAGTTCTATGTTTTAGTAGAGCTGCTGAAAGAATCTTAATGTTATGCAATTGCAAAGCAACTAAAATTGGCTTTAATCGGAATTTAATAACAATGGCGCATATTCATAGTCAAAACAAAGTGTACTTTAAGAAGATTTTAAAACCAGTTTTTTCTATGTGTAATATTGGTTTTAAATTCTTAAAGTATATGGACTTTCTTTTGACTATGAATATAAGCCAATAATTTTCAATAGTTTTTTTTAAATATATTTATACATACATATACTAAGTATACAGATAACAGTTTGATACTTTAACGCTTGTATTCATAAACGATTATCAATGTTAATGTTGGTTTGATATACGAATTTTGTTTTGAGAAGACCGGTTTAGGGAATGATTTAAGTTTAACAAGCATTTATGAATACTGGCGTTAATGCTTGAAGTTGTAATGAACACTTAAAAGCTGGTCCAACTGTATACCTTTCTTAAATTCAATGTTTTAACCTTATTATTATTATTATTATTCGTTCGTATAATGCTTTATGTATTCGACTAATTTTAAAATAAAATAACCAACAAAATAATTTTAATTTATAACAAAATCAAAAAAAAAAAAAAGAGCAAATCATGCCTTATTTAAAAAGAAAACGTTTTCATTTGGAATTGTTTAAAATGTTCAATTGGTTCTTAAATGTATTTTGTGTTTTAAACATTTATATATAGAGATTTTCCTGTTATAACTGCTGTTATTTCTTAAGAAATCAGTGTCTGTCACAGTAGTTTATACTTTCTTTCGATATAAATTTAACTGTTGATGTTATTTTTTACGTAACGTGTCCTTTTGTCTTCTAGTGATTCTATAAATTTTGTTTTCTTTAAGATTTAATTTATTGTCTATGTAAAAAAAAAGCTATTAATATTTGACTGAACTAATAATATATTTTAGGTATTTAAATTTAAAATAATAACTTTCAACCAAAAATATTCAGATAAATAAAACTTACAATACTTTAACGTATTGTAAAAAAAAACTAACATTGGTGGTCTTTTTTATTTTCTGAATTGCATAAATGAAAATGTATTAACAAAGTAACATACAGGTATGTAAAATAGCAAATTATTTTGTTGGTTTTTTTTTAATATTTCATACGAACACTTTAATTAAATGATTAAATTACAGAGTAGATTTTAATTTTCAATTCAATAAAAACATTTACCCCCATATGCAAAAAAAAAAAATAACTTGTGCTTGAAGTGTATATTAAATAAATAAAAAACGTAACGTAATGTTATATTTTTTGCTATATGGGGGTTTAGAAATTTTGTTAGTTGTTGGTTAAGTATTTCGTTTCTGATTAAGAAACTCGTCAGTAGAGTTCAACCAAAAAATTCCTGAGAAAAGCTAAAAAAAAACTTCGGATGCTTTTAGAAAAACTCTCAGTGTTATTGAAAATTACGTACACAATCAAACAAAAATTTCACAACAAACATCTTTATTCGATTCGGAATCCGTTTAGTTGCCTCGTTTGGGCAACAGTAAGGGCAAATTTCACCTACTCTAATTAAATACCAATTCATATTTAAATATCGATTTTCATCAAGTTTTGTATGGAAAAATTACTCTTAAACATGAATTTATATTTAAATAAGTTGGTGAAATTGGCCCTTACTGTATTCTTAGAGTATCTAAAAACAAATTATATATTTGACGTTAAGCCTGCAATGCATTAAAAATTAGTTTAATTTGACTATAACGACAAACAAAATCATGCAGCCTGTTGCTGTGAGAATAATCATTCTCATGTAAATATGTGTATACTATCCTTGACATTTTGAAGTCGGTAGTTTGCTGTGGTGAATGTGTTTAATGCGTTAATATGAAGAAATCTTGTTTGTTGTTATGCAACTTCTATATTCTTTCGGCATAGAGTTGAACTCGGCCTAAATTTATTGTTTAAGAATGTTTGTTTATTGTTGTTGTAATTTTGAAAACTGTGAATTTTTTCCATGGCTTCCTTCTTATTGCAAGTTAGGAATCAACAACCCGAAGCTCAAAACTTTTAAATATGCCGGTTTTGTAATTGAAATTAGATTTTAGTTTTCTTCTTTGAATAAAAGACATGCCCACTCTCCTTTATTGCCACATAGACATATCTCAAAAATTCGTTTTTGAAGTTAAAAACCCTTTATATCAAATATAATTTGTGTAAAAATTTCATATAAAAGCCTTGTACATGCAGCTCTTGTGAGAAGGAAATATGTTTATATCTTTATTGAGTTGTATGTATTGAAAACTTAATACCTCTTTTTCTGCAAAATTAGTTTTTTTTTGAGTTATGCCTCTGTTGCAATAAAGGTGCGATATGAACATATTTATGTATATGTATGTACATTGTACATATGTATGTATATAATAAAAATAATTTTTAGTTTGAAATTATTAAGCTGAGGGTTTATTCTAAAAGTTTGTCAACGCATAGGCCCATATGGCCCATAGTTTGTCTTCACTTTTGGGTTATTGACAATAAAATGATAATCGGTGAAAACATCAGATATTTAATATACATACATACATAGTTATTTTCTGTGCTGCATCCTAAATATGCAGAAATCGCTATTACTTTGAAATATGGCATCAGTCTTACTAAATAATCACGTATGCGCATCAGACACATACGAGTACAATGCATTTCCTAACAGATCTACGTACATACATAGTAAATACATGCACATGTACTCAAGTGTTTTTATGCATGAGCAAAATATTTAAACAACTGATAAACAAACAAACAAACGTTCTGAACAAATTACCTACTAAATTACTTTTTTTTTTTATAACACAACATTTTATTTATGTATTTATTTTTAATCATTGTTTATATTTTTCTATTTCCAGTCTTATGATCGATTTGGTGATCCTAAATATTTCGTTGGCTATAGCGGCGGCAATGCCATGACGGTGGCTTAATTGTTTATCCCTCTTTCCAATTACATTTACATACACTCTATGCATCAGATTCTAGTATCTATCCATCAGTCTAGAATGCAAGCAACATGTCCTTAAAACACATACAAACATGTATATAGAACTACATATATTACACAAATATTAATTGATTATATTATATTCCTATTTTGTATCTACTATATACATACATATGTATTAATTTAACCTGATCGATAAGGTGTATAAAGTGACCTGCCTAATTACTTTTCGTATAATGAAATGTATTCTTATTTTTTCTTAGAAAATTGGAAAAAAGAAATGAATTTTGCATTTCATTCGCATTCATTTTAACATGTTTTGTTAAGTACTTTGTCTTGTTTTAGACTCGGCAGTTTTTCTTGAAGCAGTTCTCTTCAATTCTCTTTTAAAATTGCTCGTTTGTTTACACTCAGACGGTTTCTTGTTCAATTTTGCTGTTGTTTTAATACAGCGAATGACATAACAAAAGAGAATTGAAGTAACTTTTCTGTACAAGCAAGTCAGTACCCCTATTCTATCTTCTTTCCCCTCTCTCCCATAAACTCAGACTTGCTTCAAGAAAAACTGCCAAGTTTAAAACATGACTTTGCTTTCGTTTGCAATTTATTAAAAAATTCTTATATATTTGTATATTTAAAAATATTATAATGAACATTTTAGTTAAAAATAACTATAGGCATGAGTCGTTTTCGTATGTGCATGTAAATGTTTTAAGTTTCTCCATTTTCTGTTTATAATTTATTTTACAAATTTAACATACATATGTACATACAAATCTACATATTATTAAGATGAAAAATATTAAATTATGTACGTTAAAACATTTTAAATAGGAGAAATAACACGTTTTACAAAGGAAATAAAATAATATATTTTATTCATACATATGTATGTGCATATATGTATACATACATATGTATGCTATGTATACTTATCATCGTTAGTGTGACATAAACTATATATATAAGTATACAGATATAAAATGATATTTTTATTTTTTTTTTCAACGAAAATTCTATTCCGAGTAAGTATACATATATAGATTTACTTTAGTACTTATGCCATTTTTGTCATTTTGTGTTGTAATTTTCAAAATGTGTGAAACGCCATTCCCATTATGTTTCTTATATGGGAAGCAATGCCACACAACGAAAAATATCGGAAATGACAAGCGTATACACTATTTCGATGTCACTAAATACCTTAGTGTGTACTCGGCATAATGATATAAAGATTTAAAAGTACATGTGCCTAATTTGACTCGTTTTCTAGGCAAAAATTAATTAAAGCCAAACGGCTATTCCAATTTGACTAATTTTGGTGATTGGAACTTTGGAAGACTCCCTCTTAAATCTTTGAAATTATTCATCACTCACACTCACGCTCTGTCACATTTGACAATTTGCCTGTGATTTCTGCCATAAATGAGCAAAAAGATTCAAATTGAGGCTGATTTTCCTTGAATTGACTCATTTTCATGTATGTGTCTTAAGTCTTTTGATGTTCATGCTGGAAGAAAAACCACAAAAAACTTAAGACCCAAACTCGGAATATTTAAAAACTCGGTCGAATCAAAATTGAATGGTGATTTTCGGGTTGAGCATGTGGATTTCGTACATTTAGGGTCAAACGGCCATTTTCAGCCACGCGTTTCCGAGATAAATGCAAAAAACTTAAAAATTCTAAAAATTCACTGATTGTGTGTTGCTGTCTTAAGTCTTTTGAATTTCGTTATACATTTTGTTGGGTAGCAGGCTGCAAAGAACTAAGAGACATGCCGCCAATTGAATTTTGATAAATATTTTTGCCAACTTGAAAGCCTGAGAAAGTAAAAAAAGCCTTAAAGTATGCACTCATATTTTCTATTTTAATGATAATAAGTTAATTGTATTTTCCTTAACACTGTATTTTATGATTTTAAGAGCTAGTTTCTTACTAATTAGTAAAACTTAAGATTAATAGCCTGGTCCATGATGTTGACAAGAAAGTTTCTATCGCTTAGTTATATTGAAAACAAAAACAACGTCCCAATGTTATGAAGTTGTTAATGCATTGTTGTAAATTTGCATGTATTATGTTGTATTGAAAACAAGAGTCGGAGGACGGTCATTTGGGTAAATAGGATGTTGTACTGATGTTAGTTGTGCCCGCAGGCCATCGTAGAAGCATCCTGATGTGCTGATTGTCTTTTGACGTAGGAGACAATCTTATTGTGCCTAAAAGTATGCATATTTTATCTCTTACGGAAATAAATGAATTTTAGATCTCAAGGCAACTTTGAATTAAAAATATATACCATAGTACAAAAAAAAAAAAAATAAACGCAATTCAAAAACTTGTTTTCAATAATTAAAGATTTTTTATTTTAAACTTTTGTTAAATACAACAACATTTTTACTTGGAGTTTCATATTTTTGGTGTGATTATTTTATGCTAAATTCAAATATAGAAACTTTAAAAAATTTAACATTTATTATTCCTGAGGTGATTTTATAAGGTACAGGTGCGTTTCTTTAAAGAAAAATTTTAAGTCTTAAAAGACATTTTCGTTAAACATTATTTTCTCAAATTTGAAAATATAACTAATTAAACATAAACAAATTTCTTCATTAATTGTTATGTTGTATTTCTTTCATAATTATAGAGAGATTATGATTTTATTTTTATAAAGACTTTCAGTAAATGAAAACAAAGAAATAAAACACATTATAGCTTAATAATAAAATGTTAATATTAAAAAATAGATTCGCAATAAATACGATTATTTAATTGTCTATTGGGCAGGACCATCTTCAGGAGCTGGCAATTTCTTCCAAGTTGGCTCAACTCCCCAGATTTCACGAGCGTATTCAGCAATAGTACGATCTGATGAAAATTTACCACTGGAAGCAATATTGTTAATGGACATTTCCAACCATTTGGCTTGATTCTGCGAAGATAAAATATGTACAAACATAAATACATATGTATGTGTGCATTTGTGTGTATTAGAAATTTAAGTTAAATGATTGTGAGAAAAAGTGAGTTAAATGCAAAATTACCTGATAAGTTTTCGAAACTAGATCTTGGGCCTTAATGTAGGCCTCGTAATCGGCCAATAAGTAGTAGTGATCGTACTTCAACAAAATGTCAGCGAGGTTCTGGAACTCATTAGGGTTTCCGGGACTAAAGAAACCACCACCAATTTGATCTATACATTGCTTAATCTCAGGATTGGCATTGTAGTAATCGTAAGCGTTGTAGCCCTTTTTCTTAAGAGCTTCAACTTCGGTGACGGTCATACCGAAAATGAATATATTTTCATTGCCCATTTCTTCGGCCATTTCAACATTTGCACCATCCAAAGTGCCAATAGTCAAGGCTCCATTCAACATGAATTTCATGTTGCCAGTACCGGAAGCTTCTGTACCAGCTGTGGAAATTTGTTCGGACAAGTCAGCGGCGGGCATGATTTTCTCGGCCAAAGTGACGCGATAGTTTTCAAGGAAAATAACCTTGAGCTTATCGCCAACAATAGGATCGTTGTTGATCACATTACCAACAGCGCAGATCAATTTAATTATTTGTTTGGCTACATAGTAACCAGGGGCGGCCTTACCACCGATCATAATGGTACGTGGAGTAAACTGAGCGGTAGGATCTTTCTTAATGCGATTATATAAAGTAATAATGTGCAAGCAGTTCAGCAATTGACGTTTGTACTCGTGAATACGCTTGACTTGAATGTCAAACATAGAGGCAGGATTAATTTTAACGCCATAGTCATTTTCTAAGATTTGAGCCAGCTTCAATTTGTTTTCTTGCTTAACGCGTGCAATATTGCGTTGGAAGTTGGGATCCTTAGCCCACTTCTTCAAGGCAACCAATTGATCTAAATGTACCGGCCATTCATTTCCAATTTTCTCGCAAATCAAATCCGATAAGCCGGGATTACAGAGCAACAGCCAACGGCGTGGAGTAATACCATTGGTCTTGTTTTGGAATTTGTGTGGTTCCATTTCGTAGAACAAGCGGAATAGATCATCCTTCAAGATTTGAGAGTGAATGGCAGCTACACCATTAACGGCATGTGAACCGACAATTGATAAATGTGCCATATTAATGCGCTTCTCACCATCTTCTTCTACCAAAGACATACGACGCATACGTTCCAAGTCATTGGGGTAGCGCTTCTTAACATTTTCCATATGCAAAAAGTTAATATGATAGATGATTTGCAAGTGACGAGGCAAAATAGACTCCAGCATTGAAACGGGCCAGCGTTCCAAGGCTTCGGGGAGAACGGTATGGTTTGTGTAGGCACAGGTGCGGACGGTGATTTCCCAAGCCTTATCCCAGGTCAAATTCTCCTCATCAATCAATATACGCATAAGTTCTGGAATGGCCAACGAAGGGTGCGTATCGTTCAGTTGAATGGCCACTTTATCGGGGAAGTGGTCAAAGTTTTTACGAACGGCTTCACGAGAACCAAACTTGGAAGCCTTGTAGCGTCTAACAATATCTTGCAAAGTAGCAGCGCACATGAAATATTCTTGTTTCAAACGCAATTCCTTGCCCTCGAAGAAGTTATCATTGGGATACAAAACACGAGAAATATTCTCTGCTAAATTACGATCCAATACAGCCTGAATATAATCACCATCGTTAACTACAATTTAGAACAATTATCATTTTACAGACATTCTTAGTGTTTGATCAAAAAAATAACTTACAGAACTTCAAATTGAAATCAACTGGTGACTTGGCTGACCACAATCTCAAGGTGTTGACATAGTTGTTGCCATAACCAGGAATAGGGTTATCATAAGGCATGGCGTAAACAATTTGTGTGTCTACCCACTTTTTGCCTTCTGGTGTGTCAATAACACGGCCGTAAAAGTTCACTGGCAGCATAAATTCAGGTCTCGCTTTTTCCCAGGGGTTGCCAAAACGCAACCAATCATCTGGCTCCTCAGCCTGTTCGCCGTTCTTAATCTTTTGTGCGAAAATACCATATTCATAACGAATACCGTAGCCGTAAGCAGCCAACCCCAATGTCGCCATAGAGTCAAGGAAACAGGCAGCTAAACGACCCAAACCACCGTTACCCAAACCGGCGTCTTCTTCCATTTCTTCCAAGCACTCAATATCGAGCCCCAATTGGTACATGGCCTCTTCGCACTCGCTTTGAATACCCAAGTTAATCATGGTGTTTTGGAGCGAGCGGCCCATATAGTACTCCAAAGAAAGATAGTACACACGCTAAAAGAAGACATATAAAAAAGAGAGTTTTTAGCACATCATTTCAAAGTAATGGATTTTGTGTTACATAAAAAGCAACCAATTGGGAAATGAAGGGAAGTGCTTCGATGGTAATCAATGATGACAATATGACATCGTAAGCGAGCAACCTACATATGTAAGTACTTCTAAGAAGTGCGACTAAAATGAAAATATAAAATTAATACAAAAATATGTGGTGCTATAACGCACATCCACTCGGGGACCCAGTGGGGCCCTTGTTATTTTTCTTAATATATATTTGATAATTAATTTGTTTTATATAGCACTTTTTTTAATATAAATTTTTATAAAATAATAATATAAAAATTGGCAGAAAATCACCAAAGGTAGAAATGAAATCGCCAAAAATTATTTCTTGTAAATTTTTATCATTCAAAAGGCATTAATTTAATTACTACGTATAATTAATATAAGAAAAATCCTCAAAATCAAGTTGTTTTAATTTCTTGCAATCGAGTTTTGGTAGGATTTATTTTTGAAACTATTCGTTCAACAAATTAGTTTTCCTGAATTACAAAAATGTTGAAGTTCAATTTTGTTTAAAAAATGGCCATACAAATCGTCAATAAATTTATTTATCGGCAGAAAAATCACCATTTGACAACCCTGCCAATGTCTTCTGTCAAATACATTTAGTTTCGCGCATTTTCCAAACGGGTCGGTTGCTGAGTTAAAGTGTTCAAGAAAATTAATATATTGTTAATTAAGTAATAAATAAAATTTATTAATTTTTCATGAAATCTAATACAGATGTGTAGTTTAATGTGTGTGCGTAAAAATATTCCAAGGAAAGTTGATATAAATTAGAGTCAGAATTTGTTTAATTTGTGTACGACGGCTCCCGTTTGCTTTTTTATTTAATCGTTGTAGTTCGTTATATCTTTACATAAAAAGTGCTCGGAAGCACAATTGGTAATCGTAGGTAAAAATATTATTAAAGTTGGTGTAGTGGACAATCTCAATGTTAGATTTCATATCAAAAATATGAATATATTATATTGGCGCATAAAGTGAAAAGTAGCGAACAGTGTTGCCTTTAATGTGCTAAAATAAGTGCTCCCCCAAATTTTTAATAAGGTTCGTGAAGTGGATAAATAAGAAGGTTGACATTTTGCTTACTACTACCGCGCAAATTAATTTTTAATAACTTCTGTCAAATGCATTTAGTTTCACACAGTTTCCAAACGATTCTGTTGATAAGTTAAAGTGTCTAAAAAAATTAATATATTATTGCTCAAGAAGCAGAGAAAAGTTATTTATTTTTACTGAAATCTAATACAGATATGTTGCTTAATGTGTGTGCATAAAAGTAACCCAAGGAAAGTAAAGAAATAAATTCCATATTTTTGTTTTTAACACAAATTATGCTTTTCAATATTTACACGGGCTTCAACCATGTTCCCTAGCGAATTAAAATTAGTTGGGGTGTTAATGGTAAATATATCTGGAAGTAAAAACTTAAAACAGCCCCTTCATAATGGAGTCTTGTCAAAAATTTTATGAACATGACTTAAAGTGATGAGAAACTTATCCAAAAAGTAAAATAGTGAAAAAATTGCCAAAACAAAATAATTGAAATAATGAAACATTATGTAAAAAATTTACCCAAAAGTAAAAAATTGGAAAAATTACCTAAAAATAAAATGTGCAAAAAATACCGAAAGTTTTAATTTTTGAAAATAAAGTCGTTTATAAGGCATTTCTGTATGTGCAGCAATCTTAAAAACAACTGCAAAAAATAGACGACTTTTCATCGCAATTCCAGCCCTGATAACAGCTAAACTAATTTTAATGGTTAATATACTGACTGGTAAGTTGTATAAATTCGTACTCATTAATAATAATAATAATTGTTAGCTATTTATTTTAATCAAACAAAGATTCTGTAGTTATACAAGAATTTCTATTGTGTTTTTGGTTTAGTATTTTATATGCATTACTCTCATCAATTTATATTGTTATGGCGAGTTTACATCTGTATGCCATGTGCCAAGAAACTGTAATCACTAATTACTAATGAAAAACTGTCAGACATGTATTTATTGATTTAAACAGTTTCCAATCATATTGAATTCTACAAAATTGTCTATTAGTTATATATGAAACTTTTTAACTTAATAAATACGTGTCTGAATCAAACAGTTTTTCATTAGTAATTAGTGGTTACGTTTTTTTGGGCACATGGTACAGAGATGTAAACTCGGCCATATTAATGGACAAAATGTACTACAAAGGGAGCGAGAGTGTCACAGTGCCAGCCAACATCCAATAGTTCCCAAAATGGCACAATTGTGCTCACACTTCCCATCACTGGTAAAGAGTACAAAAACAAATGACTTAAAAACGTTTTGCTCTCTTTAGAATTTTTCTCAAAAACTTTTAAATTTTATAGCAAATTATAGCACTCTCATATTGTATACATATAATATGTTAAATGTATTTCAAAGATACATTTCAAATATGTGTCACGAAGGAATGTTAAAAATAAGTATGTATGTATGTTCAAAAAGCAAGTGCAACATGTTGTTTTTACAATCGTTGCAATCAGTACAGGGATGGACAAATTTATCAAATTTACCATCAAAGTTTATCTTTTTGATACAATAGGTCTGTTCCACAAGATTTCGTACAAGTTCGGACTAATGAGAGAAAAAAGAAAATTACTCTCTGAATATGCAAAAGTTATCCAAAATTGCTGGAACGCAAAAAACCATAATTGCACATCTTGAAATAGTAATGTTGCTTACATTTTACATTAAATTTAATTTAAGTGATTTTAGTCGCTTAAAACGCATAACATTATAATAACAAAAATTTTGCATCATTGGTAACAGCTGTAAAAAGTAAATGAAAATAAGTTCCAACAAAGTAAAAGCTACGAGAATTATTGAAAAAAAAAACATATTTTTATATTATGCACAATTGTACTTACAACTTCAACTTTGTTCAAAAAACCTTCCATTTTGCTTTTTAATAAATTTGTATGTAAAAACTTTTTTCCTATATTTGCAAATTTTCTGATTAATTTTTCAGTTTCATATGTAAATAAAATACAGCTGATTATTTAATTCTTGTCCGAACTTATCCAGAAGAAAAAGTTCGTACTAGTTTGTACAGGAAATGAAAAAAATTACTCTCTCATTCGCTCTCACAATTGCACAAAAATTGCTATCTGGAACGCTTTTGGATAACTTTGTACAAGTTCGGACTGTTTTGTTATGCATCTGGAACAGACCTAATATATGTATGTACAATGCATATAGCGGTCACAAGCACCATGAGGAGTCACGAGACGGAAGATATTGCGTTTTCCTATTTGAGAGCCTCTTATAAACTTCATCAAAAAAAAATATATATTTTCGTGTTCGAAGTCGTTTTCGTCGCTTTTGGATTTTTAATGTGCCCATACATTGCAATATTATTGTGAAATGTTTGGTATTGTAAAGTAAATTGCCTGTGTCTGTATCATATTAATAGGAGACACAATATATTGGACATACATACATATGTATCTAATAAAATGTCAAATCAAAGTATTGCGTAAAAATGCTGTGTTGACAACATTTATGTCACTAAATATTATCTGCCTATTTTGTCAAATTATTTAATTGCAAATTGTTTAATTTGTTTAAGTTTTTACATCTATATAATTGTGTGTACTTGTATCATGATAAATTAATTTTACAGTTTCCGAAACACAGTTTATTTACTTTTGCATAGTATATTGTGAGAAAAACTGGAAGGTGTATTTGACAACATATAAAAAAAAGTAAATAGAATTAATAATTTTTTAATACACAATTGCACAACTATAATTTCATAATGTAATGTGGGAAAATAATTTTGGTACAAGAAGGCACTAAGACAAAAAAGCGCTTCGGAAGCGCGGAAAGCACACAGTACATCTCCTCTGCCTTACGAGGATGCAAGAACATAAGTGAATGACGAAATTTAACACAAACACCACGAAGTTGGTCGGCGATTTATACTCAAATTATTAAAGTTTTTTATATCGCATCCTCTCTCGCTTACCTGGATACAAATTTGCATGCGAATGAAATAAATATGTGATTCGGTAGTTCAGTGGGTAGTGTTCTAGCCTAACATACGGAGATCCTGGGATCAACTCCTGATTCAACGCGTGAACAAAAAGTATTTGATTTGATATTATATTTAATATATAATAAATATAAAAACAAAATAAAGTATTGGAAATTAATCCAAGATAAAATTTTTTAATTATATACATACGAAAAAGGCATGAAGTATGGGCTTCTTTTTTCACATTCTACATGCATTCAGAAGCTCATACATGGAGACCTACCAAGTGGGACATCACGAACAAAAATCATGTGATAGCAGGTTGATAAGCGAGAGTTGTGCTGTCTCTCCCTTACCAAACTGCTGGATATATACACATACATACGTAAATATTTTTATTCAATTTATTCATTCATAACACGAAAACCTAGCCTCATGGCCATAATCAGTTTTCACTAATACTACTACAAAAGGTACTACTACAATAGTTTTATATGTAAAAATATCTATAAATATTTAACAAATATAATAATATAACAGAAAATAAATAAAAAAAAAAATCCTTAACGTATTAACCAAAAATATATAAATATGAATGTATACTAAACAAAGTTTAAAACAATTAAATTAATAAATGCATAATAATAATGATAATAAAAAATAATAATAAAAAAAAAAAAAATAAAAATAAATAATAAAGCACAAGTTATTAACTGGAAGACCATCATCACAAGATGAAGGAAATAAAGATACGATTTACGATGAACATTAAACTGTTTAAATTTTTAACTCAATTTCTGGGGTCATAATCTCGACTATATATTTCAAATTTGTTTAAACCAAAATACAAACATAATACTGCATCTAATAATAATTTTCCATCTCTGCAACAACAACTCGCAAAATAGTTTTGCTCGTGACATACATACATAAGAGATACATATATTACGTGAGAGAAAACAAAGAAAAAAGAAACGAAGGTTGACCTCAAAATACTCTACATGTGCACATACTTAAATATATGTATGTATGTACATTACAGTGGCCGTTAGTGTGGAGATTTTTTTTTTTGATTTCTTATATTCTCTCTCCCCCCCCCCCCCCCAATCGGTTCAATTTTATGTAAAAAAAATACAAAAAATTTCATAGCGATAAGTTGTGTTTTAGGGGGTGCGTCCGCCCCTCAAAGTTGCCATCAAGCCCATTTTTCAATGTAATTTGTTTGCATATATTATTAAAAAAAAAAACATTTTACAAGAACATAACATAAATCATAAACAGTCATAACTCAAAATAATCAAAATGGCGTTCTTCTTTTATAAACCGGTTAATTGATTAAATCTTTACCGGCCGCAATAATTTCTTTTGCAGAATATAAAATAATGTAATGCTTTTTTTATGTTACATATTTGCGTCATTTGCACAGTACCAACAGTTGTTTGCCACTACTCAGCATCTAAAATTGTTTGAGTTGTGACTGTTTATGATTTAGTGTGCGAAATAAGTATCGGACATTTTAGAAATAGGTTTAAAAACAGATCCTATTAAATCCCAACAAATTCTGGCCATATTATTGAACAATTTGTGTATGTATGTATGTAAATATATAGGGTATCAACGTCTATATTTTTCTAGAAAATACATATCACAAATCCAAATTAATTAATTCACTTTCGTATGTAATTAAAAGATTTTTTTCTATCCAAATTCTTTCTTAATTAATTATATTACATTCTTTAATTTGAATCATGAAGCATTATTATTAACATTGCTATACGATAACGATATTAGCTTCTATTCCTTATGAGTCTAAGGTTTATAAAGTGATTCCAAAGCGTGTAGACCATAGCCGGCGAAATTGGCACCCAAGTGCCGAACTTCAATCGGTTTCTTATACAAATGAATACACATACACGAATACATTTCTCTCTGTGGCCGGCCGCGGTTTAGACTTTAACTGGTGCTTTCGTTTATATCAACCGAAATTTATTTTTAATTTGTAAAGAGAATCTATTAGCAAAACAAGTCGTTTTACTCAAAACACTTCGAAGTGTTTCCATTATGGTTTATTGATTTTTGGGTATACGAATTTTCGAAATCAATTTGATTTTATTGTCAAGTCAGTTTTTCACTCAATTACATACAAGTATAAATAACTCATAAATACAACTAATACGGTTTGTGCAAATGCTTAAAGAATAAAATATTTTCTATTAGTGCCATCCTTTGTCAGCATATTGCGGGTTTTTAAAGTTTAAGCCAGAAACGTAGTGCTGCGTTTGACAAATTTTGACATAATTTGGAACAAATCAAGTTATTTAAGAAAATTTGCTCATATGAAAAATTTATGGGAAATCAATTCTCAAATTACTTAATTCGGACAAATCAAATGTTTTGGCTTAAATAGCGGAAGTAATGCATCATAAATAAAGCAAAGCAATTTAAAATTAACAAGTACTTATTTATTTTTGTGCTGAGATAACACCTGACAATAACTTAACGATCTACTATTGTTTGTAATATGCGTATAAATTTCCTTGCAGTTCTGTTTACTTAAAAATATTTCGTTCTAACTAATAAAAAAAATTATAACAAATTATACGCTATGAGCGTAGTAATTTTTACGATATATAAATACAAAAATATTGTGACCGAATAAATTGCTCGTCACACACGTTAATTCATTATAAATAAGGTTATTTTATAGCAGAACTCTACTGTATATGCATACATATCGTCATATAAATTCAAAAAGGGCGTAACTAACAAAAAATTAAAAATCATATTTTTGATTGATTATGATGTAATTTTTTATCCGAGTATGCTTAAAAATATAAAATTTATTAACGAAATTCAAAAGACTACTGAGAACTAAATGCACTAAAACTTATAGTTGGTTTTGCGTCTTCTGTAAAATATTTTAAATGTAACTTACGCCTTTTTTGAATTTATATGACGATATGTGCCCTTAATAATGAAAGGGATCTAAGAGCCTATTTCACAAACTTATTTAAATATCAAATCATATGTATTTAAAAGTAATTTTTAAACACAGAAATTAATGAAAATCAACATTTAAATATGAATCGATATTTAAATGGAGTTGGTGAAATTGGCCCTAAGTCATATGCATTTCTGCTTCAAAATATCAAATAAATCTTAAAAAAATTTCAATAAATATTTAATAAATTTATATTAATTGGGACTACTACAACTCTAAATTAAAATGTTGCATAATATAAAAATATTTTTTGATTTGTTCAAATGTAATCTAAGAAATATGTTGACCAACAAAATGTGTGACTTAGACCACTTTCATAATTAAGGGCACATATGTACATATGTATGTATGTATTTGCGTATTTATATTGAAATCTATTTTTATTAATCTTTTGTATTTTACCCTATATTTAGTTTAAGTTTGAAAGTAATAAACATATTTTGTTATCATAATCTGTTGAAAATGTTTTCCATTGACTGAACCAATTAAATAAATAAGTAAATTTTGCACTTGATGTGATAATAGGCTAGACTAATGGCTTCGAAAGCTTTCCTTAACTATAGATATTTATTCATTAATAAATTTTAAAAAGTAAGTTGGGTCAATCAGTAATCAGTAAAAAACTAATTATAAAAAAAAATTCAACACGCACATTCCGCCTAGAATTTGTTTTAACTAAATTTCGTTAAAAGATTGAAACATATCTACATACAAACATATGTACATATGTATATATGTATGTATGACAAGAAAATCTCGTATACAATATTTATTTTGAGCACCAATTAAAAGCGTGTATCTTCATATCGTCGGTTGGTTATTGGTTTGCGGCACAGTATATTCAAAATACATTGTGACTGCAGCAAACCAATAACCAACCGACGATATGTACATTGAAATTATTTGTATTTTTATTTGCACTGATAAGTGCTCTTAACACTTTTTTAGTGTTTGTGCAAAAATCATACGTATGTTTGAAAATTTACTAAACCATATTTACACGCCGTTCAAGTCTGTTTTTCGAAACTTCTAAATAAAAGGTCAACTGAAAATCAACAAAGCACATACGTATGCACATAATGTACATATTCAAGGAGATTATATATAAATTGGATTCTAATTGTGTTATTTTTTACTCGTTATTATTAATTAAATAATCCTCGACATGCATCCAAGCTGTTGATAAGAACTATTTTTCATATAAATGAGCATATATATGTATGTATGTATGTAAGTACATAGAATAAGGCCTGTCATATGTATGAATGTACAATGTCTATTACAATTGAATCAGAACTGACTTTTTGCGGTTTGGAAACTGCAATTGAAGACGTCAACGCGGCGCTTTGCAGCAATATCGCATTACAAATATAAATACATATCGCTCATTTACTCAAAGAACGTCATAACTCAAAAAACCAGTTAGCCAGAAAACGAGTTTGAAGTTTTCAATTTACCCACAATTTAATGGAGAAGGCATATTTTATTTTTCTCTCAAGTGCTGAGATATTCGTATGAAATTTTTGCACAATATGAAGAACGATATGAGGATTAATTCTGCATTACTAACTCAAAAATTCCATTTATTGAGTTATGACGTATGATATGTAGTACATATGCACATATTTCTTGAATATGGGCTTGAACTAAACTGAAATGTTTACTATTTTTGAGGAAAAATTGCATACGGAAGCAATTTTACATTTCCTGTTGATATTTTTGCGTTTAAGGTTACATTACATAAGGTTAAAAGGAAAAAGGGCTTGTACACGCACCTTTTTGTATTTTTGTATTAATAATTGTAATTGTATAATTTGTTATACTTTTTTATTACTTATAACGAAATAGCAGGACCAACAATTCATGGCGAAGTAGGGAGGGTCGTAGGGTCCCGAGGGCTATGTGGGCAAAACTTGACTCAGGAAGATCCAAACTGCTACTGGATATGAATAGTAAGGCGATGCGAATCGTGATAGGCGCGTTGACTGGTCACTTGCTCGGTCAGAGCAAGAACCAGCATTTGGGAAACTGGCACTCCAGATTGCTGTCGGATGCGCGGAGATGAAGAAGAACCAGAAACCATTGAACATATTATCTACCACTGCTCAAAGCTGCAACGTCAGAGGCTTAGATGGTTGCGCAGACGTTTCCATGACAGCATTACTAATATCGGGAAGTGTAAGCTGGGAAGTCAGTGGCTTAATGACGGTTAATAGGGTCAGTTCTGGGTACAAAAGGGGCGTAAATATTACTTTTAACGGGCAATAGAATCACAATGGTCCCAACTGGGTCTTCAAGTGGAGGTGCGTTATAGCACCACGCTTCCTAACCTAACCTAACCTATAACGAAATATTTTTTTAAGTCCTGCAAACAGAACTGCATGGAAATTTGCACGCATAAAAGAAACAATAACACAGTGCAACACGAAAAAATATAACCATATACGGACACCACTACTACGTGATAAAAGACCAAAAAAAAAAGACCCGTGTCCCAGTTTTGTCCCAAGTCATGCACTTTTTTGTATGGGCCCCCAAAGATTTGGGCCTCGGTGTCATTTTTGCAAAAAACTGATAATTTTCTCAGGCTCATATCTTGCAAACCATTCGGAATTTTGATTTACTCTCTGTTATAATAGATCGCAAGTTATTATCAGGTGCTATGCCAGCACAAAAAATAAATACATATGTTTATAAATAGATTTTAAATTGCCTTCATTTAATTATGATTTCATTTATCAATTTAATAAAAGTATGTTTTGAAAAGAGTTGTATTTTTTTATTTCAAATAAAATGCATTACTTTATATTTTGCTATAAGATTTATGGTGCGTTTCCTTATATGTACGTGATTTAGGCAAAACCATTTGATTTGCCCAAATTAAGTAATTTTTGAATTGATTTCCCATACATTTTTCATATGAGCAAATTTTCTCAAATGACTCAAATTTTGAAGCATTCATTTTTGTCTCAACAACATATCAATATTTATCAATACATTGCAGTAAGTGCACGTATGGTGCACAAAATGTTACTTTTTTAAAATAAATTGTGTATGCGACACAAAACAGAATTTTTCACTCTTATTGTCGACATCGACGTCACTTTAACACAATACCAAAAAATTGGGGCTTATTTACTCGCTCTCGAGGACAATTTTGTGCTAAAAAATTTCCCTAAGGTATAAAAAATATTATAACCTGCCAACAGGAGTCAGTTGTTTCCGACAACGGGTACACAAGCCCCAATTTTTTGGTATTGTGCTAAAGTGACGTCGATGTCGACAACTGGAATATATAACCCTTATTAACTTCTAACTTCATTCATGAAAGTTCGCAAAAATTTTAATTTTTGTGGTGGTGAAAATACATGTAAACCTTTCTTTGTCGTTTTTCTCCATTCCGACTTTTTGGCATATGCGTTAAACCAATTCTGAGGCTACGATATGTATGTAAATTACTAAAATACTATACACAATTTACATATACTTGTATTTATGAGTTTAAAAATTGCCTTTCTTAGCTTAATTAAAAAAATTTGCTTCAAAACCAACCATCTTATGTTAATGAAATTTAGCGTACCTACATACATATTTTTTGGCTTCAAATTAGAAATTTTGGTGCAAAAATTTTTTAACATTAATTATGCACCAAATTGTTGTTTACTTTTATTATTATATTATTAATAGTTTATCATGTCTCATTTATTAATTTGCAAAGCGGAAAATGCCTGGGCAGCCAGCCTCCCTTAGATGAGATAAAAATTTCTAACAATTCAGCAAGTACAATACAGAAAACAAAATATATTCAATTATTTATTTTTGGGTATGTCGTCTCTTTCTTTTTGTTTTTTGTTTTAATTTTTTTCTAAACCAATAACCTTTCAATGACCTTGAAACATTTTTAAAGAAAAAATTATTTTTCATTTGATAAATTTATAATATTATCATAATTAAAATTACGGAAAATCATATAACAAAACGAGAAACCGTAACGAGAACTGGTTTTATTTAGTTTTAATGTTTTATATTTTTTAGAGTTACATACAGTAATAAAAATACACAAGAAAAATTAATTATAATTATATTTTTTGAAAATTATTAAATTGAATTGATGCCAAAACCACTGGTTTATTTAAAAAAAAATTTATACGATCTGTACATTCATGGCATTTTGTACATTCATATGTACATATGTATGTATGCATGTACACAAATAGACAGATATGTATGAACATAAATGCAAATTACTTTCATTTATTGCTGTGACCAAGCAAAAGAATTTCATGATAATATAATAAAGATATAAGTACATACATACATACATATGTACATATTTTTCATACATATACATAAATTTATTTTAATAAGTTCTCGTTGGATTTTTTAAAAATAAATTTGACTTTTATAGAAGGACAATTTAAAAAGTAGTTTCAATTATTACTTTGATTACCACCTTTTTGTCCCATGCAAGACCGGATTATTGTTTATATAAGTAAATATGTATACATACATACATATGTACATATGTATTTATATAAACCGAGATGGGACTTACCAAATCGTCAGGTATCATGGCACTGCCACTAGAAATATGATCGTAAGCTTTTTGCGTTCCAGAAGGAAAGAAGTGCTCCATGCATAACTACAAACAATATTATTTTTCGACTTAAACTCAAGAAAGTACAAAGAAAATCTAATCACAATTAACCACTTGTAATAAGGATTGATTCACACTCATAGAATGATTGCTGCCCATCACTGATTCACACTTTTCATGTACATCTATATGTAATAAGCCATGTTTAACTTAATACATATGTATGTAGGGAAAGTTTTAATCACCATTAACAAATAAATTTCGGCATCCTATTATTTATTTATTCAAAAAGAATTCAATGATTGGAATATAAAATTATAAAAAATATAAAATATAAAACAGTTCAATGAAATGATGAATGTCTGTAATTAAAAGCTTCTCCTGACTTTTTTCTTTGAAATTTTCTTTATTGCAACATAGTCATACCTCAAAAAAACTATTTTTAAAATTAATAATGAAAAATAATTCGTCGTCTTTTAATTGGTGTAAACTTTAGCTTTATATACATGCATACATATTTTTCAGAGCAAATGGTAGGTCTGTTCCACAAGATTTCGTACAAGTTCGGACTAATGAGAGAAAAAAGAAAATTACTCTCTGAATATGCAAAAGTTATCCAAAATTGCTGGAACGCAAAAAACCATAATTGCACATCTTGAAATACTAATGTTGCTTACATTGTACATTAAATTTAATTTAAGTGATTTTAGTCGCTTAAAACGCATAACATTGTAATAACAAAAATTTTGCATCATTGGCAACAGCTGTAAAAAGTAAATGAAAATAACTTCCAACAAAGTAAAAGCTACGAGAATTATTGAAAAAAACATATTTTTATATTAAAGAAATGGAGAAATATGCACAATTGTACTTACAACTTTGTTCAAAAAACTTCCATTTTGCTTTTTAATAAATTTGTATGTAAAAACTTTTTTCCTATATTTGCAAATTTTCTGATTAATTTTTCAGTTTCATATGTAAATAAAATACAGCTGATTATTTAATTCTTGTCCGAACTTATCCAGAAGAAAAAGTTCGTACTAGTTTGTACAGGAAATGAAAAAAATTACTCTCTCATTCGCTCTCACAATTGCACAAAAATTGCTATCTGGAACGCTTTTGGATAACTTTGTACAAGTTCGGACTGTTTTGTTATGCATCTGGAACAGACCTGGTATATGTGAATTGTTTCGATTCATCGTATTACAATTGCCGAAAGTTTTTTGTAATGAAAGCTTAAGTTTAACATCTCAAATTTACATCAGCACATGTGGAGCAAACAGAAGAACGCTGATGATGAGCTGTGCCGAACTTCGAAAACAGCATGTTGTTTCGTTCTGCTAGTGTTTGTCAGAATATTTACAATTAACTTTGGCGTTATTTACTTGTTTTTTTTTTAAATTATCATGTATGCAATTTGGCTTCCTAAAAATTTAGCCTAATCAAAAAAAAATTATTCCCAACAAATTTTTAAACATGCTTTTTGAAATAAAATTCAGTAACAATAAGTATTTTTTACTGTTCCAGAGTAAATTGTTTGTTCCAATTTTATTTTATGCAAAAAAACAAAATAGAGTGCAAAATTCTAATACATATAAGGCAACATTTGTTACAAGATTGTTTAGAGAAAATTTCCTTTCAAATATAGAAATATCATATGTGGAAATTTAAAAGAAAGAACCCAAAGAACTCGTTTCTTGCAATTTTTATAAGGCCTACAAAACCTGTGGAAACAACAAATTTGACTAAACAGCCAAACCATTATTTTGCTTCGATATATCGAAATATCGATGTTTTAAAAAAATTACATACATATCGATACTACTAAAAAATATAGAAAAAATCAAAAATATATTTATCGAGAAATTTTTTCCCTTTGCCCATGTTTGGAACAAAAGCGTTAAGCGTATACACGAACCTTCTAGCAAAGACAATGGGCATAAGCCTTTATAAAGGCTTAATAATAAAAATTTTGTATGAAAATCTGTTTTAAAGCCATAATAATTTTTATAAATAAGGCTGTTAGTGTTTAAATATGCAATTCGAAATATGTAATTCGAAACGAAAACAAAACGCTTTCGAACTTTATGTTAATAACACGAAAATTCGAAATCACTATCTTTCTGATTTCTATTGTTGATGTTTTTAAAAATAAACCGATTTGTTTTATTTTTTCTTGTTTTTAAGATTGCTTTTTTTTTTCTTAGAAATCACCTCTTGGGTGTCACCTTTTTTTAAAAAATGTTCATTAGCTACCTATTCCTTTTACGGATGAAGATAAGACACATTTAATTAAATGCAGTTGTTCAACTATAATTTTGACGTTTTGTTCTTTTTTATGGTTTTTTGACAAAATTGAAATATGTACATATCGCTTATTTACTCAAAAAACGTCATAACTCAAAAATTCCATGACGCAGAATAAATTCTATATCCTATATCTCGCTTAAGCAACTCCTGAAAGAGAAATCAAAATTTCTTTTTCTATTAAGTTTTGTGTAAATTAATACCTTAAACTCGTTTTCTGGCAAACTAGTTTTTTTAGTTATGACGTTGTTTGAGTAAATTATTATTAATTATTCTTGGGTGGCTGGCGAATTGACCCATCCAGTATTTTCGATATTGTGTATTTTTAAATTATTAAACAATTGCAACATTTAGTCTGATGCAACAAGGCCAAAATGGTTTGTTAGCTTGTGGCAATGACTGAATAATATATTTGGTTGGCAATGATCTCGTTTTTCGGCGTACTAGATACTATATTCAAATGTATGTATATATATGTACCTACATATGTACACATGCTACATTTCTTTTCAGGTCTTCAATGATTGTTTTAATCTATAAAAACAAAACGAATTGACAATTTTGTAAAGGACGCCAAACAAAAATCAAGAGTAGCAGCACCAACCATGACTACTAAAAAATGCAAAAATAAAACAATACAGGCAAAAAATCTAAACTTGATCTTAATTTATTTATTTATTTTATGTACATACATATCGTTACCCTAATATAGAAAGGCCCTAACTCATTATTTTTCTGAAATCGAGATTTTTGCATTTTTCGATACGTTAGATGTTCTTCTATCGAAACATACAAAAACTCGATTTCAAAAAAATAATGAGTTTGGGCCTTTCAATATGAAGGTAACGATATGTGGATTGTTTTGCATCGTAAGAAGAATCAAAATAAATAAAACAAGCAAAAACAAATAATAAATTGTACCTACCTACTATTGGACTTTTGAAGAAAAGATGTCGTAGTGATTACGAGATTTTCTTTGAAAAATTTTTCAACATTTTCGATTTAATCGTTAGCGACAAGAAATAACTTTTTCAGGAGCTTTCTTAAAAATATTCAAATATTTTAAAAGTTATCAACAATTTTGGTATTTTGATAATTCTAAACTATGGGTAGGCCCATCAAATTTTAGTTTCAATAAAAAAGTCTATTCTCGATAACATGTCGCTTGCGATAAAATCGAAAAAAAGGCCCGAAATGTCCATATGTACATATCGCTCATTTACTTAAAGAACGTCATAAATCAAAAATTGATTTTTTGAGTTAATGATGCAGAATTAATCCTCATATCGTTCTTCACATTCTGTAAAAATGTCATAAAAATATCTTGTTTACTCAGCCCTTAAGAGAAAAATAAAATTTTCTTTCTACCTACATTAAGTTGTGTTTTAAATTGAAAACTTTAAACTCGTTTTCTGGCGAACTGCTTTCTTGGAGTTATGACGTTGTTTCAGTAAATGAACGATAAGCAGTTATAATAAAAGTTTTGTTTTAGTTAACATTTTTATCAACCAGTTATGTCTGCATATGTACATATATACATGTGTATGTATGTATGTTGTTATGTACTATGTTATGTACATATGTATGCACATTTGTGTACAAAGGAAATGTTTTGACAGTTGTAAAAAGCACAATATGCGCATTTATCTATGTATGTATGTATGTATATACACTTATATGTATCTACTTTACTCAAAACTTTAATAGAAAGAATGCCTTTAATAATTTTTCATCCACATTTAAAAATCTATTCAGTACCATGTACCTTGTATATATTTATGTACATCCATATGTACCTATAATATGTATATACATACATATGTATGCATATGTACATACATGTAAATATCGTCGGCTTAGAGTGTAAACCTGCTAACTCACTTCCAGTAAATTTTACTCAAGAGACAAAATACTGTTAACGGTTTTTATACAAACCTTAAGAAATTAACAAAATACATTAAGTTTCTTCGACATATAGAGCTTCAAAGTAAAATAAATATTTTAGCAAGTCGATGAGGCGTCTCTTTCTCTTTCGAACGGCATTAAAAAATGTCATACATACGTTATAACAAGTGGATTTAGAAGGTTTACACTCTAGGCCGACGATATGTAATGAGATGCGTTATTTGTTTATTAAATTTTAAAGTTACCTTAGGATCATTTTCGTAATAGTGTTGTTGTGTACGAATCCAACGTCCAACCATGTTATCCTTAACGGTATTGGCCAAGGCAAAGTAATAGTCCCGCAAAGTGGCCACATTACGATCCTTAACCAAGGTGTAGTGCAAATGACGATTGAAATTCTTTTTTACTTCAGTGACATTGCCCACCTCTGCTATACCGCGTACCGAGATTTGCTTACGCTTATCTGCGTCTGATTGGGGTTTCGACATATTTCAAAGATATTGTTACCCTTTTTATAAATTAAAAAAGTTATTTATATGTAGGTATACACACTTTGTTATTTGTTCTATTGGCTTTTTATAAAGAAATGCCTTTTTATTAATTATATTTATGGTATGTATGTATGTACTTTTTGCTCACTAACGCTTAAGATAGACAGACGACCGTGTGCACACAATAACGAACAACAACCGTTTGCCACGAACTCTGGAGTGTTTCTCATAAAATGTTTGAAAAATTGAACAAAAATTGTATTCATTAAATTTTTGTTTTTATTTTTCATTTAAAGAGAGCTAATTTTCTCTTCTGTTTTAATGGCATGCTGTATGTATTCTCTCTTCATTTTAGTTTTGCGTTAGAAAGTGAGTTAGTTGCTTACTAAATAGCATTTCACTAACATCAAATTAATTAAATTTTTCCTGTTTACACTAATCTACATATGTACATATGTATGTACATGTCTCTGCTAATTGTTTTGATATATTATTCAGGATTTAATGTTTGTGTCTACATTTTAGACATACTATTGTACATTTTTTAGCTTAATTTTGCTCTTGTCGCTCTGCTTATGAAATTTAACGGTCACCTTGTCACAAGGTCAAACATGCGTATATGTTTAGTTTATCATTCATTCTCTGGTTCTCTGGCTATACATTCTTTAACCATAATTATTATTTTTTTTTTTATAAAACTATAAACATATTGGTTTCCTCCCTCTATTTAAGCCGGTATGTATATTATTTGTAGAAAATGTTTCGACCCGTATCATTTATTTCACTCACTCACTCCAAAAGATATGTTTATTGTTTACTTTTCATCAGAGTTGCCAGTTCAGTCAGACTGGAAATTATTTGGTTAGTTTTTTTTTATAAGTACACAATCGCACAACTTTTGGGAAAATGCAAGACCAAGCTAATTAGTTTATGTGATGATAAAAACTCCAAAAATAGCGTGAATTTTACAATATAAGTAGACACTACATAAAAGATACGTAGGCGAACATATGTATGCATGCATGTATGTATGTATTTAATTTTGTTTAAAAAAGTGGTTAAATATGTTCATGCAAAAATTGCTGTCGTCCTAAAAGAACGTTGTCATTCTGAATGGAGTATTATAGAACAAATAATATAGCCTTATTCTCTGAAACATTTTAAACAAGTTGTTTGATCAGTAGGCAAATTACGGCATTCGATTTCCATCGAAATTTCAAAATATTTCCATATAAACTCCACTGAAATATTTTGAAATTTTGTTCGATATACATATTTTGTTCGTAATTTTCCTGCTAATTTGCTGCTCCACGCCTCATACTGACAAATAAAAGTGTCATGCAATTAATTTCATGAAAAATTTCATAATGTAAATTCGTAATGCAAATCGTTACGTATGTACATATGTATGCACAAGCCAGATCATTGAGTTACCACTAGTTCTACAAATATACAACACCAAAAACCACATGAACTTCGTTGGCATAAATAACTATGGCATTTTGTCCATGAAAGGGAAAGGGTATATACTACAGAGTACTCCTCTGTTGTATAGACTAGTAGCGTGTATCATGCTGACGTACTAAGGAAGTGGCCAGAGTAACGTCTATACTCTACATGACATTGTCAGAGTCTCTTGAAATATATGTTAAACTGAAACTAAATATTTTAAGGGTGTTTTTTGATGACGAAATTAATAGCATATTTTTAGGCTT
The DNA here is from genome assembly GCA_936439885.1 of Nowickia ferox. NCBI lineage: Eukaryota > Metazoa > Arthropoda > Insecta > Diptera > Tachinidae > Nowickia > Nowickia ferox. The sequence continues at coordinate 108,661,194 of OW387026.1, read as the reverse complement.
GTACCCACACAAACCAAATTGATGCGCCTTGCGTATGTATGCGTGTGTCTCCAAAAGTTTATTTTGGGAAATTGAAGTGTAAATTTCTGTACGATATACATACATACATACATATACATATTAAAAAATTGCACAAAACAAGATGTCAAATAGTTTTTTAAGTATGTAGGGCTTGGTATCCTACATTAATTATACTAAAAATGCTGAAGGAATGGATAAAATTCTTGATATCGCAAAGTGTAAGCTGGAGCATATCACGGGCTTCATCATGAGAATTCAGTGGCTTAAATTCTTATTAACGGGGGGTTAAATTCTTATTAACGGGTACTAACAGAAGAGAATCACAATGTTGCAGCACCACCATTTCTATCGTAACCTAATGTATTTATTATTGTTATTTTAAATTTCGGGAGTTACGCATGTTCGATTTTCGCATTTTTTTTTCTGTTATGTTGGTACACATGTCTGTTATATGTATATGTTGGCAATATCAGCCATTTTGGATTGTCAGTTTGTTTTTGACAGATAAAAAGGTTAGTCGTGTTTTGGTGTGCTCTTCGATTTTTTACTATTCGAAAAAATTGATCAAAGAAACTGTATTAAGTTTTGTGTAAAAAATGAAATTAAATGCGCAAGGACATTTAAAATGTTGACTGTGGCCTTTGACGAGTCTACTATGAGCAGAACACAAGTTGAATTGTGGTATAACCGGTTTAAGGAAGGCCGAGAAGATGTCAATGACGATGCTCGTCCTGGTCGCCTGAGCACGTCAACAACCGATGAGAACATTGAAGCAGTGAAGAAAATGATTTTGGATAATCGTCGAATCACTATCAGAGAGGTTGCTGATGATGTTGGCATATCGTTCGGCTCATGCCAAGCAATTTTTACGGATGTTTTAGGCATGAAACGTGCGGCAGCAAAGATTGTTCCAAAATTGCTCAATTTTGAGCAAAAACAACGTCGCATGGACATCGCTCAGGAGCTGTTGAACATCGTCAACGACGATCCAGATTTCCTCAAAAAGGTCATAACTGGTGACGAATCATGGGTGTATGGCTATGAGATTGAAACCAAAGCCCAATCATCCCAATGGAAGCGTCCAAAAGAGCCGAGACCGAAAAAGTAAAAAATCGAAGAGCACACCAAAACACGACTAACCTTTTTATCTGTCAAAAACAAACTGACAATCCAAAATGGCTGATATTGCCAACATATATGTATAACAGACATGTGTACCAACATAAAAGAAAAAAAAATGCGAAAATCGAACATACGTAACTCACGAAATTTGAAAATAAAGGTTATTTTTTATCAGACCTCGTACATACATATCGTCAATTGAAATGTAAAACATCAACCCTTTATTCTCTCTCCTATAAAATTTAAAAAGTGTAGCAGTGTGATTTTGCATTTCAGTTAATGATATGGATGTATCCACGTTATGTAAAATGAAGATAACGTGGATATTTTTAATATAAAAGTTCCATATACTGTTTATAGTATATCCAAAATAATGTATTATGCACAGATATAATAAAATTACTTCCTCAAATTTTTTACATTTTCTGACAATGAACTTCGGCACTACGATTCACCTAGGAATTTTTAGATCTTTCCCATCTTGCTTTTAAGAGTTACTTTTATATGTTGTTATTCATAAAAACCACTGTCGTCGCCTTCTTAAAAATTTAGTGTCAGCGAAAATGTAGAAAAACAATTGATCATTGACTCGATACATTGTCGCGTAAAAATGTTTAAGAAGTTTTAAGTAATACAAAAACAATGTTTATTTTTTGTTAACTGACTAATGCTGAGTACACATCTGGCATTTCTTGTGTTGTCATTTTCAAAATGTGTGCAAGCCGTTCTGATTATTTTTTTATATGGAAAGCAATGCCACACAACGAAAAATATTAGAAATGTCAATTGTTGCCACTAGTACATATTATTGTGATGTGACAAAATGCCATAATGTGTACTCGGCATAATAATAGCCAAATTGGCGTTCTGAAAGTCGCACTTTATAGTGAAATCGAATTTAAGTTCGAATAAAATATTCTTAGCCACGAAAAGAATAAAAAAGCATTAATAAGCCATCTGTCAGTGGAATTTGTGCTTTTGAAATCGGTCGATTTCTACGCTATACTTACTTGTCAAAAAAAGGGTTGTATAAAACATAAATAACCTTCCCCACTGTGCAATTTAGTTAGATTTGCAAATTATTTAAGACTTTAAATTGTATTTATTAATGTTTCTCTTCTATTACTTTATTTTTGTTTATAATTTAAATTGTTTTGAAATACTTGACGACATTTTTAGACTTCTTCTTCTTTTTTTATGGTACAATATAAAATTTTTCTTAAAAGATGAATGCTAAAAACAGTTTAAAATTTAAAAGTCTCAAAATAAATATACATGCTTAGTAGTTTTGATAATATAAGCTTATGTTTTAGGCGAATGAGTGATAGTGAGTAATAACGATTATTTATGTATGTGAATTAAACAATGAAATATGAAAAACAGTTTTTGTAGACACTTATTTTATTATTCGTTTACTATTTTCTGGCGAGTGTTAACAAAATGTAAAAAATAAAAATCATTGAATCAAAAGCATATCTTTAAGCTGAAAATAGTTTTGTAAAAAAATAAAGCATAATTTTAGGCGTATAACATGTAAATATTTTTAATAACATTTTAAAATATTTATGCTAAATAAAAACATTCTTTTAAAATCTTTATAATTATTATTTTTTTGTTATTTTAGATTTTAAGGCATTTTGATGATAACAAATTTAAACAAAAAAATTTGCAACTTATAAAAGGCAAAAGTATACTGTGTATGTATGTATGTATGTATGATATAAATGTATGATGCGTGTATATAATTTAATAATGCTTTTGTAGTTTTTAATTTACTAACATTTATTAATATTATGTATACTTGAATATTTATTAGTATTAATATGCAAAAATAAAATTCAATAAATACATCAAAATGATTTTTATATAGCGTTGATGTATAAATTTTCATACTACCTGTTAAAGTTTGTTGTTTTTGGACAATTTGAAATCTTTAGTTTGTAATAAAAAAAATTTTAATATATTTTTTATATATATATTTTCAAGTTTTTAAAGATTTTTATTTTATTTCAGTTATTTTTAATAATATTTTTTTTTGCTTGATTTTTCCTTCATGTTATATATAACTCTTGATTTTCAAGTAAATGTAACTAGCTACATATTAGCTTAGTAATGATGTCATAATTATAAATATAATAATAAAGGATTTAAGTCTTTTTTTAAATAAAAAAAATAAACAAAAGTTTAAGCTACAAGTTTTTTTAATCAACTAAAAAAAATTGGGAAAAAATATATTTTATTTATAAAACTACAGATATAGTAACTAAAAAAAGAAAACAGCTCGAAATTGCATTGTTCTTTTATTTTCCTAAGAAATGTTGTTGTTGTTGTTTTGTTTTATGCTTCATTTCTTTGCTTTAGGAAATATGTTTTTAATAAAATTATAAAATAAAAGAATTAATTACAATAGATATAATAATAATTATAATAATAATATTATTATTCATAATTTTCAAAAATTAAGCATAATTAAAAATAAAACGTTGTTGTTGTTGTTGTTGTTATATTTTCAAACACACATCGATCAATCAAAAATTCAATCAATTAATAATTATCATTATAAAGTCAAAACAACATTAGAAACTTTTATTATTTATTAATGTTTAATTTCTCCTCTTCAGATTTGAATAGAATTTTTGGTTAAGAGGATAAATAATTTTAAGATGGTTGTTGTTGTTGTTGTTGTCTATGTTGCGAAAAGATTTGAAAAATATATAAGAGAAATTTATGAAAAATTACATCTTTCTTGTTCAGTTATGTTGCTGTTTAATTTTAACTGCCACTAATAATTTTTGTTACGCTTTATATTACTTTTTTTTTTGTATTGTTTTGAGTTATTTTAGTAAAAGTAAGTTTTGTTCTCTTAACACAAAGAAAAAATGTAATTGCAATAAGATAGTGAAGTTGCATTTGCTTTATTTATCCTTTCAATCTTGTTCTCTTGATATCAGTTTTTAAGATGTCAATAAAAAATATTTGTGGCTTTACAACATGCATGCTTGCCTAAATTGTCGCATCTGAAATTTACTTGTCCTTATCGCTTTCAGCAGCAATAGGCTTCTTGTTGCCAATGGGAATGGCAGATTTGATTCTATAAAAACAAGTAAATATAAATAGATATATTAACAAAAACAAATAAGCAATTTCTATTACGCACTTTTCAGTTACTTCAGCAACTTTGCTTCTGGCCAAATCCAAATAAGTATCAATAGATTGTTTGTTGTTTTCATATACCTTGGGCAAGGTGAACAAGGCGACAAAAGCTGAAGCAAATAAAATAAAATTATATTATGAGTGAAATATGAATGAATTAAAATGTTAAATAATTTGAGAACGTTTTGAATCCGATTTTTTCAAAATAAGTATACTTTTGTAAAATATTTCTTTTTTGTTATAATATTCTCTAATTTTATTAAGCTTAAGGTCTCTTGTTTTTACATAAAAAATTTTTGGTTTATATTTCGATATTTCGCCACTCATTTGTGTGGCTTCTTCAGGAAAAAGAAGTGTTTTACATACAATTTTTAATATAAAAACAAGAGACCTCAGCTTAATAAAATTAGAGAATATTATAATTAAAAAGAGGTCGAAAAATTAGAAGAATTTTAATTTTTCTTCTTAATTTTTATTTTGAAAAGGTTTTTGTAAAAATTATTTTTTTTTTATAAAATTTAGTTTATAAAATAACTGATTTATTCATAAAAAAATAATTTAGTTTTATAAAGTGTTTACAAAACAAATTTCGTATGAAAAACTGTTTTATAAACCTCAAAAATATTTTTTATAAATAAGGCCTTAACTATTTTTTTTTATGAAATGCACAAAGATAAATTATTAAAAATAATCTTACCCAAAATAACCAATGTCATGCCATTGAACCAGGCTCCAATATAGGTCATTACCCATAAAATCACACCGAATTTAATGGAATCGACTAAATCTTCAACCAAGAACAATCTTCTCAATTCGGCAGTGAAGCCATTTAAATGGGCAACAGCAACACCAGCAATATTTTGAATTTTCTCTTGCGACAATGTCAAATCGAATTCCAAATATTCTCTAAATAAGAAAATGTGAATGATATAAAATAAAATATTTCCTTAATTAGTCTTATAAAAATCAAAAATTTACTTGAAGGGATGACCATCTGATGTCTTTTGTATGGCCTGCATTACCGATTTATAGATTCTGAATGCAATTGTGCCCGTCAGTAGGATCAATGACAAATAGGCGAATACACTGATGACAGAGAAACATGAAATTGCCAAAAGCGTGACAAGTCCAGCACCAAAAACAATACCAGATTTCTTCACATCGCGCCAGTAAATAAGGGACTCCACTAAAATTAAAAAAAAAATAAATATAATTTTTATATTAAAGTTATTTGAAATATAACAACTTGTAATGTATTGTAACATATAAAATATACATATCGCACACTGAATCATAAAAAGCCACAACCCCAAAACTTCCAGATGTTTAAGGAGTGGCAAAAAATTTTGATAACGGTATTTTATATTGTTCAAGAAGATTGTGTTGCAAAAGAAATTTTTGCGCTCATTAGAGATTTGCTCAGTGGTTTATGAAAAAAAACAAAATCATTTTGATAATTTTGAGTTGTGACTGTTTTTAATTTAGTGTGCGAAATAATTTAATAAGACTGAGTTAGGACTCGAAAAATTTACTTTAGACAAATTTCGAAATTCCACTTAAATATAAGACGTGTCAAAAAATTTAATGAGTTGAACTTCAAGCTTCAATACTTAATGTATGTATTTGCTTCCTCTTCAAACAATTGATCAGTTATTTTCATATGCAATTGAGGAAAATACTGAGATTTTACTTGGAGATTACGTAGTGGTGGCATTTGGCAAAAAACCCCTTAATCAGAATAGTTTGGAAATACAGTGATAAAAGTAACCGAGAATTAAAATATATTGAGCAAGCCAAGTAGGGAATAAGTATCATCCTTGGTCACTGTTTCTCTTTTTCCATTAGCTACCATTGATAATCCCTGCTTCATTTTTAGAATGAGATCTTGATGTATGTATTCAAAGACTTGTAATAGAATTTCATGGCAAATATTTTCACAGAACATTTTAAACCATTATATCTCCGCCTAATTCCGGGTGCAGACTTGCAATTTTTGTTGCAGCAACTTTTTATTTTTAGTGAAAAAGAGCGAGAGAGGAATACAAAAAGTATATATTTCTATTTCCACACTATCACACATATCGATAAGGTGGAATATTTAAGTACAAGTAATGAAAAACTGAAAAAATAACCAAATTAATTAAGCAAGAATTTTAAAATATCAAATTTCGAGCGTTATAGGGCCACTCACTGCTTCGAGACTTTCTCTGATATCTGTCAAGTAATTTAACAGGCATTTTGAGAATCATTATTACGTTTTACTGCCAGTTTGTTTTTATTTTCAATATAAATAGGCAGACGCGAATTTTTACTTTTACTCTTCAATAAACTGCTTGTTAAATTTTATAGGGATTCTTAAGTATAATTTTTCGACATGAATTAAATTTTTATCTGGCAAATCCAACGTTAGTGCTCAGTCTGATATTTCTCATTACCAAAGGTGAATTCATTCATGTTTTCTAGACAAAATTTTATTTACTCAGTGTTTTTCCGCAACACGTTTCGCCCATTTTAAAAATTTGTCCGGAAAATTAGAGCTATCATATGAAATAGAAAGGATATTTGCTTTACATTTCTTTTCTAAAATAAGCTTTAGAACAACCGATTCGTTAAGTTCCATTTCAATGTTTTTTCTTTTGTGTATTTAACGTTCAACTTTGTCCGCATAAAATGGAAAATAAAACCTATTCAAGGTGGAAGTGATACGGACAAAATCAATTCTCTTTCTAAAAAAGAGAGAAGTCAAACTACGTACATATAAACAATTTCGACCGGACAAGAAACTCTAGAAAAAGGCCTATAAATTTATAACAATTTATTACGAAAATTCTGATTGTGGTAAATTCAGACTTATTCCAGTTGTCAATATCGATATCACGTCGATACAAAACCAAAAAATTGGTGTTTATTCACACTCGAGATATATTTTGTGCTATTGACAGTCTATTTCTGTTCCTTAAGATGTAGAAAATGAAAATGGGCCTGTCAACAACAGTAAATTGTTTTCGACAATGGGTAGACTGGCTCCAATTTTTCGGTATTGCATTGACGTGACGTCGATATGTTGACAACTGTAATAAGGGTGATTATCTTTAATCTTTGGACTACTGCTAAAAACAGATGGTCTAGATGCAGTTGTTACGTAACGGAAAGACAGGTAGAGATCACTTAGCTCCAGTACTTATGCGTTATACTTGGACACAATAATTGTCACCTGCATATCTAATTGACAATTAAAGGCAGTGGTGAATTCATTGTTAATGTACGTATAAATCTTCGCCATGTGCAGCTTCTTTTGAAGCATTAAAAAGTGTTTTTTTTGGAATAGTTCTTTAAAGAAACTTATTTACTAACCGGAGAGATGGAGAAGGTTTAACGAGATAATTCACCGTCAATCCAAATTTTTCCAGGTTTAAAAAATGGGTTTAATTTAATTTATGTCTATTGCGCCTGATTCACCTAATTCATAATATAAAAATGGGAACAGTTTTTGAATAAAAAGTCATTACATATGGATGTATGGTTAGATATTTACTATGCGCCTTCGTCAAGATTATCGCGACATATCCAATTGAGTTAATTTCCTAACACTAAAGCACACTTTTTTTAAACTGTATTTCAAACAAGATTTATAAACTGTTGTTGTTGTTTAATTTTCATATTATTCTTGATATCACACATCTCAAAAGCAATCTTTTAGATTTTCTTCAAAAGATGCCAAAAATACCGCACAATGAAACCAACAGCAGCTACAAACAAACGCACATGCCAAAATTCTTCACAAAAGAAAGACAAGAAAAAAGAAAAAGAAAATTACACACTCTCAAATCATAATTATGCAACAATAATATATAAATATTTATTCTTTTTTTAATATTTCTTAAAATTTGTTTGCTTAAAATTTAAATAGTATGAAAATCAAAGAAAATTCTTTCGTACTTTTCGAAATATTTGTGGGAAATTAAGGAAATGTACTAATAAACGACTAAATGCAATTGATAAAACGATAAAATATATTCAATAAAATTTTATAAAACTAGACTGGATCACAAAAATTTTATTTTAAATGCGTCCAAATGAGACAAGACTGAATGACTGACGTTGCTACTTTTACTTGAAAACTTTTTCACTCCAACAAAAGTATAAAGAAAAAAAAAGAGAAAAATTAAAAAAAAAATTCAAATTTCGATCTTTAGCTTGAGGAGAAATATTGTTTAAAAATAAACAAACTTTTATTATACATGTGTATGTATGTATGTACATACATATATATCTACATATATATTATTTTTTGTTCTGAAGTGCCCTCCCTCATACTGAGAGGAGTATTGAGTAAAATATTTGTTTTTTAAACACGGCGCATAAAATAATATATTTGCCAGCAAATTTAAAAAAAAAATTAGCTTTTAGTTCAAATACAAGTTTAAAATAAAGACATTTGGGAATAAGAGCTAATAAAAATTCAAATTTAGACATCTGTCTACTTGTCTTATAAAAAAAGTCCCATATTTTTAAATTGAAATTTCAGTTTTATTTTATAAAAAAGTTGGTTAAAATCTTTTTTAATACAAACTGTAAAAGTGTACTTATTGTTCTGTCCTGACATGCTGAAATAAATAAAGTTCTTGCCCTTAAAGTTGCACAAAAACTAATTGATGTACGAGTATATTCGGGTGTGTTGTGTATTCCACGTGAGATTAAATCATTCGGAATAGCCATAGAATTGTTGTTATAAATACATGCTTCCGACAAAAATTCTATAGCAATTCCACACGCTTTAATTTCACGTGGATGGCAACTTAACTTTGCCAACTGGCAACGTGAAACTGACAACAATGTGCCATGTGCCCAAAAAAGCGTAACCACTAATTATTAATGAAAAACTGTTTGATTCAGACATGTATCAACAGTTACAGTCGAACTCACTATCCTGCACAATTATACGACTTTTGTGAAAATATATTTTCAAAAGTCGTACGATTGTTCAGGAAAGTGAGTTCTTGGCTTAAGGCCGAGCTGGATTCTACTCTGGGCGAGTCTGCTCTCCTTCGTTTACGACTATGAAATATTGGGTGGCAGAGTTCAAACGAGGTCATACGAGCTGCTAGAACGAACACCATAGTGGCCGACTAATTGAGAAGTACAAGCTAGAAACTATTAAGAAAATCCATAAAATAGTATTGGATGAACGTTTTTAATTGGAATTTCAAAAACTTTTATAATCTTACATCGCATATTGACTGAATATTTGAAAATGAGGCAGGTATGCGCAAGCTGGGAGCCGCATTTGCTCATAATAGAATAAAAACAGCATCGTGCAGATGTTTCAGCAGTGTTTGGCGATTTTTTACTGTAATAAGGCTTTTGTTTCAGGAACATTCAGAACAGTGGAGTGACCAAATTAAATGAATTATAGTTTGAATTGCTCCATTGCACCTTCTTCGCCAGATTATTTTCTATTTTGAAACTGTGCCTATATTCTGTAACTTTGGTGAGAGCTTTTCCAGACAAAAAGTTTGTTATCATTCCGTGAACACAGGTTGAGTAACAAACAACTTAGTTCCCTGCTCATGTTTTTTATAAGCTTATTTCAGGTTTTATATGAATCAGCCTGCGGGAAACAGGACAAACATTATAATTGTTTCATTTTTCTCGACGCGAAAACTTCAGAACACAGGTACTGGAAATAATGGCTCGGTGATAAAAGTTGTGCCAGCAGTGAATACATACATACATACATGTATGTATGTATGCATGTAGTTGGAGTCTGCGGATGATGGCTACAGTTCTTACTATAAACAGGACATCGTAGGTTTTGAATATCGCTGGAAAAAGTGTATCTATCGCGCTGAAAGTAGATTATATGGAGAAATGAAAAAACTTTCAGCAATTTGGTTGTGTTTTCTCTTTTTTGCGTACCGCAACGCGCCGTACCTTTATGGCTTATCTATTGTATTCTAATAGTTATATAAAGGGTCTGCCAGATAACTTTTTATTTTTGAAAACAGGGCGCAAGACATCGCGTGTAGCTGCGGCTTTGTGGCACGTAGCGCCATCCTGTTGAAACCAAATGTTGCCAATATCCTCCTCTTCAATTTTTGTGAACAAAAATTCGTTCAACATGGCCCGATAACGATCGCCATTGACTGTAACGCCCACTCCTTGCTCATTTTCGAAAAAGAGGCACAATTATGCCTCTGGACCAAAATCCGCACCAAACAGTGACTCGTCTTGGATGCGTCGGCTTTTCAATGTATGCGTGCGGATTTTCTGTGCCCCAAATGCGACAATTTTGCTTGTTTACATACCCGCCAAGATCAAAATGAGCTTCATCTGAAAAGATGATTTTTTTGACAAAATCGGCAGCGGTAATGTCGCAACATTTCCCAGCGTTGTTCAAGCGTATACACAACCATATTCGTTCAGCGGAAGGATAAAACTAATGATCTGTCAAATCAGACATGAGCTAAGTGTTACCATTCACGAAATAAGCACTAGTTGAAAAAAAAACGTTAGATGGCGGACCCTTTACAAGTATACATAAGTATATTCACACGAGGTGCATAATTCGCAAAATATAATTAATGATGTCATAATTTCAACAAGTGAAATGTGTTTAATTTATAAAATAAGAATTTATAAAAAATATAGCAACAATGTCTAGACTTTCTCATAGAACTTTTCCAAAAAAGAAAAAAAACTCGATTTTAAACAAAATGAGTGAGCAAGATGCATAGATACGAGTACAATAATTACTAATGTACGTCGACTCACTTTATCTACACAATTTTTGTTTTTTCTTGGCTTAAACGTGTTAAATTCAAGATTATTTTTTTAACATCTACCTACATACATACATACATACATACGTATTTATTTTAATAACACTAACACCAAATTACAAACGCACTCGTGAGCTTTAATTTTTGGAAAGCAAATAGAAAATTTAATAAAAATTTCACTGTCACTAAGAGAACAAGTTATAATTACTTTAAAAACAACAAATTTTTGAAATGAATAATACCTACATATGTATATTGTATAGGTAGGTATACTATAAAAAAAATTTAATATAAAACGATTTGTCAAAAAAGGCACTAGCGGCAGCAATACTAATGCTTACGTTAGGAAGTAACACTTGTTGTCATTCTTGCTTTTCTGTTAACCTTGAAGAATCTATCTGCACAGATATAAGTACAGATACATATGTACATATGTACATAGAGAGTGAGATGAATTTGACAAATTATTAATTACATATTGCTAATAAAACGATTGCCTAAATTTCTTTGCATAATAATTACATACACATGTAATATTTGCCGTCTACATGCAGGCAAATTAGCTATTGAATCAATTAATTTAGCCAAAATGAAAGCGTGGCACTTAAAAAAAACACTGTTAACTAACAACCATAATCAACCAACAGACAGACAGATTAAATAAAATATAAGCACAAACCTACAATATAAAAACAAAATTGAGTACGAAAATTGGCGACTACAAAAAAAAATTGATTACGTTTACAAAAAAAGACAATCGAAAAAAATTCAAAATTTTTTTGTTGTTTTTTGTTTATTTGTTTGTTTGCGTTTATGTTTATTAATTAGACCAATTGGGGTGCTTTAGACATTTCAGAAGCCACGTTGACGGTTAGTGTATTTTTATACAGTACATAATAAAATAGCAACACGAAATATTTATATTTTGTAGAGTGTGGATATTTATAAGAGCTTTAAAATAATAAAATAATAAAATCACTGCATTAAAAGTAAAAGAAACAAGAGATAAGACATATTATTTATGTATATACAGTGGTAATGAAAAGTTAAACTACACTTTCTATTAATTTGCCTTGCTTGTTCCATAATACTGCAATTTATTAAAAAATAAATGTTTAAAAGTCAAATCTTTATTTTTATGCATTTACTTTTCAAGATGTTTTTTTTGGAAAATTAAAAAAAAAATTTTTGAGCTTGCAGTGTAAAATTTTTTAGCAATGTAATTATTGCGTGAAAAACTAATAAGAATTAGAAGCACTAAATGCTGCTATTTCTATTGCTTATAAGTGGCTCATCGCGAACAAAACTCATACATTGTAAAAGCGCAATTGCAAATGATTGCGTTCCGTTATCTCGTTTACAAAAATGCTTCCAGCAAGCAAACATTTTTGCTGGGTTATCTTTTATATTTTGGTATTTTGGTTTTGTGTAGGGTTAATTTTTCTCAGCATTGGAGCGAGAAAAAAACCAAATACATTGTTAATATCAAGGTGAATTGATACCAGGTGGTCTCGATTTGCAACTCTGCATATTCGCCTTGTATATTTGTTAGTGCAAAATTGCCTGCTGTCAGAATATTTCCTAACGCTTTGCATTGATTTGACAGCAGAGAAGTTATGTCAGCTGGTGAATTAAGATCAGCTGATGTCAATTCGCCTTGAAATAACACTTAACGCTCAAAGACTAGTATTCACTAAACTACATAATCGAACGACTTAAAATATACAACAACCAGTTGTTCCTATAAGGATCCAAATTGCGGATAATAATTCGGACACTAGCTTCTATGTTGAGGCCAGATTTATTATCTGCCTGTGGGAAGCATGGCTGATTGCTACCGGATGCGTCACAGCTTGCGGATAGTCCCGCAGATATGCGGGGTAGCTGCTTTATGCAGTCGCGGACAATCAGCGGCTTCGAGAGCATTCAGAGTGTCAATGATACTCGAAATGACATGGCGAGTCATTGGCGCCATTCAAAACCAATAGCTAATGCCGGGCGTCGCAAATTGGGTTCGTCTGTTCTTGCATCATCTTGCAACTCGCTATATAAATGTGTCCGGATGTTCTCCGTACCTGTCGGGCAGGCTTAGCTATCAGCCCAGCAACAGACAAGGATGCTTTAGCCCAACTAGCTAATCATCTGAAGCTTAAATGATTAATGAAACCGTAATGAATGAAGAAAATTGTTATTGTAGTTTGAAACTTTTCATAAACTCCATCCTACCAGGGTTGTATTACCTCAAAAGTCGTTTGACTATGTAGGATAGTGAATACCAACTGCCATAACTTAAATTTTATATCCTAAGATTATAAATATTTAACAAATGCATTTCTTTTAGAACTATTGAGCAAAACTGCAAAAAATATTTGAAAATTTTTATCACAAAACTGTATTAAATATTATCAAAAATTTAAATTGTTTGTTTTATCTTTATCTTCAACATTTTTTTAAGTGTATGTATAATTGCGTTGCTAACTGTCATTAAATGACGACGTTGATTGCTCTGCGTTTAGCAAGTCTTTTTTTTAAATTTTTTTTACTTAAAACAATATTCTTGTTTTACCTGGACCTCTTTCGGGCAATTGTTGAGCTGATGAACTGTTACGTGTATATTTTCTACCACCAACCATTTTTAATATTTTTTTTAATTAAAAAAAAAATAATTTATTTAAATTTTTATTGAACACTTATTATTTCTTGAATTAAAAAAGAAGGTTTACGACAAAACTATTTGGCGCCAAAGGATCAATTAAATTAATTTGTACCAAAAGAATGTGCTTTAGAAATATGCGTGTTAACTGGCAATTAGGTGGTGAATATGTGTGTTTAACCAAAAAGTAAACTTGTTTTTTTTTATATTTATTTAAATATTAATGAAATGAAATCGTGGCAATACTGCAGACCGCCAACGTTTTTCAAGTCGTGACGTTGTATCAATGACTAAAATTCTATTATATTCCAAAGAAATTAAAGACCCAAAACCATAAGTACTGAGCTAGCTAGCTTTGTATTTGCTAGTTATGGTTGAGAGCCATGGAGAGTAAATTCATGCTTTGTTGTTTGGTTCAGTTTTTATACGATTTTATTTTTTGTTTTTGTAAGTTTAATAAAGTTTTGCAACGTAACCTACCAGATACGATCTCGGCACAAGTATAAATTCAAGTGCTTGTTATGGCTAAAACAAACGAATGTTTGTATGTTTATTTAAGACTGTAAGTTAGTTGTCTCTCCTTCTCTCTCCCCACATCGTTTTTATAAAAACAAGTTTTTAACAACACTATTTTTACGTAGTGAAAAGGGCGAAGACAATAGATTGAGAAGTCGCAAAAAGAACTTGATAATAAAGTGTTCGTAGTAATTAACAGTGGGCACATGAGGTTACAAAAGCGGTCAAATAATTTTGGAGGTCTTGAAATTTATTTTCTTAATTTTTTTTCAGTCTTTCAAAGATTCGGAAACCAAAAAAGTTGCATCAAGTAAAAATATCAATTAGAGCGTCGCAAAAATGGAGTCTCAAATCGAAACTGAACTAGTTAGTGTACTCGAGCTTTATCTTGAAGGATGATCACTTCTCCCCTAAACACGTGTGCATTTTTTAATTTTTATTTTTTTTTCTTTGAAATTTATTTATTTTTCTGCAAGAGACAAGTTTCTGATCTTAATGATCTTATCATGAATTCCACATGTGAAAATTTCCGAATCAAATTTTTCGTTCACATGGATTTTAATTTCGTATCATCATAAATTGTCAAAATATTTCGCAGTCGTATGAAGTTGTTTGATACCAACTGTTTGTTCACAGTGAAATTTTATTTATGATAAATCAGGCTTATCGCAATGAAGAAAAAGGATTCTGCTTCTGATAGAAAATGAACTTCTAGAGAAGTAAAAAAGAAAACATTATGAGTTGTTGTTGATGACTCTGAATTATCTATTCGGCGCCTTTCGCAGCAATTGGCCATCTGTTACTTTTTTTGCCCGAAATGTAAGAGCTGGACTTGGCTGACATGTGGTCTCAGCAAGACGGTGCGACATGACACACACCCCGCGAAACAATGGCCGAACTGAGAGGCGAGTTCCGTGAACAATTTATTTCTCGGTCAGTTGGGCGCCTAGATTGTGCAAGGTGGTATTGATGTTTGGTTTCCACAAAAAACTGCGAAACGCAAGCGCAAAATATGTACATATGTACATATCGTGCTCGTTTACTCAAAGAACATCATAACTAAAAAAATGGAATTTTTAAGTTAATGTTGCAGAATTAGTCCTCATACCGTTCTTCATATTGTGTAAAAATATCGTAAAAATATTTTGTTTTTCAACTCTTGATAGCAAAATAAAATTGTCTTTTTCCATTAAGTTGTATGCAAATTGAAAACTTTAAAACTTGTTTTCAGCCAAGCTAGTTTTGTTTTGAGTTATGACGTTGTTTGAGAAAATGAACGATATGTGTTTGGCTTTTCGTCAGTTGCTTCAGCAAATGAAAGTTCCAGTATCCACTGTATAATTTATTAAGGGATAATTAAACTTCAACTTTAAACAACACAATTTCATTTATTGTACATACACTATCAGTCACAACAGCAGGTCCAGTTTTCCCGAAAAGAAAGAAACCCCAACTAAAGTAAAAAATTAAGCAAACCACTTAATGTTCTGTAAAAGCAAAAAATCTTGTGAACTACTTTAAACATTGTTGATTCTCATTGAAGATCATTGAACGGCAGACGAAAGAGAAAGAGAGAATGCCCTCTTATAACTATAGGCTAAACATTATACATACTATATATATTTAAATGTGCAATGAATGTATGTAGTACGTCGTTAACAATACGTCTCGTGGTTCAAATATACGCACATACTACATCATTTATTCGGTATTTGTAGCATACGGCAGACTGACAACACGTTCGTCGTAGGCAAACAACGTGTCACTAGTCACTACACGAATGTTGGGGCTCGTCGTGAAACCAGGTTTAAATTTGTAGGTTTTATTTTTGTCTGGGGTTTTGCTTTCTGTTTTGATAGTGGAGACTTGGAGAAGGTTTGTACGCATATATAAATGCACATATGTATGCACATGTGTCCATTCATATGTACATATGTATGCAATAAATGTCTACACATTATTCGATAGTGGTAGTGGGTGCGGTAGGTGAAGTATGATTCATCTTTGGTGCAATAAGAGAAGAAATGAGGGTAATTACAAAAAACTACGTACATTCATAATTCGTATAAGAGGAACAAAATTTAAAAATAAAAACGACGTAAAAACAGTGAAGAAACATTGGACTTTAGAAAAATAGTGACGTCGTTTTGTAATGACTGTTATCTGTAATATTATAAAATATTTACATACATACATGCAAGCATACATATGTACATATAAATGTTCATATTTACATTGTACTGCCCTAATGCATGTCATTTATGTAAATAAAAATGGTTATATTGTAACATGAGATTTTAAAGAACGTGGAATAACATGAAAGGCAAGATGAGTTGCAGTGTACAGTGATGGATGGATAAATTGCTAAATTGAATAATAACAAAAGGAGGAAAGAAAGAGGAAAAGGTGATACGACATTAGTTTAAACAGATGTACTACTATGTAATATACATAAGTAACTAGCCAGAGTTGGAAAATTGTGTGCTTTGATTCAAATTAGTATGTATGAAATAATTTTTGAAATTGTTAAATTTATTGTCTGTGACTCCTGAAGTATATCCATAGAAAATGGATGACCACAATTTTTTCAAAAATTTCCGTTTCTTAATCAACTGTTTTTTAATACATTTTTAATAAATTTTTTAACATCCGAACACCCAAAATGTTTAATAAATTTACCATTTTTAACTTGTGAAGACGGACGCAACTTTTCTAGTTAAACATACAATTGAATGACCCTAATGCCGAGTACACATCTGGAATTTCTTGTGTTGTCATTTTGATGTGTCATTGTCAAAATGTGTGCAACGCCGTTCCCATTATGTTTTTCCTTCTTGGATTTACTCCGAACCAGACGAATTGATATTTGTTTTAATTTAAACTTCTATAGTACCTCTAAAAAATAAATCCCACGGTGTTTTAAATTTAAATTAAGAGTGCGTTTGCAAATTACAGGTAAGAATATTTGCCCACATCTGATACGAATAGGAAGTGGTTGAACAAATATGAGAAATACTTTTATACAGAACGCAGATACTCTCATGTAATGGTCAATGCTCAGATTCTGCAGCACAATAATAAAAACAAAAATAACGCAGTCAATAAATTGAATAATAAAAAATGCGTAGATATAAAAAGTTCATTGGCATTATGTACATAAATATATACATATGTATGTACATATGTATATACAAGCAAATCTAGTCATTGCTGTAAAAAGTATCTTTATCTGCCTGTTCGCCTCTCTATCTGGTTAAAGCAAAGTCCATTTAAATTTTAAAAACAGAAGTGCCGGTAATAATGAAATGAAAATGAAATATAAGGAAGCAGCAAAGAAAGCATAATTAATAAATTTATAGGTATTTTTCTTTTAATTTCCTTAAAATTTCAGCTACTTTTTCTTTAACAGCGACATGTAGTAGCCATTAAAACGTAATATACATTGTACATATCTACATCCATCCATACATTTGTACATACATATGTACATGTCGAAATATGTAAGTATGTACATATGTACATACTTACATTATATGAAGTATAGGGGATGACATCAGCAAAGAAGTATTTATTGTTTGCCATTTTCTCAACTTTCGAGAGGTGGTGGATAATAAAAGCAATTGAAATTAAGACGTAGTTTAATTAAATTTCACAAAATAAAAACAAATTTGGTTTACAACACATTTAACAAACAAATTTCCATACAAATTTTGTTTTGTAATCCAAAATAATTTTTTATGAATACCGCAGATACATACGGTCTAATTCATAAAAAATATTTGAGGTTTATTACAGGTTTATTTGACATATTTCTAATTGAAATTCCATATTTCTATGGGAAATTTGTCAAATAAGCGCTTAATAAACCTGAATTATTTTTTATGAATAAGGCAGATAGTATCTAACAATACTTATGTAGGTATAATATTGTCCAGCACTTATTCGATTATCTACAGTGCTCGTCAGTATGTACGAGGTCTGATAAAAAAATAACCGTTATTTTCAAATTTCGTGAGTTACGTATGTTCGATTTTCGCATTTTTTTCTGTTATGTTGGTACATATGTATGTCTGTTATACATTTATGTTGGCAATATCAGCCATTTTGGATTGCCAGTTTGTTTTTGATAAAAGATAAAAAGGTTAGTCGTGTTTTGGTGTGCTCTTCGATTTTTTACTATTCGAAAAAATGGATCAAAAAAACTGTATTAAGTTTTGTGTAAAAATGAAATTAAATGTGCAAGGACATTTGAAATGTTGACTGTGGCGTTTGGCGAGTCTACTATGAGCAGAACACAAGTTCAATTGTGGTATAACCGGTTTAAGGAACGCCGGGAAGATGTCAATGACTATGCTCGTAATGGTCGTCAAGTTCGGTCAAATGTGAAGGTTTTGCTCACTGTTTTCTTCGACTGCAATGGCGTGGTGCATCATGAATTCTTGCCACAAGGTCGTACGGTCAATAAGGAATACTACCTTGAAACGCACAGAATTGTGGAAAAAACAATCAAGAATTTTGCACCATGATAACGCACCAGCTCACACATCGATGCTTGTGCGTGAGTTTTTGGCCAAAACCAAAACCGTTATCATGTATGGTGGCCCGCCTTGCAGAAGGCCATCCATCGTGGAACCATTGAAAGGATTCTAAGATCTGCAGCCCTTGCTATTACGGGTGCACCACGGACCACTCCCTCCAAGGCGCTCTTCGTGATGATGCACTGGCTGCCAGGGGATCTCATGGTAAAGCAAATTGCTATGAACTCTGTAACTAAATTACAGTCGGCAAATGCGTGGAAAAAGCTGACTTGCGGTCATTCTATAATAGGAGATCAGTTGAATGATCTACCGGCCAATATAGATGACCGATCACCCATACCTCTGCCTGACAATAGATTCAAATCTAACACATCGGGCGCATCCAACTCGTCCATAGGGGCAGAGGGGGATGTGCTCGAGGTGTATACGGACGGATCGAAGTCACACAGGGGCGTGGGTGGGGGAATCTTTATTCCTCGCTTTCAAAAGAGGATAAGCTTCAAGCTGGACAGTAGGTGTAGTATACTACAGGCTGAAATCTCAGCGATAAGTAGAGCGGCTAAATGGTTGAGGTATTATAGGATATACAACTGGGATATCCGTATATTCACGGACAGCAAAGCTGCCATTAAAAACATTGCGGGCGTCTTTACGATATCGAATCTGGTATATGACTGCCGAATCTCTCTTAACAAACTGGGAATGTATGCTGACCTGGAACTACAATGGATTCCAGGACATGCGAATAGTGTTGGTAACAATATTGCGGATGAGCTGGCTAAGGCTGGAGCTCAAATGCAGGATGAGGACATTGATAGGTTGGTAGGTGTTCCGATGAATTGCTGTAAAATGCAAATACAGCAGAACCTTTTCAGGGTTGCACAGGCTAGATGGTTACATGAGGTCACATGCTCAACCTCTAGAATGACATGGCCCTGTTATGATATGAGGAGGTCCGCAATATTGGTGAGGATTCCAAGAGGACAACTCCGTAATTTGGTCGCAGTCCTAACAGGACATTGCTACATAGGCATACATGCTGGTAGATTAAATCTACCTTATAATGATTTCTGCAGAAGCTGTCAGGACGAGGAAGAGGAGGAAACTGTTGAGCATTTTCTCTGTCATTGCCCAGCACTTGCGGAGGTGCGTTCACTCCACATGGGGGCTCCGATACTGCAAGGTTTGGAGAGTTTGTCGGAATGTGAAATCGGTAGTGTGAATTCATTCATACGCCTTTCGGGTTGGTTTCAGCTGAATACGGATAGTGTATAGGATAAATGAGGATGGGCACCCCACCTCAATCCGCCCAGGCAGCACAACGGGACCCCTAAGGACCCAAGTGGGCTGGTTTACTATAAATCGGCAGCCTGTTATAACCTAACCTAACCTAACCTAAAACCGTTATCATGCCTCAACCACCGTATTCACCGGACTTGGCCACCGCTGACTTTTTCCTCTTCCCAAAACAGAAGACACCGATGAAAGGAAAGCGTTTTGCTACGATGGAGGAGATAAAAGAAAAATCGAAACAGGAACTTTAAACTTTAAGTTCTTCATACAAAACTTGCCGTTAAAGTCCCTGTTAGGTTTTAATTGTACATTGTGAAAAGAACCGCAAGAGGAATACAACTGTATCTTTTTTGGAGGAGGAGTAAAGAAAAGGATGTAAGATTTTTACAGTTTTCTTGCAAAATTTTGAGTTGACATCCTTTAGAGAGAAAAGTGCAATATGTTTGTTCGTATATACAGATTCTCATTTGAGCAACCTGTCAAACTAACTCAACATATGGTATGTATATATATGTATTGTAAGTATTTATAAGAAGTGAAAAAGTCGAAACCTGTCCCCGTATTCTGTAACTCGCTAAGGCTAAATATCTATCGTTAAAAATCTATAAAGTCGTTTTATCGATTTTCGGCTACGAATGCAACTTTCAAACTTGTATTGGCTCAAAAACTTATTGCGCCAAAATTTTAGTGTTTTATGTCGTCGCCAACAATTTTTAATTTTCTATTTGTTCAGCATTTTAGCGATCTAGTTTAGCTTTAGCTTAAGCGAGTTACGGAATACGGGGGCATTGCATTGCCTTACACTTTATAATAAAAAAAATTGGAGGTGGTCCTTGGAAAATATCCAATAACAAATCATTATAAAAACATTTGGATCATACCTTTAGGAGCAACGAATATTTTGTTCTTCATCTCTACAAGGACACTACTAGTCAAATTATTTCTAAGGAATTTATAGAAAAATATTTTAAAATTTCGATCGATATCGAATGCCGTATTTGGCTCCTGGAAAAATTTAAGAATTGACCGAAACTTTTTTGGACGTAATTCCAGCGTTGCCACTGGCAAATTTTTTTTCTAAAAAATACCCTAAAATTCTTCAAAATCATTTGCATACTAGCGGCTTTATGCATAAAATTTTTTTTCTGGTTTATAAAACAGATTTCCATACAAATTTGTTTTCTAAACCCTTTATTTGTTTTATGAATAAGGCAGTAATTATAGTGTTTCATGCCAATGAATAAGTTTTTTTTGGAGGTCTTTATGAATTTGATTAGTTGCTACAAACCGTTTAGCATTGACTATCATTCTAAGGGTCATTTTCACAACTTGCCTTTAGCTAAAGCCAGGATTTTGTCCGCACGATAAATGGCTTTGCATTATAAAACCTTATTTTATTATTTTTTTATCCATTAAATATTATTATTATTGATAATAATAACAATAAAAAAATTAAATTGTAATAATGCAAAGAGGCCAGTTGTGTTTTAGATTGATATTTTTGTAAGATTTCTACATTAGAATTGCTGGAAGTACCCCATAGTCCAAACTGGTTTTAATATTGCCTTACATATTTTAAATAAATAAAATTTATGAAAAAAATTAATTGCCAAGGTCTATTTATTAGCTGCCCTATTCATAAAAAATATTTCAGGTTTATTAAATGCTTATTTGACATATTTCTATGGGAAATTTGTCAAATAAACCTTTAATAAACCTAAAATATTTTTTATGAATTAGACCGTAGGTCTATACAACTCTATAAATAAAATAACACAAGAAAATGTTTTGTTTTGAGAAAATATCTTTAGATAATTAATTTTTTTCTGCAATTAGATTTTTTTATTAAAAGGGCCGCCTATAAATATGCGAAGTTTTTTTTTGCCAAAAACTTTTTATGAAACATGAAAATCAAAAAAGCAACATTTCGCCTGTGCGAAATTTTCGTAAAAATTTTGTGACTGTTCCAATAAAATTCTATAGATACATTTAAAGCAATACCTTTTGCATATATGGCACACAAATTATTCTATGGCCCATAGAAATAATTTATATATTTTTTTTTGTAGCAAATAATGATCTCATCTATTACTTAATTCAGGTTTAAAGCTTTATAAAACGTAAATTAATCTTTTCAAAAAAAAATTTTTTGTATTTTATTTTTACTTTATTTGCATTTGCTATTTCACTTGTAATACTTTTCGTTGCCCTTAATTCTCTGTTTGTTTGCATTTTTTTTTTCTACACCTGTCAATATGAAAATCGTCTGACATCATAATTACATGTGCCACATTTGGTTTAAAATGTACATACATATGTGCATATTTTCTTCATAAAGAACACTTGTGTTCTAATATATACGTGCATATCTCTGTACATATGTATGTATGAATGTATTTATGTATGTAGTATGTATGTTTGTTAATCCATTGATGCTGTGGATGTCGCAAAAAAATAAGTTTTTAAATTATTAAACCAAATATTGCATAAATCGAAATCAATGAATTGCTTCTTTGTTTGCAAAAAACAAATCGAATTTTTTTTATATTTTCGTTACATATGTTTAGTATACATACATACATACATATGTATGTAGTTTGACAAGAGGCATATTGTAAACAAAGTAGACCAATGCCTAATCAGCTATTTCGGTGTGATGCGTCTTATAAAACGAATTCCACAATACACTTTTGAAGCTGCTTTTGTTTTGTTTATCCTCCTTTTTTTATCCTTGCAATAAGAATTTACAATAACCGGTAACCGGTAGTTGATTAATTATACTTATGTATTCGTATGTATACATATGTATTTTAGGAATTAATTAGTAGTATTCTTTGTTTTCAAATTTTATGTTTTTGTAATGATTTTTCATTAATTTTTCTTGACCCACATATTCATAAAATTTTAAATTTTTCATACAAAATTTTCTTAAAAAATGTGGATTTCAAATATATTTTATTTTTTTTACGAATAAAGGCCTGAAGCTACAATTTATAGTATATTGAAAATTCAATATGTTTCAAGTTAAAATAAATCAATGAATCATTAACTGTGGTACCTACAAGCGTCTTCTAATTTTCTTAATAATTTTTTAATAATAGATATCTAATGAAAAGAACGAACACATCATAATAAAGCAAAATACTTACAAGATTCCCTATTGAAAGGCATTTCCGCAATTTGTGACAAAAGTGTAAAAATTTCTTGCACTTGTTCTAAGGCAGCCATACTCGAACTTATATTTTTATATTTAATATTTGTGTATATATGTATACACTTTTTTTTTAAATAAAACACACCTAAATTTAATCGAGGAACGAAGAACACACTTTTCTTTTCTCAATATATTAACGAAAAATCTAAAAGAACTCTAAAATAAGAAAATAAAAAATTAGTATTAAATTATTAATACTTCAAACCCGAACAATGTTGTTCATTAGCACTTTATGAAATCGAGGAAAAGCAGCAAATGCAACTGACTGCTACTGCAGTCATTTAAAGTTAGAAAATGACTGATAAATTGAAATAACTTTTTTTTTGTTATGCGGGTTTCTGGGCAAGGTTCACCACACTTTTGTTATCAATATTCGATTATTATTGTTATTGCTGTTTTAGTATACAGCGATTACTTTCAATATTTTTACACTCAAGATAAAGAAGAGATTTTAAACGGCAGGTAAAAGAACACAATTTTTTTTTTCTTTAAATCGATTCTTATTTCTGTTATATAATTTGTTTTTACAAATTTTTTTAAAATTTGCGGACAGTGTTTCTTTCTCTTCTTAAAGAGGAGTCGTCGGCTTCATGAATATGATTTACTTTTTATGGAATTAATTTTAGGAATTAATGTAGGTATTTTTTATTTTTTTCGAAAATGACCCACACTTTTGCTTGGCAAAAACTTTTAAAAAATTCGTTTCTTAAAGAAATTAAACGAGTTCTCGAAAACCGCGTGCGTCGATTACGGTGTACGGCAAACTAAAGGGAAGATTTTGCCTAAAAACTACAAAAATACACGACAAGAGAAAAAAACGCAAGTCCGCGGCAGCATCACCAACATTAAAAACTATTTTTTTTTCTATTTATTTCGGTTTTTGGATCGAGTACATACATACATATATGTATGTATGTGCATATTAAGACATTTAGAAGAAACACATAAACCAAGAGGAAAATACAAAATAAAAATCGAATTTTTTCAATTTTGTCTCAAGAATTTGGGAAGATGCAAAACACGAGTGTCACTTAAAAAAAACTAATTTGAAGAAATTACAATATCAAAATGTAGAAAAACTAATTTCTGTTATTAATAAGGTTGCAAATATTTTTAATTAACAATTTAACGTTAAAAGAAACATGAAAATCTTTTCGTTTTATTTTTTTTTTGCGTCTTATACCTTCGATTTGTATATTGACCGTTTATTTCTTTACGCTCAGAACAACTGCAATTTAAAATAAATATTTTATTTATTTTATTTCATTTATTGCTACTATGTACATACGAGTACGTACTACTACTTCTACTACTCTTCTCTTGGCGATGATTGAGATGATGATGAACATTTATCATAGAGCAATTTCAATTGAGATTCAGATTGTAAGTTGACGAATATGTCTACATATTTGAAAGATATAAATATGAGCAATTGTGTTTGTATTTATTTATACTTGACTTCACAAATTAACTCAAATAAATTTTTCTGTACACTGCTCTATTAATTACAAATTTTATTTTAATAATTCACATAACGAAATTAAATTATTTCGATACGAAATCAATCTGAAGGGTGATGAAATCACAATGTATTGAAATTTATACTTAACCTAGTAGCATACATATCGCTCATTTAATTCAATAACAACATAACTCAAAAAACTAGTTTGACAGAAAACGAGTTTAAGGTTTTCAACTTAAACACAACTTAAAAGAAAAGGGAAAATTTATTTTCCTCTCAATAACGATATGAGGATTAAATTTGTATTTTTTGAGTTATGACGTTATTGAAGTAAATAAGCGATATGTAGATATTTATAATTTTTAAACCACATAAATGTAGGTCTTTGAAGAATATCACTGGGTTTTAGAAAAAAAAAATTATATTTCTTTTGCTTTTCATACAATGAATAATTAATGGTTACATCGATTGGCTTAATTTATGAGAACTCGAGGAAGCTGGAAAAATAGCTTTAAAACAACAATTGAAAGCTTCTAATTCAAGTTATAATTGTACATAATAAATTGAAAGAAATAATTGAGTAAAAACCGCTGCATGCGTTTTAATAGTAAAAAAACCATCTTTGAGTTGACAACACTAATATTTTTTTCTTCTAAAATATCGAGAGGAAACAAACTGTGTTTCGCCAGGTAGTCTCTTACTCACATACCTGCAAGTCGATGTTTGTAAACAGCATCGTTGCTAAAGTAAATTACATTAGTCTCTTAGTACCTGCATTGTAAACCTTATCAGTGTTATTTCTATAGACAGAAATTGCCTTTGTTTCAAATTAATGACTTGAGAGCATTTTGAGATTTTTGTAAGGGTGGGGAAAAATAAAATTTATCTAACATGTGTATGCATTTCAAAAAATCCCAGCATTGGTTAACTCCAGTTCTTGAGTTTAAGATTAAATAGATTTATTTTTAATTTTTTAGTTTGGGAATGTTTAACTTTCTTTGGTAGTTTAATCTTACATTAAGAGCAAAAATTTGAGTTCGAGATTAGACTTGGTTTTTTTCTCTAATTAACTAATAAGCTTAACTTCATTCTTACTGAAAACATTACAACGAATTGTGGACACAATGTTGAAGGAGAAGATATCACATGATATAATAAAATTTAAACAACAGGCCAATATTAGAGGCAGCTCTGTTGAGACAGCTCTACAGGAAGTTCTATATCATGTTGAAAGATCTTTTGATCCAGGCATTTATACCCTAGTTATATTCATTGATATAGAAGGAACTTTGAACAATGTTTCGATCTTGAGTCTGGTCGAATGCCTAAGCATATTTGACTTAGATAAAGGAATAACCGCTTGGATAAGTCATATGCTTAACAGCAGCTGTATAACTTGCGAGATAAACGATACAAAAATAAGAGCTCATGCGTGTAGCGCAACACCACAGAGAGGTATATTATCCTTTATTGTGGGATGTGTATGCCTAATAAAACTTCTATCCGAAGGAGGATTCCAGCCCATCTGTTATGCAGACGACGTGGCGAACTCGTTCGTTTAAATTAAATGGGTTTGATCATTGGTTTATGTCAAAAACGAGCTACTAAAAGAGTTCGATCCAAGTCTAGTATTAACCCGGAAAAACAGAAATGTGTTTGTTCCCGAGAAAGCGAAAAATTCTAACATCACATCACATCTAACATTGAATCTCCCGTATTTCAAAACGAAACAATACAAATGATAAAAAGGTCAAATATCTAGGAGTGATACATCATTGGAGATTATCCTGGAAAGACCATATAAAAAACAGAGGTTCAACGATTTTGGACGTTTTGCAGAATAGCTATGGATTAAAATTAGGATTAAATCCCCCACGTCAACTAAGACGATGGAAAACATTCTTTCAATCCTGAAACTTGACTGCTTTGGTCGCCACAAGACTGATGGTAATGGATGAATGGCCAACAGGAGAACATACAACCAAGTACCAAAGTATAATACATACCTTACCCAGGGAAAACGTCGCCACCGTCATGTGTGTGACATGAGTCCTAATATATACGTAAATTTTTTCGCTTGTCGCATAATAATACAGTCTTTCAGTTTGAGATCACGGCTATTAGGGAAGGCATTAAATATCTAAAGGAAATTGTCAACGAACTACCAATTCTTATCTTTACCAATAGGAGAAAAGTTATCGAAGTCATAAAGTTCAATGTCGAAGCGTTCTTCAATGCAAACATGAGATAAAAAAATGCATATTGCATTCCAGGACATCAGGTTGTCTCTGGAAACGAAGAGACGGATGGACTTGCAAAGATGGGATCATTACTGAATAACATCACATTTGGAAAACGCCAAAACTTTTCAAGAATTTAAAAATGAACTGAAACAATGGCCTATAGAACAACACACCAGAGACATGCAGAACTCTACTATTGGAAGAGTGCCCGAAATTCTCTGAGGAAACACAAATAGTGAAAAGACAATAGAGACTCTAAGTTTAAAAAGACCAACATTTCGGAATTAGGTTGGCATAACAACAGGACATACAGAGCTAAAAATTACCTGGCTAGCACGGGTCTTGTTGTTGATTATACAACATGTAAAGCTTGTCAGGAGGATGATGAAACTCTCGAACACTACTTGTGTCACTGTCTTACTAAGAGTAGTCTGAATAGAACTTTGATGTTCTACGCTTTATTCTGGGCATTAAATATTTTTTACATACATATTTTTACTAAGATCAGTCAGAAGAGAACTTTGTTGTCCTACTTTTTATACAATAATTGCGTTGGCAAAATCAGTTATTATTTTTTAAACGAGTAATATTTTTTAATACACAAGTACATACATTGTATGTATGTACATACATATGTATGTGAAATTTATTTTCTTAAGAACTATTATTTTTTGAACTCAGAAAAGTTGTGGTGAGTTTTTGTATTTCCTCTATACTTGTAACAAAAATTTAGAAAAGAAAATAGCTTCATACTTCTTTACATCATTTAATGTAAACCACTAATTAGTCATAGAAACCAATTAGAAATGCCAATCAAAGTAGTAATGCGAAAAAGTCAAAGAACTATCTAAAATCTTTAGGTTTATTGACATTCTTCTTTTATTTTTACTCAAACCGCGTTAAAAATGCTTGGTGGTAAAATACCTTAACAATTTACATATAAAATACGCATAGACCAACAACAAGCTATTGCCAATAAAATAACATGTAACTCGGGCATACATATGTAAATACATATAATTTGTGCAAATGACAAGTGCTGCTTTTTTATTTAAGCGAACCGAAAACTAGCAGCAAAACAAAGAAAAAGAAAAATTTGTTGGCTGAAAGTTAAATTTAGAAATTCGGAAAAACAGCGACTAAAAGAAACAAGTAAATGAAAATTGCCACATTCGTTCACAAGTACGTACTCTGAAAGCACAACAATACAAATTATTCAAATGAACAAGAATAAAATTAATATAAAATTAAATAAAGTACAAAAAAAAAACAACGAGGACTTGACGTTGCCAACAAAAATTAGAGAGCGCGCCATACTCAAAAAATTGATGTAAGTAACTGCAATTAAATACATACTTGATGCAGGTAGTCGACGACTTGCTACATAGAGAGCAAAAAAAAAACATTTTTTATTTAATTTGTTTTGAGAAAAGCATTTACATAAATTAATTAAATAATAGAAATATAAAGTATATAGAAAGATTTGAAAATAAAATTCAATTGGAAAAATAGTATTGCCAAATATAATTTTTTTTTATTAAAAACAAACGCAAACGGCAGAGCTTTGCCGTACCTGTACGTAAAAATTTATAATCCATATATCGTCGCTGTTTTAACTAACTGACTTAACTAACATTTTAAAAATTTAACAGGAGAGCAGCTTTTATGGTTGTTTTATACATTCATTCTTATGGCTTCGTCTGAAATCTTTTTGCTTATGTAGGCACAACAGTAATGCTTACAGTCATGAAAATTCTAGACAAGGTGTATTATGACTAATAAAGTCTAGTAAAGAACTAGAACCTAGTCACACTTTTTACATAAACCGAAATAGCAGAAAAATCGCAATTAAAAGATGGACCTTATCGTGGTTGGCGTGTTTCGACTTCGACTATGACAGTTTCGTCCTAGATTAAAGAAAAAATGTTGCCGTACTCTTCAGTCTATTACTGAAACGTCGTAGGAGTCGAAATACATCAAAAACGATAAGGGGGAATACAATTTCGTTCCCAATTTTAAAGCTAAAGTGCTTATGTATGTCTTCAAAAAAACTTAAAAATTCTTTATACAAAATAGATGCATAATAATTATTTTTCATGTTCATGTTAAATCTATTTTAGTATTCAGCATGGCAGCAATCAATTCCTTTGTAGGGTGCTAATAAGTCTCAATGCTACCGTACGGTTTCATTCGTTTAGCACATCTTAAAGCTCAATGCGCGAGAAAAAGTCGGCATAATGAATAACAATTACAAAACAAACAATATATTTTAGAATAATTTCAAGGTTAAAAGATAATTTCTGAAATTATAAACTTAATTTATTTAAAATTAAAAATCTTTCAAACTCAAACATGTATGAAGCAAACATTTAAAGCAAATACATATGTGCATATGTATGTATATAACAGGGTTGGAAAATTATACACATATAATTTTTTTATCTACAAATAGGTTAAACAATCTTGTGGGTTTGCTTGACATTTAGAGCCACCTTTTGACTTTGAGATTAGAGATGCAATTAACTTTAATGTTTGTTAGCATTTTTTGAGCTGTCGATTATAAATTTTGCTTCCTAATTTAAGCTGCTGACAACATGCACTTATGCAACAAAGCAAAAATAATGAAAAAAATAAAATAAATAAAATATATGTGACCTGCTCCACGAAAAGGGACCCGCCGAAAAAATTTTTTTTACTTTTTGAGTGATTCTTATAGGAAAAAAACGCTCTTTCAAATGCCGCAAACCGCAAGTTTCTATGTCTTTTAGTTTTTTTTTACAAATTTTAACCTGAAATTAATTAAATAATAGATAAATTAAATAATAATAAATAATAGAATAAAACAGCTCTAGTAATTTTGAAAACAAAATTAGCAAAAACAGGTTTTTAATTGTTAGAAATAATTTTCATAGAGGCAACACTGCATAGTGAACATCGTACAAAGTACCAGAGAGTCGAAATACATCGCCAGATGATCAGGTTGAAGGAAGAGTTGCATAACCATGCGCAAAACACGGAAAAACGAAGCGCTTTTTTTAAACGCGTTTTTCTCAATAACTTCTTTTCGGCGCAGAGGTCCCTTTTCGTGGAGCAGGTCACATATATTTTTTTACTTTCCCCCGTTTTTTATATATTATAAAGTTTGCAGCGAAATAGAAAAACATAGTTCTAAAATTAGATGCTCACCATCTTATACACTAACGCCCTTATGTATGTATAAGAAACAAACTGGCAAGAAGTTAGCATAAGTGACAAAACGAGTCTTGTCATACAATTTTACATTAAAAATCATTCAACGATTTAATAGTGTGTTAAAACTATATTACAATTTTGTCACTTGTGCTAACTTCACGCCAGTTTTTTCTTATACATAAGGCCGTGAAGTTTTTATTATTTTTGAGAGAAACGAAATGCCTTCGAATAGTGTGATGATAAATAATTTTCTGCTGTTTATCATGTTATCAGACATTCTCTAAGTGTTAAAATATGCATGTAAATAATTTTTGATATCTCATCTTAATTTACAACAAGTAACATTTTTATCATCCACCATTTTATTATTATTCACTAATGAAAGTGATACGAGCAAGTAAATGACTGGCTGTTTTGTATTATTTGCAAATAAGCGAAAACATTAAGTTGTTTCATAAAATTGTATAGTTGTTATCTATAGATTTTTTACTTTCACTCTGCCCTCTACATGCGCTATAAACGTGAACTCATTTTAATTTCAAATGCAACAACACTCCGCAAAAAACATGTGTATTCATAACTCAATCCGAAGATACACATATCATTTTTTTAGAAACTTAATTTATTTCACGTAACTGGTTTATTAAAAATTTCAAAAAAAAAAATTCACAATTTAAATATTCATGAAAATTTAAAAAAAAATTAAGGATTTAATTTTAATAAGCAACTTTTAAATTAAGGTGAAAACTATAGCCCATTATTTAATATTTATATTCTTGTGCAAAGTTAAGATTATATTTTTTAACCGATTTCGATTTTATTTCTATTTACACTATTATACTCATTTCTGACAAACAAAACGTGTATAGATTGTGAACAGAATTCACCATTTCAAAAACTTTATAACAAAAAAATTAGTAATCGTAACTAACAAATGTTTGCTAATTATTTTCACATTTCAACAATCAGTAAACAATTGCGAAAAAGCTTTTAAAATATCATATTGAAGAAAGTAGCATATAAAGCACATTTTCAAACTAATTTTTTCGTGTTAATTAATATTCAGTATAAAAAAACCAAAACTGGTCTCTGTTTGTTGCATGTCTTTTTCACTGTAGGTGTCTTCAATTCACTTGCTAAAAGCGTTAATAATTCTTATACAGGGTGTTTTTTTTAGAGGTATAGAACTTCGAATTGAAATAAAACACAAGAAAATCGTTTTAATGTCCATCAATTTGGCTTTATTGGAAGGATAATTTTATGCCATTAACGTTTAAATATGATTTCGGGCATGTGGCCGCCGCGGCTGGCTCGAATAAAGCCAATTCTACAGGTCCAATTTTCAACCACTTTTTCGAGCATATGGGGCCGTATGTTGGCAATAAAGCCACGAATGTTGGCTTCCAAGTCCCCTAACGTTTCTGGTTTGTTGGCGTAGACGAGCGACTTCACATATCCCCAAAGAAAATAATCCAATGGTGTCAAATCACACGATCTTGGTGGCCAATTGACAGGTTAACCGAATTAATTGCTCTGATGGACGATTATGTCGACCATAAAATGGACGGAGCTTGCGGTAAACTTCGCGAACTGAACCATTATTTTCGAAATAAATTTGCACGATTTGCAAGCGTTGTTCTTTTGTCAACCTGTTCATGATGAAATGGCAAACCAAACTAAATATTAATCACTTGACAGCTGACAAAATGGCCGCCAGTTAAAAAAGTGATGCCAACTTAAAGTTCTATACCTCAATAAAAAACACCCTATATATATATTTTTTTCTTTTTTTCTTTGGTGTCAGTCTGTGTGGCTTTAAGGTGGGATGATTTTGAAAGTAGCCAAGTGCAATTTTATTTCCGCATTAGTTATTCCAATGTACAAACTCATTTACAATTAACAGTATGGCATTCATGCAAACTATAAGAAATTTTATGCTTTAAAAACCTTTAAAGTATAATTCTCGAATGCATAATCCTCAGACCGACAGGTTACCAATTACCTACAAATTAAACCATCAATGATAATTTACATTAAATTAATTTGCATTTGTGTATGTATGTACGTGTATTTTCGTAGTGGCACTAAAGCTCTCTGAGTGGAAGTGCTTAGACACTATCCTTCCGAAACTACATAGTTTCTCCTTCAAATATGTTATAAGAAAAATAATTCAATAGTCCTTTTTTATAAAGTCAAATGACGCCCAAGCATACAACTTTAACTTATAAGTCACTTAGTATTCATCAAGAGACATAATGCTGCAGCAATATCATGAAACATAATTGCAAGAAAAAATGCAACACGTCAACAATTTCTAAATTGGCAAAATTCCAAAAAAAAACTACAAACGCACAAACATATTTTTCCTCAAATTCTGTACAAAATATTCAATTATATAAAAATCAAATATAAAAGTTAAAGCATAACTTCAGGATTACAATTTTCTCATATTTCCTAAAATTATACTATGCATCGAAAAAAAAACAAAAACAAAAACGAAAACGAAAAAGCTGACGTCATTTTAATGGGAGACTGATGTACTTGCACACACGCATACAACCATACAAATGCAGCGAAGCATAAAATGAATATTAAATTAATGAAATATGAGATACATAATTTTGCTGGAACTAAGTATTTATGTACATACATACCTACATAATGCATAATACCTATCTGTGAAATATGAATATAATTTATTTTAATAACAAGTAACACTTTTTTAAACTCCTTTACTAGTTTTTCAAAAATGTTTGCTGAATTATGGCGTTCTACAAAATAATTTAGGTTTCCGTTTTCTTTAAGACAACACTGCCAAATATTAAACACATCATTATGGTCGTGTAAACCAGCAAGAAAAACAATTACTACTATTTATAAAATTAGCGCACTCATTCATTAGTTTAAAATGATAAAAAAAAAAATTAATAAAATGGTCATATTTTTTGAGCACTACTGTTTATAAGATATAATCAGGACAATCATGAATAAAATTCCGCGTGAAATTTTACACCGGGGAACAATTCCATCTAATAGCAAGAAATAGGGAAAACAAAAATTATAATTGGAAAAGGGAGAACTTTCACGCGGAATTCTATTCATGATTGCCCTGAGTAACAATGGCGGTATTCGATGTTTAATGCAAATTGTCTTGCGTAAGTGCAAATGCAAAATATCCTGGCTTTTCTTTCAAATCCAACAACAAAATACACACACAATCCAAAGAAAAGCCAGGATATTTTGCATTTGCACTTACGCAAGACAATTTGCATTAAACATCGAATACCGCCATTGTTACTCAGGGCAATCATGAATAAAACTCCGCGTGAAATTTCTCCCTTTTCCAATTAAAATTTTTTGTTTTCCCTATTTCTTGCTATTATATACATATGTATGTCCGCTAAAAACTTCATCCATTCGGTTAAAAAGCGAAGTATTTAAAAAAAAACATAGTTCAAAAGAGCTTGCGTCTACCGCTTTCAGGTTTCTAATACTAATTCTTATTTATCGATAAACAAAATTTTTCATTTCAATTTGTGCATTTTTAAATTGAATTTTTTTATATCGTCAAACTTTACAAGATTTTAAATCATGATGTATTAAATATTTTCTTGCCATTTCTTAATATCGATTGGAAATGGCATACGAAAGTGGAAAGAACTAAATACATAAGTGGTCATTGAACTAAAGGATAACATACATACATATACATATGTACATACGTACTCGTACATATGTATGTATGTAGTCTGTGAATAATAGTTTTGAAGGGGTTACGCCTGCAATGCATGTACAATACGATATCTATTAGCAACTATGATATACAATGGACATGGGTATGTATGTGTGTATGTATGTATTCATGTAAAATACGTGTGCAAATTATTTTAAAATTGTAAGCATTTATGTATGTACATATGTAATATGAGTGTATGTTTACTTTGTAGGCAAACAATTTAAGCAAATTAAAGAATATTCAAAACGCAGACATTAAGTCTAGCACCTTTTCTTTAAATTCTTATTAGTTAATAAACTTTATACAGATGTTTTATTATTAAATAATTTGTGTTAATGACTTGAAATTTTAGCAGAAATAGAAAAAGGCATAAAATTTATTAACTTACCTCTTGGATGTAAGCGTTCTGGCTTAAACCATGCGTCTGAAATTAGTAAATATTGATTATTTTTAAGTCAAAGAGGAAAATAAAAAGCAAAGATTAGTAAAGAAAAAAGAAATGATGCAATCGATAATTTAAAAAACAGATGAGCAAATACAAACTCAAAAGAAAATACACATATGTAGATATCATAATATAAAGTATAATTTTAGCAGGTTAGTTAAGAATAAATGCAGAGTATAGTTATTACGACAATAGGGTAATATATGTACATACATAAGTATGTTGACAGATATCTAAGTTAGTTACCACACCATTTAATTTCTACTTATAATAATAGCAAAGATGTTTATTTAGGTTTACAGCAGTTACATAGTATATACATATTCGAAGAATTTCACACTTACTAGGATCTAATAAGGAACACATAAAAGGACGTTTCTTGTTAACACCATTTTGTGCAATTTGTGCCTCTCCAACTGTATCCATTGCTTAGGTCCGTAATTAATTACTTTTTTTTATCGATTTATAAATTTTAAACTTAACTGTCCGATTTTTTTCTTTTCACTTCAAAATCACTTATTACAAATTACAGACGACGTCAGCGTATTTGTGAAATTTATTGATTTCCGTAATGAAATTTGTTTGACAAATATTTTTTTGTTTGGTAATAGACAAACACACTTTTACAGTAAAAAAAAAAATAATTGTTTTTTCTTTTTATGCATATAAATTTTTTAAATTTTCTTTTTATAAATATTTAATGATTGCAAAACTTTTTTTCATTATTATTACCCTGAATACACATACAAATAACAAAAAGGTTTATCACGTTAACACATCAAAAACTGACTAAGTCCATCGAATTACTGAAACACTACGAGTGCCAGTGAGTCCTTTTGTAACTTTATTTTAATTTCCTGACTGCTAGACAAGGAAATCTATAGTAAACCTCCTCTGTCAACCCAAATAATGCGCAGAGCTTAATTCCGCATTAAAAGAGTGTTGAATATGGAGACTTTCAGCAGCAAACACACATTCATACATACACACACATACATACATATATGTGTATACATAAGTACAATGCATATGTAAGCACAGAGTTCGAAGAGAACTTCGTTTAATGTTACTAATGAAAATACGATTGAATCTGTCCTGACCCCTTTATTACATATATTTATTTGCTTGAATCTTTCGCAAAAATGGGGAGCAATTGTCTTGTAAAACTAAAAAGTCTCCAATTATTGATTTTTCTATTTTTTATTTGAGGTGAATTTTTAAAATAAGGGTTGTCGTTTTGTAATTTGGGGAACATGCGCTTGATAATTTAAACATCAACTTCAAAGACCTTTCATTGTACAATGGTGAATAAAAATGAAACAAAGACACTGTTGCTGATTGTATGAACTGAAATCAGGGTAAGGCAATAACCAGTTAAATAGACAACTAATTCAATTATTATTTCTCACAAAATAATGGATCCTCGGAATTGACAAAAAATTCGCTGTGGTTACAACATTTACAAAATAAAAGCAATAATAATTTTTACATGTTTTTTTTTTTGTTAAGCAACGTCTTTATGCATTTTCAATATCAAATAAATCTACTTCGGTATTTCTTATACATATTTATATATATAAAAATTAATTAAAAATTATATTAAAAAAAAGTTGTTTTTTGTTGATTAAGCACGTCTGTATGCATTAACTTATCAGTCGACTTCAAATAGAATTAGAAAAAAACGACATTAATTTTACACTACAATATTTGATATGTCACTGCGAATTTGCTTAAATTTTCCACCAAATTAGCACACATTACAATTGAAATTGCAGGGCTGGCGGTGATCGAAACAAAACGTAACTTATTATATTTTTCAAATTTTCGAAAAATCGAAAAAATAGTAGTTATGGAAGTCCTACTACCGGACTGAGCTTAAAAGTTGTTGCGTGGATTGAAGTTTAAAAAGTTTATTTTCAAAAACCTGATTAAAAATTTAAAATCCTAAAATCTTAATCCAAAGCACTTGGAATATTTTTTTTCTAGTTTTTTTTTTTGGTTGTAAAAACATCTAAAAAAGAAAATTTCACAAAATACGAACTTGGACGGTCCGTTGTTAAGAAAGTTGGGAATAAAAACTAAAAAATAAAATGATTTTTCGAAAATTTAACATCCTTTGAACGATGCGCGATAAAAAAAAGAATTTTATATTTACCAAGAGGACTCTTTTGAGGGAGTGGTACCAAAAAATATGACGAAATTGCATAAATAAAATTTTTTTTCAAAATGTGCGATTCGGCGTAGAATGCCCCATATACATACTTTAAATACACGACAAAATGGTGTTGAATCATGGGTTCAAGTGATGAAAAACTGGTTCGATTTAGGCGAAACATGCATGTTTTTTACATTAGTGTGCTATTGGGGATCATATGTTTTGTGTGGGAATTTAAATAAATTGCTCTTTATTAATTTTTTGAAATAAATATTTTTTATAACTTGGAGGTTACACGTTCAATTTTTGTTTCGAAGTTCAATTCATTCACATTTTTTTACTACCACACTCATACATTTGGGAATTGAATTTTTTTAATTGTTTCCTCAACTACGGCATTTTGAACATAATAATTTTACCAAATTTTGACAAACCATACGTGTGAAAAAATTGAAAGCAATTTATTGAACGTGTAGCCGCAAGGTAAATAAAAAACTAACCCATGTGATAGAAAATTTTAAAATAAGAAAAAATATTAAATAAAAAAGTAGACGGCGACGTATATTTTCCGAATTATGAGGCTCTGAACTTTTCATAGGACACTAACTGCGAAGAATCTCAAAAAAAAAAAATTAATAGCTTATCTGATAGGAAATGGAAAAAATAAAAAAATTAAGTAACAAAATTGGCTGCGACCCTTATTTCCCGAGTTATTGGCCTCTGAAGTATTAATAGAAAATTGTAGTGTGCTAGAAAATTGAAAACGAAACCTGCTTACTAAAGGGTTTCCTGCCTAATATGTAATAATAAATAGGGGTCGCAGCCAAAGTTTTCTACTTATTTTTTTCTTATTTCTTCAATTTCCTATCAGATAAGTTGTTTAAAATTTGTTTCAGATATCGCAGTTGGCATCGTTGCCAACTTTTTTATTTCATATTTTTTTTTCTTATTTTTAAATTTGCTATGACATAGGCTACTTTTTATATTGTTTGGAGCTACTTCACTAAACTGAGTCGTTATTGAACCAGTGCATGTTCCCTGATTTTAAATCTTTTCGGATGTTAATTTTCATAATTTCAGTTATGACGAATTTATTCGGATTTAGGAAAGCTTTAAACATGATTTCACTTATGATTAAGAAAGCGTGAAAACGACAAACTTTTTGAACTCCTTCATTTTTTGTTGGGTATTTATTAGCGAATTGTGGCACACATTAAAAAAAATTAAAATTTAAAGGATTTTTTAATACAATATTTTATTAGATTTTAAATTATGTATTTCCTATACATGGAAATTCTTAGCAAACAGCACGAAACTTTAATAAAAATTATGAGTTTAAAATAAATCTATGTGAAGTCATTAGTAAAAACGTAGTTATAGCTTAAACAAATGCGTTCATGAGCTTTAGATTGACTAATTAAATGACTTTCTTTTTTTATTTACTAAAATGCTGCAAAAGCAGATGTAAATAATTACCGTTCATTCGTAATAAAAATAAAATCAGCGATAAATGTCACCAAGAACGACAAATGTAAGATAAATAAAATTCATAGACTCTGCACAAACATCGAAACCAGCCCTTCCTCTGCTTTTTTGCGCATATTTTTCTTTTCTCTTAAAATACCATGGTTTGCCTGCATTATAAATAAAATCGAACATAATCAATGAAGTTAAAGAAAATTGTTTATTTTCTGCCACGACAAACGCCACATGCCAAGCAAAGGAAACCAACAACAGAGAAAAGTCTTGCTTGCATTTTCTTAAAATTTGCATATGGCCTAATTGAAAGACCAAAAGATACAAGAGAAATTCCAGACTTTTTTTCTTCTATCTACTTGTCATCTACATACATACTATATAAAAATTTAAATGTGCACAGGAATAACACAACAGCCAACCGCTAGCTCTAGCATCATCGAAATAAATCTAAAGTGCAAAACAGTCACATGAAATGTATGGGCAGACAATTAACTGCAAAAAAATGCAATTCATGTCAATGACAATGAAAAGAAAAGAAAAACTAAAATAAAATATTCCAATTGGAGCGCAGAAGAAACAATAATATTAAAAAAATTTTCCAATAATATCGATATAGTACACAAAAACAAATCAGCAGGAAAATAAAACAAAAGGCAAGCCTTGTTCGCTATCTGGCTCGCTGACTGCTTGCTGAACATGACAACAATTAAATTAACAAAAGAAAAGCTATAAAGAAAATAGAGAAAGACATCTTATAAAAAGACAATCTTTCATAAGACTGACGAACGTACATACATATGTACATACATACATAGGTATATATGTACATACATACATAGGTATATATGTACATACAAACATTATCTATATAATCCGATACAAATATAACATACATATATACATATGTATATTAATAGTTTTGCTGCCCACTACGAATGTTATTGGCCACAACATGCGGCGAAGCAAATAATTCTCCTTTTACTTTTTGTGGAATGCTTAACATGCTGATGACAACTCTGGGTCAGTAAGGAAAACAATTTTCAATTTAGAGGGCAAATTAGACCGATATTTTCAAGTCTTGTTTGTAGTTTTCAGTAGACCACTTGAAGGTTTTTTATATATTCCTGATTCAAAAAAATTACTCACTTTCGTGGCCTTCCCCATTAATTACAGTATTTAAAAAAGTATTTAATAGCGATTGGAAATAACTCAGGACATAGTTGGTGTTACTTTTTCTTAACAGGTACTTGTTATTTAAAGATACTTTTTATTATAAAATTCTTTCTATTAAAAGGTACTTTTTATTCAAAGATACTTTTTATTAAAAGGTACTTTTTATTAAAAGGTACTTTTTGTTAATAGGTACTTTTTATTAAAAATTACTGTTTTTATTAATAAAATATATTTTTTATTAATTTTTTTTATTATAAGTTCCTTGTTTATTGAAAGGCACTTTCATTAAAATGTAATTTTTATTATAAGGTACTTCTTGCTAAAAGGTACTTCTTACTAAAAGGTACTTTTTATTGAAAGGTTCTTTTCATTAAAATGTACTTTTGATTAAAAGGTATATTTAACTAAAAGGTACTTTTTATTAAAAGGTAGTTTGTGTTAAAATGTACTTTTCATTAAAAGGTACTTCTCATCAAAAGGTACTTTTTACTAAAAGGTACTTTTTTATTAAAAAGTACTTTTTATTAAAAGTTTGTTTTAATGAAAA
This sequence comes from Nowickia ferox, assembly GCA_936439885.1. Taxonomy (NCBI): domain Eukaryota; kingdom Metazoa; phylum Arthropoda; class Insecta; order Diptera; family Tachinidae; genus Nowickia; species Nowickia ferox. Next base: position 108,621,470 of record OW387026.1, on the reverse strand, counting down.
GGTACTTTTTATTAAAAGGACTTTTTATTAAAGTTTCTTTGATTGAAAATGTACTTTTTATTAAAAGGACTTTTTATTAAATGGACTTTTTATTAAAAGTATTTTTTATTAAAAGGACTTTTTATTAAAAGGTACTTTTTATTTAAAGTTAGTTTTAATTAAAACGTACTTTTCATCAAAAGTTACTTTTTATTAAAAGGTAAATTTTACTAAAAGGTACTTTTTACTAAAAGGTACTTTTTATTAAAAGTTACTTTTTTATTAAAAGGTACCTTTTATAAAGAGGTACTTTTTATTATAAGGTACTTTTTGTTAAAACGTACTATTTATTAAAACGTACTATTTATTAAAAGGTACTTTTTATTAAAACGTACTTTTTAATAAAAGGTACTTTTTATTAAGAGATACTTTTTAATATAAGATACATTTTTAATTTAATAAGGTCCTAGTTTATTTACTTATTAAAAAGAACTTTTCAATAAAATGTCGTTTTTTGTTACAAGGTACATTTTACTAAAAGACACTCTTTATTAAAACCGTACTTTTTATTAAAAGGCACTTTTTATTAAAAGGCACTTTTTATTCAAATGCACTTCTTATTAAAAGGAAGGCTGCTCTTTTAGCAGAAGGTTCTTTTTCATACAAATTTTTTTTTATAAAAACTTGCGTTTTTTGCGCTTTTTATGAAAACAAAAAACGTATATTAAAAACAGTCAAAGACAATATTTCAACAATTCACTCAGATAAAAATTTTCGTGCAAGAAAAACTTTAATTTCCAATTGTCGAAAATCATATGAAAATTTTCCTACACAACGCATTGTTCTTGAACTCTTTACCCTTTACTTAAAAACCATGAGACTTTCTTCTGCATGTACATACTCGAATTTCAAGTTTAGTAAAAAAAAAAGAAAATGTGCACTTTCAAAGTTCTTAAAGACATAATACGGAATAATCCAAGCACTTTTTTTCAAATGCTTAAACAAATTATTGCATATACTAGTTCTTTTTTTAATGCAATAGGCAATAGGCAATAGGAAAAGAAAGAAAATACATATAAAGTTAAGAAACACGCTCTTGGCAACAGTAGTAAATGTTGGACGAAAATTTTCAAGACTTTTCAGCCAACTCGAAAGTAAGTGAAGCTTTAAAAGATGAAAAGAAAACCTTACTTACAATAAATAATTTAAGACTACATAAAAAGTTTAAAAGAAAAAAAATTTTGAAGAAGGAGAATAATGGCAAGTAAGAAAAGGTAAAACAAAATTAAGTGTATATGAAACATTTCTAAATATAGAGAGAAATTAATTCACATTCAAACATGACTCACTTTTAAATGTATTTTAATGCAATAAACAAAAAAGCCGGTATAGGTACGTACATATTTATGTACATAATATTTAGTATTGAATGTTTATATGTAAGTGTCTAAGATCGAATTTATAGTATTTATTTATACTACAGAGCACAGTTTATGAAATGGGAACTAATCTATTGAAAATACAATCAGATGAGTTTTAAATCTAAATGATACTAATTTTCATTTGTGTTTTTCTATTCTGATTTTTATTGGCTGTTGTTTGCATGAATGACATCATTATCCGTCGTTCTGCACAATAGCAAAATATATGATTCATAACAAAAAAAAAAAAAAAAAAAACAAGTAATAATGCTAAATAAAAAAAAGTAATGGAACAATTTGGAAAAGTTTATGGTATATACAAAAATATAGTAAATCAACATGTCTCTAGATATTGTTTAGACAAACAGACAAACGCAGTGACGATGACTTTTACTTCAACTTCCATCAGAGATATGTATGTAAAACGAAAACTACAATTAATTATTACAAAGTAGAGCTTGAAAACTAAATACATATTTATGTATGTACAGATGTATTTTTTAAATCAGAAATTCAAAAATATCATTCTGTATACCTGCATTTCGCTGATAACCAAATAATCATGCCAACTTTTGAATGTATGATTAGATTAAATGAACGAAAGCCCTCTAACACAATAATTTATAACAATTTAAATGAACAAACACAAACTGCAGCGAGACTAGTCTAGTAAACTAGTAACAAAATGAAAATAGACTATTAAAATAAATGCTTTTACACACCATGAGAAAGGCACTCAATTTATTTTCCAAAACCAAACCGACATCATCGACATATCTTTTTAAATACTCTCATTTACCTTGAGTAAAAATTTGCATCAAAATCCACTTGAAGCACAATATATTCAAATATACCTCCCCCTTTTGTGTCGAATATCAAATATTTTCAGATTAAACGTTAGATACCCGACTTATTTTCAAAAAAATTGAGTGCTTTACTGCAATGGTTTCTAAACAACAGATGTCTCCAATTATTGACAAAAAGAATAATGAAATACGAATTAAAAAAAATATATATATAAATAAAACTTACCCAAACCGTATTTGTAGAAAATATCTTCGACCGATACAATATTTGGCTGTTGTGCATTTGAAGTTTTTGTTGTCTTGGGCTTTGGGTCGGCAACAACCGGAGTTGGTATTTCCTTTTTGAGTTCTTGAACCTGTGGCTGAGATTTAACCGGTTCCGGAATAATCGGAGCTGGTTTAGCCACTGGAATCACTGCAGGCTGTACAGCAGGAGGCGGAATTTTTTGATCTGTTTGTTTGACTGGTATTTCAGCTTGTACAAAGTCTTCATCATCATCTTCGATGTCCAAGTCGGTTGTGGTCACAGCTGGGGCTGCCTTAGGTTGTGATGTTACTTTAGTGGAAGCTTGAGAGTCTTTAAAATCAACCAAAAGATTTTCAGATGAAATGAATTTTTCATTATCTTGTTCTTTCAAAGCATCGGTGGCTGGTATTTTCTTCACCGGTGAAGGGTTGTAAGAAATGGAAGGAGAATCGTTGTCTGAGTCTTTGCTAACGGCTGCTGCAGCTGCAGAAGTTTTACCAAATGTAGTCATGGCAGGAGCATTATCTTCCACAATTTTATTCATGCTGTTTGCAGTTTCTACATTATCGACAACAGGACCTGAAGCTTCAGTGTTGTTTAAGTGTGAACCCAACAGATCGTCCACAGCTTGAGCTGCCTTTCTTTCTATATCCTTTGCGGCATCACCGGCACCGTTCATAAAACCACGTTCAGCGTTCATGAAATCGGTGGTGGCAGCAGCCACACCTTGTTTGACATTATTGCTACTTTTACCAAAGAAATCTTCTATTTCATCTTTAGACTGTGAGAATTTTGCGTCCAGTTGCTCTTGAGCCTCCTTGGCCCCAGCAGACATACGTTGTACGAATGTCTGAGGATCTACGTGTTCAAAATCCATTTCTTTTTGCTCGTTACCAAAACTTTGTTCAGTATGAGAGTTATCATCTTGACGTCCCCCACCACCAATATGTCCTAATAAATCCTGACCCACTTGTTTGACTGCATCGCTAGAGTGGCTGAATATATCATCAGCTGTGGTAGCAGCTTCTTTTTTTAAATCCGAAAAGTTGAAATCCATTTTTCCGACCTAGATAAGGGAATGATTTTTACTTGTCCAATTGGATGTGAAAATTTAAGTGACGTATGTATGTGGATTTTTATCACACTTTTCGCACACACACCCTGTTTTCGTTGGGTGACCAAATTGTTTTACTCGGCTTAACACTTTTCCCTTGCTCTCAGAAAATTCTCAAATTTAAAGTTTTTCTGTTAAACTTTGCTCTCTTGTACACTTATATTTGAGGACCTTTTATTTTCGCAATTAATTCTTTTGTTACCTTCTTTTTTTAATTTTTTCCTTGGATTTCACAATATTCAATCAATAATTTCTTGTTTAATAACGAAATACTTTTAATATAATTCGTTCTTTAGTAATTTTTCTTATTAATAAGAATGTCAGTTGTATTTTTTTCTCAAGTTTATATTGCGGCTCCTTTTTCAATAGGTAAAATTATCTCAAATACAAAATCAATCGCCTCCCGTAATGTTGAATGGTCGTTGGTTGTTGCACTTCAAAAAGCAAATTGTAAATGATTCCAATTTTGTACGCAGTGCTTTTTCATCTGCTTCTTCTATTCTCCAGTTGGCTTTCTCTTTTTTTGTATATATTTGAAAGCTTATTTTATTTTATTTACGTTGATTTATAACTTATTTTGCAATTTGTACTTTCAATAAAAAATTTTATTTTCACCTTTTCACAAATTTCAATTCCTTTTTTAATACTTCTATATAAAAATATACGTATTTTTCCAGTGAAGCTTAATTATTTGTACACAAAACAAATATTTGTATTTTTTCCGAAGCGGAAGCCAGTGCTGCCAGAAAAATTTTGCCTATTGTCCGCAATTTAAAACGTCATGTCCCCAAAAAAATCCCCATCAAAAGAAAAATCCAAATTTTTGTCCACAAAAATATTTTTTCAATATTGTTGTTTAAAATCATTTTCAAATGATGACGTAACTCTAAACATTGCTCCAAAGCTCTTTGCACAGTTTTTCCATAAGGTCACCATATAGTGTTTCATATACGACAAAACTGGGTATTGATTTTGCCACTTATTAGCTGCGTTAGTTCATGCCAAACACATTTAACCAATTTGATGGAACTATTTTAATTTTTTAACCAAGTATGAAGAGATTTTTTGAACTGCACATAGTGGTTGCACCATCTGTTAGAATGGCAGTTAAGTAATTAAAACTTAAACTTAAAACTCGCTACAGCTGCGAAGACGGACGAAGACAGAAATGTTGCTAGTAGTAAATTATTTAATGTCAATATCCACAACTAATTTGTATACTGATACATACAAAGTAAACTCATTAAGTACTAATATTATTTTAAAAAAATCTGTAAAATTATTAGAAACCCCATAAAACGTAAATATTGTATTTAAATAAAATATAAGAAAATGTGATTGTTAGAGCTCAAAATGAAAAGTCCCCAAATCCCTCCCCACGAAATTCTGTCCGAAATGAGAGGCGAAATCCCCATTTTGGGGACCAATCCCATAATCTGGCTGCACTGGCGGAAGCAGTGCGGCCACAGCTGCCAGATGTGACAATTTTTGGTGCCGAAAATAGTAAAATGACGATTGGACGATTTTTTTCTTAAAATCGACGATTTTTCAATAGTTCAAGTAGGGAAGCTTTTTATGAAAAATCTACTGTTAAAATTCATATATTTCCATGACCAGTAAAAGATTTTGGTGTAGTTTTGCAGACACTTTCTTAATAATATATTGTTTAATTTAAAATAATTTATTTCTTGATGATTTAGGGTTCAATTAAAAGAAATTTTATATATAGATGCATGCACACATATCGATGGTCTCAAGTAGAAAGATAATTTTTTCTGGCAGCCCTGAGTGCGGAGGATTCAACAATAATATTCTCTCCTCCTCTTCTTATTATTCGCTCTCTTTTTGTTGTATTAATTCACAACATTTACAACAACAACATAAAAATATCTTAATTCTTTGATTTTTTGCCCCGGTTTGCGCAAACACTGCCTCAGGCCCATAATGTATGGGCCTGTACAAACGTTAAAAAAACATCTAAAACTTGAACGTGTAACGTGTTAAGTAACAACAATACAACAATAAAAGAAATTGAAAAGTTTAATTTAATATATACATATTTAATATATACATTTATGTATTTACAAAAAGCAAGGTGTGTTTGGAGCTGAAAAAAGCGTGAAGACGACTAGAGTGGTACCATCTACGTTATTTGGTATTTTGGATTGTATATATAAATGTACATTACTTATTTCTTTATTTTCTTATAATAAAAAACAATTAAAATAACATAAAAATTATGTTTATTTATTTAAAAGTTACATTTTAACAGTTTCTATGTAAGCATTGACCAGTAATAGTTGACCAGTTTTTATGAAAACTGTGTCTAATTATAGTTCACCAATGCTTATGTAATCACTGACTGGCAAAAAAAGAAGTAGAATAAGCAGTTCAGATATATGTATGTGTTTTAATTAAGAGAAATTAATAAGTTAGAGATAGATAAAAATTCACACGTACACAAATGTTTTGGTAATTTTATTCACCAAGCCCCTAATAAGCTAACTGGGGACTGTGACCGAAGTGTCGGTTATCGCTAGTCAATTGTTGGAAGTCTTCTTGTAGGGGGAATATCCCCGGCAGAAAAAGCTTGCTGTTACTGTCAAAAATCAGAAATGCTCTAGTAAAAAGATGCCATATGATTGAAAACGTCGATACAGTTTTTGACATTGTTATATAGCCGACACTGCCTTGCCTATAACTTCAATATTTTATTTTAATTTGTTTGAATAGGGATTACTTGATGCAGTAGTCTTCAACTCTAAATTGGAACAAAAATGTCATTTGCATCGGCATGGAGAAGTGCGCGGAGGAAAAAAATTAATTGGCCATATGCTACAAACTCGACGGATAATACTGTTTTATAGTAGTGATGCCATTACTGCTTCTCCTCTTTTTAAAATACGGCAGCAATAATAATTAACTCATTTTAGTAAAGTGGCAGCTCTATTAATTATTGGAAAACTTAATTAAACAAGCGTTAACTAGTGAGCAATTTTTTTTCTTCTAGTCGGGTTCCTCCGTCGCTGTGGTTACTCATTGTGTTGGATTTTCAATAAATAAGAACTTATTTTATAGAGTACTTTTGTTCTGCCTGGCCAAACCCATTTTAGTAAGGTGTGAAATTGTTGGTTGGTGTGATTCTTTCGGTAGTGTCAGACGGAAAGTGAAATGGGAAACCTTGACGGCGGTACTTTCCCTGAAAGCGGCTTCACATCAGCAGCCAGTAGTTGTCCTAGTACCTTAACAAATGCAGCCGAAATAGAACAACAAATCAAATTTAATCGAGAAAAAAAATTTGCAGCACCGGCATACCAGGAAATACGAACACGAAAAAATGGTCTCAAGGCTAATGGAATGACCATGACCGGTAATGGTTCCAAGGTAATATAATATTTGCAAGCCATTGAAACGAAAGGCTTTGGTGTATTGTGAGTGTAAAATGCTAAAAGATTGTTGTAAATTTAACAAATAACACCAAAATCAACATTATTTCATTATTATTATTTGGTGTTGGTGGTGTGATTTTAATCGTGAATGCAAGTTGCCAAATAAACAAATGGATATTAAAAAGAAATTTATTAGCTAAAAATTAAAACAAAAAATATAAATGCAGAATGCAATTGCAATTATTGTTTTCAAGAAAACTATACTATGTATAGATAGATATGCATCTGTTATGCTTATTGAAAAAATACAAAACGGCGTGCTGGTTGTGTTGCATTTATTTATTTAATAAACAAAAATATTAGATTTAAGTTATAAAAAGGTACATACATACATACATATTTGTATTTTAATAGTAATTTTATTTATGGAGTTGCTTAAAATTGTTTATAATTTAGTTTATGCAAAAGATGTTTACATAGTATTATAATATTGACATTTGCACGCCTCTATGTACATACATACATACTTATTTATGAATATATTTACACAATTAAGTGCATATGCACTTACATACATAATTATATGTATGGGGATATGCTCTACTTTCTTTGGAGTGACAATATACTTTTTTCTGTTGCGAAAAAAATAAAACTAAAATTTTTAACTTTCAGTTTGTTAAGCGAGCGTGAAAAGTAATCTGATAGGTATAAACCGGCTTCGCTAAACCAAAATATTTGTTAAATTTTATTTTTTATTTTATGCATATAAACACAGTCTGACTTCGTCAATTGCTTTTTCGTCGAACAGAATGTAGTGTTTCATAACGCCACTGTACAAAATGATGACATTCTAGACTATTTCAAAACGTCGTCCTTGTCGGCAACGTTCGACTTGTCGCACACTTCCAATCAAAACAACAACAAAATTTTAAAAATTGTTTTTGTTTCGAATGAACATACATACATTCATATTATACTTGTATCGAAATCTTTCAGTAGCTCATTTCTGACACAAACCTCTGATCAAATCCATTTAAATTACATGGGTTTGATCATTGCTTTGTGTCAAAAACGAGCTACTGAATGAGTTCGATACAAGTCTAATACATATTGGTCGTTTACTCAAAGAACGTCATAACTAAAAAAATTTAATTTTTTGAGTAATTATGCAGAATTAATCTTCATATCGTTATTCATATTGTGTGAAAATTTCATACAAATATCTTGTTTACTCAGCTCTTGAGAGAAGAATAAAATTTTCTTTTTCCATTTCCAGTTGTGTGTAAATTTAAAACTTTAAACTCGTTTTCTGGCGAACTACTTTTTTTGAGTTATAACGGTGTTTGAGTAAATGAGCGATATCATGATCATGAAGCTACTTATATTGGCTGTATTACGTATACTAATAACATATGTATATGTTAGGTAGCGATCGCAATCAAATGCATTTGTTAATGTTTAAAAAGAATGTCATAATATCGACAAGAAATTATTGAACGACAAGCATACCTTCTCTTATCAGTGCGGTTTAATCGTTTTATTTTTAATGCTGAACCTACATTTTCCTACATATAGAACAGTATGACGACGCATTACAACTATGGGCAAGTAAATATAAATTATTATATAGGAAACTTCTATAATTTGTCTATTCTGTTGAATCCATAATACATTTCAAAATGTGCGAAATTCATTTCGATCAATGATTAATTTTTGCGCTATTATTTTATAAACTGCCCCAAACCTTTCTTAATAGCTTATATTCATTTTATGTATTTTTTTCAGTGTTAATAATAGAATAATAGAGAATAATAGAATAGATCATTAACATATATTTGTCCCACACTGTATGTATGTAAATATATTAGATGTCGCAAAATTTATTTCTTGGTTTTGATTTACTTGAAAGCAAACAACAGATATGAATGTGTACATTTTATACACTGATTTGAAAGTTTTTATGTATATTAATGTAAATTTTCGTTTACAAATATTCTGACCGCTTTAACTCAAATGAACTATTGATATTTTCTATTCAATTAACTAGATGGACACAACAATTCATCAAGAGAGAAACTATTAAATATGGTACGAGGTTCACCTTTTATGTAACACCATATGACAGACAGTTTTCTTCTAACGAGTGGCTCCTAAGGAGATATAAAAAGCCATTTTTACCAAAGATGGAATTGAACCCTGCAATGATTTCTATGGTATTTGTCTTGGGTTAGCTTATTAACGCTTTGCGAGTAAGTTTGTAATTAATTTTTGGGGCATATTTGTTGTATGAACTTAAACTTAAACTTCGTTAGACCAGAATAAAATGCATAACCTACTTTGGAAGTAATTAAGAAGTGCTTTCTAAAGAAATACTCATTTTATTTTTTGCTGGGTAGTATTTACATAAAGAGTTTGTAATTTTCACCCCTTCTTAATCATTACATGAATGGAATTGAATGCACGGGTTCACCACTGACTTATAAAAAATACTTATTTTTGAACCCACGAAAAACGTCTGCGAATCAGAGAATATGCATGGATCGGTTCATTCATTTTTGTGAGGAGAACATTATTTAAATTCCCGCACAAACACAACATGATCTCCAATGACATGCTAATGTAAATACCATTCATGTTTTCCCTAAATCGAACCAGTTCGTCTTCACTTCAACCCATGATTCAACCCCATTTTCATCATGTTGTTTTTTTTGCTGGGTACATATACACATGTACGTACTTATCTATTTCCATGAAATTAGTTTTTTAATTTATTGCATGTCAATTTGCCAAAAAGCGTGTACATATGTATTTATAAAAACAATTTTTTTCTTTAGTGTTAAGATAGATAAGAGCAAGCGAAAACGTTGTGACTCACTGTCTGTTAAACAATCATATCCCAGCAAAAAAAACAAAAAAATTGGAAGTTACTCCTAGGGAACGTATGACATATTCATTGCTTTCAAAGTATGTATTTCTAAATGCTTTTTTACTATTGCCTTCAAAAACGTCTGAATTGTAAAATTAATAAAACTATTTCGATTTTCTGACAGTCGAATAACAGTCGAGTGAAAGTTATTCAACTTTTAAGTAATTTTCTCCAATAGTTCTTTGACTTCTCTTGATATGTATATTGTGTCATAACCGCCAAAAAAGCTTAAGCGAAATAATTTTCGAACTTATTTTTTTTTTTACCAAAATCGATTATTTCCAATCGTAAATAATCGATTTTCGTCAAAAAAAAAAGCAAATACGAATTTAGAAAATATAATAATTATTTTATTAAGCTTGAGGTCTTTTAAATAAAATGATTATTTATTATTTATGTATATTATTAATTAAAGGTCTTTATTTAAAGTTTAAAAAATGCCTATTTTCACCACAACTTAAAGAACGAAACACAAGAAAGTATGGTACCGCTTTGCCATTTAATATGACAGCGGCAACTTTGAGCTGTTCATAAAAAAAAACAGTATTTAAATACTCAATGAGCATATCGAGCCATAACGGCTAAAAAAGCCTAAGTGGCAAATATTTTGGATTTTTTTAGACTTCGGTTTTTTACGAAAATAGATTATTTGCGATAGCAAATCGATTTTGGTAAAAAACTGAAGTTGGAAAATTACGTCGTTTAAGCTTTTTTTGACGGTTGCGGCGCGATATTTTGATGAGAATGAAAGACGACTTTTAAATATGAATTGATATTTCAATATTATTACTTTTAATCTTGAAACCGTTTAAAGTTTTTTAGTTTCAGTTAACTAAAATATCATTACATTTGCTACCCACAGTGCAGTTCGAGTTATACATTGTAATATTTAGTACACTCTCTGCGATTTACTTAAAATTGTTTAATTAGAGTTCTTTGAGTGCGATTTTATAAAGTGTGATTTTATGGATACTTTAATGCTTTTGTTATAGCACTTAGCACTTTGTTGCTAATAGACATAGAAATTTAATGCATATATTAACTTTTACGAAGAAAAATTAGTAATATGTACATTAGAGTGGCCGTTAATTATTATTATTTTTTATTTCTTATATTCTCTCCCCCCCCCAAATCGGTTCAGTTTTATTTAAAAAAAAAATACAAAAAAATTTCATAGCGATAAGTTGTGTTTTAGTTGGCCTTCAAGCCCATTTTTCAAGGTAATTTGTTTGCATATGACTATCTTTTTAAAAAAACATTTTACAAGAATATGATATATGGCAACATTTTAGCCCTTCTAGTCAACAACATTAGTCTCAAAGAAAGTTTTATGGTAAAATTAATATTTTAGAAATAAATGAAGAAAATAACCAACAAAATACCAAAAATTATATTTACCAAAATTATATTTATATGGAAATTATTTATATTAAGCGTGTACAATAAGGGCTTATATCTAATAAATTATTTCGTACATATACATACTCGTATACTGCCTTATTCATAAAAAATATTTCTGTTTAATAAGCGGTTTATAAAACAAATTTGCTATGGAAATTTGTTTAATAAACCCTTTAAAAAATCAAAGTATTTTTTATGAATTAGGCACATAGTAAAAAAAAAATTAATTATATTGAATAAATGGGCTTGAGTGCCAACTTTGAGGAGCGGACGCACCCCAAAAAAAAAAGACAACTTATTGCTATGAAATTTTTATTTTTTATTTTTACATAAAACTGAACCGATTTGGGGGGAGAGAATATAAGAAATAAAAAAAAAGATTCTCCATACAACTAACGGCCACTCTAATGTACATACTCGTATGTATGTATTTACATTCCATGCGAAGTGTATATCGGCTATTGAAGGTTACTTGGCATTATTTCAAATGCAAAATAATTATTTATTGATCACAGTACTTGGCATTATTTCAAATGCAAAATAATTATTTATTGATCACAGTCTGTTAAGCCAAAATATATACATACATATATGGCTAAACATTAAAGCCTTCTGACAATAATAGAGGCTTGTATTTATCGCACAAAAGATCTGCCTCCAATTTCACGATTTCGAATCCAATTAATAGACATAGAAAACTGAACTTCCTACAGGTTTACAAGCCTATCTCAAACTTGTCTTAATGATACGCATATTGGTGCTATTTCAGCATTTTCAGTGCCAGGGGCTTACTCTTTATTTCGAAACGACAAATTCGAAAGGATTTTCTTTCGTTTCGAATTGCAGAGTATACCCCAGATTTATCATATTCTTTCGGAACGATCTTGCTTGCATTCTCCCATCATCATTTTCTGGCAACACTGGATACCCATATACACTACTTCCACATCACAAAGTTTATTTATATCTTATTGACTTCTTTGGAAGTTCTTGGTTTTCTGCGTTTGAAAATGTTAGATGGGGCTGTTCTCATTTTCTGCGCGTTTCTTTTTATTTCAACAATCACTTCTGTGTTTACATAATCTAATTGTTTATTTGTTTTAAAATTGCACCGCCCTCCCATTCAACTTCAGGTAAAAAAAACTTTACCTTCATTACACTAATAAAAATTAAATATTTACAATCATTTTGTATTTTTAGTAAACAGTGAACAAGTAAAAAGGGTTATATCAGACTTCAACGACTGTTAAACACACTTCTCTTCAATATGAAGTAAAATATAAGCCATAAAATTTAAAACAAGTGCTTACTTGGCAGGCTCTTCAATACCATCATTTAAATACCATCATCATACCATCAGTTCTGTAACTTTTTTCATAAAAAATTTGGCTTTTTGATGCTAACTCTTTTGCTGTTCTTTATTATTAATTGTTCTTGTTAAAATTTTAATATTTTTTTTTTATATTGACATATGCAATATGCATTATAATTGAAATGAATATTGTAAAAAACACAAACAGTATGACAAAATAATTATGCCCTTTTCATATACATATGTAAAGTGAAGTTTATAACAAAACCTTATTGAAATTTTATTTTGCACAATTCATCATAATAAAATCGTTATCGCAAACTATATAACTGATATAACTTAGTAGAAAACTTTAGTTGATGTTACGTTAAAATATCGTCGGCTTAGAGTGAAAACCTGCTAAATCTATTTTATAACATGTGGCATCTTGAGGCAATTCGAAAGGGAAAGAGACGCCGCATCGGTTGGTTAAAATATTTATTTCGATCTGAAACTGTACATGCAAAAAAAAAAACTATTGTGTTATGTAATAGAAAATGGTAACAGTTTTTTGTCTCTCCTGAAAAATTTGATTGAGGTGAGTTGGCAGGTTTACACTCTAAGCCGACAATATGATATGTCGTGTTTAAGGTTATACGAATGTGTGTATGTTTGTATGTAATCCAACGTCCAGAAATATTTTTTTATAATTTTTGCGTGCTATAAATAAAAGTAGCTATAAAAGCATACAACCAGGGACCGTAACGGTTATAATTTTTATTTTAAAAATTACTTTTTAATCGTTATTTTGTGACTTTTATTTATTCCTCACAAAATAACAGTTATTTTGTGACTTTTATTTATTCCTCACAAAATAAGAGTTATTTTGTGATTTTTATTTATTCCTCACAAAATAAGAGTTATTTCTTGATTTTTATTTATTCCTCACAAAATAACAGTTATTTTATGACTTTTATTTATTCCTCACAAAATAACAGTTATTTTTTGATTTTTATTTATTCCTCAGAAAATAAGAGTTATTTTTTGATTTTTATTTATTCCTCAGAAAATAAAAGTCATTTTTAAACTAATAACTGCCAGTTCATAGAAGTCAAGTAAAAATTCTTCATAATTAACACATAAGAGTTACCAGCTTGATAAATGAAACTTGATAAATGAAAGAAAAATGAAATGTCATATGGGCTTTAGCGAATAAAATAAAAACTTCGGCCCATTGGGTGGTCTAATGTACATGAATTTAATCAATTTTACTCTTTGTGAAGAATGATGCAACGCAAAAGTCTTCTGACTTACCATCATCTTCAAACGCTGAAACACCAGATGCTTTACCGTCGTCTGAAGACACAAACACGTGTTCATTATTAAACGAGTTCTTAAACTCTATTGAAGTAAATTCAGAGGATGAAGACTCAGATGGTGATCTGGAGGAGGAAATGAAAAGGGCGATAAGCGAAATAGATAATGACAATCCTAAGCCCATTGACGTGGATGCAGATGTAATGAAATATTGGGAGGAAAAAAAATATATATATCCATACCTGTACAGATTGGCATAGGTTTTGCATAGCACGCCAGCAACACAAGTCTCTGTAGAAAGAGCATTTTCTGCTCTAAAATTAATATTAACAGATTTAAGATCGAATTTATCGCCAGAGTCCATGCAAAAACTCTTATTTGTTAAATTAAATTAATTAATAAACAGATTTTAAAAATGACTTTTATTTTCTGAGGAATAAATAAAAATCAAAAAATAACTGTTATTTTGTGAGGAATAAATAAAAGTCATAAAATAACTGTTATTTTGTGAGGAATAAATAAAAATCAAGAAATAACTCTTATTTTGTGAGGAATAAATAAAAATCACAAAATAACTGTTATTTTGTGAGGAATAAATAAAAGTCACAAAATAACTCTTATTTTGTGAGGAATAAATAAAAATCAAGAAATAACTCTTATTTTGTGAGGAATAAATAAAAATTAAAAAAATAAAAATCATTGCATCTATAGGTAGTCCATGTAACATGGAGTATTGTGGTATATTCCTTGTGCCAGTAGCACTTCTCTATTATTGTGATTTTTTCAGTTTAAATTTGGAAAATAATCGTTATTTGCGATCCCTGCATACAACAAAAAAAAAAAAAAAAAAATATTGGTTTTGTAATAATCACCATTTTTTGCTACGCGCGTTTTTCAATTCATTATGTATTTTTTTTTTTTTTTTTTTTTTTTAATGATTTGAAGTTACTCCGTGCCCCCTTGTTATTACAAGGGATGGGAGATTTTATTTGGCCGAACACAAGGGTTATAACGCCATCAACAATTTCTTTATTTAGGAGCCTCCTCCGAGAAAATTCCAAACGACATATACCGTCGCATACGAAGCCGGAAATCCCAAAATTCTTCTCCTTATATGTCCAAAAATGAGTTTTTGTTTGGTTCTCCAACCAATTTCCAAAATTTATTCTTTATAATTGTTTTTGCATGTGGTTAATGGAAACCAACGGGATACCGCAAGGAGTACCGCTAACCGACGCCAACCACTAATCACATGCGGTGTGAAACGTAAAACTCTCGAAGGCCAATAAACAACAGTGGCCTGGTTGCACTTAAGAGATAATTGCCAACGACGCGTGATGTTGACTCGCCCAGAGCTGCTTTACGAATTATGTATTTTTAATAACGTAAATGCTCTAATGACAATTATGTAGCTTTTTTTGTGTGGATATTTTACATTGTTTTGGAATAACATGTCAAATTGAATAAACAACGGAATTAAGAATTATAATGAAATATGATACGATCTGTAGTTGCATTTAGATAAGAACATATTTATATATGTTATTTTTCGCATTTGCTTTGGCATAAATAGTTGCTGTTTGTGCTTTTATTTTTTGTATACATAAACAGTTGTTCGGTTAGTCCTCTTTCATACAGTTTTTGATCAATTTTCTTTTAAACCTGCATTCGTGTTCATACACACCGTTAAGTTTGCTTCATCAATTTGCGTTGTCGTAGAGTATTACGAATGACAAAACAAAACGAAAAAACAAATGTGACTGATACGGTCATGTCTGTACTACATTCCATTCTCTTTTCCTCTCTCTCCTAAAGACTCAAGACTTGACGAGTCAAACCTAACGTGTGTGAAAGAGGACTTACTATAACATGCTCCTTGAATTTTCTGAATAGATTTCATAAGTGTTAAAAATCACAAATCCAATTAACGCACTTGTTATTGAACGAGGTTAGATAGACGCAATAAAATTACAAAGTTTGCTTTACAGAATCTCACACAAAGGCCAAAGTGTTGAGAGCTTATGTAAAAACTGCGAGGAACTTATGAAATCTACATATATATTATATAAATCAGGTTAGGTTAGGAACGTTGGAACACAGCTTAAACTGGAAGATGGATATGTATATAAGCTCATCCCAAATATAAGTGTATGGATTGAGAGACAACATGGGGATGTGGGTTATTTCTTAATTCAGGCGATGTCAAATCACGGTCATTTCAATAATTACCTACAGAGATTCAAATTGAAGTATATAAGCAGCTGCGACTCATGCGATGCGCCAGAAAAGATGCAAGACACATAATTTTTTAATGTAGAAAACGGCTGGGTGTAACCTTAACACCTCAAAATGTGAATGTAATGCTATATTCCGAATTTACTTGGAAGGTTTGCGAAACATTTATTAATAAAATAATGAAAGAGATGTGCCTTACTTAAGAAAGTGAGGAGGATGTAGGAATAAAACTGATAAAACTACCCACCCTGATGAAATGCTGAACTATTCCCATGGTAGTGCTAGAGGCGTTATCGTAGGGCCACTAATCATAGCGCGCAATCAGTACGTCCAACAACAAAAAAAAAGTTAGTTTAACCGTGAAGCTGATGTGTATAGACTGGCTGCCATACGAAAAGCCATCGCATTCCCCCTTTTACCATTGTAGGTATACTTTCCATAGATTTAAACGCTGCAGATAGAGCAGATAATACAGATATGTGCTTACGAAAGTGGCAATAACGTTGATCAAGAGAAGATGGACTTACCCACTGATGCACGACATCTGGACATGTTTCACAAGAAGACATGGTAGATTGGTTATTTGGTTTACGTGGCTGCTCGCTTCAAGCAGGCATTCAATTATAGTCTAAATCATAGTCGGACAAAGTGGTAGCAGAGTGCCGAACTTCAATAGGCTTCTTATACAAATGAATACACATACACGAATACATTTCTCTTGATGCTCAGCACTGATCTAAATGATTTCTTTTTGAAAAGACCACTCCACTCGTCTGTATCGAGCTATATATAAAATTGTATCGAAGTACTCTGAAAGGTCTTTTAGTACATGACTGCTTAAAAATTTGAGTCTCGAGAGATGCAAAGCTGGACATTCGCAAGGAAAGTGGAAGATTGTCTCTTCTTTGCTGGTGACTTGGATTACTAGCTTACGCAGTTCTTGACTGGACATGGCTATTTTAGTTCGTACTTGTTTCGTTTCGGACACGAGTGTTCTGGTTTGTGATAGAAATATTGTAGAGTATGTCTTCTTTGTGTATTCATGATTTCACAATTGGAGATCGTAGTTAAAAGAAACTTTAGGTCATAGCATTAGCCCGGAGAACACGCGAAGAGTTCCGATTATGCTAGATTTCCTGTATAACTGCGCTAGCGTATGTAACTTTATAAAGTTATTTCCATTAGAACTACGTAGATTAGAAGAGGTTCGTAGAAGACTCAATATAGTTTAGAAAAGCTTTATTACATTTTCCGCCCCGTGACGAAGAGCGTTGTGGTAGGCCACCGAGATATTGTGTTTTTCTTGGAACCGAGGTTTTTTAGCGTGTTAAAGTCTTGCACTTCTGGTAAGTGCCACTGTCAGGGTTTTTCGATGATTCTATCCCGTTAAATAATAAAAAGAAATTAAGGTTATTTTATGCCAGATTTGGTTAGGTTATGTTATGTTATATGAAGTTAGGTTAGACTATGTTATATGAGGTTTAGTTAGGTTAGGACGATCTTAAAGATGCATTGTGAATCCAGGTAGATTATCTGTTAGTAAGCCACTGATATCCATTACGAAACCGTCGGGCTGTGACATTGCCAAACTCCAAGTCTCTTCCATCCTCGCATAGACTGCCAAAAAGGAATGGTGCCCATTTCCTAGTTTTGATGGATCAGGAAAGGAACACATTCGTTTGCAGGTATTAAGGATCTGCAAATATGAATCCCCATTATGTAGACACCAGCTTACGTGCATCCATTTTAGTCCCGTCGGTTAAGAGCGCACAACCGGTGTAGAAATTAGCAATCGAACTCAGAAGTCTTAAGGATTGCTAATGAAAGTGTCCTATAAAAAGTCTCAACGACTCCAGAAATTGGGAGTCAACGAAACCGACCTCATTTGATATTCCCGTATGGTCCGTTAGCCTCGGCTTCAATAAAACCGCACACCCATACGACAGAACCGGCCTAACAACCAACGCGTATATCCTTCTCTTCACTCTTGGTAGTATACATTTTACCAATCTTTTTTTTATCCACAAAATAATATTAATTCCAACAATCTTTACATTTTTGCACTTGTAAAATCCTCATAAAAAATCCACAATATGCATTAACAAATATGAAACTATTCTAAATTTTTTAATACTATTTTTTCTTTTAGACGAACTCATATTTTCCACAAAAGAATGGTGGCACTGTGTCGACAGAGTATGGTGCGCCTGCAAAAGCATCGGCCGCTGAACGCAAACTATCGCCTGCAGAAGAACATTATCAGAAGACCTCTTTTGAGGAGGTACCACTACACACGGCCTGCTTTACATATTTAGGTTTTTATTTACTCATGATATTGGGCTACTTAAACCAATTGTTGTTCGTACCCAAAGTTGCCAAGGAGGAAAACCGCGAAGGTTATGTTACACTCTACGATGCATTTGAAAGCTTCTACTCGCGTTATGTGTATCGCAGAGTTAGGGACTGTTGGAATCGTCCCATATGTAGTGTGCCAGGGGCCGAGTTGACATTAAAAGATCGTGTGACACACGATTATGGGTGGAGTTTTGAATTTACTGGCACAGAGACCAGATGCTTGAATTTGGGTTCTTATAATTATCTGGGATTTGCTGATAATTCTGGTCCTTGTGCTGAAGCTGCTGAAAGAACTACCAGTGAAATGGGTTTGGCTCTTTGCAGCCCACGTGTTGAGTTGGGCAATACACAATTGCATGAAGATTTGGAAAAATTAACCGCCCGTTATTTGGGCGTAGAAGATGCTATAGTATTTGGCATGGGCTTTGCCACAAATGCCCTCAATTTACCATCTCTATTATCGCCTGGTTGTTTGGTTGTAAGCGATGAGAAAAATCATGCCTCGATTATATTGGGCATCCGTTTATCGGGGGCCACTACAAAAGTATTTAAACACAACAGTATGAAAGACTTGGAACGAGTTCTGCGACAAAATATCGTATATGGCGATTCAAAAAATGGTGGCAAGCCGTGGAAGAAAATCTTAATTATAGTTGAAGGTGTCTTCAGTATGGAGGGTTCCATAGTACGGCTGCCGGAAATTATTGCCTTGAAAAAGAAATACAAGGCCTATTTGTATTTAGATGAAGCGCATAGTATTGGCGCGATGGGTCCAAATGGGGGCGGTGTTGTTGATTATTTTGGCGCCGATCCCAAAGATATTGATATTCTAATGGGAACATTCACCAAAAGTTTTGGCAGTGCTGGCGGTTATATTGCGGGATCAAAGGTAGGATTTTAAATAATAATCATTACTATTTCTTATTGGGTAATTCCATTGTGACAGGCGTGACTATGATACTCAAGTTGTTTTTGTAATTCAAATATATAAAATTTATAATTTGAAAAAATTAAAATTTATAATTAAAAAAAGTCTTTTGGATTGTATTAAATATTTACGTCCTAAAAAACAAATTTATCTTAATTTGAAATTTATTTGCTGGAGGTCAAGCATTGTCCTATATATTTCATTGGTGCTTAGCCAAATCATCAGTAGACTTTAACCACATTTTGAACAGTCACAAACCTCCAGCAAATAAATTTCAAATTAAAATAAACTTATGACAATATGTCGAATAATAAATTTCTTAAACAAATTTATCTTTGAAAAAACTTTTTCGAAAATGTGATTAGTGTGACCTAGGATGAAAGATGAAAGAAAAGATCACTGTCACCAGTCGGAATTTTGATTTTTGTGTCTATTAAATTCACCAGAAATTCTGAAAGAAGGAACCTCTTTAAAGAGTTGCTCAACTAATAACCGCAATTATTTTTTATGGAGTTCAAAGAAAGTTGCGTTTAGATTTAGTGATTTAAACCAAAGCTTACAATTTGATTTTCATCCTTTTTTCGTTTTTTCTTCTAATGATTCTTTATCCATCATAATTTTCTTAGTACATTTTTATTTACCTTATTTTATTTTATTTTTTTCATTTTATTTTATTTTATTTATTTATGAAATCATAATTCTTTTTCTCTCTAAAACTAAAATCACTTCATATTTTTGTTTAAGTTTCTTTCTTAATTAATTGGTGTGACGGGTGTGACCAAATATTTCCTATAACTAAATTTTAAATAAATAAACGGATTTAGAAAGAAGAGGCTTTTAGACCTTTCGAACGATGTATATTTTATTTCAGTAATTTTCAGACAGATGTATGTGGGTATTTTTTTACCAAATCTATTTTTTTTCGTTCTTACGCAGAATTTTTGTAAAGGATCCATACTATCTGTAACTTTATTTATAAAAGATAATTAATTACGAATCAAACGCAGGTTTGTGTTAAAAAATTTGTTAGAAATTGACTGAGTTATTAAATATTTTATTAGAAGACATTTCGTTAAATAAAACTTCCCGCTAAGTTTCCAGGACGACAAAAGTACAATTATGTAAACATAGATCAACCCGTAGTACATAATTGGGACATCTGTGGTCGCCAAACCTGAACCTTTTTCCTTGAGAGCCACATTTTTCGGCTTTATTAATTTTTGTCGCAGAGTGTTATATACGTACTTGTATTTGCAGAGACTTATCGACTTTTTACGCACAAATAGCCATGCACATTGTTATGCTTCTACCATGTCACCGCCAGTGGCTCAACAAATCTACACATCGATGAGCATAATAATGGGTTTGGATGGCACCGACATGGGTCGCAGAAAAATCAATCAATTAGCACGCAATACCCGTTATTTCCGCAAGCGCCTCGCACAAATGGGTGTTATTACTTACGGCCATGAAGATTCACCCGTTGTACCAATGTTGGTATATCTATTCTCCAAAATTGGGTAAGTTACTATTTTTTTTTAAAGATATAATAATAACTTGATATAATAATATTCTTATTGCCACACAGAGCTGTTGTACGTACCTTAACCACCCGCCATATAGCTGTTGTTGGTGTTGGTTTTCCCGCCACGCCCATTATGGAGGGCCGTATACGCTATTGTCTATCGGCAGCACATACCAAAGAACAACTTGACTATGCTCTGGATGTTATCGACGAAATAAGCGATAATCTGGGCTTAAAATATTCTCGCAAAAAACGCAATCCCAATCCCATAGAATATTGAGTTCTAATAATTCAAAGCTAAACTAATTTATTACTACTGTTTCTTATTAAAATACATTAGTGAACACAACACAACACACACACACACATCTCAACACACAAAAAGCAACAAGCTATATAGGTACATATATAAATAATAAATTTACAAACAGTCTTTTAGGAAATACAAAAAATTTAACAACTTACAACTTTACAACTTACTCTACGATGAAAAACACAATAATATTAAAATTAAATTTTTCGCTTACAACTCTAGTATATTACAAGAAAAAAGAAATTTAAATTTTTTTAAAGAATTATTATTTTTAACTAGGCTAAATAAAGTAAGTGACAGATATAACAAATATTTGATGGCATTAGTGTAAAAATGGCGCACATTTAAACAAATTTATATATACATACCAAAACTTTATTGAACGTGGTATTAATGAATAGTTGTTTTAAATAAAACTCTGTATATTGTTTAATTGCTACGCTTATTTCGTTAAATATTTGTCATAACTGACACAACATTAACAAAGACATACAAAATATGAAATTAATAAAAAGAACAAAATCTTGTTAAAAAGTTATTATTTAGCCAATTCAAAACAATTTTGCATATATTTACATACATATCGCATACTAAATCAAACACAGCCGCAACTCAAAAAATATTAAATGTTCGAGAGAAGCGACGGGAAAAAAATTTAATAATAACAAGTAAAAGAAGACTGTGATACAAAATAAATGTAATTTTCACATTGCAAATGTCTAGATTTTTTTTATAAAAATCACTAAAAAAATTTAATGCTTTTCATAGAGATTTTCTAGACAATTTGGCGGTAATCTGGAAACTACACCTTAAGGCTCAGTTAGCCGACTGTAATGGAATATAACGGTAATGGTAGAAAACAGCTGATCGATATTGTTATGTGAAAAGTAATGTACAGATTCGTACATTCCGATTATGTTACATTACATCTCTATAACTATTTTCATTACTTTTCACATAAGAATATCGATCAGCTGTTGCCTACCGTTGCAGTTACATTCCATTACAGTCGGCTAACTGAGTCTTTAGTCTTTGAACTGTTTCATTTTCAAAAGGGCCAAATTTACAATCATTATTTAATTATTAGTAAACTAAAATGATAACTATTGTTTAACTAATACTTCATATTCACAATGTATTGTTTAACTAAGATTCTTGTTAGAATTACTGAAATCGTATCGTGCTGTTTTTTATCAGCTGACAAAATCCGTAACTTTTAATAAGCATGTTGATGCATATTGAAAATGTGTTGGCAACGTTTGCAACGTAAAAATCTACAGGAAATAGCTTTTTACGTAGCAAACGTCAACTTCTGGCTTATATACATACACACACACATATAAAGCAAAGAGAAACACAACAGCTGACACATTCGCCGGCACCCTTACGTTTTTGCTAACAAACATTCAGACTTGAACGATACAATAACTTCAAAAGCAAGACGATACGATTTCACTAACGAAGCCATTAATATGAGCAAAAAGAAAATGGTAACCCTATCAAACTATTAAGTTTCAGTATTGGCAGCTCTGCAATAGCATATGGTTTTTGTTTACACTTGTTATATATTTTTTTTCAAAATGAATAAAACAAGTGCGCGCTCGTCTAACTTTACCGTGAAAGATATTGAAAAAAATATTAAAAAAAAATAAATGTAATTTATGAAATTTATAACTATAAAAAGGCCCCATATAACCTTACTGTGTTGGGGCATTCCAAAATCAAAATAAATAAATAAGAAATATGTATAAGTGCTAAAAAGAAAATTTTCAAGTTAGAGTGCTTAAAAAATTACTAACCTTAAATATGATTAGTTCAGTGGAATTATTTTTCGTTGAAAAACAGGAAGTACACAATTAGTCATCTATTAAACGCCACTTAAGGGACAACTCAAATTGTTTAGAGCTGCCGCCTCTACTGTGAGTAAATCATATTGCTTAACATAATTTTTTAGCTTTAAAGTATATTTTCACCGTCCCAAAGATGGAGTAGTTTACTTACAGCCTGGCCAACGATGTCGACAGAAAATGTTCGATCGATTACTTATATGGAAAACAAAAATAAATTTTCTTATTTAAGTGTTGTTTTCAATACAAGTTGTCGACCGAACGTGTTCTGTCGACATCGTAATTTAAATTTTTTAATGTTATCACATTTTTGCTTTAAAACTATTCATTAACTAAAAACTTGTGGTTGCCAATATTATTGCAATTTGGCAAATGAAATCAACAGCTGCTGTTTATTAGTTGTCATACGTAATACCATGTTTCCAAATGGCAAACACAAGGCGATTTCACTATCAGGTGACCTTATCACTACAACAATACAACTATACAAAAAACAACATGTAGTTTGCTATGCTACAAAACCAATCTGTCAGAAGATTTCTAAGCAAATTTTGACATTCTGGTTCAAATTGCTCAATTTGGCATCAACAGCTGATAATCAGCCGGGCGGAAAAGGTTACCTGATACTGAATTCGTCTTGGGCAAACACAACACAAGTTCCATGATACAATTATACAAGGTACTTGCACGAACAACAAAATTGCAGCACCAAAAAACACACGCATTTTGTTGGTAGAAACAAACGGATAATTGTCAGAAACACATGTCTTTTGTTTTTAAAAACAGCTATCACAGGGTAACTAAACTACAATTGCAGACGCGGCATTCATGCATGATTATTATTATTCAGTGTTGCCAATATGTGTGTAATACACAGTGTGTAATTTCTACTCTCATGTAATGAGATTCATGTATAACCTGTGTGTAATTATACCTTGGGTTCTATTTTTATTTATTTTTGTTTTAATTTTAACCTGCACAAAAGATGTGTAGTGTAATTTTCTTCAATGTGTAATTGGAGACACAGCCATATGCAAATTCATTGGCAACACTGTAATCATTTTATTCACACACATACACTAACATTTTTGCAGCTTGTAAACAAAGTTTGACAACTTTCTGCATTGTATATATAAACAGGCTGGGCTTCTGCAAGTACCTTGTATAATTGTTATCATGACAAGTTCGGTTGGCAGCCATTATGATTTTTGGGCACCAATTCGTCGGTTGGTTATTGGTTTGCGGCACAGTATATTCAAAATACATTATGACTGCAGCAAACCAATAACCAACCGACGAATTATATTATTTTTTTTTAATTTGTATATACGCCATTTCGTTTAATTCAACTTAAATTCAATAGTGTTGTTAACTAGCAACGCAACTAAAGTTCGATTGCCATTCATAATCCAGCGATTAATCTCAAACCTAAAAAAAAATTATTTAAACATTCTTTTATCCAAGTCCGTAGTTGAAATATTTTTCTTTGCCTTTTTAAAAAATTATGTACCAGCAACGATTTTGTGAATATACTAAAAGCAACAATTTTAGGTCTAATTTCTGTTTTGAATTGGTTAAATTGTGTGGTGTTGAGTAAGCAAACATTTTTTAAATTATAAGTTCTCTTTGTATTAACAAATTAAATAGTAATTTTAAAAAGGGAAAATTTTTTTACCTCGTTTTTGAAGTTTTTCCTCAATTGTATTAAAGTATTTAAGAACAAAGCCTATGTTAGTAGTTTAATACTACTTTACTATATTACATACATACATACATATATATTACATATATTTTTATGTTTTTTTTTTAAGTTTTATAAACATTTGTTGTCTTGTATTGTATCACCAGCATTTATCTTTTGTTAAACGTTTTTTTTAATATAAAATGAAATACATACAATTATTTAAAGTTTATGTAAATACAAACGATTTAATTTGTATTTAATATTAATACATGCGTAATTAAAACAATAAATGTACTAAAATGGAACCAATGGTGTGCGATTGTTCAAAATTGAAAAATTTAAACTTAAACCAATCTTAATTTTTGTCTTTGGTCAATTTGTATTTTGTACTTTCTGGCACACAAATAATTTTTAAGAATTTTTTTTTTAAATTTCTTAAATATTTTGTATGCTATTAACACAATTGGGGATTGCTGCGATTTTTTTCGGTTATAAATCATTGAAATAAAATAATATCAACAATAAAAAAAATTATATACGTCGTCGGTGATAAAACACACGTTTCGCACTTGTTGGTCTAAAGGAATCCAACTAAAAATTTCCAATTTACAAATTATTTTGAACAATAATTCATGCTAACTTAATTTTTAATAGGCGAATTCATCACAACATGCGCGCCCGTTTCGTCGTTCGTCCCAAATTGTGTTTATACTTAATGCAATCGAAGACTCTAATGCCAAAAAGAGATCAATTCCTTGTGTACGAGCAAGAGTGCACCAATATAAGCACATTTAAATGTTATAAAAATTTATTGTTAAACTTTTTAATAACTGCTAGTATATATTTTTTCAATAAAATAAAGTTGAATATGGATATAACGAACTGCCGATTTTAGCACATTTAATATTTTTTTTTCTTTAAAAGTAAAACCGATATTGATTTAAATTTTTATTCATAAATAGTTGAAAAAATATGTACATATTTTAAAATTTGCAGCCCTTTTCACAATGTATGATTATTTTATTCTTAACCAAAAGTTAAAAAATGGAGTGCAGAAACAACTCTTGAAAAAAGAAAATATTTTTATATCTGCAATACAAGCGTTTTGAGTAATGCCTCTGTTGCATTAAACTAGCGATATGTTTGTATGTATTTATAAATATATTTTTGTATGAAATAAGTTTTTTAAGTATTAATTGCTTGTAATAATTGATTTTAATCTGTTTCTTATGGAACAAAAAGAACAAATAAGAAGAACAAATAAATAAATCAAAATAAAAATTTAGTTTTTTTTTGTAAATTGAATTTGTTTAATTTTGTAATATCAATTAAAAGAATTTGTTAAATTTCAACTAGTAAATAAATTAATAATATCAGTTAAATTTTTTACACTTGAGTTAATTGAATTAATTTAATTTTAAGTTGAAAATAATTCCCCTCATCCGTGGTTGGCGAATACGACATTTTTGTAATAGATTAAAGAACACCGCAACATTTTTTCTTTAATCTGGGACTAAAATGTAGCCGAAGTCGAATTACTCCCATCACGATAAGGCCCATTATTCAATGAAAACATACGGATAAGGGACAAACATAGAACGACATTATGGCATTTTCAACATTTTCAAAGAGATTGATATCGGTGCTTCTTGCACCATACCACCAGCATACGCAAGCAATTCATTTAGACAGGCAAGAAGCTGGGACTTATTCTTCCTTGAGCTTGAAGGAAGGTCTGGAGCTGTAATAAAATGTTATAACTCGTAAGCAACTGGATATCAAATATGAAATTTCGTAGAGTTTGCCAGGATCTCATTATAATTTCGATCAGACTTGCGGACAGACAAACGATAGGATTAACCTATAAAAACATACATACATATACATATGTATGTATGTATATGTAGGTACGCTTGTATGCATGCAACCTTTGCTTGCACGCCGCTGAAGGGTATAAAAAGGATAAAGACACAAAAAATGAGCAAAAAAATAAGTGTAAAAAAAGAAAAAAAAACTTGCTAAAAGTAGTAGTAGCCATGTCCTTGTGCCAGTTGTTTCCTTTTTTATTATTATTATTTTTTCTTTAAATATTTGTATTGTTCGCAAACAGCAAGTTTTTTTTATTATAATAAATAAACTTAAGAAAATAAACATGACAGCAACATAAGGACACTTAAATGACAATTGTTGCCTGAAGCAATTTTTTGTTTGTTTTGTTGTTGTTGCTTCTTCTTGTTTCAAGGCAGGCAAGCCGGAGATGATGAAGAATGCTAAAAAGTACTGTTATGATTGTGTAACGGTGGCATAAGTTTATTTTCAACATTTTATTCTCCTAAAGAGGTTTGTTTCTTTTCAAATTTATTTTCGTTAGTTCGGCTTTTGTTTTTAGGTTCTTTTTTTTTGCGCTTTGTTGTGTTAATTTTGCAAAGGTTTCTTTCTGTGGTTGCTCGAATTGTAGTTTTGGTTACTTTTTCTTAGCTTATGACACCCATTCAATGAGTTGGGTATCACTTTTATGGTCTTTTATTAGTAAAATAAAGCAACAAAAAATTTTAATACTATTTTATTTCTAAAAGAAACAAAAAGCAAGAATTTTTTTGTATAAAGTTTTAAGCTGTTTTTACTTTGGCCACACATTTCGCTGAATTGGCTACTCTGTTTTGTTTTGAAGAAACTTGTCCATCCATTTTGACAAATGCTTGAATTTAATGTACGTCCAACCAATAGTCGTCCTTTAGTAAAAAGGAAGTTACATAAAGGCTGGAAGAAAAATTTAGTGAATATATTTGGAATTACAAAATAAATTTATAACCAAGTACGAGACTCGATTCTTGTCTGAATGATATTTAGTTAATAAGTTTAATTTACATTTGAGTACGTAAACGTAAATAGCAAAGCGTGGGAGGGTACAAGGAACAAGGGAACTAACTATTGGTTGATAATAAAACTTGTTTGAAAACATTTGCTGGCGATGGCTCAACCTCATGAAGAAACGGACATATACGAGTATATATACATATAGCGCATTCTAGTTTGTAGAATTATTTTAGTTTATCACATTCGCTGGACCAAAAGCTTATCAGCAAGCCACCAACTCTGTAAAAACGAATGCTCTAGACAGCAAGTAAAAATAAAGTGAGGCTTCGAGCACAGAAAGCATTTACTCAGAAAAATAAAAAATAACTTTAATGAAAATGTAATAGATAAATAATTTTATTTTTAATGAACTTGGTAGCAGTTGCGCAAGTATCAGTAATGTTCCCTGCGCAATATGGCAATATTGGCGCATCTTCAATGAGAATATTTTTTTACTCACTATTTTTAAATCATATCGTTAGCTTAGTAGATCCTGCCCCATGAAGCAACAAACACAATTAGGACATTCCGCTTTTAAAAATAATTTTATACCGCGCATGACGTCATCAAAGACCACAACTGATTGTTGCCGACTTCAAAAAAGGATGAGTTTATATCTGTGGTTTTCATTAATAACAGCGTATGTCCAAAAATCAAATTTCTTCAGTAGAGTCAGAAAAAGTTCTTTTTCAAGCTTATTTAAAAAATGGTAGAAGTTGTGTTGTTGTTTTAGCAAAATGTAATGCACATTCGTCCATATTTTTCAAAAATTTCTTAGAACTTACTAAAAAGCTCGAAATGAGAAGAAGAATTTAAGAAGAAGAAGAATTTAAAACCAGTACATATTTTGTGTGGTATTACTGGTTTTAAATTTTTAAAGTATATTTTGTTTGGACTGTGAATATGTGTCAATAACATTGATTCCATTCATTCATCAAATGGGATGAACACTTCGTTCGGGTATTTTTATATTGCAACCTTAATTTGATTGTTGTGTCAAATATTTGCTTCGTGTTGTGGCCAGTGCTCATAATTCATTTAAAGTTTCGTAGGAAGCGCTTAATAAGAAATAAATAATTTGCTAAGCCAAAGTACATGCAACGGATGCTTAGTCCCAGTTCACACTATGATTGGTTTGTAAGAGAGAGAGATAAAGAGAGAGAGAGAGAGACTAAGGGAAAAGAAACGAGTACTCAGCTTCATGTACTTTCAATACTTTTTGTTTTCTCATTCGTAATGTTAAAAAAAGCACACATGCATACAAAATACTATGCATAAAAAATATGAGCTCAAAAATGAGACTTGCATTGTGTGAACGCCGTTGAAAGTTCAAAGAAAAAAAAAGTGCTAAGCTTAGCAATAAAAAAATTAAAATCCAAAATTATACCTTTGCATAGTTGCAAAGCACATGAAATAGAATCGCTTGTGCTTAAACTCTTTGGCGCATATTCATAGTCAAAACAAAGTATAGTTTAAGAATCAAGAATCAGTATTTTGTATTATAATTCTTAAATTCTTAAAGTATACTTTGTTTTGACTATGAATGTGGGCGTTTAATTTTAATTTTAAATTCCGGGTTTTCAGATTCTAGTTGATATCTCACCTAGGCCGACTTGTGTACCCATAGCGGAAGTGCTTCATAACATTGATGAGCTAGTCAATCAGTGAGTAAAATATGCACTATTTGCAATTCTATATATCAGAAAGCTTTCATTGCAAAACTTTCAATAATGAAATAAACTTATCTGAGCTAAAGCTGGCCTTAATGTTTAAAAAATCGTCATGTAGTTCGTTCGTAATAGTTCGCAAACTTTTACAAAAGAGCTTTTGTGCTTTCACACCGACGAGAGCACAATAGCCCATCAGATCTCGGTGAAAACAATGTTTGCTCTCAATTTGCAAAGAAACAATAACAAATTTGAGAGCTTTCAAAGCTGTTTACCTCAAATGCAATTGTCAGAGTATGTGTGCTGTTCGAATTTAATTAACACTATTTTGTAACGTGGACCAAGAGCTGTACTCGTATGCACTTCTAAAGTGCGCTGTACAAAATTATTAAAATATCCACTTAAGCCGTCTGATTTTTATAATCGAACTTATAGCAAATTTATTTGAATTGCTTTTTGTCTTTAAAGCATTTGCGAAAATTAATTCTGGTTAAAAAATTTTCTGATTAAAAATGAGTAATTTAACAAAAAGTTATCCGCATAAATGTTTTTTTTAGCAATCTTTTGTTACTTTTCTTGGTTAAGGATTTAAATTATTGATGCTGCAAAATCTTTAAAGAACTCCAACAAACTGGCAAAACCTTCCAGGCAGAATATGAAGGTATAAAAAAAGGGAAACAATTTCTCAGAAACTTTTTGGCAGAACGTAATAAATTTGACAAATTACATTGTAAGATCATATGCAGGAATTAAAGTGTCGTGTCGGTGGTACCTTTTTGTGTGTGTGCTAGGTGTGTGTGTGTGTGTTTGCATAACACATACTTATGTACGTACATTCATATGTAGTCTAACACCCCAGTGGTAAAATGCTTCAGTTCATTTTCTGTTTAATATATTTTGCTGCTCATATTTCTAGCACACGTTTACTGTAGGAGCAGCACACTTTTAGGAGCAACATGTACTTTGTCTTATATCCCGTTTCAGTTAAATTTGTAAAAAATTACATCCACTTATTTCTTCCAAATAAAAATGGTAACACTTTGTCGTTGTTTATAACAAACGATAAAACGTAAAAGCGAACATATTTTGTTCATTTGTATGATGGATGTTTAAGAAGAAAATTAATAAAAAGAAGAAAAAATAAAAAATAAACTGGGAGGTGTTGAAAAGGGGTAAATTTTATTATAATTTTTATGTTTATGTTACTTGGCTTTATATTTTTGTTCTCGTTTTGCTTTTGTTAACTCTGGGCCACAACCGCAAAGTAGCATATTTTTAGGCGTTTGACAAATATGCTTTATATTTTATGCTACAATCTGCAGAAGACTTTAAACTTTGCATGCATATCATCAGCAAGATATTAGTGTGTGTGAGTGTGTTTAATATGATTTGCATAGATTTACATATGAGTACAATATTACACACATACACACAAAAGTTATGTTTTAAGTTTCCTTCCAGGCTTTTAGCAATATTTGCCTGTGTGCAACAAACATGCTTGTGTTTAAACGCAAATGAGTATTTGAATAGCGAAACGAAGCACATGTTGGATTAAGTGGGTAAAAAATAAAGGGGAAAAAAATAATTTTATATTAAGAAAAATTACTAAATAAAAGTGAAATAAACTGCTTAGTAGTTTGATAAAAAAAAGTTTGTATTTCATAGAACTTTTATATCAATTTGCTTATAAGGAGTATGCATAATATATAAAAAATTATAAAATAATAAGTGGCAATTAAGCTAAACCAGCTATTAAATATTACTTATTGATAATACTTATTTCGGTAAAGGTTACGAGTGATTGCTTATTTATTGTTAAACAAGTAGTGAACTTCAAACTTGTGACAAGCATCATAAGAGGATAACAAATACTTTAACTACAAAGCATGTAATACGTTTTCAAGCTAATTAACTTTCTTATTAGAATTACTTGGCATATATGTATGTATGTATGTATGTATGTATGTATGTATGTATGTATATTGTGGCGTAATAATGTTATATGCTATAGATTGTTTTGTTATATTTAACATTTTTTACACAGATTTTCTAGTATTTGAAATTCTGATGCAGACGTCTATATTTTAAAGTTTAAATTCACTAAGATCATAAAAATCGTGACAATAAAAATGCTGTTTAACCGATTTCAAAAAAAGAGTAATCAATTTAATTGAATTTTTATTCATGCCCAAGTAATTTGTTGCTAGAATTTATTTTCTATTTGCTAATAAGAATATGATAAGCGTAGCATGAATATTTGAAAGTATAAAAAAATTCAGAATAGATTCCTCTGACCTCAAAATCTGAGTAGATCTGATCAAAATTCGATTTCCGAAAATTCAGACAAAATTAATTAATAATTATCTATTTATACCTAGCTGGAAGTTGAAAAAATGGTGCTGATGTTGTGTGTATGAAAATCGTATGCGTATACGTAATATTTATTGGAAATCTTAAAATTAATATCACTCATACGTATGTGCATGTAATTCTCTACTAAAGGGCTGCACGTTACATTCATTTGTTAAACTGTACTGAATAAAACAACAATCACTTAGATGTATAAAACAAATTTTCTGGATGAGTGTAACGCCTCGCTTGTGAAAACAGGGGTTAAAATCAATTTCTTAAAAGAAAAATTTATCAAAATTTTTTTGTGTACTTGGATTTTTTTTAGGCTTGAAAGTTTTCAATGAAGCCCTCAGAAAAGTTCACCAATAGGTTTAGAAAACTCTCTCTATGCAATCAGGTAAAAGGATGCACTTGGATATTAATAATTAGCAAGAAAGTTTATTTCCCATTGAAAATCTTCTTAACAAAAGGCTTTTTACACACTAAGAGAACTAACAAAGTGGAATGAAAAAAAAAACACAAACACAAAAAAGCTATAAAGCCTAAAAGATGCCAACAGCAGAGTAAGTGAAATCATTTATTTTTTCTTTGTTGAAAATAATTTAGGAACTATATTTAACGTAAACAGCAGCAGAAGAGAAACGTAAAGAAAAGCTTGTGCAAGCAAAATTTACGCTGCCTTTCAAAAAAAAAAAAACCACAAACTTCATACACGCTTTCTTGCCTTAGCACAGGCTGAAATGGGCTAAAGCCCAACAGGCGAGTGGAGTAGAGCAGAGGAAAAGCAAACTAAAATAAAAAAAGAAATTTGAAAATTTTGCCGTTTAAGCTTTAAATAATACTTACTACTTTTTATAGAGAATGAAATAAATATAAGAAAAGAAAATATTTCTTTTGTTTCATAATGTGTGCATGTATGTATATATATAAGTATGTGTGGGTAATTGTTTTTTGAATAGGTTGGTGTGTTTGTTTTTTTTGTGCTGTACATACATTACAACCTCGAAATTTATGAAGTGGAAAATTATGTTGTGGTTTCTAAAAAAGAAAAATTATTACAAAACAAAAGAGCAACAATTAAATTAAGTAGAAGAAAAATTATTTTATGCAGGCTTGCTTAACAACACATGCGGTAAATATTTAATTAATTTTTAATGGATGTAAATCTCAAAGGCTCAGCATTTTGAGAAATCTTTTTAATCATCTTTTCTTTTAAGATAAAAGCGGTAAAACAAATTGAGGTGTATTTTTATGTATTTTTTTTATTTGTTTCGCAAGTCATACATATTAAAAAATTGGCATTTGGTTGTTTGGTGTAAAAAATAAAAGAAATTCAATATTATTGGCAGCTTTTTAATATTCTTTAGGACCTAGACAATGAGAATAGTCTACCAATAGCAGCATTTGCGGAGCAAAAAAAAAATTGTTCGGGAGGAGTATTTGGGATAATCTTGTTTGATTTATTCACCCTTATCGGGTATAAAAGTTCACGTGAAATGTGTTCCCTTTCCCTAAAATTGTGATCGCCAATGTTTGCGTTGTTGTTGTGTCAGTATACTATTTTCTACTTTTGTTCACCATTTTTTGTTCACGGGAAATATTTCACGTGAACAATATGTTCGCCTTTTATGCCCGATAAGGGTGATTTTTTATTTATTTACATTTTTGAGTTTTACTTTTTCAGATATTTTTCAAATAATTAATTTGAATACAAAATACAGAACAGCTGTTGTACTAGCAATAATGCTAGGAACACAACTGGGACGAACGACGAATTTCGTCCATGTCGACGAATTCGTCGATAAGAGTTCGCTGCGTAAATTCATCGTGTGAAGCACAACAACGACGAATTTACTCAGCGAATTTCTCTCTTATATTTGATAAAGTTAGTTATTGTATGTGCAAAGACAGAGAGAGAGAGAGAAAAATGGTTTTTTCGTCATTCGCCGGCGTAAGAAATAGAAATAAATCTATTGCTACTTTCGCCACGTATGACGAATTTCGCCCTACGCTATGATTGTGTGCATTTTCATATACACCAATTTGTTTTATTTTTGACGACGAATATTCGCGACCAAAAGTTCGTCGTTCGTCGCATTTGTGTTCCTAGCAATAAGTTGTAAGAATTTTTTGTCTCTCAGTTTTTTTCTCTCGCTCTCGCCTTGCAAACGTAACAAATTCATAATAATTTTTTGTAAATCAATAAACCTGAATTATCAGTGTTGCCATGTTTCATTTTCAGCTGTTTTGATAAGTTTAGTGAATATAAAAATTTTTTAAAACGAAATAATCTAAAGATAAAAATATTGTTAAAAAATATGAAGCCATCCTTAAAAACAAATACTGAAATGTTTAAAATAACCAGCGTTTGAAAGTGCTTACATTTTGTTTTATTTCATTCGCTTTGACTGT
Source organism: Nowickia ferox (assembly GCA_936439885.1). Lineage (NCBI taxonomy): Eukaryota > Metazoa > Arthropoda > Insecta > Diptera > Tachinidae > Nowickia > Nowickia ferox. The sequence continues at coordinate 108,587,405 of OW387026.1, read as the reverse complement.
GCTGTGGCTGCCAAAAATTTCAAAGCCGATAGCTAAACGTAAAAACGAACGAAATATTGTAAAAAAATGCAACTTAACTGCCGCTATGCTGTAAAGATCTTCGCAGTTAAAGCCGAAGCAACAGCAATAGAATATGAATTTCGACTGTTGCTTTGACTGTGTTAAAAAAAGAAGTACAACAATATGAATTTTATATTTAAGGTATTTATTCAGTATTACTGACATTTGTTTAATGCAAATATAAATTAAACAAAAGATAATTCAATACATAGTTTCGCCAATTAAAGCATACAAAGGGCCACGAACATTTGAGACTGTGCTTTGACTGAAACTGTTGTTGGAAATTTCGAAGTTAAAGCAACAGCACAGCCAACTGAAACTCGTAATGCAGCAAAGCACAGCTACAAAAGTTTAAGCAAATAAATTAATTTTTCGCAGCTTATGCCTTTTTGCTGGCAGTTTATCAAACACTAGAAATAACAATGAAAAATTTCGTTGATTCAAATGTAAAAATTTATTGTCTGACTGCAATTGCTTGCTTTCATTCAGTGTTCTGTGAAGAAACAAATAAGTTTGACACATATTTTCGTTGTGACTATTTTCCATTACTAATGCGATATATCCCTTTAATTGTTCTTATGAAATATATAAAACTAAAGTTTTGCTTTCTTGGCAAGGAATTGAAAATAACAAATTAATTTTTATGCCAAAGAATTACAATAATTCCGAGCGTAATAGTTTAGTGTGTCCATGAAAAAATGTTGTAGAAACACAAAGAAAACAAAAAAAGCAAACAATTGCTTTAAATGTCTTCATAAATAATGACAATTTAATTTGATGAAAAAGACTTATGGCAGAATGGATTTCTTTCACATGCTTTCACAGTTCTAGCTGCTAGTTTTTCTTTTTGGCAAATAACTAAAACAAAACGATTAAAAGGAATGTAATATTCGTCTGCCTTAAAATAAGATGTTGTAAATTTTAACGGTTGCAATTTGCTGCAGGAAATTTATATTTCTTCTTAAAAGCTTAAACGGATTGCTTGATTGTAGACGGTGTTGGAAAATTCAAATTAATTTTTGCACTTTTGCCACAGTCTTAGGGAATTACAAAAGAATAAATTTTTTAGCTTAAAAAATGTCAAAGAAATAAAGTACGAAAGGAACTATGAAAAATTATAAAAAAATACTCTCTGCCAACAAGAAAACTAAAACTTAAGAAACTTATAAGTCCTGGGAAATTACAAAAAAAACTAAAATAATTATTAAGCATCATTATTTAAGAAAAACCCTAAATGTTCTGAGACATTTTGCTGGCAAAGACAACAGCAGCAGCACAGAGGCCGACTAAGGACTCGTGCTAACCAAATGCACACTTAAGTCGACTAATTTATAAGATACGCACAAAACAATTTAGCCAGTAAGCAACTGACTGAATTTTGTAGCGCTCGTTTTAGCATTTAGTGAGTAAAAGCTCTAAAGCTCTTAAATAATTTTCACTGATGCGCCGCAGCCTAAATGAAAACAGAATAAAACACTTTATAACACTTTTAAAACTCTCATGGGCGTTGTGTTACTTTCTGGACACCTTTTAGCTTATGGACGGAGGAGCATTGCATAGATCTTTCATTACAAGAAGACGCATGCATATTCATGAATAAATATCTATGAAATTATTTTAAAAAATAAATGGAATAAAGAAATTATAATAAGAAAATGCTAAAACAAAAACAAGGACCAAAAACAGAGCAAATAAATCCTTTCTTATGGCAAAAATTCAAATTAACTTTTCATCTCATTTTAACAGCTTCTTAAGACTCTTCTTACAGTATCCGCTATTAATGTCTGTCAGCCCGTCTTTGATTTCAATTGAAATGAATATATGCGTGTGTGTGTGTGTGTGTGTGAGTGTGCATGGGTATTTGTGTGTGTGATGTGTGCTCGTCAGGCAACTTAGATGAGTGTGTTTGTGCTTTTGTGTGCGTTGGTATAAACTCCTAATTTATTTGTCTTTTTGACGTAGCAAAAAGATTGTAATTTAAGTTATAATGAGGAGGAGACGCTAATATTTTTAAGTAAGAGAAAGCAAACACAAACACAAACACAAACGGAAACAAGAAAATATCAAGTTGTGCAAGTGAAAAACTCAATGGTGTTGAAGAGGCTGATGATCATGATGATGATGATGACATTTTATATTGTCATTTTCTAACAGACTCAGATGTACAGATAAAAACAAACAGATACTACAGCCAGAGAGACGGACAGACGGACAGACAGACATGTAGTCATTGCCAAAGTGTAAAATTAATTGATTTGTGTTCGCTTTGATATCAAGACATACAAGATGATGTTGAGGAAAGTGCTGATGATGAAATCGACAAAAACAACTACAAATTGCAAATAAAAAAAAAATAAAAATTAAAAAAAAAATAGAAAAATAAACCAACGGAGAAGTACTGACAGAATGAGTTTGAAAATTAAATTAAACAGAGCGTGTCTAAGATTTTATGTTCAAGATTTTTTATGACCTCACATAAATATTAATGCAATTTTCAATAAATTCCTTTTATATTTGGTTCATTTTGTTCTAGGGTTTGTTTTCTTTTGTGATTTTTTGTTTGTTTTTTTTTGAAATATTAACAGAAAAAAGTTGTTGAATTAATTTTGCAAAAAGTTATGGCAGCGTACGTACGTACGCGCTCTTCAAAGCAAAGCCATGAATAAGCCACGAGTAGCAAATGAGTTGAGGGGAATATATATCGCCTGCTATAAGTGCGCTAACGCAAACTACACACAGCAGTGTAAAGCGTATATTTTTCAAATCTATCTGTAAGCAATTTCCTTTTTCAATTTTCTTTTATAAAATAAGTATTTCCCTTCGTTTTTTCTTATACTCGTACATATATTTAAAAAAAAAGACTTAAATGATTATGCTTATGAATAGTAAAGCAGTACATGTATATTTTTTTAATATCGTTCAGCTTGTTATAGAAATTTCATTAAAGTGTACCACCGTTTATTGAATGTATTGGGTTGATCACATCTGGAGTGGCTTCGGTTTCGGCCACAAATTGTTAATTAACCAATGATCGTTGTTTGTCTTGTATTTTGCGGAATTTTTATATAAAATCTTTTCTTAAGAGTACAATTTTGATATTTTTTCATGACTGGCACTAAGTTCAGCCTGTATTTAACGATCCCACAAGAATTATGAGTAAAAAATGTGGAATTGCAGCTTGTTAAACTTCTAAAGTAACTTTGTTAAACTACGATTATTTTTCATTTGTTATTTCAAGAGCTCAAAGTGTTTGTCAATTTTTGTGGGAGTGTTATAGGTAAAAGAACATATAATATCGTACAACGTTTATAAGAATCTATATCTTCTATAAGTAGAAGCACATTAAGTTTTAATGGACGTGACCCTGCCTTCATTTTTCAGCATAAAATTATGTAGTTTTAAGAGTTTAAAACTTGTGCCAGAGTTCCCTAGCTTTCTAATAAGCAAAACTACTTTAAATCGAAGTAAAAAAAAATTTATGGGCATGGTCCCGCCCATTTTTTAGATGCAATAATATGTCGCTTTAAGAGCTAAAGGTTTGCCCTAAGGTTTGTTAGCATCGTGTTAGCAAAAGCACGTGAAATATTCTTTAAATTTTTAAAGGGTGTGACCCCGCCCACTTTTTTAAGCATACCATAATGTGATCTAAGGAGTTTAAAATATTTGCCAAGTTTCGTGATAGTCGGATGAGTAAAAGTACATAGAATATAATACAAAAATTTAATGGGCATGTGCCCGCCCACTTTTTTTAAATGGTAACTTAAGTCACTTTTAGAGTTAAAGCATATACATACATGCTAAGTTTCGTAAGAATCGTTTGAGTAGAAGCACATGAAATATAATATTTAATTTAGGAAATTGGGCGTAGCCCCGCCCACTTTTTCAAGCTTTAAATCGCATAATTGTAAGGCCTCAAGATGTGTGCCAGGTTTGGGGAATATAGCATAAGTAAAAGTACATAGAATAAAGGTAAAAAATACTTTTTTAAGCTCCAGATAGCGTCATCAGCGTCATTAGCTCGAGAAAACGTACATTAAATTGAAGTAAAAACAATAATGGGAATGGTCCCATGCATATTTTGGTAATGGTACAAAATAGAAGATCTGTACTCTCAGATAAATTTTTTTTAAATCGTTCTAAAAATTATAGAGTTATGAAGCAACACACACACACACAAAATACAGCCTCTCGATTCGGCTCCTCCTACTCTTTTGTAGTCTGTTAAAATTCTCTTAACCGAATAATTTTTTTTTGTGCAACTGAACTCAATAATATTAAAACTGTTTCTTGTTGTGAATTTAATACGCAAAGTTCGGCTTTGGTTCGGTCCAACTTAAAATATTTATCCGAACTCCTGCTTTTGAAATGGGTTAAAAAATTACATTGTTCGGATACTAACTAGAGTTAAACTATATATTCTTATATATTCAATATATATACTATATACACATTTAGGAAATTCGGTGTGTGTCTTAACACACAATCTCAGAGTAAGAAAATTATGAGGATTCAGGCTTATTATTAATTACACTTCTATTAGATTTTAATATTTTTATCTTTATATATCTACTGAATCGATTCCTACGATACTTTGTAAACATGCGATTATTAAAATCTTCCAATGGCAAGATTTCGAAGTCAGAAAAGTGGGCGGGTCAAACAACTAACTTTTAAAATTTGCTGCAAGCGCAATGGAAAACCTTGAAAAAATTACTGCAGTTTGTTTTATATAAAATTGATGAACCAACCAAATAGTGCGAAAAAAATTTTATGCTTAAATTTTTTTTATTATTTTTTTAATTACTTATTATTCTTCAAATTTACTTAATTTTGAGCTGCAACTTTCAGATGCTTTGAGTTAGTCGAATAATCATGCTTCGCTTTTGGACTATTAATTGTTTTGTTGTTGTTCCTGTTGTTGAATTTTTAAAAATATGGCACTAAGTTCTTAATTTTACGGCCTGCTGTCAAAAATAAACGGGTATGTTCTATATTCCACGCGGAATTAAAACTTTCAAAATGATCGTTATAAATACAAATTTACAACAACAATTCTATGGCCATTCCCCTCTTTGTAATGTCATGTGGAATACGGAACATACACGATAATGAAATACAATTCCCTGGAAACTTTCTCTCCTATTTTAAAAAATCACTTAGAAACTTTCAGGTAAACTAAACAACTGGAAACAAAATAGCTGACTTCGAAAATTCGAAATCCTCTCTCACTAGTTACTTCTCTCGCCATCTGTTTGGGATAGGAGGATTTTTTCTGGAAAAAATTGGTCTCCTAGAAATTATCTCCTGGGGAATATTCAGAATAAGGCTGTTAAGTATTTGCATAAGTATTTACTTTACTTAAGCAAATATTATCAAAAAATATTCGGTTGCACTTTGCAATATCTCAGTTTGTTGAAAATTTCCATTCCATATTCTGCATCGTCTAATAAAATTCCCTGCTTTTCCTACTTATAACAGTTTTTAAAGTTAATAGTTTCTTGGAAAATAATTTCCGTTTTTCAGCTTTGCTTTTTGTTTTTTTTGTTGTTGTAATATTGCTTAGCGTTTTAATGCTCTTGTGTTGCTGTGCGTGTGTGCTCTCTTCTCCCTTGCCTTGCTATTTAATTCTATTTTTAAGTTTACCTTTGCTGTTGTTTAAGATGCAGAGAAGAGATTTTTATTTATGTAATAACAAGCAGCATACTGATGCATGTTATTTATTTTGATGTCTTCGATAGTATGTACGAGTATGTGCAGAGTTACGTTGCATTTGTGTAAAAAATACACCATTTTATCCTTTTTTTCTATAAATAAAATTCAAATTCATATTTTCTATTTTCCTTCGTTTATTAAATTTGTTGTTGTAGTTGTAGTTTGTTTAAACTATTTACCATTAAATATTTATACTTGTAAAAGTATTTTCTTCTTGAATGTTGCATAAGCATAAATAGTTAAAAAGTAATCAATATTAAAATGCAATTGCAATTTAAAAAATTTAAAAATATAATTAAATTAAAAAAAAAAATGTTAGTTTAGCAGATAATATAACAAATATTTAGTTTAATAGAAAGTTATTGGCTATTCCATTGTCATTAGAATGAAATGAGAAATTTTATTTATTATTTCTTTAACGAAGATATATATTAACACGTACTCGTATATTGTACACATGAATGTAACAAATATTTTTTTAAATCACTTTTGTGTTTAAGATTTCTTTTAAAGTACTTAAAAATATTTTTTGCACAAAACATACAATCAGAATTCACTTATCATGCACTTAACGTATTTTAGCTGCTTATTATCAGGGCTTCAAATTCAATGGCAGTGCATGTCTTTTCTGCAGCTGTTTGTAAGAATTCCACACGAAGGGTTCCGTACAGTCGCTGCATCTGTACATACATATGTAATACTGTATAATCGAATATCTTACTTTTTTCAAAAATTTAAGCACAGCTTTTGGTGATTTTTTTTAGTTTTGGCGCTTGTTTCGTTTTTGGAATTTTTTCGGTTTTTAGCGTTTTCTTAGTTTTGGCGTTTTTTTTTTTGGCGATTTTTTCGGTTTTTGGGGATTTATTTTAGTTTTAGCGATTTTTTTAGTGTTTTGGGATTTTTAGGTTTTTGGCGTTTTTTTAAGTTTTTGGCGATTTTTTCGGTTCTTGGCGATTTATGTTAGTTTTACCGATTTTTGAGTTTTGTCGCTATTATTCGGTTTCGCGATTTTTTCGGTTTTTGGCATTTTTTTTTATTTTGGGATTTTTAAGTTTTAGCGTTTTTGCAAATATCAAGTGTTTGCCTCTTACGGTTTCCAATATGCAGCAAGTTGTCAAAATTACATGAACTGATAGAATACCCTTTAATTTAGATTTTTAAAATTTCAGTGTTAATTGTTGTTGTAGTCTGCATAGAAATACACTAACTTTGAAAATTTCAAGTGTGTATATGTACATTACATTAGGATTTCAACATTTTTCGTTGCTCCCTTTAGAACTCCCTTTAGTTTTAAACTGTCATATATTTGTTGTTGTAGCCGCCAAATGTTTTACATATTTTGTGAAAATTTTAGGCCCATAGCTCTTACGGTTCTCGAGAAAACAGCCTGTGACGGACAGATGGATAGACGGACATCGTAGCGAAAACAAAAGGGTTCCTTTTCACCTTTGATGTACGGAATCCTAAAAACTAAAATCACAAGCTCAAATTCATTTAGATTTTTTTTATTCTTCTTTGTGCTTTTCCCTTATTTTGATATTTTTTATGCAGAGATACCAAATGATATAGAATTATATGCTGAGAAAAAACAGCTGTACACTATCGTAAAGAAGATATTACAGATTGACATTATCGTTGCTACAAACTAATAAATATATCGATAAACATTAACAGTCTTCTTCATAAAAATTATTAAGGCTTTATGAAGGGTTAATAAGAAAAATTTTTTATGAAAATATGTTTTAAAAACCCTTGAAAAAGCCTTAATAATGTTTATAAATATTTTATTTTCGGTTCGCAAAAACTTTTTGAATCGAGGTACTGATTTTTTGTTGTTGTAATTATGCAAATTCATTTACTTTTCTGAAGGATGTTAAAAAATGTATAAACAAGTTTTCATGTATTTAGAGCATTTTTGTTCCTAAATTTTAATTTTATAAGTACTTGAGCTGCTGCAAAGAGTTTCTATCGAAATTCTGATTCCAAAAAGTTAAGCCAATATGTTTTAAATTATCGCAAATGATAACGTCTTTGTTTTGGTATTTTTAGAAATATCAACATCTATTATTACAATGCCTTAACTAACCATCGTCTAAGTCTTCGCACACACTCATAATATGTGCTACTAGTATATGCATGGACAAACAAACATACACAAATGTACAATTTGATATGAACACTTAAGGCTGTTAAAAATATCACTGTCAACAAATCTCAAACAAAAACAAATATATACTTTTAACGAACCAACCAACTACAGTTACTTAGACTTTTGTATAAACTTAAACTTGCAATTTATATACGACCAATAAGTGGAAACACATTCAAGCACACAAGCTAAGATAAAAACACAATCGTATGTGTATGTGTGTGGGAGTGTGTGTAATATCCCTCTAGTCAGCCTAGAACCATATGCCTCTATGTCAACACTATTTTCTCTAGCGACAATTGCACTAGTGGAAATGTCAACAGCTTTCCTTTTATGCGCGAGTAGAGATACTTTAGAGTCAACAGTTCTAGATTATTTCTGCTGACATTGTCAATGAACGCGTCAATAGTTTGTTTTTCTTTTTTTATTATGCTATGCAATAATGTTAAAAAAATACATACATATGTATGTATTTAAGTTTGTTGCCCCAACACTTTTAAAATTGTAGACGAGGGTCACTAAAATGTACTAGTGAATCATTGGTTGAAATGTCTGCATATGGTCCCAAAAAAAAACTACTTAGCCAGTAGTGCTACAGTCTAGTGGTGGATTTTCAATGACAAGCTAATGTTAAATGTCAATAGGCGATTACATTGGCCGGGGTACACCTGGTCAGTAGTACTACTGACAATGTCACTAGTAAATCGCTACATTGTCACTATTTGCATTTTCTGCAGGGATATTACAAGACACAAGAAGTATGCATCACTTTTAAACAAAATAAGAAAGAGAAGAAAAAAAAAACAAACAAAAATACAAGCAGACGACCGAAGTACCAAAATATGCACATATTTATACTTTACGCTGATTTACTTCAATAACATCATAACTCGATTAATTAGATTTTTGAGTTAGTTATAAAGAATTACTGCCTTATTCATAAAAAATATTTCAAGTTTATTAAGCTCTTATTTGAAATATTTCTATGGGAAATTTGTCAAATAAACCTGTAATAAACATAAAATATTTTTTATGAATTAGACCGTTAGTGTGCATATCGTTATCCATATTGAGAGAAAATTACATACAAATATCTTGTATATTCAAAAATAAAAAAAACATTCCGTTGTGTGTAAATTGAAAACGTTCAGCTCGTTTTCTAACAAACTAGTTTTTATTTGAGTTATGATGTTGTTCAAGTAAATGAGCGATATGTATGTATGTATGTATAGATAAATGGCTGATATTACTTAACCCGCAAAAGTATGCTACACTTATCTTATACAAATGGTATATACTCATACATAGATGTGATATTTTAGTTGCACATGTGTTAGTCAGCGTATTCATTCATGTCGCTGTGTTTTTGCGTTCAAGTATTTTCGGTTGTTCAGTTTTAAGATATGACCACTTGAAACATGATTGCATTTGAAATAGAGAAGTACAAATAAATAAAATGAAATATAACTGATATCTAAATATTATTATGAAGAGCTCTAATATGTTAGTGGCAGGTTTAGTACAAACGACTTAAAGGAGGAAAGGATTATAGCACAAAAAAATTTTTTTTTCATTTTATTTGAAGTTGTTAATACATACATGGAGTTTAAAATAAATTTCATTTGAATTTATTGAAAATTTTTAACAAAATTAAATAGCACATTTGTACTAAAAGACAAGAGGGAAATGGAAAGATGAAATATTTTTTTTCAAGAACATGAAATATTTTGTGTATAAATAAAATCTTGTAAAAATTGTATAACTAAGATATTTGGTTGGATATATGTATGTATGTATGCAGTAGAAATATGTATACAGTGATATATTTTTTGTTTGTATAATATCTATAAATATATGCTTGTGTTATGTTTGTTCGTTTGCTGAAGTCGGTATTTTCCTTGGGGATTATTTTGAGTGCAGTAATATTCTTCCCACGGGGCTTAGGCTATCGTCTCACACACTGATTCTTTCTATAAAAAAGTGTACATTGACACTTTTCTCTACGAAAATTACGCTGTGACCCAGTAAACTTTTCTATAAGAAAAGTGTGCTGTGACACAGTAAACTTTTCTATAAGAAAAGTGTGCTGTGACACAGTAAACTTTTCTATAAGAAAAGTGTGCTATGTCACAGTATAAACTTTTTTATAAGAAAAGTGTGCTGTGACACAGTAAACTTTTCTATAAGAAAAGTGTGCTGTGACACAGTAAACTTTTCTATAAGAAAAGCGTGCTGTGACACAGTAAACTTTTCTATAAGAAAAATGTGCTGTGACACAGTAAACTTTTCTATAAGAAAAGTGTGCTGTGACACAGTAAACTTTTCTATAAGAAAAGTGTGCTTTGACACAGTAAACTTTTCTATAAGAAAAGTGTGCTGTGACACAGTAAACTTTTCTATAAGAAAAATGTGCTGTGACACAGTAAACTTTTCTATAAGAAAAGTGTGCTGTGACACAGTAAACTTTTCTATAAGAAAAATGTGCTGTGACACAGTAAACTTTTCTATAAGAAAAGTGTGCTGTGACACAGTAAACTTTTCTATAAGAAAAGTGTGCTGTGACACAGTAAACTTTTCTATAAGAAAAGTGTGCTGTGACACAGTAAACTTTTCTATAAGAAAAGTGTGCTGTGGCACAGTAAACTTTTCTATAAGAAAAGTGTGCTGTGGCACAGTAAACTTTTATATCAGAAAAGTGTGCTGTGGCACAGTAAACTTTTCTATAAGAAAAGTGTGCTGTGAAACAGTAAACTTTTCTATAAGAAAAGTGTGCTGTGGCACAGTAAACTTTTATATCAGAAAAGTGTACTGTGACACAGCAAACTTTTCTATACATACATCAACGGACACCACGCTCAGTGGACCAAATATAAAGAACGCTGATGCTGAAGATGTTGCGACCTTCGAAAACAGCTGGTTGTTCCGTTTTGCGATGTGTTTGTCAGAATATTGACAATTAACTTTGGTATTGTTTCTTCATTAATAATTATCACATGTAGTTTGGCTTACAGTGCGATACGAACCTTAGCCTAATCAAATCATAAATATAGAAACAAATATAGTTTGAACCATAATAATTAAAATAACTAAGGTTTCAATGCTTTTTTCTAAGTAATGTTAGCCAGTTGCACATCGTTTTTCAGTTAAGTTATGAAATAGAAGATACAAGAGCTAGAAATCAATTGTGAGGAAGTGTATTCATATGTTTGACTGCTTAAGATTTCATATTTGGGGGATTCGCAAGGCGTTTTTTTTTTTTCATTACTGATCTAAAGGGCACACCAAAGTGTAAGCTCATACACATTATTTTTTCTTTCTTTCAGACAAGCTTAAGACTTTGCAAACTAAACTTTGCGTGTGTAAAAAAGGGCAATTTCATACTTAAGCTTTCAAATTGTATTATTTTTTCCTTGCTTTACTCAAATCAGACGCTAGAATAGAACCTTTTACTGTAGAGCGTAATTAAACAGAAAAACCACATCAAGGAAAAAACCTTAATTTTCTTCAATTAAACTTATAAATTTACATAAAATTAAAAAAATGCACGCATACACACACACAGAAAAAAGGAAAGCAAATGCTTAAGAGAGCCCAAAAATCTCAACTAATGATGCAGCAATAATGTGGCAATTAAAAATGCCAGCAACAGGCTCTTAAAATCTACTTGAAATATTATTTACGTTCAAGTACGTACAATATTATCGAGGCTGTTTCTTCCTGTTTACTTTTGCTTTACTTAAAAGCCCAACATCATCACTAAGAGTTTATTGCCATTGAGCTGGAAAAGGAAGAAAAAATTAAGTATAAACGAACTATTTCCTCAAATTTTTTTTCGTTGCAGCAGCACTTGAAAGATGAAAGAAGGCAAAAAGCAGCAAGTAACCGCTTTTTAAAAGCCGCATCAAAAAGCATACAAAAACAGTTTTAATTAGAAAGGAGCTAGACGAATGGCAAACGCTGCGCATAGCAAAAGTGCCACGTATCATTATTATTATTATTTTTAATTTTATTAATTGCTGATGCTGTCTTAGTTGTAGGCAGAAATTTTGATGTAACAAAAAAGTTCCTTTGAAAAATCAAGTGAATTGTGAATGTGATGTGATGCAGTGAAAAATTGTTTTTGCTTAATATGCCTGCCTCCTTCGGCTGCTTTGATTACAATCAATAGTTATTAAAAATATATACGTATGCATGTGTGTGTGTACATCATTTTAAATTCATTGTGCGAGCAAGTATTTTATGCGGCTGTATTAGTGCGTTATTTAATTAAAATTAATTTAAAATTTCAATTTAACAGCATTATTAGCAATATTAAAACAGTAACTAATTAACTTATGAATCCTGTTCATAAATGACAAATTTTGTTGTTTAAAGTGAAAAATAATTGCCTGCTACTGGTCGCAGAGTGTCATAACTGAAGTAAAAAAAATGCTTTTGATATAATATTTCAATGAAATGAAAATCCTATCATACTTAGCGGAAATATTTTATGTCTTTTAGCAACTTATACATACAGACATACATACATACATAACACCGCGTTACAAAAACGAGCTTTTTTTCTGTCCTATGAACCAAATATACTTTTTCGGAAAGGGGAGAAACAATAAAAATACACGTGTATAGGCGATTTTCATGTACACGTCAGAATTTTTTTTTTTGTATAAAATATAAAGCTCGTAGTGTCCGTCTGTCTGAAAAACTTTGGATGAGGGTTAAAAACCCTTTTTCCGTGATCCAATCGAGCTGAGTTTTTGCAGGCAGACTCGTGGAAATGTCTGTATCATGTCAAATTTAAAAAAAAATTGATTTTTATCAATTCTCAGATTTTTTTGAATTTTTTCGAAAAATTTGTTATCGGTTTTTTTGTAACGGTTTCAGCTCCTTAAAAAACCGATCTTTTAATTAATTTTGTTATATTAACATTGAAAATTGTTACATTAAAAATTTTAATGCTTTTAAAGAAACTTCGGCCTTTTATTCTTGCGTTTGTAAGCATTTGTGTCACCATCGCGACAAATAGACCAACAGTATTCGCCAAGCATATGCGTAATATCTTGTCCTTTAAAGCGCTTTTCAATAGCCGCAATGTCCTGATGGAACCTTTTGCCATGCTCATCGCTACAAGCTCCTAAATCATCAGGGAAAAAATCTAAATGATTGTGAAGGAAATGGATCTTTAGCGACATTATTATGCCCATTTCGCCATATGCCGAAATCATTTCTGCGACAATATTTTTATAATTGGCAGCTCGTTTGTTGCCAAGAAACTGCTCAATAACGGCAACTGTGCCTTTCCATGCATGTTGTTCGATAGCATTCAATTTAGATGAAAATTCATAACTTGCAACTATTTTTTTTTATCTGCGGACCATTGAAAACACCTTAAATCATACACATCATTAAAAGAAAAAAATTTACTGAATGACTTCTTAAAAAGTACCTGCATGAATCTTTGCGCCGCTCAATTTTGGAAAAATTTTGCTCAAACTTGCAATCGCCTCGCCCTCACGATCCAAAAATCTGAGAATTGATAAAAATATTTTTTTTTTTTAAATTTGACATGATACAGACATTTCTACGAGTCTGCCTGCAAAAACTCAGCTCGATTGGATCACTGAAAAAGGGTTAAAAACTTATCCAAAGTTTTTCAGACAGACGGACACTATGAGCTTTATATTTTATAAAAAAAAAAATTCTGACGTGTACATGAAAATCGCCAATACACGTGTATTTTTATTTTTTCTCCCCTTTCCGAAAAAGTATATTTGGTTCATAGGACAGAATGTGTGTAACGCGGTGTAATATGTATGCATATATTATATGCTTAATATTACAAAATGTTTTAAAATATATACGAAATGAACAGCGAAAAATACAATTATATGCGAAGGAGGCAACCAGTATCCAAAACTATATTTTTAGTACTCTAAACACAATTGAAGGATACACAAGGTCTTGTTTTATTTTCACAAGTTTCAAAAATTTTTGATTAAAATCAAAAACAATTACATACATACATATATTTAAATAATTCAAAACAATTGCAATATTATGTCTTAATATTGCAACGTTTCAATTTTAAATACTTTAATATGGTCTGGCAAGTTTGAAATAGGCTCTAAGATTTGAAACTTTCTTTATTATTTTGCAATAAAAATATTTTTAAGCACTAATTTAATTTACATATTTTGCTATATTGTCAACACTGTTTTTATTAGTAGCAATCAAAAATAGAAATAGTTTAAGTTAACTACAACGATAAATGTAGCACGGACAACAACCTGCACCCTGTTTCCTTGCTGTCTTTAAAGCAATAATTTTCATATAAACAACCCTACAAGAATACGAGTAGTATTAGTCAATTGACCGGTCATTTTAATCGGAAGTCATGCAGGATATATTCATCATTGCGTAGAACAAAGTTTCTATCACATTATTAAGGGCAAAATGAAAAATGTGATGGAAACCTTTGTGTACGTGTGATGTTCCATCTCACTCTAACTACTATATAGTCGCACTGCTTATTACTAATCAATGATAGCATAAATATTAGTCAAGTTTGATTAATCATAAGGGACCAATATATATACTGACAATTAATAAAATTTTTATTATTTTAATTGCTTTTTTTTATTATAAAGTCGCTTAAAAATATAAAAGTAAATAAAATATTTCAAATCAAATATATAATTCAGAAAAAAACAGAATAACCTAGGCGGTATCTAGCCCTCTTCACACCTTTTCACGTTCAACGCATCTTGATTTTTACAAATATTTAAAATTTTGACAAGCAATATATATTAAATAAAATTTTGTAAATTATTTTATTCACTATTGTTTTTACTTATCTTTTTTAGCACTTATAAATTTAATTTTTACAGACAGACTGAATTGAATTTTTTTTAAATAAAACTCGATGTTTGAAAAGTTTTTGTACGGATGTTCCACTCTAATATATATGCTAGAGTAGAGCAACTATAATTAATAAATAAATCCATCATCACTTCCGATCAAGTGACTAGTCAATTGACTGTCACTATTGATTTCAATGTAAAATTGTTGCATATCTGTTAGTGAAGAAATTTTGTTTGTGCTAGTGTCAGTCATTCATTTCTTGTAGGGAGATGTGTGTTTTATCCTTGAAATTTTGAAGTCTGTAGTTTGCTGTGGTGAATGTGTTTAATGATTAAGAAAGTATGAAATGTCGAAGCGAATTCATACATGCCTTTTTGAGTCGTAAGTTATTGTCGTCTATTAGTTTCCAAACTTCAAAAAGGAGTTCTATCCATACAGTGCATGCAATAAATTACGGCCTTCTAGAATTTTTTAACATAACTTTTTATGAAGTCGATTATATAAATTCAGAGAGAGAGAGATACTTTACAAGCAATAAATATAACGTTGCTTAAGAATTCACTTCCTTAATATTTTTTCTGTGAATTTTTAAGTGTTACTTTAAGACATGTTGGTTTTGCATATTTGCAATTTCATTTATTGCCTCTGTCATCTCAGCATTTATCACAAAAAACAAAAAAAAACAAAAAAAAAAAAAATGGCAAACATACTTAACATTTTTATAAGTTTTTGGCAAAAGTCTACTTAAATGCTTGTTAAGAAGCGCTGTACAATTACACCAAAATGATTAATGAGAAACCATGAAAATGCAAAAATATTATAAACATCCTTTAATGCGGAAAAATAACTCAGCAATTTCCCAAGTTCTTAACAATTTGTTGTTCTTTTCTTTTATGTTTTATTTGGGCCGGCTTATGCAAACAGAAGTATGTATCTTAAAGGTGCTGTAGAGCTTTTAGCTACGTTTGCGATAATGCGGTTAAACCACATATCAGCAAAAATAATAAAATAACTTGGCCGTCTGGGTGCTGCAGTTGTTCGTTCGCTCTCTACTAGTGTAAAAATTTTGCATGTATATACAAAAATAAATATTTTGTGGTTTAAATACATATTTTTTTGAAACCAAAAGTAAAACAGCATGAATAAAGAGGCATAAGGAGAGCAACAAAACAAAAATAATTCTTTACTAAACATGTACTATAGTGTAGCAAGGTCTATAGTGAGTTCAGCAAATTATTTAAATTTGTCGGGACATAAATGTCAGCGTCTGTGGGCCTGTACTAAATATTTGATAGGAAAATATTCATAAAATTTATGAATAGATATTTAAAAAATTTCAATTGCAATTATTTCTTTATTTAAATTAATTGCTCTTATTAACACTTCTCGTATCATCAAACTACTTCCACACTTATAATTTATTTCAAGCCATGCTCATGGTCTCATATAAGTATTTTCGTATATTTTCCGCTAGTGCGGTTGCCCAGCAAAAATTACTGCTTCCCAAAAGCATTTTTGTAAGGGATACTATGTTACAGAATCACTTGCTGTTGCGCATGAATAAGGTATATTTTTTTCGTGATGAGCCAGCTAGAAGCAATATATTCAGCTTCCAAAAAGCCATGAATTTTTCGCCTTACTAAAGTGCTTCACAGAAGTAATACTCAGATGCAAAAGTTAATGGTTTTCCAAATTTCCTGTGATAATTTTCTGCTTTAGTAAGAATCCGCCGTACGTTAATGCTTCCCAGAAGCATTTTTCGAAGCTTTTGTTATTAAGCAAGCAATGCATTGCTTCCCTCAGTTGTTAGAGCTTCCAAATCAGATTTTTGTTTTTGCTAGGTAGTGTTACGATTAATGTGCAACTTTTTAACCGAACTACAGCATATTACTTTTGAGGAGCTGGCGAACAAAACTAGAAACGGCCTCAGTAAATGATTTTTTTTTTAAATTTTTAAATTAAAATTTTTTTTTTTCGGGCTCTCCAAGTACACATCTATGAAATCACTAAATATTTTCACTCAAACCATTTATTTTCCTTGCTAGTCTCTATCTAGGAGAGGCAACTCCTCTAAAAAACTGTAAACGGGACTAATCTGGTTTTATTCATCTTTTCTAGGCCCACTAAAGTTCTGATATCAGTTCTTTTCGAACGGAATGGAATATAAAATTCTGCAAATGTCAAACGGAATTTTTCTGGGGTGCACTTAATCAAAATGGCCAGTTCTCATCGCCTAGACGTAAGATGATCAAGTCCGCAAATGGCTTCTGCAGAATTTCCAGTGCACAGTGGGGCAGAATAAAAATATTTTGGAAATAAATCAACCATTTCTAAACGGCTAGTTCTATCGAAGTAATTTTTTTACAAGGACATAGAAAAAAATATTTCCATTTATGTTTTAAATAACAGCTGTCCGAATTGCTCTGGAACGGAGCTATGAAGTCTTAAAGCTATGAAGTCTTAAAGTACTTGGGGAATGTAAAATTCTTTACCACTTTCCATTTTTTGTTTCAATTTGGTAAAGCGTTTAAAAAAGGCTGATTTATATTAAAAATACTTTGATTTTGACCCAGTGTGCAAGAGCGCATGTCGTTATCGGTCCATATCATGCAATTATAGTCAGAAGAAGTTGATAATCATAGACTTATAGCGCTCGCCGTTGGTAGTGAAGGGCTGTGCAACCTCGTTCTCAAAGAAATATGGACCGATGACGCCTCCAACAGAAAACTCACACTAAACTGTGACTGTTTCGAAATGCGGATTGCTATCGTCCCAAATTCGCCAATTTTCTTTTGTTTGCTCACCAATTCATCACAGCAAAAAGTATTCACCAATTAATGTTTTCAATTAAGAATTTAATTGATTCAATTAAATTTTTAATTGTATGAATTAATTTGAGTGGAAAAACTTAATTGATATTATCAAATTGCTTATAGGCGAAAATTTAATTAATTTTTTAATTGATATTACAAATATTTTAATTGATATTACAAAATTAATCATTTTTCTTCTTTGTGTGATTAAAAATGATTTTTTTGATCATAGACGGCGAGTAAGTCGCCTAGGTGTTAAAAATATTGCTATGCAATCTCTACGAGATCTAATATAGATCAAACAGTCCATACGAGAGCTCTCCTAATAAAAAAAAAACAATGAGCGGGTGTTCAATAGTTTATAAAAATAGGAACATAAAATTTCAGTTACACGGGGCTTAGGAAATGAGTGTCGCTTTGTTACGAAGCTGTAAGCAAAATATCACCTTTTATTCTATTAGTATAGTAACAAAATTATTAAGTTTTTCTTTTCTCCTTAGTTAAATACCTGTCTCAGAACTACGGGACATTGAAGATTTTTTTTATTGTATGCGCTCTTTTGGTATGTCTTGCCATAAAACACTCCGATCACTACATAATAAATATTAGTAAATTAATTAATTAATTTAATATCTATCTATATTTAAGCAAAATAATTTTAAAATACTTTTAATTGAATTTATTGATTAAAAACAAAACAAAAAAAAGTATTTGCATAACAATTTATGCATCAGATATTAAAAATTTAACTGAGCAATTTATTATTTAGCAAATTTAACGCATTTGTTAAATATAAAGTTACGAGTACATTTATGCTCCTACATTCGTTTTCAACTCAACTTAGCTTGATGATTTGAGGGTCAAGTCAACTCTCACACAAACAAATATTTTTTTTTTATATTAATATTGGTGGCTATTCGGGAAAACGTGTCGAATAAATGAAACTTTATATTAAAGCAAAAACATTGCCCTATCGGAAATTAAGTTAACTTTAAACTAACTTTAAGCTAACTATTTCGCCACTAGTACTGACTGGCACTTGGATTACTTTTCAATGTAATCAACTGACTATTTTAACATTACGATGTCCTAGGCAGTAGTCAATTGTCTCACTCTGCATTACTTTCAGCTAACTTAAAGTTGGCTTTTTTAAATCACCTGGTAGTCAGTAAATTTAAAAAATTTTTCTGGGGTTCGAACATGTATTATCACACGTTGTGTACTCAACGCACTAACTACACAGCCAAGGTATCATCTAAAATAATAACAGCAAAATGTTAATATAAAACTGACACGAGTTTCAAAGTAGCTGAGAATAAATTTGTTGGCTCTCACCAAATTCGATTACGTACTCAACTTAAGAATTAATATTGGATTTGTTCTGGATGACATTGCAGTTAGCTTTTAGTCAGTCTAAGAAAAGTTAACTATAAGTTAACTTTTTTTGTAGTCAACCACACATTCTCCGACAGCGTAGTTTCAAAAATTGTTTTTGTTTACTATAAAATTCTAAACTAAAATAAACGTGAGAATTTCAACGCATTTTTCTCTCTTTTAAAAACGGTAAATTTTGTATGATAAACAAAAACAATTTTTTTACATTTATGAAGTTTTGTTTTTGTTTTAACGGAATAGACACCATTGTGAATTACAACAAATTTCTATTTGTAATTTTTGTCTCACAAGACAACTACAAGGTCAATCGTTAGTTAAATTATGAATTTAAAAGTTGGATTGACTCCCGGAATGACGAGAGGGATTTTAATGAACGGAATCAGTAATTTGAAATTTTAAAAATTTAAAGCAAATCCATTAATTTTAAATTAAGGAATACTCATGATTTGTCTGAATATATATTTTATTCCATTAGTTAGCCGGTGCGATACAAGCGGTTTGATATAACAAAATGGGATTCTTTGTTTTCAGTAGGGCGTAGATACACAAACAATTCTGCAATATTTATGTATATTGTGTATGTATGTATGTATGTATGTATGTATGCATGTATGTATGTGCTAAATATGGTTGTAGTTTCCATATTTAATTAAATATTTGCCTAATTTTAAATTTGATCATAAACAAAGTTTTAATAAATTTATAAAAATAACTATTGTACAAATAATTTTTGGTTTAATGTTTATGATTAAAATATTAATTTCACCCTGACTTTTACACCTGATATTCGAGTTTAAGATTAAAGGAATCTTGTATTGAAAAAGTTCTCTTATTTAACAATCATGTGATTATGTATACTAAATTTGTTAAACGTAGTTGCTTACATTGAGAAAAAGAACAGACATCTGTATATATAATAATAATTGTTATAAATAGGTTAAAATAAAAACAGAAGGAATTGTTTTGTAGCGTTGAATCAATCTCAGGTGTGTTTAGTTCAAACACATGCGAGCAGATATGTACTTCTAAATGGATGCTTATATTTGTATGTATTAGTTAATTTGTATTTTATAGTTGCACTTATTTATGAAAATATTTATATTTACAATTGTATTTTGCATAGTTAATAATAACTTTGGTTATCTGCATAAATATTTATTTTATTGTTTATGCAAAATTTTTACATTTTGTTTATTTTTTCCAAGTTCAGTCAAGGGCATAATGTTTTAATTTGAATACTCGTAAATGCAGATTTTAAGTTGTAAACTAGAGATGGGATCGTGAGTAGTAGTCTTTTAACTACGATCAGGCTCACGAGAAAATAAAAACAAAAATGTACTCATGCATGATCTAGTTTTTCTTAGCTCACTATCATGTATGCGTACGTGAATAGAAAAATAATTAATCACGATCATGAACATTCACGCTCACGAGTAACTCACTAAATAACTCAAAAAGAAATTGAAATTATTATGTTCTTAATATTTAATTTGATGAGAAAACCATTTCACCATTTCGTTTTCATAGACGCAAAATAAAACTGCCTGTTCCCCGTTGTTCTCTTTAGCGTCGTCCACAGAGTTGAAAGAAAATTTTTATGGCACTAATTTAGTTAACTTTAACACACACACACACACACACATATATATACCTCGTTGTTAGACATATTGATTGTATGAAAATTACTTCTCTTACATATAAAAAAAATATACATGAGCAGCCCAAATCTTCAATATATCCTCTCATATTTTTACATAATATATAAATTAGATTAAATAAATAACAAAAATTAATATATAAATAATATAGGAAAAAATTCTGATTGTCATATGCGAGTGTTAAAAAGGAGGCTAAAGGAAACTAAACAAAAAGTTTGATCTTTTAATCTTTTGCTTGTCATGTCTGAAGTATTTAACAATGAATTTACATAAACATAATTTAAATAGGATTTTAATGTAACGAAGCATAACAAAAGATAATATTTACATACATATATTAAATAATTCTATATATTTTGTTTAAAGTTATTTCACTACTGCAGTTACTCTTTTTATTAAATCAATGAAGCTTAGCAAAAAAATAATATTTATGTACATACGAGTACATACATATTTTGTTTAATTTTAAAGTTATTTCACTACTGCACTTACTCTTGTTATTAAATCAATATATTAAAAAAAAAGAAATATATAATACAGTGTCTGGTGTTATTTCAGCCCATTTAATTGAAATTATATGTAATTAAAGCTTAATGTATGACTAGATTTGCAAAAAAGAAAGAAAAAAATGCAAAAAAGTAGATAAAAATTATGTTTATATTAACATATTTTAATTTAAATTATACACACACGTATGATCAGGAATATGCATAATTTGTTTGCCTGACACAAATTTACGAAGGCGGTTCTTTAGCTTTTGGTGGCATTGAGAAGACAAGCTAAAAAGTCAAATGTAAATTTACACATACACTGATTTCCAACCTAACACCCCTGATTATAGAGTTCCATATTTAAGCATTCTGACGCCCCAGGGACAACTCTTGCAAATAACGGGTGTGACAATCCCGAAGGCAGTTGTATGGGTAATCCAGCTTTTTCAGGAATATCTTTGTCCGATTACCTTATACGCTTACATAACGTACGTTTTAAATATTCTTTGAGTATTGGCCATCATATACACATAACAAAAAATATTTTTTGTTAAACAAAATTAATTTAATGTAATTCAATAATCAGCAGCATTGCCTCCCATTCAATGCAAACTTTACCTCACTTTGAGACTTTATGGCATCGTTGGCTTGAAAAATATTTTCTTTAGCCTCTAATTCCAAAAGGCCGGTAGTCGAATCATTTAGAAAATTTATATGAAAATCACTCAACGTCGCGAATTAAACTTTCAATTTGAAAAATTTTTTGCATTCAATATTTCGCGTCCCGAACTTTTCAAACTTTAAATGAATTACAAAACTGCCCCTGCATATTAAAATTTAATTGCATTTTTAATTAAAATTTTGTAAATTAAACAGAAATTATGAGGGAAAATCGCATTTTTATTTATAATATAATAAATATACATTAGTGATTATTAAAACAGATTATCTAACTTTAATTACAAGTTAACAAATGTTACAAAAAAAAAAAGTTACGCAAAAAGTCAACAAACAGTTATTTAAAACGTTTTTTTCCCAAGTACTGTTGTATTTACAGCTGCAATTTCATGCCAACGAAGTGATAACATTAATTTATTGAAGTATTTATGAAATAAGTGGATAATTGGAAGTACTTATTATGAACATTTTTATTGAAACAGAAACATGAACATCTTTTGAGCTACAGATTAAAATACATTAATATTGATTTATTGCAATTTAATTGAATTGAGTAAAAATTAAATACACAATATGTGGATATTTCAATTAAACTTTTTCACGTTGCAAGTGACAGGGAAGACCTCCCACATACTTATTTGACAAACTGTACAACAGCTGTTTTTGTTTGCATGAAAGACTTACGCCCACATGGAAAAAATAAGAAATTTTACAATTCGCTCTAAAATGGAAGTTATGTATAAAAGTTATTTAACTTTTTTTTTCAAAATAAAGAGTCCTTGGAAATCAAATTGTTATATATAAAAACGTATGCGGATGTTGAAAGACCAAAATGCTCTTGTGCTTAAACTTTAAAGCAGTCATGGATAAATTTGCAATTGCTAATGCATTCTAGCAAGTTCCGTACAATTGCAACAATTTTTGGAGTTGGGACATCTATTCTTTGTGCCGTTTTGTGAAGAAGTTTGAATAGTACTTTATATAAACTATTTGTCCTCTTGAAAGGGACGATGAAGAACTTTCTGTAAACGCTTTTGGTAACTCGAAATTACACAGTGCTCAGCAGCGATTTGTAATATTTAAATTTAATACGCAAAAACATTGTAAACTAAACCCTTAAGTATCGTCAGATGAATGTCAGTCATATCCAAGGATTTCTCATTTTTTCGACCTATTTTGCCAAATTGATTTTAAAAATCGCCAAAATAAATTTTATGTAGTTTTTCTTTATTTACATATATATTTGATAATAAATTAGTTTTACATATTACTTTTTTAATATAAATTTTTATAAAATAATCGTATAAAAATTGGGCAAAAAAATGACAAAAGTCGAAAAAAAATCGGAAAAAAAATATTTCTTCTTTTCTTTACCAAATCCCAAACGCATTAATTACTTGAATAAATATAAGAAAAATTAAATTGTTTTAATATCTGGCAGACGAGTTTTGGTAGGATTTATTTTTGAAATTACAAAAATTTGTAAGTTCAATTTTGTTAAAAAAAATATCCATAAAAATCGCCAACACATTAATTTATTATCAAAAGAATCGCCATGTCATCAAATTGAAAACTTAGGCGCCAAACAAGCTAAAAAATCTCCACGTTTGGCGAGAAATCGCCATGTATGACAATCCTGGTCATATCGTCTATTTTCTCCTCTCAGAGGTAAATATAAATATTTTTGTGATTTTCCCTTACAAATTTTGTTTTCTCTGGAACTTTTACTAATTTTTGTTGCGGCTGTGTCCATTTTTAAGTTTAAACTGTTTCCATCGGTTTCTATTCTTATTGACTGCCATTAACATTATCAGCTGCTTGTGGTCATTTAACTTGGCAGCACTGAATGTACAATAGCGAAAACAAGGTTGCATTTCATAAAACCCACTTAAAACCGATACAAAAAACGTTTTAAGCTTTGTTTAAACAAAATAATTTTGCATGGTAAAACCAGGGGTTGAATCGTCACATCCGTGAACGTACAACCCATCACGTAAAAACACCATTTTTGGATTATGACATACGTAAACGTACTGAAATCCCATGCAGCTTATACTCGTACGATTGACGTATCACTTAATTTATTTTTGTATGATTGTCGATACGATCACGATGTGACAATTTGAGCCCAGTTTTTAACAGTTGTATTCAACGTTAAAGCCAAAATTTAATTATATAAATTACTTTTAAATACCAAATTTCACTTGCCAAGGACAACATCTTATTTTTTATATCGACTTAAAAAAAGGAAAGATAATTTCTTACCAATTATTTAAGTTCACTTATTTTCCACTAAGCTGCAAATAATTGTTATTGCAAAATAATAAAAATATAATACGAAATAATAGTGAAAAATTTACAAATAACAAATAAAATCTATTTTATTTTCCATAATGAAAGGAAAAAATTTACATAGAAATCGTCACATAATAAACAAATCCAAATATCATCATTTATTTCATTTATTTATTATTATTATTATTATTATTATTATTATTATTATTATTATTATTATTATTATATTTCTTTACTTAATATTGTGTATAAAACAACATTTTCTACTTGACACCCACAAGCAACCACTCACTACAAGCAGCACTAAGGCCATCGCTGGCAACGGCAGCAGCAACTGGTGCACAACAACCTGCCATCTATACTACTGACAATTCAAAATTGGTTTCATTAAATTTGTTTTCGTTTTTATTATAAAAATGTGTTTTGCTTATTGGTATTTATTTTTATTTTTATTTTATTTTTTCAAAGCAATTGAAAAATAAATCCAGCTGAAGCAGAGAGATGTTAAGGAAAATTACTCAGCCATACATTCACATTATTTCACTTGAAAAATACAAATTTAAAAAACAAATCTACAGCGATAGCAAAAAAAAAAAATAATAAAAAAAATAAAGCAGTAAATATGTAAATCAACTTTGTTACAAGAGTTTCTATGGAATTGGTGGAAATAATTTTCTTCAATGCCATCGACTTGTTTCGAATGTGGCGAGAGCGATTTTTCAACATTTCTTCATTTTTATTTGTCTAGAAGTAGTATTTTTCGCTTTAGATTTTTTTTTGCTTTTAAAATTTTCTTACACTTTTTCTTATGTTGCTAGAAATATGTTTATTTCATTTCGTGGATATTTTCCACCACTTCATTTATCCCAGCAAGTAAAGTAGGAATCATGCAAAGCTTACATGTCTATTAACTCGAAAGTGCTTAAAAGGAATATTTTCGCATTCCGAATAAGTCATGATGGAATGTTAAATAAATTGAGACACATTTTAACCCCTGTAACGAATTTCTGTACGGGTCTTTTGCACTTTTTCTTAAACGGGTATATACGGGATGAGTTGTCCAAACAAAATTTGCCTTAATTAATAATTCTACAATTAGTCTCTAAAACTAAGCCCGAAACAGAACGTAAACATCGGAACTTAGTAATAATATAAAAGGCGCTTTTAGTGTCGTGCTAGTTTACGCTTCCGTTTTAGTTTTAGCATCTGCTTGGCAATTTTGTGTAAAATTCTTAAAGGGCAATTCCTCCCCCCCCCCCCCTTCGAATAGCCTTTCTGCGCCTATGTGAGTAACAATACAATGAAAAAATTGCAGCACGATTGGACTACTTCAACCAAAATAGGCAGATGGACCATTAGACTCATTCCAGCAACAGAGGATTGGGCAGAAAGGAAACACGGACGTGTTAAGTTCCATCTAACTCAGTGTTTAATCGCACACGAGAATGCTTCAAAGCATACCTTCTCAAGTATAGATATGACAATGGTGATGTGTAACCAGAATGCGTAAATATAAGGGAAACCACGGAGCATTTTTTCTTTAATTGCTCTATCCCAGATCACGCCTGACAACATTGTTGACTTAATGCAATCATCAATTGAGACTTGGAATTCTATGTCTGTCTTTGCAAAAAAAGTTTTAGTGCAGCAGAGAATAACAGCAAAAGATAAATCTAAACTAGTAGAAAGCAGCATTCGTTGAATCAATACCGCCCCCAAAGTACTACTTAAGGGCCACTCAGACTATTATATATGTATAAAGACTTTCATCACACTTTACGAGAAAAAATCTAAAGACATTTGTTTCGACTGTCAAAAAATCTAACGTAAAGTTACATTTTGTTTTCACACCATCACACCTACACATATTACATTAAAAACTCAAGTAGAAAGCAAACAGCTGTGTAGAATTAACATGCCTACATTAATTGTTTCCTTTCGGCGGCAGAGCAGTTTCAAGCAAGCTGTGGTCGTGCCGGCCTTTGAAAATAGACGGCGGTTAAAGTACTTGATATAAATAAGATAAAGAAAATGAAAATACGACAGTTTTGTTAACTTTCAGGCATGCCTTACACGAAAAATTATTCAATACGATAAGCATATTCAATATTTATATCGGGTTTAAGACAAAGACATATGGCATAAACGACGGCACGGCATCGGCGTCGAAACAGGCGACTTGTTAGTTTGGATTTTGTAATAATGCAACTCTGATCAGATGAAAAGTATTATCGTTTAGAAAATTTTCAAAAAATGGTTAAGTATTATGGGATGTCAGATTTTTATCGTATTATTTACCATTCGTTATGACATTTTGCATTCACAATATCGCACTTGCACGTATTATTTGAATTTTTGACATGTATAAATACAAAGTATAATAGTCTGAGTGGCCTTTAGCTGTGGTTCTGAGGGACCCATTGATGCAAGAAGGATGAACAAGGATATATTTTAGTACATAAGCGCATGGCAAATGTAAATGTAAGTCTTGCTGGGCATCGTATATATTGTACAGTCCTGGCAGCCAATACCTGAAAAACTCCTCCCCCCCCCCCCCCCCCCTTCAACACACACAAGAACAAAAATACACACATACATAAAAGTAGCAGCTATTTATTCGGTGCTCCTAAAAGTATGCTCGAAAGTTTAGTTTCATTTTTACTTTTTGCAACATAATTTACACCGTTCTCTTTTCTAGAAAAAGTGCAACATTTTTTAACTTTTTATTAAAAAAAAATTCAGTTTAGCATCCGTTTAAGAATGGTACAATAATTTCGAATAAACCATTTTATTATGAAATTTCATTGAAAAGTGCAATAAATGTAATTGGTAAATTAGTCAACACAAAATATAAATTTTTTAACTTGAAAAGTGTTGTGTATTATTTTTTAGTTCTCATACATCTTTGAAGAAGAAAAGTTCTTAAATCAAAACTTCACCACTTGAAGTATGTTTTCACACACTTTTTCTTGTCACTTCTACGAATATGAGACAATTTTCTAGTAGTAGAACTTTTATATAAATTTATTTTTAAAAATATTTTTGGAACTTTGTGAATTGAAAGTGGAGTTGAAAACTCAAAACTTTTTATTTCTTTTTCATCTCTCTGTAAATGTTAAATATGTTTCCTTTTCCATAAGAAATTTGTTTCTTTGCTACACCCTCTAAAGTCTTCGATATTAAGAATGCAAACTTTTCTTTGTGGCTTAAGTAAAAAAAATCTAAGATCCCAATTCTTTTTATTTTATTCAAATTAAGCTCATAAAAAGACATTATAAAGGAATGAAGAAAAGGAAATAAGTGAAGGAAAATCAATTTGTTTGTAGTTAAAAAGAAGTTGACTTGTAGTATTTGTATATATTTCAGTACGTTATTTTATTTGCCACCAGTAACAGCCAAACATACAAAAAAAAATATATATAAGCATCTTGAGTCCTTGAAACAAATTCTCATGTTAAATGAGTGGCAAAAGAAAATGTAGTGGAAAAAATCACCGGGAGTAAACAAATTAAAATGGTTTTATACATTAAAAAAAAAAAATAATAATAGAAAAACAAATTTATATTAATAAATACCAATTCAAAAGTGAACTGAATTTGAACTGAACTGAGTGAGTGAATAAATAAATCCGCCATAGAAAATGTAATGACGTTTAAGACTAGAAAGAAAAATACACTGTTTGCTGTTTAACACAATCACCCTCGGGCGTATCGTATGATGATTGTTATTTATTGTGTTGTGTTGTATTTGTGTATTTAATTGTATTTGTGTGTGTATACAATTATATCAACGTTTCTTTTTGTATCGCTTAAAGTGTTTTTGTTGTTATAAATGTGGTCCTTTTATTCCTAATTCCTAATAATTACACTTTTAACCCTGAGGTCATCAATTGCATTGTAAAATCGTGTATTATTTATAAATTAATTTGTTGTAAATAATTTTCATTTGTTAATTGTTGCTTTTTTATTATATATTTGCTGAATATTTGTAGTGTTTATTCTATAAATTATGCAATATATTAGCAAAATTTTGCTTATTAAATGGTAACTTGATGTAGGACATTGATATGGCAGATTAAGGGGCATATTTTAGGTATTCAGAGGTTTTTGTATATGATATTTGTAAGCGATAAATAAAGAGATTATAATTTTTAACCGACTTCGTCTGTATGTTTTTTTTTGGCTTTGTTACTTCATAACTCCATATATTTTAGACCGTTTGTAAAAATCTTTTTTTTTTGGCTGAGAGGGTAAAGCTTTTATTTGGGTCCTTTGGCAAAAAAGTGGGCGGGCATACGCCCACTAATTTTTTATTTAATTTTATGATCTTTTACTAATCCGCTTGCTGCGAAACTTACCTAACACATTGGTGTCTGGTAACGACACAATTTAGAAGTTGACAAAATGGGCGGAGTCACGCCCATTACAATTTATTATTATATTTAATGTGTTTCTATTTGACTGATTTTTACGAAACTTGGCGTATTTTATCTTTGCTCTTGAAAGGACACAATCTTGAATTCACAAAAAAAGGGGCGGGGCTACGCCCATTCAAATTAAATATTTTATTTCACGTGCTTGTATTGAGCCGATATTTCCGAAACTTGGCACACACCTTGAACTGTTCAAAGCACATAATGTTGCATTAAAAAAGTGGGCGGCGCCATGCCCATTTAAATTTAGTGTTATATTTTATGTGCTTGTATTTGACCGATTTTTACGAAACTTGGCACACACCTTGAGCTTTGAAAAATATTGTACCTTGTGTTACAAAATGTGGGCGGGGCCACTCCCATTTAAGGTTATTTATCCGATTCCCATGAAACTTGGCAAAGAGTTTTGTATCAAGAATGACATATTTTTGTGCTTAAAAAAGTGGGCGGAGCCATGTCCATTAAATATTAAAACTTTATTTCACGTGGTTCTGCCAAACCGATTTTTTCGAAACTTGGCATACACCTTGAACTCTGAAATCGATGCAATGTTAAATTTAGAATTCTAGAAATATAAAATTGGCTCTAAAAAATTTAAAAATAAAACTTAAAAAAAATATTAAACCAACTTCAAAAATAAGTACTAAAATATTAAAAATAAAACATTTTTACATGTGTTGCCTTTAATCTTCGCTACAGCGGCAAGAGCGTTTACTCCCACTACATATGCAACACTCAAAC
Source organism: Nowickia ferox (assembly GCA_936439885.1). Classification (NCBI taxonomy): domain Eukaryota; kingdom Metazoa; phylum Arthropoda; class Insecta; order Diptera; family Tachinidae; genus Nowickia; species Nowickia ferox. The sequence goes on along the minus strand of OW387026.1, from coordinate 108,558,123 downwards.
ATATCAAACATATTTTTTATCCCTGTATTAATGCACACAATTATGCAAGTTAAATAATTAGTCTAGATTATAAAATGTCTAGATTACATTAAATCATGTTGTTTCAACTTGTAGTAGCTTTAATTCATCGTGCTTCTTCCCGTTCTTTCAATATCAAATTCATGTTATTTTAACTTAAAATAACTTTGATTCAGCATGATTTAACAGTATTGGCACATTTAATCAAGATGAAATCAAGTTATCAAGTTGAGAAAAAATTTTCTTCGAAGACAATTGTAAATCATGTTGAAGTAACATGGAACACATATGAAGAAAAATGGTAAATTTTAATATAAAAATTTTCGGTTTCTATTTAATTTTTATTTGTTAAAAAATAATTTTCTTTGTTTTTAAACATTTTAGCATTAAGTAAAAATTTAAAAATTTACTTGAATTTATTTGCTGAATTCACAACCTATTGTAGGAGTCGTAGTTCGTACATGAGTTGTTGCTTATTTCAATATAAACATTGTTTATAAACAAATGTTTCCATAGAAATTACCAACAACATTTGTACAATAGGTTGTGAATGGAGCAATTTAAATAAAAATAAAATATTAAAATTTATTACTTCATTATCAAACTATTTATAAAGAAGTAATTAAATTATATTTAAGCCATAACTTATGTAAATACAACAAAATAAAAATATTACAAAACAAAAAAACTTCAAAATTATTATGGTTTTAATATTAAAAAACCAAAAGCAAATCCTTCAAATGACACAACCAATTGTATTGTTTTGTATCAGTTACACTATTATTAGTATTAAAGGAAATTGAACAAATAAAAATGATTTTAATTAATTACATTTCATTAAAACCGCAATCATTTATACACACTTTGTAAATTTAACTAACAATTATAGTCTACAACTACAACTGCAACAACTGCAACAACTACAACGTCATCATCATGCTCATTTATTATACATGATTTTGTTATTAAAAGTAAAAAAAAAAAACAAATAAAATTAAATTAAATTAAGACCCAGAGTTATTTATATGCAACTGTTAAGCGATCTATTGCTATCAATAAAATTGTGGGCAACAAGGATTGACTGACTAACTGGCTGACTGGCTGCATGACTTGATTTGTTTGTTTATTTAATTAAATATTACCATATGCTTACACACAAATGACAAGTTTTTGATAATTAATTCCCATTTTTAATTGTTCCCAGAAAGTCTCATACAATTAGCATTCAATGTGCTGTTTTCCTCAATTAATTAAATAATTTTTGTTATTAAAAGAGATGGTTGTATGGCTTAACAACAAATTGTAAAACTATTAAAAAAAAACAAAAGAAAATTTTCATCACAAGTTTGTTAAATTTTAAGCATTCTAAGATTTTTACTAAAAAAGTTTTACACATGATTCGCACTCGCCAGCTAATTCTTAAGCAGATCACAATTTAATCCAATGAAAAAAGTGTAGCCGAGCCTAATGGCTTTTGCGGTCATGTGATTACACGAAATTTATGTGATTATTTTAAGCAAAAACGATTAAACCAAAGTTTTATACCCCCTTTCAATGATTTATTTTAAAACTTCACCCGTAAATAAATGCCACTGCTTAAACACCCCAATAAAATGTGTATTTGAACAAATACGTATGTTGTTCAACTTTATATGCTGTTAAAACCCAATCTCCATTAATGAAACAACGACTGACATCTTAAGACATAAATTCGCTATTAAAAACTCCAATTTTGGCAAAATCTCAATAAATTTTTTTTGCACTCCAACTTTGGCACAAGCACAACACAAAAATACTATAAAATACAACAGCAACAGCAACAGCAACAACAACAACAACAATAACGTAATGCAACAACACTTAACTTAAAATCACCAATAAATCTTGTTCAATTTCTTTTTAAATGTAAAACAACTTCAACGAATATAATAATACATAATAATAAGAAAAAATAAAAATAAAAAAGATGCAGCGCAAATAAAATTTGCACGTACGAACAATAAAAACTGAACGAATAATAAAAAGAAGGTAGTGAAAAATGTATGTACGTATGTATGTATAATTAAATAAAAACAACACACAAGTATAAGAAGTTAAAAATAATAAAAGAACGGAAACAAATAAAAATCACACATACAAACACACACAAACACACACACACACACTCACTCACTCACACACATAAAATCAGGAAAACAAGCCACAATATTTTAACATTTAAATGTTTTCAATTTTATATCTTAATGTGCTGAGGTTTAAGCGTGTGAGTGACCATGTGTGACGTGATTTTTAGAAGAATACACAATCGACTTTTATACAGGGTGAAGCGGTATGTATGGTATGAATTTTTCATTTTTTTTAGGGTTCCGTACACCAAAGGTGTACTATGTACGTCTATCAAATTGTCCGTCTGTCTGTCACAGGCTGTTTTGTCGAGAACAGTAAGAGCTACGGACCTGAAATTTTCACAATAACAAATTTATAACAGTTAAAAACTAAAGGGTCCTCTAAAGCGAGCAACGAAACATATTGAAATCCAAATGTAATATACAGACAATTATATAAAGACACTTGAAATTTTCAAAGATACGAGTAGTTTATTTTTATGTCGACTACTAAAACTAAAATTTAAAAAATTAAAATTAAAGAGTAGTCTATCAGTTAATGTAATTTTGAGAACTTGCTGTATCTTGGAAACCGTAAGAGCCAAACTCTTGAAATTTTTAAAAACGCTAAAACTAAAAAATCCCAAAATTAAAAAATGCCAAAACACAAATCTCCAGAATAAAAAAAGCGCTTAAAAGATAAATATCAAAAACAATAAAATAAATCGCCCAAGTGCAAAAAAAAAAAATTGCCAAAGTAAAAAGGTCGTCAAAAAATTAAATAAAAACGACCATGCCGAAAAAAAAATCGCCGAAAGGAAAAAAACGCCAAAACGAAAAAAAATCGCCAAAAGGAAAAAATCGCCAAAACGAAAAAAAATCGCTAAATCTAAAAAACAACCGAATGAAATCGCAAAAAAACGGAAAAAATCACCAAAACCAAAAAAAGTACCAAAAAAAAAAAATAAGCGAAACAAACGCAAAAAAAAGAAAAATAAAACAGAAATTTATACATCAGTTAAAATATTTGATTATATAGGCTTAAATTCGTATAGTATTACATAAGGAGTGTCGGTACGGAATCCTTCGTGTGCGAGTCACTTACACACTTTACTGAATTTATTAATTATGTTAATATTTATTTTATTTTTATTTTTGTACATAAATACTTGTGTTGAATGTGGAATGTAAAAGTTATCACTTACCCCCTGTTTCCATAAGCCAGACAAACGATTCGTTGAGAAAATTTATATGCAAGTCGCTGAAAAAAAATATTAGTATGTCTCATAATTATAAGGTCAGTCATATTTTTAGATTTTTTTTAAAGTTTTACTTAAACTCCTTTTTAAGAGTTATTTATTTTATCTTATTTATCATGAAAAGATAAATAACTCTTAAAAAGCAACCTAATAAATTTAAGTAAAACTTTAGGAAAAATCTAAAAATATGACTGACCTTATACATAATTATGAGACATACTATATACATTTTCTACTCAAGTCGACCGTCTGGGTTATGGAAATAGACGGTTATTTGTATCTAAATTTGTCAACCAGTCAAGCCAGTCAGCGCCTTTAAGTCATTAAATTTTTGAATTGAATTATTTACTTTTCAAAGAATTAGTTAAACATAATGAAAATACATCTTCAGCGTGTCTGTGTTATGCTTAAAACTGGTCCTAATTTATTATTGGCAAATTTATGTTTTAAATATTTTTATACCTTAAATCAACAACGGTACAACTTAACAACTTTCAACTCCATGACAGCTGCCATTTCGTGATGGATATTTTCTTTTAAAGCACCAAGGAAGTCGGCTCATTGCAGTAAACTTTAGGTGAGGTTGAATAGGCAGCTGCCTTGAGCAGAGCTCACTTGTGTCCATTAGTAGGTCTCTTCGTGATATGTACCTGGTTCTTAAACTACTAATTTATCCCAAGTATCTTGGTTGTCTTTATTCTCCTGCCACCCAGTTTGACAAAAGTTTTGTCAGGACAAAATTTTTTTATTTGTAGCTTAACGTCTCTCTTCTTGAAAGAGAGAAAATATTTTTTACGACCAACTCTCAATTTGAATTGGTTTAGTTTTATATTTTGTCCGGAATAAATCGAACTGTGCTGCCAACTACTTTAATTTTTCAGCCAAATTTTTTCATTTTCATTCACAGCTGAAAAAATTTCCTTCTTAAAATTAAAGCATACACATTTTTTTATTACTAACAAATCAATTCACTTTAAAACATAAATAAATAAAGAAAAATACGTTAAACTTCTCAAATCATTTTTATTTAATTTTCCATCTCTTTTTAATCTGCAAAAAATATTAATCTTGTAAGAAAATTTAATTTTTCAAATATTTTATTTACTTAAAACATTTACAAATTAGAAAAGCATGTAAAACTGATATAATGCACTTAGAAAGGAAAAACTAAAATACCAATAATGAAATATAAACATATAGAAAATAGTCCTTGATGATTCATATTTTACATATTTTACATAATATTCTTATTACCGTAAATAAATACGGAATAAAATTTTCAATGATAGATGATATTATTGTTAAACAATTTTGAATACAAATAGAACATTTATTCTAACATAAATGCAAATTTGTAGCAATACAAAAACAGACACAGACACACACACGCACAAACATATTATTGCCGTGCGAGTGTTAGGAATTCAACATTTATTTAACAAAAAAGGAAATTTTCAATTACATTAAATATTCAGTAAGACAACAAGACATAATAACCTATCTGCAGCTTCCAAAGGATTTTCATGACATAAATCGAAATTGCTCAATAAAATTGTCTTGTTTATTTGTAAGTGTGTGTGTGTGTGTGAAAGCAACTTCAAAAGTGCAATACAGAAAATATTTACAATTTACAAATGTATCTGCATGATGTGCGTGTAGTGTGTGTGTGTGTACGTATTGGCCCTTTTGTATTTCTATTTGAATGTAAGAAAATGTCAATCATGTAGAATATGTAAATTGTGACATAAATGAAAATTTTTATATCATAACAAAAACGAAATTGACAAGCCAGAAACACTTTATACTATTGTAACATGCAAATCTTGCAACACAAGCATTCTAAGAAATATATAAATATTATTCCAAATGCTATTTAAAATGCTGCACAAGCAACTTAAGGTGGTTGCACATTATAAAAAGAAATATTATTTAAAATGTGAAAAGTTTGCTCTTGAGGTTTAAATATTTCTTTGGAATTTTATTAAGGCAAAATAACCGCCATAAAACTACATGACAAAAACTTATCTGAAAGGCACGGATCCATTTTTAATACGGCGTTGATATTGGTTATAATTAATCTTTAGATCTCTTATTCGCGAAGGATGCGTATATTTACATACATACTATACGATCTCTAGCTTGTATCTTACTTAATGTAGATTTTTTTTAATTTTAAGTACCCGGTAAAAATTTTGTCGGATTGCGACGATTTTTTTAGTTTTGGCGATTTTTCTTAGTTTTGGCTCCTTTCTACTTTTTGTGATTATTTTTCGTTTTTCATATTTGGCGTTTTTTCATTTTGGCAATATTTTAAATTTTTGGCGATTTATTTTAGTTTTAACGGTTTTTTTTGGTTTTGGCGTTTTTTTTGGTTTTCGCGTTTTTTTTGGTTTTGGTTGTTATTTCTTTTTGGCAATTTTTTTAGTTTTAGCAATTTTTTTATGCTCTGCGCTTTTTTTAATCTTTCGATTTTTCGGTTTTGGCGATATTTTAGTTTTTTGGCAACCTTTTTACATTTCATGTTTTTTTTTGCATTTTAGCTATTTATTTAACTTTTGTTGAAATATTCCATTTAAGCGATTTTTTAGTTAGCAATTTTTCATTTTTTACGATTTTTGGCGACTTATTTTAGTTTGAACATTATTTTCGTTCTGGCGTTTTTTTCGGTCTTTGGCGATTTGTTTTTTGTTTTAACGATTTTTTTTTAGTTTTGGCGCTTATTTTGTTTTTGCGATTATTTTCATTGGCGCATTTTTTAGCTTTTCGATTTTTTCTGTCTTTGGCGATTTATTTGTTGTTTTTGGCGACCTTTTTACTTTTGGTAATTTTTTTTACATTTAAGCGAGTTATTTTATTTTTGATGATATTTTGCATTCAAGCACCTTTTTCATTTTAGCGATTTTTCTTTTTGGCGATTTTTTAGTCTTAGCAATTTTTTTTGGCTCGGCGCTTTTTTTAGTTTTTCGGTTTTTGGCGATTTTTTTAGTTTTTTTACTTTTGGTGATTATTTTTGATGGTACTTTTAATTTAAGCACTTTTTCATTTTGGCGTTTTTTTTTATTTTGGAATTTTTTAGTTTTAGCGTTTTTGAAAATTTCAAGAGTTTGCCTCTTACGCATGCCAAAGTACAGCAAGTTGTCAAAATTACATTAACTGATAGAATACTCTTTAATTTTTAATTTTTTTTTAATTAAATAACAAGCGTACGAGTGTATAAGTAATTATACATAATTATCTTATATTTCGTTGCTCGCCTTAGAGCTCCCTTTAATTTTTAACTATCATAAAGTTGTTGTTGTAGCGACTAAAGTTTTATTTATTCTGTGAACATTTCAGGTCTGTAGATCTTACGGTTATGAATAAAACAGCCTGGGAAAGACCCTTAAAATTTTTGTTATAAATAATTTTTAGGCTCAAAAGTTTTGTCAAGAAAATATGTCGCCCTATTACATCTGCTGATTGCATAGAAATTTTTTTTATAAATATTTAGATGTCTCATATAAATTCATACACTAACCCACACAACACATGCTCCACCCCCTTTACTCTATTCACATAAAATGCATTTATTTAAAAAAAATATCTTCAATCTTTTGCATGTAAAAATAGAAATGTAAAAATAAAAGTGAGCCTGGGAAAAAGTGAAATAATTTTTAAATTATTAAATATTAGTTTATTTCCATGGTACACCAGCACTCATGAGCAGCACAAAATACGATAAAGTTGTATGTTTGTTGCAGGCAGCAACGATTTGTACGTACCTGGAAAATGTTTCATACATTCCGGTTTAAAATTTTTTTATTATTTTATAAAAGAATGCAAAAAAAAAAAAAAAAAATAAAACTAACAACCCTTTTTTAATTATTTTTTTTATTTATATATTTTAAACATACACACATTTGTATATTTATACATATGTACGTATTTTTAATACACGAGTGTTGAATTTACAATTTTAATTGCATAAATATGCAGGAGTAGGCAAACGTTTGTATTATTTTACATCTCACCAGCTTGAACAAGCTGAATGTGTTTGTGTGTTTATGTGTGTGTGTGTTTGTGAGTGTAAGTGATGTTATTTGTGTGTGACAGTGTGTAAAAATCATATAATTTTTATAACATTTTTCCTTTGGTTGGTAAAACGTGAGATCACCTTTTTATGGCTTTTAGTTTGAATTTTTTGTTTGGCGTATTTAATTTTTTTATTTCTTAATTCCTTTTTTCAACTTTTCTTTTTTTTTGAAATTAACCACAGAATACAACAAAAAGTATATTTGGTTTTTCATGCGGTTCGTTTAGCGTATTTGCTGAAGTATATAAAACTGAATTTTTTGTTTGGTTTATCTCACAACAAGGAATGACAAGTTGTTTAATTTACATACATACATACATACGTACATATGTATGTTTAACAAAGTATAAAATAATAATAGTTAGCTTAATTAAAAATTGGTGGCCAATTAAGCAAATTTTATAAAAAACTAGATGAGCCCTGCAAACGTTGTCTTACCCTCAATAAATTTTTTTTAACTACAAATTACTCCATACAGTAGTCACTTGTTGGTTAAAAAACAAAACGAAAACCTACCTGGTATTGATCCGAATCTGTGTTGAAAATTTCAGCTTCACAGGTCTTATAGTTCCACAAATCATGCGTTAATAACAAACACACACTGCGATTTTATATATATAGAAGATATATAATCTAGCGCCTTAAAATATGCAACATACTTGAATTTTTGTATTACAAACTGTCAAACAATGTATCACGCACCGGCGCCATCTACTTAAAATGAAACAAAATGAAACGTACTTATTTTTGTGAAGTATAATCACACACCACGCACTTGCGCCGTTGTAGTACATGCTATGTATCAGAGATGCCGCTGTACGTGAAAAATGATTTTCCCTGTTTTCCTGCTTTTCTCTTGAAATTTTCCCTGAATTTTCTTTGCTATAAACCTCACGGAGCCCGATACCTTTCCAGCGAATACAAAACCGTGGAAATCGGTTCGTGCGTTATGGAGTTATAGCGTCAGGAAGGAAAACCCGACTTATTTTTATATATTAGATTCTATGGTAGTTTTAAAAATTCCAGACTGAATATTATTTAATAAAAAAGTTTGCGGGTAAAAATTAAGTTGTCAAATGCAAGTAATTAAAAATTTTTTTTGGAAAAATTTTAATACAAGAATTTTTTCGAAAGAAAAAGCTGAGTGCCTTATTGGCTAAAACACGTCTTGTTTTTCGTACAATTTCTAAAACAAGTGTTGCCACGAAATTTTATGTTAAATTAAAAATGTAAAAAATTAAGATACAAAAACATGTTTTTTATTTTGATTAAAAATTTGATCATAAAATTTTATAAATATTTTTAAAAATAAACTATTTTTGTTTAAGTATGTAAAGTAAAATTTTAAATAATTTTCAAAATATTGTTTCTTCTTTAACATGTTTAAGCTTCGTTTCACTTTCTGTCAAACTAAATGAAATGGTGATACAAATAATATCAGCTGTTTTCGATAGTGATGGCAATAACGGTGAGTGCAGATTCTGGGGTACTTTATATTAAGCAGTGATGAGTAAAAATTCCTTTTCGGCTCTTCACGCGGATATTAGAGTCTAACAAATATTTCTAAAAATATTTGTATTAAACAACCTTATGGTTGTTAATTCTCTCACAGAAAATTTTTTATGTCTAATTTGTCAGGTTTTAGTCAGTTGTCGGCAAACAGAAAAAGTGGACAATTCTTCTCCAATAATTTTTTTATTGCAGATATTTTTTGTCTAAATAAACGATTACAAAGTTTTTTTATTGAAAAATTATCGATAGGAAATAGTTTTTGTTGACAATAGATAAAATTTTGCTACAGATTATATTCCTGCAAGAGATTTATCTTTCCATAAAAACATTTGCCAATGAACAGTCTTACTTCAAATAATTGGCCAATTCACCTGTGAAGTGATACTATTTTCTTAGTAGGTATTGTCGAGCATAACAACGAACTGTATTTAAAATTTTCCAAATACTTCCAAAATCTTGAGTTTTTGACATTTTTTATTTATGACAAGTCTAATTGTCTCTAATAGATTAATGGAAACAGTTTTGTTATGAATAGTTATTTAAAAAGAATATTTTTAATATTTAAATTTCAATCAAAGATTTTATGAATAATATTGCACTTGGCCACTATAATATTTATTTAAAAACTTTTTGGCATTTATTTGAAGTAAAAGCTTATTCTTTTCTTATTTACTGATAATTTTGAACAAGATAAATTTTTTGCCCCAAACATTCAACTAAAGAAATTTATCTTGATAAGCTTGGTGAATTTTTAAGAAATGAAAATATGTTTTATAATAGTTTCATGAATGTCCCTTGGACATTGAGATTGAGAGGACTCATTGCTATAAGCGCTCCAGTAAGGGAGCATTTGTAGCCAATGCTGCCAGTTTTAATCTTTCGTATGCAGCTTTTTTTGGTTTCATTTTCATTTTATATGCTAATGTGAAACAAAGTGTGATAGCAGATTTTATATTATTGCTGCTGTTGTTTTTATTGTAGCTGCTGAATTTTTACCTGGCTACGACACTTGTTTGTTCGCCATCATGTGAGTTTATGTAATCGCATAAGCGCACATGTACTTGTGTTCGTAACATGTAGCAAATTCATTTAAATTTTGTTGTTTGCCAGCGTATCTATTCGTTAAAAAAAGATAGTAAACTATATATGCATGCGTGTGTGTATTAGTGTAGATTTTTCATGTAATATAAAAATAGAATATAAAATGCCACACTCTGCTACATTTATGACAAACTCTAGTTTGTGTTGTACAATATGTGTCTTCGGCTGGGCTCTGGTTTGCTAACTCTTCCTGCCACTACCAGCTCTCCTGTTGCTGGCATAATGCATTTTTGATGATTTTTATTTCAAACATGTCTTTTTGCTAATTTGCAACAAAAAAAAAAAAGAATTGTTGAATTAAAGTTAATTTTTTCAACAACTTGTTTTAATTGTTTGCTTAAGTTAATTAATATATATTTTTTTATTTTTCATTTATTTTTTACGTTTTTTTGTTGCTAAAAGGTATACAGGGAAGAGTGTTTTTGTGAGCTTATATTAAATTTCCTGTGTATAAATTTAATGAATTTTAATGAAAGTTGATTTAATCTTTATAGGATTTTTCTCTATAAAAACAGTTTGCGATTATGTCATGATATTGTTTTACACATTAAAAATTATGCAGGTATTTTGTATAAATTAATATTTAAAATAATAAAATTAATTATCTAGTTCGTGGAATAAAATTAAATGCTTTTAAATAAACAACTACTTTTTATTACTGGTGAAATTTTAGAGTTATAAAAAGTGATTATATATCTATTTTCCGGTTTTGATTTAAATCAAAGAATTAAGTAAAAAACCTTTTTATTAGCCTTTTATTAGCCTATCAATTACCGGCTGAGGAAACGGTATATGTCCGAAAACCAATTCAACACCTTAAAGAGATCATAGACTCTAAGATGAGGGAAGAAGGGGAGATATGTTGGCGTATGACGAAAACTTGCAAAACTTCTAAGATCATGTGGAGCTCCTATGATCGACTAAATTCCTTTTATCATTAACTAGGAGCAACTGCAAACTTCTAGTGGGGGTATTAATTTGACACTGCTAGACGGCTTCATATGCTTCACACCTGCAGGAAATGTAAGGAAACCGCTATAGTTGAAACAATGCAACATCTAATGTGACACTGTCCGGCTCTAAGCCGCACTAGATATAAATGTCTTGGTGCTTACACTTTTTGTAGTCTGGAACTTGTATCGAGAGTGGAACTGTGTAGATTGCTAAAATTTGTTAAATCTGTGTGGGAATCATTCGACACAGGCATCACGAACTAGGCTGCCATACTTACAGGTTCTCTTCTCATCTGCTAGTATCGCTAAGGATCAATCCCGGTCTATGCGAGATCTTTGGACCACCCAGATTAACCTAACCTAACCTAACCTATCCCACATTGATTTTTACTATTAATATTTGTTGTCATATTGACTTGTATTGCCTCATAATTAAAATTTAACAAAAAAAATGTGCTACTTATAAAGAAATTTAAAAAATATTAAATAAAAAATATCTGAAGCTCAATATCACTAGATTATTTAGCATCGTTTTACCGCTTAATTCATAATCCAATTTATGAAGTGTTAAAAACTTTTGCGCCTCTCAGTGTTTTGAAATTTAAAACAAAACTGTTTAATTTTTGATATTATAAAATTCGCCACTAAGAATTGCAATTCATGGTTCTATATAAAAAAAAAAAATATAAAAATTATGCATATGAAAAACACTCAATATCTTATAGGTAAAATAAATAATTATATACGAGTATGTACATATCTTTAAATGCAAAAAAATGTTCGATGTTCGAAAAAAAAAAAATTTGTTTTTTTTGTCTGTCGCCATCGTATGACAGGCCGAATCTGTCTGTTAACCAAATACGTTGCAGATGCGTATGAGTGATATAAAATATTGAAAGTAAAACAAATACATATTAATCATACGCTGTAATTGCACAGATGTTCAGTGTGACCATTGTAGCCTTATTGCAATATCTCAAGTTTCAAATACTATTTTTTCAACTTGAAAATCACATTTTATGCTATACACCGATACTATGAAAAATGGAAAATTTTCTTTTTCTCTTACAGCCAATTTCACCATAGAATTACTGAAAAATATTGATTTATATACGAATCTTTTTGTTTTTCTATGAAAAACGACTTTTAAATATGAATTTATATTTAAATAGAATTGGGGAAATTGGCACTTAATTTTATTTGAAGCAAAGCTACGAATAAAATTGTAAAAGATTCATTTTGCCAAATTGGGACATTATTCTCTTGCATTGTTTTAATAGCATGTCATCCAAAATTATATATCTTCTTGCCATCAAAATACATTTGCAAAGAGTCAGCCAGTGGAAGAACGTTGTAAGTAGCTAACAAAATGTAATGAATTAAATTGACGAAAGTAATTGATAAATGTAACATAGGTACTAAAAGAAGAGTAAATGTCAATTATCATTATTGTGAAAAAAATTATCTGGCCTTTAAAAACCCTTTTGTGCTGTCATAAAAATATTATTAGTTTGTCACAAGTTTATTCGCTGCGAACCTTTAATTGTTTATCTAATTATACATTTTTCATATTTTTTTTTTAATTTTTTTACACAATTTTTTTTTCGACCACAAATTAAAAGTAAATGAAAAATCTTTAAAGGTAGATTTTGTAAACACACACGATTTTTTCGTTTTGAAATTTGTAATTTAATGAAATAAAATAATATAATTTTTTAGGTACATTTTTACAGGTCTCATTTAACAACAGAAACATTTTTTTAAAGCAGCATATTTTACTATTATCAAAAGCACTGAAGAACTGTTGTTGAGTTTTTTCTTTGTACAACATTTAATTCACCTTGACCTAGACCCTATTCCTACAAGCAGTCATTTGTTACAGAAAGACTTAACTAAGATAAAGAGAAAACTCTGGGACATGGCCTTTACATGTAAATAATTTGTTAAATTCTTTTGCTTCAGCAACTTTCAAGCACACGTGATACACATGCAACATACATACTCGTACCTTTTGAAGCGCGTGTTTCGTATAAAAGCAAACTCGAGCAAATTTGTTTTATATATACACACACACACAGATACAGAAATAAATACAACCGTAGAGAGTTTATCCCAGCAAACTAACAGGATTGATATTTAAGGGGAAATCTTAAACTATTTCTAACGACATCGTGGGAAAAAAATTAAGGAAAAATTTAAAAATTATGAAAATTTTTTTCTTCGGTTTTTGAATTTGAAGAAAAATTATTGAAATAATTAAAAAAATACTCGTATAAATTTTTTTCGAAATGGAATATACATAAATCTATCATTAACATAATATAAATAGAAAGGCCCTATTTCATTATTTTTTTAAATCGAGTTTTTTGTATATTTCGAGAAAAGAACATCTAATGTATCGAAAAATTCAAAAGTCTCGATTTCAAAAAAATAATGAAATAGGGCCTTTCTATATTAAGGTACATATATGTACATATCGCACTTGTTCCTCAAAAGCGTAACAACTCAAAATTGATGAATTTTCAGTAGAGGCCAAAAACTGTTTCTGTTGATTCTAACGATATACTACAGCAAAGAGAGTCATAACGGGTTTTTTCACGGAAAAGAAGACAAATCAAAGGGAGATTTTTACAGTGGGTAGATATGGCCTCTGTTGTTTGGTTTTTTGCAAAAAGTGAAAATTTGAAAATTTTGAGTTGTTACGTTTTTGAGGAACAAGTGCGATATGTACATATATGTACCTTAATATAGAAAGGCCATATTTCATTATTTTTTGAAAATCGAGATTTTTGCATTTTTCGATACATTAGTAGATGTTGTTTTTTCTCGAAATATACAAAAAACTCGATTTAAAAAAAATAATGAAATAGGGCCTTTCTATATTAAGTTAATGATAGATTTATGTATTTTCCATTTCGAAAAAAATTTATACGAGTATTTTTTTAATTTAATTTTTCCTCAAATTCAAAAACCGCAAAAAAAATATTTTTATAATTTTTAAAATTTTCCTTAATTTTTTTCCCACGATGTCGATAGAAATAGTTCAATCGACAACTTTTATTACAAACAACTATAAAATAAGAAATTTTTTTCAATATAAGTATTAAATCGAACTTTTCTTGTCGGCATTGTTGGACCGTAAGTCCGTAAGTTTTTAAATTTTTTTTTAAAATAATAAATTGTTATTGATTGAACTATAAACTGTGAAATAATATTGATATTCAATATTCCACATTTGACTTATAAATTGTTATGAGAAACTTTTGGCATTTTGTGGTCAAAAGAGCTGAAGCAAAGAACTTCTATTCCTTAACATGAGACGTATCCGAAGAAGAATAAGGATATTTCTATCAGCTGAGACTTAAAGGTTTAAAACAATATGTATACAAATTTATGAAAAGTTTGCTTTTGATTTCATACAAATATCACTTTACATGATTTAAGCAATTAGGGACTTAAAATAAAATATACACAAATTCCTGATGGAATAATTTTTTTGTTTAAATTTGTCAAATGACATAAGATATCAGATTTCAATCATTAAACTTTATGCTTGTTGGTCTTATGCTCTCACATTGTGATAATAATAATGATGCAGGTAATGCTAATGATGATAATAATAATAATGGTAAAATGTTGATTTTCCTAATGATACGAACGTTGAACAAAAAACATGAGCTGACTTATTTACACAAAATTGTCTCTGAGGGACAATATTTAGTTTGACTTTAACTGCAAAGATTAAAGATGTAAAAAATACTTTAAGTCTGACATTCGGAGAGGAAAGAAAAGGAAAGTAAAAATAATATTTAATTTATTTAATACTTTTGCTAAATCAAACGTACAGCAGTAGTTTTGTGTCGTCTGTGCTACAGATTACAGCAATTTATTGTTACATTTTGTTTGTTCTAGCTGTTAAATACTTAAACATATTTTTCAATTTTTATTTGCATAAGAATTATTAGAATTTATATGCCAAGATGTGCTTGCTTGTATATTTCACACTTTGAAAGCGAATGTGCTTTGGTATTTGCATTTCAACAACTTGTTGAACCTTAACAAATTGTTATCCTATATTTTATTGCTGTTACTGTGCTCAAGCAGGTTTTATACTTTTTTGTATTTTCATACACAGTTATACACTGTTGTATTTATGTACATGTGCGATAAGCAAAACCTATAAAAAATACTGAGTTTGACACACGTTTATGTTTAACTCCATTTATTTGTATTGTATTTAAGCATGTGTTGTAGTTCTTTTGCTTTTTCGTTCTCCTCCTGCAGTTCATTCACTGTACGAGTATTGTTGTAAAACATGCTGTAATTCTACACACTAAATTGTCGTAAATCGCATTTCCTTTTATACTTTTCTACGAATCCATACATGTGCCTTCCATTCTCATGCTCAACACTAAATAAACACTTCCGTTTAGTTTTCCGTGACAAACGTACTTTTTCCTTTCGTTTTTTTTTATTTTATTTTATTTTAACTCACATGTGTATAGATTTATAAGTCTAAATGAATGAAAAATAAACTAAGCTACAAATTGTTCTAGTAAAGGGTTTTCCAAAAGGCATTTTTAAATTTTAACTCTTGAAGCGGATTCGCGCAATCCAGTCATCTTTATGTGTATAGTTTTATCGATAATATCATTTTGAAAAATAAAGCATTTCTTTAAAAGCAATTGAATTTTAAAAAGGAGATATTCCCAAATCTATAAGCTCCCAAATATTTACTTATTTTTGATTTTCGAGGAGGACAAAATAAATTAAAAGATGGAAATTTATTATTTCGATTAAAAAACATATTCTTGGAAACTCCTGCAACAGCAAGAAAACAATAAATTTTTCGTGAAAGTCAGCAAACTTGTAATAAAGTTTTTGTAAAAAAACTATTGCCTACTTTTAGGCCAAATATTAATTGATATTTTTTGGGGTATTCAAAGAGTTTTTAAATTTTTGTTTGTTTTTTAATATGACAATATGATCTTTATTACTATATCGTTTGAGTCCCCCACCCAATTTTGTATATGAACAATTTAACTGCATAGAGATAATTAAAAACAAAATCATATAAGCTTTTAGAATTAGTAAGTGATTATTTTATCATTTTGTATTTAAAAAAAGCAGGAATAACAACATTCGGTATTTTAATTTTCAAAGGTTTTAATTTTTTTATTATATAATTATTGAACTAAGCTTGTTTTCGCTATAAAGAAATATTTGATTGCAATAGAGAAATTGAACACTTTCATAAAAAAAAAAATTTTAAGTTTGTTTAAAACATAAAAAAATCATTTTCGTTACTCATTGGTTTCAGCAGACGCTTTTATAACCAGCTTAAGACCCGACTCATCCAAATGGTATTTGGAATGTGATGATGTAATTAAAGAAATGATAAATGAAGAACAAATGAAGGCCTTTATTATATAAATCACTACACTAAAGTGATTTTTACATGAAAACAAAAACAAAATTTTTGTTTTTAAATTTTCTTTTTGTTCTTTACACAAAGTGTAAAAATAAAAAAATGCCAAGCAAAGCCTGAATTTATATGAAGAACAATATTTTTAAAACTTTCAATATTTAAAGCGTATTTTGTCAATTCTATTTAAATATCAATTCATATTTAAATAGAATTGGTGATATTGGCCCTTAGTTTTTCTTTCTTGTAGAAATCAGTCTGATAATGTTATTAAGACAATCAGAGCCAAATATTTTTGAGTTTCAGGGGCGGTTGGCGTGACAGATTTTGATGAAACTCAGCATGAGCTTTCCTTTTACTTCGAGTAACTGCATGTACTAAATTTATGCGTAAAACTCAATTTGGATTGCATGGGCTGTTAGCGATGGGCGTGGCCACTTTCTATATTTTAGAAAGCATATATATGTACGAAATTTGAAGACTTCTGCTTGAATAGGAAACATTTTGAGCGAAAAAATCAATTTGGATTATATGGGCGGCGAGCAGTGGGCGTGACCGATTTTGATGAAATCCAGGTTTTTAATATAGCCAATGTAATGCTCGGTTACCACTTTCAATGATCTAAGGCCACTCCTTATAGTTTTGGCACAGAACTGTATGAAGCCATCCCACTGTGCAACGTTGAGCGTACTTCGCCCTTTTGTCCTGCCGATAATTGGTTCAATAAACAACCAATTAAAACCTGTACATTTATGAAATTTTTCGAAAGCATCGCCACTGTCCATGAGAGAGTGCAATAGAATCCGAGGAAATTAATTTCATGTCATGCGTAAAAAATTCTACTTTTTCAGGAGAAGCAGGTAAACTCCCGCAGACAACAACGTGTGTTCTCAGAATGGGCCCTGGAGCACTTGGAAATTTACCCTAATGTTCAGCAAAAAATAATTTTCAGTAAGGAGACCAATTTCTGAGTGCATGTTCACGTCAACAACTAAAATTTTCCAAATTTCGCACAAGACGAATCTACATGAGATCCAAGACCTTTAAATTTGTTCCAGAAAGTCACTATTTGGTGTGGATTTTGGCCTGCTGGCGTAATTGGTTCACATTTCTTTGAGAACGACATTGGCCATACCATCGCCGTCAATGGCGAGCGTTATACGTCAATGACTGCCAACTTCCTTTGGTCGGGACATTATGCATGCGAGATTCGAGGGCCTTGACATCTCATGTGAAGGTGATGTGAACTGGCCACTGAGATCGCGCGATTTACCGCCGTTAGAATTTTCCTTGTGTGACAAAGGCAACATAACCCATGCCGCCGGTAAAATTTAGCCTGGAAAATTGGACATATCAGTACCGCATTAAAACTTTCACACAGACTTTATTTTATTGAAATTTGAAGTTAGGAAACACTAAATGAAAGACCTTTTATATAAAGTAGAGAAAAATAGTTGCTTTAATGTTTCTGCAACTGGTAATTAAGTCGTAAGCGGGACTGAATGGAACTGGAAGTAAGATTATCACTGGCCAAGTAGCAAACTAATAAAATTATAAATCAGCCATGTCTTACAATGCTGCAATTACATTTTATCACTAAATAATAATTATTTTTAGCAAAACAATTCAATTTTAAGCACAAACAACCCAAACTATTCTTCTCAATTAAACTTGTCCCACATATATTTTCATCTCACACAAATGTAGCAACTATTAGTTGTATATCCACTGTCTTGTCGCGCTCTATTAAGTTTGCTATCAAAGCTTACTAAACATTATTTATATTTTATAAGCTTCTCTAACTTTGCTTCCAACATTTGTTTAAACTTTTTTTTTTCAAATAAAACTACAATTTATGTACCTGGATTTAAGATGGGGTTTTTTCTCTTTTCGCATTTTATCACAACTAGTGTTTGCAAATAAATGTGTTTGTAAGTTAAATAATTTATGTTTTGTTGCTGTAGTCTGCTTTTTTATTGCCTTCTTCAGGGTCCTTTTGCTTTTTAACACCCTTCAGGGTATTTTTTACTATGAACAAGTGTGTGTGTGTGTAAGTGAGTGTGTAAGGGAATATCCAACAAACAAAAGGTGCAGCAAGTAGTTGAATTTTTTGGCACAAGTATTTGTTAAATTATTTTCTGTTCTTTTTTTTTTGAGAGAGAGAACTCCACGTTTGTATGTTTTTTTTTTGTTTTTTTTTGTTTGTTTGCTTGTATGTGAGTTTTGTAAACTGTTTGTGCTAATAATAGTCCGTTTTTTTGTCTATTTGGCTGCAAGGTTATTTGTCTGCTGGAAAATTAGTTAGTTTGAGAAATTTATGACAGCTTAAAATTTGGTGTTACATGATGTCTGGTGTTGGTATTACAAACTATTACAGGTGCCAGCTATTGTTGGTGTAATAAATGGAATTATAAGCGCTTAAAATAGAAAAATTATTAAAATTATAGAAAGTGAAAAAGGATATTAAATGTATTGCATTACAATTAAAAAAATGAGATTTTACTACTCCACGAAAAGAAGCTTATTTACATAAAAGTACTTCTCGCAAAAAGACACTTTTTTTACTAAATGGTTTTTTTTAAATGTGTAGTTTTTTTAAAAAGACTTTCCTTCTTCATTAAAGCACTCTTACTTAAAAAAATATATTTAAAAAAAGGCAGTTCTTAACTGTGAGCAGTTTTTTCAAAACGGTACTTTTATACAGAAAAGTACTTTGTGCTTACAAAAAAGTACTTTTAAAGAAAACATATTTGAATAAAGAAAAGGGTTAATTTTAAGTTTCTTTTTACTTTTACGCAGACGAAGAGGTGCAAATTAAAAAAAGTTATTGTAATACCAAAACGTAATTTTTACTTTAAGAGACTTTTTACGAAATGGTACTTTTTACATAAAAGTACTTTTTACAAAAAGGTACGTTTTTATATAAATGCACTTTTTAAAAGAAACATAATTTTTTACAAAAGGTAGTTTTTCACAAAAATCTTCTTTGTTGGAATGGCATTTTTTTTAAATTGTTTAAAAAAGTACTTTTTACAAAAATTTACTTTTTACAGAAATGTTTTTCTTTTGAGCAAATAGATGTAGAGTCTCACAACTTTGAGTTTTTTTTGAGTAAATCAATTGTAGCGCCCGCTGTGGTGCATGTGGCTCCGTTCTGTTGGCACCACATTTTAGCAAGATTAATGCCACGTAATTGAGATACGAAAAAATTTCGAATCATGTTCCTGTACCGTTCACCAGTGACAGTAAAATTCTGACCATCATCGTTTTTGATGACAGCCCATAAAACGCACCAAACAGTAATTTGCTGTGGATGTAATAGTGTTTTGACAAAAGCTTGTGGATTCTCCTCACTCCCAATGCGACAATTCTGCTTAGTTACGTATCCATACATACAACCAGAAATGGGCTTCATCGGAAAGTTAAATTTTGAATGGAAATCAATATCAACTTGTGCTGCAGCCCATTCGCCGAACAATTTGCTCTGTAAGTCGATTCATAATGCAATTTCAAAGCAAACTAAACAAAAAGCAACAGAAATCAGCTGTTAAATGGATGCTCAAATAAAGCAGTGATGCCAACTCAAAGTTGTGACGCTCTAGAAAAAAAAACTTGGCATTTTATAAAGAGGCATATTTTTCAAAAAAAGGGTCCTATTTTATATAAAATTTCTGAATGAAGTGTCTTATTTTTGAAAATTTAGCTTAAAATCGAAATATTATTCGAAGTATTGAGCGATAATGTTCGTATCGATGTATGTATATGTGTGTGTGTATGTATGTATTTACATATTGCAAAACTAAAAAATGGATCAACGAATGAAAAAGAAATTGAACGCATTCGAAAGAGGTTGAGATAAATTAGATGTCGTAAGATATTGAAGCAATTCGGTGCACTGGATTTGGTAACTTTTAACACTAGTTCAATCAACTTTTACTTGAGAGATATCGTTGAAAAACTTTTTCGAAATAATAAGTTTTTTCTAATAACTTCGTCAAGTCGATTTTAGAAAACTATTCATTTATTTTTAAAGACTTAGAAATGATGTATCAGATGCTGTTAATTTGACAAAAGTCTCTAGCTTAGTGGGAAGTTTCAGGGATATCCTGCAAGTTCAATCCATGTTTTCTTTTTTAAAAATTCTGTTTTATTAGAGTTTTTATAAAATACTTCTTTGTAAAGATACTAATTTCATATATATGCTCAGATTTTCTCGGGTGTTTTAAGAGACTTTTTAAAATATTATTATTAATCCTGCTTTAATTTATTTCTTTGTTTTGTCTATGTACAAGCAAGAAGGACTCATACGTAAATAAATAGGGTGTTTTTTTTAGAGGTATAGAACTTCGAATTGAAATAAAACACAAGAAAATCGTTTTAATGTCCATCAATTTGGCTTTATTGGAAGGATAATTTTATGCCATTAACGTTTAAATATGATTTCGGGCATGTGGCCGCCGCGGCTGGCTCGAATAAAGCCAATTCTACAGGTCCAATTTTCAACCACTTTTTCGAGCATATGGGGCGAAATTATGCGCTCATAGAATGTTTCCTTCAATAAATCGATTGTGACGTGCGCTGTGTGGCATGTAGCGCCGTCTTGTTGGAACCACAACTCATCCACATTCATGCCATCCAATTCGGGAACAAAATAGTCGGTTATCATGGTTCTATACCGGTCTCCATTAACGGTAACCAACGGTCGACCATAAAATGGACGGAGCTTGCGGTAAACTTCGCGAACTGAACCATTATTTTCGAAATAAATTTGCACGATTTGCAAGCTTTGTTCTTTTGTCAACCTGTTCATGATGAAATGGCAAACCAAACTAAATATTAATCACTTGACAGCTGACAAAATGGCCGCCAGTTAAAAAAGTGATGCCAACTTAAAGTTCTATACCTCAATAAAAACACCCTATAAATGTAATAAGACTTGCAATAAGTAAAACAAATTTTCAACCCAAATACATTTGGAATAGCAGGAACATCAAATGTTGCCATATATAAAAATTATAGACAAAGTAAACAGGATTTAGTTAGTTTTTATGATTGTTATTGCTCGAATGTCAATTGTTTCTATATTTATTATTTGATCAGGATTTATTTGCCTTGATTTTCTTGCTTTTTCAAGGCTGCACTTGCTCTAAGGCGAATGAGTTATTTTAATTTATTATAATTAATATTACGTATACGTACACGATGCAGTTATTTAATTTCATCAATTAAAAAGCCCAAAAGAAGTCGTATTAAACCATAATTATTATTATTCCATGAAGAGTTTGCCCTGACCTTTCAGTGGTTCGTTAGCGATGGTTTGGTAATAAAAATAATTTTATTTTTATAACATGCTGTGCTAAATAACTACCGCTGGTCACATCCTAAAAGCAGCCAATAGCAACAAATATTAAGGAAAAAAATTAATAACTTATGCAAAGAAGAGAAGTTAAACTAACACAAATGGTTTCCCTTAAGAGCTAAAGGAATCCAGCTGAACAGGGATATCCATAGAAAAACATACAAATTATTTTCATACAGATGTCGGTGTATTAAAATTTCATAATATGTAAAGCAAATAATAATAATAATAACATATGAAAAGTAATACTTTATTTCTCAAGTCACTGAAGATGAAAAAAAAGGCAAAACCCTACGAACACAATAAGAAAGCTCATGCACAAGCACTTTTATCACTGTACGTACGTGTGTGTGTGTGTGTGTGTGAGTAAAATGTGCATGAATATTTTGAAACTGTTGGAGAGAACTAAACACATCTATTGCTTACTTCCGCCTGAATGGAGCTGCATTTTGGTCAACCAAACATATAAAATATCCTTAAGATATGTAAGTTTCTTTTTTTTATTATTACAAAATGGAAATAGATATAGAACTGCAAAGGAACAATTTGTGCAAGAAAAAATAAGAACTTATGAAAAAAAAATAAATAATAAAAACAAAATTTTTGTGACATCGACAGGGACGAAAGTTCTCTTATGTAAAGGGTATAAAGTTATGCAGATTTTTATTACTTATTGTGTTGCTTGACAAAAAAAAAAGAAAAAAAGAAAACTTAGAAAAGAAATGGCATAGAAGTAAAATAATCATGTAAAAAAAGCGTTAAAGCGTATTTGTAAGGAGATGAAATACAAATATTCCATGAGTTTTTATATGATTTTTATTCAGTTTTATTGCCTTGTAATCGTTATACTTAATAGTTAAAAGTAAAATCAGTTGGAAATGCAGATGTAAATCTCAAAGCAATTGTATTTTTTTTTATTGTTATTTTACAAGCAGATAGTGGTGGCATTATTATTATTTATTTATACGAATGCCGGTATGTTGGTATATTTAAATCTGTTTGGCTAATATGCAAGTCAGGGATGTGTTTTAGAAATGTTTGTGTGGAGTTATTTGTCTAGAGGGAAAAAAAAGAACTAAAATGGTACTAGTGGTTTAGTTATTGTGTATCCTTGGGAACCAAACAAACTTTATTTTAGAGTTTTAGCTTTTGAACAGAAAATATTTAAGATCAATGATTCCAGCTTTAATTAAATAATCCCATAAAATAGTGTTTTTGAACTGTAAGGCGTCTGCTAAAAATTCTAATGTCTTTATTTTATACATGACGTTGTAATTTTTTAAGCAACAACTTCAAACTATTTTAAGATTAATTACAACTGGATCTCATTTTGGCCGAGAGCATCTATAAATTCTGCATAGTTGTTTGCGTCGCAACATATTTGTTCAACATACATTCTCATGTCGCAGCATGTCCTCATGGTGTAAGTGCGACCTGATCTAGACTTGAAGGCGTGCAAAAATAATATAACGTGGCTCTTCTAAGTTGTGCCGGCTCCATGCATTGTTGCCGCCGCCAATTCAGATGGCCTGGTATCGCCGGCTCTTTTTGTGTGCAGTAGAGCACACAATAGAAGCATAATATTCATATCTTTAAATAAAAAGGCAATTAATTTAAATAAATTATGTGTATATTTTGTTGAAAATTTTAATTGAATAACACATCAGAAAACTGATTATTATTTTTTCAAATACTTTTATAAATGAATATTTAAGCTTGAACCACACTTATTTGTTACGGTTGTCTATTATGGCCTTAACTTTCAAAAGTACAGTCTTATATTTTACATAATCTGTGACCTGTTAAGCAAAATTTTTGGGGAAATGATTAGGGCTTTTGTAATTCATCATTCGGTCAAGTGGAGAACTCCTCTATAGCTGGTATTTATCGACTTTCATTCATGTAACCATTTGGATCTTTATTTATTTATAATAAAGGCACCCCCACCAAAATTATTGAGATAATAAATGGCTCACGATGTCGATCGATATGTTAAGCGAGCGACATGAAGTCACTCATTATCGTTCTCTTAAGCGCCTCAGTAATTATCGACTTGTCGGTCGTCAGGTGTTACGTTTCTAACGTAATCCTTTTACTAGTTATCAAATTACTATATTGCCATACCAACTATTCGTTAAATTAAACGCTTGTTTGAAAATAAAAATCGCTAAAACATGTAAATGAGGCTACAAAAATGCAGCTCTGCGCTACTTACAAATGACAACAAAGAAGTAAACAAAAGACATTTGTTTTCAGTATTTGAATTTGCAATTAAAAAAAAGTGTAATTTTGTTAGTGGTTTTATTAAAAAAACATTTATAAATAAAAATAATAAAATATACAAATATTTTGTGCTGCATTGCGTTATTTTATTGATTAATATTGCATCAAAATGTTTATTTCCGTGGCAGCGGATCCTCTAGCAAACTCCGGATTTGTCTCCATATATTCAACCAGAATCTGCAGCTGCTGTAAAGTAGACTTTTTTATGCTGAAAAATTATTTTGCTGATTAATAAAGATGCTTTTGCTGTGTAATAATATTATTTATATACTTACCACTTGTTTTACATTATAAAATATATAAAATAATTTACTTTTTGTTTTTTAATGTACTGCGTTTTATTTTTTTATGTATCTGTCGACAACCACAACACAAGTGACTGATTTTGACATTTGTACTCGCATGATATTTCATAGGAAGGCGCAAATATGTATGAAAATCATTACATTATTGTTCGCATTCATTATCGATCGACTTGTCGTGCTGATAATTTTAAGTGAGGCGCAAATCAGCTGATTGTCGTCAAAAATGCATGCGAGCGATAGCGGTCGACATCGTGAGCCAGGCAGAGAGATTATGGCATACTGAATGTACGATTTTTATCGTCATCATCATCATCAAATGTCATCCGTGAATTCAATACGAGTGTATGCAATTATTTGTTTATATAATAAAAAAAAATTTAAATAAATAAAATTTCTGTAAATAGTTTTCATTCACCATTTCTCTTTGCTTTGCAAGTTTTTGTGATTCTTTTAAGTTCAGATTATTGACAGTTCACTGTTTCCAAAGTTATATATAATATATTAAAGCTTATGTTTAGGAAAGCTATTGTGTGTCCAGTTTCTTAAGAACTCTATAATAGGAAAATGTTTGCCGTTTGTAAGAATTATTAATACAAAAGAAAAGAAGAGAATACTAGATACGCTACTTACACATACTTCAAATACTTCAATTACAATATCACTTTAAATGAAAACTGTACGACTTACAAATTTCTTTTTGAACAAAATCTTTGAAGAAAATGACGTGATTTTGTTAAAAAAAAAACTAAGCAACTCTTTTAACTCTCTTCTTTTTATTTTTAGTCAAAAACTCCATGTATGACAGAAAAATATATTAAAGGGACAATGAAGATGAAGACAAGAAATGAAAGAAATTGTAATAAAACGTGTAAGTGCTTGTAGGTTGTCACAATTCCAAAATCCTCAAAAAAGAAGACTTTGGCAAAATAGTTGTGCTTCTTGGGCTTCTTGTTTCCTTTCAGCCATTAGTTTGAGTTTGTGGATATAAAGTCGTAAAAGAAAAGGAATTTGTAAAGATTTTTCTATTTGAAAAATGTGCTCAGAGTTGTTGTTTTTTTTTTTGCATGTTGCCATTTTGTTGCATAGAAAGTTTGTTTTTGTTGGCTTTCAGCATGCATTTGAGCATTTTTATAAAATGTCGGTGTTGTTGTTGTTGTCGTCGCTGTATTGCTAAGAGTTTTGCAATGATTGCCAACGATTAAATTGTTATTTGATGCATGTAGCTGCTATTGCTGCTTTAGTTGGTGTTTCGTGTTGCTGTTGTTGTTGCTCTCTATGCCAGTGTATTTTGTGCTGCTGCTGGTTACTGATTTAAATAAAATGTTACTTTTTTAATGTTGCCTTGCTTTTAGATCGAATCTATTCAGGCATACATTTACTCATTTATCCATTTATTCATTCATTCATTCACTGATATTGTTGTTTAAATTGGAATAAGTTTTTAGCAATTGTTTAGCATTTTAGCTTGAATTCAGTCAGGCGTTTGTAGCAAAATTATACTTTGCATGTCAAGTATTTTTTTTTTGCAATTTTTTCCCTCAATTTTAACAATTATTTGTTAAACATTTTTATTGTGCTTAACAGAATGAATAAATAGTAGTTAGAATTATTTCTTGTGTAAAATTTATTTAAAAAAAAATACTTCTCTTGAGGGAAAATGCTTTCAATACAAGATGTTTTCAGAAATTTTATTTAACTTGCATCTGATTCATTAAAATTAGTTGAAATTGTTTAAAAGTATTTTAATATAAATAATCTTTAGATTGAACGCTAGACTGTATGTGATACTACGAATAAAACCATTAAGGTAAGAAAAATTCTGACAGCTGAATTAGTAAAATTTTGCAACATCATCTTACATACATAATACAATAGAATATAGGAAGATCTGGTTCAAAGACCGCCACTGCGACACCTGATGGATCTTTTGTGCCATAGATCTGTTAATTAAGTTAAATCAATCTCTGTATGACTCTCCTTATGAAAAACAGCACAGCTGTTGGAGAAACTTGCTTAATATCATCTAAACACAGAAACTCAGAATGAAAAACACTTCTATTCTTCCTTCTATTGTTACATAAGACAATACACTCGCAAATAATGTGTGCCATTGTCTTGTCCTCTTCTAAGCATAAACCACACAAAAGTGAAAGAACTTGGTTACTTTTCCACAGAGTATAGTTTAGTTCAAAGTGACCAGAAAGAAAACCAGCAACAAGCCGTAAATTATTCCTGTTGAGGTTCAGGATGCCATTAAATGAAAATGGCTGCATCAATGCTTTGGCCTGCCTTAGACCAGAAGAAGTCAGCCAGATTTCTTTGGCGGTCAAAGTGTCATCTCATTTCATCAGGGATGTTACAGTCGCTCGACTTAAGCCACAAAACGGTTCTGGGTCCATAATCGGAGCAGCAGCAACCCTTCTGGCCAGTTAATCCGCTTCCTAATTCTCCGGATGACCGCTGTGGCCAGATATTAAGTAAATGGAAAACCTTGTTCCCTATGGAAAATTTTTGATATGAGTCAAAGCACTCTAAAACAAGCTTGGAATGGAATTTCCATGAAAGGAGGGACTTAAGAGCGCCTCTAAGGCTCCTATTTAAATAATTGTCAACACATTTGAAGATTACCTGTATTTCTGCTTGAAATACTGTAGGCCATTTGCCCATGGACAAAGATGTTTTTACGTTGGGCCCAACAACACCAGCACCAACTTCAGCTTCTGTTTTGGATGCATCCGTATGCCAACATAAACTTCTGGAATCCACAGCGAGACCGTTTACGTACCACATTGCACTTGGTGGGATTGTGACATTGAATCTCCAGTCGAATCTTAGATCACAGTTCATTCTGTCACTAGTCATTCCTAGCAGCACTAAGCTGGACATTGTACTCAGGTAGATCCCTCGAGACTCATCCCGTAAATGGCCATTGCCTCAGAAGATCTTATAAAGATTTGTATGGGTGGTAGTCCAATCAAGGCCTCAATGGCTAGGGTTGAACAGGACCTAATTGCGCCTGTTGCAAGAAAAATTTTGCAGAGTTCAGTATATATCTATAAATAATATATATAAACATTCCTCTGGAAGTTTTATATTAAGTTTAAAAGCGAACAGCAAATATTTGGGAAGTTAACATCGTGGTATTGCAGTAGTGAAATAATGTAACATTAAGTGTTTAAAAACTGTCAATATCACTATTGAGTAAATAAAGTGTTCTAATTTCTTAAGAATTGTATACTGAGGTTTTTTTTTGTTTAATTACAAATCTTCGAACCTACAAAAGTAAGATTAAAAAAAAACTTAACAAAATGTAGCAAAATTTTATTTCATGAATAAAATAAAAATTAAATTACTTATGATCAAGCAGTGTTATGGAAGAGATATATAAATAAAACTAAACGTTTTCCCTACTTTTTGTTCTTCTTGTTTTTGGTTAAAAAATAATTTCCATCAATTAAATTTTTCTTTATTCTTCCTACAAACAGCTAAATATTTTAATGTGTTTTCTCTTCTTTTGCTGTTTACTGATTAACCACAGACACATGTACACACAAACACGTATCATATATCACACACACACACACACACACACACACTCACCCGGGCATTAAAAAGTTTGTAAAATTTTGATGAAATACCAACAAAATGTTTCATTAAGGCAATTATTTTGTGGTTAATTTGTAGATAATGAAACTTTGTGGTTTTACATTGCTACAGATAAGAAGAATGAATGCTTTTGCTCTTTTATTACAAATGAAGGTTAAAAAAAATGCTCTCATACATTCACACGTACAAAGACATCATGATGTGTTACAGGTTTCTAAGTAATTATAGTATTGCATGTGTAATTAAATTATAAAATGTAATGGAAACCAATTAAAAAATCTGACTACAAGCCAGTTTTAAATGCAACTTTTAGATAATGATTTAAAGCAGAGTCTGACTTTGTTGTAATTTAATTTGGTCATTAAACTGTATCTTCTCTTGATTACTTGAGTTCAAATCGTACTACAAGTCTGCTATTGCGCATTTTTGTTGCAGCGCCCCTAGTGTTAAGTAGGCGTAGTATTTTAAAGAAATTCAATTAACTATTTTACTCTGCTGCCTCCCTTATCTCCCTCTCTACTCAATGTACTCTTCAAATTCGTATATACATATCGCTACATTAATATTGAAAGACCCTAACTCATTATTTTTTTGAATTTAATTTTCTTGCATTTTTCGATACATTAGATGTTCTTCTATCGAAATATATAAAAAAAACTCGATTTCAATAAAATAATGAGTTAGGGCCTTTCTATATTAAGGTAACGATATGTAAATGCATGTATGTATGTATATTTTCCCCTATTAAATTTTGTACCTTGGTTTTTTTTTTGCAAATAAATACACAACATTCTTTCATTTTATTGATTTTGACTTTTGCTTATTAATTTTATTTCCCTCTAAAATGGCAAGAAATGAGAAAGTGTTACGACGGCATGTTTAATATTTAAAATAAACAAAATCTTAGACATTTTCTGCACATCATACATCATGTATAAACTTTTTTTTTTCGCTCCACAGCAAATTAAAAAATAAAGTAGAGAAAAAAAAACCAACACAAAAGCGAACAAGCAAAGAAAATAGATTCTGAGGAAATATCAAATATTGATGTTAGAAATTTAATAATGTGTAAATTGCGCGAGAGTGTGTGTAAGTGCATGTGTGTGTGTGTTTGAGTGTGAGAGACAGGGGAGGAGGCTCGGTGTAAGCGTTTCTGCTCATATGTTATAAATCATGAGCAAAGTGAAAAGATATTGATTAATAAACTTTAGATATTATATAAGCACATGTGTACACCTACACAATAAAAAGTTAACGCATACACTTACTTGCTTGATTTATCTGGTATAAAATTACAAAAAGACAAGTATTTTTCCATATAGAAAAAATATAAAATGAAAGCAAAAAAAAATTTATAAAAATATACAAATCATCACATTTAGTTAAGAGTGAAATAAAAAAACCTGAAATGAAAATTACTAAAAAGAAGCAGAGCATAGAGGAACAAAAAAAAAATGGGAACAAAACAATTACTTGCATAATAAATCAACTTGTCATGTTTGCGCATAATCTGCCATAGCGCAACACACGTAAAAACTTCCATACAGATTTAACTACACAAGTACGACAATCATCTAGATAACATGTATGTACGTACGTACATATGTATGTAAAGAGTCTTTCATTAAGCGTTTGCTAATTTTAAATATAAATATAGCAAAAAAGTTTTGTATTAATTTTAAAGGCCTATCGTTGTTAATATATTTATATGGAATAGTATAACACCGTGCAAATGCTCTCAAACTTCCATGACTCTGGGCCGCTTTGGTTTGCAGCTTATTCGCATTATTAATTTAATGAACGGAAGAAGCAAATAGAAAGCGAGCCAAAAGACACGACTGTGTGATCACCAGACAGTTATGAACTCACTTAAATGAGAAAAGAGTGGTTTGCTTAATTTAAAAAAATTGGAAACAAATCTCGATTCTAGATGGGATGGCATGCTGAAAGGCTAAGGGTTGAATACAATGACTTCTTTCGTAGCTGCCACGACATTCCTTAAGAGAAAAATGTAGAATATTTTTTGTAGTACAGTTCAGTTCGACGTTGGGAACTCTGCTTAAGGACAGTCGCCATGGTATCACAATGGTATCTAACCAGTATTTAAAAAACTTGAGTCGAAGTAGCAAAAGTCGTAAAATTTTTTACTTTTTGCTCCTTTGGCTTTTTCCAACTGTTTTAAATCAAGCAATGCTTTTGCTTGTGCTTGTGAACAACAGTCACAGTCGAAGCAAAAGCAGCAAACGATTTATGAAAAATTGCGCACTACTTTCAACAGTCAAAGATTTCAAAAGCTTGCATTTGATTTGCCGTTGCTCTTGGTTAGTTTCGGTAGTAAAAGCATAAGCAGTCTGTATGCTTTTGTAAGTACCAAATAGTCACAGTCGAAGAAGCAAAAGCTCTTGCTGTTAGAAGCTTTCTGCAGGTTTAGTCAACCATTTTGTGATGATTGTCATGTTTTTGTTGTTGCTTTTGCACATCAGACAAGAGGCAAAAACAAAACCCACTTTACTGCGATTGCTTAAAACTTCCTACAGCAAAAGTTTTTGCTTCTTATACTGTGATTGTTTTCTACTTCCAAAAGCATAAAGACTGTTTCTGCGCTTACTTGCAGTACTAACCAAAAGCAAATCAAATTAAATTTTTTCAAATTGTCGACTGCTGAAAGTACTGCTCAATTGGTCATAAATCGTTTTGTGCTTTGACTGAAACTGATGTATTTTTCCAAAGGGAAAGCAGAACAAAATCAAATGAAATGAAAATCATTACAGTTTTTAAACACTGAATATAACTTTAGTTAAAGAAATCGAGAAGGAAATGGTGCGGCTAATAACAAAACACCAGGCCAAGGAAGGTAAAAAATTTTTAGCTGTACAAGTTAAATGAATATCTTCAAAACTACAAGAGAAAACCCATACGTATAGCAGTATTTTTTGAAGAATTTAATTACAGGAATTTATAGAAAGAAATTTTTTAAATCGGTTCAATAACAAAGAAATTGTCAGCGTTTTAAAATTTACGTTTACCCGAGGTGTCCTATTTTGACCCACTGTGACTCTGATCCCCTTAGAAATTAAAAACTTCAGCTCTAATAATTCTTTCCTAAGGTTGTATTTCATTTTAATTAAATCAAACTTTTTGTTTTGAAGCTGCAGATTTATTTCGACTTCATTTTTCAATTACCCCACTGTGCGCCGCCTTGTTGCAATTACATGTCGTTGGTGTCCATATCATCTAGTTCTGGCCAAAAACAGTTGATAATTATCCACTAAGTTGGCCTGGGCAACGTAATGTTCAAATAAATTATAATCATTGATGCCGCCAGCCCAAAATCTACACCCAATAGTGGCTTTTTCTCATCAGGATTGGTATCATTCCAAATTCGAAAAATGTATTTGTTGACATAGTCATTTATTCAGAAATGGACCCCATCGCTGTAGATGATTTTTCAATGAAAATAAGGGTTAATTTCCAATTGTTTAAGAGCCCATTCAGGGAACAAATCGTTGTCTAGGGCCGCTTATCTTCAGCCCCTGGGTTCTTGGAAAATTTCGTGATTCGTCCACGTAAAGTTAAAGATTGATTGTTTAGTGAACCAGTGGACTAAATTTTATCTATTTCATTATATAATTTTTTATCATATTATATATTTATCTATCATACTGCGAATGGTAATCCCCATGGGATGAATATAGTGACCGTAAAATGGACAAAGCGCACGGTAGGTTACCCGAACAGAGCAAACATTTTGAAAAAACAATCTGAGCATATTTAAAAGCTTTTAAAAGCTATAATTTTGCAAAACAGACTGAATAAATGGCAGCCAATTCGACAGTTGTTGCTACAGCACTATGACCACTTTCACTAACTGTCAAAGTTCGAAAGTCCTTGTTGAAAGACCCTTTACTTTTTATTTTGATATGTGAACATTTTAGTGTAAGTTTATAAGAGTGTGCGTGTGAGCTTAAGACATGTTGTAGGCACTATACTACTAAGCAGTTGTATTAGTAGTTGTTGCAGAAGTACTTACTTGTGCTTTACTTTGTATGCACAATGTTTAATTTAAGGTGGGTGTTCCTTTATGGCACTAATAAAGATTAATTCAGAAGGATTTATTATTTAATAAGAAAATAATTTTGATTAAGAGAAACTATATAAAATAAATAAAAGAAATTTAAAAACGTTTCTATTTACACTTTGTTTGATAGAAATATTTTGCTGAACACCCTGCTGCACTGCTGTACTGCGAAATATGACAGTTTAAGCCAATTGCTTGTTCTTTGCTGTGTTTTTTTTCGCTTTTAATATTTGTTCACTTTTTACTTTGGTTTTTTGTGTGTTTCCTGCACACTTTTGCTTATACACCGAGACTGTATCCTTTGCTTCACTTCAGATTGCATATGCAAGTATACGTATGGATGTGAGACAAACATGTGTGCGTGTGTGTGTGTGTGTGTATGTGTAGGTGAGTGTGTGGTACCTTTAATAAAATGCAAATTACAGACAACAATTTTACTGTGCATAAATTGTGTGGCTTTTTCCTCTTTTTTTATGCATGTGTGTATGTGTGTGTTTGTCTTTATTCTTTTGTGAATTATTTATAACTGTATTAAAGGACTTTTCACGATAACACAAAAGCCAGCAGTCGGAGAAGAAGGTGCTGCTCCACTTACAGTGCAATCATGCCAATCATTATCCCTCTTTTGTTGAACCGCAGTGAATACATTATACGTCCATTGATTTTCGTAATCATTTGCAAAATTTTAAGTATTATCAATTATCCAAACAAGCGGGATTGTTGCAATTTTGTTTCCTTTTATTTTCTTTCAAGTAAAGTAATTGTGTGTTTTATTTTATTTTATTTTATTTCATTATTTTCTTCATGGGGGAGTAACTTTAATTGGCTTTCTTTTTGTGTGGGTGGAATAAAGGGATATCTTTTATGGTATTATGCGGATTGCTGAGATTCTCTTTATGTGTACGTATATTCTATACAAGCATGTTGTTGGATATAAAATACAATAAAAAAATTTGGTATAAAAAAATGTATGCGCCAAAGCTGCATCAATTTATAAGAATTTTTTTAATAAGCTGTATAATTTTTCTTAATATGTACTAATTTAGATACTAAACATGCTTTTTTTTTGTCCATTCAATTACTTATACGATTAAACGTTTGCTTAAACATTTACAGCCATATTTATAAAAATTATTAAGGCTTGAAAATTGAAGGGCTTTTAAAACAGATTTTCATAAAAAAGTTTCCTTTTAAGCCTTTATAATAATTAATAATAATTAATTAATAATTTTTATAAACAGGTTGTTACTTAATTAACTGTGATTTTTAAATTTTTAAGAGAATTTTTTCAATTAAAGCTGTTGATTGGAGAAATATTTTTTCTGTGCAGGAGAAATGATCTCAGTTGGCTTTTATTGAGGTCTTATCTGAAATCTAAGTCATCACGTCCTAACTCTGAATGAAAATTCCTTCAAACGATTCCTTCAAACATAGTCGAGCATCAGAAGCTATTCACTATAAAGTTGGTATAAGCCAGTCAATGCTTTTGTCCTGGTATGAATTTTCATAAAGAAATTTATTTGATTCAACTAAAATATTTAAAGCGTTAGTGAAAAATTGTAATGTAAAGAACATAACTTACAGCTTCAAAAGCATACAATGCTATTAAAAACAAATATAGCTAAAACAAATATTTATTCATGGTCCTTCGAGCCGGATTTAACATTTGCCAAGCTGGAGTAGATAACTCAGTTCTACAGTTCTGGCATATCTTTAAATTCAAACACAGTTGCAGGCAGTTCTTAGGCATAGATTCCAGCTTTCAAGTCCTTCTATATCAACCAAAAAGTTTACAAAATTCTGCTTCTAATTATTAAAGTACTCAATATGCACACACATTCCTTATTAAAAATTAAAGTTTTGTACTCTCATTTAAATAAATTACTGTATTCAAACAACTACCACACAAACTAAGCAGCAAATATCTCCATGTGCTTTAGTTTTATTATTTTGCTTCCATTTTCGGCCACTATTCTAATAGATGCTTAAAAATTCATAGAATTTTCCCTCAAAAAAATGCCCAAAAAAATAAATTTAAATAAAACATTGCCGGTAATGTTAATAATAATAATAGTTAGTTCATTACATTGTGCTGAAAGTCTTAAATACCCATTTGATTTTGTAGAAAATTAAGCAACGACAGCAAATGGCCTTTAAATTATTTGCTATCTTTTATTATAAATACTTTAGGTCTTTGCCTCGTTTCATTCATGTTACACAGACCCTTCCTTAGGAAAACACAAAGACTTTATTTTCTTTTTTTTTCTTATTAACTTCCCTGGTTCGATTGTTGAGTTATTGTGTTTACTTTGCACGTGTTAATGCCCTCAACTTTACTTTGAATATGTGTGAACTTCTTAAAATAAAACTCTCACATTTTTGTACATAAATTTAGTGCACACATACATTTATTTGTAAAAACATCCTTAGGCTGAGTTTACATCTGGCATGTGTGTCGTGTGTCATGTGCCAAAAAAAAGCGTAACCACTAATTACTAATGGAAAAATGCTTGATTCGCACATGTATGTATTATGTTAAACAGTTTCATATATAACTAATACACAATTTTATGGAATCCAACATGATTGGGAACTGTTTAAATCAATAAATACATGTCTGAATCAAACAGTTTTGCATTAGTAATTAGTGGTTACGCTTTCTTTGGCACATGACACACAGATGTAAACCCACCCTTAAAATGCTCATGATGTTGTTATTTTCTCTTCTAGTGACCTGTTTTTTTCAAGAGATTTTCTAATTGCAAGAAGCAGGAAACTCCAAAACGTATAAACTGGTGAAGGTTATAGGAGTTGTGGTATAATTTATAATTTTTTTCTTTCAAATAAAAAGTGATTGTGTGGGGGAGGAAAGGGGGAAGGAAATGAAATAAACAAGAAGAGCTTAAACAATTTCAAACATCTTTTCTATAAGAAGAGCTTGCTATTCTTTAGAGAACCATCTTTTCTATAAGAAGATTTTGCAATCAGATATTCAACCATATTTTCTATAAGAGAAAGCCAAAGAGTGTGAAATAAGATATTCATTAATATTTTCTATAAAAAGATTTTGTCATCAAATCGTCAACCAACTTTTCTATAAGAAGATTGTGCAAGCAAGAAATAACCAACCATCTTTTCTATAAGAAGACTGTGTAATCAAATAGTCAATCACGTTTTCTATAAGAAGACAGAATCTTCAATCAAATAGGTAAGCATCTTTTCTATAAAAAACTTGTGCAATCACAGTCAACCACATTTTCTATAAGAGGATTATGTAATCAAATAGTCAACCATTTCTTTTTTATATGAAAATTGTGTAAACACATGTTCATTCATTATTTCTATAAGAATATTGGTTACACCAATGTGGTGGTTACATTTTCTACAAGAAGATTGTGTAATCCAATAGTCAACCAGAATATGAGAATATATTTTTTCTATAAGAACATGCTCAACCATCTTTTCTATAAGAAAGTGTGCTATCACAGGTCAGCCATATTTGCTATAAAAGAAGCGGGTCATCATACATCCAACAATCTTTTCTATAAGAAGAGCGTACAACAAGATAGTTAAGCATATTTTCTATAAGAAGAGTGTGCCATCACATAGTTATCCATGTTTTTTTTTATAAGAATCGCCTAGTAAACCATATTTTTTGTAAGAAAATTTTGTAATCATAAAGTCAAGTAGTTCTTCTACGAAAAGAGTATGATATCTTAGTTAATTTTAATTATTGTTGTTCGAACTTCATTTGTGTCCATATTTATGATTTGATATCTATTTTTTTCTATAAGAATATTCTTTCAACCACATAGTCAAACATATTTTCTATAAAAAAAGTGCACCACCACTTAGTCAATCATATTTTCCATAAAAAAAGTTTGCCATCACTTAGTTACCATGTTTCCTGTAAGAACAGTATGTCATAAAAACCTGAAACAGTTTTTCTACAAAAGTAACCATCACATAGCCAACCATGTTTCCTATAAGAAAAGTGATTGAACATTCCTCTTATAGAAAAAATTATTGATTAAGTGATGGTACAATCTGCTTTAAAAAAAAAAAACAAAAGGGTTCCCCTAAGGCTGAGTGGTAGCGATGCTATCCTCTCAGTCCAGAGGTTGTGGGTTCGATTCCCGCCATAGACCCTGAGTGCTTTCTGCAGACAAGCTAATCGCTTCGCGGGTTGTGTTTGATAAAAAAAAATTCTTGGCTGTAAAATGGCACATTCTTATAGAAAAGATGATAGGCTATGTAATGGCATAATTTTTTATAGAAAAGATGGCTGACTATCTGATGACATATTATTCCTATAGAAATGATAGTTGACTATTTGATGGTGCACTCTTTTTATAGAAAAGATGGTTGAATATTTTATGCCATACTTTTCTCATAACAAGGCTGATTGACTACGTGATGGCACACTCGTCTTTCAGAAAAGCTGGTCGACTATTTGTTGACTATTTGATGTGACACACTTTTCTTATAGCAAAGCTGATTTGCAATGTGATGGCACATTCGTCTTATAGAAAAGATGATTTACTATAGGATAGTATACTCTTCTTATATATAGAAAAGAAAATGAATACCAAAATTTTTGTTATATTTTTGTGATTTGCAGTCTAGTTTGGAAGACACAATTTTTTGTCTGCACACAATTAATTTTTTTTAGTTCACATTTAATGCATACTCGTATATAACGCATTTGGTAGAACACATTGTTCATAACGCTCTTAATAATACTTCTCTAGAAAATCTTAAATCAATTTAAAAAACTATTCTATAAAACAAAACCAAATGAAATGTAGCAGCTGTACAGACTACATTTACATTTAATAAATTAATTTCTTTATTTAAAAAATTGCTATTTCAACTGACCTGCTATCAATTCTAATGTAAGTCATAATTATTCTAGTATAATTTTATTAATTAATTTTGCAGTCGTACACTATCAATTCTCCCAGAATGTTTGTTACACGCTTGAGTTTAAGTGGTATTTTTATTTAATTTTCTTTAGTGTGTATTCTAAGAAATTCTATGACTCTATAATTTCAGTTTACTTACAAGTCATCATAAGCATTCGCTTATAAACGCACACACACACACATATACAGACACTCTTCTACACTTTCGCTTAAAACACGTGATAGGAAGTACATACCAGTACAACCATCTAACCAATGTCAAATGGAATTATACACTTTTGTATGAGTGAGTGTGCTTATTGCATCTGAAGAAGAAAAAAAAATCATGCTTTCATTATAATTAAATTTCTTACACCGCCCAAACATTTTCTCTAATGCATGCATTAATACAAAAAATTACACGCATACTCGTATGTAGGTTGTCCAACACATGCACAAACCTGCGGACGCACACACACACACACACACACACATATACACACATATGCAAACAAGTAGACTTAAATGCATTAGAAATCTCTTCAAACACTTCAATGTCTGCAAGCGCTCGTACTGGTGGTGTCTTTACGTGTATGTGTGTGTGCGTGTGTATGAGTGCAATAAGAGTAAATTAAATTAAAACATTCATTTGAAATAATAAAGAAGAAAGGCATTGCAAAATATAGTTGTATGTACTCGTAGAAGTAGATCGAGAGGTGGCTGGAGCGGAGCGGAGCGGCAGCAGAAGTAAAAGTAGATGTCATCATGTTTTAAGTTGTGATTTCTACTAGATTTAATGGCGTATGCTCATCGTATGCATCGTAAGGTTTTATGTATGAAATATTTTATAGTTTTATAGTGGAAATTAAATCTAGGCCGGCGTTCTACAGTGGCTGTTAAAATAAATATATATTTTATTTTATTTGTATAGCTTTAACCAAGAAACAGAATCGGACAAGTTCAAGTACAGTTATTAACTGTAGAGAAATTAAGTTAACAGTTTAAAATAAGCAAATCTGATTTTCGGGCCTGGGGGCCTGCTCTGTAATTCGAAACGAAGGAAAATGCTTTCGAATCTCCATGTAATTATCAAACAAGTTTGAAAGTATTTTCGTTCGTTTTGAATTACAGAGTAGACCCCTGGAAATCACAGTGATTTCCAATTACGTCTTTTCAAAAACGAACTATTAATAGTTTAGATTTATTAGTGAATTTTTATTGCATTTTAAGTTTTTGTCATTTCTAACAGAGTATTCTATTCCAATTTAAAAGTCTTATTTTAGCTTTTATTAATCTTTTGAAATTACCATGATTTGATATTTCGTGATTTGTAGTGCCATTTGCTTTATTTTGTTTCTCACTGTAAATGAAAATGAAATTTTCATTTTGAAAAATATTAAAGAGAATAAATAAGTTAAATATATTTTGTAATGTAATACTTTCAGGAAATAATTAAAATGTATCAGCCTTATTTAAAAAAAATAATATTAAGGCTTAATAAAGGATTTTAATAAAAAAATTTCTTATTAATCCTTTAAAAAGCCTTAATATTTTCGTTTTTAAATAAGGACTTATTATTTAAAAAGAGCTTTAAATAAAATTAAAGTTGAACGACACTTTCATAAAATTGTACGATTTATTCAACATTGCCTTTTAGAAATCTCAACTTTGACACAGGGGAAGAAATAAAAAAAAAGTTATTTTAAATTAAGTTAAGATTTGTTCTCTCATGTTATCAATTTGATAAGCGTATTAAAGTTTATCTTATCCGCGATTAAAAATGATGAAGGCTCATATTCATAGTTAAAGATTTAAAACCAGTATTACACTACAAAATGTTGGTCTTACTTTATTTTTTAAAGTATACTTTGTTTTAACTATGAATATGCTCCAATGTCTTTTATTATTTTTGAACTTTTTTGTTTGAAAGAATAAATAAACCGAAACGCTAATGATGAAGGTGCAGCGACCTTCGAAAACAGCTAGTTGTTCCGTTCTGATAGTGTTTGTCATTTGTTCATTAATAATTATCACATGTAATTGGGCTTACAAAGCAGTGCACACAAACAAATGAAGTTCCTACAATATTAATTAAAAACTGTCTATATACATACTCGTACATGTGAATATAGCCATAACTCAAAAATTTAATATTTTTTTTTTTAATTTAATAGTGCTGAAAAATTTGTCATAATTTATTTTATGTTTTGTAAAAAGCATACCTAGTACATAGAAAAATGTATCGCTTTTTCATTGCAATTTATTGCAATATAGTCATGATGCCTTTTTGTATTTAATAATACCGAAAAATTTGCCTTAATTTATTTTAGGATTTGAAAAAATTTTATATGTGATAGAGGTTTCCTTTAATATCTTCCATGAGCTAAATGTAAAATAGAACTTTAAATTCATTTACTGTGCCAAATTAAACTTTTCTACTTAATACTGTTTTCCAATTAAGAAGCGATATGTTGTAGAGGAAATAATTAAAATGCTTTTAGAAGTCATTTACATGAAATAACATTAAACAAAACATCAAGCACTAATTGAATGAAGGAATACATTTTTACCATCATCATATCAGTATCATCATGAGTGATCATTGACAACCCACACATACACACACAAACACACTCAGAGCAACCACAGCAGTAACAACAACAGCAACAAAATCTTTATCGTCATCCTGTAGTCAAGAAACAATTACACATACACCATTTCATTTGCTCTTCCAATCACTCATTCATTTATGCATTCGTTTACATTTATACTCCGTAATGAAATTGGAAATTATTTGATTTATAAATTAGCAAGTGAGCTCACAGATGGTTAAATGTTTAGGACTAAATGCATGTTCCCATATGTGTGTATATTTGTTGTTATGTAGAAAGTAGATGGTGCAAAAGGTTTCATTAGAAATATACGAGGATGGTGTCACAATCGTTTGGGTTACATTTACATACAATTTTCTTGAAGTTCTATTAACATATTCGAGCAGTTTTATACTTATGCTGAACTGCCATTGACCTGGATTTCAGTTTTTAGGTCTTAATACCAAAAGCTGGTCACTCTAGTTTTTGCCAGCTGCCAAAGAAGAAAGAAGCTAAATCTACTTTGTGAAAAGTATAGGTTTGAAACAAGTCTCCTTCGGTTCTACAAAAATTATAGTAGGGGCTGAATAAATTTCTTAAATATGTCGCTATTTTATGCCTTCACTTCCTAACTCTTGCTGGTGTTGTTTACATTGGCTGCAATTTGTCTTCTCTATGTGTGAGCTGGGCGTCCTTTTCGTCTATTACTTTACAAATTCCAGTATAAAAGCAATTCTAGTGATGTCGTTTGAATGCATTTGAAGGGCTAGTCCAGTGCCATTTTTACCTACTTATTTGAGACGATTGGGCTCTTGATATATTCCTGGCCAAAGCACATAATTACATATTGTTCTTGGCCAGCATACATAGATTTAGAATCCTGTAAAGGCAATAACTGACTGACAAAAAACTCGCACCTTCGCATGTCTCGAGTGCCAATGTTATAAATTTCACAGAAATCACCGGAAAAAAAAGAAATCGTTTTATATTCGCATTCGAGGCTGCAATTTTCTCAATCAAAGCTAGAGAGAATGAATGTCAGATGAATCTCAGAAGACTAAATGTTCGATAGGCTTTCTGCAAACGATTATTAATATCCTCGCTCGATTCTCCATTTGTGGAAGCAATGTTGGCAAGCTACAAAATAATTGCCCAACATTTTTTATTTCGTTTGTGTTCGTTACAAAAAATTTCCGTGACCATTAATATTTCGAACAGATTATTTTGCCACTGTTAAGGTTCATA
Organism: Nowickia ferox; assembly: GCA_936439885.1. Classification (NCBI taxonomy): domain Eukaryota; kingdom Metazoa; phylum Arthropoda; class Insecta; order Diptera; family Tachinidae; genus Nowickia; species Nowickia ferox. The sequence continues at coordinate 108,517,307 of OW387026.1, read as the reverse complement.
TATTTGCTGTGAGATTTGAGAAGCTGTGAGCCAATAGACAGATAACGGCTCACACTATGCCTCTGTCATTGTTGAAGAGCTTTCACAAGGATAGGGTCCAAAATTTTTTTAAATAAAATAAGCTAGATTGTCAAAAAAAATAAATTCGGTGAAGTACGACTTTGACTCGCACACGAAGGGTGTCGTACGGACACTACATTTGTAATACTCGTACTATACGAACTTTAGCCTATATAATCGAATATCTTACCTGATGCAGATATTTTTTAAAAATTAAAAATTTTTTTAAATTTTAAGCACCAGTAAACCTTTTTTTCTATTTCTGGCGATTTTAGTTAGTTTTAGCGATTATTCTTTGTTTTGCTGCTTTTTTTCGTCTCTGGGATTTTTTTTTAGATTTTTGGCGTTATTTTATTTTCTGCGTTTTTTTCGGTCTTGGCGATCTCTACGTTTTTGGTGAAACGATTTTTTACTTTAAGCGATTTTTTCTATTCTGACCGTTTTTTTCGTTTTGGCGATTTTTTTGTTTTTTGGGATTTATCTGTTTTGGCGTTTTTTGGTATTTTGTTCAGTTTTTTCGAGGTTTATTTTAGTTTTAGCGACTTTTTAAATTTGGCGCTTTTTTCGTCTAAGCGGGTTTTTCGGTATTTGACGAATTTTTCGCTTTGGCTATTTTTTCTATTTTGAAAATTTCAAGAGTTTGCCTCTTACGGTTTCAAAGGTACAGCAAATTGTCAAAAATACTTAGTCAAAATTACATTAATTGATGGAATACCCTTTCAGTGTTAATTGATGTAGTCTGGATAAAGTCTATATATCGTAAGGAACTTTTTAATAAGGAACTTTTTTTTTTTTTTTATAAACAAACACAACCTGCGAAGCGATTAGCTTGTCTTCAAAAAACACCCAGGATCTATGGCGGGAATCGAACCCACGATCCCTGGACTGAGAGGTTAGCATCGCTACCACTCAACCACAGGGGCAGCCTTAATGTAGAACGGCTCTAACTCTATATTTTTTTTGAAATCGAGATTTTTGCATTTTTCGACACATTTTTTTTATCGAAATATAAAAAAACTCGATATAAAAAAATAATGAGTTAGGGCCTTTCTATATTAAGGTAACCATATCTTTGTCCGTATATTTCATTAGCGCTGTTCGCTTTAGAACATCCTTCAATTTTTAACTGCTATATATTTGTTGTTGTAGCAGCTAGAGTTTTACATATTCTGTGAAAATTTCAGGTCTGTAGCTCTTACGGTATTCGGGAAAGCAGCCTGTCACAGGTGGACGGACGGACGGACAGACTAACGGAAACGGTTATTTTTCAGCTGTGGTGTACGGAACCCTCAAAACATGACTGCACTCATTTGACTGCGTGATTGATGAGTTAATTTGATCGTGTGCAGGACACTTAAACTGTAATTATATTCCAAACTCTGAAAAATATCTTTTACATATTTTTATATCTTTTTGTTTTCTTTTTAGATATAATTCCATTTGCAAAGGAAAACTATGCATATTTTTAATAATTGAAAAAAATTTCATTGAGAAATCTTTACATTAAATAATAAAATTTTATTGCATCTTGTAAAAAAATTACACAAGAAATAACTTTTTTTTAACTAAGCAGAATATTGGAAAAAGAGGAATATTTTCCATAAGATGACATCTCATCAGCGAGTGTAAATAATGAAAAATTTACGCTAAATAAAGTTTAATTGTGCCACCAAATGTTCTGGCGCTATATACTCCACTTTTCACTTTGATTTTGCAATTCCTCTTTACTCCGCCACACCCTTGGACATTAAACTTGCATATTGCTTTGTTTTTTTTCCTGTGATCCTTTTGGCCTTGTTAGCAATGAGCATTAAGACTGTGTGATTTTGACTGGTTAATTAAAATAAACATTTCCGTACGTTTAGTTTTCTCATTCCGTTGAATTTCTTTTTTCATTTTAGGTTTTTTTGTTACTTTTGCTGAAGTTTTTCATTCCTTCTTGGCCGCAAGCATTTATATAACATTTGTAGGTAAATACGAGCAGCAGAGCAGAGCAGAGAGTAGATGTACCAGCAGCGGCAGATGGAATTTGGACAAATGTTTTCTTTTCTTAATAGCTCAAGTATTTTTCTTCCTTTAACTTTTCCTTTTCTTTGCTGCTCCTTTTTGCCGCTTTCAATTGTTTTCTTTTAATATTTCCTTTAGTGGTTTTATTAAATAAATAAAGCAGCAGTTGTTAGTGGGGGGAAGAAAAAACATTTCACTTGAAAGCACAATAAGACTTAGAAGAAGAAGAAATTTGTTTGCTTAAAGGCAAAGTAGCCAAATGAAGTTGTTACTTGGCCAATATAGTTTTTGCTGTAGTAGTTGTGTGTAGCAGTTTGTATTTTTTGTTTGTTTGCCGCTCGAAGCTTTTAAGTCAATTATAATGTTTTAAAGGAAAGCGCAACAGCTGCAGGAGAAACTTCAACACTTCAATGCTTCGTTACTTTTATTTTTTTAATAATCTAAACGAAATTGCTTAGCCCTACGCCATGTTTGTAAACAAAGATTTATTGTTTGTTTGCTGTAAAACGCAATAGTACGAGTATAGCGTGCAATAGAAAGCGTCTACTTACCTACAGTTTTTTCTATTTTATTTTTGGTTCGAGTGGCATTTCTTGTTTCAATTCTTGCGCGAATAATTTCACTCCAAATAAGAAGAATCTTATATTTCTTAAAGCACTTTTCAGTTGGCATAAAAAAAAATAAACAAGCAGCTACTGAATAAAGTTCGCCAAGTGTTATTTTCACGTAAATTTTTCAATTGTTAGAAGTTTCTTGTTTCCTTTTTTTGTGGAAGCATAATTGTGTGAAGAAAGTCTTTTTTTTTTTTTTTGTTATACTTTCATATATTTATATTTTTATTGCCCAACACAATGACTGATAGTTAGATGGTAATTTACCAAAAAAAAAAAAAAAACTTTAAAAGAAAAAAGTTTGTATAGCAAGCATACTTTTCATTATAGTCATTTCAGACAGAAGTTTTTAAATAAAAAATATTATGATGTTTTCAAATTGATGCAAGAATTGTAAATGGTTTTCTAGAGGAGTTTATTTTATTTTAGTTTTAATTTTTTTTGTGCAGAAATAAATATGAAAGTGATGAAATAGAGAATAATTACAGCTGAAGAGTTTTTATTTCAGTTGCAGTTTTGGAAATATTTTATATAAAACTTTCGATTTTAATGGCTAATTTTTTTTTTATTTTAAAGTGGGTTTTTTGGCTGAAAATAATTAGAAATTATTTAAAAGCATGATTCCAGAAATTATATGGCCTTGAATGTCATAAAGTTTCATTACCAAATGATAAAGAAGTTTATTTTCTTCTCCTTGAAAGAGCGAGAGAGAAAAATTTTTCTATTACTTTTATGAATGGAAAACGAAATTTTGATTACAAAACTGATGTGGCATTTTTAGGGTTCCGTACACCAAAGGTGTATGATGTCTGTCTGTCTGTCCGTCTGTCTGTCTGTTCGTGTGTCCGCCTATCTGTCACAGGCAATTTTTTCGAAAACCGTAAGAAATTTTCACAGCACATGGAAAGCTTTGTGCGCTACAACAACAATTATATGACAGTTAAAAATTGAAGGGTGTTCTAAAGCGAGCAACGAAAAATATTTAAATCGTAAAGTAATATACAGATAATTATATATATGTAGACACTGGAAATACTCAAAGTCAGTGTATTTTTAAGCAGACTACACTAATTAACACTGCAATTAAAAAACATTAAAACTAAAGGGTCTTCTACTTGTATCAGTTAATGTAGTTAATTGACAACTTGTATCTTGGAAACCGCAAGGGGCAAAGTCTTAAAATTTTCAAGAAAAGCTAAAACTAAAAAATCCTAAAATAAAAAAGCGCTTATATGAAAAATATCAATAAGAATAAAATAAATCTTTAAAATGCCAAAAATCACCAAAAATAAAAAAGTCTATAAGAACTAGTAAAACGTGAAAAACCGAAAAAATCGCCAAAAAAAGAGAGCTGAAGCTAAAATAAATCGCGAAAACTAAAATAAATCGTCAAAAACCGAAAAAAATTAATAAACGAAAAAAGGGACAAAACTAAGAAAAAGCGCCAATGCTAACAAAGTCGCCAAAAACCGAAAAAAGTTTACCGGTTACTCCAATTAAAAAAAAAATGTTCGCATCAGGTTCAATGTTCGATTATATAGGCTAAATTTCATATGTTATTACATATAGTTAATATAGAAAGGCCCTAGCTCATTCTGTTTTTGAAATGAAGATTTTTGCATTTATCGATGCATTCGATGTTCTTCTATCGAAATATACAAAAAACTTGATTTCAAAAAAAAAAATGAGTTAGGACCTTTCTTTATTGAGGTGACGATATGTGTCCGTAGTGATAAAGTCAAAAACGCTCTTTACTGAATTTATTTTATTTTATTTTATTTTATTTTATTTTAATGGCGGTTTTTTTGACTTAAAATGGTGCAAAAAACTTATTTAAAATATCATAAAGTTTCTCTTCCCAATGATGTAGAAATTTATTTCTTTCTCTTTGAAAGAGCCCTGAGACACATTTTGCTCTTTTGAAAATGGAAAATGTGCACTAAGGTTTTCATCACAAAAGTTGATGTGTCATTTTTCTGAATAATTAAATTATTATATTTTTTTAATTATTTTTTCCAAATTAAGTTATAAAAGCATCTGCTGAAATACTTCCATCTGTTCCAGCTCAATGTTCCAATGGCAGCTGCTATAAAATTTGCTATTAAACTTTACAACTATTAATCATATCAACTGTTGACTTTGATTAATCATATCAATTCTAATTCAATATCACTCCACGCTTCTCTGCACAACACTACACTCCACTCAACTCCACTTCAGAGCACAGCACTTTAAATGGAATAAATTCCCCATACTTGTTGTTGAGGCAACAAACATTTCTGCAAGATATTTCCTGTTGCAAATCAACATTTGCATCAATATTTTCTTCAAAGAGCGAACGTTCTTTGAAAAAGATTGTAACAAAAAAATATATAAAAAAAGGAATTTTTTTCATTATTGGCAAAATATATGTATGTTTGTATCTGTTTCTGGTTGCTGCAGCTATTTATTTATTTTTTATTTTAAGTCTTTATTCCAGTTATGATTTGCTTTACTTTTTTTATATGAATTCTATCATGAATTTCTATTTAGACTTGACATATGCATTTCATAGATACATACATGACGTTATAAATAATGTCGAGCGTTTGTATTTGTGCGATACTTAAAATGAATTTCAACTAGAAATGCTAAAATCGGCAGCAGCATAAAAGGCCACGAGAAAGCGGTGTGTTCGAAAAAAAATGGATTTTTTTTATTTTCTTTAAATCGCTATAAAATACATGGCATGCGTGTGCAAATCTTCTTTAGTAAATTGAATTTCTCACGCATTCTTATTATACACTTTTACATTAAAACCTACACCAGCAAACATGTGTCGAGTGCACATGCACACACTTACACACTTATACATATAAACAGTTTTAAACCAATACTGTTACAGACAGCGAGATGCTAACAGAGCGCAGCCATAAACTATTTTTAAGATTTATTGCAAAAGTTTAGAGCGTGTAAGAGGAAAATTGCTATTACTGTTGCTATTGCTGTTGCTACTACTGATGCTGGATGCTGCTGCTTCACTGGCTTATATATACTTTTGCCTTTAGACATACAGTGGCATTAAAGAAAGTAAAAATTTTGCAATGTTTTTTATCTATATATATTATTTTTTATATTTTTCCGGTTTCGAGCATTTCTGACTCTACATCAGGAGTAAAACGAACAATGTTCTCCTCCAAGGCGTCAAGTGTTGCTGCTTTATCAGCATAAGCCAGTGAATTTACTGGTCGCACTAAATCACAGATTTAAACGAATAAGCCACAAGCCATAGAGACGTCCAAAAGCCAAAAATAAACCATTACATTAGTTAAAATTCAGGCTAATCTTTTGCGCTTAAGCCATAGAAAATTTGTTTTTTCGTTATCTGTTTGCCTTTTAAACGAATATAAAAATTTCCATGGTATCTCACACACACTTTGTTTATTTACAATTAAAAGATAGAAAGCACTTAATGAAATACCCTTTTGAGTGTTTCTTCTCTTTACCAAACACTGAACTGAGCACTATCCCTTTTTTTTAACAATGGAGCCAAGCGACAGTAATACCTTTTCATAAAAAAAAATTATTTTCAAATTAATTGAGTTCTGGCGTAACAAACATAAATAAATTCAGTAAAGTCTGACTTTGAATGGCACACGAAGGCTTCAGAGCCCTTCGTGTGCCCACATATGTAATACTTTACGAACCTTAGTCTATGCTTATATTCGAAAATCTTGATGTAGAAATTTTTAAAAGAAAACTTTTTTAAAACGTTTTTTTTAGTTTTAGCGATTTTTTTCGTTTTGTCGATTTGTTTTGGTTTTAAGTGATTTCTTTTTAGTTTTAGCGATTTTTTTAGTTTTGGCGTTTTTTAAGTGTTGCCGTTTTTTTTTATTTTTGGTAATCTTTTCCGATTTTTGGCGTTTTTTATTTTTTAAAATTTTTTAGGTTCCTGGTGACTTTTTTGTTTTAAGCGATTTTTTAATTTTTTTTAAATTTTTTCAGTTTGGGTATTTTTTCGGTATAGCGATTTTTTTAAATTTTTTTGGCGACCTTTTCGCATTTCGATCGCATTTCAGCGATTTATTTTATTTTTCATTTAAGCACTTTTTTATTTTGGCGTTTTCTTAGGTTTAGCGCTTTTTTCGTTTTGTCAATTTTTCTTTGGTTGTTGGTGTTTTTTTTGGTTTTTGGCGATTTATTTTAGTTTTAGCATTTTTTTTTAGTTTTGGCGTTTTTATTTCGTTTTGGTGGTTTTTGTTTGTTTATGGCGATTTTTTCAGGTTATTGGCGATTTTTTTTTAGTTTTTTTGGCGACTTTTTTTACTTTGATTTTTGTTTTGAATTTTAAAGATTTATTTTATTTTTCGTGATATTTTTCATGTAAGCGCTTTTTGATTTTACTTTTATATGCTTGTGGTTGCCAGATTTTTAATAAAGAGTCCCTGAAGAAGTTGAAAAATATCAACGAAAAGTAGGATTTAAAAATGAATCAATAAACTTTTATTTACATGGAAGAAGACACCAAGGACCTTGAAAGCCCGATACTTGTGTAGGGTAAAAAAACATAAGAAAGGCTTTCTTAATTTGACGATTTTTCGTTTCAGCATTTTTTAAAATTTTGGTAGTTTTTAGTTTTAGCATTTTTAAAAATTTCACAAGTTTGCCTCTTACGGTTTCCAAGGTTGTCAATATTACAAATCCAAAATTACATTAACTGATAGAGTACCCTTTAGCTTTAATTTTTTAAATTTCAGTGTTAATTGTTGTAGTCTGCCTAAAAATACAGTAACTTTGAAAATTTAAAGTGTCTGTATATTTCATTAGTCTGTATATTCCATTAGGATTTCAAAAAGTTTTGTTGCTAGCTTTAGAACACCTTTTAATGTTTAACTGTCAAATATTTATTCTTGTAGCGGCCAAAGTTTTATATATGCTGTAAAAATTTCAGGTTCTCGAGAAAACAGCCTGTAATAGACGGAACCCTAACAAAAAAATTAAACAACTTTATTTAAAACTTTCACCAATTTGATATCTGTTAAAAAGAAATGTCAAACTTGTGTCAAGTTCGATATTAAAAAATATTTACATACAAATATATTTTCTTTTATAATCGTGCTGCCACCATATCAAATCTTTTAATCGGTGCGAAATTTCATGAATCTTTTTAGCCCACTGTTTGATTTATTCGCGCGTTGTGCTGATGCCGTTCAGCAGAAACATAATCCTAGAGTAAATACTTTCAAATAAGCTACACGATGTTCCAAAGTTAAATGAAAAAGTTTTAAAGAACTTTTTATTTGAAAGATTTAAATTTAATTTTCTTTTGCTCATATCCCCATTTGCATTCAGATTCTTTTTTTTTTTTTTTGCAATATTTAAATCCAATTATTTTCTACTCGAAATATAAATAAATAGAATTTTTGTAAAAGCATGAGTGTAATGTTGTAATAAACTTGGAAGCACACACATGAATAACCAAACAAAAATATGTCACTATAATTATAACAATAAGTACGAGAAATGTATTTGAAATTTATGTGTGTTTGATCTTGGCTCTCAAGGCGTTTGCGTGTTTAACCTCAATGTTTGCCATTTAGAAAACTTCCGCTTTTGCGCTAGCGCGCCTGCTTCTTTACAATTTTAATGTTTCCGTTTCTTAAGTTTTAAAGCACATTTAGCTTAGCAAATGGTAGCAACATTTTAAAATAACCGACACTAAAAAGAGCTCTTTAGTTGCAACCACTACTTATAGATACAAACTGCATGCCACACTGCATTGAAAAATATTTATGTTTGCCATCAAAAGAAGTTTTCGTTTGTTTAAACAAAACCAACTCTTGATTGAACGGAAGTCAGTTGGCTTTTATAGCCCAGAAAAGTTTAACTTGCAATTGTGATACTCGTATTGTGTTGCAACTTAAATACGAGCACTTTGTTGCTGTAATGTTCAGCATTTAACCGGGGTGTTTGGCACATAAACACAAATACATCCGCAGATACTTATGCTTACATGTAAATGCACATTTAAGGCTAAAGTTTAAGTTATGGACGAGACCGGTGGTGTGTAAATTTATGTGGTCCTTATTTAAATATAAAAAGTTTGTATGCTATGCGGGGAAGAACTCATGTTACGATTGATATGTGCAAGAGTGTGTGTGTGTATGTGTTTGAGCTAAGGCCTTAGTACTTGGATTTTTTTCTGAGCAAGTTCTTAAAATAAAGTATGATCAGTTTCATCATCATCGGGTCGATATCTTCGACTTTTTTGGGCTATGTAAAGCTGTATCAGAGAATGACAGTGAAAACTAAAAAACATAAGTAAATAGTCTTAATTTCTTCTTTAGCAACTATTACTAAAGCTGATTCCAACATACAAAGATTATCTCTACTTTGTTTATGCAAAAAACTAAAATACGCTACAACTAGAAATATAAAGGGACATGCGTATCCAGCGTATTGGAATCTCTGTCACAGTTACAGTCTGAGTATGCTTATACTCAGAGTATGCATATTTAGTCGGACAAAAAAATATACTCATGCTACTCGGAATATTTATTCATCATTCGCCACCACATACATACATTTATGTATATAAAACGTGTGTGTGGCTATTTGAAAACATACTTTATGTGTGTGTGTAAATCAATTAGCCCTGTATAAAAGCATGTGCAGCCGATTAATAGGCAAAGTATTTTTATACTCATGCGTATGATTTTAGCTCATACAATTTTGAATTTAAGTTACAGTTGCTTGTGCTGAGTAATTAAAAAATGTGGATGTTTATAGTTATACGTATTCGGTATAAAATTTATGCGTGTGTTTGCATATGAGTGTGTTTTTTAATTTTAGCTGTACGCATTCATAGTTGTTTCACTGAAAATATTCAAAAAGTGATACTTTTGTCATTCTGCCAGCTGTATTGCACAGAAAATATTATTTAAATTTAATTTGAAGACCAGCATAAATTTAATAAATAGTTTGTCTGACTAAGTATATAAATACTGAGTTTTAAAATATATATTTTATAGTTCACTGAAATAAATTTATTACAGTATGTTACAAAAATTCTCCTACATATTATATAAGGTTACATACTTTTGGTTGTTGTTTTGTTAATATTGTTTGCTAACATTGATGTTGGTGAATGTATCGTAGAATTCTCGTTCAGTTATTTATTGGAACTGTTTAAGGCTTCAAGTTTTGAAACCAGTTGGTCAGTAGTTACAAGTAGGTCACTTGTAGAACAAGTTTACCTTCTTCTGTTTGAGAGCGCAAAAGAACTGTCGCCCGTATTTTTAGAAAAGTAAACGCTTTAAATTTAAAAATTTTAACTATTGCGTTATGACACTTTTGCCACAAGGGAACATTATATTTATTTATTTAAATGATTACAAGAAATGTCTAATGTTTCCCGGAAGATATTGACATACACTAATGTTCCTGTAGATACGAATATACCCGTATGTACTCGTGTGTGCATATGTATTGAATTATATGCAACTGAGTGTGTGTGTGTGTGTTTTATAAAGTTTTCTTGCTTATAATATCAATGTTATTATATTTTATAGTTCCGTTCACTTCTTGCACTTCAACTTAAGCACATGCGATTCATTCAGAATTTTATTTAAAAGTGTGTGAGTTTGTTTGTGTGTGGTCGTCTAAGATATATTCAATTTGCAGTTGTGTGTGTTAATGTATATATATGAGAAAACTAACTTTTAAAAGTCCATTTACATTTCGTTTGCTATATTTGCCTATTTCTATGTTGAACTATTTGAATGTCTGTTGATCTAGTATCTGTTGTTGGAAAAAGCCATAGACAAATTCTAGCTGCACACATAAATATTTGCACAAATAAACACTTGAATGCTAAAACCCAACAAAATTTTATATAAACATATACAAAAATAGTACATGTATGTGTGTATTTATGTGTGTGTGTGGGCAATTCCTTAAGTTTATTTATGTGTCGGGGAGAGGCTTCATTTTAATAAACCAAAGTTTTGTTGCCATTTAAGTTGCTGTTGTGCTGTTGTTTTTTTCTTTTTTGCTTTTGCTTTATTGCTTATTGAGTCATAAAAATAGCCCGTTAAATGTTTATTTCTTATTCACTGATAAACGAAAAAAAATTCAACATCCAGCGGCGGCCAACGACCAAAACTGAGTTTGATTGTTTGTGTGCATCTGTGTGCTTCAATTTGGTTAACAATTCTGGATTTTTCTTATATTCCTGCTACCATTATTTATAGCCAGAATTGAAATATTTATTTTATTAGGACTTCTTGTTTTGCTCTCTTTAAATAGATTCAAATACGAATATTTTTTAACGAATTGCTTTATTCTTTTAACATCTAAGATATTCGTTTGGTGTTTTTAAGCAGATAAATTCAATAAAAGAAGGAAAGAAAAATGTTCTTTTAAGAAGAGAACATAAAAGCAAAACGGTTTTATTTTGAATAAAAAAGAAAAAATTGCTTACGAGTATAAACACAAAATTTTGCATGTTTTTTAAAATGAATTTATGTTTAGCAATGCATGAGATACGAGTATCCTTGGCAAATGTAAAAAATAATAAATATGTATATACGAGTACAACCGTGCTTTGTTTTTTTTTGCATAAGCAAGCCTTTAAGCCAATATATTTAAATTGCTTATAATCAAATTCTTTAAAAGCGGAAGAAAATTCGGCAAAGTCGATATCAATTTAAATTTCAATGTTTTAGTACTCAATTTATTTGATTTACTTTTGATTTATTTTCATTTTGCTTTTTATGAAATTATGCCAACTATTTTTAAAAATATTTAATAAACATTACTTGGCTCGTTGCTACAAAAGAATAGTTGTTATCGAGCAGTGATTAAACCTGAATTTGTAGTTGGATTTTAGCACTTGGGTTGAAGATGTGAAATAGAGAGCGACTTTTTTTTGCTCTTATGTTAAGGTCATTGAAAACTTGTTAATTTTTAACACTAACAGGTACGATTTGTAAATGTAGGCTGCTATCACAGGAAGCGACAGATGCTTCTGCAATCCTTAAGTCACTATTCAAAAACAAGCAGCGTTTATAATTAGTTTGATGACCTCTCATTAGACTTGTAAACAATTTGTTACATCGTTTTGCTATCAAATATGCATTTTGAACAAGTTCCATAAAAACATCCACAGTAAATAGAACAATAATATATTATACATTCACACAAACACACGATATTGATGATAAGAACATTAGCATTCAAAGCATAACAATGACTGTAATGTTATACTTTTAAATATTAAAAAATATATAATCGTTGAGCTTCTATTATTGTGATAAGAATAGCAATGTTAACATTGTGATATCATAACAGTTAATAATTAACATTTAACATTAACAGCTTTTCATAACAGTGTTGAGTAAAAAGTGTTCTGTTAAAATAGAGATTGTATACTTGGAACTTCTACGAGGGCGGTTCGGAAACTTCTTAGCCTAGCACAAAACGCGCGGTATAAACAGAAAAAAGTTAAGTGTTTTGGAAACTTCCATCTCTGCTATGAACACATGTTAAATTTTGTTTCGATCTGGCAATTCCTTCATATAGAAACAGGTGTTCACAAAAGACGCATCCGCGATTTTTTTACAATGGAAAAATTAGAAATGCGTGGTGTCATTAAATATTTACATAAAAGAGGTTTATCGGGACAAGAAATTCATAATGATATGGTGAATGTGTTAGGTGAAAGTGCTCATATGCAACAGTAAAAAATTGGGTTGCTCAATTTAAACGTGGTCGTACATTGAAGATGAACCACGTAGTGGACGTCCAAAAACAGCAACAACAACAGAAATTGTAGCCAAAGTGCATGATATGGTATTAAATGATCGACGAATAAAAGTGCGTGAAATAGCTAATATCATGAGCATCTCAAATGATCGAGTCCATTTAATTTTGCATGAAGAACTACAGATGAAAAAGCTTTCTGCAAGATGGGTGCCGCATTTGTTAACAGTCGACCAAAAACGCATAAGAATGAACATTTCTCAAGCTTGTTTGGATCGTTTTAAGCGAAATAAAATGGATTTTAAGCACCGTTTCATAACTGTTGATGAGACATGGATCCACCACTATACTCCAGAGACAAAAGAACAATCCAAACAATGGACTGAAGCTGGAGGAAGTGCCCCAAAGGCAAAAACAATTCAATCGGCTGGTAAGGTTATGGCAACGGTTTTTTGGGACTTCAAAGGTATTTTATTGATTGACTATCTGCAAAAGGGTAAAACAATAAATTCAGAGTATTATTGCAACCTTTTGGATCAATTAAATGTACAAATTCGAGAAAAACGTCCTGGCTTAAAACACAAAAAAATTATTTTTCATCAAAACAACGCACCAGCGCACAATAGTGTTTTAACAATGGCTAAAATCAACGAATTAAAGTACGTGTTGCTTGACCACCCACCTTATTCTCCTGATTTAGCTCCCAGTGACTTTTACCTGTTCCCAAATCTAAAAAAATTCCTTGCTGGTAAGCGTTTTACCTCAAATGAAGATGCAATTACAGTTGTAAACCACTATTTTGAAGACCTTGAGGAAAACTATTTTAATCAAGGGATAGAATTGCTACAAAAGCGTTGGACTAAGTGTATTGAAGTTTCAGGAGATTATATTGAAAAATAAAAATATTTTTGAAAAACTAACTATTCTCTTTCATTGATAGGCTAAGAAGTTTCCGAACCGCCCTCGTAATTGATTGAAATTTCGAAACTGCAAAAAGAAAGTAAAAAAAGTAACAGTATGGATACATAAGGGAACGTCGTAAACAGTTATTGCGGAAGAAAGCGCGAATTGTGTCTTGAAGTGTTTATGGATGAAAAGCTTTGGAGGTTATTTTAATTTGACGGTATTAATTGCCCAATGGTTTTCCAATGAGATCGCACGTTTAAATAATTTTCAAAGCCTAGATTAAAAATACCAGCTATTTTTCATTTGCCCTTGAAAGTTAACAAGTTCTATTTAATTCAGATTTTGTTTCCTAAATATTTTTTTCGCTTTTTTTTACAAAAAAAAAACTGAAAACATGAAATTTTTATTTAATTTTTGTTCGATTTTCTTTTTGTTGATTTTAAATAAGCTAGACAAATAACATGAAATTATATTTAAGGAATAAATAACATCAAAATTAATTTCAAATATTCTGACAAACGCTAACAGAACGGGACAACATGCTGTTTTCGAAAACCGCCACACGTTCTTGTGTTTCATCCACTGTGCATAGAAAAATAATAATCCTGCATTCAACAACTTGAAAATAGAATCAAAAATAAATTAAAAATGTATTTAAGTCAATTAGACTTTTGTTTAAAAATTTAATAAAATAAAAAGTAATTGATTCAATTAAATTTGTAATTGATTTTATTTTCAATTAAAATTGTTGATTGCAGTATTATTTTTTCTTTGTGTGTGGTGTCAGTTGATGGAAATTTCAGCTCTACATATATACGTATCTTTCAGTGCAAATGGAATATGTGAATTGTTTTTATTCACTGTATTACAATTTACTGAAAGTGTTTTTGTAATAAAAGCTCAAATTTACCATCTCTAATTGACAACAGTCTTGATATTGTTGTGTGTTAGCCTAATCAAAATCAAACAATATTTTTTTTGTTTGTTTTGAAAAGAAAGTGAAATATTTTTGTTTTAATTTCACTCCTGCATTACATCTAAATATAATTGGGGAATTCAAACGGTAGTCATAAAGGTCGTATTGCCATAATGTTTTAAATTATTTTCATACATGAAATACCGAAGTACATTTATTTGACATAAAGTCCTTATTTATTTAATTTGAAAATCTTGCTTGTTTTTAAGGTTAAGCAATTGAAAAAGAAGGAAATGCATATATCTCTTGAGAGTCTTACTATAATATAATGTTAGCTAAATTAAAAAAATTTTTTTTTGCGTTGAAGTCCACTGATGAGTTCGAAAAGCGGGAACGAAATGCGTATAGACAATTGCTTAACCATAAAAACAAGCAAAGTTTTCAAATTTAAATTATTTTAATATAAATTGTGTTTGCTTTTATTTTATTTGTTTCAAACATTAATTTTTCAAACATTAGGATGTTATGACCTTCATGACTACGGTTTGAACCCCCATATACATAAATATGTATATATGTATATAGAAATATAATCAAAAAGGGAGCTCACGATTCAATTTTTTTTTTGCTTGCTGGGAGCCAAAAATCACCTTCGTGACTGAAAACAATTTTTTGATAGTAACAAAATTTAATGATTTGTAATTCTTTATTTTGTTAGTCTATTCATAGTGAAATGGCAATATTTTCTGAGCATTTTTTATGAATCCTTTTTCGTACTGATAAAAGTTACACTGAAAAGACAAATGGCAAAATATCACCCGATACTTAAAAAGCAAAAAATTTTTTAAGGAATTAATTTTACAAAATTAATCGAATAATTGACTTAAATTGTTTGGGTCGATGCGAGTAGTACGAGCTTCCACTTACAACTATTAATTCTTCATTTTCACTAATCCTTGAATCCTTGAATCCTTAAATCAAATATTCATATTTTGTTACCGTCTTTAATACGAACAAAACTGGCCACAAGCTTAAAACAAAAAACCGTACTGTATAAATACATACATACATATGTATGTGTATTAACTCATGCTCCTATTCAGTCTCTCTCTCTCTCTCTTTCAAACACACACAATTGCACAGCCACGCAAAACAATTTAAATTTGAAGTGATAACCACAAATTAGTTACACGGCCAGAGTTTATCTGCAAATAAATATGAACATTTTAGATTTATTATTATCAGTGATAAAGCCAAAAATAGCGGTACTTAAACATGAGAAAGAGAGCAAATGAGAAATAGGGAGTTACAAAGTTAACGGTTGTTTTGTGCATGCACAGGTATTAAATTGAACTAAAAAACAAAATAATGAAGCTCGTACGTGAGCAAAAATATAATTAAACACACACACACATGTGTACGGTTGCTATTATTTTATTGCATGCATGAGAGTGTGTGTTTATGTGTGTGTTTTGGTGTGTGATTATTTCGCTTGCTGGTGAGATTGTATGAAAGCATAAGCGTGTGTAATTTAATTACTTGTTTGATATTTTGTGGTTTATGTGGCATCTTAATTTGTGGTCAATGTGTAATTTCACAAAAACTATTTCGATGTAATTTTTGTTTGACCCTAAACCAGTAACAAAATACTTGATATCTATACGCACACACACACACACACAAATACATACATGTTGTTGTTGTTGCAATAAGCATTAATTTAAAGGCCCTAAAGCTGAGATCAATAAGTCAAGTATTTTATTATTTCCAATTTAAAGTATCAACGAGACAGACACAGTGCAAGCAAGCGTTTAACAAATAACACTTATGTGCATACACTTGGCTTGTCTGGCCTGGTCTAGTCTTGCCTCAACCTGTTTGGTAAAACAACTAAACAAGTACAATACAGTATTTTATTTTATTTATTTATTTTGTTAGCAAACTGAAAGTATTAAATTTTCAAATAAACATTAGCCAAACACTTAAGTTAATTTGTTTGCTTTAACTTGAAGTTTTCGTTTCTCCTACTCTCTTGCTGGCAAAAGATTGATTACTTTGGCTAATGGAAAAATCTGTTGTAATGATTTCATTATAAAGCGCAAAAGATTTTATATCGATAGACATACTCTTACATACATGAAATCTGAAACATTTTTACTTTGGGTATGAAATATTTGCCAAATTTGTTTTGTTTTTTGTTTGTTATTTTGACAAAGTTAAAAATCAATTTCATTTTAAGCAGCTGCTAAGCTAAAATGTTAAAAATGGACATGTGTCATTTGATACTTAATATGAAACTAATATGTGTTTATTATGTTGTTGCTGTAATTTCTTTGCATATCAAGGATTTTTGGGGTTAAAATAAAAAGAAAGGGGAGAAAGGAAACAAAGATTTCATCAAGTCCTTTACTGATTTTCTCTTAAAAAAAAAATACACTTAAACTTAAATTTCATCAAATAGCAAAATATATCAAATACATCATGAAATATTGCCAAAATGAAAAATTACTTTCAATTGACATTGACATTATCCCTTGATATTATAAGCTTATGATTTTAGCTGCTTTTTACATTGCAACACTTTTAATGAGGGTTGAATTTAGCACGAGAGTGGGCATCTGTTTTTGAAGAAGGTCACAAGTATATTTGAAGTTAACAGTAGATTAAAGGCTTTAAAGGGGAAATTATGAAAGTGTTTGATAAAACCACAAATGCGGTGTGAAAACTGGTTAATAAACTCACACAGACGATGTGGCAGTAAATCGCTAATTTCCAAATAGTGGCAAAGTTAAAACTGATATCTGTGGCAGTCAAGAATAATCGATAAGGGTTTTTACTTTCCCAGTACAAATTGCTTTAATGCGAATGCTCTTTGCATGAGTGCCAAACTTGTAAGCTGAGACTTATTTTAAATTTTTTTTTGATATTAAAGACTTTGATGGTTGTTTAAAATAGCCACGAAATTTAGCTTCTTTAAAAAATTTTGAAGTTTGAAACTAGATAGTTTTTAAATTTGTTCCAGAGCTTGAGAAATGGCCAAACGAGATAGTCACCCTTATTCTAGTAGTCCTTGTTCGACGTCACGTCAATGCAATACCTACAAATTGGTTCGTGGGGTGTCTCCCCACTGCTGTTACTGTTTCCGCACCGAAGAAAAAAGATTCCATATTTGACGCTGGTAATATAGCTTTTTACTGGTGAAATGATTTTCAAAGTCGGTTAAGCGGTTTGGGCGTGAAAGCATCACAAACAAACAAACAAACAAGCTCACTTTCATATTTATAATATTAGTAAGGATACTTACATTTCATGAAAGTTCTTGTACAAAACTTTTTCTATTTGCTTATTGCAGCGCTATAGAAGAGAAATATTTTTATACATATAAAATATGAAAGATAGGCGGCAAATGCTGCTGGTGGCATTTGAAGTCGTGTGTTCGTGTAGCCTGCTGTGGTGAATCTGTTTAGTAGATTAGATTAGCTGTACAAATTATTTTGAATCTAAAAAATGGTTCACATAAATGTTTACTGGAATTTTTATATTATTCAGCGAGTTGTATATCCTTGCCCGGCGCTTAGCAACTCTCGTTACTACATTCAAACCATGGCAACTTATTTGCAAAGAACAAACTATTGCCAAGCACAGCAAATGAAATATAATAAAGCGTTAATAAAATGACAAACATAGAAGATGACAGCGAAAACATGCTGCTGTTTCTACACGAATAATAGTTGCTTGTTCTATTGATGTTTGTATGGTATGTTTTCCTTCTGCTGAAGAGAAACAAAAAATAGCAGAAAAATTAATGTATATAAAAATACTCGTACATATAGAGTTATAAATGCACATGTGTATATTGAAAAGAGTGCGTATGTGTATTGCTTAAATGTTGCTAAAAGTCGTGATGAATTACCATTATTTTGCTGTTGATGAAAATGTCCTTGTTAATAATGAGGATGTCTAAAAGATGTACGAGTATGTGAAGAAAAAATACATATAAAAAAATAGTTAATAAATATCAACCAACTGTTGTCATCTTAACATAATGTTGTGGCAGATATTGTTAAGGAAACAAATCAGTAAACATTTTTATATTTCCAAGAGTGCGTGTACGTACATATAACAGCAAATTTAAAGCAACATTTTAGTCATTTTTACTTCTTAAACTTTGTACGTAAAGAGAAAATTTCTAAAGTTCTGCGAAAAAGTCTGTAATATTTTTCTTGTTTTATTTCGATAAAGAAATATTGATTTTGATTTAGTTTTAAGTCTTCGCTTCTGCTGTGTTCAATGATTATACAGCACGTTTTTTAATTTCATTACAAAATAAATTATGAACCTCATTCATACGTCTGTACGCATGAATGCAATTGCTTTTATATTTATAAGAAAATTGCGCTCACTGAATTGCTAGAAATAGAAATTATAGAGACATTTATAACAATTGAAATGAAACCACTGGTATTGCATAAAACACTTATTTTATTTATCTTAATACTATTGGGGTAAAATCTGAGAATGTGAGCAAGAACAATCCAAATGTGCGCTTCAAGCCAGTATGACTTCTCGAATAGCCATCTATTAAATAGAGCTATTAATAACAAGCCTTTGCTCAATACTTTAGTGCTTTCAGGTAACTATGTATGTAATTGATCTATTCTATTCCAAGCTCTTCCTTATTATGGATTAGGAATAAAAAACGCCTGACTTTTTTTAATTTCCCGCCTCTTATTTGGAAGAGCAACACCTTGCCCAGATAACAGGTAACTGTCAGTACACTCCCGTCACAATTAGAGGAAGCTGTGTCATTAAATTTATGTTTGACAGCCATCCAGTGATAGAAGACTACCGCGAAATTTGAGAAGAAGTATAAAAAGTGAATTTCGTGTGCTGCGGAAAAACATTATTGAAACCATATCATTGAAACCATAGCATAAGCGTATTAAATAGTAATTTGATTACTTTTATTTTGAAAGGTGAAGTAATGATTAAATAGGGTTGCTAATTCATTACGATTACTAATAATGAAAAATCAATCTGAGTTACTTGAAATTACAACAAAATAATCCAAAAGAATCAAAAGTAATCAAAAAGTAATGCGATTACTTTTAAGTATAACTTTTAATTCTTTTTCATTATTTATGAAGTAATCTTTACAAGTTGTCGCATTATTTTTTATTACTTTTGCTTCTTTTTGATTATTTTATCGTAATTTCCTGTAATCCAGATTACTTTTCCATTATTAGTAATCATAATCAATAAGTAATCAGAAATTGTTTAAAACATAATTATATAATCAGTACAATGCTTTTTAAAATGTAATCTACTTGATTCCTAATCGTAATCGAAATTTCACAGCTCTGATTTAAACCAACTAGTACTTTAAACCAATAAATACTTTAAGGCAGCTACGCCAAACACACATACTCTGTCATTTGCCTTTGAAGTAAATAACTTTGAAAGCTCTTAAATTTGTTCTTGTTTCTTTGCAACATAAGAGCAAGCAATCCAGTCGCTGAGATCTGGTTGGCTGTTGTGCTCTCGTCGTTGTGAAAGCACAAAAACTCTGTTATAAAAGTATGCACATTGTGAATATGGCTTGAAAGTAATTGTTTTAAGTACGCTTAACCTTCAATTTCAAAGTTAAAAAGTGGTTTATTGAATTTCATTGTGACCGTAAAATCTTAGAAGATGCCAAACACACTGCACGCCTAAACAAGGTTTTTACACCTGAAAAAATTTAAAAAAATCACGATATGGTGTTGGCCGATCGAAGATTAAAAATGAAAGAGATTGCGGAATCCCCAAACATTTAACATGGCCCAGTGGTTTATATTTCTAATGATCACTTGGGTATGAGAAAGCTTTTTACAAGATAAATGCCACGTTTGCTAACAATCGACCACAAACAGAAACGTGTGGCAACTACGCAGCAGTGTTTGGCATTGCCAACCGCAATAGGGAAAAGTGTTTGCTTCATTTCGTAACTGTGGACGATTCATAAAGCCACTACAATACAGTCAACACGACTGTATTGTAAAAATTAAAAAAAAACTTAAGATTACTTAATTTCTTTTTTAACAGACTTTCTGTATACTCGTACATACCTTTCGCTTTTACTCTACTAAACAGTTTAAGCAGAGATAACTGCAAATACTTAAAATGAAACTCACACACGTAAATTTTATATACAACGAAACACACAAGATTACTAAATTAAATCTGGCCATAACAAACGTAAACAAAAGGTTTGCTAAAAAGCCATACAAGAAGGAAAAGGGAGGGTTTGGGGGGGGGTGGAATTAATATAATAAAACGAATTAAGCATTTATTGAATCCATGTTCATTTGTAAGCTGAACACGGACGCGCGTATCAGTTGCTTCGTTAGTTATTTCTTTAAGACTTCTTTCTAAAATAGAACGCAATGAAAAGGAAAATTATTTTATTACTCGTTTGAGGGAAAAAGAATAAAAAGGGGTAAATATGAGTAAGAAATTATTAACAAATGTACTAAAGAAAGCAAAAGAAAAAAAAGAAGAAAAACAAGAAGAAGAGGAAAGATATTAAAAATAAAAGTACAAGTTGATGCAACCGTGAGTTTGGCCGTATTTGTGTATCTGAAGATGGAATAAAGCAGCTGTATCTATAACTACAGAGATATATTGGCAAACTGCGTCTGTAATTAAGTTAAATAAACTTTTTATTTACTTAAGCTTCAGGTAACACATATATTTGCTTTATTAAATATAATGAAGGTATTTATTTCTTATAAGTTGGACATAAAGCAGAAGGAATTATGCTGAAAAATAAGTTTATTTACTGATTACAAAATAGAAGCAGTTTATTTATTAATTCTACTTCTGGCAGCTGTGATAAATGCTTTTCTGCAAATAAAATAAAACTTTTAGTTATCTAAGTGTGCATCTAAAAGTCTCCGAGTTGAAATGCTAAAATCGGTTTCCCAACCGATTGTCCGCTGCTAACTGCAATTGGGTCATAGATGGTAAACCAAAATGGCCTTATTTCTCAATTAATTCTTGAAGCAGTCTATATGGCTTTAATACTTCTGCAGTGTGTAGCAATCATGTTCTTATCCTTCAAATACTTAAGAAATAAGGCTACTTGGGTTTTGTTTTTTGTGACTTTGTTGCTCATCGAGAAAAATCCATACCTTGCGCCGAAAATAAGATTTCGTCCTTAGTAACTCCCCTTCCTAACCTCAGCTAACCTAATCTGAAAGCAGAACACGAAAATGTATTCAGAAACGATATTGCGGACGGTCTGGCCAATAATAGAGATGGAATGAAAGACATACTGATAAACTGGTCAAAAATTCATTGAAGCGCTGCATGTCTCAAACAGAGAGTAGAATTTTCATAAGCAAGTAAACTAAATGAGAAACAGAAAGAAAGAGATAGAGAGAGATTTAGTCACAATATAATCCTAGATGGTTCATCATTCTGAAAGGAATCACAAGGGATCAGGTTCGTATACTGGTGGCGACACTAATATTCAACTTTCCTATAAGTCTCTAGAAGATTATATCTACAGTATAACTTTTTAAACAGAAGGCGTCATGATAAATGAGAAGATGAGACTGTTGATCAACTTCTCTGCCATTGCTCGGTTCTTATCGATCAAAGAGCAATTTCCATGAGCAGTAATATTGAAATAGGATATAAGAAAAGTCAATGTTTTCATTAAGAATTCGGGTTGGTTCAGTACTGCGCATATTGGATGATAAAGCAAATCTTATATCGCGCCTAGGGTAATATAATGGAACCTAATACGACCAAATGGACTGGCTCTCACGGAACTGGCAACGTGCGATGACACTTTTGTCAGACGTTAGATAAAATTGCTCGAATTAGTCATTTAGCACACCCCATCATACAAGCAGGGCTCATTTAAAACAATGTGGGAGAGTTCTGCATAAAGTTAAAGTTTGCTGAATATGTAAAGGGTCTTCGATTAAGCACTTGCTTTGTTTAAATTTAATGATGCCATCAGTAAAAAATCTTTGCTCAACAGTGACTTTTTTTCGGAATGCTTTGCATGCTCCTGGTTCTCATGTGAATTCGTATAGTCTTAAACTCGAACATTGAATTTATTGACATACCGATTCTCGACAAAAATTAGAGTGACTTTGCAGCTGCTCCAGGGCTCTTTTGGAGAACACACGTCGTTGTCTATGGTCGCTTATCTTCGGCTGCTGGGTCAGTTAAACTTTGTAGATAAATATAAAAAATTTGTTATTGTTTATCGTAAAAAATTAACTGTTTTTAAAAGAGAGAGAGAGAAGAGAGAGATAAACGCGTTGAAATTCTTACGTTTATTTTATTTTAGAATTGTGTAGTTAACAAAAACAAATTTTTGAAACTTTGCTTCAATGGAAAGTTTTACTTCTTCGACGCGTTTTTCCGAATAGCCACTCTTGTTTTTCGTCGACGAATGGGTGTTGGTTGATTGTTTACTGAGTCTCTTCATCTTTTAGTAGGACGATTGTCGTCACATTTTTATCATAACCACGTGTTGTTGAGCGACTTATTCATCCATGATGGTTTAAAAAATCATCTGAATATATCACAGCACATTCGACAGACTGTTGAAGTTCAGAATTCTCTATTGGAAACCAATTCATTTTCTAGTTTTTTTTTCACCAGCCGGTTAGGAAAATAACTTAAGGCCTTCTAGTGTCAGGATTAATGTGTTCAGTTCCAAATATAAAAATAAGCGAATACTTTTATTCTTGATGCAAAATTATTTATTTTATTTGAAAGTAAAAATAAGACAAGTATATAATTTTAGATCATACTCCAAGAAGAAAGCAACTATATTTGAAATAAAATATCTCCATAAAAAAAGGAAAAGACTAAAGAATACTAAATGAATAAATTATTATATGCAGAAACTATTGTTGTTTTAACGAAATTTGTAATTTGTGTTAAAAGGACAACAAACATATTTCAGTCCATGTGCACCTGGTAACTTTGTAACAACAGAACTATAAATTTAAATATTTATGTTGAAAAGTTTTAGCTTAAACTAGTCGCCAAAGTTATGAAGCAATAGTTTTGAGATCGAGGTAACTTTATTAGCTTTTATTAAGATATATTTATTAAAATAAATCAAAAGTAAATGACAACATTGGAATAGGGGTAAAAACAGTAAAGAGAATTGAAAATTTCAATAAGAATCAGAAGCTCTATGGGTAGTTTTTCATTTTATTTTTACTTTTTAATAGGAAACACACAAGCTTTTTCTCCTACTTTGCTGATTCGAAGTATTCATTTTTTAAATTTGAAAGTATTAGATTTAAAACATATTTATTCAAAAACATCATTAACGGTAATTATATATTATTTTTTTTTATAAATTTGCTTAACTAATTTTTAAATTAACTTAGCAAATTGGTTCTTTTTTTGTTCACAGCATAATTAATTTTCAATTGCACTGCAAATCAAAACAAATTTAACAGTAAAGAACCATGAATTAAAATCCAAAAAAAAGGGGATTTTCTTTAGATGAGGGTCCAGTTGCATTATTTTGCAATTATCTAATAAAACTTGTATTGCAAAAAAACCATTTGGGGAGTACAGCCAACTTAAGGACTTTATTTAAATTAAATTAACTTGAAGGACTAAACAAATGAATTTTCTTTAATGACAGATTAACTTATATGATGAACAAAACAATTGCAGTAAGCAGCTCATGTTCATTAAAAGTAGGAGTATTTAATAAATACGAATGTCTCAAAAAAAGGTTTATTTTTAGTGTATCGATTAATTAAACTTAATTAAAAACATAATTTGGGAATTTATTAAAAAAAAAAATAATATTGCCTAAATACAATTTCTTATGACGGTTTGGTAGAAAATTTTTTTAAAAATGCCTGGAGTGCAATTTATGTAATTTCTTATTTTTCTTATTTTGTAGGGAAGTTTTAGTACAGCTATATGATTTTTTTAAACTTTTTTTCTAAAAAATTTTGAAATTTGTATGGAAAAAATACTTTTGGAAAAAAATTTTCGTTTTTTTTCAAACAAATTTGACACATTTAGAAGCGAAATTTTTACAAAATGTGCTAATAAATTTTTTTCTACAATAATTCTAAAATTAAAAAAAAAACACAAAACAACACTGTTGGCAAACTTTCTGTCTTTATTTGTATCAGTAAACTATAACAAAATATATAAATCAGCATAGACAATTTTAAATAAAAGTTATATTGTAAAATTAAAATGCATAAATAAAATACTAGATTTTCCATTAAATGATTATAAACATTTGAAGTGGAAACAAACTAAATGCCAGCCAAACAATTGCAAATATATAAAGAAGCTGGGAAAATATTCAATTGTTTTTGTTGTGTAATGTTTGCTGTTGTCTAAATGTCAATTAAATAAGTGAACAGTCAAATGCACACACGCGCACACACACATACAAACACACATATAAAAACATATTTGGCAATAATTGTTATTGTTATTTGCTTAATTTAACCTCATTTGCAATAAAATCAAATAGTGTCAACTAAATTAAATGATGCATAATTAAAAGCATCACAGCAATAAGTGAACGCACACACATGCACGCACACACACACCCACACATACACACACACACACACACATGCACTCAATTTACAAAATAGACAATTGAATTAAATAAAACATAATTGCAGGCATACAACTAATACGGGGTGTATGAAATTGAACATAAAATTATCTCTACCTCTCTCTCTCTCTCTCTCTCTATGTCCAGCTGCTTGTATGATGTGTATGTGTGATTGAGGAAAACTAGGAGAGTCACATAATAAAATAACATTTAAATTAAGCACAAATATTTATTTATTTATTTTATTATATTATAATACATTTTAGCAAATATAAATTTCGCCAAAAGTTAAAATGAACATTTATTTTATTATTGGTGATTTTGTTTATTTTCCTTTTGGTGAATTGTTTCCTTCTCTTTTGCATTTATTTAACATGAACGAAGAATCACTCAGTTCATTTAATATTCATACTCTTTTAACTCTATTCTTTGGCTTGCATTTAAATTAAACTTTTACTGATTATTATTTTTGTGAAGGAAATCTATAATCTTATTTGTTCTTTAATCAAATTTATTGTAAAATAAAATATTGCACAAACAATTGAGTTCCCGCACACAGAAGGAACAAAAAAATGTGTATGTGTATAAAAATCAGTTCATGTGTGAAACTACAAAGAATATAAACGTAAAGGATGTTGAAAAATATTATTCGTAGCAGGAGCAAAAAAAAAAAAATGCATATTTTCGAACCAGCATTAAAAGTGAAAGAAAGAAAGCCTTTGAATTTTTTCAATTTCCGCCCATTGAACGCAGTCAATTGCAAACCATATTTCAATAATAAAAATTAAAATATTTTATAAAATTTAAGCTAAAATAAAATCAAATATATATGGGAACGTGTTCGAAGGCGAAACGATAAAAGTAAAACGGTAGAATGGAATGAAAAATTTTTAGAAATTTTTAGTAGAGCTCATTTTTATGTTATTTTTTTTAAATTAAAAATTAGTTTTATAAACTAAAATATATTTAAATAAGTTATTTACCAGCTCAGCGTAACTAAAGGGTTAAAAAAAATTATTTTTTGTAATGCAAAATTTATAACAAACCAAGTATGATTTCTTTATTATTTGCATATGCTACAAAATATGAGAAAAAGAAAAAGGCACTGCCTTTCTTTCAAAAGAAGAAAAAGAGGAGAAAAAATTCTGTTGCAAGCAGTAAAAAAAATTTAAGAATAAAGAACTTGTAAGAATTTATAGTAAAAGTTATTGTTGCAAATAAAGAAATGAACTACTCAAATATTTAATTTTTTTTCTCCCTCAAATAAGCAGCTATAAATAACAAATCTCTTTTTTGGCATACTAAACTTAAACTTAAATGAAAGAAATCTGAAGACTTTAGTAATTTAAAAGAAATATGATGAAATATTATTTTTGTTATAATGTTCACTTTTGGACTTTTATTTTATATAAGAAATGAATTTGTTTTTGGAAAAGTTCAATATTTTAAACTTAAAATTTCAAATTTCAGTATCAATTGCTAAAATTGCTAGTTTGCAACTTGTAAAACAAAAACAAAATAGAACAAAAATTTTGTTTGAATCACTGCAAAAGAGCAGAACAAAACAAAAGCAAACGTTTCCTTCTATTTAATTTTGCTCATTGGGTTTTAATAGAAATCATCGAACAAAGGTAAATATTCCTTCCACACGGTAAACAGACTAAAATGTTTTGGTTTTGTTTTTTTCTTCTTTTGAAACAAGATAAATAAGTTTTCAATTTTATAAATAACTACATACGCCCGCGGAGTTGCCCTTTCGGAATTAATTATTGACTAAATACAACATATAAGACAAAAAGTTAAAATTCGTTAAATTGTGAATCGTATACATGCCTGTAGGGTGCCATACCACTATGAAATTTTTCAGTATTCAATCGTCCTTTCAAATTACTTCAGAAATGCTTTAAAACTTAGAAATGATGCATATATAACTATGCTTTGGATAATTCCAAAGAGGGAAAAAT
The DNA here is from genome assembly GCA_936439885.1 of Nowickia ferox. Lineage (NCBI taxonomy): Eukaryota > Metazoa > Arthropoda > Insecta > Diptera > Tachinidae > Nowickia > Nowickia ferox. Next base: position 108,490,484 of record OW387026.1, on the reverse strand, counting down.
TGCCCCATACGATCCCCTCGAATCTACTTTTTTTAGATTTTTAAAAATGTTTAAATTTTTAAAATCAGTAATTAGCTCCCTGTAGCAAGAAGGGAAAAATGGTTCACTTATTTAGTGCAGAGAAAATTCACTTCAAAATAATTTAACTTTGTCAAGTGTCATTTTGTTAAACGTAACTTTTCCATGAGATATAGAGCTCTCGGGTTCGATTGCCCCAAAATACTCCTCTGGACATACCAAAAAAAGCTTCGAAATTGATGCTTGCTTTGAGAAAGAAAAACCAAAAAAATTGATTTCGCTCTGGCGATTTTGTTAATTTATTTCGCTTTGTGCTTTTATTACTTTCGTCAAATTAATAAATTGTGGTTTGCCATTGAACAACAACCAATTTGTGAGTAAATAAAATAAATTTATGTAGTTAACATATATTTTTTTTTATTATTATTTTTTCAATATCTCGTAAATTCCACCAAATAAATTTATTTAATACAGAGAAACAAAAGAGTGCAAATAAATATTCAAAACCCACTTGCTGACTTGCAACTAACAACTGGGTTAAACTAAAGCCACACGCACACACACAGAAACAGCAACGAAAGCCTTAACTTTGCGCTACCAGTTGTTCACACACTGACACATACCAAATGCGACCGCTAGGAGTGCAACAACTACCAAAATTACTTGCCACTGCAGTCTGACTACTCGCATGCTGTACTACAGCACTACCAGTCGCCACTCGTTCGCGCTGCATAAACTAATCCGCAACAGCAATATCTAAATGCCACACACCAATACGCTTTGTATAACTGCACAACCATTTGGTTGTTGTTTATGATTATTTTGTGGCTGCAAATGAATTTGAATTCGAAACCGCAAAAAAATAAAACAAGAAACAACAAACGAAATAAAAGCAAATATTTAAAAAGTACGTTCGCTTTATCACACAATCACACACTCACACACCCACGCGAACTGCAAACTAAAAACCAAAAAAATAAAATAAAAAGCAAACTATATGAGAAAAAAGAATATTTAAAACTTTCCTGTATTAATAAAAAAAAAAATGGAGAAACAAGCAGTTTGTGCTGTTTTTCTTTGTTTTTGGTCATAAATTTAAAACGGAAATACGGCGAAAATTGAATTTTATTTGCAGCAGCAACAGGAGAAGCAGTTACATCGAAAAGCTTGAATACAGCTGTGGCATTTGTGTGTATGTCAGAATATATTTTTGAATATATTAAAGCAAAGCTGTGTGTTCATGTGGGAGCTTAGAATGATAACGACGACGATCATGATGATTGCGATACTGCATATGAAAATGTTGCATGAATGATTTTGTTTCTCTGTATGTATGTGTGCACCAGTATCTACTATCTGCCTGCCTGCTGCTGCTGCTGTATGTGCTTGTGTAAAGCTGCGATTTAACGAAGCGTAAATGCTCTTTTCACGCTTGTTTTACGTATTTCATATTTTTTCCTTATTCATTTTCATTTTCATTTTGTCTTTCTTGCAATTATTTTTTATATTCAGTTATCGTGCTGCTATTTGTATTTCACTAGTGGCTGCCATCTGCATTAAACTGAGTTGGTCACAGATTATGCTCGCTCGTATCTGCATTCAAACATGCAAACTAATAAATAAAATCTAATGCTTCTTGGTTTTTTTCGTTTTTTTTATTGTATCTTATGGAAACTTGTTTCATTTATAATCGTCAGAGTTTTCAAAGGTAAAAATGCAAAAAATCGAACAGTTTGTTTGTTAAAATGTTGAAAGAATTTTTGTCAAAACGTTTTTATTTAAATGAATTTTTTCATAATCCTGATTTAGAGAGTTAATAAAAGGATGTTTACGCACAACTGCTGCCATAAGTTTCTGACGTGATTAGAAAATCTTAATAAAAAATATCGATGTATTTTAGAAATGAGAATAATCTCAATATCCATGACTAGCGTTTGCATATAAAAAAAAAAGAATATTAGCGGCTTAATTAGCAATCATAAATTTTTTTTCGCAAAGCTTTAAAAATATACTCCTACCGCGAAAAGCGTAAATTTTAATTTTTTGAGGCAGCTTTAAAAATAATAAATAAAAATAATAAAAAATTAAAAATAGTTTTGAATTATCAAAGTTCTTGAATCAAAGATTTTGTATACCCTTTGAATGAATAAATAAATGAATTTTGTAGAACCTTTAGCGAGCTACGCATGGAGTTTTTATATTAGAGCGTACAACCTTAATAACACCAAAGTTAGTTGTAAATATTCTGACAAACACATAGTTCAACTATGTGTTCAACTATGTGTTTGTCAGAATATTTACAACTAACTTTGGTGTTATTTGTTCATTAATAATTGTCACATGTAATTTGGCTTACAAAGCGATACGAACTTTAGCCTGATCAAATCATAAATATAGAACAAATGAAGTTCGAAAAAAATAATTAAAATTAACTAAAAATAGGTTTAAATAACAAAAAAAAAAAAAAAAAAAGGCAATAAGGCTTTAGCTAACTGCTTTAAGATACCAAAAATTTAGATTTACAGATCCGGAACCATCTTTTTGATTTTTCTGATTTTCTATACCAATCTCATTCTTCCGAAAATGCAAAACAGGTTTAATTAAAAAAAAACCAATTAGGTTTTAGCTAATTATATTATATTAAATTTTCCAGCCCTGGATTCGATATTTTTATTTTTGTGATTTTCAATAACAATCTTATTTTTCCTTACAATAAAATAGGTTTAATTACAAAAAATAAGTTTTAGATATTGCTTTTATATACCAAAAATTTAGTTTTCCAGCTCTGTTTAATTTTTTTTTTGATTTTTCTGATTTTCTACACCAATCTCATTCTTCCTAAAATACAAAATTGGTTTAATTAAATTAAAAAAAAAATAATTAGTTTTTATTTATTTATTTTTTTATACATAAAAATTTAAAATTTTCAACTCTGGAACCATATTAATGATTTTTTTTAATTTTCTATACCAGTTTTCTTTAAAATAAAATAGATTTAATAAAAAAAAATCATTAGGTTTTCTCAAATTGGAAACAAATTAAAATTTTCCATCCCTGGAAACGTCTTTTTGATTTTTCTGATTTTCTATATTGATTTCTTTCTTCCTGAAATGCAAAAAAAGGTTTAAATAATAAAACAGAAATTTGGTTTTAGCTAATTGCTTTCATATACCCAAAATGCAGTTTCCAGCCCCGGAAAAGTCTGTTAGATTTTTCTGATATTCTATACCAATCACATTCTTCCTGAAATATAAAATAGGTTAAAATAAATAAAGAAATAATAAGGTTTTATATTTTTACTTTTTTATACCAAAAAATTAAAATTTTCCAACTCTGGAACCATGTTTATGATTTTTTTTCTTGTTTAAAATAAAATATATTTAATAAAAAAAATTAGGTTTCCGCTAATTGCTATTATATACAAAAAAAAATTAGTTTTCCATCCCTGGAATCGTCTTTTTCTGGTTTTCTATATTGATTTCATTCTTCTTAAAATGCAAAATAGTATTAATTAGTAATAAAGAACAATTAGGATTAGCCAAATCTTGTATATGTATATATCGAATAAAAATTAAATTTTCCAGCCCTGGTACTGTCTCTTGTAATTTTCTTACTTTCTATGCCATCTTTTTGATTTTGCTGATTTCCAATGACAGTCTATTTATTACCAATTCTGACAAATCAGTCTTACTGGGCTTTACTGGGAGTTGGGTACAGAAAAATCGATTTCACGCACAGACACGCATTACACAGCCGGACGGACATCGCTTATTCGACTTCCCTATTCATAAGGTCACCTTTGCACCTTCCCTTAAATAAAAGATTAATTTTCTTTATTTGTTGCAAAACAGTATTTAACATAAAACTTGCCAGTGATAGAAAGTTTTTATAACGCTACTGAAACATAAATATTTTTTCTAACAAATTAAAATATGCCAAATGTTTTAAAATATTTATGTGTGTATTTATGTATATTATTATATTTTTTTATTTTGCTATTCTAACAAATGAAAATTTACAGTTACAGAGACAAACACATTTGTTTAAACAAATATTTTTGCATTATACGAGTACATACATTTAAATGGAAGCGCTAAATGATATAAAGAATTTATGATACATTTGCAGTGTGGATTAAAATTCCTTATAAGGATTCTGTTTACGAAAAATGTCACTTGAGTTTTTAAGGAAGCCTTGTCAAGCAACAAAGAATCTATTATATAAATGTACAGGTGTTATTTTGAAATTCACAATGAGTGACAATTATTGCTTTAAATAAATACATATATGTATGTATGAATGTATGTATGTAGAACAAAAATTTGTGAAAATTTTTCAAATATTTCCAATTAACAGTTCACTAAACTTTCACCTGTCAGTGTTCAAACGATTTTGTTATTAATGTTATTGTTATGGGACTAATGCTGCTATTGTTGGTGTTGTTGCTATTGCTATTGTTATTGTTATTCTTATTGTTGAGGATGATGGTGTTGTCATTGCTGTTTGTTTGTAAATATATATATTTGTATATTTGGTGCTGATACTTGCTATTGCCTTTCACACTAAAGACATTCACATAAACAATGATTGATGTTTGCTTAATGCGGCTTAGCCCACACACAGCAAATCAACTTACACTACATGCATATAAACCATTCACGTGTGTTATCCTGTTGGCAATTATGTGTGAGTGAATGTGTGCTCAGGTTGGTTTTATTTTAGGGGAAAACAATCATCAACAACAACAACACGGTTGTTACCATTTTCCTTATCATCTATGTATCTGCGTATCATGCTGTATCAAAAACGAAATTGCACACTCCCCTTCCTGACTGTGAGACGGACAGACGGACGGACGGACGGACGGAGTTATTCAAATATTCCGACATTCGTAGTGTGTTTTCATGTGTGAAATTTCATTATACGAGTTGTGAGTATTTAAATTTTAGTTACAACTTGATTTTATATTTAAAATGTATTTATTTGAAACGGTGCTTAACTGTGTGGAATGAAAATATTTAAATATTTATTTACACATATAGTGAATTATACACACACACTTTTGCAAACATAAAATGACAAATAAAATTTAGTTGTGAACATGTAAAGTAACACGTTGTTCACCGACGTTCCACAGAAACTATAGAAATAATAAAAATAGACTCGTTTGTTTATTTAGATTTATTAATTTATGATTCTGTTTAGTAGAGAGAAATTTTGAAAATATAAAAGCAAAATGTATATGATGAATTATTATTATATATAAATCATGCAAATATTTTATTTTAAATTAAAACAAATGTTTGTTTTATATACAAAATAATGCTGCTATTTATTTAAATTAAAATGTCAGCGTTATTTCACCGAAATCAAATTCTTTACATATTTATTTTGTATTAAAAATTAAATTTTCTGAGTAATATTTGACATTTCAACTATCATTTTTAAGCCTGGTATGCAGTTCAGATGGAGTTTCAGGTTCTCATACAAACTGTATGAAAAAAAATTATGGAAATTTCTTTATGAAATTTACCAACGGACTTTCAGAAGAAAAGTACACGACACTTTTAAAATTTATTGCATATCTTAAGGATGTTATAAATATAACTGAAACAAAAATTAATGTTCATTTGGTCACGGAGTTTTTAACATTTTTAATTTTCTTCAAATTGCAATTAATTTTTAATGCTTTTATGTGTTGTAAATTCAAAAATAAATAAATTATGTGTATGCAAACATAATTCTACACAAGAGGCTACACGATTATTTTTCCGTGTAGAAATGAATGTAAATTTACAGACGTGAAATTTCTTAAGAACTCCATACCAGGCTTAACATGTTAAACATTATAAACAATTAAAATTACTACACTTTCATATCACAATGATCATTTTTTTATTTCACTCTTTTTATTTATTTTGTTGTTTATTAAAGAAAATAAAAAAAATAATAAAAATATTTCTATCAAATTAAAGTTGTTTGCAATTGAAAGTTGTTCACTTGTTTGCATTCATCTCTCATTCAACATTGACACTTTTTGCCTTTGTGTTTGTTGAACAAGTTTTCAAGCGTGTTTGTGTATGCACATGTGTGTGTGTGTGTGTATGTGTGCGCGAGTTTGTTTGTTTGTTCATGCACATGTCAGTGCTAAATATTCTTTTGCGTTTTTCCCCTACACTTGCACGTGTTGAAACATAAATTAACACTCTACTCTGACGATGCTGGCTGACAAAAGCAAGAGCAAGAGCGTTGATGAATTCTGATTTTTATTTTATTTCAGAAATTTTGTTCTTTTTATTATAATTGTTTTTTCGTACATAAATTTCATACAAGTATGAACCAAATTTTTACAGGTGATTATTACACTTTTACATACGTTTGCATTTGAAAGGACGAGCAGTAAGAGTTTTTGAGTGTGTGTGTGTGTAATTAACGCCCAAATCTTGTGTTATATACATACTTATGTATATATTTTTCATGTGTATAAGTGCGTGTGTTGTGCACACATACACTTGTGTGCACTATGTTGATGCATGCTTTTGGTGTTAAAAGTTAAAAGTAAAACAAATGCGTTAAGCAGTAACTGTTCAGTTACAGTGGAATAACAACTAAAGTTTTACTATTTTAAGTTCTCAAAAGCAATGAAAATAAATAATGGTGTATGTACTCGTATATTGTTTTTCAGAGACATTTTACCAATTTAATTACTAAATAAATTATTTCTTTGAAATGGTGCGTTCTCCTGAAATAACTTCTTCAGAAGGACACTTTTTCCAAAAGGTTCTTTTCTTCAACAAGATACAAACACCTTTATAAGTAGTTACTTTTTTAATATTGTCTTTATTTGTAAGAGACAAGAAAACATCTCAACAATATTGTCTTGCATAAAAATAAACTTTCTTTTTGTCAAACTAAATGAAATAAAAGCTCTGCAACACTATTTCTGGACTAGTGTGAAAGTTGATCTAATTCAAGCAGCACATTTAGCAGCTACTGATATGAACATATATTTTATTTGTTTGAGTACCACTGTGCATACATATGAAGGATTTCCCACCCTCCCCCCAAAAAAAAAAACATTCACTTAACACGCTAAATGAAAAAAGTTGATGCTGCAAATTTATACTAATTAGTCAAATAGGACATAATAAAACAAATTATATGAAACTCCATTAAAATTGCGTACAAGTTTCTCGCCATAGAGGGGAAATGTTTTAATATAAAATAATTTTTACAAAAGGGGCTAAATAAATTTTTTGAGCAAATATGAAAATATTTAAAATCAGAATTGTTGAGGTAACGAATTAACTAATTATTAAATTGTACAGGAAGCACAGGACTTTAGAATAGTATAGGGGAGAGATGTGGGCCAAAGACTATTACTGCGACACCTGATGGATCTTTTGCGCCATAGATCTGTTAATTAAGTTAAATCAATCTCTGTATGACTCTCCTTCTGAAAGTCAGCACAGATATTGGAGAAGCCGCCTAATATCATCTGAACACAGAAACTCTGAATGAAAAATACACCTTCTATTGTTACATAAGACGATACACTCGCAAAAAATGTGTCTTTTAAGCATAAACGACACAAGGGTGAACAAAGTTGGTTACTTTTCCACAGAGAATTGTTCAGTCCAAGGTGATTAGAAAGAAAACCAGTAACAAGCCGTAAATTATTCCTCTTGAGGTTCAGGATTATATGAAAATGGATGCATCAATGCTTTGGCCTGCCTTAGACCAGAAGAAGTGAGCCACATTTTCTTAAAAGTCGAGGTGTCATCTCCTTTGATAGAGTCGCCGATATATGCCACAAAAAGTTTCTGGGCCCATAAACGGAACAGCAGAGCCCCTCCTGGCCAATTTATATGCTTCCTCATTCCCCGGATGACCGCTGTGGCTAGATATCAAGTAAATGGAAACCTTGTTCCATATGAATAACTTTTGTTATGAGTCAAAGCACTTTAAAACAAGTCTGGAATGGAAGTCACATTAAAGGAACGACTAAAGAGCTGCCTGACTAACAGAAAAGATAGCTATGCGCGCCTCTAATGTCCCTATTTAAATTAATGTCAACAAATTTGGTGATTGCCAGTATTTCTTTTTGTAAAACCGTAGGCCATGGGCAAAGGGATTTTTACGTTGGGCCCAACAACTCTAGCACCAACTCCTTCCGTTTTGAATCCATCCATATACCAACATAAACTTCTGGAATCCATCGCGGGACCGCTTACGTCCCACACTGCCCAACTTGTCGAGCTTCAGTTCACAGTTCATTCTATTACTAGGCGTTCCTAGCAGCGCTAAGCTGGACATTGCACTCAGGACCAGCAATTGCTTGTTGTCAACACAACGAGCAGATCTCTCGAGACCCACACTGACGATCTTATAAATATTTATATGAGTGGTAGTCCAGTGCACAGTTTTATAGTTTTTTTATAGTTAGTTTTTTAATTATTTTGTGTTCGAACTTTATTTGTTTCTATATTTATGATTCGATTAGACTAAAGTTTGTATCGCTCTGTAAGCAAAATTACATGTGGTAATTTTGAAGAATATATATGTATTTGTGTCATGTCCACAAAATAATCTTTGCAATGATGGTAAAATTTAAAAAAGTAATTTTTGTTTTAATAAAAACAAAAATTAACTGGTTCTAATCATCTGATCGGGTGTGTAGTTATTTACTCGTATATGTGACAAAAGAAAATTAGTATAAATTTAATTGTTAGCAAAACTAATTATAAGAACGAACTAATTACACAACTATGATCCTTAACAAGGTAAAGGTAAGTCTAAGGATTTATGTATTCCTACAGCCCAAGGGATAATAAACTTTAAAGACTTCTATTTGTCCTGAAATACCTTGGACAGAATACATATGTAGAGCTTTTAAGATAGTAAAACATACGTACAAACATTTAACATTAAGCAACTCTAGTTAAATAACTATAAAATAAACATATTAAGCAATCCAACATGAATGCAAATATACAAAGAAATACAACTCATATTTTATCAATGTTCATGTTTTTACTCTTATCTAGTTGTTAAGGGTGTATAGTTAAATGTTTGCATGTGTGTGTGTTAATGTGTGTGTATGTGTTTGTTGAATTTTATTACATTCCTGCCAGAACGCCATTAGAACTGAATATTTGTAGTATTTCATATTTATCTAAGCAAAATTATCAACGTCATTATCATTAGGAATTATTATTAAACACTTGCAACTTTAAACAAAATACAAACAACATAAATAACATTTATCATTTTGTTGGTTTGCTTATGAGAGTGTATGTGTATGTGTGTATGTGTGTGTCTGTGTGCCTGCATATGTATTTGTTAAATATCCCTTCTTTGTAAATTACAAAAACCACATTTTACTATATATTTTATATAAAACGAACAATAAAATTTAAATACTTTTATAAATGTTATATGCCATTCTCTTTATGTGAAATACTCAACTCATGTACTCGTATGCTTAGTTCATGTTCGTACACACATTGTACACAAATAATTAATCATTGGCCCCATGGACAAAAATATTAAATAAATAAGATACATCCATTAATTTGCTTTCTTCCACACGTTTAAACTTTATTAATAATTTGGTCTCACATTTTACTTTCATAATTGCTGTAATCAACAAAATTAATGATCTTTAACATGAAAATGATGACAAAGATAATGAACCCGAGTTACAGTATGTTATTATTAGCCTTTGATTGTTGGCCTTATCACTATTTCATTGTACGAGCTGCCAAAGTGAAGCATGTGCGCCATTCAGTTGTTATAAGTTTGTATACAAAGTTTAAAGATTTTAGAAAGTGAGGAAGAGTAAAAAAAATATTTACATGTCTCTATTAAATTTTTAATTGATTGCACTCTACAACAAATGAAGAGTTTTGGAAAAACATACGGATGCTCTGGTGTGGTATAGTTTCGTTAGTACTACTAAAGGGTAGTAAAGCCATATACATACTCAGTTTGGTGAGTTTGGTGACCAATTTTTTTATCCAAAGATTTCGAAAATCAGTGTGCCCTCAAAAAGGACGCCATGTCTTCAGTGTTTGGCCAACAGCTAATGCAGACTTGGTGATAGCTCTAAGCAATAATGTGGCTAAAAGTCTGCCAAATAAATCTTTAAAACATCTTATGCCTAAAAAATAATTTCTTCGGGCACTTTTTTTTTTGCAAGAATTGAGGAAATTTTTGTTTTTTCACTTTATCCAGAATAACTTAAGGGGAAGGGACTCTTGATTTTTTATTAACAATAATTAGCTAAGTTGTAGCTACGGCACAGCTGAACAACTCTATCGAACATATCAAGGCAATTTGCAGAAAATTTTTATCTCAAAAGTTTTAATTTTTCAGAATTTTTCGACGCTGATTTTTTTTCTTTGAAAATCATATAATCCAATACACACTTCTCTGTTAAGCTTAAGTTACACTTTGTGCAAAAAAATAAATTTAAATTAAATTAGAAAAAAATCAATAAAAGTATAGTTTAACTGGCAAAAAACAGAAATTTTTTTTAAGGTACAAAGTGGTCTGAATGGGGTATTTAGGGTGCCTAGACATGTTCAGATTGCAATGATATGTTCACAAAATTTCTCAAACTATACCGCAGCTACAACTTGGTCAAATATTATTAGAAAAATATTAGGAGTCAATGTTAGTTATTCTGAAAAAATGTGAAAAAATGTTTTTCTTTAACTTTTGCAAAAAAAAAGTGCACAAAGAAATAATTTTTTTTTTGGTATAAAATGTTAACAAGATTTATGAAGTGAAACCTTGGCTTCATTTTTGTCATATAGAGTTTAAAGCTTGCAACAAGTCTAAATTAGCTATTGGCCAAAAACTGATGACACCAATAGTTTTCGAAATATTTGGAGGACCATTAAAAAAATTGGCCACCAAAATCGCTAAACTCAGTATAGGGCTATTGATGCTGCACTGTCCAGACCGTAGAGACTTTTCACTGGTGCAAAGTGTTAGTTATATTTTTTCCAATTAAGTATAAGAAACAATTTCTCCATGTAGGTAAATAACATAACTTTCTTATTAAATTGTTTAACTAACCTTTGCAAACTTTTTTTGTAAGTCAATTTATATATTTTTAGTTTTTAATTTTTATAAAATAAGACCCTTAAAAGGTTAAGCTCTTTCGGGCTGCAGTTACCACTTTGTTGTAATAATGAAACAAATAAAGATATTTACACGAAGTCATCTTAAAGTCCATAAATAAAACAAAAAATAAATTGAATCCCAAAAGCCATCACTTACTTTGATATTCAGTTAATAGAATTTTAAAATCTAACATCTGTTAGCATTATTTCACTTTGAAGTAAACAATTTACAACCAGAAGTACATATGCAAACATTTGGATAATTACCACAATAAAAAAATAAATAATAAATATATAGAATATTTATTTTTTTTTGTTTACATTAATTCAGTTTTCATTTACACACCAACAGCTAAACGAATTTCCCAAGTCCATTTACTAGCAACTGGAATTTTTTTGTTTTCTGCCACAAAACGAAATATTTCTGTTGAGTTTGCTACTGAATCAGTATTAAATTTATATATTCTATTTTCTTGTTTATTTGAAGTTAAACGATAAAATAAAATAAATGAAAAAAATGCTAGCAAGAAAAAAAACTGTATTAAACACGAGCTGTTTTCAACACTGTTGCAACAACGCAGCAACGTTAGAACGTAATAGATGGTTAAACAAATAAACAAACAAACAAACTAACGTAAGAACGAAAGATAACAAAATACCCCCAGAGTGATAAATGTACTGTACAGCTGACAACTAGAAAACCAATTTGTATTTATAAAATAAATAGAAAAATTTCACTCACACACACACACACATGAACACAAAAATTGCATAAAAACGAGAAAATATACCGAAAAACTACAAACGAACAAAATAAAAGTGAAACCACAGAGTCTTTTGTTTAACTAAACCATAAAATATGTGTTTGTGTTAGTTTTACTTTGGAAGAAATATGTACAAGAAAATTTTACAAATACACTAAATTTAGCAAAATAAAAAAATAAAAACTAAAAACACACACAATATTTTTGTAAATACTCTCGTACGAGTGAGTACAAGAAGCGTCTATACGAACAGATACAACATATTCCCAAACGTTATGATATTGCAACTATTTATATTTGTTGAATGCTTGTACTTCTGCAAATTAATATACACACATACACAAACACACATTTCAACCCATATGCACACTCACGCACACACACACACACACACGCACACACACTCATGCAGTCACAAAACCAAACCCAACAAACAATTTAAGAATTAAAGCGCTTTATAGATTTTAAGTCCGTGTTTGAAAACAAACAAACTATTAAGCAAACGATTTAATTTTTAAATGATGCTGCTTATGAGTGAAAGGTTGTCACAAAAAAATTTTCAAGCTTATAGGGCCAAGTATTTTTGAGATTTTTTTTAAGATATTAAAAGAAAGAAAATTAAGTTCGCTGGCTTTTTTTTGTGTGTTTTCTTTATAATTTTGTCAACAGCCACGATTTGCTTCACATTTCACAAGCACTTTCGATTTAAGTTCATACGCTTATGTTTGCTGGGCTCTAAACTTATTCTAACTTACTGATACTGTGTAAATTTACTTGTAAACATTGTAAATTATATGACGATTTATTTATTCTTTTACTTATTTACTTACGAGATTTACAATTAAACATGCAATAGTAAATATTTAAAATACTATACATCAGAGATTGCCATTTTTCAATTACGGAAACAGAAGTGAAATATAGTTTTTTTTGCTTAAATTTTAGAACAAAAGGAGTATGAATACTTCAGCAGTAAATGGTTTCAAGGTAAAGTTATAGTTGCATATACATGTAAAGAAAAATAATTTAAAGAATATATTTAATAACAGAAATTTATAGAAAAAATGGAGGGGAATGGGTATAGACAGAATAAAAAGAAGTTTCCAAAATACTTTTAAAATAATTTTACCAGTCGTTAATAACAGAAATACTAACTAGCGCTTTCTAACTTTAAATTTAAATAAAACAAAGTGTGTGAGAGAAATCAACTTTCATTATTCTTAGAGGACTATCGATGTCATGTATGGAATATAAATACGCTGCGGCTTTGCTGTGTGTTAGAGATTCGAAATATCCAGTGTTCCTTTACTGAGGCGAATAAATCAGTATGAATTTGATAGACGATATGTGCTCTATTCGCTTTGAGAGTCTGTGTAGCTTGTTGTCTTATTTTAGTAGATCTGTGGCTTAAGAAAATCCCACAACAAAAAGTTCAATAGGGTCACGATTTCGATGCCTTTCCTACATCAACTGTAAGTGAGATGACCAGGTGCGCGAATTGCTCGTGCAAAATATTCCATTTAAGTGAAAAAAATTGGAAGTAATTAGGCAGGAACTAATTTTTCTTTACTTCCAAAATTTCAATATGTGTGCATTTTCGACTTTCCAAGGATCGATTAAGGAACATTGAGATAATTTATCAAGAAGCTATTTCACTTATGCAAAATTGGAGATCATTTATCTTGGTTTTTTAGGAAAATGGAAAAAAAATGTTATGAAGACTTTAGACTTTTATTTGTAAATCATATATTGATTTAAAAGAAAAGAAAAAAGATCATGCGAAAAATCAGATTTACTCATCATCATGAACATGACTTCGGACTCACTGAATATGGATAAAAAAAGAGAACTTCTTGCAATGACAAGCCTATGTAAAAATCATTAGAAATTAACCAAATTTTCACTATTTCCAGATCACAAAGTCAAGATCTTATTGACTTCCGTGAAAGCTTTTTTTTTATTGGAAAGTTGATGATATAAAAATGGTAAAAACATTTGCTAGGAATAAAACCATTAAGCAAATTGTTCAAGAGTTAAAAATGTGTGTATATGGATTTAAAATAAACTTTAGTTTCACGAATGAGACTGACATTATGTCATTCGTTAAACTGTAAAATCACTGTACTTCGAATTAATTAATAATGATATTAAATTATAATAAATATATAAAATATAAAAATATCTCAAGATTAATTTGTTTGACGTTTGGGAAATTAAAAACTTTTGCATCCGAAACAGGAAAGTCTCTTTTGATAAAAATTTGTTTTCAATTATAAATACTACACTTACAACTTAAACATTACCAACATTTATTTTTTAACTTTGTGAATCAATCAAATATAGTTTTATTTTATCTGAAACGAAATCATAAATGTTTCTTCGTATGTTCAATTAAAAATTATTTAAAAGTTGTAAATTTAATGTGCATGATAAACAAACAAAAAAAAATCCAAACTGCAACTGCCATAAAAATATGAAAAACTTTAAACAACAAAATATAAAAGATATAAGGCAAAAGCATTTAAAAAAAAAGTATGTCAAAAACACACATAAGGATATTTTTTTTTTTTGCAAATATGCATACATGTGTATATTAGGGAAGATAGAAATGATTCGACGAAGTAATCGTTTTCTAAGCAAACCTTGCTCAAGAAATCAAAGGCCTAAAATTAATTTAGAGCCTTCAAAAATTCTTATGTACGCTAGAAGGTCATTAGCAGTATATGATATATTCTTATAGCGTAATTTAAGAAAAAATATTAAGGGTTTGTTGAGGCTTAATAAAAATTTTTTTTTATTATGAAAATCTATTTAATAAACCCTTAATAAATCCTTAATAATTTAAATAAATAAGGCTTTTGTAGTTTCTGCAAGCTTTAAAATCATTTTCAGGGTCCTTTGGCCAATATTGCTTAAAACTGTTCCTAACAACATTTCGCCCCTATTGCTTTTAAAACTATGCGTGCTTATTGTCAAACCCCCCTACTGTATGCACATGCTTGCACATGCAAAACTAATTGTATTTCTAATCTACTACTCGCACTACCAGCACACACTGAATGTATGTGTGTTTGTTTCCAATTGATCAATTTTATCACTGCAATCTTCCAATAAAAAAATTGTATTTTCTTTTTATTTGCATTAAAATATAATTTTAAATACATAAAGTTTGCACACTCATGCATATAAATGAAATTTTTGTGTGCTTTTTTTGTTGGAGTGCAGATGTTGCAAAGTTTAACCAAAAAAAAAATAAAAAATAGATAAAAGATTCATATAAAATAAAAACATAATTTGGTAAATTTTTTTCCAAATAGAAATTTTTATTTTGAAATAAAACTTAGTACTGACTGACTTCTTCTGTCTTTTATCTATATAGAATCCGAAGTAAAATTTTTAATTTTTCGAAAAATATTTGGAAAAGAGGATCAAAATAAAACTTAGAAAAAAAAATCAAAGTGAACCGACTTGAAAAATAATTTTATTTTATGTACTGTAAAATTTTGTTCTGTTTTTGAAGACAACTCCAAGGCAGTTTTTGAATTTATAAAACAAAAACCCTAAAAATTCATTACAATTTGATGAAAATAACAAATGTCATAAATTCCGTGACCAAACAATTGTATGAATATTAATTTTTGTTTCACCTTTTATATTTATAGCATCCCTAAGATAGGCAATACATTTAAAAAATTCCGTGTACTTTTCTTTTGAAATGGAAATTTGTTTATGAAATTTACCAATCTTAATTTCCGTATTTTTTTTTTTATTTTTTTCTATAGTATGGGTTGTAAGATATATACAATTCATTTATGCAAATCCGTTTATTTGATGGTTTTGTACATGTTTTATGTTAAAAGTAGAACTCTTTCGTATTAATCCTCACACTAGGCACATTCAATCAATATCACAAAATGGTTTATTCATCTATGTGCATGTGTATATGTTGCTTATATATAGTATACCAGTCAACATTTATTCTATCGAAATATTTAACATAAATAAAAATATGAAACTTTACCAGATATCCAACTGAATTTTCTTAAATTCTGGTCTACTCATTACCGACATGAAATTTTATTTCCTGCTGAAACTGAATTGATATAAATTTCCAAAAAGAAAAAACAATATTTTTTTTTATTTTTCCACATTAATCAGACAGAAAATTGTGACTAGATTCATCAGCAATTTCTGTTTATTTTCTTGAAAAATATATGCCTTTTATTTAACAATCCAGTAGTTTAAACATAATATAGTCCGCACTTTTTCAAGTAATTCAAAACATTCTGAGGAACATCGCAAAAAAGATTTAAATTTCTGAAAGAATTCTGACCGAATTCGGCAATTAATATTTCCTGGGATATTTGTATGTCTGCACATAACTAAGTGTATTTCATTTCCTTTGTTTGTGTGAATCATACTTAAGCCATTTATGCTCGCAATAATAATAATACGAGTAGTAGGAAAATTTTTATGGTCAATACCACAAAAAAAAACAGAAAATAAAATCAATTCAATCATAAAATTATTTATGCATACACAGACAATTTAAGCTGAGGTTAATATTTAATATTTTATCCTTTTAATATCAACTTGGCTGTACATGTTTTGTGTGTGTGTTTTTTTATATTAATGTTTTTTCCGTTTTAATTTTTATTTCAATAAATTAATTTTTAATAAATATGAATGATACGAATGGTGAAATGGTAGACAGAAGTGTGTGTTTTTTTAATTTAAATCAATATGAAACACTTTCACAAAGAAATTGTGATTTTTTTCATGTTATTTGCGGATATAATTTAAATTGAACCATGACCCTAATATTAAATTAATACAACTCATATTTTTTATGTCAAAATTATTTTTTTGTATTAAGGAAAATTAGTTGAAGAATAATATTTTAAGAAATTCTGTAAAATTTTTACGAATCGTAAGTATTATTATTTGCCGATATGATATGATGCCATTTAATTTTGAAAAACAAAACCAGTGTTCCCACTGCATTATTTAGGCATTCACATTAAACTCTACAGAGTATGCTTTAATTTTTGAGTTACTGAAACCGATTAAAATTTGTATGCTAAATAAATTAATCATACGCCCCAGGTTGCTTCTCTCTCAATAAGCATCCAAGTAAGTATGCAATAGTTTATATGATAACTCTATTCAAACGTATGAGTAATATTTAATTGCTAAAATTAATAATACGACATTTCTTTTAAATAATTGATGGGATTTAGGGTAAATGCTTGATAACTTGTAAATTACTGAACGCATTTAAGTGCAATTTGGCAAATTTATTGATAAGTTAGGATTTCATAATATCGTAAGCAAAGAAGTCTTATTAAAGTGTCCTCTCCACACAGAAATTCAAAATATACTGACATTTATTTTCAATTACACACTTTTTAAAACTACAACTCAAGCTGAAATAAAGTCAGCAAATGTAGCAATTTTTACTCAGATATGATGTTAATTAATAAATTAAAGGAGAGTTTAACATAATATCTCTTGTTTTTCTAAAAAAATTTTGGGTAAAAGTTCATTGATGATCGGGATTAGCAACAGTGAGATTCGCATAGGAACTAGCTTACCCCGCAATAATCAATTTCAATGTAAGAAATAATAATTATTTTACAGAAGAAGTTAAATATTAATATGTATTGGAAAAAAGTGCCATAAAAATATTAAAGGCCTTATTCATAATATATAATTTCAATTTGTAAGCGTTTTATAAAAGCATTTTCCATACAAAATTTACTTTATAAACTTTTTATAAAACGAAATTATTTTATTATAAGCAGGTAAATCTGCCTAGATTTTGTAAAAAATTTTGTTTCTAAACGTTTCAAATTTGTATGACAAATAACGAAAATTCGTTGAACAAAATATATTTTCCATAAAATTTCGAAACGAAAAAATCGTTTGTACTCGTAGTTACAATTCTCAATAAAGCAAAAAAAAAAAAAAAAAATGTGTGTATTAAATATCTCTGTTTATAGTGACACACTAACAAATGTTTTTTTCCAATGTCGCACGTGACATATGAATATGCGATTTTGGAAAGTAAATTTTTTTAGTTATTTGCAATCGCATACATTCTTATGCATTCTTTTTTGGCTCTTTATATACACAGAAAAATTTAAAGAGAGTTAAAGTCAATAGATAATAATTAGAAATAACCAGATCAAAAAAGTTATATTGGAATATCTTGAAATTTGTAATGTTTAAATGTAATTTAAATTTATTTAAATTAGTTATATTTAATTGTTTCTCTGTGGAAATATGATAAAATAAAGTGTTCTCAAGAGATTTTAAGTTTTTGGTGGTTGGATCTTTCGGTGGAAATATTCATAGGCATTATCCGCAATAATATTTCTAATCGTTGCTAAATAAATTTAATTTAATGCGTTCGCGACTAATCTCGACAAAAAATAATATTACCTTTTGCTAGTACATACTTAAAATTTTCTAGAGATTTTTTTTAATAAATGAATGAATTAATGAAATTCGATTGCAATTTTTTGGGAAAATGTTATTTCATTATGAAGTATTTTTAAATATCGTCATATTTATTGCCTTTATTGTACTTTTTATAATGCAATTTATTAATATTAAATTATGAAAAAGTTATGTTAATAATTATTTTAAACAGCAAAATCTGATTAGCAAACATTCGACTGGAATTCCCAAGGTCAATGAGGTATTGGAAGACTTGCTTATACTTGGAGGAGACAGCTGCATACTGAAATAATATTTTCAGGATGCACCTGGAGGGAAATAAAACGCATCGCAAATGATAGAGATGATTGGAAAAACTTTGTTGTTGGCCCTATGTACCTTCTAGAAATTACAGGATATGTATGTATATTAACATTCTAAATTGATTTATCCATTCGAAAATTTGCTCAAAATTATTTTTTGTCTTTGGCCCTTAACTAAATTGCAGGCCAACTTTCAGTAACAAAATATTCCAAGAATTTCAAAATGACAATATTTGCTTCTAATCCTCTTGCATAACAGGTGAAATAAAAATTTCAAAATTTCATATAAAACAGAATTAATGTAAAGGATTGCTTCAGGCTTTTATCAACGTATTCGTTTAAAGTATTTAAGAAATATGACAGCAACAATCATAAGTTGAAGATAAATGTATGAATACTAATGCAAATGTGTTGTGTGTGTATGTGTGTTGTTGCTTGTTTTACATACACTTAAACATACACTTGAGCATATCTGCTCAAAGATAGAAATCCAAACATGTCTACCTAGTCAACTTTATAAATTGAAAGAATGAATTGTAGGTTACAGTTGTAGACAAAGGCAACACATGGTAACCCAACGAGCACAAAGGATTGAGATAAGATGCTGGATATTATTTTTATATATCGTCGGCAAAATAATTTAGTTGCAGGGATCTTTTCTATGTCGTTTCTGTATCCAATGTGAGAGCTTTTCGACTCGATAATCTATCATCAACTTGATACTTAACACCCGATTAAAAAAGGCTTTTTATAAGTTTGTAGTGTGTGTCTGTGTATCTGTGTGCCTGAAAGTGTCCACTTACAGATCGAGCGGCTGTAGCGATTTTGATTTAATTTTTTCTGTTTGAAAGGTGACTTGATCGAGAGGGTTTTTAGTTACGTTTGAAGAAAAACGGTTCAGCTGTTTACAAGATATCACATCTTTTCGGGGGTTTTAAAAAATTTTTTTTTTGTTATTGTACATTTATTTAAGTTTAAAGTTAAAGAATTGAGGTCCAGGGTAGGAAAGAAAAATATTTAGTTTTTTATTCGCACAAAAAAAAAATCTCTTTTCACTTTCTCACAGTCCATGGATGAAATAGAAGGCAGTTGCTAAGTTTAAACAAATAATCAAAGTTTTTTTGGGAGAATGTTATTAATATGACTTTGCTAGGAGTTTTTTTTTGTTATTTTAAATTTGAAATGAAGCTGAAGTGCTTACTGGATCTACAATGAATACTGGCTGCCTTTTCATGTACGTTTCATAATGCATTTAATGTCATGGTTAAGGATTTTTAATTGCAAAACACTTAAAATAGAAAGAGAAATTATAAAAATTTAAATTTATATACTTGTGTATGTAAATATGAAGCACACAGACTGCAGTCTTACAGACTTAAACAGATTTCTATGCAGTTGTATTTCAATGAAAATAAGACAACCTTTTGCTTGCAATGAAACACATTAAATAAATGCAGAATTGAAGTTACAAGTGAATCTTTATCTTGCGTACGTCTAACATCTGTATGTTTTAATAAATATGTTTGTTTGCAACTAGATAAGAGATGAAATGGTGCATATACATACATACACACATATGTACATAATTATGCATACTTTGGCATATTTATTACAGAATAAATAAGTGTTTGTATTTGTATGTTTAGTTATATTCATATGTGTATATTAGATTGTTTAAAGTTTGTGTTTGCATTTACTATGCAAATACAATCTACACGCAATGATACACTTTACTTACTTTCAAGGCATGAATGTGTGTACAACAAGATTTTTATTAGGGTGGGTGCATTTATTGCAGGAGAATTAAAATATTGGCGATGAAAAATACTTGTACTCCCATGCTACATACTCGTGCTCTCTGAATGAAGCTCAGACTCATTTCAGCAATCGTAGAGCATACTTTCAATGCTTTAGTCAGTCAGTTTTGATTTTTATATGATTATTTAGACCACACTAGTAATAAGAACTAAATAAATCGTGCAAAAAATACAGTTTGGTTTTCGTTTTATTCGGAACTGTAAAATTAATTTGTAAATGACAGCCAGCTGTTTAGTGAAAGACTAATCGTTTTGTTGGAATATGTGCATTGTTTTGATTCACTGTATTACAATTTGCTGAAAGCTTTTTTTTTTGTGTTGAAAGCTCAATTTTACCATCACTAAATTGACAAAAGTCTTGCCATTGCACAGACACACACTAAAAACTTATAGCATGCCTTGTTTTTTTGGTCGGTGGTTAAAAAACAAAATTTAATTTTCAGTAACCAAATTTCTTGAATCAGTAAATATTTTATACGAATGCAGACCTACAAATAATTTTGCAAATTCTGATAAAAATTTTGTAAAACTTTAAATTTAGCAGATTTAAGCTGACAGAATTTGTTATTTAAGTCTGTTAGCGTTTATATCGCTTGTTGTGCTCCTATTTGTTGTTTATTTTGATTGATCGCGTTGTATACATGTAAATGCTGACAAGCAGCCGACAAAAGTCGTGCGATGTTTTACTGGAAGAGTAAAAAATATTTACGGAAAATAAATTTTATTTCAATCATTTGTTTGAATATTTTTTGGAATAATTTTCTCTGTGTGGTTATTACTCGTACTATATTTTTTCAATACTTTATTAAATATAATGAACGCATTTATTTCATATAATTAACTAAAAAGTTTATCAAAAAGTAGTTTGCATTAATTAAAATGAAGCATATAAATAACATAACAGTCTCTAACGATATTTATCTAAACAGTTGTTCTATCACATCAAATTAGAAGCCTAAAAAAGATAAGTCGCAAGTCATAGTGCTATAACTTCGTGAAAAAGTACACAAATTAATTGAGATTTTGGCCCAGGGTACTTTCGAATATGCAGATTGCGGAGGTACCATTAACTCAAAATCAGCTTATCGCGACTTAAGCACTTTTTCCCCTTTTGCCATAGAATTCCTTGTTCACAAGAAATGAAAATCAAGAAAATGAAACCTCATCTTACTGCATGCCGTTCTTTTGCAGTATTTTGATGTTTGTGTGCTTCTTGCAGGCATTACTTATGCATATTTTCAAAAACTCTGTTCACTTATTTAGAGTTTGCTCTTCTTCTTTTCTTCTAACCCATATTTTTTCTGCCACCAATGCCACAATAAACTGATGCAAAAATAAGCTTTCATGTTGCATATCACACATTTTGGTGACGTTTGTGAGCTTATGAAGATACAAAAATATTTACGAATATGCCAAGACAAACATCGAAGGCACAATTAAAGGTAATACTCAAGTATTAGTGTATGTGTATGTGTATGTGTGATCATGAAGGCAACTACAATCCTAAGAGTGTTGTATGAGCAACTATGACGGTGGCATTCTGCTTAGTGCCTCTGTAAATGTTGAGCATTTTAAGCAGACAATGTTGTTGATACGTCTGTATGCAGCATGTGCATATTTACATGTATGCAGGCATTTACGTGTATGTATGTGTGTGTATAAATGTTTCTGGGAGTGTAAGTACCCGCTAGTCAGCCTAGAACCATATGTCTCAATGTCAACAATTTTCCTTTTATGCGCGCGTAGAGATACGTTAAGGTAGAGGTCCATAGCTCGCTTTTTGCGCGTTACGCTTTCTATGCATCTGTCAAAAAAGTAGAATCAATGTAATAGTATGTGACAAGTTACATTGCAAAAAGCGCAGAACGCGTACGCGCGTTCAAAGCAAAAAGTAGGTCTACTTTCTAATTTTGTACGCGTTACAAGCACCATGAAAGAAAGTCAGCTGTTCTTGAATGCTAAAGATGTTAAATAATACTTTATTTCTTACGTTTCCGATAAATATTATTTTGCCGTGGATAATTTTTTTCTTTTTTTCAATAAAAAAAATTTCTCAGTAAAAAAAAACTTGTTTAATAAAATATGTGAATATTTTCATTAATGCGATGTATTTTAATTAACTTTTCAGCACACTTTTCTCAGTAACAAATTTTGCATATTAGTTATCGCTTACTTTTACAACTAACTCCACAAATTCTTTTAAGAACTCGATTTCACTCTCCATTTTTTCTTTATAAGTATTTATAAACAAACGCACACAGCTGATCAAAAAAAAAAAAAAAAATAAAATGGCGCATGAAAAGCAGTGCATGTAACTTAACGCGAACAAAGTATAGAATGAAACAAGAGGATGAAACGCGTGTAAAGCATAACGCGCAAAAAGCGAGCTATGGACCTCCACCTTTAGAGGCAACAGTTCTAGTGTATTTCTGGTGACATTGTCAATGAACGCGTCAATAGTTTGGTTGTCTTTGTGTTTAAGTTTGTTGCCCTAACATGAAATTGTAGATGAGGGTCACTAAAATGTACTAGTGAATCTTTGGTTCAAATGTGTCCAGAGAATAGTACTAAAGTCTACTGGTAGATTTTCAATGACAACCCCATGTTATATGTCAGTAGACGATTACATTGGCTGGGCTACACCTAAAAGAAGTACTTAGTCAGTAGTCGTACAGTCTAGTGGTGGCTTTTCAATGACAAGCTAATGTTAAATGTCAATAGATAATTACGTTGGCTGGGGTATACCTGGTCAGTAGTACTACTGGCAATGTCACTAGTAAATCACTACAATTTCACTATTCGCATTTCCTGAAGGGTATCTGCGATTTGTATAATTTTCGTTCTGTTGTATGTCATCCAGGTGCATGCATAAACATGTGTTGTTGATGTTTCATGCCTCCTTGTTTTGGTTAGTTTTATACGTTAATACTTACATACAGTAGTACCAGCAAGCAGCCATATTGTATGTGCATATATAAATATGTATGTATGTATGTATGTGTATTTATTTTTGTTAAAAAAAATTGTGTGAAAGCACTGGAGTATAATCATATTTAATGATTATGGTTTCTAATTTAAATGTTTTTGTTGGTACCACTTGTTTTAATGTTTTGTTTTATCAATTTTCTATCAGTTCTATTTTTTTTAATTAACAATGCTGAGTTATTTGTAGGCACCCACAAAAATTATTTGCAATGTGGTTCTCATGAATGACAAATTTAATTTAAATTTTTACAGAAAACGCAGGGAACTACTACCGAAAAAATTAATTGTTTCCCTAGAAAATCTCATAGAGCCCTGCTCTCTTGAAAAACCTCAAGAAATTACATAATTAAAAAAAAATTATTTGCTAGAATGTGTGCTCAAAAATAAAGCTATGGAACTTTAATGGGTGGCATCAAATGGCATGAAATGTTTCAGTCATTTTCATGAAACTTCTTTTTCATTGAGGGAAGGTGCATACATATAAAGTCTTTAAAAATGACTCTATTACAAAGCAAAGAATAGATTATTTTTCTCTAAAAACATCTTCCTCAAAGCAAATCAAATTATATCACTTTTTAAGATCTTTCACAGACAACGTTTAATTTTTATATTGAATGCCATTTAAAGACAAACAAAGTGATTAATTAATTGCCAAATGATGTGCACAATAATGCATAAAGTGAAAGTTAAAAAAATGTGCCATAAACACATTCATAAGCTCACTCGTTTTTTATGATTCAACGTAATTAAACAGAAATTATATCAGGTTAATGAGTGAAATGCAATTAACATGCAAGTGTACATGAAATGTGAATAATAAAGAGTGAACATTTTTATGGTCGCACATTAATTGGGGCAACATATGCATGCGAGGCTAAAGTGGAGCAATGAATAAAAATTATGTATTATTGGGGCTAAAAAATATGAAGATAAATCATAAAATAAAGAAATCTCACATATTTTATTTAATTTTTTTTTATCATCATAATAATAAAAAGGCAAAGAAAATAAGCGTAAATTAAAATCTCTTTTTGTGGAGCAAAATGTTTTCGTATCTTAAAATTTTTTAAGAGAAGAAGTCGTAAAAGAAATCAAGAGAATTTAGTTTATTAAATAAAATTGTTACCACGAAACTCTAATGCATAATACAAGTTATTAAGAAATATAGATTTGCATATTTCGGAAACATTTTTCTGTTACATTGTCTTTGATATCTTTGATATCAAAAAAAGGGTCATAAGTTTGTAAATGTATTTTTAGAGCATATGGATCGGTTTTTTAGTACCTAAAAAGTGTATTCTTCTTGTCGACAATGAAGAAACATAAGTCCAGTCGAATTTCCTATAGAGTACTTTTTCATTACAGCGCTTGCTGTCTTAAAATTAATACAAACCAAAGGATGTGTGACATCATCAAAATTTTTATTTGGTTTAAGTCCTGCCATCTCGGTCGGCTACGTTCCAGCTCCATTTACGATTGATGAATTATAATTAGAATTATAATTTAATTGTTTTTTGATTCGGAAAATAAATATAATTATGCTGAATTACAAATAATTTAATACACATGCTACATCCTCCCGTAAATGCCAAAATTTGAAGACAGGAAGTGGCTTCTTTCAGCGTGCACGTGTGTATGTGTGCGTGCGTGTGTGATGTGTAAACTTTGACACTTTTTAACAAGTTTGCTGTTTTTTTTTCTTCTTTCTATTAAATATAACAAAACCAATATTGTTATTGTTGCTGGCCTTTTTTATATTTCATGTTAATATTTTTTTTAAGCTTCAGAAACGTAGTGATTCTTTTTATTCAAATGTTTTAAAAAGTTTTTTATTAAATTTTTTTGGCATTTTTTTTTCCTTTGAGCTAAAAATATAAAATAATAATAATTTTGCAAGTAAAATAATAAAATGCTAATTACAACAACATGTTACATGTATTTTAAAATTTTTGAGTGAGACACAAAAACTTTTAACAGCGCAGTAAAAACGTTTTAATTTGGGCGTAGGAAAAAAAGTTACAAATAAAAGAAAACACACAAACATTTATAAATTCATATTCACTTGTATGTCTGCTTGATGATAAGTAAATAAAAGTTGCGAATGTTTTATTAGCAAACACATACACATACACTCATATGTCCTCTTGACAAGGAAAAAAAGCTGCCAGAAGATTAAATTAAAACACTTTGGAAATACAAGAAAAAAAAAATGAATTTTTAAAGTACACACTGCAGTTTAATTTGAATTGATTAAAATGTTTAAAAATAAAACTCCAAATGGAATGCTTTGGGCTAAATTAAAAAAAATTTAAATTTAAATGAGTTTTAATAATAGCAAATTAAAAAAAAATGCATACAATAATAATTTAATTATAGATTACAGCATTTAAACATTTTAAACAATGGAAAAGGCTTATAACTCAAAATAATCTCAACCCGACTTAAACACTTTTTCCTTTTTGCCCCATAATTGTTATGAATGAAGCAAATAATTTATTTTAAGTAAAATTAATTTCAATAAAAACTTTAATCAACTTGATAATAAAAAGGCTGTTGTTAATAATTTAACATAAAAACTTATTAAATACACAAAAGAGAAATTTAAATGATTTTCTCACAGAAAATAATAATAATTGAAAAAATGAAATAATAAAAAGCAAATTCTGCAGGCAGGTGTGTTAAATAGTTTGTATCCTGATTACAAAACAGCAAATTTTATAATTGACAATCCTTTTATTTAGCAAGCGTGTGTAAGTGTCAGTGTGTGTGCGTTTAATCGCACACAATTAAATTTAAATAAAAATAAAAAATTTACATGAAATTAAATTCATGACACGCATAGAAAACTCGCTTGATTATTGATTTATAGATGAAAGTGATGCGTAGCAAATAAAAGTAGAAAAAAAGTTCATTTCTTTATTTGCGCTCGCTCAAGTCAATTTAAAAATAATCAATTGCATCGAATAAAAATAAATATTTAAATAATTTATGCAATTGGAAAATCTAGCACAAACAAGCACGCGCACACACTCAAACACACACTCTCTCTCACACACACACACACACACACACATATACATGTGAAAAGACAACAGCATATATGGACACATGCATTTGTGTGGCAAAGTATTTATTCATTTATTTATTTTTTTATTTGCATTTTTATAGAAAATTTACATAAATAAATTAAAATATATACCAGTATGTGTGTAAACATGCTTATTGGAAACAACTGTAAATGCAACGGGTGACTTCTTTTGTTTTAAATCAAGAAAATTAATTAATTGTCAAGAGCCCTCAAGAGGAGTAACGAACAAGATTAATGTGAATAAAAGCAAATTACGTTGCATATCTCTAGTAAATAATTTAAATGGTTTTGCTAAGCAAGGCCTAAACTTACACTGGGTGAACTTAAGCGTCCTCCACCGCCAAATTTTTTTAATTTTATTTCACTCGTAATGGAAATCAAATAAAGACATGTTTGATGTTTTATTCAGCAACTTTACTGTCACTCATCCCAAAATAGAAGGTTTTTCTAATAGATGTATTAAACTTTAAGTTGGCAACACTTTTGTCAGCTGTCAAGTGAGTTTTGCTTTTATAAATTGGCTTGGCATTTCTACATGAGTATACTGACGCCTGAGCAACGCTTCCAAATTGTGCGAATTTATTTTGAAAATCATGGTTCCATTTTACGGTCAACATAATCGTTCATCAGAGCAATTAATTCGATTAACTAGGGACCGTTTTTGCACCCCATTTACTCGAAATGATAATACGCATTCAAAGAGATGTCGTACAGAAGAAGTCATTGCTGCTGTAGAGCATAGCGTAGAGGAAGACGCGAATAAGCCTATCCGCCATCGTAAACAGGGATTGGATAATACATGTTCATCCACTTTATGGAAGATTTTGGGGAAAGATCCAAGTCATGCAACAATTGAAGTCATAAGATCACCTTACAAGGTGTACATTCGATGAATGGGCCGAAAACAAGATTAACGTTGATACTGATTCTCAGAAGCGAATTTTGTTTAATGATGAAGCTCTCTTTTGTTGGAATGGGTACGTCATTAAACAAAACTGCCATATTTGGAGTGATGATAATCCTCAAGTGTATGTTGAGACACCATTAAATCCAGAAAATCTGACTGTTTGGTGTGCTTTATGGGCTTAATGGAATCATTGATCCGTACTTCTTTAAAAATGATGCTGTTCAGAACGTAACAGTCTATGGTGATCACTATAGAGCCATGATTACTGGCTACTTTGTTCATCAATTGAACAAACATGATGTGCAGGAGTTTTGGTTTCAACAAGACGGCATAACATACCACACATCTTGTATCACAATTGGTTTATTGAAGGAAGCGCATAGTTTCACGTTTCGGCAGCGTGAATTTTCCTCCAAGATCGTGCAATTTAACGCCACTAGACTATTTGCTGTGAAGTCTTTAGTATACGCCGATAAACCTTAAACGGTCTATCAGTTGGAAGACAATATTATTGCCAATATTGTTGCCACAAGTGTTGGAAAAAGTCATCGAAATTTGGACCTCCAGATTAGACTACGTCCAAGTCTGCCGTGGCGGTCATATGCCAGAAGTTATATTTAAATTATAATGCCAGAAGATTGTCTTTCGAATAAAGTAATTTTGATGTCATTTTATTCCACTTCAAAGTTCTAAACCTCCCTACAATATTTGAATTTTTAGTTTGACTGCTGTTGTTGTTATCTTTAAAAATAATATTTATAATAATATTTTCTAACAGAAAACTGCAAAAGAAATCTCCCTTTCTTGATATCTATAGGTATGTGCTTAATGAAATAAAAATCATGTTGAAATAAAAATTAATGCATGACCTTTCAACTGCATTAAAATAACTAACAACTATGTACAAGGAAAAAACAGCGGCAATAACTAACAGGAAACAGCAAATTAAATTACAAAGAAATAAACTTTTACACATACACACACATATTGCTCATTTAGCTGAACAACGTCATAACTCAAAAAATACTATTTTTGATTAATCCTCATTCGTACCTTTATTCAGATTGTGTAAAAATAATTGAACTAGAAAGAACTTTAATCAAGAATAATTTATTAATCAAACATATTTACCAAAGGTACATCAATTATGGTATATGTACACCATATAATAATTTCTCATATTTCATTTCATTAAAAATTCATGTTAAATAGCTGATGTAGTAAACAATCTCTACCCAAGTAGATAGACATGGGTGCTGCTGATAAAGTGCATGGCTGCACAGGAA
The DNA here is from genome assembly GCA_936439885.1 of Nowickia ferox. Classification (NCBI taxonomy): domain Eukaryota; kingdom Metazoa; phylum Arthropoda; class Insecta; order Diptera; family Tachinidae; genus Nowickia; species Nowickia ferox. Next base: position 108,461,723 of record OW387026.1, on the reverse strand, counting down.
AAGGAAAATGTCAGCATTTCCCCCAGCTAAAAAGTCTGGTGCGAATACGAAGGTTCTTTTGACAGCAGTTTATTGATTAAATGTACATACAAATAATTTCGGCTTATATACTAATTATGTGAAGAATCTAGATTGTATAAATGAGTGATTTACTAAAATACACTCCAATAACTTATTTCTATTTTATATATACATATGTATGTATATTTTTGAGTATTTGTAAAAATATTTACATTTATTATTTTCATGGGAAAATAAAATGTCGCTTGATATATTTAAAGTGATAAATTATTTTCCCGTAAATATTGCAGTGCGCCACAAACAATAACAACTCACGGTATTTTTACCAAGCACGTGCCTGCACATGCATTGCACTGGAATTTCTAAATATTAATACGGCGACCAGCGGCACACAGTAAAGTGTCGCATGTATGAAAGACATGATACCTGCAATTGCTATTGCATACAGACCCATAAAACAATGAATACATTCACTGATGTATATATAAAAGACTTAAATCATTGTTTACTACACGAGTTTGATTTTCTCTTCTTTAGAAAATCACCTTAATTAATAAAAAATATTTCATTCAATAAGAATTGAAATAACTGAACTTTATCCTGATTGAAAAATTATGCCCGATACAAATTGTCTAAAAAAATAAAATTTTCTTTATATTTTTATGGACCTTTTACGTTTATTTTCTTATTTTTGTTAAGCTTGAGGTCGTTTTTATAAAATTGTAATTGATTTTTGTTTTATTTTCAATATTTCTCTTAACAGTTCGTTACAGTTCACACTTTGTTAACGAAATCAATTACAATTTTATAAAAAGCACCTCGAGTTTAATAAACATAAGAAAATAAATAAAATTTTCTTTTTGACTGAACTCGTGTGCAAATTGAAAACTTTAAACACATTTTCTATAAAACTAGTTTATGTTGAGTTATAACATTATTAAGGTGAATGAGCGATATGTATTTGTCCATTGACATGAATGCGTATGTGTGCATGTGTGTGTGTGCGTGTGTAAAAATCACATACATTTTTCTTTTACATTATATTTAAACACACTCTTAGTTCATTACATATGGCCTCACATTTTATATCAAAAGAGGTTCTCATTTCATTTTCATGCAAATCTTCAGACTTTTACTGTTTTTTTTTAAATAAATTTATTTTTCTTAAAGAAAGTTTAGGTTTTTATTTATGCTTGGCTGATCATGATTCCTTATGCAAGCATTCGCAGTTATAAAAACCAAAATTTAATGTGAATTTCTGAGTGTGTTTTGTGTGTGTGTATGTTTGTTTATTTAATTTGACCCATTTTTCACTCCTGCGGAATACATACTCCAGTCAATTTACTGCCGTAAGGCTATCGCACTTTTACTGAAAATTAAAATAAAAATAGAGATAAGAGCGAGTAGTAAGACATAGAAAAAGTGTTAAAGAAAAGGTTGTATAAAAATAAAAAAGCATCACGCACAAGATAGATATGCACAAGTGTATGTGGGGCCTCATTAAAAACAAATTTACGCTTGACATAATGATTTTCCCTGAATATCATACGTGGGGACAGATGATATAATAAAAAAAAAAAAACAAAATAGCAGGGGAAGAATTTTGTGGAATGCCTCGAAAATAGTGTAGACCAAAATGAGAATGAAAATGTTTTGCTTAGAGGAACATGCGAGGGCCCAACGTAAGCTCCTTTTAGAGCAATAAATTTTTCCCAGTGATATTCATTAGCTTCGCGATACTCTTCTTTTAAGTAAAAACTGTCTAACTCCTCTTAGAATAACCAGCAAGCGCAGTTATGCCAACGATCTAAGGACTTTTATATGATATAATGAGCTTCCTTATGTATGGCTTTCATTCCTTATGTATGGCTTAATCTTTCAGACAAGCATATAACTACCGACAGGATCAACCAGAATATATATTACAACCATGTTTATATGTATGTAATAAAAAATTTGCTAATGTAAATTGATATAAAAGTTTTCTAGTAATAACTGAGTGGTGGGTGTGCATGAGCAGGTCTTTGTGTGTTACACATTTGGTTAATTTTTTATATTTTTATTCTAGAAATAAGAGTGGCTGGTTTATACTTCGCATGTTTTATTTTTAGTTTTAATAGTGGCTAAGGGTAGCACATTGCACAGGTGTTTTATCTATTTTAATTTTGCGTTAATATTGTAATGAGCGCAAAGAGCTTAGAAACAAAGGCCAACTCAAACAAGGATAATACACTTTGTAAACAAAAATAGCACAATACAATATGAATGAGTTATAAATATACCTGTATATATGTTTAGTTATATGTACATTTATACCAACTAAACCATCAGCATTTCCACAATCATTTACACATACACATTAACACACACACACACATACAGCCACACGCATTTTACCGTATAATAGAATAGAAGTATGAGACTTTCAAATTAACATAATGACAGCTTCAACTCGTGCTGTAGCTAAAACTTTGCCTTACTGTCTATGAGTTTATTAGATAAATGTGTATATTTTAAGTATGAGTCTGCATTTGGAGAATAAAAAAAAAGAGTTAAATTTCAAAAACTTCATTAAATACACCTGAGGTCGGTCTAATAGAAAAACAAAAACAAAAACAAAACAAAACAAAACATGTAGAGTACATTAGCACAAAAAAGTAAATAAATAACTCTAAACCCTAGAAGCAAAATAAGAACATTTATGTGGGAGTGTGTGCATTAATTTTCATCATTCTATCTTTAAAACTGCCATAAATCAGCAGTTCTGAGGATTTTTTTAATTATAGCAATAAGGGTTTTTATGAAAACGTAAAAAAAATAATTTTGAAAACATTAAATAAATAAACATTTCTCGTAACCTTAGACCTGTTTAAAAAAAAAATGTACAATGAATTACTCGCAACTTATATAAAATATTAATATACAAGTACAAATCTTTTCAGCTAAAAAGGTTTTACTTAAAAAATATTACCATAATTAAATCCAGCAATTGAAAAAAAAAAATTTTAATTGTCAAAAAACCTCTTCAAAATTTATTCTCATAAGATCTACAACATCATAACTAATTAATAAAAAAAAAAGTTTAAAAACCCTAACAAAAGAACTAATATTTCATTTGGGAAGGAAATTGCATACAAATAAAACTTTTTCATTATATTTTCCTTACTTATATTGGTTGAAATTTACGCGAATTATTCATGATTTAAGCCATAATAAGCTAAAAAAATTATATATATATATAAATATCTGTATATGTACTGTGTGCAAAGTGTAAAAATTGCGTTACACCAACGCTTTGTGGCTTAATTATATTTTATTTTCGGTTTACAGGTGTTTTTACAAGTTGGCACATGCATTAATGCTAAAAGCTAATTATACTAAATGTAAATGAATGTGTGTGTATATTTTTGTGTAAAGTGTGAATAAATATAAAAATATGCCACAAAATATTTAACAAAAAGTTTATAATTGCTAACAGTAATCGAAATAAGTAAAGCTACAAGTAGCAAATATTTAGTTGGTGAACCTGAAAGTGCGTTCTAAATAGTCTAACACCATGTTTCCACAACACGGACGGTCGACTTGAGTAGAAATTTTCTAGACGAGTCGCTTGCCCGACTTGTGGAAACAGGGTATAAATATTTTTCTGTATTGTGTTCATTATAAAAATAAAATAAATAAATAAATAATTGAAACTATCTATTGCAATTAGAGCACAACTTGTTTGAAAAATTTAAACTAAAATATGTCTATTAAATCCTATAATTGTAATAGAGAATGCTAATTTCAATTATGCACAAAACTTCAAAGCCTCTGAATGTATGTACAACACTAATGTTTAAATAACTACATATCTTCATAATTTGAGTACTTTAATTAACTTATATTTTGTATGTACATGCAAGTATACAACTAGACGAGCAAATACAACCACTTCAACTTTAAGTGTGAAGTTTTTTCTGTTTGCCAAAACAAAAACTACTCTTTATAAATGTCACAAGCAGAACATCTTTTTTACAAATACAACTTTATTGTTGTTAATTTACTAAGAACATGATATTTACTAAAATGACATTTTGACTTTTAAGCAAAAACAAAACGTTTCTCTGTTACTAAAAGCGTTACCAGTTTAGGTTTTTGGAACACTAAATTAAAATGGGGAATTCAAACGGTAGTCTTAAGTGTCATAGTGTCGTAGTGTTTTAAAATTTAACAAAAAAACAAGCGAAAAAACAATTATTCTAAAATAATTTAAAACATTGTTATATTAAAACTTAAGACTACCATTCGAATCCACCAGATGTCTTTTTTCGGTAGTCAGAGTGGATATTTTGATTTTGTATTTTTTTCTGAAGGCTTGAAGAAGATTGAACTTTTTAAGATGTGTTTTTTATATTTTATTCTCAGATATTTATTTTTGATACATACATGATAAAGCTAAACATCTCGAATGGAAGTCAAATGTTCTCTTTTAGACTCTTATAAGGTATACAAGGCATACCTTTTTGAAATAAAAATATCTCTGCAATCATGAATGCTATTGCAAATTCCTTTACAATTGACAACATTCACAATAGAGCGTGTATTCCTTATGTCTATTGTAATATTTGTTGAGACATTCACAATAAAGTAAAAATAAACTAATACACAAGAATGACAAAATAATAATATTAAAGCATTCCTCGCATAAAATTTAACTATTCTGAGCACGTATTACCAATGATATCAAAGCAATTTCCCGGTCAACGCTACAGTTTTTGGTTAAAGTCCATTTGTACAAGACTCTTGAAGTTATTAGAACACAAAAAACGATTTATGGAAATTATTCGTCGAGAACGAATCATCAAATTTTATCGAGGTGTTTTTTTTTGAGGTAAAGAGCTGATTACATTTAAAACTAGATCGGTTGAGTAATTTAAAATTTTTTTTTTAAATTTTATTTTCAAATAAATTTGTAAAATTTCGAAAATTACCAGACTATCCCACGACATCTAAGTGAGCTGAACATCATTCGAATGCTGCCACGTTGGCCCGTCCTTAAGTTATGAAATGTTAAAATATACACACTCGCACACACACACACACAAGCACACATATACATCCATACGGACAACATGGTCAAAATAGTCAGAATCGACTCGTAAGACCTTAAAACGTCGAAATATGATGCATAAGAAAGCACGGGGGCAACATTCATTAACTGACTGTTCATTATATTCCTCTTCATACATCTTTGCCTGGCAACGCTGCATAATGAATGCAAAAAAAATTTATACAAGCAACAAAGTAAAAATAAATAACTTTTAAGTCTCTAAAAGAATGTTGAATTCAACAACAATTAAAGTAATTATTTTTTGTAAGAACAACTCAAACTGTTACAAAAAGAAAAGAATATTTTTAAAGACAGAAGTTGCCATAATGAAAACAAGACTATTTGAGCTTTTTTTAGCTCTTAAAAAGGAGAAAAACTTAATTTATTTGTTTTGGCTTAATACAGAGAAATAAAAACGTTACAAACTTATTCGTGTGCTTATGTTTGAGAATACATATTTTTTTAATATCAATCATTAGTTATAAATTCTTTTCTATTTCTTTAAAAATAAACTAAATTTCTTTATTTATTTTTTTATATTCTACATTGAGCACGTACAAATGCATAACTTGCGGTTTAGATTGTTATTTTTTGTTTCAGAAAGGTTTCCAGAAAAAAAACATTATTTAACCCTTTAAGCCCTTTTATGGAAAAATAAAAACAATTTGACAAAAGCACACTTGAATTACAAATTAATTTTTATATCTTAAGGGGTGAGTGTTTTCCATAAAAACACTTGTAGAAATTTTATTGTATATAACACCTGTTTTTATCACAGATATTGCAAAAATAATTTATTAACTCAATCAGTTGGTTGACAATAGAGAAAAACGAAAAAAAAAGATTCTTTAGGCATAAGCTATATATTTTGGCAAATTAAAGATTTATTGAAATTTTTGAAAACTTATTTTCATTGAAACATGTTTGCTTTATAATATGATAAGTTGGATTTCAGTGTCCTACATTGAGAAGAAAAAGACGTTGTAAAGACTGTGGTCAATATAACACAAGAGTTTTTATGGAGATTAATTGTGTATGTAATCTATAAATAAGAACTTCTTAAGTATTTCTCGTATTCTATTTCATTATAAGTTTATGCTCGTAACTAATTTCTGATTAATATTTGTAGCTTAACTTTTCTATTCTAATTTGAAATTTTTCCCAGAATAGTTTGAATAAAAAAGTATTTTTTAAATGATTTATTTTTGAGTCAAGCTAAAATTAAGTATTTTTTCAATTCTGCTTTAAGGAATCATTTCTTTTCTAGTAATTCATGTGACTTTCTTAACAAGGTAAGAAAAGATAAATTAAAGTAGACTGGGTGGGGAAGTTTTTAATACATATATTTATTAATTGTACTCGTATCTTCAAAAAACAAACTGACAATAAGTACTCCAATCTTAAGTCTAGACCCGACCAGTGTCGGACATAAACTTAGTGATAGTAATTAATAATTAGTGATAGTAAAAAATATTATTTGCATTTTTGATTTTTTATGAATTTAAAAAAAAAATTTAAATTTTTAGGCAAAAAATACTTTTTTCCCTTCATATATTCATTTTTAACTTCGAAAGTGTTGCACACATAGGAAAACGGTATAAGAACAGATTAAAGGAATTGTAATTCTTAATTTTTCTAAATTTGTTTCAGCTAAATCGGACTAGTTATGTCAAACAAAAGAGCCTAAAACGTGAAGAATTCCCCTATACGATAGTTACTAACTTCAAATCGATATTAAAAATATTTTAGCAGGTAAGAAGACAAAACGAATGATGCACAAGTTTTACGTTTAAGTTTTAGGCCTACTTTCACGTGAAATTATCAGAATTGAGTCCCAAAATCATATGTTGTACTGTATAATACATAAATGTCGTATTAAGCCCAGAAATATTTTTTTTCAAGAAGTTTTATCTGGAGTGTTGAGTATAAGAGTCCTAGTGTCTCACTTTTTTAAGCGCATGTGTTTGGTAAATTTCAAGATATTACGAGCAAGAGGATTAGGATGAGACTTGAGTTTTGTTAAATTTATTATTATTTTGCAATTTCAGCAGTCACGATGTAAACTTGAAGTTTTCATGATGATAAAATGAAATGATAAAAATTCTGTTGTCACCACGTATTTTATTAGAACTAATCTCTATCTAATTGGGCAAAGATGAACTGTAAACATCAACTATTAAATACCAACTTTCAATAACTTCATCTATGTGGTTTGTTTAGGGTTAAGAGTGCGAAAAAGTCTCATTCTACTTTTAAATTTATTTAACTTAACTTCTTCATGTTATACAACGGGTTAATGCAGATGCTTATATGTATATTCAAAATAATACTTAAACTTTGGAAATTGATAAGAAATAACTTAAACGTTTTGCACAATTAAAAAATAAATGAAATTCATTTGTTTCTGCATCTCCTTCATAAACAAGTACTTTCGGCTTGATAACACACAGAAGAATATTGAAGTGACAACTTGATTTTTACTATTTTAAATTAATCTTCTATTTTAACTCTTCACAGCAAAAAACACATTTAAAATATAGAAAATTTTAAAATTTTCAACAATTGAGATGAAATGTTTTGGGTGTCCCAAAAGTCAGACAAGTCTTATGAAAAAGTTTCTAGAAATACTTGTATCAACACTAAAGTTTAGTAAACCTGGGTATACCCTTTTAGGTACAAAGCAATAAAATAAAATATTATTTATTTTAAATAAAGATATAAAATTCAACATAAAAATGTATGTATGTGTTCACATGCAGGCTTCAGACTCTTTTTGAAATATCAATTTTAATTACGTAACAACTGTTTATCTTACTTCTCTTTTTTTGTCTAGTTGTCGAGCATTAAGAATATGAAATAAATTTTAAATAAATTGAAGAAAATTATTGTGGGTGATGGTTTGATAAATAATTTGATTAGAAAAATTTAATTTTTTTTATTCGTAAAGAGAATAAAATTTAAAAAATTTCAATTAAGCTTTAACTGCTGGATACGAGGAAATATTTCAAAGTGATTAGATTTGTATATCTCTAAATTAGAGTTGTCGGTTGTGAGAAAAATGAAGAAACATTTTTTAAATACGTTTTTCTTTTGGATTTGAAAAAAGACAAATAAATAAATGACAAGAATTAAAGATGACTTCATGTGAATTATTTAGACCATTCTGAAAATTTCTTTAAAATAAACTGCTGGATACCAGAAAATATTTCAAATTTATTAGATTTGTAAATTTCTAAATTAGTGGTGTTAGTTGTGAGAAAAATTAGGAAAATAAAATTGTAAATTTATTTGCATTTTTTTTTAAGTACAAGGTCAGTTTTTATATCAAAAAGTTTTTATTCTACAATAAACAATTTACAAAATTAAATTATTTTGTTTATTTTCTTGACGGATTTATCAAACACAGCTTGATATTTTTCACAGTGAATAGTTCACGAATAGAGCTATTGTTTGCTGTTTAATAGTTGTATAAGTCTTACTTAAAAATTTTAATAAATAAGTTGTGATAAAGTTTAATAGAAAAGTGTCTTAATTTTTTGTATTTGAGGGTGGCGAATGCTGAAGTAGTTGTAGTTGTAGTTGTAGTTGTAGTTGTAGTTGTAGTTGTAGTTGTAGTTGTAGTTGTAGTTGTAGTTGTAGTTGTAGTTGTAGTTGTAGTTGTAGTTGTAGTTGTAGTTGTAGTTGTAGTTGTTGTTGTAGTTGTAGTTGACTACAAAACCCAAGGTCCTGAGTTCGAGCACGGTCACCCACCGGCAGTCATTAAATAACAATACGCAGAAAAAAGTATTCACCAATTAATGTTTTCAATTAATAATTTAATTGTTTCAATTAATTTGAGTGGAAAAACTTAATTGATATTATCAAATTGTTTATAGGTGAAAATTTAATTAATTTTTTAATTAATATTACAAATATTTTAATTAATATTACCACACGTTTTTTTGATGTGTATTCTGTCAGTTGTTGTAGAAAAAATCAACTCATGAAGGCATAGAAACTGGAAACTAATCCCAATGTAACATCACATCGCCCTCTTTCTGTCTCGGTATTGTGTAGCAGAATCATCGTCGAAGTAAAATAACCAATAAAATTCGTAGTAAACACAGCTTTGAAAATTTAATACGCCTCAATGACACCAGAGGCGCTGCAACTCTGCATTATTAAAAAGCAGAGTTGTAAAGGAATGAAGCTTTCCCCTATCTGTTCATTCACCACCTGTCTTCTCAATCACTCTCTCTTCCTTTAACAAGGTAACACCTAGAAACAGTAGTAGGCGTTCATTGCCTGTGTGTTACTTCTCTTTAAAAGAAAAATCAATTAAATAAACTCGTATAAAATTAATTTAATATATTTAATTATCAGCCTGTGTAAATGAAATAGAACACCTTCCTTTCTGTGCTTATTTCCGAGAAATTCTTGTGAAACCTTACGCTTCTAAACACTTTTCCTATTTTACTGCATTTCTGTCTTTATATTTTTATTGCTGATGTTAAATGGAAATTCAAAATTATGCTGACATAAATTTATAGTTTACTTTTCAATAAATCCATACTGACTCTGTGTATTGAGCAGGTGGCTTTGTTCACAGCCATAACATGCATGTTTTTAGCTGGAAAAAAAATTGAGAACGATTATGGTTAAAATGTGGCAAAAAGTAAAAATAAAATAATATAAATATTTTATTTATTTGCATGTATGCAAACAACAAGAAAGAAAACCATGTTAGTTGCTTATTTGCCGACTCGTTGAATAAAAAATAACTTTCAATGATAATGTGCTTTTAAACGCTTTCGTTGAAATAATTTTCTCAACTTTCGCTTAATAACAAATTATCCATTTAAAACGATTTAACTACATATTTTTATTTATATTTTGTTAAAGTGTGTCAGCCTCACCCAATTTATAAGGAAATATTACTATAACAATGGACAACCCTCTTGGCTAAAAGTGTAGGGTCGGGGCTTACTTTCAGCCAGGCGGTTCGGCTGGTTTCTGCAAACAATCCACAATTAGTTTTGCAGTTTTTGTATTTGTAAACTAAAGAAGTATCAATAACAGAAACGGTATTTCTAAGAAAAAAAAAAAATAGAAAATGTTTATCAGTTGAATTGAAAAACGGACCTTTGAGATGTCTTAGAAATAAATTGATATAAAAAGAAATTTATTTCAAACCATTCAAATGTACTTCAACAAAAGTATTTTCATTAAGTTCTAGTGGACATCATCAAATATGTTGAGCTTAATTGTCATGCAATCGTTTCCATTATTGAAACATATAAATTAATTAATTATGCATACATTCGTGTACTTAAAATGTAACTTAATTTGTGTTTCACAAGAAAATATTTTACGTTAACCCATTTATGCCGCAAAGTTTTAACAAAAACCAGCTTATTTTCATAAATAACTTCGAGAAGACAAAAACCCAATCGATTCAGGAAAATATTTGAGGCCCCAATGAGACAAGTACCAAATATAAATCAAAATGAAACAAACAAAAATAATCGCCTGATTAATTAAATGAATTATTCTTCCAACCGAATCAGTAGCTAGCAGAGAAAACATGCAAACTATTTTTAAGGTTTGAGCTTTCGACTCCTTCTGAAGTATAACCAAGTATTTCTTTTTTACTTCTTAATAAATTATTAAAAAAATGAATATTTTGCATGAAATTCATTTCCGCCAGAAAAAGGTTAATACAGCAAATATATGGTTTCAAAAGGGTGTTTTTTCAAAGCCTGAAATAACATACAAAATTAAATTTTAATTAAAAAAAAGTTTTTTTTCGAAATATTAATACATAACGTAAGCATTTGAAAATGATTTTGTGCACTGCGGCTGCTCTTGGCGAAGCGCATTCTGGCCACTTTTTTAGCATCTCCGGCCATATGCGGTGACTTCACGTAACGCCACTGGATCTATTCGAGTCGAAAAGTGTCTTATCGCACGACCTTACACTGAAAGTAAAACCTTTATTGAATCGATGGCATATCTATGTGGTTTCCAAGGAGAGTAGGTGAAGCCAGTTTGTTACAGATAAATTTTGAAAAATAAAACCAACTCACCTTTTTTACTCATTTACAAACATCATTATTATGTTCAATATCAGCAAAAGCAGCAACAACACCATCAGTTTAACTTTAAGGACGCCACCATTTATGTTCTCTGGAAACATATTTTTTGTGGTTTAACCTGTTTCATTTGCAAATCTGTGAAAAAAACAAAACGAGATACCAGAACTATACAGGCAACCAATATGAAAATATTTATACACGCACTGGTACACAAATGCAGAAATTTGGTAGAATTAAATATCAACAAACATTTGGAAGATGATCAATAATGTCCAAGCCTCGTTGGGTTTATATACAGTCAAAACACTGTATTATTATTTTCGGATTCTATAGAAGAAGGATAGAAACCTTTTACGTGAAACTTTGCATCATTTGCTTAAAATTGTAACTGGTTTTAGGGGCCATTCACACATTACGTAACGGTATTTTAGGAGTTTTTTTACCCCCATCCCCACACATATAGTAACGCCTTTGACAAACTTTTCAGTTTACATTTTCTAAACCCTAATCTTTGCACAATATTTTCCACTTAGTGGACGATCAAAGGCCAATGGCCACGACCGGCGATGAAAAGATAGATTTAAACCTTCTCCCAAGCTTTCTCCTCTAGATCATGCAAAATCCTTCGGTATGTTGGTGTTAACGCAATTAACAGTTTTATTGTCTCAAACTGTATACTTTCTTAAAAATTATTTAAAAAAAAATCATGTCCCTTAAGCTTTTTGTTTGGCGGTTATGACACTATATTATATATTCAATTAAAAATCTAGTTCATTGTTTAATTCAACGAACAAAAGCAAAGAATGTTTTCAACATACAGTTCATATCTATATAAAATTTTACTTTGAATTTCATTGAATATTATTTGTGAAACAACGAATGATACATTGAAAAATCCTTTTTCAAGAAAAATCTCAATGAATTGAAATAAATGAACGTGACTTTATGAATTGAATTTATGTTAAACGAGGTTTCAGTGTATTCTATTTTTTTAAATGAAGAGAAGTAACACTGAGAAAATGAATGCCTACTACCATTACTAGGTGTAACCTTTTTTTTTAGGAAAGTGATAAAGATAGAGAAGAGAGGTGGTAAAGGAAGAGATAGAGGAAAGTTTCATTCTTTTATAACCCTGCTTTTGCACGTTTTTGATAATGCAGAGTTGCAGCGCCTCTGGTGTCAATGAGTCGTATTAAATTTTCAAAGCTGTGTTTAGTAGCCGTTTTATTGATTATTTTACTTCGCCATTATTTCTGCTCATAAAACCGAGACCGAAGCACTGCTCTCTAATGTTACATTAGGATTAGTATCCGCTGAAGCCGGTTTCAGCGGTTCTGTGCCTTCATCACTAGAACTTTAATGCAACAACGGATACAAAGAGGCACTAATGCACGTCAGAAAAATGCGTGGTGTTGTTATTTAATGACTGTCGAAGACTGGGCTCAAGCCCAGGACCTTCGGTTTTGTAGTCAACTTGCTAACTATTCTCATCCAACGCCACCCTCAATGCCTCTATGCCAGAGCAGAGTGCAGTATGTCATATTTCGTTTAACCATTTAACCATTTCGCAAAATTTATCAGACTTAAAAAAAACACCCTTTTAAAAAAACTTACTTTTCATGGTATGGAGTTTTTACCAGAAAAAACAAACAAATTGCTTATATAATTAATAATTATTTGCAAATTGTCTTTTAAGAGCCAGCTGTTTAATTATTGAAATAAGCTTCTAAGAAATATTCATTAATTGAAACTTCACAAAAACAAAATTGTACGAGTATCGTTTTACTATATGGTTTAGGAATATTTGATTATTAGCTCAAAGAAGTTAATTGATAAATGAGCTTTAATCACAGCAGAAATTAATTTAATTTAATTATTTTCTTAAAGATAATTTTTTGTTTAATAAAATGAGGAAAATTGTAATTTTTCCCACAAACTCTAATAAAATGGGTGTGGAAAAACCGCTACAACTTTATAATTGTAAATTATTTGAGTTGTAATAATCTTAAGCATCACAATTTACCACTTAGGTATTGTCTCCTGGTTTCTTTTCCTTTGTACAAAGCAAGCACATTCTTGTTCTGAAGAAAATGGAAATTTTGTAGTTTCAAGACATTGTTATATGAGCTTTTTTTACACCATGTCGAGCGCAGTATGCCTTTTTGATTATTAACATTAGTCATAAAAGAGTGTCTCATTGCAATGCAAACAACATGCACACAGAACACTCAGCACAATAATAAGATCTTGTTTTTGTTTGAGCGTGATGATTAAGCTTTCAGGTGTCGATGGCTTGACGACAAAGAAATTCCTAATCGTAATTTTTTAACAAACACAACCCGTGAAGCAATTAGCTTGTCTGCGGAAAACAACCAGGTTCTATGATGGGAATCGAACGCATGACATCTGAGCTGAGAGTCTAGCACGACTACTACTCAGCCACAAAGGCACTTAAACCCCAATAAACTATTTAAACTGCAATGTATTTCAATTTAAAATTCAGTGTGTTTACCCAATTTAGATTAAACAGGAAGTATTAATATTTAAGGTATGCAAGGTAGGCTCACAAGTGTCTCTTGGTGATTTTTTGAAGAATATCCCAAACAAGGACACATGATAAATTTTTAGGTTAATATTAGTTTGATAAATGAATAACAAGTGCAGTTGCTCAAATATCTAAACACCACATTTCCCCATAATAAAATTCAATTTAAAACCATTGTATATATTTTATTATATATTATTATATTTTTCATACAAACAGATTAATAACAAATAGTTATAGAAACCAGTTTATATGTCTATAATCAAACACTTTAGAAATGGAGAAAACAAAAGCCCAATACACTTAAGCAAATTATGAAAAAGTTTAAGACAAACATTTTAAATTAAATTAAGCTTGTAATAATAAAACTTACAACTACTTTAAAAAGCCAAACAGCAGCTGCTACTTGAGCAAACACCTGCACAAACACTTCATAAACACAATCATGAAAACACACTTTACTCAGTTGGTGGGATTGATGTCTGACTGCCTCGAACACAGTTACACAGACAGTTGGCAGACAGACAGAAAAGTTTAAAATGTATAATTTTGAACTTAAATAAATTAATCCTCAACGTTCAAAAGGTGTCAAAATTTGTAAGAACTGTGTAAAATACGAGTATACGAATTTTGTGCAAACTTCAACACTTCACTTCTCTTAACCATCGCCAATAATAACAACAATAAATGAATGAACAAATGTGCAGGCACACATGCTACAAAAACCACAGGCCTGGAGAGTTGGGCCAACAAAAGTATCCCTGCAAACATTCTTTATTGCAGAGTTCTTTTAGCTCTTTTCTTATGATTACATTGCTTGCGAGAGACTGGCAGTGCTTTAATGTACTACTGAATAATTACTCAACACCAATAACTAATTATTTCAAATAATAGCAAATTTTTGTTTGTTTTGATGGTTAACACCGTCTATATGCATTTCGTGCCTGCTTAAGGAACTCATCAGTTGACTTCATAGAATAGAATTTGAAAATAATAATGCAGCAGTATGAAGTGCTTTAACTGTATATAAACCCGAAGAGGCTTTGGCATTATTGATCATCTTCCAAATGTTTGGAGGGCAATAGTTGCATGTGTTGATATTTATGCCTACCAAATTATTTCTGCATTTGTGTACCAGTACATGTACAAATATTTCCATATTGGTTGCGTGTATAGTTCTGGTATCTCGTTTTGTTTTCTTCACACATTTGCAAGTGAAAGAGGATAAACCGCAAAAAATATGTTTCCAGAGAACATAAATGGTGGCGTCCTTAAAGTTAAACTGATGGTGCTGTTGCTGCTTTCGCTGATGTTTAACATAATACTGATGTTTGTAAATGAGTAAGAAAGGTGAGATGGTTTCGTTTTTCAGCCTTCACCTACGCTTTTTGGAAACCACAGCGATATGTCTGAGGTTACGGCAAGCGTTTGTTGCTGCGTTGCGGTTTATATGCTCATTTCAATGATGATTATGAACAGTGGCAGGTTGTTATGCAGAGATTTTAAATCAAGATCTCTGCTGAAGTTGAAGCAGTTATTCCACAGCAAATATATTAAGTTGCCTGTTTGTGTTTTAAAATGAAATTAGAGTTGCTTCGAAGTTTTTTGTTGATTTAAAAATTTATAAGCAACATACATGGGACTTTTATAATGAGAATTTAATGACTTAACTTACGTATTAAATCAATGTGATTTTAATTTACTTTACTCGTATTAGGCTGCTGCGTGTTGTTAGGATTCTAACAAGGAAGTGTTAACATTGACTGACGACATATATAAAGATATAAAAGTTTCTATGAAAGTATTGCAATTGTTTAACATTCATAATATCTGCAGCACTAAAAAAAACAATTTGCCATAGTATAAATTATTATTTGGGAAAAACTCTCAATCCGTTTTAACTTTGTTATAACAATAAAAATTCAATTTTCCAATTTCGAGTAAAAATAATTAAAGCTTATTGCATCTCATCACTTTGTATCTTGTAAAGAAGATAAAAAGATTCAAATCCCAGTTTGAGTTAATTAAGTCTTTAAATTTGTTTGAAAAAAAAAACAACCGTATTAAAATTGTTATTCATCTAAGCGAGTCTTGCAAACATTTATTTCCTCTATGCTTGTGTGTTATTTCCTTAATTTCAGTAATTTGAAATAATTTTATTCCTTCCACTTTCCTTAAACTCTCTCTCTCTGTTTTGCAAAATGTTTGTATTTTAAGCGTAATTTTTTTTCTTGCTTTTTTTTTAAGTGTGCGTGCGTGTGTTTTTGTTTCTGTTTCTGTACGTGTTGGTGTCAGTGCTAAAAGAGTTTTTAAATTTTATGATGACACTTTAGCTAAGCACTAAAGTGTATACGAATTAAGTGCGTTTTTATCTCGTTATTAGTGAAACGTGATTCAAATATAAAAACATTGTGCAGGGGGGAGCCCAATGGCAGACTATTATGTATGCATGCATATCTTTAACCTTTATTTTGCACGCATTTAGTTTTTTAACCATAATTTTGTGTTATAATTATGAAAATTTTTATATGATTTAGGGAGCAAACGCTTAGAAAAAAAGGAAACTGGGGTTTATCGTAAATCATTTTTTAAGTTGAATTTTCACAAACTCCATTGCAAACAAATTACCAACAAGGTAAGCAAGCAGAAATTTTTTAACAAAATAATTAATTAGACAAGACAAAAGTTTGCAGAACAAATTTTTTATTTTAGTAAATACATATCTTAATAAATTCATCTTAAATATAAATTCTGCTAAGAATGACAGACACAGTTTGACCTTAGAAAGAAAAATAGTTTGCGACTATCGTTCACACTATGTTTTTTAATATGGAAAGCGGTACCACACAACGAAAAATATCGGAAATGACAAATGTTGCTACTAGTACACACCATTGCGATGCCACAAAATACAATTTATGTAGAAATTAAAAAAAAAATTAAGTACCCGGGAAACTTTTTTTAACTTTTTATTTATATTTTTTTAGTTTTGGCGCTTTTTGCATTTAGACGATGATTTTTTACGTTTTTTTTTGTCTTAGCAATTTCTTCGGTTTTTTGGCGATTTTTTTTATCACGTTGTGGCGATATTTTTTACGTTTTGGCGATTTGTTTTTTAATATTGGAAGTTTTAGGTACTAGCGTTTTTAAAAATTTTCTACGGTTTCCAAGATACAGCAAGTTGTCAAAATTACTTAGTCAAAATAACATCAACTGATGAAATGCCTTTTAGTTTTGGTTTTTAAATTTCATTGTTAATTGGTGCAGTCTGCGTAAAAATCCACCGACTTTGAAAATTTCAAGTGTCTAAATATAATTGTCTGTATATCACATTAGGATTTCAACATCTTTTGTTGATCGCTTAAGAACACAATCAGACAGACGGACTTCATAGCGAAAATAATAGGGTTTCTTTTTTACCTTTGGTGTACGGAACCCTAAAAATTACGTTCCCATAATGAATAAAATAATATCTTACTTATATTTTTATGTCGAAGTATTTATTTTAGTACTTTTAAGTTTATGATGATTGAATGTATAGATAAAAATTTATTGATCGTGAAAATGAGCTTCGAAAGCAAAGAAGATTCGTAGTTTGATTTTCAATAAATTAACTTTTATAAAGCATACTTTTAGGGCAGTGGTACAAAACGGAAACTAATGTGTTAAAAAATGGATAAAACCATTTTCTGACAAAATGAAAAGTAGGCTCTCAGATGGCGCTGTTGCGAAGAGGTTTCGTGATGGCACAAACATCAAGAGGAGATTTTTAAATTTTTTTTAAAAAGCCTTGAAGTTATTCGATTAGTTAGTTATACTTGCTTAACAATATAATCAAAATTTAGGAAGTTTATTATTCGACTTATTGTCATAAGTTTATGTTAATTGAAATATATAGGCAATGCTTAACAACAAATTCAAATAAATTTCAATTAATATAATCAAAATTAATAATGAGTAAGAATGAAATTTTATTTAAGACCCCATGTCATCTTTAATTTATTCCAAATTAATGCGAATATTTAATACATATTGTCAGAGAAGGAACATGCGTTTTTTGCAGCTGCCATCACTTAACTCTCGCTAATAGAACTACTTTAGGCCAAGCAAAAGTTTTCCTGTAATCATACAAATTCTATGACAGACTTAAATATTTGAATTTTAACACACAAATAACGAATTTTTTTCTAGAAAGAAGTTCACTTCAAAATGTTGCAAATGAAACGATATACAGTGGTCAAATCTATCCACTGTGATACAAGAGTATATAACAAAAAGTCCTTTAAGTTATAACATAAAGCAGCTCATAAAGAACGTTAGCAACATTCAGAAAAGCTCACCACATTAAGTGGCCTTTCAGCAATAGCTTTTGTTGTAATTCATACTGTTAGTGTAAATGTATGTGTTTTGACCATTCGGCAAGTTGCTCTGTGTATAGTTAGCGAACGTATTGGCTTTTGTCTTGTGTGGTTGTATACTTCTTAATAGTCGACGATAAAACATTATAGTTGTTGTTATGCTTTGTATGCTTACTTTCTTGTCATTAACATCGTTTTGTATGTTTGACTGCTTGTGTATTATTCTTAGTTGGTTGGTGGGTTTACGTGTCAAGCAATCAAGTAGAGTTGCGAAATTCCAATTTGATAGATACTACTCTCCTTCTTCGAGTCATAGTCTATGAAAAAGCCCTGCATGCAATGCTAGATCCAGTGATCATTCGTATTAAATTCAATCCTTTGAATTAAAGTACCGCATGATATTCCCTATACCCTATACCTGCGATAGTTCGTCAAGTAAATGTTTTCCTAGAAATTTGTAGCGCGTAGTATGCAATTCCGGGCACTCGCAGAACAGATGAAAAACTGTCTGTTCTTTGTTCTGTTCTTGACAGCTGCTCTAGCTCACTGTCTACCGATCGTCCATCAATACCGCGACCAAATGCGAGATGGTCGTCCTATTTTTGCCTTCTAGTTGTTGTCAGCGTTTATTATGGAGGCATGACCACCCTTTGCCATTTGTCTTCTGATTTTTGAAGAAAGTGTTTGAAAATGTTATTTTTAGTAGTCCCAAAGGGCACTGCAACTGAAAATACATTAGATGTATAGTGGATACAGTCTTACATAGTTTGTACCTCCGCTCATTGCCGATGATTTTCAGCTAATATTCTAATATTATAATAATATTGTTAAATACTACCACAGTATTATTCTATATAATAATAATATTTTATTTTTTAACCATATATTGGTAGATCTTTTGTTTAAAACAGCTGTGCGTCAAAGCCGAAATAAATATAGAATAATATTGTTGAAATAAAATGTATATACATATGTGCACGTGTACTTACACAAATATGTGTGTATACTCGAAATGCAGACACGCATGTATAAAGAAATATATGTATATATATTTTTATACATCTATCCTCTTACTATACTTCATTTATTTATTAATTTATTTAACGCTACGCGTGCAATACCGATAGCTTACAAACGAAACACTGAACTGACAGAAGATATTTCTGAAAAAGATTTTTTTTAAACTAAAAATAGCATGGTTTTGGATATCATTATATTGTTATTTACATCATATTATTTTTACATAATAATACAAATTATGTTGTAGTCATACATTTTTAGCAAAACTGTATTGTTAAATTTTAACCATATTACACTTTTTGTGAATATAATAATGTAATTATTAAATTCAAACATTACTTTAATTATCGTAACGCAAGTAATGTTTAAAATAACAATAACTTGTTTTCAATGACCACACATTTGTTTTGGAGAACATAATATTGTTTTCTCAACCATGCTACAACCATATCTTTTCTTTGTGTGTGGGTAACAGTATTTACTATATATTGGAAAAAGTTCTTAAACCCAAATTTAAATGCACACTTAATTGATTTCACTTCCTGATGACATAAAATTTGAATAATTTCACACTATAAGAAGGAAAAAATCTTCTAATTCGCATAATTTTAGCACATAAAGCCAAGTGATATTTTTCTACTTGGATCTATACAGCCGTCTTGAAGAGAAGGCAAGTACTTAAAAAAATTTTTTTTTTGCCTTATTTTAGTCATTGTTCAATAATGGCGTTAAACAAGTTAAATAAATCCAGACAGATAAACAAATTTTATAACAATTGCTTACATTTTTTTTTTGCTTTAATGTATAAACACATAACAAACTTAAAAAGAGAAAACTGAAGATTAGTCTTAAAAATGTGGCGTCTTAGAAGTCATTTGTCAAAGACACAACATGTTGTTGACACAATAAAAAGAAAAAAGAAAAAAAAATATATAAAATAGAAAAATGAGCACTCATGTACTTCAACACTTAACTCTTTGCTTTTGAATGCTTAGCTAAAGAAAAGAAACAACTCTTTTTATTTGTAAAGGCTGGCACTTTGGAAGTTTCAAAAGCCACAATTTGATTGCATTTAAAGTATTTCCTCTATTGCTTTCGTTTGATGATGTCAATGTTGATCATGCTGATGTGACAGTTTTCTTTCCCATATAATTTCTCTTTAGTGTTTCTTTTTCAGATTTTGTCAATGATTTGCGGTAAAATTCAAAAGAAATATTAAAAATACAAACATACATACATATGTGCCCCATAGCACATGCCGCAGACGAGCTGCCAACAAATAAAAGTATTCAATATAAATTTCTAAGCCTTATTTGACACACTCCCTTTTTGGGCGCGAATGTGCCGTTTAGCGGCAAGGATTAACCACCATCCATTCAACCGCCTTCTATTCAACTCCAACTAGCAGGCAACTTAATATCTTTATTATTAGAAATTGTTTGCACATGTACCCCTTGGCTTGTCTGTATGTGTGTCTGTATATCTGCATGTATGGAAGTATTTAAAGTGAATGATTCATTGCTGGTGTTGTTTGAGGGTGTTCTATTACTATGGAGGCTGGAGGTATGGCTGTTGCTGTTTTTTTTCTTTTTGGCTTTTGTGTTTTATTTGCAGCTTTAGCTGCTGCTGCCACTGGATGTTGCTCCAACTGTTTGTGCTATTTTATGTCATCTAAAAATGCAAATTTGACACGCTTGTCACATTTTACTGAATTGAATCGATTTGAAATCGAATTGAAATGAAAATGTTTCATATGATTGAATTGATTTAAATGCCAAAAAAAGAGAAGGAAAACTGAATGAAAAGAATTTGTACTACAAATCTTGTTTAGATTTTATTTTGCATAACGTACACAGAGCCTTATCTTGGGAAAATAATGTATGTACATTTGTATGTATGTATGTATGCGGGCGTGTGTTGATGTTAGTAAGTGTGACTGTATCATGTCCTAACGGGTTGTTTGTTTGTTTGCTTGCTGGTGTGCATGTGTGCATGCATTATTGATGATGTTACTGTATGTGTGTCATTTGTGTCTCTTTATGCTGTTATTTTTGGTTTTTTTTTTACTTTTCAATAAAATATTTTTCTAGGTGATTTATTCATAAAATAGAAAAATAGCAATGGGAAGAATAAATTGTGTCAAAGTTGTTACTTTAGCCATCAATCGCTAGACTAAAAGAGTTTTAATAATAAATTTATTTTTTTATTTTATTTCCTTTTTTTTTTGTTTTATTTCCGCTCTTTGTTAGTTTTCTGCTCTCATGTCATGTTAAAATCAATAAAACATTTCATTATTATGCATATTAACTTAACAAATTGAAAATTGATGGACATGATGTGGAAAAGATTTGTAAATGTTTTCATCAAGTCTTTTTCCTATTTTCAGATAAATAAATTAGTTTTTAGTTAAAACTGATTTAAGGGAAAAGTCAATATGATGTATTAGATTTGCACAAAAATATAGTTCTACATGTTTGAGCTACCAAATCTTTGCTACGTATAAAAATTAATGTTTGATAAGAAACTGTTTAACCGCAAATTTATATATTAATATTTCTTTATATTTTAATATTTCTTCCAAATTCTTCGCTATACAATTTTGTTTGTTAAAATTTTCATTTGGAGAATTCTCGGGATATTCAATAATTTTTTGTTCCGTTTTCTAATAATGAAAAAAAGTTCGGGGGTCCTAATCTGTCATTCAAAACGAAAGAAAACGCTTTCGAATTTGTATTTAATTAATATTCAAATTCGAAAGTATTTTAATTTGTTTCTAATTACAGAGTAGAACCCAGGTTTATTTCCTATCCGTGCAACTGCTATGTTCTTGTTATTGAATTATATTTTTGTTTATTTATTTTTGTTTTGTTTTGTATGATACCAGGCTTTGCAATATACTATTAATGACAACCATATTGTTCAAGCTGTACTTGCCGAATTGGCTGCCATATACTCAGTTTGTTTTATAAAATTATTGTGAAGAGATGTAGCATTTAACAACAAAATAGTATTTTCTGTTCAGACAACGTTTCGCTTGCTTCTTGGTATTCCTACCATGAGGTTTATTGGGTATTTGGTACATAAAATTGTTTAGATAACAATAAAGCAATACCATTATATTGAAAAAATGCGGAATTTGCCGAAAATATTGCTGCTGTCCTTAAGAGTGTTCATAAGAAACCGATGGTGTCGCTTATAAGTCGCTCACAAGAACTCTGTCTTCTTCACAGTACAACTTGGCAAATTTTGCCTCAAGACTTGGTTCTGCAAATGTCCAAAATTTTACTAACGCAAAAATCGAAGGTAAACTACCACTGAAAATTGTGTGTATTCTCTGAATAAATTCTGTAAAAGTTGGAAAGTGACCTTAATTTTCATCGAAAAATAATCTTCAGCAATGAGGCCCAAAAAGTTCTTGAATTTAGAAACACAACTATTCACTAAGATGGGAAGTGAAGTTATTCTTCAACATTTATTTATGAACTACCTTCACCAGGCCGTCACCGTCAACAGCACTGATTACTAACTTTTTTGGCCAGAATTGAATGATATGAACATCAACGACATGTGGTTCCACCACCTCCGTACTAAGGCCCAAGCAGTCCATGTTACTTCGGACATCTTTTGCACAAGCTGTTTGAGGGCCTGCTCATCTCACATGCACACAAAAAAATTTCATATTAAAATCTACGAAAACAAGGTTAATTTAACCTTTTTTCGGCAATGATTTTGCTTCATATATGTTTCATGTTAATTTAACATGATTTACAGTAATCTTAAAGGAAAATTTTTCCTTTTGAAATAAATTTATTTCATGTCGATTTAACATTCTAGTACTTTTCAACGAAAATGTAGAACCATGTTGAATCAAAGTTATTTAAAGTTGAAATAACATGAATTTGATACTAAAGAAAGAGGATTAATTGATATTTTAGAATTCATTAAATTATATTATTGCTTTCTACATACACTGCTTTAAGAAAAGAAGTCACTTTGATCTGTTTCTTGTCTACACTGATTGATTAATTCAGATCTCCTTATAGACAACATTATCATTAAAGTAATTGCTTGTGTCTTGACTTGATAGTTCTTTTTTTTACTTCTTGAATACTTCTTTTATTTCCTTAATTTCATCGACTTTATTTGCAACAACTCATTCATATTAATGAATTATGAATGAGAAAATAAAATTTCTTTTATCACATGTTGCCGTGAAAAGTAGTGATACTGTTGCTGCTGCTAATAAATTTATTTTGTCAACGCAGGAGTTTCATTCAACATTGTAAATATTTGGTAAATGTATTGGTAAATTGCCATTAAATGTGATACTTAAATATTTAAGTGCTTCGTCTAAGTGAGTGAATATCTCATAAAATTAACAATATATTTAACCGAAACTGTGTGGGTGGTGCAAAGATGTAAATGTTGTGATATAAACATAAAGTGTGGCTAAAGAGCAAATACATAATAAATGTTAATTAATGTCAATAAAATATTAATAGTTTATGTAAGAGCAAATGGTAAGTTTGTTATAATTTGGTAAAAGTTGTTACAACAGCACCTACATATGCATTTACATACATTCTTAACGGCGTCCATTTGTAAGGCAGACAGGCAGCAAAGCAGGCTTCACTGCTTAAGTGAACAATAGTTTAATAAAAAATATAACATTAGAGAATGTTGTGTTGCTTGCGTAAAAGGCTGACTGATGTTTTAATCATCATATAATAAAATTATTTGCCATAAGGCTGTAAATGATTTCTTAATTGAATTAGAGACAAAATAAATTGTTTTATATTCAAATTGAAAGAGATTGTTAAAATCTCTGAAGTCTATCCTAATTAAAACGGCAGGCATATTTTTTCAAAACAAAATTAAAAATATTTTATGCAACTGTATAAAGCCTGAAGGCTGAAGGCTTTATACAGAAAAAAATAATTGAAGTTAACAAAACGTTTAACAAACAAGTTTCCCTGCAAATTTTGTTTTGTAAATCTTTTGTAAACTAAAATTATTTTTTCTAAATACGGCAGTTATACTCCAAGGCAACTCCCTACCAGGTAGTCTCGTCGACACCCCAGGTGATTGTTTTAGCCGCTTGTAATTTAAATCTCCTTCAGATGTCATTTGAGCATATTTTTTGACATTTGCATTTTGAAAGGCAAAAATACCTGGTATAATTATGAAAAAAAAAAATTAAATTAAGTAACACTTTTCATCTCAATGAAAATTCCATTTCATACAAGTTTTTTTTTTAATAAATTTTTTAAGAAAAAACAAAAACTCGACAAAAAAATTACACATATTTCTAATAAACATACAAACTAAAAACCTGTTTCACCAATTCTATTTTTAAATATCAATTTATATTCAAAAGTCGTTTTTCATGTGTATTTTTTTCCACTGAAAACCGACTTTTAAATATTAATTGATATTTACTGCCAGTTTATAGAAGCTATGTAAAAATTCTCGTCTGCCTATTTATATTGAAAACAAAAGCAAAGCAGTCACAATTTGTTTTTGTTTTCAATAAAAATAGACAGACGAGAATTTTTACGTGGCTTCTATAAACTGGCAGTTAAATAGAATTGATGAAATAGGCTCTAAGAAATATTGAGCTTGAGCTTTGAGTCCTTAAAATTTCAAACAAACAAATAATTAGTATAAAAAGTTTTAGTGTAAAATGAAGAGAATTTTTCGTTTAGACCATAAAAATTCCAATAAAACTCAACAATGCAAAGCTACGGGTATTTTCCTTTGTTAACCATAACTAATTGTTTTACATAAATTTGCTGTTGCCATTTTAATTTTCATCACTGTGGCATTGAAATTTCGTTTTTATATATTTCTTGAGTTTTAATTATTTTCGGTTTATTTTTTTTATTTATTTTTTTGTATTTTTTGGCTAAAAGCCAAAGCCAAGGACTCATCTTCCCCAGAGATAGGGAAAGAAAAAAGATATTGCACATAAATAAATACCCAGAGCATTAGGCTTAATTAAATATTGATACACATGTGTTCACACTTTTTCCATAGTTATTTGTTGTTAACCATTTTTGTTTTAGAAACGAATCTAATTGCCTGAGTAATTTTAACACATTTCGACAGACAAACAAGCAGACAAAATTATTTGCCATAAAACATTTATTAAATAAATGGATGGGCTGAGGCCTACCAAGGAAAATATAGAAGTAAGGGAAGTTATTTGTTCTTACTTCTTCTGCTCCTTTGGTTCACTTCAAGTCAATTCAGAATTTTCTGGGAAAAAAATGGCATCAGCCAAACATTTAAGTGGCTGCAAACTTAGCAGCTGCTGTAATTTCAAATGTGGTGGAAAAAAACCAAGCAACAAAGAAGAAGAAATTTAATAAGAAATAATGAAAAAATAAAAACAATAAATGCGTTCAACAAGATCTATGGTTACATTTGTTAAATTGCCAAGTTCACTATATTTTCCTTCTTTTTCAAACATTTTATTGGTTTTTTAATGTAATAAATTTATGTGAGCAAAATAGATTTTTTATTGTTTCTTTTATAAACATTAATTTCCTTAGTTGCTGGTTGTCATTGTGCTCGTGCAGTTGTTGTTGCTTAATACTTTATCTGGCCACAAAAAGCTTTTGAGTGTTCAACTTCTTTGTGTGTGTGTGTGTGTGTGTGTACTTTGTTGCAAGCAATTTAAGAAATAATATAAAATGTAATAAAACGTAATAAAATCCATTGAGTGGGTGTCTCCAAGGAGGCAAGGGAAAAAATGTGCAATTTATTGTACATTTTATTTCTATTTCTCTAACGATTTTTATAATTAAAGGACAATTTTAATAAAGGAAAATCTCTAATGATTATTTTATTTGTTTCTTGAGTGTTAATAAATGGTAAAATATATTTCGCTTAAATTCTGTTTTGAAGTGACAATTTGGGTATTATATAGCTCGATTAAAGTAGGTGGAGTACAGAAAAAATTAATGTTAATAAATTCTTTAAGATAAACCTCTGCAAAGCAATTTTTTGCACTCAACTTTTACACAAAATTGTCACAAAATACGCGATGTCTTTAACAAAAAACACTTGCTGTTGTCTAGCGCCAAGGAATATGGTGCATGTGTATTAAAAAGTATTTGAAACACATTAGTAAGACAATGTTAATGTTGACACTTGCCACACAATAAAATCAACACACCGATATGTGAATAAATTTTAAAATTGATAACATTGTTGGCAATAACATACAGACAACCGATCTTAGCAAGAGCACATACAAACTTTAGCTTTTTTTATTTCCTTATGGTACGTACAGACGTACATATGTAAGTATTTACGAATATTTATGCATTGTACATAAAACAAACAAAACATTTAAAAGATTTTACATAGCATTAACTATGTAAGAGTATAGACTATTGCATGCAAGTATTATGCCAAGTTAACGGCAGTAGCAACAATAGAATAACATAAGACGTGCAAATGATGTGCAAAATATGTTGCTTGTTTAATGCAAATACTTGTACACGAACAGTTTTACATATAAAGCGTTATATATGAATATAAAAATTTTCATAAGGAGTCGCAAAATTTAGAAATAGTTGGGCGACTTGTTATCAATTTCAAAATCTCTCTTTATTCCTTCTTATCCTTTTTGTGTTGTTATTTTTAATTTAATTTAATTTTTTTTTAATTTAATTAAATTTTATTTTATTTTATTTTTATTTTATTTTATTTTATTTTATTTTATTTTATTTTTTTCTATTTTATTTAATTTAATTTAATTTAATTTAATTTAATTTAATTTAATTTAATTTAATTTTATTTTATTTTATTTTATTTTATTTTATTTTATTCTATTTTATTTTATTTTATTTTATTTTATTTTATTTTATTTTATTTTATTTTATTTTATTTTATTTTATTTTATTTTATTTTATTTTATTATTTTATTTTATTTTATTTCATTTTATTTTATTTTTATTCTTACTTTTGTTTTATTTTAGTTTTGTATGAAGTCCAATTTATTGAAATATTACTCATACGTTTGGATTTCTACAAAAACTATAGCATACTTATTCGTACTTCCGTTCAGTTATTTGTTATTAAGGGCGAATGAGCAATTTTTAGACATCATACATTTTCATACGTAGTTTGCCAATAGAGAAAAATACTGACAAAAAGGATTCATCTACAGAAATAACTATAACGTCAGATTTAACTTACTTATGTCAATATACATATACACTTAAACGTACGAAATTCCATGGTATTGATGCATTTTGCATGAGTACACCCCATGGGAGCGTTTTTTATATTATGGTCCAAACCCACGATGTCGACAACGTTTGACTTGTCGCACACTTGAATTTGAAACAACAAAAAAAAAATGCTTAAAGGGAAAATTGATATCGGGAGATTCGTGCGAAATTTTCCTTCCGCTATCAGTCCGAGAGAATGTAAAAAGGAAAGAAGATATCTAAAGCTTAAAATATTAATAAAAACCAAACATAATTAATCTTAATAATAAAGCAAAAAAGAATAAAAATTCTTCAGTATGCCACCGCCATAAAACTTCATGCAGGTGAGCTAAGAAGATGTATCACATCAACTATTATTAAGAATATTGAGCGTTATTTGCTGATATTGTTACTCGAAATCTTAGTAAACTTAAATAATAAATTGAAAGGACACGAGAAAAAAAGTGAAACAAAAACTTCCGTGATATGTATGGTTCATGGTGAGGAGAGTTAATGCAAGCTTAGAACATCAGCGAAAAGGTAAATATTTGGAGGAAAACAATTTTCACGACAAAGTGATTATATTCGAGTATTTAGCCAGAAAAATACATGAACTAATTCCAATTTTTTATATGAGATATGTCATATATACTCGTATGTATGGTTAGCTTATGATATTTTCTAAAATTTTTAGAATTTTTCGGAGTGCTTAAGCCATTTTGGGGTTTTAAATAAAATTCGGAATATAATTATTTTTTTTTAATTGACTTGTTTTTTTTTATTAAATTATTATATAATTATTTCTCGTAAAATAATTAATTTCACAAAAATTTTAAAAGCATGATTAACGAAATATTCATAAATTATTACAACAAATTTTAATATCAATATTTTTATTACTTTCAATTCAATTTCAAAGATATTATTTCCACAAGGAACATCAATACAATTCTCGGTGATAATTGACTAAGATTTTATATTAACACATTGCTTGCTCGGGCTATCAATGTAAATTGAACTTAAGTTTTCAAAAGATTTCCACTGATAGAACTCGCAGTATACAAAAAGTTCTGCATACGAAATTTAACCTAATTTAAAACTTTACCATGCAAGTTATATTTACTACTACTGCTGCTAATAAAATGATATATGCGAACGCTTATAATCTCGCATATACGAGTACTAAAATAGCATAAAGTTTTTCTTCTTTTCAACAAATACACACATACAGACATAAACATTTCTACTAGATTTTTAGTTGTTAAAACTTTGTTCGCTTCGTTTTCATTGTTTCGTTGAAAACACACACACACAGCCACATAAATATACTTAAAGATAGATATACAAGCACTTGCACATACTCGCTCACAAGCAGTTGAAATCGCATGTGTGTTTATACGAGTTCATGCAGAGTACGTGCTTCATGCACAAAATTGCATTGATTTCGTGATGCCTTAATTAAACAACAACAAAACTGAGGAAAGTTTTAAAGTTTTTAAAGGTTATTCATTTGAAACTAAGAAACAGTGAAGGCATATACTCACATATGCAAGAGTAAAGCACATCTAGCAAACGTGTAGTCTTTTCAGAATGAACAAATATATCTTTGCATGACTTAAGCAATGTTATTAAGGTTCCAAGAATAATTAAAATAACAAATTTAAATGAATATTAGGTCATACTTTGTCTGAAAGGTGCTTGGTAAATTTAACGTACACAAAGTCGCACAGTCAATTCATCAATTGAAAATGATTTGAGAACTGTTCGCAACAAAAATTTAAGATGGGAAATCTGTACAAAAGATGTGCGCCGCTTTTGCTTACAGTAGCAGAAAAACAGTGTCGTTAAGATGCAATCATGCATGAGCCTTGGGTCCACCACTTTACACATACGAGACAAGAGAGCAGTCAAAGCAGTGATAAGGAATGGAGGACAGTTCCATATGAAGGAAAAATCATCTGTCATAAGCATCTGTTTTTTTGGGATGCTTATTTTTATTGTTTATCTTCAAAAGGTAAAATAAAATCAACAGCGAGTGTTATGATAACTCGTTGCAGCGCTTTGGTAATAAAATTTATAATAATAAATCAATTAAATTTCGAGTTGCTTCATATGGCACTTTATTCGCCAGATTTAGCTTCCTCAGATTATTTTCCATTTCAAAGCTTTAAAAAATGGCAAGCAGCTAGAAGTCTTGTCAATAATGCACAGGTGAAATTTGCAGTTGATGGTTATTTTAGATAGCTAGACAATTCTTACCTTAAAGGGGATATCAAAGCTATTAAATATCGCTGGGAAAAGTTTTTCCACCTTTAGAAATAAAAAAAAACTTTCCCAAAAATTCTTGCGTTTTCAAAAAATGCAACCCTGATCTAATGAAGTTTGTCGAAATCGCCAAAAGAAAATAACAACTCATTTGACCAGAGTTGCATTTGCTCCAAAGTCGAATGATTATGTAGGTTAGTGAGAAGCAGACTTTAGGTCGTTTTGTTTTCTTGCGGCTCGCGTATTAATCTCCAAACTCTGTATGAGTCACGAAAATATCACCCTGATACACCCTTCAAACTTTTTGTTTGTTGGGCTCAAATGTTATTTGATTTGCTCATGAATTAATTTAGAAGGTACAACAACTTTTGTCAACTCTTATGCAAGAACTTTGCTTTGCAACTTATGCCTGCCAGCAGCATAAAACTTTTTGCCTTTTTGTTAATGACGATGATGGTGATGATGATGATGATGAGGAGGATTGTGTAGTGGTTTGGTGGTGGTAAATGCCACAATTAAGTTCATGGCCAACCCAATTAATAGCAACAAAAATTTTAAATTGTTCACATTTTGATGACTGTTGTTTCATGTTGGCAGTTTGCATGTATTCTTTGCAACGTATTAAACAGTTTAACACACACTCATACATGTATTATTTACCTGCTAGTTGCCGTTATAAGCACGTTGAATGTGATAATTGTTGTTCTTACTGCTGCTCTCTCGCAATCAAAAGTAACAATGTTGCACTCACTTAACATGTCACGCACGAAAATTCCATATGCTAGAAGTAATTCCATTTAAAACTCGCAAAAATTATTAGACTCAAGGACAAGATGGTTTGAACTGAAATGTAGCAGATAATTGAAAATATTTTGCTAATAATTAAACTTTAAAATACTCGCAGCATGTGTTTAAGATGATTTTGCTAAAGTGGCTAAAGGTGATGCCGCAACAAAGCTGCTACTTTTTGAAACAAACTCTCATGCTTAAAATTTTTTTTTAAAGAACTTATGCTAATTTGAACAGGGATAGCTTTATCAGAATTTAAAAGTATTTTATATTGTTTCTTTTTTTTTTTTTTGTAAAATAATTATTATCTGGTTTGCATAATTTCTTTTCTTTGTTTTTAATTACAAAACTTTTTAAAGCGGAAACGTAAAGGACACACAAAATTTCCTAAGGCTTAATAAAAGGAAAGAAAGGTAATCATCAACAATATGGTTTTTATTTGCTAATCAAGAAACCTTTGCAAACAATTAATTATGCTCTTTTATTCACATTTTTGCATTCAAGTTATTATTATTATTATAATTAGCATTTTGTTGGGTAAATGTTAATTTTCTCAAGAAACTCTTTAATAAAATATGGATTTTTTTAAAGTTAAGCATAAAAACATAATTTAAATTTTAAATAAATAAAATTGATAATTTTTAATTTTGTTATTTTATATTTTATTATCACTCATCAGCTAATCACAGGATTAGAAGGAGTTATTTTTTTTTAAAGCAAGTAATGTTAACAGAAAAACAAAAATATTTTTGCGCACTCAAAATATTTAATTTACATTTGTAAGTACGCTGCTCAATAACAATTAAAAAACCTCAAACGTTGCTAAATTTCACTGCACTGTGCTTTATCATTTGCATACAATGTTAACCTTTGTTTCTGAGAGAAATATTTGCAAATATTTGGTGTTAAGCAAATATTTAATCATTTAATCATATTAAAGCGATTAAATACGAACTATTTGCAATTTCATCTCTTGCACTATAAAATTTTGTTGTTGTAGCGTTATTGTGCTAAATGTATATCTTTGGTATTATCCTTCCTACGTCCTTCTTTTTTAACAGAATTATAACAAACTTAATGCGATTCAATTGAAAAGTAAAGCTACTCGTAATAAAATTAAAAAGTGAATAAGAAAAGACTTAAAGCTTATTTAAGTAAGCTGTTTTAAAAGCTGATGTTGGTGCGTGGGCGCTGAAAAGCAGTGTACATGAAGGCCACAAGAGACTACACTGAAAAAAAAAATAAATTATTTGAAAGATATGTTTCTCATTTATAAAAATTAAATTAAATATTGTGCAATATACGAGTACTTCAAAACTATTTCTAACAGTGGATCAAATACGTGAATATTGATGGCAGTTCCAGTATTTTATAACTTTCTTTATTTTTCTTCATTGGTTTGTTAATTAAAAAAATGTTTACGTGCACTCTTAATTTCAACAGGAAAGTAACATATTATTATTTATATTTTTGACCAGCTTCAAAAAAGGAGGAGGTTATCAATTCGTCTCTATTTTTTATTTTTTGCCAGTGTTACTTCATCACTTAATTCATATTAGACCGATTGTAAAATTATTTTATTGTATAAGACGATATAGCCTCCCATTGGTCCCACTGGAATTGGGCGGGGACACGCCCACTAATTTTTTAATATGATTTTATGATATTCTACTTATTTGATTGCTGCGAAGCCTAGCAAACAATTTTGGTTCTTGCAACTACACAATTTTATAGTTGGAAAAATGGGCGGGGCTGCGCCCACTAAAATTTATTTTTATATATCAAGTGGTTCTACTTAGCCGATTTTTACGAAACTTACCACACACCTTGAGCTCAAAAACAGACAAAATATTCCATTTGAAAAAAACGGGCGGAGTCGCGCCCATTAAAATTTAATTTTATATCTCGCAATTTTTTTTCGGAAATGTTCTATCAGATCTTTGCATTTGAATTTTAACATTTTAAAATCGTACTCTTCCCTAACGAAATACATTTCTTCCAGTGTAGTAAGAAATTTTCTTTTATTTATTTTCATATATTTTTTTTTGGTATTCTTTCTTCTACAATTTTTATATTAAAAATTAATTTTTTTTATGTCTGTTTATTTTATTTAGTTGATTTCTTTCTTTTTTTTTAATCACAAATCCCTTGTTTATAATTGGCCGTAGGTTTTTTTTTAATCTATTTGTTTTGCTAAATTTATTTGGAAGCCAATTTTAAATTGAGCCCATAAAGTATCTGCTGTGTGAGTTGGTATGTAATTGAGTGTATGGAAATTGTGTAACTTTAATTCAAATTTTTATTTTGGATTACAGTAAAATCTGTATTATTGGGATACGATGACTTTGAATTACTTGAAATTCGGGTTTCATATAAGCAGCGATTTTAAAGGCATTAACTGTTAATGGAAGTGTAGATGGAATTGAAAATTTGCAATTATCAGGATGTTGCATATCTTGATTTAGAAAAAATCTTTCTTTTTCTACAAAATTTTTTTATTATACAAAACTTTAGTATCAATTCTTACAAATTTTAATTAGTTTTTGCAAAACAGTTTTGAAAGTCTTATGTGGACTGTAAGTCCCCTTTTGGTGTAATTTTTAAATTTATAAAAATATTTTCTCTCCACTTAATGACTGAGTGAATGTAAAAGTAATTGCTTTTTTATTGCTGCTGTACGACGAATGTATGTCTGCGCTTGACCTGAGAGTCAATTAAAAAAGTTGAAATGAAATGAACGAAAAATTGCCAATCAATAAGTAATTAAGTATAAAAATAACTACAAAGGTTGATTATGCGGCAAAAAAACAATACTATTTCCATTTATTTGCTTTTTTTTTGTTAACAATGTAAAGTTCTTAATTGCCAAAGAGATTCATAAAATTTCTATGGAAATCAGGGATTTTTTCTACATGCCTGAGTATTTAAAATTTTTCCAGGCTTTAGGCATTTACAGTTTTATTGTTCGGTTAAAAAAATTTAAAAACTATTAACCCAAAAGCTTCTGCTTTACTAAATATTGATTTCAAAATATTGCTGATTCAAAATATTGAAGATTCCTTAAGCTTAGTTATACCAGTCCGCAAATTCTGTTCTATTCAAAGCTCTTTAATATCTGGAAAAAGGAAGTTAATTTAAGAACAAAACAA
Source organism: Nowickia ferox (assembly GCA_936439885.1). Lineage (NCBI taxonomy): Eukaryota > Metazoa > Arthropoda > Insecta > Diptera > Tachinidae > Nowickia > Nowickia ferox. Next base: position 108,428,188 of record OW387026.1, on the reverse strand, counting down.
ACTACCCAAACATATTTCTGGCTTAGTTTTTCGCACTTAAAGATAAAAAGAAGTATTTCTGTCTTAAAAAAAAATAACGTCTAAAGTGAACGAATACTTAACATGCATCATTACCTGCAGACAAGCTGAAGTTGGCCGCAACACCGCAAGCACTTCAATGAATGAGCCAAAAATCTGACGCTCAATGGAAACACAAAAGATTAGATAAAAAAACAGAAGACAAAAAAACAAACAACCAGATGGGTGTTGAAAGCACACTTGAGCAACGCTACTCGGGTAACATGTGTTGGAACTTTTAGTAGAGTTATAAAATAATTTAAAAAAAGAAACATATGCGCCTTCTTAAGACAAGATACTTGCAAAAAATATCTAAAAGTGCAAAAGAGGAAATGCAGCAACAAAAATATAAATAATTATAGCAGCACTTGCTGCAAAGTATCGTGTTCTATTGCAACATAAAAAATGTTTTTATTTTTATTTTTTTTTTTTTTTGATTTGGCTGAGAAGGAAATGAAGTGAACTTTTTCATTTAAACTTCAAAAGCTGATATGTTTGTGGTGCGCGGTTAAGAACAGAGATAGAAACGTGAGTAGTTTTTCACTCATAATTATGCTAGATGCTTGCGAGGGAAAAATAAATTTATTAAATTAAACGATGCGAAGGGAGTTGCGTTTTTTTATCTTAATTACAAAACTCACGCATGTTAATTGTACATAAAAAGTCTATACATCAATTTTGGCAACTCATTTCTTAAATTTATAAAGAAATAAGGCCTAAATAATCCCATTAAGTTACAAGTATTTATCTCTCTGAAAATTTCAATCAGTCATGAAAAAGTGTTTCCATTCACAAGCTCTTGTTTAGGCTAAGTCACGCATGACCTGCCTGCCTGATTTTAAGCACTCACGTTAGCAGACTACATCTCGTCTCTTTTTGCTACTGCTGTCTGCAAAAAGTCGTTAACAGTAAATTACTTGTGTCTTTATTCCGCTTTTGATTCCTTCGCTCGTTACAAGTATAAATAGAAATTTATAACAAAATGCTTGACATGTGTTATTTTTTTTTTCTTAAAATTTTAAGAGGTAAATACAACAATTGGACTAAGAGAGATATTGCTTATGTATCTTTTTAAAAAGTAAGGGCTTTTGGCAGGAAGGCCTTTGACTTTTAATAAGTATAAATGCAATTTTTAAAATATTCCTGGGAAACTCTGAAATATGTGATACAGATATTTTGAGGAAGTTGCTTTATTTAGTTTTAGTTTCACTTAAAAAGTGTGATGAAAGTAAAAGTATTGTGGGTACGATTTTGAACTGAATCTGAAGACTAAATATTACCTTTTCAAAGTTACTAAGCTATACTTTGGCTTCGTTACCGCTTTCTTAGCTTATTTTTATCTTGGAAATAGCCCGGAAAAGGCTAATAATTTTTTCTTTCTTGTCTTAGCTTTTTTCTACGTTACTAATTTTGTGCTTCATATTTTTTTCAAATAGAAATTTCTATATATAAAAATTTTTTTATGAATGAAATATTTTTTTATTAATTAATGTGATTTTCTAAGGAAGTCAAGAAAAATTTAACTAGACTTTAGCTGGGGGAATTACCGACATTTTTCTGTGCCGCCACGCACTTCACCAGCACCCGTGCTTATCTACTTGGCCAAATATTGTTTCTTAACATCAGCTATTTGACATGAATTTTTAATGAAATGGAATATGAGAAATGATTATATTATGCCATTAGCGCCAAAGGAAGCTTGAGTGACATAATTTTCGAACTAAATTTTTTGACCATTAATCGATTATTTGCGATCGTTAATAGTCGATTTTCGTTAAACAAATGAAAAATTTATCGCTTAAGCTATTTAAGCGGTTATATCTTAATATTGTTTAGGTACTCGTATAAGAATGTTAGTTAATCTTTTAGGGCGACGAAAGAGTTGTTAAAGCTGAAGACAGCTGGTTTCCCACCTGAGCAAAGGAATTGCTTCTGACAGTCTTTGATTTATTATATTTGCAATAACTTTGTTGATCATATCCAGCAAAGTTATTTCCCTGAACAGTTTTCTTGTGATTAAATCGTGTTTTCTTCAGATTTGAAATTGTGCAGGCAATGACTTCGTTGGGAACCGTTTCGTTACTGCAGAATGTCTTTATGATGTGTTTAAATAATCGAACGCTTGTAATTCGATCGGTTGTGGGTAGTTCTAGGGAACATTTTATCCAGGCCGTCCGGCTTTCAGAGTTTATATTCATTGTTGATATTCTTAACTCGTTGAAGACGCTATTGGAATGTTAAATTTTCTGCATTAAGGGAGAGTTATTTTTGATGGCGATTTTGAAGGTGAGTGACTAGAAGGAGGTGTTCGCACCAAGTTTATTTTTTCTAGCAGGGAGCTTCTTCACTTCTTGCTGATAATAGTGTGGTTTATTTGGTTTTCTGTCGTACTATCAGCAGATATCCAAGTAGCTTTATGAATTATCGGTTGAGCAAATAGACTGAAATGCCATTGTAAAATTCATGCATGTTACCGCTAAAATGAATCAAATTATCATCACTTGCACCCTTAATGCAACTCTCCCTTCTGTCATGTTATTTTTGCTGGGAAGTGTACCAATGTATAGTATTTTTTTTTTACGAAACAAAATTTTAAAATTTTAGTCGGCTTAAATTTTTCTATTGCTACTGATAAGTATATACGAAGACGTAAATGGACATGGATCGGCCATATTCTCAGACGACCATCGACCGATATTGCCAGAGCTGTCCTAGACTGGAATCCTGAAGGTCAACGTCAGCCTGGTCGTCCACGTAATTCCTGGATACGGTGAATCAGAAAGGCACATGAAGCTGCTCGTCTTACATGAAGCGAGATGAAACCACTTGCCAAAGACAGAAATAGATGGAGAGATTTCGTTAAACATTTTATCTAAATATTATTTTGTATGTTTTTGCATCTACATTATTTTTTTTAGATAAATAAAGGAAATATATATTATATATATAAATTTTCTATAAATGTACGTGGAGTGTCCTTCTTTAAAGCCATTCGCTTTGAGCAAAATGCACAGATCCAAAGACAAATTTTTCAATTTCAATAACACTTTTTCTAAAGCCATAGCAAGTTTTATCCTAATCGTACAACCTCTTTAAGCACTGTAGCTTTAATTAAAAATGTTTGAACAAATTATAAAATTTCTAACCCACTGTGCTACATGCTGATCTTGCAGCCATTACCCAGGACTGTAAAAAAAGGCCTTACGGTAGGCCCATTCTCATAACACTTCGATGCAATAAATTTTTTTATACAAACAAAAACTTGCGGATTTAAAAAATCTTCTTTTCTATTACATACTTGTATATTCTTTTTGTTATGCAGCATTTGTTGGACAAAGAAAGAGAAAAATTATATGAAACATTTTGAAATAAAAAGCTCCATGTTCATCTAACAATTGTTTGTGGTTTCTGGTTTAGAGTTTTAAGGAAGTTGGCTTAAACTTTAACTACTGCACGACACATTCTTTATTTTCTTTATTTGTATAGTATTTTTGCAGCAAGTACTTGAAGCTTTGCAACATGGATTTTCAATTGCTGATTTGCCAATGGCGATTTTGTTGTACGTTTCTGTGTGGGGGGGAGGGGGGGGGGGGGGTGAGTAAAAAAGTTAATGTTTGCATAAGTATTTTGTCTACTCTGCTCTCACATTGTTAAGTAGCCAACCAGACAAAACTATAAAGTATTTTTACGGAAGTTGTTGGCAAAATTATATTAAAAAAAATTAACTTCCTTCTTCTTTTTTATATCCTGTTTACACAAGCACATACATTTTATAGTTTAAGGAGTGAGACAATTGGAAATATATGCTTAGATTAGAAGTGGTCAATGTAAAATGAGTGTCTTACGAAAGCTATGTACTCCCTCCCTCTTCCCCGAAAAGTGTTTTTAACTCTACTGAAGAGTTCCAGAAACAGGAACGAAATGTAAAACAAATGATTAGACAAAAAAACACCATATTCATTAAATTTTAAATGAGTTTTAAAGCTATTTTATTTCATATTTTTCATAAAAAATTTTCTTAAAAAGGATTTTTAACCCCGAACAAAAAAAGGGGTGTTATAAGTTTGTAGTGTGTGTCTGTGTATCTGCGCATCCGTGTACACGTACAGACCAAACGGCTGGACGGATTTTGATTTAGTGTTTTTTGTTTCAAAGGTGACTATGTTCGAAGAAAGTCTGTTTAGCCATTTAGAAGATATCACATCTGTTTGTTATTACATTTAATGTTTTTATGAATGAATAAAGGGGCAAATATTAGATGAATTAACTACGCTATTCTTAAATTTAATTTATTTTTCTATCAGAAATTCCAGGATTTAAATAAGTATTTAATAAGAAAAAAGGTTTGGTCTTTTTTTTAAACAGTTCATTATTTTTTCATTCAATTAAAAACGTTGTAAAGGGCACTGATGGAAAAATTAAATTAAATCGTATGTTGCATTGAAAAAATATTAGAACTAGCTTGTTCATGTATGTGGCATCTGTGCTTTGTTTTTTTTTTGCTTGTATTTTATTTTTATTAAATTTCACCACATGGATGTAGATCAATGGCATTATTTCTACTAGTGTTTTTTATTTTTATTTTACTTTTGATGCCCTCTAAGGCCTGTAAAAAGAGCCAAAATATCATTCGGCTTGCTGACCCTCACTCAATACATACTGGCATTTTATTGAAGTATTTGCAAGTGTGCGTGTTTGTGCTTGTGTGCTTGTGTGTGTGTTTTATAGTGCAGGCGGAAGTCATGCCATGATGGCATTTTTCTGGTCAAACTATAAATTTTGGTAACCAGCTAAGGGGGAAAAAATATAATAAAATTGTAAGTAAAAAAAAGTATACAACAATTTGATGCAATTTCACAGTGTGACTGAAAAAAGTTCCAATAAAATTTTTATTTCCAATATCGATACAAAAACTATTGATAGCTTAAAAAAAAAAATAAAAAAAGAAACAAACATTTCGCCAAACAACGTGGTCGGTCTTGCTTTTTTTCTAGAAAACTTGGCCGGCAATGGATACAACTGATATTTTGGTAAATGAAAATTTTTAACTACAACCAACGTCAGAGCAGCAGCAAATATAGCAACTAAAATAAAAGTTGCATGTTGTAATACAATGTATTGAGTGATTTCATATTTTTTTTCATTTTATTATTCCCCTAGCAAGGGCATTGTAATATATTTCTAAATTTTTTTTTTTTAATATTTATCCCAAGTCTGTCCTGGTATTTTCATTCATTACTGATATTGATGAAAGCAAGTCCTTTTTTCATAATATTATTTAACCTTTTCTCATGACAGCTTTTGTTGTAAAAATTAATTTAAATAGTTTATTACATTGCCAATTAAGGCAAATACTTAATACCCTCTTAATATTGTCTGAGATGCTTTTAATCAGTGTTTAGTGGTTTTTATGTGCATTATTTATAAATTTTTTACATACTTTTTATGGCAGTTTAATGTAATATTATGTGTGTGCGTTTGTTTTAATATTTGTTATAAATTCATATTATAAAAAAACAAAAGTAATTCATGAGATTTTATGGCTTTATTACCCTCGTGTTGTTATTTTTTTTTTAATTGCTGGAGTAATAACAATTGCGTTTTGTCTGCTTTTAAGTGTCCAGTGGTAATAAAAATACAAATTGAAACACTTGAAAAAATAAATATATGTATTATGCTTCTAGGCTCAAGGTTTAATGACATTCAAGGCCAGTGAATAAATAATTTTATTGCCATATAAATTATATGAATACGAAAATATAAAATGCAATGAAAAATAAAAGTGATCAAATGCCTGCGAGGCTTCAAGTAATATAAGAAAATTATATGATACTTAATTTATTTACTGACTTGTACTTAATTTACATTAGAAATTTTTTTCATGAAATTTCATAAAATTTGTTGGACGAAGCTTTTTCTAGTTTCTAATTGCAGCGCTATAGAAGAAAGTTATGTGTAAAAAATTACGTACCATAAATAACTCAAGCATTTTTAGCATTTTTTTTTTTTTTGATCTGATGGATTCTACAGGCCTCTTATTGACAAATGAACAATTTTTCATGAAAAAATGTTTAGTGTAAATTACGCCTCGAAAATAAATACAGCAAAACTTACAATTTGAACATCTTAAGCCTGGTAATCTGTTCCCCATTTCGTGCGAAATGCTGTCAAACTACATGTAAAATTTTTTTATTTGGTATGAAATATTTGCAAAATTATCTTGCAAAAGTAGTACTCTCTTCTTATTGCGAAAAACACTTGAAATGTATCTGGCAGTATGTTTTTCCATGCAAAATGACTCTGGCATCATTTTAATTTTATTTGGAAAAAACATGAGCAGTACTTTTTTCGCACATTATTTTAACTATGTTGCATACTTTCAAGCAATAATAGCGAGAAATTTATAACAAAACCGCAAGTTGGGCTACATTTACATGTCAAATTTTTCACGCGAAATAATCAATGTTGCTGAAAATTTTTCACAACTTTGAACAGAGTACCAGCCTTTGACCAGAAAAAATTCAAAGTAATTGAAAAAAAACTCAAATAATTAAAAAAAAAATTATTAATTATTTAAAAAATTATTAAAATCAATTCAAGGATTGTTCAAAAATTAAAAATGTAATTAAAAATGTAATTAAGTTAGTTAAATTATTCTTTAAAAATTAAATCAGTTAAAAAATTTAATTAATGCAATTGAATATTTAATTTATTTTTGTTTAAAAACTTCTCATTTTCTTTTGCTTCTGCTCATACTTCTGCTTCTGAAGATTCAAGAGTCGCAGTAGAAGTTAACACAATAAACGAATAGATAAACACAACGAAGAGCTTCAGCTGTCGACATGTTCGACAAGTTTTCTGTTTGTCTGAATGCTGCGGCGGCGGAATAAACAGAAAAATAACCGGCGGCGGGGCGCCGTCGGCTTCGAGCCGATCGACTTGTTTCTCTGTTTCAGTTGCGTATTTAATCACTTGCTGGAAGAAATGTTGTTGTTGTTGTTGTTTGTTTTAATATTATATTTGTACATACCGGAGAAACACTCATACATACACACAAAAACACACTCAAACACATCGTTAACTTTGTATTTGTTTGAAGCAACAGTCAGTGAAACCGAAAACTGTACGATAGCTGGAGCTCTTCATTGTATATATCTTTTCGTTTATTGCGTTAAATTCGACTACGACTTTTTGGATTCCAGTAGCAGAAGTATGAGCAACAGGTTGTGATTGGGCTGTCAAAAAATAAAAAAGCGAAGAAATTTTACGACTTTTTCTATTACGACTGAATATTTTTTTTGTGTTTCTTTTTCGTGTTTCTCCAAAATGTCATTTTCATTAAAATTCTTAAAATTTTTATAAAAGAGTATTTTTACAAATTTAACTTTACCATTCAAGAATGAATTAGTAATTAAAGTTGCTGCTACAGAAGTTTATTTCCTGTCAATTCATATCGTCTATCCTTGCAAAGTGTAATGAAACAGTAATTATTATCTTTGAATAATTTCACTCACCTTTCATTCATTTTAATTAATTTATGCGAATTATAACACCAAAATGGGCAAATAAATATGTATGTATATTTTGCATTATCATTAAAATGTCATTACAAAAATTTCGACTAACTTTTTTTCTTGTTGTTTAATGCTTTTGTAAAAAACAAAATGAAGAGTCCTGTTTGTTGCAGTAGACAAACATTAACAACAGCAATAGATACAATGAGAATGAAAGCAGCAGTAAAGCATGATGCATTAAACACACTCACCACAGCAGGCTACCGACTACAAAATGTCAAGGATAGAATACACATGTTTATATGGGAGTGATTCTTTGGCTACAATGAGAAAATTCAGTGTTGCAAGTATAATACAAAATATTGAATTATTTCATATTATTTAACAGAAACAATATACAAAAATTGATGTAAAGCATAAATTGATTCACTTATTAAGCATATGTTGTTCAAAAATCCACAAAATGTTTGAAAATACACGTTGTGTAATTTTAGGTCAATTATATTCGGTAAAGTGTTGCCGACTATAATTGATGTAATTTTCAGCAAAAGTGTTTTAGAGTGTATAAACATTAATTCAAATATCATTAAGGACATTTTCTATACTGATGGACCTTAATATATATAAAGTTGTTAAAAAATAATGGCTGCCAAAGAAAAATATGTATGACAGAAGCTTAGCAATTTTGATGCCTTGGCTTGTTTGTCGTTTTTGTTGGTTTCTTTTTCTTCACTTCTGATGTGCTCAATTTGGCGTTGGTTTTCTACTTCAGTGTTTTATAATTAAATGTAATTAATTTTAACTATTTAAATGTCACTTGTTCTACTAAATACTACAGACAACATGAACATTATGGGCCTCTTTTTATTATTCGTATAATTACTTTAAAAATTACACAAATACTTACAAGCACATTTACAAGTGCACATACACACGTACAGATATAAAGATACTCGTATACACATGAAGACATTCAAGTGAGAGCACAATGTTTCCTATTACAATCTACAATATGGTAATAGTGATGAAAAGTTAAATTTAAAGTTATTATTATACAATTATTCTATAGATTTATGTATATAAGTTTTATCTATAATTTGTATAATAGTCCAGCAAAAAAAGTCGGACCTAGTTTCAAAGGTTTACCACTTTCATTGCATACCAATCACTGCAGGTACTGTATTTAATATTCTAAGACTATTGTTTATATCAAAAATATTTCTAGGCAACCTTTTAAGCACACACCATTCAGTTATTTGGATAACTTCCGTCCTATGACAAATATGTTTTAAATTAATTGATGTTTCACCAGAAAAATAACTATATACTTGCAGCTGGATTCATCAATGTTGTAACTAATGATTATTATGTAAATATTTTTCTGGGTAAATATAAGAATGTTGCTTCGTTTAAAGACTATGCTCCGTCTAACACTTTAATATCGATTTTTGCTGGAGAGTAATATCAAGCATCATTTTATATCAATCTCCATCCAGCTGGCAAATGTTCTTGACGAAGCGTTTTCTGAAAGTTGCATTTTGAGACACTTTTTCGAGCACGAATGACACGTACATTATAGGCCTCCCAGGAGTAAATTTTTGCTGCTTTATCAGCGTAAAGCAGTGACCTCATATCGACCCACAGGAAATAAGCGAGAGGTATCAAGTCGCACCACTTGGGAGGCCAATGGACAATTAAATATTTTTATTTCAATAACTCGATAGTTTCGTTCGCCGTATGGCACGTAGCGCCATCCTGTTGAAACCACATCTCTCCCAAATCAATGTCATACATATTTTGAAGTAAAAAATTCATTAATCATGTTGCGGTGGCAATCTCCATTCAATCACCAGCATTTTAACTGCAAAAAACGGTGAGTTTTTGTGCATGTGGCGGATTCTGTCGGGTCTGCTGTGAATTGATTTCACTTCAAAAGGGGCTATTTTGTTTAATAACAAACCCATCAAGAACAAAATGAGCCTCATCGCTGGTTCTGGATCCCTATCGGGGAAAGAAGGAAGCATGTGATGGCCACGTGGCTTTAATTCCAGCACCAGTTGGATCTCATAACTGATAAATTCAGTTTTTATTCCAAACTTCCGTTTATACATTCAATAATCTCTTTAATAATCTCTTTAGTTACCACATTCCTTCCAGGTGTTGATGTTATTGCATCATTTACGAAGTTTGCTATATGAAATCTATCCACAGTACAACTCATGACTTGCTCAGATGAACCATTATGTGCGCCACGAAAACCACTTTGCACAAGTTGCTCGAATTAATAATTGATTTTTAAAGTTAAGCTGGATAATTTGCTAGCGTTGTACAAGCGTTATTATATTCATTACTCATCATAAATGTCAATAATTTCAATAAAACGCGCCTGTAATTCGCACACGAAGGGTTCCGTACGGACACTACATTTGCAATACTAAACGAACTTAAGACTAAATAACCGAATATCTTATTTGATGTAGAAATTTAAAAAATATTTTAATTTTTTTTTGGTTTTTCGATTTTCAGCGATTTTTTGGTGTTTTTTTTCGATTTAGGCGACTTTTTGGTTTGTAACGGTTATTTCCGTTTTCGGTGATTTATTTTAGTTTATGCAATTTTTTAGTTCTTGACAATTTTTTAATTTTAGAGACTTTTCTTAGTTTTGGCGTTTTTTTTCCTTTTTGAAATTTTTTCGGTTTTTGGTGTTGCTTAGATTTGGCGTTTTTTTTTTTTTAAATTTTACGGTTTTTGGCGATTTAGTTTAGTTTTAGTGATTTTTTTTAGTTCTGGCGCTTTTTTCGTTTTGGAGATTTTTTTCTGTTTTTGGCGATTTTTTTTGTTTTGAATGACATTTATTTAACAGTTAAACCTTTCCTTATTTCTATCGGCCTTAAAAAAACATTAAAATTATATTTGTAAAAGTCTTTTACTACAAGTTTAAAGCTGTTTTTAAATTTTCTAAAACAACACCTTCAGTTTAAATTCTGCGCGTGGAAACAGTGTGCACCAATGCCAGGGATATGAAATCCATGCCCATATCATTCAAAAAAAAAAAAAAAGAATAAAAGAAACGAGAACATTGACATGATGATGTTGTAAAAAATTACTGTAGTTAAATTTTATTTTAGAGCATTTTTGTTCCAACAATTGTTTTTATTTTATTTATTTTAGTCCTTTCGGCTGCCAAAGCTTTTGCAGTGTAATATCCCCCAAAGAGTGTGTCCTTTGTTTTAAATATTTGTTATGCAAAAGACAAATTATGTTGACAAAGTAAATTTCTTGTAAAATTTTTAAGAAAATAAAACAAACAGCATTCAGCAAATGAATTTTAAAATAAATCTTTAGATACGAGACACTTTGCTTTGCTGCTGCCACTTCAATACCCTTAAGACCACCGACCCCACCCGGCAAGTATTTTATTACTATTTTCATTTGTGTTTTTGGCAGCCTGCTCATGTGAGCTTTTAGTACATAATTTCCATACTTTGTTTGCTTGTTTTAAATTGAATACATATACTTAGTGTGCAGTCAGTTTGTTTTTATCATTTTAAAATGTTGTAATTTTTAATGGCCTATTCCTTAAAAAAAAGATGAGATATAAACATAAAATTTATTTATATTGCGGTTATTTTGGTTGGTATGTGAAAAATATTTGTGAAAAAAATTGCAGGCAACATATTGTTATAAACTTAAAAAAATAGTGTAAAAACCTTAAAAATATATAAAAATTCAACATTATAAAAATTCTTTTACGAAATTCTGCGGTGCTTATGAACTGATTGCTACTTTATTATTAGAATATAAGTAGAAAAAAAGTATGCACAGTGGGGAGATGTACGCAAGTAATGGCGATTAATATAAATTTTTATTAACTTTTGAAAAGTTCTCAAGCAGCAGATAATAAAATATAGTGAAAAATTATAAAACTTGAGTTTAAAAAATTTATATGTACTTTGTTCTTGTAATAAAATTTTTTATATATAAAATTTGTCAACGCTTGGCGTTGCGTTGTACAAAATTAGGCCCTTAAATTTTTTTAAAGTTTATTATTTTCTGGTCTGCATCACTTTAAGAAACTACATTCTATTGAAATCGAAGCTACAAAAGGGTATATCTGTGGTGGCAAGCGATAAAAATAGTTTCGAGAAAAACTACTTTTCACGTATGAAAGTGTTTTTTAAATTAAAATTGGTGAATTGAAATAATTTATGAATGCACCCAATATTTTGTGAAAATTTAGGTTTTAGTATTATTTAAGGCTTTGATTTACTATCCTACACGATCGCACGGTTTACAAAAAAATACAACCCTGGCATGATGAAGTCTATGAATATTTTCAAAAGACAATAAAAATTCATCAGATCAGGGTTGTATTTTTTAGTATTTTTTTTTATTCATATAAAATTTTTTATTTATTTTTTAACAAACATAACCTGCGAAGCGATTAACTTGTCTGCACAAAACACCCAGGGTCTATGGTGGGAATCGAACCCACGACCTTTGGACTAGCATCGCTGCCACTCAGCCACAGGGCACCCTCGTTCGACATAATGAGTCATGGCCTTTAGCTCTTGCTGAAAATTTAATTGGACTTTTATTAAGACTTTGGGCAATATTGCTTTGTTTGTATCTTTATAATAAACTTCGCCATATAATTTGGGATTTAAAGCAAATAGAACTTTGTGGCATTCATAACTCGATTTTGTGTTATGTCGACTTATGTTGTTATCGCTTTCAAGCACATATATACAAAGACGAGCAAAGTGATGCGTTCCAGATACTCGAAAAAATTTTAGCACTTACGGGCATATTGTAGCATATTGAATTTCAAAAGCTAACCGTGTTTTAGAATTATATACTCTGTATGCAACTCTGCAGCTATAACACACTGACATCAGGACTTTGAATTCTTGCGTCAAGTCGGTGCTGTTATGCCTTCGTGAATATTTAAGTATTTGTTAATATATTGATATAAAGGATCTTTAAGATCTTTTGGCAAATTATTAAAACCAACACTCAACTTTAGCGATATAAAGACAAATATTTTTCTGAAACAAATGGGTAAATTTAGTTTTAACCGCCCCGCTAAGGAGGCTTCAAGATAATATTAAAAGAGCTGCTATTGGCTGATCAGGCTTAAAGAAAATATTGATAGAGCTGATAGTTTGTTTCGAACGCTCAGCGCAAAACTCTAATAATTGGCCGACCAACCAACATTTGGCACCGTTAATGAATTAATCAGAAGAAGAGGCCTAAAGTGAAGACAAACAAAACAACTCTCAACAAACCGCTCTGTATGCAGAGAGTTCGTTGTTGCCCTTTGTTCCTAATAACAAAAATATTGCTACCCAGCAAAATAAATGGGCGAACTATATTTTCATTGCTAGATGCTCCAATTGGAGCGACGTTAATAAAACATCAATTAAAAAAACTCAAAAAATATATATTTTTCAACTGCTTTCAAATAATCTTTATTAAAAATATATTAGTGAAAAAGCGATTAAAAATTATTTTAGTCATACAATAGTTTTAAAAAGTACTCACAATGCTTTTTTAGGAAATCGATTTTCTGTAAGATATTTATGAACTATTTTTGATCTAAACTCTTCTTAGTAAAATTTACATTAAAATTAAATTAATTTTGCACATATAGAAACGAATTCCGAAAGTAAGCATTTTTGTGACCTTTTTCCTAAAGGAAAATATCGTCATAGTGTGGCAAAAAGTAAATTTTCAAAGACTTCCGGATAACAAATCCTGCATTTTCATGACTTGGTATTGAATCACGAATATAAACGTATTGCTGTTGAATGTGTAGTTTAGAGCCCCACTGTACCGCCTTCTGAAAAGCTGAAAATAAAAAAATAATTCATTGGAAAACTGTTAAACAAAAATACACAAACTTTCATTATAAAATATCATTGCGGGCACCATATCTTAGTAACAAAAAATTATTTAAAATATAAAAAAGTTTATTTATAATATTTTATTTTTATGGCAAATGAAAAACCCTTTTAAATAAAGTTGATTATTGTATAAATTTGCTTGGCTTTAATATGGCTTTGCCATAAAATTCTATAGACATTAGTTCTAGCAAATGCATTTAAATATTCTCTTTTCGTTTCGCTAATCAGCTAAACTGTTAAAACTTTGGCTGTAAGCATAAATAAACCAAAAATAAAAATAAACGGGTACACATTTTTGGCAACTAAAGGTTTGTGGCACTTTTGCGGTAGTCATTGCACAACTCTTTTGAACACAAATACACACACACACACCCAAGATCACATAGAAGTCGAACGGAATTCACTAGCAACTTTAATTAGTTGCTATAGTCTTTTTTCTCCGTGCAGCATTTACAATTTTCACTTGTACTAAAGTAGCAGCAACTAAAGCGAGAACTCTCACGTTCACGTTAGAAGAAAATTCAACCAACTAAACGTAGTTGTAATTGTAGCTGTAGTTGTTGCACTAGTTATAGTTTTATATTTGAGTTTTGAGCTGCCGACATTAAGCAACAACAAGGAATCAAACATTTCATTCGCCACTTGAAGCAAAATCTAATTTAGCTGAAATAATTTGAAACCGAAAAACTTTTGTGGCAAAATCAAAACCAAAAACTAAACACATTTATATATATATATTAATTTTTTTAATTTTTTGTTTTCTGTAAACAAAAATAAGCAACGTTATTTTCCTTCTTCTCATCTGTAAACAGACACATGCATCCGAAAAACATGCAGCTGTATTGAAAACTTTATAAAATTTCTGCAGAAATTTTATGCCACAGTAATTGTCAGCAACTGGAGAAAACGAAACGGGAGCTAAATTAAATAATCACTAGAAAACATTAAACAAAACTCAACAACTAACATAATTCGTATTGCGTTGCAATGGCAACGTGATGATGTTTAAGCAAAAAAAAAAAAACAATCACGACTTTTATGAGCAACACAAAAACTAAATGTTATAAAATGATTTTTAGAAACTTTATTTGTTTTATAAAATAATTTGTAAAATTTTCCTCCACGTTCTACGATTTGTTTAATTACTGGTAAACAGTCGCTGATGTTGCACAGTAGACAAATTAAGCCTTGGAGAAAAAAAATTAAATTGTTGTTTGAGTGGGTGGCGGCGTTGACTGAAATAGTTTGCGCATTTTATTTTTTTGTACAGCGTTAGTCGCTAATATAAGTTAGTCGACACTTATATTCCTTCTCTAGTTTAATATATTTTTATTATAAGAAACTAAAAGACTTAATGGAAAAATATGTGTAATATTGATGATATATTTGTCATGTTGCTTTAAAAAACCATGCCAGTTTAATTTTACATTAATTAAAAAATAACCAAATAGAATTCTGATTTCGTACTTATTTTTCCTTACGATGTTTTTATTGTCTTTTGAAATAGGTCGCAGCAGTCAAAATGACGAAGCATGACGTTAGTGTACAAAAAATAAGGATAACGTTCTAGGGTTAATAATGATAAATTGTTTTCCTTTGAATATTCCCATAAAAATATACAGCCATTTAATCATTTCCCCTAAACAATTTGTTGCTACAGTTTTACCCTCTATTGTAGCTGTTTCTAAGGAAAATATTAAAACTAATAGCAAAAGATTAACAATATTCCATGAAATTTTGCGAAACTATTTTACTTGTTTTATATTTACTTATATATATATTTCGCTCTCTCCTGTTCATAATAATGAAATACGTACATATATCTAGCTATTCACAAAACTGTAGTAATTTTTAGCAACATGTTGCTAAGCAGCCCACGTTATTAAATTAAAATGTTCTGAAATACTTTATTAAATGAAGTTAAAACGTAATTACATCAAAGTGATACAAATATGATAATATTTTGTTAAGAAATTTATTAGCTTTTTATGTTATCAAGACACAAAAAGTTAATAAAAAAGCAACAAACAAAAAGAAAAACCAATTGGGAAGTTTGTTTTTAATATCCCAAAAATTCAAAAAATTACAAAACATTTAAATTCAAGTACTTGAAATTTAAGTGGCACAAAGTATAATTCAAGCTTTTTTTAAGTATATTTTTTAAGTTTAAAAATATTTGGATATAAGAAAACAAATAATCGTTACATTAATACAGAAAGGACCTAACTCATTATTTGTTTTTAAAACGAAATTTTTGAATTTTTCGATGCATTAGATATTCTTCTATTGAAATATACAAGAAACTAAATTTCAAAAAAAAAACTAGTTAGGACCTTTCTATATTTAGGTAACGATATGTTCAAACCTTGTCAAATACGTAATTTATTTATTATTGTGGTGAAAAATTACAAAAATAAATTAAGAAAAAAGTGAATTTTTAAAATAGAAAATGTGAGTAAAATCAAAATTCAAAGGCAGAAAATTATTATTAGAAAACAAATGGATTGCATTTTGGTTTCAATTTGAAAAACATTGTTTTAAGTTGAACTGTAGTACAACTGAATTGTTCAAATTGAAATCAAGTTCCCTTTTCACGAGCGAACGCTATTGAAATAAAGTGTAAATCAAGCATAATTAAACCCTTGACAATTGAATATGTGACTTGAATAACAATTGTTTTACACTTGATTTCAAGCGAAATTACTTATTGGTATTAATCAAGGCAATTTGTTATGCTTACTATAACCAACTTGGATTTGGATTTCTATTATTGGTTTTTACTTTAAGTGTATTAAACTGTGATTTCCTAGTGAACAAATACCGTTATCCTGAGCGCGTGACAAGTATGTGATCACTTTGCAATCACAATTTAATATACTCAAAGTAAAAACCAATTGTTGAAATACCCAAAAGTATAATCCCTGTCGGAGAATGTATGGTTGACTAAAAAAATAGTTAACTTATAGTTAACTTTTCTTAGACTGACTAAAAGCTAACTGCAATGTCATCCAGAACAAATCAAAAATTAATTCTTAAGTTCAGTACGTAATCGAATTTGGTGAGAGCCAAAAAATTTATTCTCAGCTACTTTGACTCTCATTTCAATTTTATATTAACATTTTGCTGTTATTATTTTAGATGGTACCTTGGCTGTGTAGTTAGCGCGTTGAGCACACAAGTAATGAAAATTTTTTTAAATTTACTGACTACCAGGTGATTTAAAAAAGCCAACTTTAAGTTAGCTGAAAGTAATGCAGAGTGAGACAATTGACTACTGCCTAGAACATCGCAATGTTAAAATAGTAAGTTGATTACATTGAAAAGTAATACAAGTGCCAGTCAGTACTAGTTGCGAAATAGTTAGCTTAAAGTTAGTTTAAAGTTAACGAAATTTCCGACAAGGATTATATCAACTACAATAAAACTTACATGTGTATGAATACTGTCCCACAATGGTTCAGATTTTATAGATGTTATAGATTATTTTTTTAATATAAAGATTTATACTACAAAAAATTCAATCGTTAAAAGTATTTATGTATATTTAGCGTGTTTTTAAGGTATTTTCTGAAACTTTAAAATTGAGCAAAGTTAAGTTAACACAGTGGGTTTTAATAGCAGAATTTGAATTTCGAAAATAGTTAAGAGCACAACACTCAACATCTAAAATAAGAACTGCTATTTAAATTGAGTTAGTTTTATTCACAGCCACCCAGCAAAGCCATACTATTTTATTGAAAAGGAAGGGACCATAGGCGCCTAAGAAAAAATTTTATTACATTATTTTAAGGTTTTGTTTATTTGAATTAGTATCCACAAGATTTTTGTGACAAGGTTGAAAACTGTAAATATTTCCTACACCCTCTATCTATAGCTACAGCTGTAAAACTTCACCACTGCCAAGTTTAAGTTCAATTTAAAAATTTAAAAAATGTGTATTTTGCTTTTAAATTTACTTAAAATACTTTCGCATGTCTTCATTTAATTTCTGTGTTATTTATTTGCAAAAACTTCACAACAGAAAAAACTATGGACGTTTAAAGGCATTTTTGTTAACTTTATGGATGTGTCATTGTAATTTTTTTTTTATATGTCTGTACGTACATTAAAGCATCGTATCGTATAAAATGCTACAAAGTTTTTCCACTGCGCATTAACAGCAACATGATACATTTTTGCTATACTCGTATATAAAACTTACAACTATTTTATAGTTAATTAAAAAATTGTTTTATTATGAGACCAAAAGTAAAGCTGACTGAAGGCAAAATTAACAATCAAGCGACGCAAATGAAATTTAAAGCAAAAATTAATTAAAAAAGTCATTTGTCAATGACAAATAACAGCAGAAAAGTTTCAAATAAAGTATGTACGGTAACTTATTTAAGAAAGTCAAGTTGATTTCGTAAGCGGACAGTAAAAGTTTTTAAATTATAATAATAATTAATATTTTTGTATAATAAACTTAAGATGACGACAACGACTACGAAAGCGAAACTTTAATGAAAAATTGTTGTTAACAAAATGAATTGTAATTCAAGTTTACATACTCGTACATAATTCTTTGACACATTTCTTTGACCTGCGATGGAGAAAATTTAGTTTATGAATGGCAGTTGCTACTCTTGTTGCTCATTCCGTTTACTATTTAATTGGCAATACCGCATTTCCTTAAGGAAAAAATTCCATTGCTTTTTAAAATATTTTCGGAATAAAATTTTAGATATGAATATTCCGACGAAGTATATTTGTTTAGGCTAAGTTTTAAAATGAAAAATTTTTGTTCGTTGCTGGCCAAGCACGTCATTGAGAATTATATAAGTCTCAATAACATTTTGAGAGTTTCTCTATAAGCATTGCAGTTTTGTTTTAGCTTTTTTCTAGGATTTTTTTTTGTTGAAATATTAGGGCAAGGCAAATTCATATAAGGTATACTCAGCTAAATTCACCTTGAGAAATTTATACTTAAAATGTCAAACAAATTTACTGAAACATTTTTGTTGACATCCAACGTATATTCAAATTACAAGCGGCGAAAATAGTCACTTTGATCCTTTGCAACCGTCCGATCTATGAAAAAGTGCAACCCTGGTGTGATGAATTGTTATTGTCTTTTGAAAATTTTCATAAACTCCATCATACCAGGGTTGTATTTTTTCGTAGATCGCACGACTTTGTATGATAGTGTATCACAACCTTTATAAGGCATGTATGACAAGTTAATATAATTTATAATTAAGACTTTTCTGCACCAGGCGATTAGTGGCCTTTTTGTACAATACAGCTGTTCTAGAAGGTTTGAATACTTCAACCGCCATTTTTAGTCTTCAATTTACAGTTTAAATATCCAGCTAATGCTTTACTAAGTTATACTAGAAACACACGGCGATGAATTCGTGGAAAAGAATTCGCTGAGCTAATTCGTCGTGTGAAGCACAATAACGACAAAAAGATACGATTTGAGCAACGAGAGAGAAAATTATTTGCTCATCGTTTGTCGGCATAAGAAATAGAAATAAATCTATCGCAGAGTTCGTCACACACGACGAATTTCGTTCGACGGTGGTGCTGTGCTAATTTCTATATGCATAAATGTGTTTTATTTCTGATGACGAAAGCTCGCAAAGAAAAATTCGCGGTTCGTTGCAGTTGTGTTTCTAGCATTGTGCTCTAAGCAAACGACTGCTCTGAAGTTTGTAATTACTATTTATACGTACTTGTCATAAAATATCCTTGAGGGTTAAGAAGAATTTTTTTAAATGTTATATTTTAATTATTTAAAAAGTCACGACCATGTTGTAGTTTATTTTGTTGCGTAAGTTTAAAACAAAATTTCAATTTCGTACCAATATAAAATATCATTTTGGTTAAATAAGAACCTTTCAGGATACAGTGTAATTGATTTTTTTTTCTACGAAAAACGAAAGAAAAGTCATTGTTGTATATTTATTGTTAATTTGTTTTTGTTTTTCATTTATTTCGTCTTCATTCCTTCATCTACATACACACATACATTCTCATTCATTTAATTTCTCATCTTGGTTGCTATTTTTTGCTCTTTCTAATGACTGTTAGTATTTGAAGCAAAACTTTCCTAATGAAATATGAATCTCATGATTAATGGCGCAGCAATGATGTGGTCCTTGTTCAATGTCGGCCAATAGATTGTACAAAAAAAAATATTATATACAATATAACAATAATAACATAAATAACAAATACATTATAAAAAAAAAAATTATTGAAACCGAATGGCACAGATATGATTTGGAACTAGAGCAATAATGAAAATAATTCCATTGTAGCCTGGAGCTACAGACGCAAAAACCAAAAATACAAGCCATGAAATTGGCTGTAAGTTTGTGTATGTGTATTTGAAGTGGCAGCAAGATGGAAGGTTATAATTGTGTGATTGCAAGGAGTCAATTCTCTTAGAAAATTTCAACTATTCAACAATTGGTTTGTCTTTTACTTATCGAGAATAATTAAAGCATTCGAAAAAATCGAATTTTCCAAATGTTTATATTTAAGTTGTATTGAAATGTTTTGAAGAGTCGTACCATATCAAGTGCAGTGATTTGCGCCCTGGTATTTCGCTTTGGTTAGTTGGTTGGCCGCCGAGTACACTGGAGCCTGCTCTATCGCGCCTATTTGTCTTGTGCCAGAAAAAAATGAAAATACATTTAAAGAGTTCATGAGAATATTCGTGTTTTAAAAGTAAAAATAAATTTGGATAGCAAATAATTTCAGGATTCAACGGTAGTCTTAAGTATCACAATATCTTAATGATTTGAATTATTTTCATAAAATTGTTTGTTTTTTTTTAATTTTAAAACATTTTGACACTATTACCCTATTACCCTTAAGACTACCACTTGATTTCCCCCAATGTAAGAATATTTTCTGCATTAAAATTTGTACGATTTTTAAAGGTTTTTGCGAGTTTTTGTAATTTTGATGACTATCAGAGTTATCACAAATAAAATTTCACATGAAAATTTCCCAACGTGTGAACAATTGGTATCAAAAAACTTCATGCGAATTATATGAATGAAACACAATTTAAGTGGTGTTATTCATATATTAAAATGAATCTTAAGACTAACTTAAAAAATGTAGATTAGCGTCTATTTATAATAAATCTTATCTCTAGTTTAATATTTAGGTTTATCTCTTGTGTTTGTTTAGGTTTATTTTTGTGTTTGTTTAAATGTTAATAATACTTATCATTTGTCTAGCAATACTTAACGTATTTGTTTAGTATACATTGTAATATTATTTGTTTATTTAGGACTACTGTAGTGATAATAAATGTTTCTAGACCATTGTATTTACTTATGTCTTAAGCGGTTGTAATTACTTATTTCTACGGATACACTTTATCTATTTCTGTCTGCATATTATTATAATAATAAGGGTGTAACT
Source organism: Nowickia ferox (assembly GCA_936439885.1). Taxonomy (NCBI): domain Eukaryota; kingdom Metazoa; phylum Arthropoda; class Insecta; order Diptera; family Tachinidae; genus Nowickia; species Nowickia ferox. The sequence goes on along the minus strand of OW387026.1, from coordinate 108,407,286 downwards.
CTTAAGTTTATTATAATAAGGATGTAACTTGCGATTTCGAAATATTTTGACGATTTATGAAGAAAATGATTCACAAAGATTTGTCTGTTGGAAAAAGTGGAAATATGTAAGTTTTTAATTGTATTGGAATTGATGATACGAAATTAAAATCCATGTGAACCAAAAATTCGATTCGGAAATTTTCACATGTGGAATTCATGATAAGACTGCATATGTTTGAATTTAGAACAGACATTTCAATTAGATTTTCAGTACACAGATTGCCATTAGAATTCCTTGGGGAAGATTAGTCACTTGGTATTCGAAAACAATTTTCTTTTCCACTTACTTGGCATTTTTCTCATTGTAATTAATAACATGACAGCACACTTTTTAACTTCTGCTTCGCCACCACAGTCTAACAATGGTCTCAATAAACAATCATTATGCTGCACTTGGTGAAATATCAATAATAATGTTGAATATCTTTTAACTAAAAAAATGCAATGTGAAGAGAATAAAGGAAAAATAATTATAACGAACAAAAATCAATTAATTAAAACACAATTAAACATTATAACGCACAGTTGTTGCCGCTTTGTTTGTTGTATAGTGTTTTGGGGCCAAAAAATTTGTGGCTAAAATCTGGCAGCACATGTTACTCAAATTGCTATACATATTAAATTTTGCTTAAATATTTTTTAATCAAATTACAGAAAATATTTTATAGCAAAAAAAAAACAACAAACGTTTTACATAAAATTTCATTCGTTTTTTTATTTCTGTGACAAAATTTAAAATTTATGCTAATTAATTTATTGGCCTTGTTATGATGGACGTATTGTAGCAAATAATATAAAAAATTATAATAATATAATGATTTTATTTTTAGTCATCTGCCAACAACCAGCCATTTAATCTGTTATGAATGCAGATGAAGCGAAGAAATTATGTGAATCCTAAAAGTATGCAAATGTTTATGTCAGACAATAATAAAATTATTTAGTGGACAATATCATAAAACATACTACTTCTTGCTCATTGATGTTAACAGACTTTTGTATTTGATTAATTGATAAAAAATGATATGCAAAATGCAGGAGATGGGTGAATTTAACTGGGTCGGCCAACTGAGGTGTCCACGTCAAAAATGGTTAAGAACACACACAATAATATTGGATGATCAGTGAATGAAGGTGCGTCAGCTATCTGGAAATAATTGTATTTTAAAAAGTGCTACACATCCCACTTTGACCGATAATTTTTAGATCGAGAAGCTGTGTGCAGTATAAGTGCCGCGCTGGCTCATAATAGACAAAAACAGCGTCGTGAAAATGTTTCAATAAAGTGTTGGGTGAGTTTTTACATCGGTTAGTAACTATATGTGAGATATGTGAGTCCACCACTTATCTGACACAAAGGAAGAACCAAAACAAAGGAGTGCAATAGGCTGTAAGTGGTCCGTTTTTAATAAAAAAAATTAAATAGACAATACATCGCCAATTTTCATTAAAAAAATTATTTCATGCAAAATATATAATCGACTAAATTTAGTTAATTTTTCATTAAAAAAAACAATTTCATGCAAAAAATATAATCTTCCATTTTCATGCAAAAATTATAATGGACTATAATAGTTAATTTTTCAATAAAAAAATTATTTCATGCAAAAAATATAATGGACTATAATCGTTTAATCTTGTGCAAAACATTAAACTATACATCGTAAATTTTTCATGCAAAAAATATTATAATCCATTATATCGTTAATTTTTTAATAAAAATTTATTTTGTGCGAAAAATTGAATGCACATCGTTAATTTTTCATTTAAAAAATTATTTAATTTGTTCATTGAAAAAATTAAATGGACTATAATCCTTAATTTTTCAATAAAAATTATTGTGTGCAAAAAATTAAATGGACTATACATCGTTAATTTTTTATGCAAAAAATATAATATACTAAACATCGTTAATTTCTCAATAAAAAAATTATTTCATGGAAAAAATATAATGGACTATACATCGTCCATTTTTCTAAAAAATATAATGGACTATACATCGTTTATTTTTCGTGCAAAAAATTAAATGGACTATACATCGTTAATTTTTCATTTAAAAAATTATTTTGTGGAAGAAATATAATAGACTATACATCGTCCATTTATCTAAAAAATACAATGGACTATACATCGTTTATTTTTCATGCAAAAAATTAAATGGACTATACATCGTTAATTTTTCATTAAAAAAATTATTTCATGGAAAAAATATAATGAACTATACATCGTCCATTTTTCTAAAAAACATAATGGACTATACATTATTTATTTTTCTTGGAAAAAATTAAATGGACTATACATCGTTCATTTTTCATTAAAAAAATTATTTCATGGAAAAAATATAATGAACTATACATCGTCCATTTTTCTAAAAAATATAATGGACTATACATGGTTTAGTTTTTATGGAAAAACTTTAATGGACTATACATCGTTCATTTTTCATTAAACAAATTATTTCATGAAAAAAATATAATGAACTATACATCGTTCATTTTTCTAAAAAACATAATGGACTATACATCGTTTATTTTTCATGCAAAAAGTTAAATGGACTATACATCGTTCATTTTTCATTAAACAAATTATTTCATGCAAAAAATATAATGGACTAACCATCGTCCATTTTTCTAAAAAATATAATGGACTATACATCGTTTATTTTTAATGCAAAAAATTAAATGGACTATACATCGTTAATTTTTCATTAAAAAAATTATTTCATGCAAAAAATATAATGGACTATAGATCGTCCATTTTTCTAAAAAATATAATGGACTATACATCGTTTATTTTTCATGCAAAAATTTAAATGAACTATACATCGTTCATTTTTCATTAAAAAAATTATTTCATGCAAAAAATATAATGGACTATACATCGTCCATTTTTCTAAAAAATATAATGGACTATATATACATCGTTTATTTTTCATGCAAAAAAATTAAATGGATTATACATCGTTTATCGTTTCCAAAAAAATATAATGGACTATACATCGTCCATTTTTCTAAAAAATAAAATGGACTATACATCGTTTATTTTTCATGGAAAAAATTAAATGGACTATACATCGTTCATTTTTCATTAAAAAAATTATTTCATGCAAAAAATTAAATGGACTATACATCGTTCATTTTTCATTAAAAAAATTATTTCATGCAAAAAATATAATGGACTATAATAGTCCTTTTTCTAAAAAAATATAATGGACTATACATCGTTTATTTTTCATGGAAAAAATTAAATGGACTATACATCGTTCATCGTTAATTTTTCATTAAAAAAATTATTTCATGCAAAAAATATAATAGACTATACATCGTCCATTTTTCTAAAAAATATAATGAACTATAAATCGTTAATTTTCTTAAAAAAAAATTATTTCATGAAAAAAATATAATGGAATATACATCGTCCATTTTTCTAAAAAATAAAATGGACTATACATCGTTTATTTTTCATGGAAAAAATTAAATGGACTATACATCGTTCATTTTTCATTAAAAAAATTATTTCATGCAAAAAATATAATGGACTATACATCGTACATTTTTCTAAAAAATATAATAGACTATATGCAAAAAATTAAATGGACTATACATCGTTTATTTTTCATGCAAAAATTAAATGGAATATACATCGTTCATTTTTCATTAAAAAAATTATTTCATGCAAAAAATATAATGGACTATACATTGTCAATTTTTCTAAAAAATATAATGGACCATACATCGTTTATTTTTCATTAAAAAAATTATTTCATGGAAAAAATATAATGGACTATACATCGTCCATTTTTCTAAAAAATATAATGGACTATACATCGTTTATTTTTGATGCAAAAAACTAAATGGACTATACATCGTTCATTTTTCATTAAAAAAATTATTTCATGCAAATTATATAATGGACTATACATCGTCCATTTTTCTAAAAAATATAATGGACTATACATCGCTTATTTTTCATGCAAAAAATTAAATGGACTATACATCGTTCATTTTTCATAAAAAATATTATTTCATGCAAAAAATTAAATGGACTATATATACATCGTCCATTTTTCTAAAAAATAAAATGGACTATACATCGTTTATTTTTCATGGAAAAAATTAAATGGACTATACATCGTTAATTTTTCATTAAAAAAAATTATTTCATGCAAAAAATATAATGAACTATACATCGTCCATTTTTCTAAAAAATATAATGGACTATACATGGTTTAGTTTTTATGGAAAAACTTTAATGGACTATACATCGTTCATTTTTCATTAAAAAAATTATTTCATGGAAAAAATATAATGAACTATACATCGTCCATTTTTCTAAAAAATATAATGGACTATACATGGTTTAGTTTTTATGGAAAAACTTTAATGGACTATACATCGTTCATTTTTCATTAAACAAATTATTTCATGAAAAAAATATAATGAACTATACATCGTTCATTTTTCTAAAAAACATAATGGACTATACATCGTTTATTTTTCATGCAAAAAGTTAAATGGACTATACATCGTTCATTTTTCATTAAACAAATTATTTCATGCAAAAAATATAATGGACTAACCATCGTCCATTTTTCTAAAAAATATAATGGACTATACATCGTTTATTTTTAATGCAAAAAATTAAATGGACTATACATCGTTAATTTTTCATTAAAAAAATTATTTCATGGAAAAAATATAATGAACTATACATCGTCCATTTTTCTAAAAAACATAATGGACTATACATTATTTATTTTTCTTGGAAAAAATTAAATGGACTATACATCGTTCATTTTTCATTAAAAAAATTATTTCATGGAAAAAATATAATGAACTATACATCGTCCATTTTTCTAAAAAATATAATGGACTATACATGGTTTAGTTTTTATGGAAAAACTTTAATGGACTATACATCGTTCATTTTTCATTAAACAAATTATTTCATGAAAAAAATATAATGAACTATACATCGTTCATTTTTCTAAAAAACATAATGGACTATACATCGTTTATTTTTCATGCAAAAAGTTAAATGGACTATACATCGTTCATTTTTCATTAAACAAATTATTTCATGCAAAAAATATAATGGACTAACCATCGTCCATTTTTCTAAAAAATATAATGGACTATACATCGTTTATTTTTAATGCAAAAAATTAAATGGACTATACATCGTTAATTTTTCATTAAAAAAATTATTTCATGCAAAAAATATAATGGACTATAGATCGTCCATTTTTCTAAAAAATATAATGGACTATACATCGTTTATTTTTCATGCAAAAATTTAAATGAACTATACATCGTTCATTTTTCATTAAAAAAATTATTTCATGCAAAAAATATAATGGACTATACATCGTCCATTTTTCTAAAAAATATAATGGACTATATATACATCGTTTATTTTTCATGCAAAAAAATTAAATGGATTATACATCGTTTATCGTTTCCAAAAAAATATAATGGACTATACATCGTCCATTTTTCTAAAAAATAAAATGGACTATACATCGTTTATTTTTCATGGAAAAAATTAAATGGACATCGTTCATTTTTCATTAAAAAAATTATTTCATGCAAAAAATTAAATGGACTATACATCGTTCATTTTTCATTAAAAAAATTATTTCATGCAAAAAATATAATGGACTATAATAGTCCTTTTTCTAAAAAAATATAATGGACTATACATCGTTTATTTTTCATGGAAAAAATTAAATGGACTATACATCGTTCATCGTTAATTTTTCATTAAAAAAATTATTTCATGCAAAAAATATAATAGACTATACATCGTCCATTTTTCTAAAAAATATAATGAACTATAAATCGTTAATTTTCTTAAAAAAAAATTATTTCATGAAAAAAATATAATAGAATATACATCGTCCATTTTTCTAAAAAATAAAATGGACTATACATCGTTTATTTTTCATGGAAAAAATTAAATGGACTATACATCGTTCATTTTTCATTAAAAAAATTATTTCATGCAAAAAATATAATGGACTATACATCGTACATTTTTCTAAAAAATATAATAGACTATATGCAAAAAATTAAATGGACTATACATCGTTTATTTTTCATGCAAAAATTAAATGGAATATACATCGTTCATTTTTCATTAAAAAAATTATTTCATGCAAAAAATATAATGGACTATACATTGTCAATTTTTCTAAAAAATATAATGGACCATACATCGTTTATTTTTCATTAAAAAAATTATTTCATGGAAAAAATATAATGGACTATTCATCGTCCATTTTTCTAAAAAATATAATGGACTATACATCGTTTATTTTTGATGCAAAAAACTAAATGGACTATACATCGTTCATTTTTCATTAAAAAAATTATTTCATGCAAATTATATAATGGACTATACATCGTCCATTTTTCTAAAAAATATAATGGACTATACATCGCTTATTTTTCATGCAAAAAATTAAATGGACTATACATCGTTCATTTTTCATAAAAAATATTATTTCATGCAAAAAATTAAATGGACTATATATACATCGTCCATTTTTCTAAAAAATAAAATGGACTATACATCGTTTATTTTTCATGGAAAAAATTAAATGGACTATACATCGTTAATTTTTCATTAAAAAAAATTATTTCATGCAAAAAATATAATGAACTATACATCGTCCATTTTTCTAAAAAATATAATGGACTATACATTGTTTATTGTTCATGCAAACAATTAAATGGACTATACATTGTTCATTTTTCATTAAAAAAATTATTTCATGGAAAAAATATAATTGAATATACATCGTCCATTTTTCTAAAAAATACAATGGACTATACATCGTTTATTTTTCATGGAAAAAATTAAATGGACTATATATCGTTCATTTTTCATTAAAAAAAATATTTCATGGAAAAAATATAATGGACTATAATCGTCCATTTTTCTAAAAAATATAATGGACTATACATCGTTTATTTTATATGAAAAAAATTAAATGGACTATACATCGTTCAGTTTTCATTAAAAAAATTATTTCATGGAAAAATTATAATGGACTATATATCGTCCATTTTCTAAAAAATATAATGGACAATACATCGTTTATTTTTCATGGAAAAAATTATTTCATGAAAAAAATATAATGGACTATACATCGTCCATTTTTCTAAAAAATATAATGGACTATACATCGTTTATTTTATATGAAAAAATTAAATGGACTATACATCGTTCATTTTTCATTAAAAAAATTAAAGAGTGTTTTTTATTGAGGTTAGAACTTTAAGTTGGCATCACTTTTTTAACTGGCGGCCATTTTGTCAGCTGTCAAGTGATTAATATTTAGTTTGGTTTGCCATTTCATCATGAACAGTTTGACAAAAGAACAACGCTTGCAAATCGTGCAAATTTATTTCGAAAATAATGGTTCAGTTCGCGAAGTTTACCGCAAGCTCCGTCCATTTTATGGTCGACAGAGCAATTAATTCGGTTAACCATGGATCGTTTTCGCACTACGTTTACTCTATGTGATAATACGCATCCGCTGAAGTCGCTCGTCTACGCCAACAAACCAGAAACGTTAGGGGACTTGGAAGCCAACATTCGTGGCGTTATTGCCAACATACGGCCCCATATGCTCGAAAAAGTGGTTGAAAATTGGACCTGTAGAATTGGCTTTATTCGAGCCAGCCGCGGCGGCCACATGCCCGAAATCATATTTAAACGTTAATGGCATAAAATTATCCTTCCAATAAAGCCAAATTGATGGACATTAAAACGATTTTCTTGTGTTTTATTTCAATTCGAAGTTCTATACCTCTAAAATATATAATGGACTATACATCGTCCATTTTTCTAAAAAATATAATGGACCATACATTGTTTATTTTTCATGCAAAAAATTCAATAGACTATACATCGTTCATTTTTCATTAAAAAAATTATTTCATGCAAAAAATATAATGGACTATACATCGTCCATTTTTCTAAAAAACAAAATGGACTATACATCGTCCATTTTTCATTAAAAAAATTATTTCATGCAAAAAATTAAATGGACTATACATCGTCCATTTTTCTAAAAAATATAATGGACTATATACATCGTTTATTTTTATGCAAACAATTAAATGGACTATACATCGTTCATTTTGCATTAAAAAAATTATTTCTTGGAAAAAATATAACGGACCATTTTTCTAAAAAATATAATGGACTATACATCGTTTATTTTTCATGCAAAAAATTAAATGGACTATACATCGTTCATTTTTCTAAAAAATATAATGGACTATACATCGTTTATTTTTCATGGAAAAAATTAAATGGACTATACATCGTTAATTTTTTATTAAAAAAATTATTTCATGCAAAAAATATAATGGACTATACATGGTCCATTTTTCTAAAAAATATAATGGACTATACATCGTTTATTTTTCGTGCAAAAAATTAAACGGACTATACATCGTTTATTTTTCATTAAAAAATTATAATGGAATTTACATCGTCCATTTTTCTAAAAAATATAATGGACTATACATCGCTTATTTTTCATGCAAAAAATTAAATGGACTATACATCGTTCATTTTTCATTAAAAAATTATTTCATGCAAAAAAATATAATGGACTATACATCGTCCATTTTTCTAAAAAATATAACGGACTATATACATCGTTTATTTTTCATGGAAAAAATTATTTCATGGAAAAAATATAATGGACTAGACATCGTCCATTTTTCTAAAAAATATAATGGACTATACATCGTTTATTTTATATGAAAAAAATTAAATGAACTATACATCGTTCAGTTTTCATTAAAAAAATTATTTCATGGAAAAAATATAATGGACTATACATCGTCCATTTTTCTGAAAAATATAATGGACTATACATCGCTTATTTTTCATGCAAAAAATTAAATAGACTATACATCTTTCATTTTTCATTAAAAAAATTATTTCATGGAAAAAATATAATGGAATATACATCGTCCATTTTTCTGAAAAATATAATGGACTATACATCGCTTATTTTTCATGCAAAAAATTAAATGGACTATACATCGTCCATTTTTCATTAAAAAAATTACTTCAAGCAAAAAATTCAATAGACTATACATCGTTCATTTTTCATTAAAAAAATTATTTCATGGAAAAAATATAATGGACTATACATCGTCCATTTTTCTAAAAAATATAATGGACTATATACATCGTTTATTTTTCATGCAAAAAATTAAATGGACTATACATCGTTTATTTTTCAATAAAAAAGATTATTTCATGCAAAAAATATAATGGACTATACATCGTCCATTTTTCTAAAAAAAATATAATGGACTATACATCGTTCATTTTTCATTAAAAAAATTATTTCATGGAAAAAATTAAATGGAATATACATCGTCCATTTTTCTAAAAAATATAATGGACTATATACATCGTTTATTTTTCATGCAAAAAATTAAATGGACTATATATACATCGTTCATTTTGCATTAAAAAAATTCTTTCTTGGAAAAAATATAATGGACTATACATCGTCCATTTTTCTGAAAATAATAATGGACTATACATCGCTTATTTTTCATGCAAAAAATTAAATGGACTATACATCGTTAATTTTGCATTAAAGAAATTATTTCATGGAAAAAATATAGTGGACTATACATCGTCCGTTTTTCTAAAAAATATAATGGACTATACATCGTTTATTTTTAATGGAAAAAATTATTTCATGGAAAAAATATAATACACTATACATTGTCCATTTTCTAAGAAATATAATGGACTATACGTCGTTTATTTTTCATGCAAAAAATTAAATGGACTATACATCGTTCATTTTTCATTAAAAAAATTATTTCATGCAAAAAATATAATGGACTATACATCGTCCATTTTTCTAAAAAATATAATGGACTATACATCGTTTATTTTTAATGGAAAAAATTATTTCATGGAAAAAATATAATGGACTATACATTGTCCATTTTCTAAGAAATATAATGGACTATACGTCGTTTATTTTTCATGCAAAAAATTAAATGGACTATACATCGTTCATTTTTCATTAAAAAAATTATTTCATGGAAAAAATATAATGGACTATACATCGTCCATTTTTCTAAAAAATATAATGGACTATACATCGTTTATTTTTCATGGAAAAAATTAAATGGACTATACATCGTTAATTTTTCATTAAAAAAATTATTTCATGGAAAAAATATAATGGACTATACATCGTCCATTTTTCTAAAAAATATAAAGGACCATACATCGTTTATTTTTCGTGCAAAAAATTAAATGGACTATACATCGTTCATTTCTCATTAAAAAAATTATTTCATGGAAAAAATATAATTCACTATACATCGTCCATTTTTCTAAAAAATAAAATGGACTATACATCGTTAATTTTTCATGGAAAAAATTATTTCATGGAAAAAATATAATGGACTATACATCGTCCATTTTTCTAAAAGATACAATGGACTATACATCGTTTATTTTTCATGGAAAAAATTATTTCATGGAAAAAATATAATGGATTATACATCGTCCATTTTTCTAAAAAATACAATGGACTATACATCGTTTATTTTTCATGGAAAAAATTAAATGGACTATACATCGTTCATTTTTCATTAAAAAAATTATTTCATGGCAAAAATATAATGGACTATACATCGTCCATTTTTCTAAAAAATAAAATGGACTATACATTGTTTATTTTTCATGGAAAAAATTAATGGACTATACATCGTTAATTTTTCATGGAAAAAATTATTTCATGGAAAAAATATAATGGACTAACATCGTCCATTTTTCTAAAAAAAATATAATGGACTATACATCGTTCATTTTTCATTAAAAAAATTATTTCATGGAAAAAATTAAATGGACTATACATCGTCCATTTTTCTAAAAAATATAATGGACTATATACATCGTTTATTTTTCATGCAAAAAATTAAATGGACTATACATCGTTCATTTTTCATTAAAGAAATTATTTCATGGAAAAAATATAGTGGACTATACATCGTCCGTTTTTCTAAAAAATATAATGGACTATACATCGTTTATTTTTAATGGAAAAAATTATTTCATGGAAAAAATATAATAGACTATACATTGTCCATTTTCTAAGAAATATAATGGACTATACGTCGTTTATTTTTCATGCAAAAAATTAAATGGACTATACATCGTTCATTTTTCATTAAAAAAATTCTTTCTTGGAAAAAATATAATGGACTATACATCGTCCATTTTTCTGAAAATAATAATGGACTATACATCGCTTATTTTTCATGCAAAAAATTAAATGGACTATACATCGTTCATTTTGCATTAAAGAAATTATTTCATGGAAAAAATATAGTGGACTATACATTGTCCATTTTCTAAGAAATATAATGGACTATAAGTCGTTTATTTTTCATGCAAAAAATTAAATGGACTATACATCGTTCATTTTTCATTAAAAAAATTATTTCATGGCAAAAATATAATGGACTATACATCGTCCATTTTTCTAAAAAATAAAATGGACTATACATTGTTTATTTTTCATGGAAAAAATTAATGGACTATACATCGTCCATTTTTCATGGAAAAAATTATTTCATGGAAAAAATATAATGGACTAACATCGTCCATTTTTCTAAAAAATATAATGGACTATACATCGTTTATTTTTAATGGAAAAAATTATTTCATGGAAAAAATATAATAGACTATACATTGTCCATTTTCTAAGAAATATAATGGACTATACGTCGTTTATTTTTCATGCAAAAAATTAAATGGACTATACATCGTTCATTTTTCATTAAAAAAATTCTTTCTTGGAAAAAATATAATGGACTATACATCGTCCATTTTTCTGAAAATAATAATGGACTATACATCGCTTATTTTTCATGCAAAAAATTAAATGGACTATACATCGTTCATTTTGCATTAAAGAAATTATTTCATGGAAAAAATATAGTGGACTATACATCGTCCGTTTTTCTAAAAAATATAATGGACTATACATCGTTTATTTTTAATGGAAAAAATTATTTCATGGAAAAAATATAATAGACTATACATTGTCCATTTTCTAAGAAATATAATGGACTATACGTCGTTTATTTTTCATGCAAAAAATTAAATGGACTATACATCGTTCATTTTTCATTAAAAAAATTCTTTCTTGGAAAAAATATAATGGACTATACATCGTCCATTTTTCTGAAAATAATAATGGACTATACATCGCTTATTTTTCATGCAAAAAATTAAATGGACTATACATCGTTCATTTTGCATTAAAGAAATTATTTCATGGAAAAAATATAGTGGACTATACATTGTCCATTTTCTAAGAAATATAATGGACTATAAGTCGTTTATTTTTCATGCAAAAAATTAAATGGACTATACATCGTTCATTTTTCATTAAAAAAATTATTTCATGGCAAAAATATAATGGACTATACATCGTCCATTTTTCTAAAAAATAAAATGGACTATACATTGTTTATTTTTCATGGAAAAAATTAATGGACTATACATCGTTAATTTTTCATGGAAAAAATTATTTCATGGAAAAAATATAATGGACTAACATCGTCCATTTTTCTAAAAAATATAATGGACTATACATCGTTTATTTTTAATGGAAAAAATTATTTCATGGAAAAAATATAATAGACTATACATTGTCCATTTTCTAAGAAATATAATGGACTATACGTCGTTTATTTTTCATGCAAAAAATTAAATGGACTATACATCGTTCATTTTTCATTAAAAAAATTCTTTCTTGGAAAAAATATAGTGGACTATACATCGTCCGTTTTTCTAAAAAATATAATGGACTATACATCGTTTATTTTTAATGGAAAAAATTATTTCATGGAAAAAATATAATAGACTATACATTGTCCATTTTCTAAGAAATATAATGGACTATACGTCGTTTATTTTTCATGCAAAAAATTAAATGGACTATATATCGTTCATTTTTCATTAAAAAAATTCTTTCTTGGAAAAAATATAATGGACTATACATCGTCCATTTTTCTGAAAATAATAATGGACTATACATCGCTTATTTTTCATGCAAAAAATTAAATGGACTATACATCGTTCATTTTGCATTAAAGAAATTATTTCATGGAAAAAATATAGTGGACTATACATTGTCCATTTTCTAAGAAATATAATGGACTATAAGTCGTTTATTTTTCATGCAAAAAATTAAATGGACTATACATCGTCCATTTTTCTAAAAAATATAATTAAAAAAATTATTTCATGGAAAAAATATAATTCACTATACATCGTCCATTTTTCTAAAGAATAAAATGGACTATACATCGTTTATTTTTCATGGAAAAAATTAAATGGACTATACATCGTTAATTTTTCATGGAAAAAATTATTTCATGGAAAAAATATAATGGACTATACATCGTCCATTTTTCTAAAAAATACAATGGAAAAAATTATTTCATGGAAAAAATATAATGGACTATACATTGTCCATTTTCTAAGAAATATAATGGACTATACGTCGTTTATTTTTCATGCAAAAAATTAAATGGACTATACATCGTTCATTTTTCATTAAAAAAATTATTTCATGGAAAAAATATAATGGACTATACATCGTCCATTTTTCTAAAAAATATAATGGACTATACATCGTTTATTTTTCATGGAAAAAATTAAATGGACTATACATCGTTAATTTTTCATTAAAAAAATTATTTCATGGAAAAAATATAATGGACTATACATCGTCCATTTTCTAAGAAATATAATGGACTATACGTCGTTTATTTTTCATGCAAAAAATTAAATGGACTATACATCGTTCATTTTTCATTAAAAAAATTCTTTCTTGGAAAAAATATAATGGACTATACATCGTCCATTTTTCTGAAAATAATAATGGACTATACATCGCTTATTTTTCATGCAAAAAATTAAATGGACTATACATCGTTCATTTTGCATTAAAGAAATTATTTCATGGAAAAAATATAGTGGACTATACATTGTCCATTTTCTAAGAAATATAATGGACTATAAGTCGTTTATTTTTCATGCAAAAAATTAAATGGACTATACATCGTCCATTTTTCTAAAAAATATAATTAAAAAAATTATTTCATGGAAAAAATATAATTCACTATACATCGTCCATTTTTCTAAAGAATAAAATGGACTATACATCGTTTATTTTTCATGGAAAAAATTAAATGGACTATACATCGTTAATTTTTCATGGAAAAAATTATTTCATGGAAAAAATATAATGGACTATACATCGTCCATTTTTCTAAAAAATACAATGGACTATACATCGTTTATTTTTAATGGAAAAAATTATTTCATGGAAAAAATATAATGGACTATACATTGTCCATTTTCTAAGAAATATAATGGACTATACGTCGTTTATTTTTCATGCAAAAAATTAAATGGACTATACATCGTTCATTTTTCATTAAAAAAATTATTTCATGGAAAAAATATAATGGACTATACATCGTCCATTTTTCTAAAAAATATAATGGACTATACATCGTTTATTTTTCATGGAAAAAATTAAATGGACTATACATCGTTAATTTTTCATTAAAAAAATTATTTCATGGAAAAAATATAATGGACATCGTCCATTTTTCTAAAAAATATAAAGGACCATACATCGTTTATTTTTCGTGCAAAAAATTAAATGGACTATACATCGTTCATTTCTCATTAAAAAAATTATTTCATGGAAAAAATATAATTCACTATACATCGTCCATTTTTCTAAAAAATAAAATGGACTATACATCGTTTATTTTTCATGGAAAAAATTAAATGGACTATACATCGTTAATTTTTCATGGAAAAAATTATTTCATGGAAAAAATATAATGGACTATACATCGTCCATTTTTCTAAAAGATACAATGGACTATACATCGTTTATTTTTCATGGAAAAAATTATTTCATGGAAAAAATATAATGGATTATACATCGTCCATTTTTCTAAAAAATACAATGGACTATACATCGTTTATTTTTTATGGAAAAAATTAAATGGACTATACATCGTTCATTTTTCATTAAAAAAATTATTTCATGGCAAAAATATAATGGACTATACATCGTCCATTTTTCTAAAAAATAAAATGGACTATACATTGTTTATTTTTCATGGAAAAAATTAATGGACTATACATCGTTAATTTTTCATGGAAAAAATTATTTCATGGAAAAAATATAATGGACTAACATCGTCCATTTTTCTAAAAAAAATATAATGGACTATACATCGTTCATTTTTCATTAAAAAAATTATTTCATGGAAAAAATTAAATGGACTATACATCGTCCATTTTTCTAAAAAATATAATGGACTATATACATCGTTTATTTTTCATGCAAAAAATTAAATGGACTATATATACATCGTTCATTTTGCATTAAAAAAATTCTTTCTTGGAAAAAATATAATGGACTATACATCGTCCATTTTTCTAAAATAATAATGGACTATACATCGCTTATTTTTCATGCAAAAAATTAAATGGACTATACATCGTTCATTTTGCATTAAAGAAATTATTTCATGGAAAAAATATAGTGGACTATACATCGTCCGTTTTTCTAAAAAATATAATGGACTATACATCGTTTATTTTTAATGGAAAAAATTATTTCATGGAAAAAATATAATAGACTATACATTGTCCATTTTCTAAGAAATATAATGGACTATACGTCGTTTATTTTTCATGCAAAAAATTAAATGGACTATACATCGTTCATTTTTCATTAAAAAAATTCTTTCTTGGAAAAAATATAATGGACTATACATCGTCCATTTTTCTGAAAATAATAATGGACTATACATCGCTTATTTTTCATGCAAAAAATTAAATGGACTATACATCGTTCATTTTGCATTAAAGAAATTATTTCATGGAAAAAATATAGTGGACTATACATTGTCCATTTTCTAAGAAATATAATGGACTATAAGTCGTTTATTTTTCATGCAAAAAATTAAATGGACTATACATCGTTCATTTTTCATTAAAAAAATTATTTCATGGCAAAAATATAATGGACTATACATCGTCCATTTTTCTAAAAAATAAAATGGACTATACATTGTTTATTTTTCATGGAAAAAATTAATGGACTATACATCGTTAATTTTTCATGGAAAAAATTATTTCATGGAAAAAATATAATGGACTAACATCGTCCATTTTTCTAAAAAATATAATGGACTATACATCGTTTATTTTTAATGGAAAAAATTATTTCATGGAAAAAATATAATAGACTATACATTGTCCATTTTCTAAGAAATATAATGGACTATACGTCGTTTATTTTTCATGCAAAAAATTAAATGGACTATACATCGTTCATTTTTCATTAAAAAAATTCTTTCTTGGAAAAAATATAATGGACTATACATCGTCCATTTTTCTGAAAATAATAATGGACTATACATCGCTTATTTTTCATGCAAAAAATTAAATGGACTATACATCGTTCATTTTGCATTAAAGAAATTATTTCATGGAAAAAATATAGTGGACTATACATTGTCCATTTTCTAAGAAATATAATGGACTATAAGTCGTTTATTTTTCATGCAAAAAATTAAATGGACTATACATCGTTCATTTTTCATTAAAAAAATTATTTCATGGCAAAAATATAATGGACTATACATCGTCCATTTTTCTAAAATATATAATGGACTATACATTGTTTATTTTTCATGGAAAAAATTATTTCATGGAAAAAATATAATGGATTATACATCGTCCATTTTTCTAAAAAATACAATGGACTATACATCGTTTATTTTTCATGGAAAAAATTATTTCATGGAAAAAATATAATAGACTATACATTGTCCATTTTCTAAGAAATATAATGGACTATACGTCGTTTATTTTTCATGCAAAAAATTAAATGGACTATACATCGTTCATTTCTCATTAAAAAAATTATTTCATGGAAAAAATATAATTCACTATACATCGTCCATTTTTCTAAAAAATAAAATGGACTATACATCGTTTATTTTTCATGGAAAAAATTAATGGACTATACATCGTTAATTTTTCATGGAAAAAATTATTTCATGGAAAAAATATAATGGACTAACATCGTCCATTTTTCTAAAAAATATAATGGACTATACATCGTTTATTTTATATGAAAAAAATTAAATGGACTATACATCGTTCAGTTTTCATTAAAAACATTATTTCATGGGAAAAATATAATGGACTATACATCGTCCATTTTTCTAAAAAATATAATGAACTATACATCGTTAATTTTTAATGGAAAAAATTATTTCATTGAAAAAATATAATGGACTAGACATCGTCCATTTTTCTAAAATATATAATGGACCATACATCGCTTATTTTTCATGCAAAAAATTAAATGGACTATACATCGTTCATTTTTCATAAAACAAATTAATTCATGCAAAAAAATAATCGTTCATTTTTCTAAAAAATATAATGAACTATATTCATGCAAAAAATTAAATGGACTATACATCGTTAATTTTTCATTAAAAAAATTACTTCAAGCAAAAAAGTAAATGGACTATACATCGTCCATTTTTCTAAAAAATATAATGGACTATATACATCGTTTATTTTTCATGCAAAAAATTAAATGGACTATACATCGTTCATTTTTCATTAAAAAAATTATTTCATGCAAAAAATATAATGGACTATATCGTCCTTTTTTCTAAAAAATATAATGGACTATACATCGTTTATTTTTCATGGAAAAAATTATTTCATGGAAAAAATATAATGGACTAGACATTGTCCATTTTTCTAAAAAATAAAATGGACTATACATCGTTTATTTTATATGAAAAAAATTAAATGGACCATACATCGTTCATTTTTCATTAAAAAAATTGTTTCATGGAAAAAATATAATGGACTATACATCGTCCATTTTTCTAAAAAATATAATGGACTATACATCGTTTATTTTTAATGGAAAAAATTATTTCATGGAAAAAATATAATGGACTATACATTGTCCATTTTTCTAAGAAATATAATGGACTATACGTCGTTTATTTTTCACGCAAAAAATTAAATGGACTATACATCGTTTATTTTTCATGGAAAAAATTATTTCATGAAAAAAAGATAATGGACTGTACATTGCCCATTTTTCTAAAAAATAAAATGGACCATACATATTTTATTTTTCGTGCAAAAAATTAAATGGACTATACATCGTTCATTTCTCATTAAAAAAATTATTTCATGGAAAAAATATAATTCACTATACATCGTCCATTTTTCTAAAAAATATAATGCAAAAAATTAAATGGACTATACATCGTTCATTTTTCATAAAAAAAATTATTTCATGCAAAAAATATAATGGACTATACATCGTCCATTTTTCTAAAAAATATAATGGACTATACATCGTTTATTTTTCATGGAAAAAATTAAATCGTTCATTTTTCATTAAAAAATTATTTCTTGCAAAAAATTAAATGGACTATACATCGTCCACTTTTCTAAAAAATATAATGGACTATATACATCGTTTATTTTTCATGCAAAAAATTAAATGGACTATACATCGTTCATTTTGCATTAAAAAAATTATTTCATGCAAAAAATATAATAGACTATACGTCGTCCGTTTTTCTAAAAAATATAATGGACTATACATCGTTTATTTTTCATGCAAAAAATTAAATGGACTATACACAGTTCATTTTTCATTAAAAAAATTATTTCATGCAAAAAATATAATGGACTATACATAGTCCATTTTTCTAAAAAATATAATGGACTATACATCGTTTATTTTTCATGGAAAAAATTAAATGGACTATACATCGTTCATTTTTCATAAAAAAAATTATTTCATGGAAAAAATATAATGGACTATACATCGTCCATTTTTCTAAAAAATATAATAAATTATACATCGTTTATTTTATATGAAAAAAATTAAATGGACTATACATCGTTCATTTTTCATTAAAAAAATTATTTCATGGAAAAAATATAATGGACTATACATCGTCCATTTTTCTAAAAAAATATAATGGACTATACATCGCTTATATTTCATGGAAAAAATATAATGGACTATACATCGTCCATTTTTCTAAAAAATATAATGGACTATATGCAAAAAATTAAATGGACTATACACAGTTCATTTTTCATTAAAAAAATTATTTCATGCAAAATATATAATGGACTATACATCGTCCATTTTTCTAAAAAATATATGGACTATATACAGCGTTTATTTTTATGCAAAAAATTAAATGGACAATACACAGTTCATTTTTCATTAAAAAAATTATTTCATGCAAAAAATAAATGGACTATACATCGTTAATTTTTTTAAAAAATGTAATGAACTTCATTTAATTTTTCTTAAAAAAAAATTATTGCATGGAAAAAATATAATGGACTATACATCGTCCATTTTTCAAAAAATCAAATGGACTATACATCGTTTATTTTTTATGGAAAAAACTAAATGGACTATACGTCGTTCATTTTTCATTAAAAAAATTATTTCATGCAAAAAATATAACGGACTATACATCGTCCATTTTTCTAAAAAATATAATGGACCATACATCGTTCATTTTTCTTAAAAATAAAATGGACCATACATCGTTTATTTTTCATTAAAAAAATTATTTCATGGAAAAAATTAAATGGACTATACATCGTCCATTTTTCTAAAAAATATAATGGACTATATACATCGTTTATTTTTCATGCAAAATATTAAATGGACTATATATACATCGTTCATTTTGCATTAAAAAAATTCTTTCTTGGAAAAAATATAATGGACTATACATCGTCCATTTTTCTGAAAATAATAATGGACTATACATCGCTTATTTTTCATGCAAAAAATTAAATGGACTATACATCGTTCATTTTGCATTAAAGAAATTATTTCATGGAAAAAATATAGTGGACTATACATTGTCCATTTTCTAAGAAATATAATGGACTATAAGTCGTTTATTTTTCATGCAAAAAATTAAATGGACTATACATCGTTCATTTTTCATTAAAAAAATTATTTCATGCAAAATATATAATGGACTATACATCGTCCATTTTTCTAAAAAATATAATGGACTATACATCGTTTATTTTGAATGGAAAAAATTATTTCATGGAAAAAATATAATAGACTATACATTGTCCATTTTCTAAGAAATATAATGGACTATACGTCGTTTATTTTTCATGCAAAAAATTAAATGGACTATACATCGTTCATTTTTCATTAAAAAAATTATTTCATGCAAAAAATATAATGGACTATACATCGTCCATTTTTCTAAAAAATATAATGGACTATACATCGTTTATTTTTTATGGAAAAAATTATTTCATGGAAAAAATATAATAGACTATACATTGTCCATTTTCTAAGAAATATAATGGACTATACGTCGTTTATTTTTCATGCAAAAAATTAAATGGACTATACATCGTTCATTTTTCATTAAAAAAATTATTTCATGCAAAAAATATAATGGACTATACATCGTCCATTTTTCTAAAAAATATAATGGACTATACATCGTTTATTTTTTATGGAAAAAATTAAATGGACTATACATCGTTAATTTTTCATTAAAAAAATTATTTCATGGAAAAAATATAATGGACTATACATCGTCCATTTTTCTAAAAAATATAAAGGACCATACATCGTTTATTTTTCGTGCAAAAAATTAAATGGACTATACATCGTTCATTTCTCATTAAAAAAATTATTTCATGGAAAAAATATAATTCACTATACATCGTCCATTTTTCTAAAAAATAAAATGGACTATACATCGTTTATTTTTCATGGAAAAAATTAAATGGACTATACATCGTTAATTTTTCATGGAAAAAATTATTTCATGGAAAAAATATAATGGACTATACATCGTCCATTTTTCTAAAAAATACAATGGACTATACATCGTTTATTTTTCATGGAAAAAATTATTTCATGGAAAAAATATAATGGATTATACATCGTCCATTTTTCTAAAAAATACAATGGACTACACATCGTTTATTTTTCATGGAAAAAATTAAATGGACTATACATCGTTCATTTTTCATTAAAAAAATTATTTCATGGCAAAAATATAATGGACTATACATCGTCCATTTTTCTAAAAAATAAAATGGACTAACATCGTTTATTTTTCATGGAAAAAATTAATGGACTATACATCGTTAATTTTTCATGGAAAAAATTATTTCATGGAAAAAATATAATGGACTAACATCGTCCATTTTTCTAAAAAATATAATGGACTATACATCGTTTATTTTATATGAAAAAAATTAAATGTACTATACATCGTTCAGTTTTCATTAAAAACATTATTTCATGGAAAAAATATAATGGACTATACATCGTCCATTTTTCTAAAAAATATAATGAACTATACATCGTTAATTTTTAATGGAAAAAAATTATTTCATTGAAAAAATATAATGGACTAGACATCGTCCATTTTTCTAAAATATATAATGGACCATACATCGCTTATTTTTCATGCAAAAAATTAAATGGACTATACATCGTTCATTTTTCATAAAAAAAATTAATTCATGCAAAAAAATAATCGTTCATTTTTCTAAAAAATATAATGGACTATATTCATGCAAAAAATTAAATGGACTATACATCGTTAATTTTTCATTAAAAAAATTACCTCAAGCAAAAAAGTAAATGGACTATACATCGTCCATTTTTCTAAAAAATATAATGGACTATATACATCGTTTATTTTTCATGCAAAAAATTAAATGGACTATACATCGTTCATTTTTCATTAAAAAAATTATTTCATGCAAAAAATATAATGGACTATATCGTCCTTTTTTCTAAAAAATATAATGGACTATACATCGTTTATTTTTCGTGGAAAAAATTATTTCATGGAAAAAATATAATGGACTAGACATCGTCCATTTTTCTAAAAAATAAAATGGACTATACATCGTTTATTTTATATGAAAAAAATTAAATGGACCATACATCGTTCATTTTTCATTAAAAAAATTATTTCATGGAAAAAATATAATGGACTATACATCGTCCATTTTTCTAAAAAATATAATGGACTATACATCGTTTATTTTTAATGGAAAAAATTATTTCATGGAAAAAATATAATGGACTATACATTGTCCATTTTTCTAAGAAATATAATGGACTATACGTCGTTTATTTTTCATGCAAAAAATTAAATGGACTATACATCGTTTATTTTTCATGGAAAAAATTATTTCATGAAAAAAAGATAATGGACTGTACATTGCCCATTTTTCTAAAAAATATAATGGACCATACATATTTTATTTTTCGTGCAAAAAATTAAATGGACTATACATCGTTCATTTCTCATTAAAAAAATTATTTCATGGAAAAAATATAATTCACTATACATCGTCCATTTTTCTAAAAAATATAATGCAAAAATTAAATGGACTATACATCGTTCATTTTTCATAAAAAAAATTATTTCATGCAAAAAATATAATGGACTATACATCGTCCATTTTTCTAAAAAATATAATGGACTATACATCGTTTATTTTTCATGGAAAAAATATAATGGACTATACATTGTTCATTTTTCTAAAAAATATAATGGACTATACATCGTTTATTTTTCATGCAAAAAATTAAATCGTTCATTTTTCATTAAAAAATTATTTCTTGCAAAAAATTAAATGGACTGTACATCGTCCACTTTTCTAAAAAATATAATGGACTATATACATCGTTTATTTTTCATGCAAAAAATTAAATGGACTACTATACATCGTTCATTTTGCATTAAAAAAATTATTTCATAGAAAAAATATAATGAACTATACATCGCTTATTTTTCATGCAAAAAATTTTTCATTTCCATTTTTCTTAAAAATATAATGGACTATACATCGTTTATTTTTCATGCAAAAAATTAAATGGACTGTACATCGTTCATTGTTGATTTTTTATTAAAAAAATTATTTCAGGGAAAAAATATAATAGACTATACGTCGTCCATTTTTCTAAAAAATATAATGGACTATACATCGTTAATTTTTCATGGAAAAAATTATTTCATGGAAAAAATATAATGGACTATACATCGTCCATTTTTCTAAAAAATATAATAAATTATACATCGTTTATTTTATATGAAAAAAATTAAATGGACTATACATCGTTCATTTTTCATTAAAAAAATTATTTCATGGAAAAAATATAATGGACTATACATCGTCCATTTTTCTAAAAAAATATAATGGACTATACATCGCTTATATTTCATGGAAAAAATATAATGGACTATACATCGTCCATTTTTCTAAAAAATATAATGGACTATATGCAAAAAATTAAATGGACTATACACAGTTCATTTTTCATTAAAAAAATTATTTCAAGCAAAATATATAATGGACTATACATCGTCCATTTTTCTAAAAAAATATATGGACTATATACAGCGTTTATTTTTATGCAAAAAATTAAATGGACTATACACAGTTCATTTTTCATTAAAAAAATTATTTCATGCAAAAAATAAATGGACTATACATCGTCCATTTTTTTAAAAAATGTAATGAACTTCATTTAATTTTTCTTAAAAAAAAATTATTGCATGGAAAAAATATAATGGACTATAATACATCGTCCATTTTTCAAAAAATAAAATGGACTATACATCGTTTATTTTTTATGGAAAAAACTAAATGGACTATACGTCGTTCATTTTTCATTAAAAAAATTATTTCATGCAAAAAATATAATGGACCATACATCGTTCATTTTTCTTAAAAATAAAATGGACCATACATCGTTTATTTTTCGTGCAAATAATTAAATGGACTATACATCGTTCATTTCTCATTAAAAAAATTATTTCATGGAAAAAATATAATTCACTATACATCGTCCATTTTTCTAAAAAAATATAATGGACCATACATCGTTTATTTTTCGTGCAAATAATTAAATGGACTATACATCGTTCATTTCTCATTAAAAAAATTATTTCATGGAAAAAATATAATTCACTATACATCGTCCATTTTTCTAAAAAAATATAATGGACTATACATCGTTTATTTTTCATGGAAAAAATATAATGGACTATACATTGTTCATTTTTCTAAAAAATATAATGGACTATACATCGTTTATTTTTCATGCAAAAAATTAAATGGACTATACATCGACCATTTTTCTAAAAAATATAATGGACTATACATCGTTTATTTTACTTGGAAAAAATTAAATGGACTATACATCGTTCATCGTTCATTTTTTATTAAAAAAATTATTTCATGCAAAAAATATAATAGACTATACATCTTCTATTTTTCTAAAATATATAATGGACTATACATCGTTCATTTTTCCTAAAAATAAAATGGACTATACATCGTTTATTTTCCATGGAAAAAATTAAATGGACTATACATCGTTAATTTTTCATTAAAAAAATTATTTCATGCAAAAAATATAATGGACTATACATCGTTCATTTTCCTAAAAAATATAATGGACCATACATCGTTTATTTTTCGTGCAAAAAATTAAATGGACTATACATCGTTCATTTTTCATTAAAAAAATTATTTCATGGAAAAAATATAATGGACTATACATCGTCCATTTTTCTAAAAAATATAATGGACTATACATCGTTTATTTTTCATGCAAAAAATTAAATGGACTATACATCGTCCATTTTTCTAAGAAATATAATGGACTATACATCGTTTATTTTTCATGGAAAAAATTATTTCATGAAAAAAAAATAAAAAACTATACATTGTCCATTTTTCTAAAAAATATAATGGACTATACATCGTTTATTTTTCATGGAAAAAATTAAATGGACTATACATCGTTAATTTTTCATGGAAAAAATATAATGGACTATACATCGTCCATTTTTCTAAAAAATATAATAAACTATACATCGTTTATTTTATATGAAAAAAATTAAATGGACTATACATCGTTCATTTTTCATTAAAAAAATTATTTCATGCAAAAAATATAATGGACTATAATCTTCCATTTTTCTAAAAAATATAATGGACTATACATCGTTTATTTTTCATGGAAAAAATTAAGTGGACTATACATCTTTCATTTTTCATAAAAAAAATTATTTCATGGAAAAAGTATAATGGACTATCCATCGTCCATTTTTCTAAAAAATAAAATGGACTATACATCGTTTATTTTTCATGAAAAAAATTAAATGGACTATACATCGTTAATTTTTCATGGAAAAAATATAATGGACTATACATCGTCCATTTTTCTAAAAAATATAATAAACTATACATCGTTTATTTTATATGAAAAAAATTAAATGGACTATACATCGTTCATTTTTCATTAAAAAAATTATTTCATGGAAAAAATATAATGGACTATACATCGTCCATTTTTCTAAAAAAATATAATGGACTATATACGTCGTTTATTTTTCATGTAAAAAAATTAGTGCATGCAAAAAATATCATGGAAAAAATTATTTCATGAAAAAAATATAATGGACTATCCATCGTCCATTTTTCTAAAAAATAAAATGGACTATACATCGTTCATTTTTCATTAAAAAAATTATTTCATGGAAAAAATATAATGGACTATCCATCGTCCATTTTTCTAAAAAATAAAATGGACTATACATCGATTATATTTCATGGAAAAAATATAATGGACTATACATCGTCCATTTTTCTAAAAAATATAATGGACTATATGCAAAAAATTAAATGGACTATACACAGTTAATTTTTCATTTAAAAAATTATTTCATGCAAAAAATAAATGGACTATACATCGTCCATTTTTTTAAAAAATATAATGAACTTCATTTAATTTTTCTTAAAAAAAAATTATTGCATGGAAAAAATATAATGGACTATACATTGTCCATTTTTCAAAAAATAAAATGGACTATACATCGTTTATTTTTTATGGAAAAAACTAAATGGACTATACGTCGTTCATTTTTCATTAAAAAAATTATTTCATGCAAAAAATATAATGGAGTATAATCTTCCATTTTTCTAAAAAATATAATGGACTATACATCGTTTATTTTTCATGGAAAAAATTAAGTGGACTATACATCTTTCATTTTTCATAAAAAAAATTATTTCATGGAAAAAGTATAATGGACTATCCATCGTCCATTTTTCTAAAAAATAAAATGGACTATACATCGTTCATTTTTCATTAAAAAAATTATTTCATGGAAAAAATATAATGGACTATCCATCGTCCATTTTTCTAAAAAATAAAATGGACTATACATCGCTTATATTTCATGGAAAAAATATAATGGACTATACATCGTCCATTTTTCTAAAAAATATAATGGACTATATGCAAAAAATTAAATGGACTATACACAGTTAATTTTTCATTTAAAAAATTATTTCATGCAAAAAATAAATGGACTATACATCGTCCATTTTTTTAAAAAATATAATGAACTTCATTTAATTTTTCTTAAAAAAAAATTATTGCATGGAAAAAATATAATGGACTATACATCGTCCATTTTTCAAAAAATAAAATGCACTATACATCGTTTATTTTTTATGGAAAAAACTAAATGGACTATACGTCGTTCATTTTTCATTAAAAAAATTATTTCATGCAAAAAATATAATGGACTATACATCGTCCATTTTTCTAAAAAATATAATGGACCATACATCGCTTATATTTCGTGCAAAAAATTAAATGGACTATACATCGTTCATTTTTCATTAAAAAAATTATTTCATGGAAAAAATTAAATGGACTATACATCGTTAATTTTTCATGGAAAAAATTATTTCATGGAAAAAATATAATGGACTAACATCGTCCATTTTTCTAAAAAATATAATGGACTATACATCGTTTATTTTATATGAAAAAAATTAAATGGACTATACATCGTTCAGTTTTCATTAAAAAAATTATTTCATGGAAAAAATATAATGGATTATACATCGTCCATTTTTCTAAAAAATATAATGGACTATACATCGTGCATTTTTCTAAAAAATATAATGGACCATACATCGTTTATTTTTCGTGCAAAAAATTAAATGGACTATACATCGTTCATTTTTCATTACAAAAATTATTTCATGGAAAAAATATAATGGACTATACATCGTCCATTTTTCTAAAAAATATATGATGGACTATATGCAAAAAATTAAATGGACTATACACAGTTCATTTTTCATTAAAAAAATTATTTCATGCAAAAAATATAATGGACTATATGTCCATTTTTCTAAAAAATATAATGGACTATATACATCGTTTATTTTTCATGCAAAAAATTAAATGGACTATACACAGTTCATTTTTCATTAAAAAAATTATTTCATGCAAAACATAAATGGACTATACATCGTCCATTTTTCTAAAAAATATAATGAACTTCATTTAATTTTTCTTAAAAAAAATTATTTCATGGAAAAAATATAATGGACTATACATCGTCCATTTTTCAAAAAATAAAATGGACTATACATCGTTTATTTTTTATGGAAAAAACTAAATGGACTATACATCGTTCATTTTTCATTAAAAAAATTATTTCATGCAAAAAATATAATGGACTATACATCGTCCATTTTTCTAAAAAATATAATGGACCATACATCGTTTATTTTTAGTGCAAAAAATTAAATGGACTATACATCGTTCATTTTTCATTAAAAAAATTTTTCAATGGACTATACATCGTTAATATTTCATGGAAAAAATTATTTCATGGAAAAAATATAATGGACTAAGATCGTCCATTTTTCTAAAAAATATAATGGACTATACATCGTTTATTTTATATGAAAAAAATTAAATGGACTATACATCGTTCAGTTTTCATTAAAAAAATTATTTCATGGAAAAAATATAATGGATTATACATCGTCCATTTTTCTAAAAAATATAATAGACTATACATCGTCCATTTTTCTAAAAAATATAATGGACCATACATCGTTTATTTTTCGTGCAAAAAATTAAATGGACTATACATCGTTCATTTTTCATTACAAAAATTATTTCATGGAAAAAATATAATGGACTATACATCGTCCATTTTTCTAAAAAATATAATGGACTATACATCGTTAATTTTTCATGGAAAAAATTATTTCATGAAAAAAATATAATGGACTATACATCGTTCATTTTTCTAAAAAATATAATGGACTATACATCGTTTATTTTATATGAAAAAAATTAAATGGACTATACATCGTTCAGTTTTCATTAAAAAAATTATTTCATGGATAAAATATAATGGACTATACATCGTCCATTTTTCTAAAAAAATAAAATGGACTATATACATCGTTTATTTTTCATGCAAAAAATTAAATGGACTAACATCGTCCATTTTTCTAAAAAATATAATGGACCATACATCGTTTATTTTTTGTGGAAAAAATTAAATGGACTATACATCGTTCATTTTTCATTAAAAAAATTATTTCATGGAAAAAATATAATGGACTATACATCGTCCATTTTTTCTAAAAAATATAATGGACTATACATCGTTTATTTTTCATGGAAAAAATTATTTCATGGAAAAAATATAATGGACTATACATTGTCCATTTTTCTAAAAAATATAATGGACTATACATCGTTTAATTTTCATGCAAAAAATTAAATGGACTAACACAGTTAATTTTTCATTAAAAAAATTATTCCTGCAAAAAATATAATGGACTACACATCGTCCATTTTTCTAAAAAATATAATGGACTATATACATCGTTTATTTTTCATGCAAAAAATTAAATGGACTATACACAGTTCATTTTTCATTAAAAAAATTATTTCATGCAAAAAATATAATGGATTATACATCGTCCATTTTTCTAAAAAATATAATGGACTATACATCGTTTATTTTTCATGGAAAAAATTATTTCATGGAAAAAATATAATGGACTATACATTGTTCATTTTTTTAAAAAATATAATGGACTATATATACATCGTTTATTTTTCATGCAAAAAATTAAATGGACTATACATCGTTCATTTTTCTAAAAAATATAATGGACTATACATCGTTTATTTTTCATGGAAAAAATTAAATGGACTATACATCGTTCATCGTTCATTTTTTATTAAAAAAATTATTTCATGCAAAAAATATAATAGACTATACATCGTCCATTTTTCTCAAAAATATAATGGACTATATACATCGTTTATTTTTCATGCAAAAAATTAAATGGACTATACATCGTCCATTTTTATAAAAAATATAATGGACTATACATCGCTTATTTTTCATGCAAAAAATTAAATGGACTATACATCGTTCATTTTTCATTAAAAAATTATTTCATGCAAAAAATTAAATGGACTATACATCGGCCATTTTTCTAAAAAATATAATGGACTATACATCGTTCATTTTTCATAAAAAAAATTATTTCATGCAAAAAATTAAATGGACTATACATCGTCCATTTTTCTAAAAAATATAATGGACTATACATCGTTTATTTTATATGGAAAAAATATAATGGACTATACATCGTTAATTTTTCATTAAAAAAATTATTTCATGCAAAAAATTAAATGGACCATACATCGTTTATTTTTCGTGCAAAAAATTAAATGGACTATACATCGTTCATTTTTCATTAAAAAATTATTTCATGCAAAAAATATAATAGACTATACATCGTCCATTTTTCTAAAATAAATAATGAACTATACATCATTCATTTTTCTTAAAAAAAATTATTTCGTGGAAAAAATATAATGGACTATATATCGTCCATTTTTCAAAAAATAAAATGGACTATACATCGTTTATTTTTCATGCAAAAAATTTAATGGACTATACATTGTCCATGTTTTGTGCAAAAAATTCATTCAGAAAAGTAAATGAGCTACACTTTGTCCATTTTTGGTTTGTTTCGTCTAAATATGCAACGACAAGTAAAATGAGTCGGATATTGTGCGACTAACTATGGTTCGGTTTAGATAAACAAATTGTTTTTTTTTCATGCGTATATTTATTTATTGTATCTTCAAACAATTTACTAACAATAAGTTTTAAAATCTTAAATCTAGATGTAATAATTAGGCCCAACCAGTGTCAGGCATAAACTTAGTGATAGTAATCAATAATACATAAATATCGTATTAAGCACAAAAATATTTTCAAGCTGTGTCCCTCTTTTTTAAGGGGATGTGTCCAGTAAAATTCAAGATATTACGAGCAAGTGGATTAGGATGAGACTCGAGTTTTGTTAAGTATTTGCCTGCGTATTTTTTAATTTCTTCAGTCACTAGTGGCATATTTAAATCACGATGTAAATTTAAATTTTTGATGTACCATGGATCCGATGTTATTAGTCTTAAAATCTTGTTTTGCCTTCGTTGGATTCTCTCTATATTGGAAGCTAAAGCAGTGCCCCATAGCTGTATTCCGTAGCACCATAGGGGTTTCAAAAGCGACTTGTATATTAAAAGTTTACAATCTAGACTGAGTGTTGAATTTCATTTGTGTTAGCTTTGAGTCAATATGGTGTTTCCATGTAGATAAACAAATAACACTACAATTCTTCGGATATTGTTCGACTAACTGCTGTTCGGTTTAATTATTAAAAGAATAATATAATGCTTCGGGTATTGTCACTGAGCTACACCGGCTTCAGTGGATAACAATGCTAATGTAACATAAGAGCACTCTCTTTTGTCGGTAAAATTAAATTGCTACTAAGCTAAGTTACAGCTTCTAAAGCTTAATACGCCTCATTGATACTAGAGGTGCTTCAACAATGCCTTAAAAAAAGAACGTGCAAAAAGCAGAGCTGTAAAAGAATAAAGCTTTCCTCTATTCCCTTTTTTCACCACCTGTCTTTTCTATCACATAGTAATTTTAATGAAGGTTCGTTACCTGAGTGTAAAACTCTCTTCATTCTTTAAAAAAAAATATATATATATATGTATACATATGTATGTTTGTTCATTATGTGTGTATATAATTTGACTGGGCTTACTTACACAAAAAAATTGTTATTGCACAACCATTGAGTTCGTTCCAACCCCAATAGAACTTAAAACGTGTCCGATGATTGGTGAGGTCTTCTCTTGGAGGATAAGCGGAGGTTGTTTATACTATTCCGAGTATGAGAATGAATGGCTGTAAGTATGTTAAAGTACGATATGCATTTTTCCCTTTAAATTTTTTCCCTTATAAATTATTTTTTTTTATAAACAGACCAAATCGTAATACCCATCGGCAAATGATTACCAGAGAACAAGCGACGAAGAGTTCATTGTTTCTCGCTTTTTATTCCTCTGTTTTATTTTCAGTTATTTTATTTTACCTGAAAAGTTGCAAATAAATTTTTTAAATTTCCGAACAAAGAAATGAGAAATAAGCTCTAAGGAAATTTTTATTTAGAATAGCGCTGATAAATGTTTTACCGTTGTTTATGATAATTTTAGAAGTTGTTAGTATATTTGTTATTGTTGATTTTTAATTTTTAAATTTTCCGATAGCTCACATCTTTCGTTGATTTAAATATAAAGGATATTTTATGTTAAATTCTCATATATGTTTTATTTTTGCATATACAACAGAAACAATGAAGGATGGATGCTGTGCTTTCTGTTAACCATTTTGTAAATTTTAATTAACTTTTGCACTAAAAATATCAAGAACAAAAAAAGTACTAAATGAATTTGAAAATTTTTACTGGTGCGCACAGTATACAACTGCATTCATATAACACACACACATACATACACAGATGCCAAGTAAAATACACTAACACACATCTGCAAGCATGAGCAAAAAAATAGAGACAAAATAACTCTATCATCGAATGCTAAAATTCAATTTGTAGTGGCTAATCAAATGAAGTGCGCCAAAGGTAAAAGTGATACAAATTAAATAAAATTCATGGACGCAAAAAGTTTATAACAGAAACACAAAAATGTTCAATAGTTATGCCCGGGAGATATTGTTTCGGTATAAAACTAACGAAACTTTAAACATGTTGCAGGGTTTACAAAAAAAAAAAAAAAAAAATATATTCATATAGAAGTGCTTAGTGCCATGAGAATAACAACAATAAATGCTAAATTTTATATAATAAAATATTTTTTATTTCATTTAGAAACTTTCAATTCCATTTCCCATTGAATAATGTCGTTTGAGACACAACCACACACACACATGGCGTATGATTAAGTTTCATTTATCAATTCGAGTATTTTCCAAGCCATGAATTGTCGATATTAATATCAATCAGTCGTCCATCTTGTGTTTATTACTTGGCCCTTGAAAATTTTTTAATACTGGTATACAATCATTTTTGTGTTAAAGTTTATTTTGCCTTAACAGACCGGATATAAATTTAATTTTATTTCTCGTTAAGGACAACTTTTGAATTTATTTTTATTTTGCAGCTTTTTTTAGGTAAATCCAAAAACTATTGCACATAAAATAGAAATAGAAGTAAAATTATTTATTACATGTGTAAGTATTTTACACAAGTGTGTACTTTCGTTAAAAGAAAGAATGTGAAAATAAGTATATTTTTATATTAAACGAATTACTTACACACATACATACGTACGCACAATATTACTGTGCTATAAAAATAATGTGTATTAAGTAAATAAAAGATATATTACTACAAATTTTTATGTTTCCAAAAAAAATGTTTTAGAAGGTGGTGGAAAACATAAGAAAAAGGACTTTTAGAAAACAAAGTTATTCAGCGATAGAAAGTGTCAGTGCTTGGATGTGCTTGGAAGAAATTTTAAGCTTTTTGTGTGCAGCTTTAACAAATAATATGTCCTTTAATTTTAGCATTTAGTTCGAAATTTTACTCTTTTGTTTAAGAAGAAGCAGACATTTACAGTAGTGTCTCTTTTAACGGGAAAAGAGCAAAAACAATATTTGAAAATTTAAAATTAAACTTTTAATTGTCTATGTCATTTTTTAGGCCAATATAATTTGCCTTTCCAGGAAAAGGAAGTGAATTTTATGACCCTTATAAAGCTCGTAAGGGTTCATTAGCAGGGTTGATAAGTGGTGCAAAGAAAAACTAATGGATCGATTATGGATGACAACCGAACTTCAATTGCCTTGTTAACTAGCAAAAGTTATCGAAAATATGATTATGACATGCAATTGAAAATGATGTAAAGCCAGCTTTAAAATATCAGCATTAAAACTATTTTAAGTAAAATTGCTTAAAAACACTACTTTTAATAAAGATGATTAATTCAGTGCAGTTGTTTTTCGATGAAAAGAAGAATGTACAAAATGTGGCATCTGTTTTACGGCACTTAAGGGACAAATCAAATCGTTTAGAGGTGTCACCTCTACACAGCGAAAATAGTTTCGCTACTTAATTTTTGGCAAACAATACCTTCTTTAGCTTTAATGCATATGTTTATTCGCCTTATCAAAGAAGGAGTAGTTTATTTAATTAAATAATTTTTTTTTTAAATTTTACCCCCTATTTTTGAAACAATGCAGCAACTTTTTGTGGTTCCCAACATTATTGAAATTTGACACCTAAAATTAACATCTGTAGCTGTCAGTTGACGTACGTAATAACACTTTGACAACTGGCAACACAGCTAAAGTACGGTTCCTAA
This sequence comes from Nowickia ferox, assembly GCA_936439885.1. NCBI lineage: Eukaryota > Metazoa > Arthropoda > Insecta > Diptera > Tachinidae > Nowickia > Nowickia ferox. The sequence continues at coordinate 108,373,455 of OW387026.1, read as the reverse complement.
TCATAATGAAGCAATAGATTTTCAGAGCACTTGGGTGAAAATTACCTGAGAGAAGGAAAGTTGTTAAGCAAGTACAGAATGTAGATGGTAGACATATAAAGATGAGAAAATCTTAAATAAAATTTTTTATTTTCGTTTTTGGTGTTAAGTAGGCGCATAGTTTTAGTGTATAATGTAATAATAAGATCTAAAATCATTTAATAAATATATTTTTATTTCGCCAATATTTGGAGTCTTTAGTGTTTTTTTTTCAACACACAGAATAAATAGCACAATAGTAAGTAAATAAAATAATAATAGTGTCATTATCATAAAAAGTAATTTACACTTAAAGCGAACTCAACACACTTACTCACACACACACACACACACACACGCACATACAAGCTCGCACATGTTAAAACATTTGGCGACAAAATTTGGTAACGCACTTTCTACAAAATGACCATAAGGACGAGCTAAACATAAAACTAAACTCTAGTACTTTTCTTCGCATGTTGTTTTTATTTGCTTTAAACATTTCGCCTGCTTTAGAAGCAACAACAACAACGCCAACAACGAACACATTTCAATTTTATATGATTTTGACTTTGTATGTGTCAACAGAGAATAAAAAATTACCAACAACACAGATTTACTCATACAAACACACACACACACACACATGCACACATAAATGTTACACACATAAGGATATTTTTACTGACATATAAATAAAGCGGTAATTTCTTTTAATATCAACTGCGAACTACTCTCACCAACACATGTGAACGTCAATATGGGAAAAAAATTTTTGAAAATAGTAAAAATATAATAATAACACAAGCGACATATTGAAACCATCATCAACGTTATTTTATTGAATAAAGTTTGGTTGGTTGGTTGTTTGGACGGACGGTCGCTGGGTGGGTCGATGGGTCTTCGTTTGAACATATTTTTGTTGATATAAAAAAAAACAGCCAAAGTAAACAGCAACTAAAATGGAAAAAAAGTGATGGAAGGAGACAAATTTCCAACGGGAGCCAAGACATCTGTGTCTCAACATTATCGATAAGTGTCATCTTATACGCTCTCATGTCACTGAAATGTGTTTCTATGGAAACGTATGAAATTAGGGCGCACTTTTTCCCCCCCTGCAAACAGATTTATTTAATTTGTTTTTGTTTTATATATAGTTTTTTTCTTAAATATAACTTAACAGTTGTTGTTATTAATATATTTTATTATTTATATGTTTTTTGACACTTTTTTGTTTTCTTTATTATTATTATTTTGGTCATTTACGCCATAAAGCGATGCAGCAAAACAACGCCTTCTATTTACGTATTTCTTAAGTTAAAGTGGGTCAGAATAAATCCTTATTTATAGATGAAAACAAAACATATGCTGTTATTCTTAACAAAACAAAAGACATTATAAATACTTAAAATGGAATAAACAAAAAAATTATATAAAAATTGAAGAGATCCATATTAGAAGGCAACAAATGGCCTGTAATGATAGTGAAGCAGCCCTGTTGAATTTTAAGTTTAAATTTGGAAAACGAAAGGCTGCTTTAACTTTCCACCGAGGATTAAGGCAAGTAGCCGTTTTGATCAGACGTTCAATAAGTTTCTAGTTCTAGTTTAAATAAATTTTTTTTAAATCAATATCAGGTACGTGATGTACGTTGTAGCTTTGAAAAAAAAAACTAAAACAACATGTTTTTTCTAGTAAATTTAATTTTTCATTGTGATTTAACATTGGTATTTTTTTCTGGGTAAAGATTGTAGAAGGTGCGTTTTCTCCACTTCTGTGGAATCTAGTACCGGATTAACTTCTGCACAGACTAACGAGCCAAAAACATCGTATACAGAACAGACTAAGGACGCTGCTAAAGAATGATGCTTATCTGATGAGAAGAATATCAGCACTGCAAAGAGATAATCATTGATCTTTTCACCAGGAGGAACACACTCTCGATCTTGCAACCCATTCGATTAGATAAATTTCTGATGAAACGCTCATCGGAGATCAAGTACCAGGGAGTGCTATTAGATTCGAAGTTGTTATGGAGACAGTATCTAGAGGCAACTGCCGACAAAGCAACAAAACACTAAATGTTTGTAAATCTGTTGCAGGGAAAATATGGTGTTGCACACCGAAAAGCTGAGATGGGCATACACCCTAATAGTGAGACCTATCATCACCTATGGAGTTATTGCTTGGACCGACAAGGTTGAGCTGGGCTACGATCAGTCATCATTTAGAGAATTTACAGAGGCCAGCATGTCCCTGTATAACAGGCGCTATGAGAATTTGAAGTAATATATATCGCCCTTGAACTCACACCTATGACGATTGTAATAGAAATTGCTGCCCGGCAAACATTCAGCAACATCAAGGGAAGATCGCAGTTGGCGACTGTATTTAACAACAGGCCTATTCTGGCTTATGTGGACGTCTCCGGACATGAGCGTTATAGCTCCTCTCCCCAACCTGAGCTGACCTAACCGAAGGACTGTCTACTGAGCCAGTAATGCAAAGTTGTATGGCAAAACTAAAAAACTTCATGCCACTTTTTCATTATGCATAAGGCTGTTTATGTTTCCATGCATCAGCTAAAAAAAAAAAAGTTATGTAAAAAACAGCGAAGTTAACATCGTGATATTCTAACACTGAATAATTTAACATTGTGTGTTTATACTTTCTTAACGTCAGTGTTTAGTAAAAAAAAGTGTTCTGATGTGACAAGAGAAATTGCAAAATTTTAACCTACAAGAATAACGTGTAAAAAATGCAATAATATTTTAATTAAAATAAGTGAATGAATCAAGCACTCAAAGAAATTAATATATTGTAAGTGACAAAAATTTAAAAAGATTTGTTTTCGTCACACAAAAATATAATAACTTTCTACAAAGAGTTGAGGGCTCTCCCAACTCGCAAAGGATTAATTAATAATGCAACGTACTGCGTATGGACGGCAGAGGATAAAAAATTTAAACTTTACTTGTGCTAAAGTCTCACATTCCTAAAAATTAGGTGAAAAATTTCTTACAATAACAATATACTAATAAAAGGTTTATGGAAAGAAAGAAGTAAGTAAAACTATTGGGATTATGCTGCTTTAATAACTCGACGTAGTTTTATATCCAAAAACATTATTATAGACCGGAAGTCAATATTCCATTGAATCGATATCGGCATAACATTTATTGTAAACATTCAATGACACATGATTGCTAATTTTTTAGTGATATTAGCAAAGAATTTAATTAATTCGAGCATTCCTCGATTCCCATATATAAATACATGATTTTACTTTTTGTAATTAAAACCATATTATACGAGTATATAACCCAATTAATCGAAATTACTTTTAGCTTAAAGTCAACGCTAAAGTTACTGTTTAACTTTTCACCTTACTTCGGTAAAAGGACACATACACAAAAAAATCCAACTTTGTGTCACAGGAAAATGTCAAGCAACAACGAAAAATGGTCAGACTTTAAACGTATCGCTTGTAACATTTTGTAATTAGTTTCATTTCCTAACACCAACTGTTTTGATAGAAACCACAAAAAAGGCACTAAAAAAGTCCTGTTTATGCAGGACTACGACAAGAAAAAAACTTATTTAATAATTAATCACAATTCAACAAGTAAAAGTAACAAACTGTTCAAACGGAAGGAAGGAAATAACAAAATGAAAGAAAAAATAAAACCAAAAAAAAAAAAAAAATTCTTCAATGTATTTAATCACTGTCTGCTGGAAATGTTGTTAAAAAGAGACTGAAATTAAACCACTTGAAATGCAATGGTCAGGTCAATTGTATACAAAAGCGAGGGAACCAACAAGAGCGTGAAAAAACTAATGGTATTTACAATTCATGCTAGGAAACACACATTCATGCACATAACAGCAGGTGGTTGCTAAAGAGTGTAAACGCAAAGAAAAACATACAATTATTTCAAAATTTAAAAAATAATATTTAAGCTGGTAATAAAATTACATTTATACACAAAACGTATTTGCTGTTAAGGAAAATGGCAACAATAAAACTAACAAATGTAATATATTGTTTTAAAATAAATGTTTAAAACTAACAGGACACACATACACACGCTCACACGCCCTTCCATACAAATCCACTTGAAAGTGTAATATTTCACTCTGTGTTTGTATTGGAAAACTCAGCATGTAAAATACGACGTACTTGTCTCTGCCAAAGATGACGAAGAAATTTTAAATGTCATTTGCAACAGAAACTTGAGTAAACAGTAAAAAAATCAAGAATATATGTATTTATATAGAGAATTAAAAACAAAAGTAAACAGAAATTTTTCACCTTCACAGCAAACCAAGATGAAACATTTTACAAGACAATGTCAAAGATGATCTCAAAACTACCGACATTGACAAAGAGAAATTGTTGTGCAAACAATGAGTATTAAGAATTATTTTCATTTATTGCATGAAAAAGTGCAGTTGTAGTTATAATTCACACATGTATGTGTGTGTCTGGGTATATTTCACTTCTGTACTCTATCGTAAGTAGAAGAGGGTGTTAAGCAAATTGGCGCAGCGAAACTTTTATTTCTTCATTTTTGGGTGCACTGCCATAAAGCGAAAAATTTTGGTTTTCGAATAAAGCTTTTAATTTGTCATGCAATTTTCGAAAAAAAAAATCATTATAAATATAAAAAAAATAATAAATAAATAATAATAAAACAAATTTGTTATTCATTGCTCGAAAATTATTGTATTCATTGCTCCAATAAAAATTTTTATTCACTGCTGGAATAAATGTTTTTCTTCGTTACACGGATAATTTTTTTATTATTTATTATTTCAAAATTTTTTAATCGTTAATCAAATAAATTTATTTTTACTCGAATGAGTTTCTTCGTTATTAGAAAGAACTAAGTGCTAATTTAGTTCATCATTTGTTTCAGAAAATAATTTATTCGCTGCTTTTATATTCACTGTGTTTTATTCGTTACTGCAATAAATTTCTTATTCGTTGCTCGAACACAATTTTTACACGTTGCTCGAATAAAATTTTTTATTTTAAATTCCCTTCGTTGTACGCATATTTTGTTTTATTTTTTTCTTTCTTTGAATAAAATTTGTTATTTATTATTTGAAAAATTTGGAAGTGGTTAATCAAATAAATTTTTTTTTATAAATTTTGTTTGTTTCATGAACTAAATGATAGCTACTTACTCGAATCATTTTTTTGTTATGGATGTTCAGTTTTTTATATGCTTTTTGTATGTTGTTCGAATAAAATTTTTAATTCGTTATTCGAATAATTATTTTCTGGGAAAAAGTTATTTATTCGTTATTTTAAAAAAAATTGCTATTCCCTGTTCGATTAAATTATTATTACGAAAATGTTTTTTATTTGTATAATTTTTTTTATTCGTTGCTTGAATAAAGGAAAACTTTTTCATTACTCGAATTAAATATTTTATTTATAATTTGAAAAAAAAAATTTTAGTCGGCAATCTAATAATTTTTTTTTTAATTCGAATAAATTTCTTTGTTATTCGAACGTAACGTTGATTCCTTATTGCAATAGACTGACTGTTGGTTATAAAACAAAGTTTTTTATGCATTATTTGCTTATCAGTTACTCGAATAAAATTATTTATTTTTTTGGGAATTAAGTTTTTTATTCGTTATTTGAAAAACATTTACTAAACATTATTCGAATAAGATTATTGTAATAGAAAAGTTTTTACTCGCCGAGCGAAAATATTTTTTATTCTTTGCTTTACTAAATTTCTTATTCACAGCTCGAATTTTTTTTATTCGTCGCTCGAATAAAATTTTTATTTATGTTGAAAAGAAATTTATTCGTTGTATGGATAAATTTTTTTATTTTTATTATACGAATAATTTTTTTAGCTTATAACTTGAAAAAATTTGTACTCGTTTATAAAGGTGTAAATTTATTTTATTTCGAATAAATTTAAGTTTAAAATTTTTTAACGCACTAATAATCCCAAATTATTATTTTACTTATTAAGAAAAATATTTTTTATTAAAAATACATTTAAATTAATTATTGAGCGGTTTAGCTGGATCCAGGGATCATTAGTGCGTTTACAAATTTGAAACTTAAATTGTAACCATTCCCATAAAAAAACACTAATCGAATAAATTTCTTTGTTATTCGAACTTAATGTTGATTCCTTACTCGAATAGTTTGTTTATTATAAAAATAAAGTTTCTTTATGCATAAGTTGTTTAACTGTTATTAACATAAAATTTTTATTCGTTATTCGAATAATTTTTTTGTGGCATTCGTAATTTTTTTATTTATTGTTTGAATACTATTATTATTCCTTACTCCTTTAAAGTTTAATCGACATTACAATAATTTATTATTCGAATAAAGTATTTTATTCGTTATAATTATTACTAAGCAAAAAAAAATTTTTTTATTTTGGTTAGCTATTCGCGTATAAACTATTCTAGTCCTTACTTGATCAAACTTTATAATTTTTAAGTTTTTTTATTCCTTAATAAGGCAACGTTTGTATTATTGACTTGCAGTTTTTTTTTTATTTATTAGAACAAAATTTGTTTATTTTAGGATATTAGAACAAAGTTCTTATGCCTGATGAATAAAAAGGTTTTATATAAGTTAATCGACTAAAATAGTTTATTTTTTATTCGAACAAAATATTTCATTCGTTCTGAGTTACGAGTATTTATATGTTATTCGCTTACATATTTAAAGTGCAAAGTGTTTAGTCGTATTTTGAATTAGTTGATTTTCTGTTTGAAAGTTGACTTGATCTGAGAGGGTCCAAAGCTATGTTTTCAGAAAAACGGTCCAGCTGTTTACAAGATATCATATCTTTTCGGGGGTTCTTAAAATTTTTAATTTTTTATACAATATGTTTTATCCATTTCTCAAATAATTTTTTTTTTTTAAATTAAAGTACTTTAATAAGACTTAGATTTAAGATGATAATTCGAATATACTTTTGTTATTATATGAATATTAAAAAAAAAAAATAATAAAGTTAGTTGTGTACGAGTATATCACCTTGAGTTTGTCGCCAGTCTTAAGTGTAGATCAGGGTCAGCCTAAGACATCTCTGGAAACCCCTAAGGCCGTTCTTTTTATTTTAGCTGAAACCAAAACCTGCTTGGTTCTTTAATTATTCCTCCTAGTTATTTCCTTTGGTTTTGCTTTATTTTTGTTTCATTTTTGGCTACAGCTCTCTGGCTGGCTTTTCTTAAATAACATTTGTAGTTACATTGTTTTTCTTATTTTGTTGCATTTTTCTTTAGCTTCTCCCTGGGCATTAAAGTTATGGTGACAATTTTTCTCTTTTGTTTTTTGCTAAACTGTTTTTGTTTTCATGATTTTGACAAAGTTCTGTGGCAGTGTTTTTTTGCGCTTCCCTTCGTCCTTGTCGTAATAAGTAGCTCATTCGTACAATCATTTGTTGTCCTTGTAGTTGGAAGTTTTTGTTTCTTGTTTCCCATTTTTTGATAAAAGTAATAAAACATGTTGTTTATTCGTAAGAATGAGAACTAAAAAAAATAAATAAAAATAAAAATTTAAACTATTTATCTACAGCAGGCGTCTTGCGTTAAAGGTGAAAAAAAAAGAATAAAACTTAAAATATCTGAAAAGGAGGAAAGGAAACTTTTTTAGATTTAAGTTTAAATTTTAAAGCATTTTATTAAAGAATTACCGTAAAAATGCTTATAAACTTCAATTTGAGAGGTTGTTCTTAGTAAATTTTTTTTTACTAAGAACAGAGTGTGCAAAGTTTTGAAAGTTTTTCTTGCGAAAAAGAAACATATACATAAACAAGATTTAAAGAACATAAAATAATTTTCTGCATAATTTGTTAAATCATTCATATTCATCTCTTGTCCTTTATGGATTTCGTATTAAAAAAGAATTTTTGCTTAACTACGAGTGCATTGTGTTTACATTATTCGCTCGACCAGACATCCAAATTTTACAAAAGTGTATTTAATACGATTTTAATGCCATTGTATTATGGATAATTATCTCCCACGACAATAATTGAAACCACATTACAACGCAACCACCTGCTATGAACAAAAATCATAAAATCTGATTTTAATTTTTCTCTTGATTATTTTTTTTACACTCAAATGAACAAGTTGAAAGCCTGGTACACACTTTTTTCAATACGTATCTATGTATGTATGTGTTTGTACAATTACCCAATATGAGTGTGTGCGGCGAGAGTGTGTAAAAGCGCTGTTGACTGTTATTGGTATAACGCACAATCAGTTTAACAAACTATGTGGCCGAAAGCGTTGGTATTTGTATGTGAGCCTGGTTATTTGGCAATTGTTTGCACGTGTTTTTTGTGGTCATTTGGCCATCATGCACAATATTGTGTATTTCAAATAGAAAAACAAGCATGAGTATCTGCTAAGTGTATTTTTATTTTTACTTTACAATTTTGGAACACCCATTGAGTTAAGAACACGTGCTTGAAGGAATGCTTTGTTTGTAAATTTTCTTTGATTTAGTAAAACATTAAACGAAATATTTTAGTATAAATAAACTTTATAACGCAGGTCAAATTTACTGAGGTAGGCGTTAGCTTGCTACCAAAGATCTGCTTCCTTTGCATATAAAAGCACTAAGATGTTTGCTATTTTATTATTCAACTTCCACAGTATTCTTTATCAAAGAGAAGTAGGTTAGGTTAGGTTAGCAGGCTGCTGGTAAGGAAGGGTGAAATTTAGATTCCAGCTCACTTGGGTCCAATACAATGATCCCTTTGTGCTACCTGTTAGTTGAAGAGAAGATAGTGAGAGAGGGTGATAGGGAAGGGATAGTGAGGAAAGCTTCATTCTCTTACAACTCTGTTTTTTTGCACGCTTTTATGATAATACAGTGTTGCAGCGCCTTCTGGTATTAAATGAGGAATATTAAATTTTTGAAGGAGGGCGCTCTGATGTTACATTAGGATTAGTATCTGATGAAGTCGGTGTAGTTTTTAGTGACCAGTGCCTTATACCTGCATCACTAGAACTTTTCCCACAACAACTGATACAAATGAAACTAATGCACATCAGAAAAATGCGTGGTGTTGTTACTTTTAATGACTGTCGGAGACCGGGCTCGAACTCAGGACCTTAGGTTTTGTAGTCAACGTGCTAACTACTTCAGCCAACGCCACCATCGACGAGAAGTAACTTACTTGTAACTTTTTTGTATCAAATATAAATTTAAAATTGCAATTATACCGAACTCGCTGGATTTCCCACTCTGCTTTTCCCTTGTTGTTGGGTTAACAAAACAAATTTTGTATGGAAATTTAATAAGCTTTTTTGGACAAAACAATATTTTTTAAGAATAAAGTTTAAAGTGTGTAATATAATATAAATAGTTTCACAGTTAGTAGTTTTCATATAAAAATTAAATATACTTTTATACACTTTTGTTTCATATGTCTTTAGAAAGTTTTATTTAGAGTATTTGATGCGCGCTTCTTTGCACAATTATGCTGAGCGTATACACAAATATTTTAATCCTCTTTAATTTGGTCGTCCATGAGACAGCGACGAATGCGCATGAGGCACGCGTGTTTCATTTCAAATTGATAACATGCGAAAAATATATAAATAACTCATTTTATAATATACAATGAATGCCTTTTATGTTATCAAAGATTTAAGGAAAAAAAAGGAATATGTCATTAAAAGACATTATGATGCTTTTCATACCGATATTTATAAGTTTAATAGTAGCGAAAGAGAAAAACTTTAAATAAAAATAAAAACATTTATTTGCAAAAAATATAAAAATGGTAGCTATCAACAGACCCTACAAAAGTAAAGTTTGAAAGAGTTGTGTTCATTTGACTGTTTACTTAGAAAATGTTATGTTTTCAATAAATATTTTAACTGTTGTGTGGCTTTGTGTTAGATTTAGAGCTAGCTAAAATCGCTCATATTCTTATTCTCTTTCATTTAGTCGTCAATGTGACTGCAAAAGCGTAACGGCTGTAGTAAATATTTTATAGGTGCACCGAAAGATAAAAGGTGGTATGCGAAAAATATTCTATGATCAACAATGCTTTTCTCGACATTCATTATGTTACAACAATTTTAAGAAAAGAAATGAATATGTATTAAAAAGACATTTTGATTTTTTTGAGCCAATAGCCAGTAGCCAATTTTTTTAAATTAATACGTGTCTGAATTAAACAGTTTTGGTTACGCTTTTTTGGGCACATGTGTGCCAGATGTGTACTCGGCATAAGTATAGTTTTTAAATCATAAATCTATTTTCCATCCTAAGAGTATTTTTTCACTCCTAAAAGTATGCACCGAATATTTTAGAAGCTTCTTTTTTTTTGACAGCTGTTACTTTTGTTTAATTTGATTTGTTTAGCAACGAATCTAATTTCTGTTTGAATTGCAAACTGTCTACGAAATCTTCTTTAATTTCAAAGAAATCCATGTTTTTTGTAAAAGGTACAGATGAAAATATTTAATTGAAATTATGAAACTTTACTTACGCATACTTTTAGATAACTGAAAACACCAGGTATTGTGTAAAAAGATTGCACAGAAATTCCTAACACATTGTATTTTTTCCATAATCAGGTACATAAACAGCAAAATAGCGTTTGAAAAAATCCCACAACATCTACAACAAAGACCTCCACAAAAATGTTGCAATCTCAGCTGCCACGTACAATAATTTTTATTTTATTAACTCTACATGCAGTAAAAGCACAGTAAGTAGACATAATTTGTGATTTTGTTAACCGCTTGTTTATATTGTAGCAATACTTATGCAAGAACATATCGAGCCACAACCACCAAAAAACTTAAGCGAAATATTTTTCAAACTTAATTTTTATGAAGAAAATCGATAATTTACGACCGCAGATAATCGATTTTCATAAAGAAATGAGGTTCGAAAATTACGTCGCTTAAGCTTTTTTGGCGGTTATGGCACGACATGTAGGAATTCTGTATGATTTTCCTCAACCTGATGATTTGTTGGAAGGAAGACACAAGAACTTGGCTTTGGGAATGGCAGTACATGTATTGCATAAGTTTACTGATGACCGTGATTTCTCGAATCACATTTAACCACCGAGATCTATTGACTTAACAACCAAAGACTTTTTTCTTTGGATCTCTATGTGAAAGATAATGTCTTTGTCAATGGCATACTATCGATTGAAGACCTGAAAGATGGAATTGGTTAAGACATACAGCTGCAAAGGTGCGAATTGGTGATGTAAAAATTTCATGAAAAGAATATGGTATTGCAAGCGTAGCCGTGGTAGCCATTTGCTCGATATTGTTTTTCATTACTAGCCAGTAATGGGAAAGAGCTTCCAAGAAAGTCCATAAGGTCCTGAAATTGTGAGCGGGAAGTAGTGCAAATTTGGATGATTTCCAATGATTTTTACATAAGGTAGTCATTGCAAGAAGTTCTCTTTCTTGATTCATATTCAGTGAAGAGCGAAGTCATGTTCATGATGTTGAGTAAATTTGATTTTTTATTTAAATTTAAATTAAATTTAAATTTCTTTTAAATAAATATATTTTTTATAAATAAAAATCTAATACTTGATAACATTGATTTTATTTTCATAAAAAAAAACAAGACATATCGTAAGTATTTGCGAAAACTGCAAATGATCTCCAATATTGAATAATTGAAATACCTGATTAATTAATTATCTAGATGTTGTTAATAACAATAACACAGCTACAGGACTTGTCTGCTAGACCTAATTCGAGTATGCTAAATCCAATTTTGTTAAAATTTTTTTTTGTTAGCTCTTGTTTAAAAAATAATTAAAATTGGAAACTTGGTTAGAGCACCTAACAATTATTCCTAGTTTTCTATCATTCATTCATTTTTATATCAGTTAAAAGAACATATTTTCGATGAACATGCGTTCTAAAGAAATTTAAAAAAAAAATTGCAAAAAAATATTCAAAAATTGCCCCCTATTAAAAAAAATTTAAATTTTTTGTCGAAAAAAAAATCGAAAAAAACTTAAATTTTTTTCCAAAAATTTTTCCTGTATGCAAATTTCGCAATACATGTCTTTTTAATAGATATACATCGATATAAAGGTTAATAAATGGCAGAAAACTGAGAAAATTGCGATTTTGAGGTGTTCTTAACCAAGTTTTCAATTTTAATTATTTTTTAAACGAGAAAAAAAAATGGATAACACCATTAGATTCAGCGTATGGTTCCCCGTCTTGTTACAAAAAAAAGTTTAGATTTCGAACACAGTGTAATCAATACCTGAAAAGTCTAAAGCACATACATATTGATATTTTGGAAGTAGAGAAAAAGTAGTTTCTGAAAAACTACTTCCAATTTTTTATTTCACTGGAAAAACCCTCCTCTTTGCACTTAAATTTTTTTTTACATATCTAATTGAGATTTCTTCTTCAAAATCTTTATATTAACGAAATGCTGAATTGATTTCCACATTAATTTCAACGTAAAATAATGCTTGACTTCTAGCAAAGCTGAACTTTAAAGTAATTCCTTTAGCACTCAGTGGTGCTTGGCCCTTTGTCGCATTTAAGGCTATTAAGCAAGTTCTTACAATTAAATGAAAGTATTAAAGTGTAAACATTTTTAAATTCGTTTGCCGTAACACTATTATTATGTATTTTGATTCATAGGAGTGTTTTAGCATTAAAGGTCACAAATTTACACGTGCCCATACATTCTTATAAACATTTTGACACAACATTTTGTGATAATTACACTAAACCACACTGTTTAACAAATCTATTTTTAAATGTCAATTATTTGTCGTATTTTATTGAGATTTTATAAACTCCAATGAGAACACCAACAACAACAATAATATAATTATAACAATACCCATGAGGGAGTACATTATAACTAACGGTCATTAACTTCCGCTTGTTCGATATCGAACGCATTTGTAGAAACAACAACAACAACAACAACAGCAATAACAAATAATACAACCATAAGTAATTTAAGTTTAATGTACAGAAATACATATTTTGTACATTTAAAAATGTGTCTATAATTTGTGTTTGTCTGCTACAACACGAACGAACACTTTTAATAGTCACACATGTTCACCCGCAAATAGACACTCGAAAGCCTGCATGCTTGCCATACGCTTGTGTTTCTATTCAAACAAATTTCAATTCCAGCAGGTACATTTAAATGGAAATTAAGTGCAAAAAAATATATTATGATATGACAGACCACTACTTAAGGCACACACACACACACACACACGTTCAATGTGTAAAACAAATAATTTTCAAAATTAAACTGTTTATATTAAATTTAAAGATAATTTAAGTGTTTAATTTAAAAAAAAAACTTGTATAAAAGTTTACCCTCCAGAGAACAATTGTATGGAAATTTATTGATATTTTGTAGTAAATTGAATTGAAATGATGTCTACTTTTATGTGAAACATGTGGGGATTAAATTAATATCTGTCATTATAGTGCTAAAATTAGTAGTTGAGTTAAGCAATTAGTTTATTTATTGTTAAAAGCTTTACAGAGTCGCTTTAGCTGGTTGGTGGTCTGAACTGTTTCCGACTTAAATATTTAAAGAGTTACACTGGCGTTTACAAAAAAACACTTAAAGTTAAAATATTCTTTAAACCATTTATCTCATTCGTATATTAAGCTGTCTAATAATCGTTTGTGAATACCGGAATAAAGTTGTTTCTATTGCAGCTACATACATACATACATATCTAAAAAAATATGTATGCTGTAATGAATTTGTTTCGATTGCATGGAAAAATACCAAATAACTTTTTATAAATTTTTATTTTAACTAGGAATATAAATTAAATTTAATATTTATCACATTGTCGTTATTTCTTAAAGTTTTAAAAGTCTTTGATTGAAAATATTTAAATAATTTGGCCTTCACAGACGGCACTATTAGAGCGTGTTGTGCGGAAGGTTTAATGCTTGGAGGCATTTGCTGTTGTACGTTCCAATCCAATCTGGTAAAGAAATTATTATGAAACATTTTAACGAAAATATAGAAACATTAATTTTCACTGAGTGTCCGTACGCCAAAGGTGAAAAGAATCGTTATTATTTTCGCTACGATGTCTGTCGCAGGCTGTTTTCTCGAGAACCCGTAAGAGCTACAGACCTCAAACTTTCAAAAATGAAATTTTCAATCACAACAACAAATATATGGCAGTTAAAAATTAAGGGTACTGTAAAGCGAGCAATGAAACATGTTGCAATCCTAATGTAATATACAGACACTTGAAATTTAAAAAGCTACTAAAGCTAAAGGGTATTCTATAAGTTAATGTAATTTTGACTATGTAAATTAAAAAAACTTGCTGTGTCTTGCAAGCCGTAAAAGCAAACTATTGAAGTATTCAAATACGCTAAAACTAAAATATTCCAAATTTAAAAAAATGCCGAAACGCAAAATCGCCAAAATGAAAAAAGCGCTGAAATGAAACATGTCACCAAAAATGAAATAAAACGCTAAAATATAAAGAAAAATTAAAAAAAGGTCGCCAAAAAACTAAAAAATCGCAAAGAATCGATAAAAAAAATCGTTAAAACTAAAAATATGTATTATAAAACTATTAAAAACAATGGCCAAAAACCGAAAAAAAATCGCAAAAAAAAGAAAAAAAAACGCTAAAACTAAAAAATCAATAGAAACCGAAAAAACCGCCTAAAAGAAACATGCGCCAAAACTAAAAATTTCGTATAGTATTACATATGCAGTGTCCGTACGGAACCCATGGTGTGCGAGTCAAAGTCGAACTCAACTGAATTTATTTACAAAAGTTGTCATAATTTTTTTTTTTCTGAAAGTGTAAAATTGATGACGTTAATTAGAAAAAAAAACTATGACCCTGAAATGGCCACCTATCGAGTTGATGCATAAACGCTCTGATGCATAATCGCTGCTATTAAAACATCTAAGTCCAAATTGGCAGTTTTTTCTTCAATGGTCGTAGTGTGTTGTGGTAAAGGCGAGCTCCCAAAGGAAGAAGTCTGGTGCTGTTAGATCTGGAAAATGGTGTCTCAAAATCTCCATCGTTGCCCAAGCTGACTGAGCGGTTGCTACTTCCTAATGAAATTAACAATGACGGAGATCTAATATATACGGAGACCTAAATGATGCCTGCAATGGTCATGTCTACTTGGTTTTCACTTCAAACCGCACAGTGGTTTTAAGGGAGTACTTTGGCTTTTTATGAATTTTATATGGATTCCCTGCGCTCCTGAAACGCAAAATTTTGTTTGTTATAATAACCTTTTATTATTGAAATCGATTTCGCCATTCGATGTGGTTTTTGATACAAAATCATTTATTTCTTAAACAAAGTTTAACAGACGGTAGCACCAAGTTAACCTTGTGGGACGAAAGTGAACAGCTTGCACTTTGTAGGGAAACAATTTCTAATCTCTTAACAAAATTCTTTGCAATCAATTTTCTGCTGATGCCTAATTGTATGCATCATCATCTCGCAGGAACAGTAAAGCCATATTCTTTACTGTGTATCGCTACATGTCATTTTGACAACTAATTCTTTATCGGCTTTAAGTTTAATTAAAAACTGGCAAAATTAAACAAAGTTTAATGTCTTTAATTCCTACAGCGGATGGATCTTAAATGGGTAAAGGCCAAGAACCTTTGCGCCAAAATTTGTGGACGGACAGAGCCAAATTCTTGCGACCGCCGACAATTCAATAAATTTGAATTATCTTTTACACTTTTGTTTACAGCGGCAATATTCGCTTCAGCACGCACATTCCTTTGACATGTTGCTATTTTTTAGACAGTATGAAAGTGGTATGAAATCGGTACACAGTTCGGTGGATTGCCCAGATGAAAGATAAAGTCACGAAGTCATCTATAAGTTGTCAAAGTAAATCTAAATAATTTTTTAGCCTTGTTTAAGCGTCAGTCTATTCATGGTGATTTACTAGAGTATATGTATCAGAAATATTAACAAGTTAGCACATGATGAAACGGTTAGTTAAACTTTTGTAAGTGTTCTATCTGGATGAAAAAAACACCCTCTATTTGCGCGAACATTTTCTTGAGAATATTTACAATTGCTTTCATATTTCTAACACTAAGAACTTGAGATAAATTTCTCTTTGTTATTCTAACTGCTGCTTAAGTTTTTGGTTTAAGGCCATATTCGACTTTTGAAATGACCCCAACCAAACACTTTAAACGAAATTTATAAATTGCAAATTAAACTATATCGCATTTTGTCGCTTCCAAAGTAACCACAAAAAGAATCCTAAAAAGGAATAAGAAACTGATTTCCGTTTTATTTTCCCTTTTACTTGTTTTTTTTCGCAACAATTCTGTAAGTGACATTTTTTGTTTTACGTCCCTAAAAAGCACTTTAAGGGAAAATTATGCGCATAACAAGTGGCTTTAAAGGAATAATACACAGATTATGGATAACTGCTGCTGCTGGCAACGCTGCTACCGTTTGCCACAACTGCTCCTCTTGCTGTCTTCAACTACTTACGGATACCTCAAGTGTGAGTGAGGAGGACACACATTTTAAGCTTCAGCAGCATGAAAAAGAAAACAACAAAACAAAAGACAAAAAATTGCACAACATTAACATTTTTAAACGGTTTAATACGCTCAAGATCAGCAACTAAATAGAACCAATTCATTTCATCCATACATTCTGCTTTCCTGCCTATTAATGCGAAATGCTGCTTTTGTTACGGTTGTGCAATGAAACTGAAATTTAAAACAAAAGATTTTTTTTTATTATTTTTGTTGTATATGCTCGTATACTCGTGTGTGTGAATATCTTACAATTTATTTTCATTATTTCTTTTGTATTTTGCTGCTTAGTGAAAATGTTTATGAGTTTTCTTGAGTTCTCAGCTGCATCGGAGGCTCCATTCCATGTTAACATTAAGATGAGTTAATGGGGTCTATAAAATGATAATGAAAGCGCCAACAATAGCGGCAGCGTTACTGGAGCCAGTCGTGGCATCCATTAAAAAGTCCTTAACAATACGATTATGAAATAATGTTGATAATAATCACAATATTTTAAACAGCAGCATTAATTTTCGTCCACTCAATATAAGTAATAATAAAACCAAACTCTAGCACTTGATGGCAGTGACTACGACAGTAATAAAAAAAAACTCTTTAATATGATTTGAGGAGCTTAAAAAGAAAAAAAAAATAAATAACAAAATCTTTCAAATAAACTTAAGGCTAAGTGTCGTATTTGTATAAAATATAAAGCAATATTTCATAAAATTATGCCAAGGAGAGAAGTGCGCAAATATGAGTCTCAATAACAAAGCCAGAATGAAGAAAAATTATTGTTGGAAGCACACACATAAATTAAAATACGAGTACAGTGCATGTAAAGAGATTTATAGCGCTGCTTATTTCAGCAATTATGTGTTGAGTGTTGAAATTCAGCTTTCATGTTTAATTAAAAACACAATTGAATTAAATGAGAGATAAGTGATACAGCCATGACTGATCGAGCACATTTACTTTAGCTTTTATATCGCATAATAAGAATTCTTGAGAGCTTGAATTATTTTAATTTTTTCATATATTTTACTTCAAAATTTTCTTAATTAGCTATTAAATGCTTTCATGTAAGGAAGTTTCAAGTTGTAACGCACATGCAGTAAATATTCAACAAATAAATTAGGTTCGTTTGAAATGAAAAATCAAGTAACTACAGTTTTTTTAAATTTTTGTAGAAGAAATAAAAGGCTAAACAAAATTTTTCAAATAAATAGAGTAAAGTTTCTTTTGTTTCATTTATAATACAGCTGATTGATATGATAAAGGTTTGAAATTTAATGGGGGCATGAGTTACGATGAAATACATAGTAATTAATTTAAAATGCGATTTTGAATTTATTGTTAGTTAAGTAGTTTTGTATTTCACCTGGGGATATATAGTTAACGCTTTAGTGCCTATGTATACCTTCATCCAATACTATATCCAGTGACCAGGCGAAGCATATCCATACCGTTGCGTTGAGGTAACGCATGAGCTCGCTTAAGGTAGAAGCACATAACAGGCGTCAGTTCGTCTACAAGTATCGTGCGTTTGAAAAATGGCAAGTTTCACAACACGCGTTATAAACGCTTTTTCTATCAGCTTTTTACTTATTCTTACATTGAAAAATGGAGTTGGAACATTTTCAATTCCTTTTTTTATCATATACTGTATGTTTTTCAAACTCTTCAATAAGTTTTAACTACATGATTCTATTTTTTTTAATTTTTTCTTATTTATTGTCGGCTGATTAATTGTAAAAACAATACAACGCATTCAAAAGTTGAAAGTTAAGCAACTTTCTACGGCAACCGCGTCAAAGAGTTTCGTATGTAACTTCTTGTATGCAAAAACTCTATTTAAACTTTGTTTTGACACATGCCTACAGCTCGCACGCGCACTAATGCGTCTCATGTACTTTCACCTTTATACCGATCTGTGATCCCTTCGAAAGGTCATCTAGTATGAAATTTCCTAGAAATTTGTATCGCTTAGTGTGCAATTTCTATTATTCGCAGAGCAGGTGAGAAAATGTCCCTTCCTCCTTCCTTCCCCTCTTATTGCTAGTAGCGAGAGATTATATTTTTGATTTATATTCTTTCATGCTTAAAATAAAATTAGATTTGGGAACGGAAATTGCAAAAAAAAAATAAGCACTCCTGGTTGTCAATTTCACACCAGCATAGAATAAACTATATTTTGTATTCAATTACTAGATTAAAAAAATCAAATAATATTTTTACTGAAATAGGATTTATCACACAACTCGTAAAACTAAAAAGCTAAATTCGTAAAAGTTCAATAGAATGAAAAACATATTTTTTTTAAATTAACATAATTGACTGTAAAGTCGTCAAGCCAATTAAGGAAAATAATAAAACTTGAAATCAGTTTCTAAAACCGGTTTGTTTGAAATCTACTAGATTTTGCCTACAATCTCGTAAGTACTAGATTTCACTCAAATGTTAGCGCAGCATTACATGATTTCTTTTCTCGATTCCCGAAAAAAATGAGCAGCAGGTTGTGAAATTCGGCGAAAATCGGTAAATTGTGCCGATAGTGTGATGAGGCTTTAGAAGCAAAATAAAATATTTGGTGGAGTTACATCAAAATAAATTTAATATATGTTAAAAGTATATAAAATAAAAAAGTGTTTTTTGATTTATAATAGTTGGTTGAGAAAAATTTATGTTTTTGATGGCATACGTCGTCCCATTGTGTGTATTAAATTCTGCATCTTTAAAAAGTATATACATATATATTCACAACTATTGTACATATATAGTAAATATATAAACATATATAATTATTTATATTTTTTGCATGTGTGTTTGCTTGTTAGCAAAAAATTGTAGATGTCTGGAAAAGTATGTTCTCTTCTATTGTTAACTAAACAGCGAAAAGACTAATTAAAATGACGCCCTATTAACAAACCATTCACATGTCTGTCCTTTTTCGGTCTTTCCCCATTAAACTTCAATAAAAGATATTTATGCTTGTATATATACGCAAGTTCACATATAAAATATCAGTTTGTAATTGTGTGCGTACGTTTGCAAAATAATTTTCGTCCAAGGCCGTATAAAAGACATTGAAGTTTTTTCTGATACACGTATTTCAATATAAAACAATAGCAAGTAGAAAAAAAATAAAGAAGCAAATGATTCCTATTAGCAAAGAATACTCGTATCTTGTTTCAGGGAATTATCATCAAGCATTTACCAAAAATACCCCAAGGCCCCAAGCCTCTTGCACCTACACACACACACCTCCCACCTTAACAGAAATCTCTGTGCTGAACATTTGCTCTGCCTTCTGCTTATCTGTCTGTGATTTCTTCGTATTCTCCGGTGTTGCTTTAGTTGTGTGTGCAAATTAATTTTATTTTTTTTCTATTCTTCTTTTTTTGGTGAAGTTGTTTTTTGCTTGTTTGGTTGTTGTATTTTGTGTTGATAGTCTCAACAAAAGGTTTCATTTTCGTTGTTGCTGTATTATAGTAATTGTGGCCATACATACACATGTACATATGTATAAACTTCATTGGCATTGTAGTATTTATTTTCCCTTCCTTCAAAGTTAAATGGAGCTCTAAGTCCTTGAGAAAATTGAACGAACGAACTGGAGTATAGTTTTCAGCTGGAAAACGATTTCTTTTTGTATGGTTTGGTTTCGTTTCTTGACATTATGAAGGTTTTATTTTGGCGATTGTGTGGAAAACTGTTTGCTTGCAATAAATCTTTTGCGTTTTCTTGCTCTTGTGTTGACGTTGTGAAAATCAGCGTGAAATTCCAGGGGATTTTCTGATTAACCACACTAGTTTTTATACACAGCACACGCACACACGTACTGCCAGACAAACTCATTTTAAATAATAAGTATGTATAGGGTGTTTTTTTAGAGGTATAGAACTTCGAATTGAAATAAAACACAAGAAAATCGTTTTAATGTCCATCAATTTGGCTTTATTGGAAGGATAATTTTATGCCATTAACGTTTAAATATGATTTCGGGCATGTGGCCGCCGCGGCTGGCTCGAATAAAGCCAATTCTACAGGTCCAATTTTCAACCACTTTTTCGAGCATATGGGGCCGTATGTTGGCAATAACGCCACGAATGTTGGCTTCCAAGTCCCCTAACGTTTCTGGTTTGTTGGCGTAGACGAGCGACTTCACATATCCCCAAAGAAAATAATCCAATGGTGTCAAATCACATGATCTTGGTGGCCAATTGACCGGTTAACCGAATTAATTGCTCTGATGGACGATTATGTCGACCATAAAATGGACGGAGCTTGCGGTAAACTTCGCGAACTGAACCATTATTTTCGAAATAAATTTGCACGATTTGCAAGCGTTGTTCTTTTGTCAACCTGTTCATGATGAAATGGCAAACCAAACTAAATATTAATCACTTGACAGCTGACAAAATGGCCGCCAGTTAAAAAAGTGATGCCAACTTAAAGTTCTATACCTCAATAAAAAACACCCTATATATTGGTGTGGCTTCTATACTAGAGTTGTGCTTAGGTATCAGAGATGATCATCTCTCGTTTGAGTGGTCGTGAATAAACTCTTAATTATATCATGTGAGCATGCACGAAAGTTAGCATAGAAATATTCGGAATTCGGACTGAGAATGCATTATTTCAATTTTGGATATATTATATCCATCGATTTTGATCACATTCAGTACTACAGTCAACACGAGAAATTACAAAATACGCATGCAAATATTTAACAAAAGTCTATACGCATCCTAGTCCTCTTGTTCCTAATATCTTGAACTTTTATGAACACATCCGCTTAAAAAAGAGGGACACAAGGGCTCTAATACCCAACACTCCAGATGAAACTGCTTGAAAATCTTTGCTTATCACGACTTTTATGTATTCATTTTTAATTATCATCACTTAGTTTATATCCGACACCGATCGGGCCTAATAATTATATTTTGATTTAAGATTTGAATACTTATTGCGAATTAATTTTTGAAGATACAATATTAGCATTTAAAAAAAATCAACACATTTAATTAAAAAAAATAAAATCAAAAATCGATTAAAGCTTTAATTGTGTCATTTAAAATTTTCAATTAATTTAATTTTTAAACAAAAGTTTAACTGACTAAATATAATTTTTGATTATTTTATTTATCAAGAAAATTATTTAACAAAAGTTTAATTGACTTAACATTTAATCAATTAAATTATTTCACAAAAGTTTAGTTGACTCAATTAAATTTATTAACTAAACTTTTAGTTAATTAAATTATTAACTAAAATTAATTTGACTAAACTTTTAATCAACTGAATTATTTTACAAAAGTTAAATTAAATCAATTAAGTCTTTAATTAAACTTTAAATCAATTAAATTTTTTAACAAAAGTTAAATTGACGCAATTAAATTTTGAATCGATAATTTGCATTCCTTTTTTTCCAAAGAAAAACATATGAATAATTTCATTGATTTTGAAAAGAAAAATTTCATGAAAACTTCGTGACTGTGAGTCTTCGTAATGGTAATTAAATTTTCTATAAAAGTGTAAAAGTCAGAGATAAAAACAAGTCATGCATGAGCGCGTAGAAATAAAATTTAAAATCGTGAGTGTAATGCATGACTGTGAGTAAAAAGTTGCTCGCGATATCATCTTTGATATGTATGAATTTATTAAGTTTATTTAGTTCTCGGCGCAAATGGGTGTATATTTGTTGAAAATCATATGAAATTATTTTCAAAGACTTTTATCCCTGAATTTTACTTAAGCTGTTTTATCGGAAAAGTTATTTAAAAACATTATTTTGTTAAATGCTTTTCTTCTAGAAAATATATTAATTAGAAAGAATTCCATAAAGATAAATGCAGAAAAGTTTAGTTTTTTTTCAATTAATTGTCAAATTATAATGAAAAGGTATTGGTAAAAGTAGTTTGAAAGCCAAATTATATTATGTATGAGACTTTTTCAAGTACATATGTTTGGTTTTTTTTTTTTTTTGCTAAAATAATTCAGAATTTTTACTGACAAAATAGAAGAGTTTGATACTATATACTAGATAAAGATCCTTATTGTACTAAGCAAGCATTAGCGTGTAACAGATACTTTAAGTTATTGAAGTGAAATTTCAAAGCTTTCATCATCATTCTGTCTTAAAGAATTTTTGAAATTATATCAGCTATAGCCACTATAGGTCACTATAGTGACCGCCACCTTTTCATATCGTCGGCTTAGATTATAAAAAACTTAATGCATTAGGCTAGTTTTTTAAGCTTTTGTATAGGAATCGTTAACAGTATTTTGTGTCTCCTGTAAAATTTGCTGGAAGTGAGTTAGCAGGTTTACACTCTAAGCCGACGATATATTTCTTCAAAATTAATCTCTAATATAAAAATTTTTTCAATTCCTTTAGAAACGTTGCCAAACATGTCCAAAAAATAAACCAAATGTGTGCTTCTTCTGCATCAGATTTAAATGCAAAAGCAAATACAAATAACTTGTCCCAGACACATGTAATTTTTTTTTATACATTTGAGACATTTAAATACGTGTATGTATACTTGCCCTAAACTCAAAATTTTTTTTTTCAAAAACGATTAAAGTATGCAGCAAAAGTATTTGATATAACTAGTGAAATGGGAAATAAAATTTCATTATATGCCAGAAGCCAAAGACTAAAATCAAATATTCTTAAATGTATGTTTCAAACTTCATAACAAAGCAGTACGTGATAATAATGTCAAACAAAGAAAGTTTTTAAATGGTAAAACATTGTCATTGTAGTTGTGTACTGCATACAGAGTGTTAAAGAGCGCATGATACAATTCTCAGTTAGTTATTATAAAAGTTCTTTTGTATATTTAAATTATATTGCTGCTTAGCGGTTCATACTAGATTAATAACAACAAAAATTAGAAGTTTTAAAACCCCTCGACATCTAGAAAAAACGTGATATCTTTTAAACGGCTGAACAGATTTTCTTCAAACACCCTAAATCAGAAATTAGTCCACTCGTTTGCTCTGTACTTGGACTTTATAAGCTTAAACCGAAAAAATGCTGCATGTCTTTCTACTTTAAAATTCATATAATTTATTTTCGTCTCTTTTAGTTGAAATACTCTCCCTTCAAACCATATCCTATATAAAGATCATCATTGTTTGGTCTCTTTAGATAATATGTTACGATATTTGTAACGCAAAGAAATAGTCTAAAAACTTCATACATTTTAGAAGTACACAAACACTTGAGTAAAATTTGCATTCAAAATGAAAATTCTCATAAAATTTATATTTGAATTAAATTATTTTAGCAATGCACAAAT
The DNA here is from genome assembly GCA_936439885.1 of Nowickia ferox. Classification (NCBI taxonomy): domain Eukaryota; kingdom Metazoa; phylum Arthropoda; class Insecta; order Diptera; family Tachinidae; genus Nowickia; species Nowickia ferox. The sequence continues at coordinate 108,349,581 of OW387026.1, read as the reverse complement.
CGATTAAAAGTGTTATACAAACATACTCGTGCATATGTATGTAAATTTGTATATACTGATATATGTATAGGCATGTAAACATTTAACTATATACATGTACAAGTAATTAATTTCAAGTATTTGGCGAAAATATTATTGTGGCTCAAATGATGCGTGTCAGTCAAACTGTAAGTCTACAAAATACACACACACCCACGCAAATATTCATACACTTGCACACATACAAATATACACACATGCAGCAAATATGTATATTAAATTTATAAGTATGTGCATGATTAAATTTCAGTCATTACAGCAGATATTTAGGGAGCTTAAATGACATCAAAGTTCATATGCTAAAGCACATATTTTACAATTATGAATAAAGTTAGGCTAGAAATTTCTCCCTTTTCCAATAACAATTTTTGTTTTCCCTATTACTTGCTATTGTTTGAAATTGTTTTGCGGGAAAAACTTCTCAGGGAATTTTATTCATAAATGCCTTGAATATCTCCATAAAATATTTGAGGAAAGTTAAGATTATGTTGGAAAGAGAGAAAACTAATTTCAACTAATCTCATACGGGATTACACTTATGCCCAATCCGGCATATTGTGAATATCTCCAATATACTCATCTGCCCAGAAAGCCCTATTAGATAAGCCGATCACATTAAAAAAAATCCGTCTCCAATCGGAGTCTTAGACTTTGTCTAAGCTGCCTAAATGCTGAGCATTAATACAGGTAAAGTTCTAATGTTTCTTCCTCCTTTTTGCATGCTGTGAATGTCAGTCTAATGCGAGATAGATGGAACCTCATGTCCGATTATTATTAAAACAAGTTCCCTGAGTGTTGTGCTATTTAATCTTAGAATCTCTTTTAACTTAGCAACATTTAGTAAAACTATCTCAAGTTCTCCAATCGTCAAGTATTCGGTTTTGAGTCTCTTAAAAGGTCCGACGTTCTGCAGCAGTCAGTGAAACCGAAAACTGTATGAACATGTCGACAGCTGGAGCTCTTCGTTGTGTATATCTATTCGTTTATTGTGTTAACTTCGCGACTTTTTGAATTGTCAGTAGCAGAAGTATGAGCAACAGGTTGTGATTGGGCAATCAAAAAATTAAAAGTTGAAGAAATAGCACAATTTTACCAATTTTGCTATTACGACTGCAGCTTTTTTAACAATGGATTCTATTGAAAGACGCTCCCACCTTTGCAAGACAATCAACCAATATGTTTCATGTTATACCTTGATGCCCTCTTAGATTTTTGGCCGTCAAACAATTATGACTACGTACAGCTAAAAATAAAAAACACGCTGATATGCAAACACACGCATAAATTTTTAATTAATTTTAAACCGAATACTTATAACTATCAACATCCAACAACTATGTTTACACGCATTTTTTAAATTACACAGCACAAACAACTTTATAATTAAAATTTTTTAGATTGTATGAGCTAGAATCACACGCATGATGATATAAATACTGTGACTCTTAATCGGCTACACATGCGTACATACAGGACTAATTTATTTATACGCACACATAAATAATGTTTTCACTAACACTTTGTTTAAATCACTAGCGGAGATCACTTATCATTGGATACCTGCAACTTTAGAATATATACAAGAGCTTTCTGCTACAAGGCACGACTGTTGTTTTCAAAGATTTAGTAACTTGTCGCAACAGTTGACTTTTCAAATAATCACCCTTATTCCAATTGTAAACATCGACGTCACGTCAATACAATGCCAGAAAACTTGGGGCTTGTCTACTCGATTTCTAGGACAATTTTGTGCTTTTGACAGTCTATTTCTGTTTCCTAAGGTAGCGAAAATAGCATGAGCCTGTCAATAGAAATAGTTGTTTTAGAAAGCCCCAAGTTTTGGGTATTGTATTGATATGACAACAATGTTGACAACTGGAATAAGGGCGATTAAAGTTAACATAATATAATTCTCAGCCAGTATTTTAACATTAACGCTAAAATATCTAATTGATGGAACTATGAAACATTTCATTAATTTTACGACAAAGTAAAGTAAAAGTTTTCCAAAGTAAAGCCCTTAATTGGGTCAATTAAACTTTTGCTTAAAAATTTAATTGATTTAAATTTTAATTAAAAATTTAAATAAGCCCATTAAATTTTTGTTTCAAATTTTAATTAATTAATAAATTTAATTGAAGCAATTATATTTTTAATTGATTATTTAAATTTCATTTCAATTAAAGATTTTAATAGGAGAAAATTCTTGTCTTTGTATTTTTGCTATCACAAAAAAATATGAAATAAATATTTATAAAAGTTTCAGGACGAAAAAAAAAATTCTTTAATATGTAACAAAATATTTTATTGTATTTAATAGGCCTAATTACGAGTGTCGTATTTCAACTCACAAAATATTTCTGTGATTTTTTTGCCAACAGAAAAATTGCTGCTTTACTTATTTTATGTTTCTTCAATTTTTTTTGTTCGCTAATAAAATAAAACTTCCAAGGGGAAACATTAAAATAAAAACTGGCAGTAAAAGTCATATTTTAAATGATCAAGATGTTAATGGCATTAGAATTATTACTGGTTATATATTTACGTAAGTACATACGAGTAGTACGCACAAAAGTCCATATAAAAAGCCATTAAAGTCGCAAGTAGTTGTTAAAATTTAACAGAATAAGTTAATAAATTACTAATAATCAATACCAGTCAGAAACCTTTTATTTAGTCCTGCTATTCTGATTGCCAAGTCGTTAATTGCAATTATATGGTTATATTTTCTCAACATATAATTGAAATGTGTACGTGTCAATATGCGATTTCAACTTTTGGTGTTACGAAAGGGTCGGCCTAATAAATTAAGCAATTTTGAAAACATTTTAATGTCTGTATTTAAGGAATCCCTCTATGTCATTGACTTAAACTTTTAGTAGTTTTCGGACTTGTTAGGAAAATATATTGTGGAAAAACCCACAGAATTTATGTGCGTTTTCACGAAGCCATTAGCACAACTCATATTTATATTTTTCTTCTGTTTTTTTTTTTGTTTTGCTTAATGTGAATGCGTGCGTTTTGGGTTCATTTAATTGTAAGTAAATTACAACAGAAAACAAAATGTTTACAACAGCCAACCCCCTTAATAGTACGTGTGTGTGTGTGTGTGGGCCTTTAAAGGCAGCTAAAGCAAAGATTATACTTTTAGGCTGAAAATTGAAACAATTTATGTCTCAACACATTTACAAAAGTTCAACGCAGGCCGTTAAATGCTGGAGCGTGCGTTAAAACACTTTAATGTTAGATGAACGGACAATAATTTTATATTCCAGGCTTTCTGATATTTTTAGTTTTATTGTGTGTGTGTGAGAGAGTGTGAGTTTGCTGGTAGTTTATGTTACGACTGGTACTGAGTGTGTAAATCACTGGCTTTAAAGTCTTTATAACTTTTTCACTTGCAACATCTCAATTTATAATGATTTATTTTAATGGAATTTACATTTTAGTATGTCTATTTTGTGTACGGACACAAAATTAAAATATTCAAAGCTTTTTGTTGTTACAATTTTAAAACAATTGAAATAAATTGCGTGACAGGGTCTCATCATACAATAATAATAAAATGAGGTATAAATGAATGTTTTATGTTTGAAGGATGCTGCAGCAAATCTAATTTAAATAATTTTAACTTTTCTTTAAGATAAACACTCATTAATTTAATGTACCATTTAATGAGGGAAAGTGAAAATAGTATTGTTTTTTTTTTAAATAGAACTTAAGCGTTTGCTGAAAAAAGCTTGATCTTTTGAATGTTTAAGGTCTTAATAAAAACGAAATATTTATAAGGTTTATGAAACATTCTTTCATACAAAATTTTTTCTACATAATGCAAATAATATTTTAAAATAGCTGCAGCTCTCGAGTCAGGAAAGGCGTTGCATTTTGAAGGTTTTTAGACATGAACCATGTGCTTTATAATTGAGAGGTGTTGTTGTCTGAATTGCCAAGTAATGAAAAATTAAATATATAAAATTTTTCGGTCATTTTGAAGGGTTTTGTATATTTCCAAAAATATGCAGAGAATCATTCCTTTTATAGATCAATAGATAAATAACAGAGAAATTATACTTCTAAAATTTACTACAAGAACATTGATGGAAAAATATTTAAAAGAAAATTTATTCAATGACAAAAATAAGTCAAATTGGCAGCTCTTTAGGCATTATAAAAAAGACTGGCCTAGAGAAGGCAGCCAACAGATTTGGAACCTGCTTTCTTTCACAGCAGATCCTTTAACATATTTTCAACTGTATAGAGAGTTAATGTGAGTGCTTGAGTTTAACTTTACGCTCGTTTAGTGTGTTTTATTTTATCAATAGCCTTTTTTAGTGAACAAATTAAAACAGCTACAAAATAAAATGGCGAAAAAATTTAAAGAACTTTGATTTGTTTAAATAAAAAACATTTTGTGTTACTTCATTGGTTTTTAAAGGAGTTCAAGTTTTTTTTCTAAAACTAATCCGATGCCAAATTATTAGCATTTATCAAAAAATTTAATACGCCAATTTCTTGGGAGGACTTTTCCGTTACATTTCAAATTTGTAAAATTCTTCGGAATTTTGAAAAAAATGTTCTGCTATTTTTAGTTTTTCATGGAGTTATATTTTCATGAAATTGTACTATATTTTAGGTTTATTTGGAATGAATTTTTTTCGATAATTGGAAGAACTTTTCCGCTACATTTCAAATTTGTAAATTTCTTCGGAATGAAAGTTTATGCTATTTTTAATTCTTCGTACACTTCTATATTCATGAAATCATATTAAAACTATTTAAGGTTTACTAGTTGTTAAAATAGCCAAGGCAATTAATTTTGTTTTTTTTTTTTTGAGCTGACTGAACAAATTTTTTTAAAAGCATGTACATGTTTTGCGAAATTTGATATAACTTGTGTTCTAGTTAATTTCGCAAACTTTTTCCAGTTCATATACATTTATTTTCCATTTAAAAATGTATAATTGCAAATGAAGTTAGAAATACTCGCAAAATAAAGTATTAGTGCCTGATCTTTTATTCCTTTCGGGACCAAAAAATTATATTCAATTTACTCAGAAATCCCGAAATCGTCCTTTTACTTTGTGGCATATAATACTAATGAGATATTTCCTTGGAACATAAGATCCCAATATAACTTTTTCGTGGGACTAAAAATATTTTTAAGTGTGTTAAATTCGAATTTAAAAAAAATTAATAAAATTTTAGAACAATGATGGATTTCAATGAAATCTATCACATTTATATATGTATCTTAAATATTGTTTAAGTAGAATGTAGAATGTAGATTAATCCTTTTTGACAACTAAACAATATATAAGACAAATGGATATGATAGATTTCTTTCAAAGCCATTATTGTTCTAAAATTTCATTAATTTTTCTAAATAAATCAAGAAGGATATTGAATATGTCGTTCAGCCGAGAGTTCGTACTTAGGCTGAAAGGCTTGGCGAGCATCAGTAGTAAGATTTATTCAATGTTCAATAGGCTGTAACTTGTAATTATTTATTATTATCGCACATTTCTGAACAAGATTCGGTGTCATCAGAATTTTCTGTCAAATATTCCCTTCCAGATTCCTCAAAATTATCACCAGAGTCTAACTCTTTCGAAACAAAAAGTTCAAGGTCCTCACAGTTAAGTTTCTTATTTTGTATCTTAAATGTGTATTAGGTCAATTAAATCCACATAAAGTTTATCAAATCAGCTGTAACTTAACTTTTATTATGTAAAAAACCAACAACCAATTAATTTAATCAATCAAACACTTTTCTACATAAAGCAACACAATTTTAGTAAACCACACTATTTTTTCAACCACAGATTTCACCAAATTGTCGATCCCAACTGCTTTAAATAACGACGATGTTGTGAATTTTATCGCGAAATGGCATAAATAAGCTGAGAATACGAATAATGCATTATTCTGCTGGCCCTGAAAGTTTCAAGCAAAAGTGAACCTTGTCGCCCATGCGTATGAACGATATTAAAACTATTTCCACCAACATCACTCATACGCCTCAAATGGTTTACTTTGTGAGAATGAATATTTGATAAATTTGAACATTTCAATTTATTTACTTTTAAAAATGTTATTTTATATGTTTTCCATCAGTTATGCACTATTCCAAATAGTTTATTCAAAAAATCCTGGTGCTATTGATTGTTTTCTGTTGAAAAAAATAAAATAAAAATACTAAAAACTACAAAATTGCTATGAAAAATTTATGGTTAACTTTTAAACTATATTTAGGTCAATATTGAAATACAAACATACGCACACACACACACATAGAGGCCAAAATATAGACTTTATTTTCTATGTATCAATTTTATCGATTCGAATTCAGTGCAAATTAAATAAAAATGTACAAAAAAAAAAAAAGAATTCAAAGCCAACCCCTTCAAATAATCCCTGGCGTTTGCAAGGTGAGCGCCCGCAGCCATAAACTGTATGGAATGTTGTGGCAGGAAGTTTGTAAAATGTAAATATTTTTGTGTTGTTGTGTTACAACATGTAAAATTTTATTTTTTATTGTCACTTTATTTTTCAGTTTTTTTACCTCCTTTTAAAATTGCATTGTCAGCACATGTAACTTTATTTGCTCTACAGCAATTTAAACAAAAACAAACTATAATAAGGACAAGTAAAGTTTTCTCTTTTTAAAGTGATAGGGAAAAAAGGAAAGCAAAACTAAGGACAACTTTGTACAAAGAAAACAAATTCAAATGCTATTAGACAGACAAGAACTCAAGAGAAGGGCTAGTGTAACAGTAAAGAAAACTAGTGTCAATCGATTTAAAAAAATACTTTATTTTTCTTAAGGATTTTCTTCCTTAAGCCATAAAGAAAACTTTTTCAATAATAGTTCTAATACCCAAACAGCCAGGACTGTAAAGGTTACGAAATGACACAAGAAAAACAGCAGAGACATTTTTATATGAAACTTAATTGTCTGTTTATAAACAACGAAAATAAATTTTTCTAACACCAGCCATGTTTGGTTACGTGTTTTGTTAAGCAACTTTTTAAAGAAGTTTAAGCAAACTTTTTCGTTATATCTGAAGGCTTAGAAGATCTTTACAAACGAGCTAAGTAAAGTAAATTTTTAATCCGAAATCACTTCATAATTTATACAGAAAAGGTTTATGGAGACGTCAAACATGCTTACGAGTACATCGGTAAGGCTGCTACAACATAGTTCAAAGTCCAATAATCGTAGCATGGTTGAATGTACGATATTATAAGAAAAATAGTTAATTGTGTGGCAGCACCCTGTCTTTGTGGAAAAGATGGCTGATTATTTTTCAACACACCATTCTTACGGCACACTGGTCTTATAAAAAAGATAGATGAATCTGTGGCAGCACACTGATCATAGAGAAATCATGGTTGAAGCCCTGTCCTTGTGGAAAGATGGCTGACTATTTCTTAATACAGTATTTTTATAGAAAAGATGGATATTTCTGTAACGGCACACTGTTCTTATAGAAAAGATGGATGACTTTGTGATAGCAGTCTTATTATTGAAAATATAACTCACCTATTCATATAGAAATTGTGGTTTACTCTGCGATGGCACAATGCTTTTACAGAAAGGATGGTTGACTCTGTGATATAAATATGGATGATTTTGCAACATCTGAATGATCTTAAAGAGAAGATCAGTAAAAGAGCACAGTTCTTATCGAAGAGATGCTTGACTATGTGCCAGCACCCTGTTCTTATGAAAAAAGATGCCTGACTACTTTTCAATACACTGTTCTATATGGAAAATTTATGACTGCGTGACAGCACACTGTTCATATAAAAAGTTAGTTCACTGTATGATAGCAACCTCTTGTTGTGGAAAAGATGGCTGACTGTTTCAACATAATCTTTTAATAGAAAAAATTATGTTTTTAGAGGAAACATGGCTAACTGTATGGCAGCAAATTTTTGTTTAAGAAAAGATGGCTGACTGTTTGACAGCATAATGATCTTATAGCACGATGGTTGGCTATGTGACAGCACACTGTTCTCTAAGAAAAGACGTATAAATGGACAGCACATTGTTCTTCCAGAAAAGGTGGTTGAATATCTGTGTGCAGTTTCTCTTACAAAAAAAATTTAATGAAATTGTGGTAGTACACAGTTCACATAAAAATATAGTTAGTATATAAAAGATGGGTGAGATTGTCAAACGACAATGCTTTTGTGGCAAAGATAGCTGATTGTGTGGCAGCACACTGTTGTAATAGAAAAGATAGCGACAGACTGTTATTACAGAAACGACGGTTGGCTGAGCTACGGTACACTATTTAAAAAAAACATTTTTTTGTATTTTTTCCTGCAAAAAAAATTTTAAATTTTTTTTTGTCTTTACAGAAAACTTTTTAAAGATATTTTATTTATTTTCATTCACTGATTAATTAACAAAAAATTTCAATTCATTTTTAATGTCAATAATTTTGCAATAGTAAATTATATTACAAGTCCCCTTCTTTCTTTATTTATTTTTTATCGAATGAGCTTTTATTCATAGTAAAATATTGCATTTCAGATCTTTCAACTTGATTCCACAACCGTACGTTACCAGTGAACAATTTTGCTTTTAATTTGCTGCAAATAGTTTTAACATTTTAATAGTGTTTTTTGATTTAAACATTTAGCATGTTCTACAGTAATCATAAACTTAAAAGAGACAACTTTAATAATACATACACTCGTGCAAAGCTACTGCTGTCCTCACGAACAAAACAACTAACAAAACTAACAAAAACTATTAGAAACACTTTACGACAAACACTAAAATATGAAATACGGACAAAGTGGGAAAGTACGACAAGCGCTAATAATCACACTTGCATTCAGTAAATCATGTTTAGTTACTTCTCATTTTTTTTTTTTTTGCTTTCGTTATTATTTCTTTTAAATGTGCTTTATAGTTGTTTCTGTTATATTTGTGGCAACAACAAAATAAGCAACAACATGCAGTCTATAATTTAAAAACTGCAACTAGATTAACATGCAAACAGGCTTACATGCTCACACATACATACACGCTCTCTATCTCTCTCTCACAAGTGTAAACAAAAACAACAATAGGGTTCTATACACTTTGAGGTTTGTGTGTGTGTGTGTGAGTGAATGACTGAGTTGGCATTTTGTTTATTTTATGGTTGATTGTTTATGCTTTTGTATGCATGTCTATGTAGTGTGTGCGTGTGTGTGTGTGTTTTGCAAATAGTAAGAACCTTTAAAACACATTAGTTATTGTTATTTTTGCTTTGTGTGGCTGTGCGACTTATATGTTCGCATTCGTTTGTGTGTGTGTGTGTGTGTTTGTGCATTACTGTTGTTTTTGTTGTTATTAAAACTCTTTATTTTTTGAGGCCTTATGACAAGTTTCTCAACATTAGCATTTTGACTGCAGGCGAACTGCAGTTCTTTTCTTCTTTCTTCTATTTTTGGCCCTTTCTATTTGTGTGTGTGTGTGTGTGTATGTGTGGCTTAGTTTGTCTTTAACATATTTGCCAGTTGCCATTGTTGTGTCGTTTGTGGCTCAAGGGAGGCCAACAAAGAGTAGAACTGCAAAAAAGCCGTTTATACCTAAATAAACAACATTTTTATATGTATGTCGTACAAATATGAAGTATCTACTAAACATGGTTTAAACTCAACACAAATGACATTTATGACTAAAGCCTTTTGTCAAGGGTTACATATGTATGTTGTATTTCTACTTTATACTTGTGCATTTTCTATTCCCTCTAATATTTCAAAAAACTTGACTGGCTATTGGACGTTTTTTTCTTCTTAAGCAGATAATGTAATTCAGATTGTTAGAAAAGCTTATGGAATTCATAAAAGTCTACTGGCATAATAAATGGGGATTTATATTTTTTGTCATTTAATTTTTTTTGCAACATTTGTTCAATAATAACAAGTTAAAATAAATAAAAGAAAATTGTTATTAAGAGCCATTATTAATATGATTTAGTGAATTGTGTAAGATTTTCTTTATATTTTTCAATTTTATTGACGTCTTTGACAGCACTAAATCGCCCTGAATGGCCGGAATTGAGAAATGAATGAATTGAGTGAACAGGCTTTATAGTTGTAGAATAAAATCTATTATAATTTAAATGATTTTATTTGCCATTATTATTAATTTCGCATGTACAAGAGCAGCTGTTACTATTTCTCCTTTAAGAAGTGAAAATATGAGTGGAGATTTAAGCGTTTAAATTTATGAAACAAGTTATATGTACAAGGCTTATTTAAGTTTATAGAAGCAAACAAACAATTCGCAAATAATACCTCCAGTTTAAAAAGTATTACAGTTTGTTTCTAAGTTGCACGAAAAATCGTTTGAAATGGAATCATATTTAAAACTTCCAGACTTTCACACCACACAGATAAAATTGTTCAAAACTTTATTGTTATAAATATCGTTTTATTTATTTATTTAGATTTATTTTAATTAATTTAAGCATGTTATATTGTAATAAAAAACCTTTCTATACCACAATTTATATCAAATAAAAAATCTCTACATTCTAATAGCAAATGTTTTTTTTTAACTTTTTAAAATGTTCACCTAAATAAAACATTCATAAATCTTTATAGCTTATGCGACATATTTCATCAATTAAAACCAAACCTTAGAACTAAACATTTTTCAAATAACTTTCTATCAAAATTGAATGCAAATATTTAAATTAATTGACATAAATTTCTATTACTGCTCATGTTGCGATGGCCTAGAGTACGCTTAAATTAAAATAAAAAAAAAATAGTAAAACTATGAAAACGTGTATCTAAAATCTAAATTTTAATAAACAAATTTATTCGTCCATTCATTCACTTCACAAAAAAAATTATTTGTCATTTATTTAAAATAAAATGTGTAACACTGGCAACATGTGTAAATATATCGTTTGTTGTTTTTCCAATCAAAAACTTTGTGGAATATTTCAAAATTTATTTTGATTTTATGGCTGAACGACAGCAGCAAAATTTTACTTAATTAATTTATATACAGCGTGCTTTTTTTTAAATTCATTACTTTAAATTTAAATAAAGCAAAGAATAATATTTTTAATATCAATTTAACTCTGGATTTAATGGATAGAAACATTTGCGTTTTTGATGTTTAAATATGATTTAGGGTTTGTGGTCGCATTTAATGGTGAGTGCAGAGCACAATCTGAAACTGAAATTTTCACACGCTTTTCGCAGAATTTGCGGTCCTATTTTGCCAATCACTTACCAAATTTTAATTTGCTGGTATTCAGTTGTCTCTAGTCTATCAGCGAAGATGAGTGACTTTACATAACCACGAAGAAAACAATGCATGAGGGTTAATTAAGTCACACGTTCTTGGTGACCCATTAGAAGCACTATTACTTATTATTATTATTATTATTGAGTGTCGCATGTGTTTCCGTCATGTCAACAAGACTAATTAGACAACAAATTCATAATTTTTTGTTACGAGTATTTATACACAATTACCTGCCAAAGCTAGAAATTTTGCTTTTTTGCTTCATTATCTACCAAAGTTCACACGAATCTCAATATTTCTTCAAATCTCATGCCATTTCTTCTTCCACAGATTATATAATCAAGAGATGTCTAACCGTTTCCAAAATCCATACCCAGCCAAATCAGTGGCGCGTACGATAAAGGTTTATGGCTTCGTTAGTCAAATCGTATCGTCTTAGTTTTGTAGTTGTCGTATGGTTCAAGTCTGGATGTTAGTTAGTAAAAACGTGAGGCTGCCAGCGAATGTGTCAGCTGTTATTGTGTTTCATTTTGCTTTATAAGTGTGTGTGTGTATGTACGTGAGCCAGAAGTTGACGTTTGCTGCGTAGAAATCAATTTTCTGTAGATTTTTCCATAGCAAACGTTGCCAGCACATTTTCAATAAGCATCAACATGCTTATTAAATGTTACAGATTTTGTCAGCTGATACGCAACAGCACGAGACGATTTCAGTAATTCTACCATTAGATTTAATTATTACGCAAGTTCTTAGAAGCTCGATTGCCAAAATCCTTTTGTAAAGTTTTCCATAAAGTGGAGGGCCACATCCCTATTTGCTGAGAATGGTGCCGAATTGCTTGACGTGGGTCTCCTTCATTGCTTTGCAGTACAACGGCTATCTTTTATCAATCAGAGTACTGGTGGGGTAAAAGCGATCCAAAGTTATTTGAATTAGTTGCTCTGATGGACGGTCATATTCACCATAAAATAAACGAAGTGCACGATAATTTTAACAAACAGAAAATTTCAACAATTTGCAATCGTTTCTCTGCCATAACAAACAAACAACAACAACCAAAAGCAACCATCAGCTGTTAAGTCAGTTGTCGAAAAAAGTGAAAGTTTTGAATCTAAAAAAACAGCCTTGTCGACGTTCAAGCACCAGGAATTCCAGGTGTTACGGACCATTTTCCCATATTATTGTAGATGCCAGCCATTAGCAAAATGGACCTTTTAATTATTGAGTTGATTTTTGATTTGTCAAATATTTGCAAAATTATTCAAGCACACACACACACACTCACACTTAACCAGTTCATTTTCATAAAATGTTATACTATAAAGTAGTTTGAAGTTTTGGGATAACCTTGAATAAATAAATTCTTGTTCCATAGTGCAATACCCCAACCATAAAGCCACGAACAAAAAAATGTATATTCAGTATTTTTCCTTCTCTCTTTCGAACAATAAATGTAATCTTATCGCTTAGTTAATTTTTCTAATTTTTAAATGGCTGTATGTAATTCAGCAAGGGAATTTTTAAACGTCAGTTCTATGGCAATGGCAGAGAAATAAAGTATAAAAGAAATATAAAATATAAAAATTAAAAATAAGAAACAATTCCCTGCATAAAAGGCAAGTAGCAAATTCTGGCATACAAACGTTACGTTGAAAAAAAACCAAATTAAAATAATATTACTCATTTTGTAATTATAAATATTGCGTGCTGGCGTACACTGAAAAAAATAAAGCAATGAAGATGAATGTTGTGATTTTTACTGCTGCCAAAGGCATTTCATTATTTCCCATAAATCATTAGAAACTAAAAAGTTAATCGGAAATGTCTTGCAGGCATTTGTTAAATACATTTTTCACAAGAATAAATTTTCTCTCAGCGTTTGTCATGTTTTAAATTTATATAAAGAGATGCGTGCTTTGACTACATTTCAATGGAATTTTACACACGTTTGTTTAAAATTTTTTTTTACAAAATATTTTGAAAAATTTATCATTGCATGGAAATCTTCTTGTGCGTATAATTGCAGTACATGAGTTTAAACGATAAGTTTGGGTTTTGGCCAGACAAATTTTGCTTGCTTTAAAAGTCTGTTATTTTTAAGGAATAATATTTTAATTATTTTAAAGGCCGCAATATGTCCATATATATTTTTTACGTTATTAACAATAATTTATAATGTATGAGTTATAATTCTGATTTGGTCTATACAAAAACAATATTAATATTGTTGATTGCTTAACGATTCCTTCAAACACAAATCTATGTCTTTCTGTTTGTGATTAGATTAGGCAAAAGTTATTATCGCTGGTTAGGCCAAATTATATGTAATACTTTTTAAGAAGCAAACTGTAATAAAGATCAATGTAAATTATTATGACAAACACTAGCAGAACGGAACATCATGCTATTTTCGAATGTCTCCACACCTTCATCATCAAGCGTTCTTGTATTGTGTCCGGCATGTGTGGTATCAATTTTAGCTCTATATACATATTTTTCAATGCAAAGAGAATATGTGAATTATAATGATTCATCGTACTGCAATTAAATGAAAGCTTTTTATGTAATGAAAGCTCCAATTTCAGCAGTATTGTCGTTGGGGTGTTTGTTCCTTACAAATTATGCATATGTCTGTTAATTTGCTTTTTTTCTTCTACTTAAGACAACATTTTTCGTTTGCTACTTTTAAGTACATTTGTTTTTAATTTAGCTATAAGCTTTTAGCTATTAATTTAAAACAAAAATTTATGTTTTATTTTATATTTTGATAAAGAAAAGTAGATAATGCTGAAGCAATGAATGCCTGCCACTATATATTGCTAAGTGTTACCTTCTTTAGAAAAAGGTGATGAAGGAAGAGAAAAGAAGAGCAGTATTGCAGTACCCCCGATGTCAATTAGACGCATTTAATTTTTTAAGCTGAGGACGCTCTGATGTTGCAGTACGGATGAATATACGACTAGTGGCTGTGCCTTCGTTTCTTAAACTTTCCGACAACATCTTATACAGAAGCAGGCCTATGTACATCAGAAGATTATGGAAGACTGGACTCAAACCCAGAACCTTCGGTTTTGTAGTAACGCGTTAACTACTTCAGCCAACTTTACCCTCAATACAATCAACTCTTGATCATATGAGACTCGTTAATAGTTGACTGAACCTGCAGAAAGCTTCTGAAAGCGAGAGTTTTTGCTTTTTCAACTGTGACTGCTTGGTACTTACAAAAGCATACAGGCTGCTCATGCTTTTACTACCCAAAATAACCAAATGCAGCAGCAAATCAAATTCAAAATCACAGCACGTTTGGGTGCTCAGATAGCAGCCCTATCGCCAAACTTAGGAATGCAGGTTAGCAACCTGCATTATCTGAAATAAAATTTATACCAAATCGCTAACAACAAATAAAACTCTTTACAAAGCAGTCATATTTTATTAGGAATTCGCCAAATAACTTTAATACATAACTTCTTAGAAGTGAATTAAGTATTTGCAGTACTAATGGTCTTAAATAAAAAGAAATTGTTACTTTATAAAGCTTAAATAAAACAAATTTCCATACGAAATTTATCTTACAAACCATTAGTGTTTTTATCTTCTTTTTTGATAAATAAAGGAATATAAAAATAAAGCATTAAAAAAAACACTAAAATATTAATTCATATTTCAAGCTACGAACTTTTGACCACTTTTAAAATATTTACTTAAATTATTTACTACAGAATAAAATTTTACTATCTACATTTTACAAACTATTTCTCAAAACTCTCTTTAAGGTCAAATACAGCAAAACTGCTTGAAGGCAATTACCCTACCAAATGGCTTTTTGCCTTTTTGAGTTTATTACAAAATGAAAAAATATATATATTTTTACTTTATAGACATTTCTGTGCCTTTAAAAAGTTTAATAGTTCATTTGGACAAGATTAAGTTCAGCCAGACAAGCGCTATAAAACAAGCCAAAACATGCAAACTATAATTTTAGTTCTTAGTTTTCATTTATTTATTTTTTTATATTTTTTACATGTTTGAGTTGAATTTAGTCGGAAAGAAACACAAAACGGCTGTTAATTCTAATAACTTAATTGGTGGTGGCGCGCAACTAAACTAAACTTGAAATAACATTATGGCCCAAAGGGAGGAAACATCTCGTTAACGTGCAGCCAATGTTAAAATGTCTACCATTAAATTTATAAAATTTTGACAAGTTTACAACAAAAATGAACTTGCGCCAAATTACATTTTAGAGCGAGTAAAAGGCAAAACGATAAAAAAGAGGAGAAAATGTTCTGCAAGAATTACTAATCTGGCTATAAAATCTTAAGTTATGCGTTAAAAATAATAACGAAAATTGCATTAAATTCGTAGCATTAAAATCAAATGATTGTGGTGCGAAAATTAGCATATAAAAATGCTAAGGACTATTATTAGTTATTGAGTTTAAGCTAAAAAGGTGTTATTGCTAAGTACAACATATTAAATGGCGATAAAGTTTTTTCTTTAAATGCAATATTATTAACACGAATGTTTGGCTTGACTGTGTGTGATATAAATGATATAGCAAAAAGAATTAAAACACTGACAGTAAGAGAAGCATTTGAATACTGAAAAAGGTTGTTGCGTTGTTTCTGTTAAAAAAAGTTACCTTGTTTCTTCTCTCATTGAATATCACATACATACTCGTACATACAAGATGTATCTAACCAGGTGGCAGCGCTACTCTAGCTGATAATTTTTTGATCTATGTGTCTTTGTGGCTGAAGAATGTCAAAAACTTCATTTGGTTTTGATACAATTATTTTTGTGCTTTTGACATTTGGGGAAATATTTGCTCAGATCCACCTGATGGATCTTTTTTGCCATAGATCTGTTAACTAAATCAAGCTGTATATGACTCTCCTTATGGAAGTCAGCACAGAGATGGGGAAACCCGTCTAATATCATCTCAACATAAAATAAAAAACACTCCTTCCATTGTTACACAAGAAGATACACTCGCAAAGAATATGTGCCCGTTGTCTTGTCATTTTCTAGTTATAAAAGACACAAGGGTACACAACAGACGTGGCTACCTTTCCACAGAGGATAGTTTAATCCAAAGTCACTAGAAAAAAAAGCAGTAACAAGCCATTAAGCATTACTTTTGAGGTTCAAGATGCCTCTGTATGAAAATGGCTGCCTTAAACCAGAAAAAGTCAGTCATATTTCCTTATTTAATTAAAGCGATTGCAGTCGACCAACTTACGCCACAAAACGTCTCTGGGCTCATAAACGGAGCAGCAGATACACTCCAGTTCAGTTCTCCGGCCTCCTTGTTGTTTTTATGACCGTTGTGGCCAGGTATCCAGTAAATGGAAACCTTTTGGCCTGCGGATAGCTTTTTTAATAATTCAAATTTCCATGAAAATAGGGACTTAAGAGCTGCCTGATTATGCGTGCCTTTAATTACCATCAACTACAAGAAGATAAAAGTATGCAATACCACAAAATATATTCATGTCATTCTTAACAATAAGTTGAGTTTTAGGATAAATATTCTAAAGAAGTAGAGGCCTTCCCTGAAGAAAAGTTCAAGAATTTGTCTCACTGTATACAACTAGTGTTTTTTCCACTAATGCAGATGCATATGGCTTTAGTAGACAACGAAAAAAATAGTAAAAAAGTCTGTAATACGCCTTGTTGTATTTCCGTGGGGATTGCAAATGATCTCGGCCACTGCAGAATAGCGGACCACGAAGCTCGGGGATGAAGGATTGACCATACGTCCCCTGCTCCACTTCATAAGCGTATTTACATAACCTGGAGATACCATCCTGAGAAGTGGAGGAATGATACTCCAGGTAGATGAAGAAATTAACAATTTTATATAATTGGCTAAAGTAGGTTTTTGCCTCGTAGCTTACTCAGATACATTAGCTCTTAGCTTTGCAATGCGCCTTCCAGATAACTGCAGTGTTTACCAGGCAGATATCCTTGC
Source organism: Nowickia ferox (assembly GCA_936439885.1). Classification (NCBI taxonomy): domain Eukaryota; kingdom Metazoa; phylum Arthropoda; class Insecta; order Diptera; family Tachinidae; genus Nowickia; species Nowickia ferox. Next base: position 108,332,299 of record OW387026.1, on the reverse strand, counting down.
TATCAAAGATTGTATTGCTTGAGAGCCACTGTCACCTCAATGATCGCAATTAACACATACGCTGATAGTTAACCCGGTATCATGGTCCTAGAATCCCCGCAGCCTTTTACTGACCATCATTTGTAAACAAGATCTTCTAGGTCCATAAGAAGTTAATAACCTTGTAGGAACTGAGACAATCCTACAGGTTTCACTGGATATATAATATGTAGGTGTATCCTGTCTCTCATGCTAATGCAAACTTAAAAGCCAGACTGAAAAAGAATCAAATTATCACCAGACATTTATGGGCTGAACTCGACTTCTTTAACTTCAAGAAATAGTGCACGTGCTGACCAGACACTGTCACTCGAGTTGTCGACATCGACATCACTTTAACATAATTAGAGCTTGTGCACACGTTGATGAAAAAAACTGACTCCTGTTGGCAGGTTTATGTTATTTTCCTAGACCTTAGGGAACGGAAATAGATTGTTCTCGAGAGCAAGTAAACGAGCTTCAATTTCTTGGTATTGTGTTAAAGTAACGTCGATGTCGACAACTGGAATAAGAGTGAATGACTTTTACCGCATCTATATATCAAGAGATTGATGAAGAAGAGAACCTAGAAGATTTTCTGTGCCATTGCCCTGGATTAGCTAGAAAGAGAGTGGCGGCCATGGGCGTTCTTGTGTTTAGGCCCTTATTATGAGCAACTTTCGATCTTCCACTGTAGTTTAATATACAGATCGAACGAATTTTCGATAAAGAATAACGCTATTGTGAACTTCACAAAATTTTCGATGCTCTCAATATGAATTTGACCGCAAAGATCGAAAATCGAATGCAATCCATAATAAGTCTTAGGGAACTGACATTGCCCAGGGTTGAAATAAAACGTCTTAGTAGCTCTATATTCAGTTCTAATAGTTTGACTGTGTGAACTCGGCTTTAGCAGAATCTCCGTAGTATCACAATAAACCATAAGGGTCTAAGTGAGTTCAGGATTCTGACTGTCATCCTTAACTAAACTAACATAATCTTTAAACTGTAAAATTTCAGGAAAATATAAAAAAAATAATAAAATGATCGCTTTGTGAGTTCACAGCTGACATCTATTTTTCTTTTCAAAAAATTTCCCTCTTACATTTTGCCTTTCTCAAAGAAAGGCTAAATAAAAGTATTAAGCTATTGAAGAATCAGTAAAATTTTGTTTAACCAAATGTTCACCCAGCTTAAGTTTTACTAAGAACTTTTTATTTTTATTGTGGAATTTTGGCATTCAAAATTAATCCCTATTGTTTGGTTTTGGAAACCATATATTAGTTAAATTTGAATGGCATAGAAAAAACAGCGTGACTTTAAATATAATTTTAAGCTTAAAATGTCTTATTTGATTTATGATTGATGAATTGTTAGACGTTCATAGCAAAAAATACATGCTTCAAGCCAGCATAAGGCTACAACATTTTTTAAATTTATAAATCTCAAGCCCTTTCTGCAGTCAACAACAATTTTCAACATTAAAAAACCATAGGAGCCAAGAAATATAAAAAGAAATATAAAAAAAAAAGTTTTCCATAATATTTTTTAGATTTCTTCTATTTACATTAAAAAGAAAATTATTTAATGCCATTATGCTCTCTCTCTCTCTCTCTCCTTCTTTCTACTAACGTAACGGCCCTGAAAATAAGTGCTTGCTGTATGAAAGAAACGTTTTAAGTCTTCACCTTTTATAACATGTTGACACACAATGTCAACGCCATACACTGGGATTTCTAGAATATCCCATTTACCATCACCAGAATGCTTTTTCCCCTTCTCTATTTGTCCCAACATCAAAGCGACAACCAGCACAGCGACAAATCAATTTCAATGTCCTTAAGGAAAGAAATTACATACAATGAATAAAAGAAACGCATAAAAATGAATGGGCAAAAGAAAAGGATGAAATCTTATAAAAATTACTTTCAATACCTTATTTCATTATAATCACAGGATTTGTAAGTGTTTTATCTTTGCTGGGGACTAGCCGCAGGTATGAGCAGGCGTGAGAGAGTGCGTGTGTGTAATTTCCCTCAATTCTTAGAAATTATTTCACAAAATAGACTTTATTTAAAATTGTAGCCAGTATGTAAATTTAAATTTTTATGGGCTTTAAATAAATTCTAAATTGTCATTTTGTGTAATAATATGGCGTTTGTGAATTATTCAAAGCCAGGTAAAATCAATTATTTTGTTGTCAATGTGAGTGACGAAACAACAAGAAAGAAAATCCTTTTAATCACCTGTGGCGAGGGATATGTTTTTGAAATCTACTTTGACCTTTCATCAACTAGATTTTTTTTTTTTTTTTAATTTAAATATTTATTTTAAATTTAAGCTTTTGCGATTTTGAATATAATAAATGTTTTCACGTCAACTTGTTTTTCTTGCTGTCACATTTCAGCTTTTAGTATATTTATTTTATTTATTTTTTGTTTATCAAAAACATTGAAAACATGTGTAAACGCATTAGCGACACTAATCTCTAAATAAAATATAATTAACACATTTATGTTGCTAATACACACAACACACACACACAAACAAAGTATACTACTAGTATAAAGTGTGTGTGTGTGTGTATTTTTAATGAGTGTGTACTTACTACAATAACGTCATAACTCAAAACATTAGTTTTACTGAAAACAACTTTAGAGTTTTGTGTAACTTTTTCTCTCAAGTTTTCTGTTACAAGATATTTTTATGAAATTTTTACACAATTATGCACAATGATAAATACGAGGATTAATTCTGCTTTATTATTTTAATAAATAAATATCTCATTTATTGAGTTATGACATTGCTGAAGTAGAGAATAACATATGGCTGTCTATTACAATATGCATTAATTAAATTAAATTCCATTAAACGTGTGTACGTAGGAAAATAAAATGATAAACAAAATTAAAATTCTTTGAGCAAATTGATGTAATTCATATGAGAGCTGGATTTTGGCTTTGGCAGCTGTCATGCACATTAAAAGAGTCTTTTTCCCTGACTGGGTTTAATTGTTGCACCACTAACGCTTTTTAATGCAATAAGGGAAAGATTTTACATTTTCTGAATAAATGAGCTCTCAAAATAAAATTTATATATCGTCGGCTTAGAGGGTAAGCCAGCTAAATCTACTTTTTTCAATGCCGTTTGAAAAAGAACGAGATGCCTCGTCGACTGGCTAAAATATTTACTTCATTTGAAATTCTAATTTCTTACGGTATGTATAGACAATTTTTTATCTCCTGTAAAATTTGCTTGAAGTGAGTTAGCAGGTATACGCTCCAAGCCGAAGTTATGCTAATCATACTGCGTGATTGTATAGAATCTAAGGGGCGATTGGGGTATCACAAGCGGTAGCATGGCTCTCGACTATGGGGCATTTCTAAGTGCTGGCAAACGCAACAGTTTTACAATAATGACAATTTGGCGAGTATAGCGCGTACAATATTCTGCAATATTAATGATTTCCCTATCTTTCAAGAAACTGTTGCCAAATTGAAAAACCAAGCTCATCACAAACGTCATGACTTTCAATTAGGCTCTACGTAACGATCCTTATCTTACAATTAGGAAGCACGCAAATGCTTAAAACCCGGTACTGAGTTCTTACGGGATGTCACGTTTGTAAAATTACATTTATTTTTACACGGGAAAATAATTCTGTAGCTTTTTGCGTGGAATTATTTTTGCATACACATACAAACTCATTTATGAGGTTTCCGTATACAAACTCTTGAAATTTCCAAAAACGCTAAAACAAAAAATTCCAAGAAAAAAAAATCGCCAAAAAAGAATAAAATGCCAAAACTACAGAAACGCTAAAACCGAAAACAAAGTCCCAAAACGAAAAAAGCATCAAAAACTAAGAAAAAGCGCCAAAACTAAAAAAAATTCCGAAAACCGAAAAAAGTTCACCGCGTACTTAAATTTTTTTCAAAAATTTCTACATCAGTTAAGATATTTAATTATACTCGTATAGACTAAAGTTCTTATAGTATTCCAAATCGCTCACTTACTCAATCAACGTCATAACTCGAAAAAAGTAGTTTACCAGTTTAGTTTAAAGTGTTAAAATTGTTTACTTTACACACAACTTAATAGAAAAATAAAATTAAATTTTTCTCTCTACAGCTAAGTTTGCAGGAAATTTTTATGAAATTTTTACACTATATAAATAACTATTACTTCTGCATCACTAACTCAAAAATTTCATTGTTTTGAGTTATGATGTTGTTTGAGTAAATGAGCGATATATAGTATCCATACGGAATCCTTCATGTGCGAGTCGAAGTCCCACTTAATTGAATTTAGTTTTTATTTTACAACACATAAAAAAATACAAAAAATTTATTACAATTGGTCAAAAATAAGAAATGTCAAAAATTTCGCAAACAAACAATTGAATAAACATTAATTTTTGTTTCAGTTGACTGAAGAAAGACTCCACTTATAGTTTTAATAGACAACAAATTTCAACAATTCGGTGTAACATTTCCTTTGGTAGTCCGCGTTAACAAACGGAAATTTCTTTAATAAATTTACCAACCTGATTATCTGTTATATTTTATTTTTTACATACAGTTTTTATGGGAACCGTAAGAACTTCCTACCATCTTCATACGATCTTTCAATCAGAGCTTCTGAACTTTCACAAGATAATGAGTGACTTGTTGCAGCTTAGTCGGGTTGTCGATGGACATTGTGTGTTTCGCTGTTATTTTTTTAATCTTACCGCTATTTTAACGTAAACGTCGACGATTATAAGAAAACCTCCAATAAATTAAAGCAGCATATCAATTTTTGGTCTAACTAATTTTCTTTCAAAATTATATTGATAAATTTAAAAACTATTACAAATCTAATTAAGATAATATCTTTAATGTATAAATGTAATGACTTTACATTTGAACTAATAAAAATAACTATTTCTAACATTTATGCTAACCCAAAAGACATAACAAGTTTGTGTTAAAAAAAAATTTACCCAAATTTACGTAACAATTGTTTTGTTTGATTATTTACTTGTTGTATTAAGACCGAAGCACACCTACATTCTCCATACAATTTATTTACTGAAACATTTGCATTAAATGCAACAGCACACTCAGGCTTACAATAGTATGTATGTATATGTGTGTAAAGCACACTTACGCACACACACACACATATATATAAACACACTCACCTAACTAATACAATTCTTTAGTAAGGCAACAGCTATAGATTTTAATGAATACTAAATATTATTGTTAAACATTAGCACACAAGGCGTTGCGTTCGCTGTGGCATTTGTTGTTGTTGTGGTGTTTTTATTGTTATGTAAAAGTGTTGTTGCCTAAGTGAATTATATGAAAGTAGGAAAAACAACATCATCAATTATTAAACACTTAATATTAAACCGAATTTAAATGTTTATATTACAAAATCGCACTTACATTTACATACATACATACAAGCTCGTTCATTGTGCAGCCTCTGCATTTAAAAGCTTTAAAATATATATTAGAACATCATTTTAGTTTAATTGCATGTTGTACATATATCTGGATTTTAAACATTTAAATATAAAACTTATACACCCACACACAAGCAATCATTTATTCTAAGGTTGCTAATAACTGTACCCAGCGGCAAAACTCAGAAGACTTTCTTGGTGCAGGCCTTATTAAAGGCCAGCTGAGGCATTTTTTTGATTCACACATTCCTTCAAATTAATGGATTTTGCTTTTGCTTTGGTAAAAAAAAAAACAAAATAAAAGGGAGTGTGCTCCCTTCTATGAAGAGGGAGAATAAAAGAAGTAACATGTTTTATTTTGTTTTTTTTTTACCAAAGCAAAAGCAAAATCCATTAATTTGAAGGCCTTCCAGAATCTCTGGCGAAGGAAACTAGAACAGAAGGCCTGCAACGCGCAATGTCAAGACGTGTAAGAAAGATTTGAGTATGGAATGGAGCGAGCAGACCTGTTACATCAAAAAGAAGGAATACAGAGTCCTTCTAGAGGGTATCCTTGCTCCTTCTAGTTCCCGCTGGGTATCATTACTACACTAACACAAAAGCCACATTGCCCAAATGATATATGTGTGTGTGTGTGTGAATGTTTGACCATCTAGAGATGGCATTAGTAAATAAATATAAAGTTGTTACATTTAGGTGGACTCGGTCACAATAATTTCATTTCATTGCAATAATGTTGTTAATACAATACTTGCATTTGCTAATAAAATAAACTTTTGGGCATGAATTCGCAAGCAAAAGCGTGTGTGTGCGTGTTTAAGTTTTCTATTTAGGACATACACTAAACACATCCATTTACACATGTAAAGTGTTGTTGCCTTTCGGCCAAAACGAATTGTTTGTTAAACATTTATAAATGTGCATTAACATTTTAAAAGTGCACAAATAAAATAATTAAACAGACAGAAACACACATTTGTATAAGAGGCCGCCCCTCTAACAAAAAAACAAGCAAGTCCTCAAAAAAAATTGCAAGAAGTTTTTAAGGAACTACATTTTCATTGCTTAAAAAAATTATTAGTTATAGTTTTTTTTTTGAAAATTGAAAAAAGAAACTGCTGCGTAGTGCCTCGCATAAATATTCATTCATTGCAAATGTACCACAGTAATTACATGAGCAGGAACACCCACATCAACAAAACACACTCACTCTCTTACAAATGTACAAATATTTTTCTTCTATTTGTAAAATCATGTAACATTTTATTACTGAATTCGTAATAAACATTTTAAAATATTTCTATTTTTGTTTAGGCTTTAGTCATTGTTTATTGTTGTTGACTGTTGCATAATTGTTACGCAAACACAACAATTAAATATTTTCTTTTTGTATTTTATATAATCGGGATTTAATTATTTTGCTTAACATCCAATTAAAGTAAATAAAATTATGCAAAAAAAGAAATGTTTTTAGCTTAAAATTTTATGCAAAATTCTTGGCATATAATTACTTTTACAACACAACTTTGAATTTATAATCTCCTGTGCGTGTGTGTGTGTGTGTTTGTAAATTTTCAATTCATCTAAAGCACACATAAATTATTCAATTTGCTGAATTTTCCTTTTGTAATTGTCATTTAAAGACACAAAGCATAAAAGAAAGAAATTGGAGGCAAAAACAATGATAAATATGACAAAACTCTTGGCGTTATTACCATCATCATTTCCATCATCTGTAATTAGTCATAAGAGTTTCTTATGCTCGCTCTTCTTTCTACACTCTCTAAGAAGCCACAAACAGACAAAAGACATTTGAAAAGTTTATAAAATATTACCTGCCATTACAAACAGCTTATGTAATCTTATGTTTGAAATACTCTTGAGGAAAATCTCAAGTAATCGTGTCTATGTTGAAGGAAAAGTTCAAACGAGAAGAATAGTTAAGTCTATGAGAAAGGAAGACTTAAGATGTTTGTTTTAACAGTTTTTGTAGGCAATTAAGTACAAATAATGTCTTTACTGGAAGTTTAATTACAACTGCGATGGAAGATTGGTTTTAAGTTTTGATTTTCCGAAAGGCAAATTACAAGAGCAAATCTAATGAACTCAAAGAAAATATGAAAATAATTAACAAAAAAAGCTTAAATTTTTTTAAGGTAACTGTTGAGCGAATTCTGTTGATTTTTACTAAAAAATAAAGACATACTTACTGCCAGTTCATAGAAGCCATGTAAAAATTATCGTCTGCCTATTTATATTAAAAACAAAAACAAAGCGCTCAAAATTTGTTTTTGTTTTCAATGTAAATAGCCAGACGAGAATTTTTACATGGCTTCTATGGACTGGCAGTTAGTTCATATTATTGAGGAATGGCCAGGCAAACAGTTGGGTTGATAAGAAGTAGGGCTATTAAAAAAAAAAAATATAAAGAGCTTTTCTGTTGAATTTTTATCTTTTTTAAAGAATCCTTGAGAATCCATGAGACTAAAGTTTCTACCAGCTGACATCACACACAGTGTGCCAAATATGTAAACACCCATGATGATGTTGAAGCTGCTTTCAGAAACAACATATTGTTCCGTTATTCTGGTGTTTATCAGAATTATTAAAATTTCTTGTGATGCAGTTTGACTCTTAAAATTGATCACATGTTTGACGCAAACAAATGTTATCTACGCATATTTTAGAAAATCATTTGTTAAAGATAAGCCTGTACTTCAAATCAAGAAAATTCGGATTGATTGCGAATTATTTTACCAAACTTTCGACTCCGAAAGGGTTTCGTACACCAAAGGTGAAAAGAACCCCTATTGTTTTCGCTACGATGTACATCTGTCCGCTTGTCCATCTGTCTGTCAGGCTGTTTTCTCGAGAAGTGAACTTTTCTCAAAATATATAAAACTTTGGCCACTATAACAACAAATTTATGATAGTTAAAAATTAAAGGGCGTGTTCTAAAGCGAGCAAGGAAACACGATGAAATCCTAATGCCATACACTGCCACTTGAAATTTTCACAGTTAGTGTGTTTTTAATGCTGAATATACCAATTAATACTGAAATTTAAAAAATCAAAATTATAGGGTATTCTGTCAGTTATTGAAATTTTGAATATGTAAACCCGGCAAAGTGCTGCATCTTCGAAACCGTGAGAGACAAACTCTTGAAATTTTTAATAACGCTAAAACTGCAAAACTCAAAAATAACAAGATAGTCAAAACGAAAAAGTTGCCGAAATTCGAAAAGAATTCGCGAAAACTAAAAAATCGCTCAAACTGAAATAATCGCCAAAAAGAAAAAAACGCCAAAACTTAAAAACGCCTACAAATGAAAAAATCGCAAAAATGAATAAGGCACGGAAATTAAGAAGAGGCATAAAAACTAAAAAAAATCACCAAAAACAGAAAAAAACTTTTTTTTTTTAATTATCTATATCAGGTAAGACGTTTGATTATAAAGGCTAAAGTTCGTATAGTATCACATATCCGTACGGAACCCTTCGTTTCCGAGTCAAAGTGGCACTTTACTAAATTTATTGATAACCAATCTCAGTTTAGAAAACCAAAAAAAGAAGTTCTCTATACCAAATGCGCTCTCTACCAACCGACTTCCGTAATTGCAACTACTCAAATCTATTAAATAAGTCATGTAAGTTATTGTTGAAGAAATTCACGTCTATTATGTTCATGGTAAAAATTAGGAATGCCCTACTGTAACTATCTCTAATTAAGCATTAAGTATTGCTTCATTATAATCCTTCAAGTTAACTGGAATCGAAAGTAATAAATTTTGAAAATTTTTTTAAGGTCAGCTTGTACTTAGCTATTTCGTTTATTATCCCTACAAACATTCAAAATCTAATTTGTAGTTCTTTAATTCCAAATAAAAATAATAAGTTATAATTCAAACTTGTTGTTATGTGTCCCCAGAAAAGTCAAGTTTGTGCAGTGTCTATACATTTTCTGGACTTAGATATTTTACTAGACTCTAACCTCAATTTTATTTAAATATACTGCCATAACCACCAAGAATGATTTAGCGACATAATTTTCGAATTTCAAGTTTTGACACTAACATCAATTACTTACCACAGAAAAAGAAATCGATTTTCGTCAAAAAAAAAAAGAAGTTCAAGAAATATGTCGCTTAAACTTTTTGTGGTTTATGATTTGATGTAACATTCGCAATAAGTAAGGCTAGAGGTATACTTTGCTATATACAAAACGTTGGGGATAAGGGGTTTAATTAGCCACACATTGCGAAAGCATTGTACATGTCACTATCACCTCCGACTCCAGAGTATGGATCAATAATAATGGACCCTTTTCACCTAATTCAGTTTGATGTATATAGTTGAGTCCTTTTAGTTTCTCTACTGCCCATATTTTACCACAGTTGATGTAATTGACTTCTTTAGTTTTGTTTTCTGTCGTTGTTTTATCCCAGTTAACTTGTCTTTTCACTCTGCCCGACTTGCCCTTATTAAGTTGACTACTCAAAAAAGCTGAACGTATCATTTGTCATGAATATTATTAATGGTGATATCTGTAATGGATTTTCGACCCATCTAATTTCGTTCAATATTCCTCAACGCACATTTGGTAATTGTATTAGTCTATCAGTCAAAGTTTTTAGAGCTAATTATGCAAATAGCGATCCTCTTAATTAAATAAAACTTTTCATTAAATCCTAAAGTAGTAAAAAAAAAAAAGATGCAATAATAAAATTTTTCAACTCATAACAAATTGTTTTTGAGTTTTTTTTTTATATTTTTTTGTGATTTATTTATTCAATAATTGTTTCTTAGGAATTGAATTTCTACAGACAAAAATTAATAAATAAATAAACATCTCTTATTGCCAGTATATAAGGCGTATACTTGATATTGAATTAATTGTTGCAAAACACTCATACGCCCACTATAAGATTTATCATATTTATCTCAACATTTTATGAAGCGAAAACATTTGGCGTCTTCAATAAGATTACGCCAATAAATACCTCTAATAATCAATAATGCTTTCTACGAATAATTGCGATGACTGTAGTTATGAGAATACACAAGAATTAAATTATATGAAGGCTCACCTACACGAAACATTTACTTGCCCGAATCTACTACAGAAAAATAAAATATTTTTTATAAATTCCCACACTTGGTGAAGCAGAAAGAGGAAGAAACTTGAAAGGGAGAATTGAAAGTAATAAGATTTCGTTGTTATAAAAACTGTAATACTAAATAAAATAAGAATTTTTTTTTTTTAATAACCAATATCTTTTTTAAAGTCCTTATACTTTTTCACAAACGTAGCTGATGAAATTATTGAAAAATATTCCGTACTAACTATTTAAAAATTAAAAGTTATTTTACAAAACGTAATGAATGGTTCACTAACAGTTTTCGCTACTTCAATATAAAGTGAAATTATATTGTTTCCTTTTTCTGCTCAATGGCAGTTGAAATTGTCTATACCGGCTTAAATTGCCACTGTTGGCAGTCATTCAATTGCCACATTTTCGTGATGCTTGTTAAAATTTCAACAATTAATTAATAAAACGATCAAAGCATGTAGAGAATTTGCGGCCTGGATTAAGTATGTTCCTACGTCTAAATGAATTGCTGCTATAATTTTCTATCATTATTGTGAACTGGAAAAAAATGATGAACGGCATTTTACGCAATTCAAATGAAAACTATTGTAAAATGTTGTTTTTAGAGTTTTCCTTTTATTTAGGTTTGCCTACGTTTTTATTGTAAAGCGATGATTATGTGGAAGTAGCTTTAGGCAGATGTGCGCAAATTTTCATTTTTATTCTATTTTGTCCTTCAGTTTATTCGAAAGTATTAACAACTGTTTTATAAAAAATTCATCGCACTGTGCTAGTTCAAAAATGTAACAAGCAGGGGAGCTGATGGGTAAACCTAATTCGAGTACGCTGAATGCAATGGTGCTAACCATTAGTTTAGGTAAGCTCTTGTTTAAAAATTAATTAAGATTGAGAATTTGGTTAAAAGCAACTAAAAATCGTAATTTATCCCAATTTTCTGACATTTATTAATTTTTATATCAATTAAAAGAACATATTAGGGATGAACATGCGTCCTAAGGAAATTTTTGAAAAAAAAATTGCAAAGAAAATTAAAAAAATTGCCATTTTTTGAAAAAAATAAAAAAAAATTCGAAAAAAAATTTTCCAATTTTTTTTCCAAAAAATTTTATTAAAGTGTTGCTTTATCGGTAATCTATGTAAGAACAAAGAGTTTTGGGCTTCTTGTTTCATTTATGAGATAAACTAACTACAAATTTAATTTTGTGTGTACGAGAAACAACCGGGCATTACTTAGCAGGATAACAATGTAATAAATACATACCTTTTCAATTCCAGTAAATAGTTCAATACAATTTCAACAAAGCTATACACAAACAGTTAGAGAGAGACCAATGATATTTTTTGTGTGTTTGACTTTTGTAACACACTTCATTGAAAATAAATAATTAACTCAATATTAATTGATAAGGATGTTCAACAATTTTGAGCTGCATGCAAGTGTACCGCCATGTACTGTGAAACTTTCAATTAAGCTTATATTTATTAATTACGTTTTAGAGTTTTCAATATATCTCTCAGTGTTAATTTCCCAAATTTCAGGACTTCCCTTGTTGTATGTAAATGTGTTATTGTTTTACGTATTCCATCAAGCGCATTAAACTCTAGTATAAAAAAAGGTTTGTTTTTCATTTTCCAAATTTTTTTTTTGTAGGATATTTCTTCTTGCCTCAGTTAAATGTAATTAACATATTTGTGGTACACAAATAGTTTATTGCCTCTGGAGCTGAAAATAATAAAATTGCAAAAAATAATGAGAAATGTGAATATGATAATTAGGTTTATTTTGTATGCATAAAAAAGTATTGAGAAAGAAGCATACAAAACGTCTTCTTAACTCTGATTTTGTTTTAAAATTTAAAAACAATAGTGTTCATAAATTTCCATCGATGCTATAACGAGCATAAGGCAACTTCTTATTATCATTTTAGGTTTCCCTAATCTTAGAACCTCCAATGAGTAAATGATTAGTCTTCTGCATCCCAGTGTGATGATGAGGCGCTATCTTAGATTACAGACTGGCTGCTTATAATGCACTTTTATATACTAAACGTGTATCGAACTTTTTCAGTAGCTCGTTTTATGCAAAAAGTTATGATCAAATCCATTTAGATTATATGTGTTTGATCATCGCTTTTTTCCTAAAACCAGCTGCTGAAAGAGATCGATACAAGTCTATTATATAACGAACCGCTTGATGTAGGTACAGCCGTTCGTTTGCAACTGCAACAACCAGGTGAACAAACGTTAGCTAGCTAGACACACACACTACCTTATTGTGCGGAACTTTTTACTAAGGCGGAGCCACATAGTCACAGCTAACCTTTATATGCAAAGGTCGTTCACTATCCGCTAATTGTGAGCCGTCCGGTTGGTTGCCTTCCACTCGGCACCTTTGTACTCTCAATTCCTAAGTTTTCTGGCAATGTACAGTCAATTTCCAAACAAAACGTCCAGATCTGATGAGAACTCTATTTTTGAAAAACAGTAACTTTCCATTTCTGATAGAGAGAAGCTGAAAAAATTTAAAGAATTAAATCTTCTTCTTTTTCATGACATTATCTTCATATAAAATTTTAAGTTGTAAAATCCTGTTTGTGTTCCAGAAACAGCCTCATTATGTTACTGCCAAAATTTCAAAAGTAGTGGTGATTATGAATTGTTCCCAAGCAAAATAAAAAGAGAAGACAGGTGTCTTAGGACACCCGGTTATAGCTATGCTGCTTAGTAATATGAAACAAATTTCATGTGTGAAATAACAATGCAATAAAATTATATTATATGATGATGTCAAAATCTCTGCAAATATTTCAAATCGTTTCCATTTATTTGTTTTCTAGCGGCATACGATTAAATTACTATATTCGATCGGCTGTGTTCTATGGTGTGTGCTCATGTGCAAAAACAAAACAAGAACAAATTGTACAATCGTACTCATTGTTTTAGTTTCTCTCACTTCAAAGAACAAAACAAAACCAAATCAAACAATTTGTTTCGTTTATTTTCGTATTCTGCTTTTCAGTGCAAAGAAATCAAAACCAAAATGTATCGCGCAATAAATAGCATAGTTATAGAGTAATGCTAAAATTTCTTTAATTTATATCAATTTATTAAAGCTCTATCTATCTATCTATCTATCTATCTATATTATTGTGTAAGATCATTAATTTCCTTACCCTTTCTTATATTTTTTAATAAAATAAAACCATTTTATTTATTTGTTTGCCTTGCACTCAACTGCCCACAATTAGAAGTAGATACTGGCATTCTTTTCTCTCTGCTTTTTTCTCAACATAATGTTGCACATTATTTGCTATATGCAGCAGGAATAACTTACAAATAAATAGACTCATAAACACAGACTGGACTAGCACAAGCTTAACTATACAGATATTAAGAAACATCAACATTCATGTCCTACAAATTGCAATTGCACATTAAATGACCAAAACGTTTGCCAGCAACAGCAAGCAAAGCATTGAGCCACGAACACATACTTATAAGAATTATAACCGTGTTGCCACCACCACTTGCACACAAATCACTTACAAACCGACTCATTCACTCACATACACTCTTGCTTAAGCAAACCCTTTCATGTATAAGTTTGTACTTTACAGGAAATAAAATAGTTTTTTTTTAAATAAAAAAATAAAGAAGCAGCCGTATGCTTTTTATTTTATTATTCGCATAAAAAAGAAGGATTGTTGTCGTTGTTGTTGTTGGCTGGTTGTTCGGTTTGTTGGCTTGTTTAGTTTGTCCAGATCTTTGCAATGAGAATTCATTGTTAGTTTTTATGCTTTTACTTATTTTATACTTATAAATGTTTGTTCCTCCGTTCATGGCCAGCCATATCAGCAGCCACTCTTGGATGCTGGCGAGTGTACGTAGCATGAAAAGAAAATAAGAGAGAAGATTATATGAAGCATTTAAGTTAAGTTCAAAGGTTTTTTGTGTAATAAAAATTGAACACAGTCCATTAAGATTTGTCGTACCTGAGTGCGCATATAATCTAGAGATTTTGTGGCATTGTAATGGGCGACCTCTTACCTTAAATGATGAACTTTTTATATTTTATTCACTTTATATTGAACTTTCATGCACAATCGGTGGCATGCGGAAAAATAAATTTCAGCCCAATATTTTTGTTGAAAATAATAATAATTTTAAGTAATAATCAAAACAAGAAAAATAAGGTGAAAAAGAAACATTTGATCATGAACTCCTTAAATGAAGATGGAGTCACACTTGCTAGAGTTACAGTCTGATTGCAAAAGCCAAGTCTAGGAATTTACCCCTTGTATCCATATGCAGACGGTTGGCTTGAGTAGAAAATTTAAATGAAAGAAAATAATTTTGTACAGTGATTTTCATACAAACTTACTACACGAGTAGACTATATGACGTGCTGCAACAGGCTGTTAATAGTTTAAATTTGAATGCCGCTTTATGCCATAATAGCTTTGCAATGTTTATTTTTCGGAATAGATTTGATTCAAAAGCAAAAAACAATATATTAAAATTAGTTTTAGGTCAGTGTGTTGACACGCTTGGTACTCTTTTATTTGAACATGTCGACACCTTAAAGCAAAAATTCCCTACACGACATATTTTCGGAAATATTTTTTTTAATTATAATATTAAGAGTTTTCTTTTAAATATTCTATAACTTCCTTCAGGCAGATTCAATACATCCGATGAACAATTTTAAAGCGTTAGAACTTATATAAGTTAATTTCGAAATTTCGAAAATGTAAAGCAATACATATTTGAAATACTTTCATACTGAATGTGCTTAAAATTGGAAAATTTTAAATTTTTTTAATTTCGAAATTATGTACGAATTTTCGAACATGGCACAAATTTTTAGCGTTTTAAATAAGCTATGAAGTTTTATTGAATCAAATATATAAATTAATAATTTAAGCAATATTCAAAAATGAAAACTTATGTTTGAATTTTTTTTAAGTTTTATATTACAAAATGTCGAACTTTATATACCCTTTGGAGTTTATGTATGTTAAATATGCTCAAAAAATAAAAATTTTGAATTTCATATGTCGCAAGCAAAAATATGAAAATAGTTTCTTACATCCGAAGAAAAAGAATCACAACATCCGTCATTATTTTTCGGTGTATTGTGCTGAATAAATATAATTAGATTTCGAAAGAAAATTTATTCAAAATCTAATTTTTTTAATTAAAAATGCCTTAAATAGTGTAGATTTTAAATTTTCTAATTTCGAAATTTTGTTCGAATTTTCGAACATGGTACAAAATGTTTTTTTCTTCTAAGTATGTAAATTTATTGAATTTTACATGGAAATTAATTATTCAAGCACTATTTTTTTATAATTGTACCGAAAACAATTTTTGACTTTATGCTCTTCAGAATTTATATATATGATCAATACATTAAAAATAAAAATATAAATCAGACTTTAATTTGTCAATCCGAAATATATAACACATATATGGTATTAGAACATACATAATTTAATTTCGAAATTTCGAACATACGAGTATAAAAAAATTATATAAGTAATTGGAATATTTTCATACTGAATTTGATAGATTTTAAATTTTTTATATTCGAGTCTATGTTCGAATTTTACAATATGTAAAAGTTTCAAACTTCTTAAAAATGCATATCAGTTAATTGAATCCAAGTTAGATGATATTAATTATTTAAACAAACTGCAAGCATAAAAACTTATATTAGAAAAAAAAATCGAACTTTATACGCGTTTAGAATTTATGAAAAATGTTTCTAAATTCAAAGTTTAATTTCTCAATCCTAAAAAATGTGCAACATTTTGAAAACAAAGAGTTCGATTTCATAAAGTGAAAAAATGTAATGCTTAACTCAATTATCTAGCCCATTGTGCAGGATATACATACATATATTTTTGTACTGCCACATTGTTGTTCATTTACTGTCATTTAACATTTTCTTTCTGTTGTCTTGATCTTTTTAACTCGCTTTAAAAATTGGGTTTAACGTTTGTGCAACGTCGTCGTCAGAAGCAATTGAAGTAGAAGGCAAAAAAGCGCAGCATCATTTTCATCATTGCAAAGTAAAATTTTTTTATAATAAAATTGCAAAAAAAAAAAAGAAGCGAAATGAATGCTTAAGATGCGCGTGGTATGATTACTTATGCCACCGCTCTTTTATAATTCACGTACCTTGTTCTATCAGATTTTTCGTGAATTCCCTTTTATCAAAATTTTTTTGTTATTATTTTGTTAAAGCAATTTGTAGTTAAATGGCTCACATTTGTCGTTTGCTTACAAATAATAAAAATATTCTCTGCGCATTGCAACTGAATTTGTAATACATACTCCATTATTTGTGTGTGTGTGTGTGTTTTTTCTTTTGCAGTACAGTAGGTCAGATTTTGGATAATAGAGATATTTTATTTGCAGTTCTTTTCAATACTTTTTTTTGTTTGTTTGTAATTTTCTATTTTTGTCTGGTTTTGTAGTTTCATATTTTTGTGTTATTTGTTTGGTAATTCAATTCGCCACAAACGTAAGTTGAAGCTGAGTTATCAACAGCGGAAAATGGTTATAATTTTTCGTTTTCATACTGACAACATGTTTGTTGTTTGCTTGCGATAACATATTGAAAGAAAGAAGTGAACTGAACTGAAGCGAACTGTCTTTGGCAATGGTGTGCAATGAAATTAAAAATTCTCACAACTTAAATGCAACAATAATAATAATAATAATAATAATTTTTTTTAAACAAGATTACTAAAGAAAGAACTTAATACTGCACTCTCTTTAGGATTATAAAACTTTGGTACTTCAAATCGAATTTCATTAAATTTTTTAGCAACTCTGACAAAATGTTATTTAACAAAATATTATCTTTAAAATTAGAACTCTCGGCAACTTTGATACTTAAACTAGAACATGTACTTACATTTTTAAGTTTTAATTTTCCTCCTTGCAAAACATTAATTTCCTAAAATGTATGAGTAGAAAAAAAAACAAAGCTCCCAAGAAAATACGAAAGTAGATTTTGTTAGCAAATGTGTAAAGTTTTTCATACTAAATTTTCCTTTTTAAGTTCTCGGTTGGAATTAGTTTTAAGAATACGCTAAACAATATACATTTGTTTTGCAAGTGTGTGCCATTAGAAACTAATGATAATGATGACACTGATGATGATAATGAGAATGACACTAACAACTTCTGAAACATGCTTGCTTGGCTGCAACCAGGCATTTCCTGCTGATACTCTACTCTGCTACTTAGAAGAAACTCTGAACATTTGCATTGTTCAACCAAAAAAATTCTAACCTTCATAGCATGGAGAAAATATGATTATGGAAAAGCTGCTCTGACAGTATTTTCTCGAAAAGTTAATACCCAAATACAAGCAGACACACTGGCTTACTCTGCTTCTTGTAATTATGCACACAACAATAGTTTAACAAGTGCAACCAACAGCCAGTGGCACGTCACAGCAGCAGCAACATCTCTGTCCCCTTACTCAGCTAAAGTCTGTTAGAAACAAAAAAAGAAAAGCAGAAGAAACAGCTTTAATGTCAAAAAGTCAACGCAAATGAGTTAAACTTTTCGGTGCAAATAAAGAAAGATTGCAAAATTTTAAAGGTGTGTTGTTATGTTCAGACACTCATAAATACAGCAGTCTCTGCTTCTGCTTAGCTGAAAATGCTCAGCGCAATTATAATACAACAAACTTCAAGTAAAACAATACCACATGCAGCAGAGTAAGTGCACATTTTCCTATGCCTGACACACACACAAATGCATTTATATTTATTAATATTCTAAATTTGAGTGTGTGTGTGTGTTTATGTATTAAATAACATACACATTCACGAAAATATTATATGAACTAAAAATTTAGAAAAAAGTTTTTTGCCTCATTAGAGTCTCTAGAAGTAGAATTTTAAGAAGAGCAGCCACCGTAAATGGAATAAAACTAAAACACACACACACACACATACACACACACACTGATACTCACTCATGCTTTATACGTAAAAAGTCTTATGGAAAAGGAAATGCAATGAAGATAAATGTCAGAAACGGTTGTTTTTTTTTTGTTATGCTTTTATTTTATGCAAAACAAAAAAAAAAAAGGTTAAATCAATTCAAGTTTAAAATGCACTTTTTAAACAAAATTCCTACATTGACTTGCTTGCATAGTGAAGCAACCAGGAGCTTAACAGTGTAACTAGAATCCGGAAATGTTTCTCTTTATGAAAATAATAAGACTTTTCGTGGTTGGCGTATTTCGACTGCGACCACAAAATTTTGGTCCTAGATTAAAGAACAAATGTCGCGGTGTTCTTTGGTCTATTACAAAAACGTTGTAGTCAAAGTCGAAATGCGGTTATGGCACGATATACTAACAATTTTTTTGTACTGCAGCGAAATTGCACTGCATGAATTTCGCGATAGCAAAATTTCCCTTAATGGGGATAGAAAATTTAATGGGATCGAAAATTTAACCTTTTTATTCACTACAGGGGTGACTTATTAGTTTTCTCTTATTGGCTTTGAAACTTTGTTCCTTTGGCTAAACCAACTTTATTTAATTCTACTGAAAGAAATTTAATTTTAATTATTATTATTATTGTACAACTTTGCTGTTTTTCTTTGTACCTAATGTTTTTAGTAGACAATTCAAAGACATTCCATTTTCAATAAATATCCAAATACCACTTCATTTCCATTTTACGATGTCGCAATAAAAAGTAAATTAAAATACCCAACCAATCAAAACTATTCCAGACATAAATACGGTCTATTAAAACCTAAATAATTATTGATAATAATCAACAGCATATAAGGCGAAGTAAAACTTATACAACTGTACGCAAAGACTCATTTCAATAAAATTATAAAATTTTGAAGTGAATAAAAGGTAGAAAAAGAAAGATAAATAAATAAAATAAAAATACCTACAAAACAGCAACAGCAACACATAAACCAGCCACTGGTTGTTCATTGTACAGATCTTAACGGCTTATGGACAAATTTAATTGCGGTACATGCGGTTTATAAGTCCTTTGTTGCCCTCGCTGCAGCACTCGCTCACGGTTCAATCATTTAGAACTGGCAAAGAGTAGAAAGAACCAAATTTAATGAGATGTGCATAAATTTGCTGCTATTCCACGTACAAAATTTTATGTATGTGCGTCCCTAGACATGTGACAGTGTGAGTATATTTTACATATAACAGTTTGTAAAAATGAATTACAACTGCAATGATACCAGCAAAAAACAACAAAACTATCAACAAGCCACGGTAGTTAGTCAGTCATCAAGTGCCTTAACTGCTGCCTGTTGTTAACGATATTTTTGTAAATGTCGCTGCTTGCTGCGAGTAACAGAAGACCACACTTTCATTCAGCTCACGCCACATTTACATACTAGCTGCCAATGCTCTACAATAACTGTGACAACAACAACATGATGATGATCATGTTCAATAACATCATGGTCATTGTCGCACAGTGTAATTATTGTCAGTGTTTAAGGCGCATCCAATTATGGCCCTTGGAAACCGTCAAATACGTAATACTGGCCTGTTTTTTTTTTGCCCCCTCCAATGACTGCTCAATGACAAATTTTATTAGTGATGGCATTTCTACTCTTTTTCCCTCGCCTTTATGACTTCACAAATTGGAAAGTCAATCACACGTGGGCAGGGTAGAGATTTATAACATAAATAAATGAACATTTGTTAAGATTTTCCTTTTCTACAGCTCATAATCTTGTTGCTGTTGTGGGCTTGCTCATCATGATGTGGTTGTAAAATTATTGGCAGGGGTGTAAGTAAGTGCTTTGCAATTATAGATTGCATTTATGTATGGAGTTACTCGTACTCGTATATGTAGATTTTGTATTGGTTTTTGGTAAAATTTTATTACTGCATTATGGATGAATAAATTAAAAAAAAAAAATTAAATTGAAGCTAAATTTGTAGTTGTTTCACGGTTATTAGTATTTGTGGGAGTTAATTTATTTATTTTATTTTTTAAATTTGGAATTATATATTTTGTTAGAAAAATTTAGTTTTTTGATTCATGATTAGGGGAAAATTTCACCAATTCTATCTAAATATTAATTCATATTTAAAAATATTTTTTTTAATGAAAAACAACTTTTAAATATGAACTGATTTTTAAATAGAATTGGTGAAATAGGCTCTAAGTCTACATTACACTGTACAACAGTATTCAGTTTTTTTAAACTATTAGGCTTCTTTTTCTGGCAGAGGGTTCCAAACACAAGAGAGTAGAGACTTCTCGCACCGTTTTGGAAAGGGAGTGGCGGAAGAGGAGGAGTAGCATGAGGAGCAAATCCTCAAACTCAGCTAAAGGTCCTGAATACATAATTGATTAAGCAAATCACAAGGAGAGAATTCTCAAATCTTTTCCACTATGAGATTTAATTAAATTTAAGAGTAAATAAGTTACAAATAAAGTGAAACAATTCTAATATTTTTTTCTCGATGAACTAATCCCAAACAACTTTCTTTTATATTTATGATTCGATTTTTAAGTTACAAGTAACACCAAAGCTCATTGTAAATAGTCTGACAAATACCAGAAAAACTAAACAGTACTCAGTTTTCAGTGCAAATAGAATATGTGAATTATTTTGATTCATCGTATTACAATTTGCTGATATATTTTTTGTAATGAAAGCTTAATTTCACAACATCTAATTTACAACAGTCTTGGCACTAAAAATCTATATAAGAAAAAAAGTATATTTCGTACACCAAAAGTGAAAAGAATGCTATGATGTCCGTCCGTCTGTCTATCACAGGCTGTTTTCTCGTGAGCCGTAAGAGCTGCAGACCTGAAACTTTTACATAATATATGAAAATTAAAGAGTTTTGCTGTATTTTTTTTTTTAATCCAAAATTGGCTTAGGGTATAGTAATAATACTAGAAATGAGAATATAGGAATTTTTGTACTTGCATATCGTGTCATACTCTGTTATCTTTGGCTTTATATGGATCGTTTTCAATTTACAACATTTCTGCAATCGAAATCCAAATTAATTCAATTGAGAGAATAACAAAACAAAAAAAAATGGTCAAATTAAGAAAAGTATTTAGATATTTTTTCTCTCCGCAAATGCGGAAAGAATCAGAGGCAGAATAAACTTGTCTCTCAAATGCATAATCAGGCATTAATAGGGCTGCTTTCATATGTATTTATTTCAATAAATTACTTAAAGAAATTTTAAAATAACCTGCGTTTTTTATACTGCCAACTTATTTAAATCTGTGTGCTACTATATTTGTGTAAAATATTTATGCTGCTGTTGCTTTACTTGATTTTTAATGGTATTTTTTAATAGTTGTTCCGGTTACAAATGCAGCCTGCCATAGTAAATTGTTGTATAAATGTTTGTTTGTATACTGTTGCGGGTGTGTGTGTGCAGATTTGTATGTATTTTATAAATCGCTGCAAACACCGGCTGATATTTAATGACGCAAAAGGTTAAGGCGGATGTTAAAGGTTGTTATTACAAATTTATTGATATAAAGATTTATATTTAATGTTAAGATGTGTGTAAAAAAAACTGAATGTGATGGAACTGCTTGGATTGAATGAACGCGTTAAAACTCAAGCAGCAATTTATAAAATATTACAGATTTTATTAAATAACTAGCCAAAGTATTTTCATTTCTTTTTCATATAGAGATGTAACACTACTCCATCCGCCATACAAACACATATCGAGCCTTATTTTCGATTTTATCGTAAGCGGCAAAAATTAAATTTTTCTGGAGAAAGGAGGAAAGGCGATGTTGAAGTATTTAATTATTACATACCGAAAAAATTTTACATTAAAATATATGCAAACAAGGTTAACTTATTTATAATTTTTCGGAAATGATTTTGCTTCATATGTATTTCCTGTTAATTCAACATGATTCAACTTTATTTCATGTTGATTTCACATTCCAGTAGTGTTAAATTAGAATTAAGAATCGCGTTGAATAAAAGTTTTTTTTAAATTTGAAACATTATTAATTAATTAATGCAGTCATTTTATTTTATAAGTTATTTATTTTAACTTTCAGTAGTGTTAAATTAATATTCCAGTAGTGTTAAATTAAAATTAAGAATCGCGTTGAATAAAAGTTTTTTTTCAATTTAAAACATTATTAATTAATGAATGCTGTCATTTTATTTTATAAGTTATTTATTTTACTTATTGACAACAGCAACTTCTTTATATTAAGTTGCTGTTGTCAATTTCTGCACATTTGGCTTGTCAAATAACATCACCAGACATCTTTAAGTTTGTCGTAAAACCATACGCAGCAAAAAATCTATAATTAGATTAGTAGAATCCGTTTGTAAATTCCAAATAACAGAAAAATTCCCCAGGCTTTAAACTTCAAGATTTTTTTCTTTAACAAGATAATAAAATTTATCAAAAAAAAAAAAAAAAAAAAAAAGGAACCAATCAAGGAATCTTAACAAAGATTGCATACGAATATTGTCTATTTGCATGATTATGACCATGTTGCCAAATAAACGTACACAAAAATCTGAAGAATTTTTTTCTCTTGTGGTGGCAAAACATGCGACATATTGAAAGTGGTGTCTGTCACTTGTACTTGTGAATATTTTTTTCGGATGGAGTTCTCTTTTTGTTGGCAAAGCAACCAGTTATGAAGTCATGACAAAAATGTTGTTTTTTGTTTGTTTTGCAATTGTGTATGTATTTTTGCTAACGATTTCTACGTTTTAAGCCAATTTTATAACGAAAGGAATTTTCGTTACTATTGAAATCTACCCAAGCATTTTTCATAAAACGAAGAAGAATCTAAATGGTCGTTCTTGGTTATTGTTTTATTTTGTTTCATTTTCTTAGTAATTTGCTTACGCACACACACAAGCACATACAATCATTTACTAAACTAAAATCTAAAATGTACTACACACATCCATATGGCACGAGTATCTCTGCTCATACTTCAAATGTGCCATTTAAAAACTTTTTGCTAACTCGAAAAAGAAAGGATAAAGTTAAGCAGTTTCTTTTTATTTTTTTTTTGAAAACATTTCCTTTTAAAGAATTTTTATGTTTGTTTGTAAAATTTTTATTCAAGTTGTAGAGAAAATGTCATATTATTTTATCATTAGTCGTAAAATATTTTAGACAATAGACATGAGTGTATAAATGAGTAACTTTTGAGGTTGAAAAGAAAGCGCAAAATAAAAATTAACTTTTCTTTAAACATAAAATATGAAAAGTATAAAATATAAAAGAGTAGTGGGTTTTATAACCACAGAAGATAATGTATGGCTTTAAGAATAAATAATTTGAGTTCGTTAAATCAGATATAAAATAGTTACAACAGGTTATAGAATCTATATTTTGAATTGTGAAGATGGAGGGAAAAGGAGGTCCTTTTCGTACAAATATGGATTAGAGTAAGTTTACAAACCACTGCGATCCAAAGATTCTAATGTGAATTGAGGAATTGATTTTACCATTTTCATGAACATCTGAAAAAATTATTTTGGAAAAATAAATAAAAATACGAGGTAGTCATGCCATTCATAAACGAATCCCCGAAAAGCATTTTAATTTATATATGTTAGAAGCTAAATATACGAGTATAGCCCATTATTAAATTTACAAAAACTGGTTTGGATTCACTCATATGCTACAATATGCTAAAATATGTTAAATTATGCTAAAATACACTACACATATGCTAAGTTTTTATAAGATATTGCAAAGAATGCTAAACTATACTAAGTTATGCTAAAAAAAATGATACTGATATGATAAGTTTTTAACAGATGTTCTAAAGAATGCTAAATTATGCTAAAGTATGCTAAAATATGCTACATTGTGCTAAAATATGCTACATTATGCTAAAATACGTTACAGATATGCTAAGTTTTTTAAAGATGTTTCAAAGCATTATTTAGCATATTTTTGCATATATGCTAAATAAACCTAAAATATGCTACATTATGCTAAAATACTTTACAGATATGCTAAGTTTTTATAGGAAGTTCCAAAGAATGCTTAAAAATGCTATGCTTAAATATGCTAAATTATGCTAGAATATGCTAACATATAGCAAATTTCGCATAGACATATGTTTACTGAAATATCAATTTCGAAATTACTAAATTTTGTGAATATTAATCATATGGAAAATTAATACATACTCGTATTGTAAAATGAAAAGTGTTCGTTATGCTCTAAAAATTTAAAAAACTTCTTTTCATACGTGTATCCATCTGTCTTTACATAAATTTACTTGTATGCGTTTTTTTTATTTCTAATAAGATAATGTCATAAAAAACTTTTCCGTTTTTGCCTTTTAGTGCATGAAATTTTTTGTTGTTTTTTGGTGTTTTTTTTGGGAATCGTTACTTTTTGTTTATTACTTTGTAATATTTTTTAACTCCTTTTTTATACTCATATCTTTATATACTTTGATTGCTGCAATGAGTCTAATCCAGAATTTTTCTTATTACTATTCCTTTACAAACAATAGCAACAACAAAGAAGCATTCATCATCATGGTTTGAACAATTACAAAAATACATTTTGTGGTCGTTTTGTGATGGTCTTTTCTTTCGCTTGTATTTTTTAAATTTAATTCTATGGACTTACTACAATCTGCCCCCTTTAACCCTTCAAGCATTCTTGTTTTCTTCCTATTCGTAGTACATTTATTTAAAAAAAAGAGGCTATTGTATTTTCATTGTTTGACAGTTATCCTGACATATTTAACATTTAACTGCAGGGTGCATGAAACAATTTTATTACGGATTGTTGATCATTTCTTGGTTTAATATTTTTTTCATTTAACATTCTTTAGTTTTTATTTTTTTTATCTCTTTTAGCTTTTGCAGGGCTTGCTTGCTTTTGTTTTCGTCGTATGTTTCTAAATTTCCTTTTGTAACTTTCATATGCTGTTGCTTTTTTTCCTGTGTTCCATATTTCGAATGTTCTCTGCTTTAGAAAATGAATAATACTTCTAGAAATTTGATTGCAAGTTTGATGATTAATAGTGTTTGCTTTGTGGCACAAAAAAAAAAAGTTTATGAACTGAATGGAAAAGTTATCATTTCCTTTCTTCATTTTTTTTTTGTTGTACTCTGCTTTGAGTGTAAGTTGTGTGAATTCATGCTGTGGCAAATGTTTTTGGTATCACCAGCTTGGTGACCATTATTGGGAAAATATTTCAGCTGATTTGAGAGTAGAAGATTTACAACTAAAATATAAAATATTGAAGTTTTTAAATGGGAAATTAAATGATTTTAAGGAGTTTGGAAATAGTTATTTATAATATAATAAGAATGTTTAATAAGTGTAAAATGGGTAAAGTTGTCATAATCTGAGTTTCTTTCAAATTATTAAATGAGACAATTTTTAATTTTTAGTTGAACTATAGGGAATTTTAATCAGAAATAATTTCTTAGTCGGGCTTAAGTTCAGTAATTTCTATTCTTGTTGAATGAAATATTTTTATTAATTAATGTGAGTTTCTAAAGAAGAGCAGAAAAATTCCATTAGAATTTATAAGCTGGGGGAAATACCGATATATTTCTGTGCAGCCACGCACTTTATCAGCACCCAAGTCTATCTACTGGGGTAGATATTGTTATTAACATCAGCTGTTTAACGCAAATTTTCAATGAAATGGAATATGAGAAATGATTATATTGTGTACACAATTATTGATTTACCTTTGGTAAATACATTTGTACGTATCACTATTCATAATCTGTTTAACCGGATTTTTAATTTTCTATTCAGTTTTGCACGAAGTTATATCACTCTACCTAAGTATGTTTAACTATTCTTGCTTATCTTTTACGAAATTACTGAACTTAAGCCCGACTAGGAAATTATTTCTGATTAAAATTATGTATTGATTTAGAAATTAAGATGTATATCTTTTTCAAATGGAATCAAATGATGACGGACTATCTAAAAAAAAACTAAGTTTAATTATTACTGCAAAAAACTAGTCATTAGTAATTAGTATTGCAAAACAATCCAAAGAAACGAAGTATCACCAAACACATACATATCTATATATATAAAATAAAAACTTCGAACTGACGCTCTAATGAAATATTTATTTTAAAACAAAGACAAACTTCATCAAGACAATAAACATGAACAAAGTTTGCCAAAGAACACTATTTGCTAGTTTTATTATGTGTTAAAAAAAACCCCTCTTCAGGTTTTATAGATTTGCGAAAGTTGTTTATCCTACTTCAATTTCTTACAAATCAAAACAAAAAGGTATGAATTATACATAGTTTTTTCTTAGCAGCCCACAGAAAGTTTAATTAGTGCAAAAAATTCCCTGACGCCTGTAAGTATGCTTTAATTTTATCGCCAGTGTTTTTTAAACAACTGTGTCGTGAACATCAATACTTTCTTAGTATGTATTTATGATTTCTTCTAAACTAAATATCTATAGAAATATAAAGAAAGAATTATAATTTTTGTATATTATTTATAAACTACCAGCCTGACTTGCATTTGTTAACATTTCATAAATAAGAAGTCAGCAATGACAGTAAATCTCTCAGTTGATGACTAAAAACAAGTCACAAACACGACAAGTGAGACAAAAATTCACTCACAATAACGTACGCATATTAATTTTTATTCATCCAATACTAACTATGCTATACATACATACATACATATATACATATTTACATACGTAATAAGTACTATAAAGTAAGTACACAATAAAATTGATTGAAAAGAAAATAGTGCCAAAAATAAACCGATACGAGTGCTTGAACTTTAGACATCGGAATAGTAAAAGAAATTCACCAAGGGAAATAAGCAACATAAACTTTTTCACCACACACAGCATAAATTAAGGATTATGCAATACTAAAATGAGAGTAAAGTGAGTTAATAACGAAACACCCTTAATTTGAAGAGCTCGCACAAGTTTAACTCTCTTATACAAAAGTATTTTCACTGAAGGAATCTTTCAGATTTTTTTTTTGTTACACAAATTTCGTATTATTATTATTTTCAATACTATTATGATTCGACATCAAGTTAAATATTTAAATAAATAATACTAATAATGATATTATCATTAAATATAATATCGATTAGTATGATAATGAGCAACTACACGACATCTTTATATACAAATAAATATGTGATTTTTAATCGAATAAATAAGTGGAATGTAAAGCCAAAAGTGATGATTTCATTTCAATTACCTAAACTTCTCATCTTTAATACCAAGTTTTCTTAAGGTGGAGGTACATACTCGTACCACGCGTTATGCGGCAACGTGTTTCTTGCTTGTTAAACGTTCAACGCTATAAAAATGCAAAGTTACACACCAAGCTGTTAAACTTTATTAGTTGTAAAATTTCAAGCCTTTGTCGGCTATTTATTGTCTTGCATTTAAGTTTTATTTTTTTTTTACTTTAAACATTTAATGCATTTTTTATCTATTGTTTAATAAAAATAAATTAATTTCTAACAATTTTTGTGTATGTTAGCATGTGAATCTGGCAACACCAGCTGTCATTTTGTATATAACGCGTGGAAGTTGAATACTGTTAAACTTTTTGCGAGGTACGCGTTTCGCAAACTTATTTATGTAACTTGCTTTATGAAAGCACACTATTTCAACTTTTTTGACA
Source organism: Nowickia ferox (assembly GCA_936439885.1). NCBI lineage: Eukaryota > Metazoa > Arthropoda > Insecta > Diptera > Tachinidae > Nowickia > Nowickia ferox. The sequence goes on along the minus strand of OW387026.1, from coordinate 108,304,030 downwards.
GAAGTTTGTATCGCATTAGCGCATTGAGCGCGTGTTATGTAGTTCCAGCTTTAGAACAAAGTTTTACTTTTTCTACAAAAGATTTTTAGTTCTTTTTCGTAGGATTTCGTTAAAAGATCAGCTTTGAGAGTAACTTTTACAAAGGGGCCGTTAGAAAATGTATACTGAAATTTTTGAACAAAGAAATACGTATAAAAACTCCAAAAACAGTGTTACGTAATGTGTGAATATCCTTAAAGGACAGGCCCCTTTTTATAAGGTTCAAACAAATATTTAAATTGCTTTTTTTTCAAAAGATACTTTTTGAAAAATTACTTTTTTAAAGGAATTATTTCAAAATTTACGTTACTTTTTTCAAAAAATACCTTTTCACAAGGTTGTTTTTTTTTCAAGAAAAACTTTTTAAGAATATACTTTTTTCAAAGCAAATTTTTCGGAAAATATTTCGTTAAAATGTACTTTATTTGTATCACTTGAAAGTACTGTAAAAAAACATTTGTAGCGGATGGCAGTTTTAAAAAATGGTTTTCAAAAGCTCGTTTTGCAAAGAGTACTTTTGGAAGGGATTTTTTTTTAATAAAATTTTTCTAAGGATGTTTTTTCTTCCAGACGGTACTTTTTACAGAAGGGACATTTTGTACTTTTTTCAGCAAGCACTTTTTCCAATAAGTATTTTATAAAAAAAAGGTTAAAGGGTAAAGGTTAAACTTAATAATAATATTTTTGATATTTTTTTCAAAAGGTAGTTTTTGCAAAATGTACTTTTAAATAAACACTTATAGAACTTTTAAAATACAATCAAGTCTTGGTATAACGAATTTAGCTTCAAGTAAAATTCGCACTTTTTATACCGGATCTAAAAACATCGCAACATAAAAAATAAGTTCAATTAAACTATTTTTTTTAGCTTTAGGTCTGTTTATATTATGATTTTATTAGTTCGATATTTCGTTAACCTTCGGTTAATTGAATATATTGAAAAAGTTCGGAAAATTAGATAAAAGAATTTCATAAAAAATAAGTTAATTTAATTATTATTGTTCGAAGTTCATTTGTTTCTATATTTATGATTTGATCAGGCTAAAGTTCGTATTGCTTTGTAAGCCAAAAAAAAAAACTTTGCTAGCAACATATTGCTTACATTTACTAGTTTATGTAGTAAATATTTTGCTAAATGTGTGTGAACAATAACTACAGCAGTAATGTAAAAGAACAAAGTGGTACTCTTAGTTTGTATTTCGTAGCTTATTTTAAAACAAATTGCTGCCATTCTTTTTATTGTATTCTAACACGTCTTCAATAATAATTTTAAAAATAACACTGAAATGACACTTTGCGATATAACGAATCTTTCAATATAACGAATGAGCCTGATATTATACCGTTCGTTTTACAGGGATCCGCCTGTATACAGAGATTTACTTCAAAAAAATTTTTGTAAAAAAAACTTATTTTTAAAAAAACAATAAGTATTACAAAGAGATCTTTTTGAAGAGGATTTTTTTCAAAGGAATTTTTTGCAAAAGAATTTATTTTCTGAAGCTACTTTTTTCAAAAGGTACGTACCTTGTCCTAAAGTCACTTTGTAAGGGCAGAGGCACCCTTTGCCAAAAAAGATAATTTAACACAAGTTGATTTTTTTCAGAAGATTCTTTTTTCAAGTGGTACAAAAAAATTTTCATTTAACCCACATTTTTCAAAAGACTGTTTTTCCACAGGTAATCTTTGCGATTTTACCTTTTTCAAAAGTAATATTTTTTTAAATGAATTTTTTAAAAAGGTACTTTTTCAAAAGATACTTTCTCAAAACGAAGCTCTTAAGGAAATTTTTCAAGGGATACTTTTTCAAAAGAATCTTTGAAAATACTTTGAAGAATGTAAATAATATTTATTTAAGGGCAGATTTTGTAAATACAATCGATTTTTTCGTTTTGAAATTTGTATGGAAAATATTTTTTGAAAATAATTTTTTTTACTTTTGAAATTTGAAACGTTCAGAAACGAACAAAATATTTGTAAAGATGTCAAGCTTTAGCCGGAGCATAGCCCAGCATATCAGCGCGCCCAACAGTCTGGATCCACCTGACAAATTTCCGTATTTTAGTTTTCTTTTTTAGTTACCATCTCCTACAAAAAACGGGGTGGAGATTGGGGTGGGGTTGAACTCTGTGACATGGCAGATGCTTACAAAATGTGTCTATTCAAATGTGTTAATTAAAAGAGTTGTGTTAAAACTTATTAAAGTTTTTTCGCATGGTATTCTGTGCAGCCAACAACGAATTCCTGTTAAGCTAACATGCGATTTTTAAAATTTAGCAAGAGATACAATTTAAATCACTTTTATTTACAGATAATTGTTTTTATTTCTTTAAATATACATTTAATAATGCAATACATATTTATTGTATTAATTGAACTTTAAAATATTTTTAGTCAAGGAATAATTTCTGTATCTGCTCAAGTTTGAATTTTTTAAATTATAGAATGAAGCATTTTATTATGTAAAGTGGTTTTCTAAATGGAATAGTTGGTATGTTTAGTGAGAAGACAGTAAAAGAATTCATTGTTTTGCTAAGTAAATGGTAAGATTTTCTTTGTCAATTAGAGCAATAATTTTTTTTTATTATTACATTAAATTACCATCACGTATTTAATAATGATAATGACGTTGAGTAGCAAAGGAAACGTTATTGAATGCCGGTATAAATTGCGTTAAAACAAATGAAATCACATTAAACATAAACAAAATACAATCACACTATAAGTGTAACGAATACCCCAGTGGAAAGTTTACTCATTTTTGCAACGGAAAACTCTTATACAAGCAAACTTTCATTTTGTAATGCTCCCATTTCTAAGAATCCACCACCGAGAGAGAGTGGTAAACACTCTCTTTGAGCAAGAATAGTGGCTGCAAAACCCAGTATTTTTGTCGTTTTTATTTCACTGAGTTGAAATTTATGACGACAACTAAATTCCTTTGGATGACGATGATGTTTTGTGCCAAACGAACTTTTACCGTTCCAAATCAGTTAACTCGGAAACGTGGACATGTCAGTTGTAAAAGAAACAACGAAGCGGCAGAATTATTAATTATATTTGCAAAGAAAAATTTCAAATATGAATACTTTTTGCTGGGAAACTTTAACAAACAATTGAAAAAACCCAAGTATTAACTTCATTTCCCAGATTTTAATAAAAATCTTTGAAGAATTTAGTGAATTGAAATAAGTTAATGGAAAAAAAGCATTTCAACAAAATATAAGTAAATCGGTTTATTAGCTCAATCAGCATAAATTGTGAAAATGTTGCCACAAAGAAGCTTTAGCAGTGATTCGTAAAAATTTGCAGGTGCGCGTGTGTGTGTGTAACATAAAACGAATGAATGTATGAATGAATAAATAAAAAATGAAATAAAATACTTATAAAATGGCCAAATCACGATACTTGCTTGTACTTCAAATTATACAACAGCAACAAGCGAGAACCACAACATAAAATAAAAACCCCAATACAATTTGTTAGCAACCTTTATATAAAAAAAAAACTGCCAAAAGTGTGCAAAACGTAAATCCATTCAAACCCACAGTAGCACACACATGCAACTTCACTTTCACACTCAAGCAGTCACATGCAAAATTTTCTAAAGAAACAGCAAAACAAATTGAAATAAATTTAAAAGAATTTGTTGCTGCACTTTTAAAATAAGTGCACAAGAGAAGAATATTTCTGTGTTTGCATGTACTCGTATGTGTGCACACACATACCCGTACATTCATATTTGGACGCATTTGTGCTGTTGTGTGTGTGTGTGTGTGCAGTTCTGTGCATGTTTGTGTGTTTGCGAGTGTGTACTTTTAAATATTTTGCAAAAAATGTGCAAATGTTAACCTGGTTTTTATGAAAATATTTTTTTCTATGGAAATATGCATGTATTTTCTATTTGTTTTTTTTTTTTGTAAATGTTTCTCTGCATAAGTGTAGTGTGTGTGTTCTAAATACTAGACATCGTGCAACTTATAACTTGTACGTATGCAGGTGTAAGCGTACGTATCTGCACAGATGTGTGATTTTATTATTTGTACAAGTATGTTAACAGAGGCTTTTCGTGTGAAACACATGAGAAAAGTATGTACAACAGCATTAGTAATTTAAATGAATGAAAAATCTCTTAAAATAAAATGCAGCAGCAAACAAAACGGGAAGAAACAAGAAATATACTGTAGATGAGTAATATTTTATTATCTCAATAAATCACTGTTTAATCTAATATTTTTGACAAGCGAAAATAAATTATGTAATATAGAATATTCATAAATCACAATCGTAAGAAATTTATTTAAATAGGAAATGAATTTTGTTCCCATCCGAAGAAGACAAATGGGGTAAGTTAAAGTAATATTTTAATTTTCTTAGAATTATATTTTTACTGTCTTATTCATGAAAAGCATTTAAAAAAAGTTTATATAAAAAATGTCTACGGAAATTTTTTAAAATCAGAAAAGTTTTTTTCGTGAATAGGTCCCCTAGCACCAGTCTTTATTACCAAAAGTCATTTTAAAGCTGCAAATATTTTTTGATAATGTAAGACTTCAGAAAATTTTATTTTTTTTTATTATAATTCAAATTTTATACACTAAAAGAAAAACCTTCATTTATCCAGCAAATGTTTACATCGGATCAATTAAACTTTTCATTAAAAGTGAGCTAACGAAACTCTTTTATGATTAAATATAATATATTGCAGTGTTGTTTTGAAAAAATTTTACTATTTCTATACAATAGGATTCATGCATCCCTAACAAATTTTTTTTTTATAAATTTATCTAGTCATTTTGATCTCAGGACATGTGAAAAAGGCACAAACCAATAAAATCTATTAAAAGTGTAAATAAACTTTTATCTGTAAAATTCTCCACACAGGGAAAAATAATTTATTTATTTTTAATAAAAATCATTCAACTTATATTCACAAGATATAATGACCATTATAGACAAATAAAAACGAATAAAATATTTCTATTTTTATTAACTAGGAAACGAGTCTTATATAAAAGATCTCGCCTTCCTCTTTGTATGGTTCTTAGTTTACGTTTATTTTTATTTTTTATTAACTTACTCGTTTTTAATAAAAACTATTATGTATGTACATATATTTAAAAAAACTAACTCTTATTTGCTTTTTGTTGAAGTTTCGTAGTACTAAAATTTTTGGTCACACCCGGCACAATAAAAATTTTAGAAATTAATAAAATAAATACTATAAAGGATACATTGTTAATACTTCCCAACAACGACAAACTAAGCGCCATAAATAAAAATAAAATTTTGTGAGTTTCAATATTCGGGATATATTTGGTCACACCCGTCCCACCTACGCTGAAAAGCTATTTTTTTCAATTAATGCGGAAAATGGTGGAAAAAGAAAGAAATTTAAAGACAATAAAGAAATTTATGAACTGCTTTTAGCATTAGAGAGAGAGAGAGAGGAAAAGGGAAATGAAAAGAAGAAATTATAAGTAAATTGTGATGCAAAAAGCATCATCAATGGAAGAAAAAAACAGACAAGGAAACTAGGATGAAAGTCAAATTTCAAGTGTTGTGAATAGATCTGAAATAAGTTGTTTTAAAAAACAGTGCTCACTAAAAAAAGAAGTCACACTAAAGTTAAACGCAGCCGTCTCTGTAGTCCACCAAAAAGAATTTCTGTTATTCAGCAGCTCTTCAAAGGCGTTCTTTCAGAATCTCTGGTGACTATTAGAATTACAATAATCAAAATTCCGGCAGCTGACATTGAAAAAATCAATTGGTTTTTTTATGAGGGATGATATCAGGGGACAAGCATGAAAGACGTAAAACTCGTACAGGCAGCCGGCAAGAAATTCAAAAAACATGCCCAAACATGACATGTGGCGAGTGCTACAATTTATTCCACGAAGAAACCCCAACTAATCAAATTCGAAAAATCCTTGTTTTATAATTATCAAACGCCAAATGTGATTTCTTTGCTACACATTTTTACTTGAATTAAAAAAATTACTTCAAAACATATTCGCCTGTAGTATTCTGCTGTTTATGATAATAATTTCTTTATACTTTGCAATTAGTTTGCCATTATATTGATAATATGAGTGCAGTCAATAAAGAGTTTTACTTCCTCAAAATTTTCGAGTTTTCACTAGTTTTGAAAAAGTTGTTTTTAAGCAAAAATTTTTTCCATACAGTCAGTTTTACTATACCAAAATTATATTGTGCCTGCTAAGAATGATATTACAGATTATATGCCAAAAGTAATAGTTCTGTAAGACTTAATATGTGTAAGGTCACACCCGTCACAGCCTTCTGTTACCTATTCTAAGCCAAAAGCATATTATTTTAGGGCCTACCTATTGTTATACGTTTTAAAGATTAACATCTTTGGTAACCGCACCGGCTTTTTTATTTATAAATTTAATTTTTTTAATTGTAATAATAATGTGAATATCATTGTCACCACCGTCACAATGAAATTAGCCATCTACTTTTTATTGAATTTCGGAAAAAAAAGTTTTGATACATTTATTTGTATATGCATGAATTTTAAGAGACATTTCAAATGTCCAAGCGAATCGATACAAATTTTATTTGCATCACTAGCAAAAACCAAAATTATTTGAACTATTATTTTTGCTTTACTTTTTTTTTTTTGCTGTTAAGTTAACCAAGAAAGTGGTAAATTTTGGCATACAATATTTTAGTCCAATCGAAAAATTCGACAACCGTAATAAGACTGAATAACTTTTGAGTTACAGAAGTTGCTATTTGAACAAAAAATAGTTTAGTTTTACTACGGCATTCTACATAATGAATTGTAACAATTTGTATTGTTTGTTTTAATGAAAATATACGAAAATTATTATTTTATTAAAAATACATTGCAAATGTATATTCGTAATTTTGCAACAGCAATTTGCTTTATTAATTCAGTTACCAAAAATAAAAAATAGTTAATACTTCTAAATAACAAAAGAGAGCCTTTTTGTTCCATTAACCAGACAAAGTTTGGTTAATGTATCAGCTTTGAAAGAAATAGTGAAACGGGTTTTCTACGTGCAGTTTGGGAATAAAAATTGGGCACAGATAATACCAAACAACAATTATTGGCCGATTAAGAAATGTGCGATTTTCCAAACTCCAATTATTGCAAACTAACTATTAGAGAGAGTCATTAGTGCTCTTTCAACTCTTCATCAACATAAAGTGCTCTTTTCATTTTTGTGTTTTTTTTTGTCTTTCTAAATTAATTCATAATCTTAATAAATAATAATAAACTCTTTTTTACATATACTCAATAAGACAGAAAATATTAAGAGGAAACGAACTATTCTAAAATACAAAAAAAAAACGATAGGAAGATAACGTGAGGTGGCAAAACACACACATTTGCATAAACTTTTACATACATACATATATAAATATAATATAACAAATGCTTATATAGAATATTTCAAGCTGTTTCTGCTTTCAAAATTTTACTAGATATCAAAACCCTACAGCAGTTTTCGATAGAAGGAAATTGTAATTCAAAATAAATATCACATTCTTACTAACACTAAATAATTGAAAAACTCTTACGGTCTAATTCATAAAAAATATTTTAGGCTTATTAAAGGTTTATTTCACAAATTTCCCATAGAAATATGTCAAATAAGCGCTTAATAAACCTGAAATATTTTTTATGAATATGACAGTTAGTAAATAAATACAAGTCCTCATTGTTACAAATAAAAATTTATGAAAAATATAAAATTAGCCTTATATGCCCAAAAGAATTTATGATTACAGTGCGCATAATTTATAATGCAAATATATCATATTTTGCCCTAGTCCTCTTACAGAATCTTAATACTTGTAACAAACATATTAAAATAACAAGTAAGAAAGGAAAATTTATTTCTGTAATTAACTTAAAAGCAAAACGCATAAACAATGCTTAAGAAATATTAAATTAGAAAAGTATAAAAAGAAAAAAAACAAAAAAAAAACAAACATATTCTGTTAAGTACTTTAATATATTTGCGGTAATACTTTTACATTTAAAATTAAAAGCACGGAATCTCTTATTGGGCTAAAAGCAAAGAAAAACACTTCATTAAAACGCACTGTACTTACTGCCCCGGGGCAATTAATTTTATTTTTCCAGTTCTTTTATATTCTTAACGTTTTGCCCACAAACACATCTTTTTCAACAAGGCCAGTAAATAAAAGAAAGTCTATATTAAAATTACTAATAAATAAGATAAAATAAAGAAGCAAAAACAAATACTTAAAAAATAAACGCATATTTAAAACCGACACTCTATTAAAACACACACAAAAATGTTTTAAACTGAAAATGAAATAAATGTTTAACACATTTTTCATGCTTTAATTAACAGAGTTGGGAGCACACACATACCATTTACACACACACATGCATTTAAACAAAAATTCCATATCAAAATCAACATTAAAATACTTAAAAGCACACACGACTACAGAAGCAGCAGCCAGTCAGCCAGCAGAGTGTGCCAAACCAAGGTCTTGCAACGTTATAACATTAACACAAAAGAGGCGAAGGGAAGCCAGAAAGTATAAGATATGTGAGGATAGACTTATTTGAAGGATATGAGAAAAACAACTGCAAAAGAAGAGAAAGGAAGGGAAATGAAATGATAAAAATCTTTTGCATAAATACCAAAAACAAATACAACTTCGCTTTAATGAATAAAATAAATATTGGGGCCCTTGCTTTACGATGTTTGTTTCATTTTAACATTTTATTTTATAATTTTAATACAATTCATGCTTTCAAAATATCTCCTCTTGCATTATTCAATTTTGACTTTTGTGTGCCAGAAAAGTTAATGTAAAAATTCATCTATTCTATTCGATCGAAAGATAGAAGTTTTGTAAACAAGTTTCCAATATTCTTTCGCATGCTTAGAGCTCTTTTTCCTTAGACCCCAAATAGCTTAAATTCAATTGTTGGACTTTGGTAAAATTTGCCACTATTGGTTTCCTATTAAATAATTTATTATAAAAAAAAAAGTTCCTTTCCGAAACTGGGATTTGTTTAAACAAATTTGATGCCAATTTTTTTTATGCTTGAAAAGCTCAAAAGAGCTTTCGATTCATGATATTCGTTTTTAAACTTAAATTCAGCAAATTCAGTATCTGTTGGCACATTTCATTCACATTTATTACATTCACTTGCAAACTTTAGTAAAATTGCCAAGACTGAATGACTTTGAATTTATTTTACAATTTAAGACTTAAACGCCCGCATATAAAAATCCTTGCACTACATTTTATTTGACTCGCTCGCTTTCCCGTTTTACCTTTTTGTAAGCAAATACATAGTCTGGTGGTTTTATGCAAAAAAAGAGAAAAAATTTAAATAAAAAGTAATTATTTTTTTCCTGCTGTTGGCCTACACTTAAAATGCAGGTTTCAAATATAACTGAAAGGAGAATTAAAAGTAGTAAAAACTAGTTGACATTGCATATTTCTGCTGTGCTCCCCTCGTAATCAGGGTATTGTTTTTTTTATTATTAAATGTTTGCCCGAGTGTTTGTCTGTTTATTCATGCATGTATGTGGGCTTTAGTTTTGCCATTTTATGCATCACACATATGTCACATGTGTGGGTGTATTTCGGAAAAAAGAATTAATACAACGAAAAAAAATCCTGTTTATACAGAAACCATAAAATATGGCCTTGACTTAATAAGTATAATACTTTAGTTTATTAAGGGTAAATTTTTTTTTTTCATTTGTTGCATTTGTAAAACTTTTCCATGCAAACTTTTTATTTCTGTTAAACAAACTAATTTTTTCTCTTGTACTGTTGACTCAGTTTATTTTTAACCAGCATTTTTATGCTGTTATCAGCAAAAGATTTGAATTTCATAGCATAAATTTGCATTTCATTGTCGACACAACAACAACGACAATAACAATAGCTTGTTACTACATAGTTTTTTTAGAAATTTCGTTATTTTTCTTTTATTCAAACAACACAATTATTTGATTAAATTTTTATCTATTTAATGGAGAATGTGTGGGGGTGGGTGGTTTAAATAGTTATGGCACAAATATCAATTTAAGCACATTACTGGAAAAGCTCATTTTGGTTAAGGAGTTACTAACGGGCGCATTTATTAAGGACTTGAAAGTAAAAATTTACATAACCACCAATAAAGAACTTAAGCACGATATCATTATTCTTGAAAAAATAAATAAAGTACCCCTTTTCAGAATAGAAAATATAGTTTTATAATTATGGACAGATCTTCGAAACAATTTTTTTAGTGACTATCTACTGCTTTAGCATGACCAAACTACGCGTTGGAACGGGCGAAGTATTTTGAACAAGATGTCATCACTCTTTGAGTCTGTATTGCCAATTATGATGTCTATCATTTTATTGTTTATCTCTCATTCCTTTCTATTTAATCTAAAAATGCTGCCTTTTGTTGAAGCCAGTCCTAAATTAACTCAGTACTTTAATACGCATTCAACTGCTAAAAACGGAACTCTTTTATTATTCTCATACTAAGATTATAATCAGTGTTTAAAAAACTTAAGTCGAAGTAGCAAAAGTCGTAAAATGTTTACTTTTCGCTGCTTTGACTTTTTCCAGCTGTTTAAAATCAACCAATGCTTTTGCTTCTGCTTGTGAAAATCAACAACAGTCGCAGTCGAGTCAGTTAGAGTTTGATTTGCTGTTGCTTTTGGTAAGTTTCGCTAGTAAAAGCATAAGCAGTCTGTATGCTTTTGTAAGTGCCAAACACTCACAGTCGAAGAAGTAAAAGCTCTTGCTTTTAGAAACTTTCTGCCGGTTCAGTCAACTATTTTGTGGTGTTTGTCATGTTTTTGTTGTTATTGTTTTTTTACATCAGACAAGAGGCAACAACAAAAACCACTTTACTGCGATTGCTTAAAACTACTAGGCAGGGATTCTTGATTCTTGTGTTATTTTCGTTCTATTTGTTTTCTATAATTATTTTTGCCCCTATTTTTCATTTCCATATGAGCAGACAAAAATTCTCTCTTGACTCTCACTATTAATTAAATCCAAAATTTTATCCTGAAACTCTACAGTTTCGTTTTTTAAATTCATGCAGATTCATGTAGATTATTTCACTTCCATTTTCATTCTCTAATCTACAAAACAAAACTAATTTTATTTATTTTTTATTCAAGATTTTTTTATACAAAACTTGATTTTCTATATACTTTTTTATGTATGAATGAACATACAGTGATTGCTGGATATATGTAACTTTTGAAAACTTTAAATTGCATTTCAATTTAATAGGTTTATGTGTAACGTCCATTTTTTGTGCGCTTTTTTTTTAGAAAAATCAAATTTGTACATTGGTGATAAAATTTCCAGCTTTATAACATTTCGCATCGGGTTGTTTGTTTTAAGCTGCAGCAGTTAAAAATAATCATTCAAAAATTGTTTTTTTTAATATTTAGTGCAAGGTAAATTAAACATAGCTTAGTAGTGAATTTTTGTCTAGAAAATTTTGTCGCCTGCAATAACGATTGTGTGATTCTGTAACTTCTTTTTAACGATAGCACGCAACTGATATTTTCTGTTGATTTTTATCGATAAAATCAACAGCACATAAATTATTGTCGCTTAAATTACAGCTGACATAAACTTACAGCGAATATCGTTAAAAATGTGACTGAATAGCAAACTCGATAAATTTTCATTATAATTATTTTACCGATGCGAGTATCGTTAAAAAAGCCCTAATACTTCCTTTATATGCTTAGAAAATTTCAATTGCAAAGGGCCTTAGACAATTTCCAATATAACTATGTAAAGTTTTCCAAAATCTTTCAAAATCTTTCTTTACTTTCACTTCAAGGTCTCACGAGCTTAGACTGTATTTATGTCATCAAATGCGGGTCTTGTGTCACACACTAAAAGTTTGTAATCTGATATGATATAAAGTAATACACAGACACAATGTTTTTGTTAATGTAACTGGTGTTTGTGTACAGTTGGTATAAAAGCACATTTCCCTTCACAAATGAACAGCCGCCACATATGCCAAAAAAGAAAAAAGAAAATCAAACTGACATACAGACGTACATGAACAAGCATACATTTTACATTCCTATGAAAAAAAGGGGGGGGGATCTTTGAAATACTAGCAAAAATTTACACACACAAAAGGATATAAAAAAAACATTAACGTTTCTAGTCAGTCATATGAGTGGCCATTGTTATAGTTGTGTTGCTGTTCTTTTTTATTTTCTTTATGAATGCAAAAAAATCCATTCTTAGTTTCTTTAGTTTTTCTTTTTTAATATTTTTGTTTGCATGTGTGCACTTGAGTATGAAAACATTTGTTGAGCCATACAATTTCTAAATGAAAAATTGTTTTTATTTCATGTAAAGGTTATTTCATTAAGCATTGAATATTTTTAAATTTAAATAAAACAATATGAGTGCAGGACACCCTCGACATTTTTGTTATTCGCTGGAAAGGTTTATCGATGCTTGCCCCCAGATTCCATTCGGCAAACACACGTCGTTTACATTAAATGTAAAAAATGGGTTAGCCCAAGTCACGTCACACGAAGCACCAAGTTGTGGTCTGCGAAAGCCAGAGTGCTTGTGAGAGAAATGAACTCATATACTCCTCGACACTCACATACATACACTTCATTTGTGGTCTCCGAAAGCCTGATTCTTTGTGGGGAGAAATGAACTCCTTTACATTATCTTTCACATTCGCGCGAACAAAGACTGTTTTTCCGGCAGATCTCACATTCTGTCGACGAACTTAAGTTATTTGATTGTTTACCTTAACAATGGATTTAAATTTATTTACAAAAATACAAATATTCCTCTCGATAGGAGGACAAAAGTGACCGTAAGATGAGCCAAAAGCGCGGAACATTGTCTCAATAGAACACTCTTTTTGTGTTGTTGAATGCTATAGTGATTTGCAAAAGGACACTGAATTAATGCCAAACAATTCGACACATGGCCGCTTTCAACTGTCGAAGTTCGGAGGTTTCTATTGAAAGAGCCTTTTTTGAGAAAAAAAATTTTATTTTTATTGTCTTTTTCATACGTTTTCAAAGGCGTGGGACAGCGAGTGACACAGGCTAAATTTACAATTTTCACTTACTTTTTAAATATGAATTTAAAATTTAACATTTCGAACTTCAGATTGATGTGGGACAGTAAAAAAAATTTATTTTAGACTTTATAAGCTCATTTTTACTGCAAAAAATAGTTCCTTCTTTAGTTACAAATTAAGTTAATTTGAAAAAAATTTATTTCTTTAGAAAATCATGTTTATTAATAAAACTATTTCATTCTTCAATACGAATTGAAAATTACGCAACATCAGGCCGTTCAAGAAATTATTATTTAATAAAATAGTTCAATTCATTTAATTTAATAAATACTTACCCGAAAATTTATTAATTATTTTATTGTGTTATAAGAAACGACTTTAGACAGCACGAAGAAAAAAAAAATTATTTGGTATTCAATTACTAAATTAAAAAAATCAAATAATATTTTTACTGAAAAGGGAGGGAGCTATTACAGAACTCGCAAAAAATTAATAAAATGAAAAATTTATGTTTTCTTTATTAAAATAAGAAATTTTAAAATCAGTTTCAAAAATGTGTTTTTTTAAATAAAACCTGTCATAATTTTTTTCTACACAAATATTTAGAAAATGAAATTTTATACAATCACCTGTATTGCTTATGTTGAGTCGAATATTTGTCTACGAGAATTTTGTCTATTTAAAGAGTCTAATAAAAAAATTATTTGCCTACCAAGAAGCTCTTTTAAAACAGGGCAGCTCACTGATTTAATAGAAAAAATCTTTAACTAGCAAAAATTCAAAATTAATTTTTTTTATTCTTTACTATCTTCTTAAGAAAATAGACATGAACAGACCTAATATAAATTTTTGCCATAAAAACCTTTGTAAACAAGAGAATAAATAATCCAGCACCCAGAGAGAAAAATATACACAAACACACAAACTTATAAAACGGTCTTGAATCGTTCAAATCATAACAACAATTATTGTGTTACACATTCTGCTTATTAAGACATATACAATCACACAATACATAAGCCGATGCAGACGAAAGACACAAACAACAACAACTATAATGCTTTAACAATGATGTTCTGTTATCAACGCATATGCACACAAGCCAACGAAAGCAAAAATAAAGAGGCGAAGCTGAGAGTTTCTTTATGTTGCTTACATTCTTCTGGAAACTTTATGTTAAGTATTAAAAAGGACAATACAGGTACATACTAAACATTCTGTCAGATAACGTAACATCGTGGTATTCCAGCAGCTCTTAATTTAAGTTTGTGTGTTTTAAAAGCTCTTAACATCAGTGTTGAGTAAAGAAAGTGTTTTGATGTCATAAGACATAGATAATGGGCCTTATTACGAGTGCCGTATTTCGCCTCCGACTGCGATAGATTAGAGAATGCAATTTTCTTTAGTCTAGAATACGACACTCCCAATATTGCCCAATACATTATACCAAACACATTGATTTCTTAAGTTCTGAACTTTGTTTTTAAAAAATTAGACATTTTAAGCAAAACACTTGCTTAATTTTTAAAAATTGTCTTTTCTACTGTACGACTAAAACGAACATGTTGATACATGGTTTTCCGCTTCAGCTAATGATAGTTATTATATCTTCTTTTCTTCAAATATTATTGAAATAACGTCTTTAAATTATTAAAGAAAAATTAGTAAAGAATTATTTTGGCTTTAAGTGTTTTGCATAATTTCTTTATTAGTAAATTTGTTTAAAGGTTTTTGCTAAAGTTTTCATTAACTTCCTTGGCTTTGAACACAGACTTACTTCTGCTGCTCTTGCTCACATCAAGACATTCAAAGCATTTCACAGAGCCTTACAATCAAGCCCTGACTTAATTCAAGAATAAAATATTACCCCCACTAAACTTATTAAAAAGTATAATTTATTTATTCCCTTCAGGAATTCTAAAGCTAATTTTATTGTTATTTACTGTTCTGTTTTGCTTTATAAATTTGTTAATTTGTGTTTTAAGGTTTGTTATAAATAATTGAATTATACTCATACATATTTCTATTATTTTTTTTGCTTATGTCACATGAATACTAAGCATAACAAATTCAAAATGTTATTAATCATTCAAAATCAATTTTGCAATCAAATTCAATTCATATCAATTAAATATGCAAATCAATATTAAATAAATTCAATAAAATGTAAAAGTTGTATTTAGGCAACGACGCACATACAAACATACAAACTCACGTACACTTTCCTAATGCCTTTGATAATAAATTTTGTTTAAATTAATTTCCCCTCACGTATTTACTGCCAACTAACCCCCTTGACACAATTGCTAATAATTTTTGATTGATTTCGTTTCGTTTGTTTAACACCTGCTCTCGTGGATAAAGTCAATTTGATCGATAGAAAAAAAAATCAGCAGCCAAAAAAAAGAACAATCATAACTTATTTAAGCCTAATAAAATATTGACAGAAAACAATTGAAAATAAACGGCCAAACAATATATTCATTAAAGATTATATGCTCGCAGAAGCACAGTGAACAAAATACCAGCAGTGAAAAATTCGATAATTTTTTAGAATATGTTTGACTACAAGTTGTAATGATTGAGTACCGTGTAATCATACGTTTGAATGACACATTTTTGCAGAAGTTTTCAGGGATGCTGCAGCTTCATTGTGCTTAAATCCTGCGTTTTATATCATAAACTCGAATATACCGACAAAAGCAAACAGTTGTCTTTTATTTAGCTAAAGATTGTTATACAATCATGCAAGTGTGAAAAAAATTGAAAGCAGAACTAAATCATTAAAGATTGCTTGATCAATGCCAATCTAATAATTGCGTGTACAACAAAGGGAATTCTCGTATTCCATTTCATTTAAAAATTGGGCCTTATTACGAGTGTCGTAGTTCAACTTCGACTACGACGATTTTTAACTCGATTAAAGAAAAAATGTTGCAATTTTCTTTAGTTTAGTACAAACTACACAACTACGCTTGCTGGTTATTACTACCAAATCTATTCAAATCTATTTTTTAAGGAATCACAGAAAATACAGCCAAACTGCTATTTTCATTTCAAAATAGTTGAATTGTTTATTGGATATTTTTTGCAGTTAATTTTTTTTTAAGAGATGCAAGACTCAGGCAATGAATGCCCACTACATTACAACATTATAATTGTTTATAAATTACTCATACTCATGAGTGCTTACGTCACCAAAAAAAAAAATTCCTTGATCATGCATAATTTATGAAAATTACACGAGCGATGTACATCTCTAGCAGATACAAAAATGCTTAAAAATAGTATAAATATTATTTTGTTAGTTACTATCTTTATTCCTATTGTTGTACAGCTCTCTATTACTCTCTTTCAGCCACTATATCTTCCTCACTCTCTCTCTATCACTGATTTTCTCGTCCTCTAAGTGCATAGATTACAGCAGGCTACATAAACATACGACCTCATATGCAGTTTATTGCTATCATATCCATAAAATCAGTTACTTACGGCCTGTCCCACGATCTCGACGAAAAACGATTAATTGACAACTTGCATTGCAAACAATTAATTGTTTTTGTTTTCAACACAAGTATCAATCGAACGTTTTTGGTAGTTATTGTGGGACAGGCCAGTAGTTATGCTGAAAATTACAGCAACATAATAAGCACTTGATATTTAAAAATAAATTTGTGCACATTTTTGTTGTGCCATTTTCAAGTATATTTTACATTTATAAAAGTTAAATAACTTATTTACAAATACTGATATCACATTAAATATATAAAAAAGAATAAAAATCTTAATGTTAAATAATATTCAATAAAAAATACCTATATATATTTATTTGCAATAAATAAAGTTTTTATTTAATTTTATTTGAATTTTTTTAAGTCTACTTATGAGTTACATAAGCGGGAATGAAATGCGTAAAGACAATACTTAATAAACAAAAATTAAATAATATTCAATAATTTTATGGTCATAGCACCCATGTACCTTCAATGACGTAAAAATAATCGTTTCCATATAAACGGGTTTATTCTGTTTTTGACAGATTGTGATCGAAAGCTTAACGTAGTCTATCTGCCATATTTATAAAATTTAAAACGAGTTTGAAATGTATTTTCCATCTCTATCTCTAACTCTATCTCTGTCTCTGTCTGTATCTCTATCTCTATCTCTATTTCTATCTCTATCTATATCTATACTCGTATTTCAGAATGATAGACTACAAGAGTACGCCAATACAAAAAAATAGTAAACTTGTGACGTTACGCACACTTTGTTCCTATCGGCTGATGATTTTAAGCCAGTATTGCCAACTTTTACACAAATAATGTGAAACCACACTTTTTGTTTGCTAGACAAAAATGAATCCTACTTTTTTTTACTTTTACAAGTAGTTAACTAATTAATCGCGAAAACTAAACTCAATCGCCAAAATTTAAAAAAGCCAAAACCCGGAAAAAATGCCAAAACTAACTAAAAAAACTAACAACCGGAACAACAGGGTACTTAAATTTTTTTTTACCAAATGTCTACATCAGTTGCGATATTCGATTATAAAGGCTAAAGTTTTGTATAGTATTACATATGTAGTGTTCGTACGGAAGCCTTCGTGTGAGAGTCACAGGCACACTTTACTGAATTTATTGCATTTCTTAGTTCACTGTGCTTATGCTTTCAAGTCGTCTATTCAATTTTGATCAGCCTAGAGGGCAGCCCTTAAAAAAAATTTGTGACGTCATATAACTCATCATATACACTCAGGGAAAAGCTGCAACTTAAAAATAAGAACGCGACACATTAATTCAATCATATTCAATACAATAGAAAATGTATATTGAGATATTAAATTAATATTTTTCCATATTGAAATAAGAAATTTCAACATGACTAGACTTTCGTTAATGTTTCTTATTAATACGATATGGTTTTAATGATTTTAGGCTGTTTTTTCTCTGGGTGTACATATCTCGTACCCCACTACCTCTCTCTATCTATCGGTATAGTTATGAAGAATGAAGATTGTAAAATGTAGTTAAAATTTTGTCTTTTCTCATTTGATTGATTATTTTTATATTTTTTTTTTAAATTATTTAATTAGAGCAAAAAATGTTTGTGTGTATGCATAAAATAAGTTCGGCTAACTGGCAAATGAGTTTCGATTTAATTTATTTTCCCATTTAGCAAAGTTAATCTTCTATTCAATTTGCCTTTAATAATAATAAATTTTTTTCAACGTAAACAATTATGTAATAAAAGAAGTAAACTATACATAAAATTTGTATATTTTTGTACAAAATCATTGTATTTAAATTAATATCAATCACAGTATTATTTGCACCATACAAATTTAATTGGTATGGTTATGTAGTAAAATCAAAACTAATTCGTATATAAAGTTTCAAATTGAAATAACAAAAGAAATTTTTATTATAATTGTAATGACAACGACATTAAAATACCTTGTTTTACTAGGGAATACAATAGATTAATAATGAACGCATATACATATGTATTTCTATTTAATTGAAAAAATATTTTCACAAAGAAAAAACTTTGAATAAAATTAAAAAAAAAACAAATTTGTTTTCATAAATTAAAATTAGTTTTGTAATTCATTATCTAAATAATAGACTAAACCCCTGTTTCCTGTCGACTTGAGTAAAAAATTTATATAACAAGTAGTAATTAAAAAAATAAAAAAACCCGACTGCGACCAACTTTGAACCGTTCAATATCCTAAATGGTCATTCGAAAACAAAAAGAGAAAAAAAGTGACACTCGCGGGATTAAGACAAATCGATTCGGTTTATATAAGGCAGCAAAGGAACACACATGCATACGTACATACATACATACATACATACATAGGCTGATAAACACAATACCCTTCTTTGCCTCGCGCAGTCGGATAAAAAGCACTAATTTTTTTAGTGATTTTCATATAAATTTTATAGAAGAAGGATATTTAATGTAAATAAGAAAATCAACAATGTTATAAAAACCATCAAGGAGTCTTCTCTGAAAGGAAAGTAAATTCTTTCGAATTGTAGTATTAGTAGCATACAAATTCGAAAGAATCTTCTTTCGTTCCGAAATACTGAGTAGACCCCCAGATCGGGATGTTTAATGGAAAAATTACAAACTGAAAAATTCATAATGAAAAGTAACCATGATGGTTTTTAGCAAACCAAATTGTCCATAAGACTTCTCAAGGCCAGTTGTTGATTTTAATCGATGCTACTAAAAATTGCCCTTGAGGCCTTATGCTCCTTATAAGGAGCTAAAGGAACCAATATATAAATATACTAAAAATTACCCTAATAAAGCCATATGATTAATACACATTTAATCAACTTCTACCAGCCTTGATTATAAAGATTATTAAGCCTTTATAAAGGTTTATTAAACAGATTTTCATACAAAAAAAATTTGTCTTATTAAGCCTTTATAAAGCCTTAATAATTTTCATTAATAAGGCCTTCATTTATAAATTGTAATTTTAAGATATTCTTCTTTCGTTTCAATACTTATCGCATAAGTTAACACTTAACTGAGCATTTTATTGTCATTTATGAAAGCAATAGTTATTTACGTTAATAGAGAAATTCATCATAAAAAAAGTTTTACTCCATCTCAAATAAAGAGTTTTCAAAATCAAATCTTTAAACTCATTAAAACTTTCCACATTTCGCTTGCAAGCATTTCAAAAGATTTTAATTTATTTAACAAATTTTATTAAATTGTTATCGCGCCAACTAAATAAGTTTGTTGGGAAAAATGTTGATGAATTTTTATGACAAAAAAACAATTAACATTCCTTTTTCTTGAAAACAAAAACAATATAAAGTAGAAAAAGCACATTTTCATTATTTGCTCTATACAACAGAAAGTACTTTAACTAAAAAGAATGTTAATTAATGTGGAATTTTGTGCAGGGAATTTTATCAATAGTTATCAATACAGATTTAATAAGAATGTATTAAGTGAAAAACAGCAATTACACAAAATATTTGAAAGCAGGGTAGGGACATTTTTTTCATTTTAAAAACAAATATATTTTAACATATGACAAAGTTTCAACATATATAATCGTATGTTGTTTGTTTTTTTCATATGAATTTTTTTTTTAAATTTGAAAATAACATGAAAACAAACTTGAATTGAACTTTATTTCCAACTAAATTTCAAATGCTTGAATTAAATTTTTTTTAATGTTTATTGGGTTGCAATTAAATAAACAGTCCCCAAACTATATTAAAAGAAAAAAAAAGACAACTTATTTATGCAACACTGATATTAACAACTTTTAAGACACACAATGTTAAATAATTCACAAATGGAATACCACGATATTACGTTCGCTGTTTTTTTACACAAGACTATTTAGCAGATGATATACCCTTTTTGCAACATGAAGAAAGTCTCAGCACATTCTCGATACCACGTTTGGTTTGTTGGTTGTAGAAGAATTATAGTTGTTGTTGGCTGAGGTAGTTAGCACGTTAACTACAAAACCGAAGGTGCTGTGCTCGAGCAAGTGCATTAGTGTCCCTTTGTATCTGTTGTTGTAGGAAATTTCGAGTGATGAAGCCATAGACACTGGTCACTGAACTACTAAAATAACATCAGAGCACCCTCCTTCGTCGGTATTGTGTAGCAGAATCAATGGCGAAATAAAATAACCAATAAAATGGCTACTAAGCACAACTTTGAAAATTGAATACAACTCATTGACACTAGGGGCGCTGCATTATTAAAATCGTGTAAGAAAGGCAGAGTTGTAAAATAATGAATATTTGATTTATCTCTTCCTTTACCACCTGTGTTCTCTATCACTATCCCTTTCCTAAAAGAAAGTGTAGGCAGTAGGCATTTTTTGTCTTAGTGTTACCTCTCCTTAAAAAAAAGAGGTACCTGACATCTGCATGGGCTTAGGCGTTTGTGTGGTTGTATATCTCTTAATAAGCTTTCAGCTTGTATGTTTGTGAGATCTTTTATTATAAGTTGTCCTTGCTGTATGATTTTTTGTTCTTTACAATGGGATAAAAATACTCTTACGTAGAAGAAGTGGGGGATTGAAATGTTGCATACAAATTTTCCTTTTTGAGATTTTATATAAAAGCCTTAAATACTCCTTGTAACTAATATTTTCTTGTTTTTTATTTCAATTCACCATAATAATATTTAGAAAAGCACAAGAGGGACTCTTTCTTTGTTTATAACAAGTTTACATGTAAGTCTTTGCAACTTTGTTTTTTTGGAAACTTTTAATTTCGTTGTATGGATATCTTTCTATTTTAGTTTAAGGAAACTATAAATAGTTTCCTCAAAATTTGGTAAACGTGCATATTCGTGTAAATTTATATGAAATATACAAGTTTCTAATTGAAAATATATTCCCTGCTTTATTTCTTCGGCCTGCAAGACTCTCAAACAAACTCTCATTAATCAAATTAATTGCCATTTTTACACACGTCCACTAAAAATACACATTTTATGGCAGAAGTTTATTATGTATGGTATTTTTATATTTCTCTCATTTAATTCCGAAACTTTTTTACAAGTTCGGAAAGTCTCCCTAAGAAAAACAAAGGTCATCCATACTTCTTACATAATTTGATTAATGTGATACATTAAATGTTTGTAATATTTATTGTGATATAAAACTAGATTCTAGATAATAATAAATCATTTTGCATTCCTTATTGTTTATATGTTAAATTTATGAAAGACCAATAGAAATAAATATCACACCTTGGGTTAGGAAAGATTAATGCTTTCCCAAGAGACCATGCAATTTCAGGGATGAAAAACTAGAGCGAGGATTTGTCAATATAAGAAAAATATATATATAAAGGGATTTCGAACTCTTAAGCAGCTAAAAATGGTTCTGCATGAAAATTGTTCACGGTGCAGAAAATCATGTGCACCAGCCACATCTGTTGAGACAACACAAAATCCATAAAATCATATAAAATGCAAATATTAAGGATGTATGGTGCAATTGTGCATGATAAAAATGTGTTATTCAAAGCTTCTTCCACTTTCCACTTTTGAACTTTGACAGTTAACAGTTGTCATTTTGTTGAAGCAGCATTTGCCATAATGATTGTCCCTATCTTGGCAAAGCATCATGGATGCACACAGCGTTCAACAACTCGTGCAAACGATAAAATTGTTTTATCCAAATGGATGTTCTGCTCGGACAAAGTTCCACGCACCTAGCCCATTGATCATTATAATCGCCTTAACGGTAGAACTATTAGCAGTGTGATGGATAAATTTAATTCCACTGGTTCAGTAAATAATAAATTAAAATCCGTATGCCAACGAATCGCAACATCTAGCGAAAACATCTCCTTTGAGAGTGTGTAGAATAATCGAAGACAGACAATAGTTTGGTAAATTTTGCGTTATGACTTTGGCTTGCATCCATGCAAAATTCAACCCACTCAAGAGGTAAATATAAACGACCTAATAGAAAGACGTGTGTTTACTCATTGCACAATGAAACAGTTGGAAACTGAGCCTAATTTTCACCAAAAAACATCTTCAGTCATTAGGCCCATTTCTTGATGAATGCGGACGCCATCAAGCGATAATGGCAAATTTAGGACGATACCAAAACACATGAGATCCAAGGGCATCAAGCGCATCCTGAAAAAGTCACTGTTTAACGTAAATATAGGGCTGGCTGAGTTATTATTCAAAAATCTTTGGTCAAAATCTACAGTTGAGAGGCTGCTAAATTTTCTGAGACATTATGGATAATGCTACCAATTCTTTGGAAACTTAATGTTTCACTTAACCAATCACTCACCCTTATTCTAATTGTCGACATTAACTTCACTTTAACACACTAATAAAAAAATTGGGGCTTGCTTACTCGGTCTCAAGAACACTTTTGTGCTACTGACCATCTGTTTCTGTTCCATAAGGTCTAGAAAATAGCATAACCCAACAGGAGTCAGTTGTTTTGGACTACGGGAAGACAAGCACAAATTTTTTTGTATTGTGTTAAAGTGACGTGAATGCCAACAACTGGAATAAGTATTATGTTAAGTTAAAAAATTTAACATCGTGGTATGTCAGCAGTGATAAATTTAACATTGTGCGTCATATTACTGCTGAATTCTTAAGGTAGTCTACTAAATAACATTTTACACTGTTGACTTTTTATTTCATTTGCATAATTCGAACATTAAAAAAATAACGTCTTTAAAAGTTAAAAACGTAACAATATGTGTATATATTTTTTGCACAATTTATTAAACATATAATAAGATATAAAACATTCCTCCTTTTCAAAAACTAATAACATGCGTTTGTATTCGTGCATGGTTGTAATAAATATATATTAAATAATATATGTTACTACTGAACTATTTAAATTCATTTAAACATAATTATTTATATTTGTATATATTATGTATAAGTTATGCAGATGTATGCGTGCATGTATCTGTAAATACGTGCGTTACAAATATTTTTCCTTCCCTTTTTTGTGTGCTGAAAGATTCATATAGGTATATATTTTTTTTATTGGAACAAGAGAAGCAGGGAGAATATCAAAAGGAACGATTAGAAATTTAATGATGTAGAAATTCTTTGCTTTTCTTAGGACGGGCTGTGAATTTTAATATGCGCCAGGTGTGGAGTAAGTTTTTGGCATAAGTTTTGCTAAAAGGAAAAACTTTATTAACAAAACTTACAATATTTTTTAGATATATTTGCATAGAGTTTGTGTGACCTCGCAAGTCCTGAATGGCGTAGGAGAAATTATGTTTAATAAGGGAAAAAATTATGTAAAACACCTCCAAAAAAAAATTCATTATATTCAGCCTTATCATCAATCTCGCATGTGAAAGTTTCTTAATAAATTTTTTCCAGAAAAATTAAAAACTTATAAACTTCCACCTTTTCCGACAGACAAATGTTTGTGAATAATTTTCTTCGAAAGTTGTCAAAATATTTCTCAATCGTATGAAGGTTTTTCAAAGCAAAAAAAATCACAACCAGTCTATTTCGCAGTTTAAAAATGGAAACATTCGAAAATTTCCACAACACATTTTATTCATGATACCAACTGTTCATATGTACGGAAATTTCCATGTGAAATTTTGTTTATGATAAGACTGATTGTTAGAAATGTTATTTTTGTAGGTTCTAATATTTTCGATTGAGTAAAAAATGGCAAGTGTGCAATTTATATCAAATTGCAGCACTTTATTTACTCCATACTTATATTAAGAGCTTTTAAGCTCACAATGTTAAAGTGACGACTGCTGGAATACCACGATGTTAACTAAACTGTTCCTAACACACAACTGACTGGCACTTTAGTGGATGTAATGCCCTCTTTATACTCAACATAAAGCTTCCAGAAGAAGGTAAGAAACATACAGAAAGTCTTAGCACATTCAACATCCTCTAAATTTTTAGCTTTCGATCACGTCATTACGTTACAATTAGGTCAAGTTGGTTTGTGTATAAATATATTGATAATAGCACATTATTATGAGGCATTCTTATTTCATCTACAATGGCTTATGAGTTTGTGTTGTTGTATATTTCTTAACCAGCAGAATTTATAACATAATAGTTTTTTTTATGCTTTGAAGGTTTACCTTAATATCGTGCTGTATGTTTGTGAGCTTGTGTATTTTCTTTCTTCTTCGCTAATAATATCTGCATTATTCTTTTTGTTTACCAAATACTTTTACAGAAAAACGTTTATATAAGAAGAGTTCATCTATATTTCCATAACAATATTATGCACATTTTGTGCTTCAACTTCCTTTGGATTTAGGTTCGCTTTTAATTTGAACACAAAAATAAAGTTTAGAAATTTTTTTTATGAAAGGCAATCTATGACTGACTTTTGCGTCTATTTTTTTCAGTGAAAATTTCGCAGAAAAAACAATTGCTTCAGTCGAAACGCAGACATGAACAGCTCTCACGTCATATTTCTTAAGTGCAGTCAGGCTTTTGTACTGCTTATTTGATTTACTGAATTAGCAGAGGTGATAGGTCAGTAAAAATTGGTCACAAGAAAATTTATGAAAATACTTTTAATAACATCATGGACATACATATGATCTTACATACACCGCCCATTTATTTTCAATACGAAGCGCTAGAGCTACAGCCAGCTGCTACCACTTAAGATCTAAGTACACAGCAAGCTTGGAGTCGGTTTTCTGCGGTCTAGGCTAATCTATTAGTAAACTTTATCGCATAACAAACAAATATTGCAAAACCTCAAATTTAAATTCAAAACAAATTAGAAATTTCTCGTATTAAAGTTATTGAATTTAGTGAACTGAATTATTACAAAGGCTAGCAACACTGACTGCTTGTTTGCACTGTTAGATCGTATAGTCTTCCCAATAATATTCATGATTATGTTTAAAATTTAGTCTAAGAAAACCCAAGGATTTAATTTTTAAAATTACTTATTTATTTACTTATTTCTATAACTAAATATTATATTCCTTAAGTCCCTGTGGCCCTCTAAAACAACCCTCGCATATATATATATATATATATATATATAAATCAATATGTAAATGAAGGTGTATGTGTTTTTCCTTCCAGTTGTATGTTTTTAATTCTCTTATGCTTCCCACTACATACAATGTTCATAATGCTATTAAGGCATGATTTCATTATATTTTGATACACTTCCCTAATTTCTTTTATTGCGGCGTCTCATGCCCAGAAATGGGGAATAAAAAAAGAATTCAACCTAAATTCATTTATAAGTAATATTACATGTATACTTATTTTAAGTCTCGTCTGTAAATAGGGCAAGTGTGTGGGTACGAACGTGTGAGTATATGTGTGTGTGTATGCACATCATACAAGAAGCATATTATGTAACCTGTATTTAGTTTCATACGTACACTAGAGCCCCGTTTTACGCTGTTTGGGTTTGCCTTGCTTTTTCATTCAAATTTGCATTGTACGAGCGAAATATCTGGCACAAAAGAAATCCAAAGAGAAAACAATAAATTTGCAATAAAAACCCTCGAAAATGCCAACTACGAAACCTGATGGCGGTAACTACCGGCCACCGTCTGTTCGGAACAAATGAAGTAGAGGCAGAAATCACTGAACACCTTCTCTTCTGTCACTCACTCAAGTTCGGAAAATGAAAATATAAAATGTTTGGTCAAAGATTATTTGGAGCTTAAACCTATCTCAGTCTATTAATTTACAGAGGATTCATAATTTTTTTAAACAAACTGAGTGGCTGGAGAATAAAGACAAACCACATGTTCAAAAATAGTACAGTGCGAATCAGTGCGATTCAGTAACTTTTTTTAATGATAATCGTATCGTTAAAATAATTTTAAAGAAAATTTATCGAATTTGCTATTCAGTAACGTTTTTAGCGATATTCGCTTTAGGTTAGTGTCAGCTGTGTCGTTATTTAAGAAGTTACAGAATCACACAATCGTTATTTTGCAAGCGACAAAATATATAGAAAAAAATTACGATTTTCGGATCGTTAAAAAATACTGAATCGCACTACTGGTATCACAATAGCATCCACCTACCTGACCTACAATCAAAAGTGAATTTAAAGCGAATTGAAAAAAAAACAAATTTAATTTATATTTTATGCTGCATTATGACAGTTTCTCGCTGTTATTTCTAGTGATCACCGATATGCTGCTTCACTGGACAAGTTTTGTATGTGCAGCATAGTCGGCCAAAGTGGCATCAGATTGCCAAACTTCAATCGGCTTCTTAAACAAATGAATACATACACCTACACTTATACATTCCACTCGGTGGCCAGCACTGCTGTAGAGAAATTTCTACTGAAAGCATACGTTATGACCAAAGAAAACCTATGACATTTATGTACTCGTATATATCTTATTTTGAAAACAGTTTTTTTAAATCACATAGTTTTGTTTTTAAACTAAAGTTAACCTACTTTTGTAATTATACTTTTTGCTTTAAAACAGCTCGCATCGCATTATCTCTATTCCTTTTGCAACTGTTAACCCACGCAAAACTTTGCCTACTACTAATTTAAAATTACAAATGGCATTAAGCATAAGTAGTTTGAAACAAACAGAAAAAAAAACATACCAATCATATCGCTAAACGCAAGACTTCTTTCTCTTTTAACACAATTGGGGAAATATTTCTGTTGCTTTTTCTTTGCCTTTTGCTAATTATGCGCACAAAATCTACTTAAAAACTTTAAATTCTGGTAAAAAAAACAAACGAACTTAGGCAACTAAAATCAACTATTAATACTAACACAAATGAGTGGGAGAGCAGTGTATGCGTGTGCCTGTGTGTGTGTGCATGTCTAGGTGTATGCGGCCCTTAAACCTGAAGCTTAATTGTGCTGTTTTGGCACGCAACGACGACGAAAGTAATCATTGTTAAAAAGTTAAAAGTCTCTGAAATATTATGATAAAAAAAACCTGATAAAGTGAAAACAAAATAAAACGATTATTTTTTTTTTGTAGCAAAAGGATTTTCAAATAAATGAAAAAAAAATCGCTTAATGGTTTTATTTTGAAAATATTTACAAAGCGAGCAAAAACAAAATGGAAACAGCTGGAGAGCTGTAATTAAGGTTAATAAAAATTTTAAATTAGTGTACGACCTCAAGGAAAATATAGCAAACATTTAAAAAATCTTAAATACAGAAATATATTCCTTAAACACGGAAATAATTTTTTGTAGTATTAGATGTTTTAGTAGAGGTCTAAGTTTACAAAAAATGCAAGCTTAGTTTGCTTTTTAAATTAAAAAAAAAAATCTTATAGAAAATACAGGAATAAAATATGACAAAATTTTTGGAGTTTTGAGATCGGGGACTGGTATCACACAAGGTATTCCAATTAGGCCATTTTAATAGTTATCATGACTCAATCTGCAACTATTACTAACTATGATTAAAACTCAATAGACAAATTATGGAAATTTTGCAGTCACAGTTCGCAAAACTAAATACGGGTAGCATCGGGATAACATCGTTTTTTTCCGTGAAAATATTCCTGGTCGCAGGATTTCTACTACGTGAAATATAAGGTCTATGTCAATGGCATGCAATCGACTCAAGACCTTAAAGATGGAATTCCTGAAGTGATTGAGGACATACAACAAATATTCGAACTGGTGATGGAAAATTTCATATGGTCCTGTAAGCGTAGTTCTTGACGCCCATGGGTGAATAATTTTTTAATTATTAATGAAGTATCCTCCACTAAGTGAAATTTATTTGCTGGTGGTTAAGCGATGTCTATATGCATTTCATTGTTGCTTTAACAAATCGTCAGTAGACTTCAACCACACATTTTGAACAGTCACAAACCTCTTATCTTATGCACAGACTTTCATAAACTATTTGAGAATTCACAAATATTAATATTTTTGAAAATCACAAAAGAAAACTAAGCAAATAAATTTCACTTATAGTATAATTATGACAATATGTCAAATAATAAATCTCTTGAGTATCCTCCTCTTTACAACTAAATCAACATCTGATGAATTCACTTAAAAATACTCGTTTTGAAACCTTTTATGGGAAAACTCTATATACCTGAGGCCATAAGGAAAAAGTACTTATGTCATATTTTATTGATTTGCAGGAGAGCAGTTTAAAACTTTCAGTAAATTTTTCGAAATTTAATTCTTTTGCAGTTAACTTTGGTAATTCGGTATTCACTTGTTTTTTTTTTTAAAAAAACATCATTATACACATTCTAATAATTTTGAAATAATATAAAAGCATTAGCTAAATTAATCTATTATAACGTATGAGATTATTAGTCGAAAACGGATAAGCACCAAGTTGTTGCGCTATAACTTCCTGAAAAATATCAAAAAATAATAGAAATTTTTGTCAGAGGTACTTTTGAATATGGAGCTAACAGAGGTGCCATTAACTCAAAATGTGCTTATCTTGACTTAGGCACTTTTTCCTTTTTGCCACAAATATACACATTTATATATAAATGTATATGTAGTTTTGCATATAGCTTTGCACAAAGTAGATAACAACTCAAAGTTTAATAAATTAATAAACTCAGCAAAGAGCGACTTTGACTTGCACACGAAGGATGCCGTACGTCGTTTGTTTCTTTTTGGGAATTTTTTCGATTTTTGGCGATTTTTTATTATTGACGCTTTTTTAGTTTTGGTGCTTTTTTCGGTTTTTGGCAATTTTTTTGTTCCTTTTTTACAATACATATTTTAAATTTTAGCGATTTCTTAAGTTTTGGTGCTTTATTCGTTTTGGCGATTTTTTACTTTTTTGGCCACCTTTTTAGTTTTGTTGTTTTTTGTATTTTAGCGATTTAATTTATTGTTGGTTATATTTTTCATTTAAGTGCTTTTTTAGTCCGGCGATTTTGTTCGTTTCGACATTTTTTTAAGTTTTGTAGACTTTTAGCCCTTTAATTATAGTTTTTTTCAATTTCAGTGTCAATTTATTTGCAAGCGTTTTAGTAGACATACTGATGTTTGTCATCGCAGTAGCAATTATCAGCACAACAATTCGAAAAAAAGACTTTATATATGAAAAATTGCGTCCCACTATCATTGTTGCAGCAAAGGCAAATGTCAAAATTAATCAATTACCTGCTGCTTCTCCACTTCAATTAAACATGTAACATTTTTCCAAAATGAATGGCTTGAATCTATTGTCTTATTTTAATTTTTTTTTATAACACAAGAAGAAAATAATAATATTAATAATATTAAACAAAATTTGAAGGTAAATATTTAACACTCTCAATTGTTTAAGAGAAATCGTTTGCAGGAATGACTGACTCTGAATACAACAAGTACGAGTATGAGTGAAGTATGAGCATAATATATGTCAATATATTTCTTTATATTTTTTTTATGAAGCATTCCATTGTAATCAATTGTCAGGTGCAACCACGTACTAGAAAAGAAGACAATACAAAGTTTGTGCTTTGTACTAGCAGCTTAAGTAAACAGTTGGCAAAATTGAATTTCCAGTCATAGAGATCGTTTGTTACAAATCCATGCATACTTATTAAGTCTGTCTTTGCACACGTATTCAAGGGTATTGTTTCAGTTGTCTTTGAAAAGCTTCTTTTCCCAGAAATGCTTTTTCATTCACATAATGTTTGAAAATCTTTTGTTTTGAAGACAATAATATGCCACAAGAACATTGTTTGTAAATTAAATATCTTGAGTAAAAGTTATACCGCAATATCAATGTTAAAATGAACACCGCTGATTATTTGAATAAGGACGATTTTTGTTTTAAATATCGAAAGATATCAATGCTGCCTGTTTGAGACTAACATTTCAGCTAAAGAGTTTTTAGTCTAGAAATTACTTTTTTCGTACTAATTTTTGCCTAAAAGGTATCAATTTACTTGAAGATGTTTTAAGGTTTTCGCTGTTGTAAGTCCATTTGCTAATAAGCAAAACACTGCGGTTAAACTTTAAATTTAATACGAACCAAATGAGACTTCTATTATATTTCATTATATAGTGGATAGTGCAATCTTTTAAAGATGTTGAAGGCATTTTGCCATACTTTTAAAGCCATTAAAAAGTAAAAATGGTATTATTAGTGTTTTTAAATGTTTAACATTAATTTGCACTATTTGAAGAAAAAATTTTGTGGCAAAAATTTTGCAAAGAAAATTTAAAAAATCTCTGCCAATAAAACTTATCATTAATAACTCAGCTTTATTTTGACCTTTTAAAAAATTGTTTGATATATTTATATTATATTAATGTCTTAAGATATTAACATTATATTATTAATATAATATTTTTAACTTTGATTCTAGCCCAAACAAAGCTTTAATTGAAATTTATTTCCGTATTCTAATGAAGCGTAGTCTGCAGTAAATACATATGTACATGTACATAATATACATCCATGTATATATGTTTGTATATAGATACAATCAAGGGATTTAAAAACAAAATGTAGGGGCATAAATTTGTTTATAGGCTTTTAATTTAATAGTTTTTATTCAGTTTGAAGCATTTAATACCGTACACAAAATTATTGAATATAATTTTTATTACTTCTTAGTCTCTTAGGAGCTTTGAAACGGTTTATAAACATACATACATACTTTTATATACACACCCAAACACGAGATTTTTCATTATCACCATTCAACAGCCAACGAATGAGAAATGAACAGCATTAGAAATTGTTGAAAAGTTCGCTGCACTCTCTCTCTCTCTCTAAGCAGCTTAAGAACTTGGCAAAACTTTCTTCTTTTTTTCACATGAGTTTTAAATAATTTATAAAAAGTTTTGAATTTTGCTAGATAAATAATAATAAGTATATGTTTAATGGAATCTAGACGGTAAAATTTAGCGAGTGAAGAGCTCAGGAAGCAAATTGATTAATTAGATAAATATTGCGCAAGTTTGTAAACAAAAAAAAAGTTTGTTTTTCTCACAAGTGTAGTTTTAATTTAATTTAAAAGCTTTGAAGCAGACATTAAGCTGTTGAAACTGAAATGCTGAAAGCTTTGAATGACAGAGAGCTCTGCTCTGAAGTTTTTGTTTACGAACTTAAAGCAACTTGATTTATTTTGACATTAATGTTGCAATTCATTTAAGTAAATCAATTATGTAGAACTTTTTAAATTTAAGCTCTTCAGAGTTAATTCAAATTAATTTTGTTAACGTTAATACTCGCATTTTTGACATGACAGTTTTTAAAAGCAAATGAATTTAAGGTGATGCATGTTTTTAAAATCTTCTAGTTTAATAAATATAATTATATATTATATATTTATCACAATTTTTGTTTATTTACCAAATTACCATGCGTCTGTAATATTGTTTTAAAGTAAACATTTTTTTGTAAAAAATACCGAAGTGTATTTACTTCATTTACACACAAAAAAGTAATATGAATGAGTTTCTAATATTAATTAAAATATTTGTAATATTAATTAAAAAATTAATTAAATTTTCACCTATAAACAATTTGATAATATTAATTAAGTTTTTCCACTCAAATTAATTAATACAATTAAAAATTTAATTGAATGAATTAAATTATTAATTGAAAACATTAATTGGTGAATACTTTTTTCTTATTTTTTAAAACAATATTTCCATAAAACTTTCAACTAAAGCATACTTGAAGTACAAGTTATTTTTTTGTGGCATAAGGGGGTTTGCTTTAGAGCAGGCTACGTCCAAAGACACATGCTCTAATATTTGCATTTGAGGTAAAAGGCTTTGAAAGATTTTAAATTTGTTCTTGTTTCTTTGCAAAGTAAGAGCAAGCATTGTTGTCGCCGGCATTTGATTGGCTGTTGTGCACTCATCGGTGTGAAAGCACAAAAGCTCTTTTGTAAAAGTTTGCACATTAAGCATATGGCGTGGACGTAGCTGCTTTAAATTATTACACATTTTGCTTGTGTTTTTCTTTTTTTGTTAAGCAACATGCATTATTTCGTCCGTCTTTAAGTGGAATTCATCTGAAAACTTTAACCCAAAAGAAATGTTAACACATTTAATTTGTCGAAAACTATTTCCTAAACAATTTTAAGCATTTTTATTACTTAAAAAATCAAAAGCGAAAGATTCAAACAATTTAAATGCTTACACAATTATTTTCTTACAGCGTAAATACTAATTTAAAAATAAAATATTTGTCTTAATTTTTCATTGCAGAAGTCAACAAATTT
Source organism: Nowickia ferox (assembly GCA_936439885.1). Taxonomy (NCBI): domain Eukaryota; kingdom Metazoa; phylum Arthropoda; class Insecta; order Diptera; family Tachinidae; genus Nowickia; species Nowickia ferox. Next base: position 108,271,216 of record OW387026.1, on the reverse strand, counting down.
TCATTGGGCAGATGGAAAAACAAAAAAATAGGAAATCACAAAATTTACCCAGACTAAATAAATTAAAACTTCTAAGCGATTCTCAAGGTAAGTATTCGAAAGATTTAATATTTTGTTTTTTGTGCTGTCTGTTTGTTATTAAAGAGGCCACTTAAGTGCAAGATAATGAAGAAAATAATAAAATAGAAAATAATATACTTAACGCGCACATAATTTAAGAGCTCAAGTCATATTTTTCTTTTATGTTTTGAAATCTTACAAGTGAAATCTCTACATTTATGTCTACGGTGTCTTCTTTAAAGTATTGAAGCAAAACAGCAAATATGAAGCTCAATATTTAAAAATAAAATAACAAAGATTTTTGCCAAGAATTACCAAGAGTATTAGAAAGGCAAAAGTTTATTGAGCTTTTATATTAAAAATAAGGAAGTTATATTTCACCATATAAATATTAGATAATTTTTAATGTTCATACGTTCTATAAAACACTTTGCTCTTGTATTTAGCTTGACAGCGAAATTAAATGAGTATTTTTTTTTTTCTAAAGAAGGTATTTGCCATGTCTGTTCTATGAAATGATGCTAATGAAATAATAATGAAGCAGACAAGACATGTTAATGACTGTCAAACTTTCTTTCACTTTATTTTAAAATATTTTGATATTATCGGTTAAAAGCCTTGATAGTAACATAAATAAATTCTATTTCATTGATTTACTTTGTTAAGGTCCAACGTACTGAGAATTAACAAATATTTTAGTATGTAAGTAATAATAAATTTGAATGTTGTTTTGTAGCTTCCAGTAAACCAAGACGTGAGGGAAAACTTTATTTAACTTGAGAGGCAGCTACAACTGATGATATGTCAGAGTTTAGCTACAATTTATTTAATCAATTATTTTTGAATTTGTATTTGAATGGAATATCATTCAACTACATAAAAAAACAAATATTTTCACACTTATGAGAATTTAATAAATTAACACAATTTTCTCTATTTCTGCTTACGGAAATTTTTTTACCTTTAAAACTTATTAAATATTGAAAAGTTTAATTCACAAAAAATTTATGCAAACATAAATTACTTTTATTTATTATTAATCCTTTTAAATATATATAAAAAAAATAAATTTATATCCATAAATCACTATTTAATAATTCTCCATTAAAAATTTAAGCAAAAAATTAAATTTGTTTGTTCAAATAACAGCTTATTTATAAATTTATTATAAAGTTCAACAAAATGGGATTAATCTCTTTTTATTATATGAACTCGTATATATTTTACACAAATTTATTAAAACAATTTTTAATACTAAAGTTTGAAATAAAACAACAAAGATATTTGTGGTAGCACAAAAAAGCAAATGCTTTAAGTCGAATGAAAGTGTTGATGAAAAAAATGTATTATTGTTTAGCAGAGGATTTTTCATATGCATTGACAATAAATAAATGTTTTATTAAACAAAACAAACCAATTTCTGCTATCTGAAGAGTACGTTCAATTGTTGCGTCTATGACGGAAATTTGTCATTGCTATTCAGATTTTTACCAACAAAGTAAAAGTTTTTAATTAACCAATTCATCAAGAAATATTTATTTTTTAGCGATATGTTTAAAATTATTTCCATTTACTAAAAACTAATAAGTACTCAGTTACGTGTTGTCACCGTATGATCATCGATTTGAAACAATTGTGTTAAGAGCATAATAAGCAGCATATCACAATGCTTCGTGAAACTAGTGTCTGACTTTAAATATCTAACAATCGATTTCTTTTAAAAAAAAGATATTTTTAAATAACAAAGAGAGTGAAAATAAGTTGAAGTTAGTTACTTTTATATGTCAAAAAAATTGTTTTTCGAACCCTGGAATCATATTTTTGATTTTGCTGATTTTTAATACCATTTTCTTTCTTTCTAAAATAAAAAAAAAAATTTAATGAAAATATACAATTTTCCAACCCTGAAACCATCTTTAAAATTTTGTTGATTTTCATAATCAATGTATTTTTCTTTTTGTTTATTATAAAATATATTTAACCAGCAAAGAGGAAAATTTAGTTTATGTTAGTTACTTTTGTGTACCAAAAAATAATTAAATTTTCCAACCCTGCAACCATATTTTTTTAATGTTCATATATCTTTCTGATATATCAAATATATTTAACTAACAAGGAGAGAAAAAATTAGTTTTACTAGGTTACTTTTATATGCCGAAAAAAGTTTTCCAGCCCTGTATCAATATTTTTAAAGTTTTTCAATAACAATGTATTTCTTTCTTAAATACAATATATGTTTTACTAACAAAGATGGTGCAAATTACTTTAACCAAAAAAAATTTAAATTTTCCAACCCTGGAATCGTATTTTTGATATTTCTGATGTTAAATGTCAATCATTTTCGTTCTAAAAACTAAATAAATATTAAATATGTTTACTCAACAACTAAAACAAAATAGTTTTGTTAGTTTTTTATATGCCGAAAAAAACTTTAAATTTTCCAGCCCTGGACCCAAACAATTTTTTTTATTTAGCTGAATTTCAATATCAATCTTATTACGACAAATTTTGAGCGATTAAGTGTCTAGCTTTTCTGGGTGCTTCGAAAAGTTGATTTCACGTACAGACAGACGGACAGATGGATGCAGGGACATCGCGTATACGAATTCGACATCCTTATTTATGAGGTCGGATATGAATATTGTGGAAATCACACACGGAATGACACACCTTCACCCTTTTTTGGTTCAAAGTTTAAAAAAAGGATTCAGTATGCAACAAAAACGGAGTGATTTGTTATGGAACTTTACAAAGTTTTCATACATGTTCTTACGCTTTCGCATTTAGTCGGGAATAGTATTCAGACAATAGCCTATTACAAAAGAACTTCTAAAATCTTTCTTATATTATCAGTTTATTCTTCAGTTTGTGCTTTCTATGCTCTCAAAAAAAAAAGATAAATAAATAGTATTTATAATAATTTAATTTATGTTTGTGCACTAATGCTTTACAGGCAACTCAATGAAGGTATACTTCAAAAACGTTGAATAAACTCATGGCATTTTCTTTATCATAACATACATAATTTCCAATATATGTTTCATATCGTATAATTGACGTTCGTGCAGAATTTTTTATTTATTTAAATCACTCAAAAATAGAGTGCTTTTCGTATAAATTTTCTGCTCAATTCGTTCGTGTGATTTGTGCAATATAATAATATTACTTTTATAAGTTAAACTGATCATGAAATTTTAAAAAAGTTATGAAAATTGAGAATTATTCATGACTTGCATCATTTCAATAGTTAAAGAAAATTTGTCAGCCATTTAAATAATTTTGAACAGAACAGTTTCAAATACACTTCATCCATCTTCAAGCATTGTATAACAACATTTACAACAAAATTGGAGACCAGATTGAAATTCAGTTCACAAAGCTTAAGCTATAGCAAAAAAAAAGAGAATATTGAAAACCTTTGAATGTATGTATGTATATTAAAATACAACACAATTTTTTTTGTTAGTTCTTAATTTTAAATTCCTTTTCATCACTTGCATATTTATTTATATAACATCATCACCTTGGATAAAATAATATTTTGTTCTTGGTGAAAAAAAAACAAACAAACTCATGTAAGCAGAGATGCATAAAAAATGTTTCCATAAAATTTTGTCATACAAATACACTGAAATAATCCATGATTGAAAAGTTTTTCATCTTTTTTTCTTGGTTTCGATACAAATATAACAATAAATATTCTGTGTTTCCTTAAAAAGAATAGTAGTGAATTCATTTTGATTGTAACTTTTGAGTTTTTTTTATCTTATGGCTTCCAATAACAGACAGACACACACACACACACACATTGTCATTGTCTGCCTGTCCATGCATGTCTGTATAGTAACTAACCTAAGGCTTTTTACAGAAAACAAAAGCAAATGAGAATTTTTAATTCCTTGTTTCATCCATCCATCCATCATTTGTATTCGCTCTTGTTCATACGTATGCATGTGTAAATATGTGATTGCATAAATGCACGTGCATGTATGCGTGAGTGCATACATGCACGCAAAAAACTTTCGTTTTTCCTTCCGTTTTTAATGCAACACATTTAAATATATTTTTTTCTTCTTTTTTTTTTGTGACGAAATAAAGTTATAATGATGCTGTGTTGTTGTGTAACAACGGGAAGCAGCCTGGCAGAGAGACAGATAGACACAAGCAAGGACTTGTTGTAAAATTTTTATATTTTTGGAAAATATTTGTATGATTATGCACAATATTGATTTCATTTAATACATTGTATAATATTTTCATATGTATGTATAAATATGTAATCCGTTTAAAGGATTATACGATTATTTGCATCAAACGAATGTATATATTTTATTAAAAATCTCATTTTTATAAGTTTAAGTCTTTTGTAAAACAGCAACAACTTTGGCCTAAAATAAAAATTTTGTATAATCGTACATATATTAATTTGTTAATTATTTATCGAGAAATAAAATTGCTGCAGTATGAAAGTTAATAAACAGAGTAAACTACATACATTTATACAAAAACTGCTTGACAGAAGTAAACAATTTCTTAAATCTTATGCTTAAAAAAAGAATAAACTAAAATAATAACAAATTTATACTTTTTTTTAATTAAATTTGTGGCTTTAAACATTTGCTGCCGTATTTCAAAAGAAATAATTTTGGTTTCCAAAACGGTTAACAAACATATTTCTATAAAAAATTAAACCTCTTTTCTCAGAGAATTATTATCGCTGGTATAAGAAGTGGCGAGGCAAATTTTATACATTTTACTTGTAGTTATGGCTTCAAATCATATACGAGTATATACATACTAACACAGTTGAAAAGGATTACGCCCCATACAAATTTAAAATAAAATTTCATATAATTCTACTAAACCAATCACATTTTGTTTATCTTATATCTTATTTTCGAAAAATTTTGCGATAAAGTGAATCTTACATTATAGCAAATGGGATTTTAATATTACAGTTCGTTATACCGAGACTTGCCTGTAGAAGCATGAGAAACATAATATTTAACATTTTTAAGCACAAAATAATGTCATTGTAAGAGCCAAAACTCTGCTAAGTTTCTTGTGAATCGAGTAAATAAAAGTGCACATTATTAATAACTTAATACTAACCTTTCATGGGCGTAGCACCACCTCTTTTTTTGAACACAAGATTAAGTATTTTCCTGAGCTCAAAGTGTGTGCCAAGATTTGTAAGAATCAATAGAGCAGAACCGCGTGATATATAATAATAAATTTAAGGGGCCTGGCCCCAACCAATTTTTCGAACACTATATTAAGTATTTTTCAGAGTTCAAGTTGTGTGCCAAGTTTCGTAAAAATCGGTAAAGTGCAAGTGGGCGTGGCCCCGCCCACTTTTTTGAGGGAAGTAACAGTCAGACAATGACTGTTACCCTCTTTAGGAAAGGAATATTAATAGAGAAGACTGGTGGTGAACGAAGAGATAAGGGAAAGCTTCATTCTTTTATAACTCTGCTTTTTTGCACCTTTTTAATAATGCAGTGTAGCAGCGCCTCTAGTGTTAAATGCGGCGTTTAAAATTTTTTTGGAAGCTTTGTTTAGTAGCCATTTTATTAGTTATTTTACTTCGCCGATGATTCTGCTACACAGCGAAGGAGGGCGCTCTGATGTTACATTAGGATTAGTATCTGCTGAAGCCAGTATAGTTAGTTCAGTGACCAGTGACTATGTCTTCATCACTTGAACTTTCCTATAACAACCGATACAAAGGGACACTAATGCACATCACAAGAAATGCGTGGTGTTATTATTTAATAACTGTTGGATACCGGAATCGAACCCAGGACCTTCGGTTTTGTAGTCAACGCGCCAACTACATCAGCCAACGCCACTTTTTTAAATGCAAGATTGTGTCTTCTTTTGAGCTTATAGTGTGTGTTAAATTTCGTAAAAATCTGTCAAATTTAAATATAATATTAAGTTTTATTGGGCGTGGCTCCGCCCATTTTTAAACTCTGACATTGTGTCGTTACGAGAGCCCAGTGAGTTGAGTAAGTTTCGTAGCAATCCAATAAGTAAAATATCATAAAATTTAATAAACCAAACTAGTGGGCGTGGTCCCGCCCACTTTTTTACAATGGCACCAAACGGTAGCTATACCCGCTCAGACAAAAATAAAGAATTTTTACAAACGGTGTAAAATGTACCGAGCTATGCAGTAACAATGCCAATCAAATATACAGACGAATTGATAACCTCCTCTTGTTTTTGAAAGCTCTCCAATTTATTTACAAAAATTCCAAAAAAAAAATTACAAAATAAACAGCATCAGTTTGGTCTCTTGAAAGGACATTTAAGTAAAAAGTTTAAATAAAAATTAAATACAAACAAACAAATAAATTCAAGTTCATCTCTTAAATATTGTCAATTAAATATAAAATCTATACTTAATGCTGTCTCATGCCTTAGAAAATATCTACACAAACAAAAAGGAAAACCAAAATAAGTAGCGATCTTGATAATATTTGAGAATCAATGACTTCTTACGTACCGGAAGCACTTATTGCGAGCACGAAAATATGAATCCGGGATAACGCACACATACATACAAATAATGTACTTATATTCGAATATTTACTTATGTGTGCGCCATGCAGACTGCTAAGGCCAATAGATTGACAAAGTTTCATATATTGCTGTGTCAACAAACACAAACAGAAATGCAAAATTTTTGTATTCTGTTTTTTTACCTTAATTCTATATTCACCACTCCTTCTTTTTATTATTTTTTTTTTGTATAAAGTTGGCTTCACTACTTGCCATTTAGTTTCCATTTAGTTCTCTTTCAAGCTGATAAACCAGCCTGTTTACATACTTAACCCATTTTCTTTGTAATGTTTTTTATTTATTTTTTTTAAGTAAGTTTTTTACTCCAAGAAAAATAAATAAAAGATAAGGATATTATTAGATTTCCTCAGGATATTTGTTATACACATGACAACATGCCTTTAACAAAAATTTTATTGGAATCCTGGCGGAAAGCAAAAAAAAAAAAAAACATCATGCATGATAAAATAATAAAAATATAATAACCGGAAAGATGAAAAAAGTATTAGAAAGGCCCTAGTGACGTTGTAAGGCCTTAAGGCAGTACCATGCAGTGCGCGGAGGTGCTCACTAAATAGTGAATATTCAACACAAAATAGACTTCTTAGATACTTCAAGTTGGAAAAGCCATAGAATCAAAGTCTAGTATATAGAACTTTGTAAAGGGCAGCTGGGTGTGAACAGAAGTCTAGTGCCTGGAGAAACAAAAATAAGTTCTAAAGAATTAAAAAATAACTAGAAAATATCTTGCCTTAAATTTGTATACTTCTTGGGGAAAAAATTAAAACCAAAAATTCCCCAGTGTAGATGGGTTTGAGCCCAAAACGTTTTACCCCCATATTCATAAAATTTAAAATGAATTTGAAATGTATTTTATTAAAAAAAATTCCTAAAATGAATTTGATCATTTTATTTTTTTATGAATATTGGGGTTACTGCTTAGAAATAGGCCGTTTAAAGCAAAATTCATTACAGTCGACTCCGCTTTACTGGAAATAACCAAGACCCAATTGTTTTCAGTTATCCGATTTTTTCTCTAAAACGTAGTTCGGATTACTGAAATTTATTACAGTTAAGCGTACTCCTCGAAAATGTCTAGCCACTTGCATTGACAATATGTATAAAATAAAAATACAATAAAGTACGTAAGAGCGGAAAGGACAAATACACTTTGCCATTTAATTTTATAACGGACAAAACATGCATTCTAATAAATAAATTTGTCATTGTTTATTTTTTCACTAAAGCGAAGTAAATTTCAAACAAAACGAAGTTGTGGGCTTGCTTTTGGTTTTCAATAATACGATATTTTCAGTAAAGCGATGTTTCGCTAAAGCAAAGTGAATAAGACTAGCTGCGTTTAAAATCAGTGTGGAGATTTGTATCGCTTTCAGTAATCCGATTTTTTTTCAGTAAAGCGTGTTGAGCTAAAGCGGATTCGACTGTACTTGCCTTTTGACCTTAAGATACCCATAAAAGAACTTCGGGGTATCTAAATAATACAATAACATGCAAAAAATTTATATTTGAATCACCACAACTGCTAAAGCAAGATATGAAAATAATTTCGTTTATAAATATTTAAAACATTAAGTTATACATTTTTCAAATATTTGTTATAAACTACAACTTTTGAACAAATTCCATTAGAGAAGTGGTCTGTTTGGAAATTGAAGTGGTGCTGCTGCAAGAACGAAACCAAAAACATGAAATTATAATTTTCAAATTTACATTTTAATTTCATATTTATTTTTATGCATATTTGCTGTTTAGTGTTGTTTAATACTTCTGTTGCCAGCTGCCTCTTAGGAATGAATCCTTTACCACAAGGGGTCTTTTAACCTCACTCACTTCTCTCTTTCTCTCTCTCTCTCGCTCGCTCATCTCTGCCTCATTACACCTTTTTAGTTCTTTTGTGTTTGGATTGTAGTTGGACTCATGAAACATATTTATTTGCATTTGTGACAAAAGATGTACACAAAAAAGAAATTAAAATTAAAAAATACTGAATGTAAATAGTTTTTGTTCTAGATTTTTTCGTCGTTGTTGTTGTTTAAACTCCTGTTTTATATTTTTCGACTTTGTTTTTTTTTTTTTTGTTTATCATTATTTACATAATAGTTGTTACTGTAAGTATTCAGTTTAATTTTATTGTTTCCATTTCTGTTCTATTCCATTGTTTGCATTTTTTTTTATTGTTGTTTACCCAACGTTCTTTTATATATTTTTATATGAAAAACAAAATTAAAAATATTATTTAATGAATATACAAGTATTACAAACTCAACAATTATTTTGACCCATATCTAACCTTTTTTCTATTTTAATAAGCCAAAAAATAAATAAAAAGACAGCCACTAACTTCAGTTAACGTAAATATTCTAAATATTATATTATTACATTTTTTTTAACAAAAAACAAAAAAATATGTTTAAGGATTTTTTCATTAGATATACAGAAAGTAAAATTAAAATGTTTAAATCTTATAAAATTTGAGAAAGTGACAGATATTTGCTATCGCAATAAACTTAAAATAATAAGCTTCGAATAAAATTAAAGGCAACGGCCCGACTTAAGAAAGAATTTTTGAAGTTTTATTTAAAAAATCACAAACTTAGACAAAAATAACTTGATGGACATTAGTTGGGCGTAGTTGAAAAAATTTATTTGTTGTTGGTTAAGCTGAGCTAAGCAGCAACGTAATGCAACTAGACGCACTAAAGCAGCAACAAATAACTTTTTTTTCTTATTTTTTCAATATTAAGAAATTTTAGGGAAGTGTATGTCTGCGCTACCTTAACGTGTCTATACGAGTATCTGCCGTTTTCATGAATAACAACGCATCTCCAATAACGGAATTTTTTCAGTAGAGCCAAAAAGGTTCTTTTTGAAGCTTATTTAAAATACTTCTGCCAAAAAACAAAACGACTTGAATATAAAGATCTAATACAACATTTTCGAAAAAATGTCTGGAACCAAACTGGAAGCAAACTGTCAAAAAAAATTTTAAATCTGTTGGTTAAGAAGAACTATGTGAAATATAATTAATGGGCGTGCCTCCGTCCATTTTTTTAAGTGCAAGATTGTTTGTTTTTCAGAGCTCAAGGTATGTGTTAAGTTTTGTAAAAATCGGTAAGGTAGAACCACTTAAACTAAGATATTAAGGGGCGTATTTCCACCCAATTTTTCAACTTTAAAATTGGTAATTACAAGAACGAAAGGTGTTTGCTAGGTTTCGCAATAATCGAATAAGTAAAATATCATCAAATCAAATGAAAAAAATTGGTGGGCGCGTCCCCGCCCATAGTTTACAATGTTACCAATTTTAAGCTGTATCCTCTTAGACAAAAACAAAAAAATTACAATCGGTTTAAAATGTTGCAAGTTATGAAGTAACATTAAAAAAAATAGAAACTGGTGAATTCTACTTCCTTAAAAAGTATTAAAATCTTTAATATATGACAAATTTTTGGGGTGGCCATTTTACAATGAATAGACCTGATGCCAATGATCGCTTCGGAATTCGAATTTTTGCCGAAAATCTATTTTTGGTTATTTGAAAAAGTTTCTTTGTTGTTGGTTAACTACATCTAGATGCATATTGTTGCTTCTTAAACATCTTATCAGTATAACTCAAACAAAATTCAAATACTTTTTGATGATTAAACATTCTAGTACTGTTAAATTAAAATGAAGATTCATGTTAAATCAAAGTTATTTCAAGTTGAAACAACTTGAATACTGACTACTGCGCCACATTGGATCTGACTGACTATTTACTTAGTTTAACAAAGTATAGATTAATTAACATTGCACGTACTTTTAGCATCATCTAGTGAATAAGCTTGAACAACGACGAGCATCCGAGATCTTAAAGGCCAAGATTAATCACCACTGCCAACTACTGGTTTCCCCTTTATCATTGCTGCCAGAAATATTCCCAAATACCGCAACCGTAACCTATTGGTTCCACTACTCTGACGAGGATATACTGAAAAGCTAATAAACTTAATCACGCGTAGACACCAACTGAATCTCATTGTCATCGCAGCTATTGTTTAGGAAACATATACACTTATTTATTTATGTTTTTTCTAACCTCCGGCTGAAATAAATATAGAGTTATTAATTAAGATTTGTATATCCATTAGTAAGAAGACAAAACCATGTTATAAGCTTGAAATCATGATGCATGTTAGTTTGCATAATTTAACTCTTTCAAACTCTTGTAAATGGTACCAACAATTTGCTTCTCTAGAATTAGTAATATTGCCGGCAAAGCAAGTAGTCAGAGTTTTTACAATTTCCAACCTCTGTGCGCGCACCACTTGAAAAGTTAAGTATTTGGAGGTCAATTCGGGTTGGGAATCGACTGCAAACTACTTAATTGCTAAAATGTTGCAGCCTAAAATAAGTAAAAACATTTAAATATTAACCATCGGTAATCCCTCACGCTTGGAGCAAGGACCTTTCCTAGACACAAAGCATCAGCGGAGAGCAGTTTTAAGCAAATGTTATATATTTCACAGTTCAATACACAAAAGAGTAACAATGTTCTAAGGACTTTTAATGGTTGACGTCTGAAACTTTTAAAATAAAAAGAGGTTGAAGTTGCCTAAGTTTTCCACTTTATTGTGATGGATTACCATATGAAACAGTAAATCCTTTGATCCCCGTTTCTTAGCAACGAGACCATCATTTCAATGAAAATTTTTAAAGAAAATTCAAGTTACAACAATTTGTTCTTAATTTAAAGTCAAAATAAACTCGACACACATACACACATGTACCTTTAAACATAACTACGCATGACTTTATTTTAACAAAGTATCTTGGAAGCTTTTAAGGTCCTTATTACACCTTTTGAAAGTCTTAAGGAAAAAGGACGACAGAAAAATATTTCAAACAAACACTTACAACATTAAGAGGAAATAAAAAAATTAGGTTAGTAGCTTTAAGTTTAGTACAGATACTTGAAACAAATTATAGCTTTAAAAGGATTTGTAAGAAAAATCGTATTCGTCGCATTCACACTTATAAACATTAAGTAAAGTCAACTATTTCGACTGTTACATTGAAAGCAAAACAAACAAAAATGTAGCAATAAAATAAAACAAAATTGCGAACACAAAAAAAAATAGTAATACAGGTGGTTAAGAACGAGTAGAGTATAAAAGATAGTGAGAAAAGCGACAAGCTTAAGCACAAGGTCCTGTCACTGCTGAAGCCAAGGGAAAGAAAGAAAAGGGAAAGTTTTCCTATAACATAAATAAAGAAAGGAAGCAGCATGACAGTTTAATGAAAATAAGAAAATTCTTTTGGCTGCTGCCTGGTAAAACAGAAAAACTTTGGAAAAAGGAAATAATTTAAAGAAAAAATATAATTTTTTTTTGTATTATTTTTCCTTAAAAAAGTTCTGTTTGATATTAAAGCTGCGGACTCTGGACAGACAGAAATACACCACCCTACAACTTTTAATAATGAGAAAGGAAGAAAAGTTGACATCTTGTTACGTTTGCAAATACATATTAATGATGACAAGGATATTTAAGTTTCATTTCAGATTTTCTTGTATACATAAATTTATGCAAATAGAACAAAAGTAACTGCATGAATGAACTTCAAATAATAATTGATGAGTACTCTGGGTTTTCAATTTGGTTTTTTGTTATGCCTTAAAACGTTAATGGGAAAAGTGGCTTCTGATTTTGATACATTTCAAATGTATTAATTCAAATGTGTTACGATTATGAGACTCACAGCTTTGGAATTCTAAAATGATCCATGTATGTTTAAAAAACCTAGACAAGAAATTACTCTCTTTTTGATAAGATGCGTTTTTAAATGTGGTTGCAGTTGCAGTTTCCACTGATATTATAGTTGCAGCTACGCTTGTAGTTGCGATTGCCATTACGGTTGTAGCTGTGCTTGTGGATATATTTGCAGTTACCCTTGTGGTATTGTTTGTGGTTGCAGGGATATATTTGCAATTGCGTTTGTAATAACGTTAGCACCTGCATTTTGCGGTTGCAGCTGCAGTTGTGGTTTTAGTTTCGACTACCCTTGTGGTAGCGCTTGCGGTTGCAGCGGCCGCTGCGATTGTAGTTTACGTTGAGAATTAAGTTGTTTTTACGGTAGGTAAGGATTGCAATTGCATTTGCAGTTTTAGTTGTGGTTAAGGTTAAGGTTATAATAACGACTGCAGTTTCCGTCGGGGTTGTAGCTATGAATATGGTTGTGCGTCTACGCAGGTTGTAGCGATTGAGGTTGTACTTGCCATTGCATTTGTAGTTGCGTTAGCAGTTGTAGTTATAGTTGAAAATGTAGTTGTGGTTGCGGTTTTGCTTGTCATTGTAGTGTTATATGCTGTTGTTGCTGCGATATTGGTTGTAGTTGCGGTTACGCCTGTAGTAGGGGTTGCGGTTACACTTGTGGTTGCAGTTGTGGCTGCGGATGCAGTTGTATTTGCAGTTGTGGTTGCTGTTCTGGCTACCTTTTGCGATAGGGGTTGCGGTTGAAGTGGCCGTTTCGATTGTAGTTTCCGTTTTGCTTTAATTTGTTTTTGAAGTTGCGATTGTAGTTGCTTCACCATTTTTTATTGTAGTTGCGGTAAGAGTTGCAATTATATTTGCTGTTTTAATTGTGGTTGCGGTTGTGTTTGCGGTTGACGTTAAAGCGTTAAAGTACGAATTGCAGTTGTAGCTGCAAATGTAGTTGTGCGACTACACTTGTTTTAGCGATTTAGTTTGTTCGGATCAGCTCGTAGCGTTGTAAGATTCAGCAACTAGACTTTTTGTGGTGTGTGTGTGTTTGGTGGATCACAGAGAGAAAAAAGTACGCTTAAAAAAATCATACAAATTGTGAGCTAAGCACTTTTAAAAGATTTCTAGAATATCTGATTCTTTTTTTATTTTTAGAAAAATATTTCTTATCGCAAAAAGCTTACGAAACTTTCTAGATCAGGCAAACTGAATACTTTTTCAGAACTAAAATTTTTTTACATTAAAAACACTGAAAAATTTTTCCTGAAATTGTTTAAATCTCAAATTTCAAAAAACATAATGGATACTCAGCAGTTTTGTGTATAAAAAAATAAATTAAGGATGGTGATAGAATTTTACTTATTGGTATTACATACTTTTAAGGAAAAGCCTGTATTGCGAATTATTTTTATCTTCAAATTTTCTTTTGCTTTAGAAAATCTTTTTATAAAGTAGAAAGTTATACTTATTTATAACTTCGTACTTCAGTACTTCCACTAACTACAAGAATGATATCTACAAAGTAGCACAGAGTGCGTGCAAACATTTTGATTAAACGTGACGTGCAAGAGGTTCATCGCTCTATGGATTAATTTCCTTGATTGAGATTATATGCCAATCAAAGAAAGGATATGGTGCGTGAATCGTTTCATGAAAAGAACATTATACTCTGAATTAATCTCCAAAATCTACCAAAAAAATATCTCTTAGGAGTCAGTCAATTATTCATGGCATTCATTATTTAATGGCAGACAAAATTTGGTATAATTTACGTGACAGCCTTCAAATGAATACCAGTTTCATGTTTCAGTTTAAAAACACGTAAATACAAACATACACACACATACTAATTTTTTTTTTATTTAGGGAAAAAATAATTTTAAATCTGATAAAGTTGTTTTCATGCTTTAAAATTTTTTAAGAGCAAATAAATTTATTGTAAGACTGTTCTCGCACTTTAAGTTTTTTATGCAGTTTTTTCAACAAAATCTTTATATTTTCAAATAGAAAAAATAAAATACAGACAGATTTTTTTTCTTTTTTTGAAATTGCTCATAATAATGCAAGCAATAGAGAATATGCAAAGCCCACGAAATAAGACTACAGATGGTAGAGTGTCTTGAGTTCTTCGAGAGTGTCAAATATTCAACTGTCTGATTGCAACTGAACTCATCATACTGAACTCAGAGGATTTCCTCTTGACTTACCAAAATATTTTACCTTAACTTCATTTCTATGAAAGCTCTGATGATATTGATTATCCCGGGTATTTCTTCTTAAGGTTTGTAGCAACTTGGTAGATAATTTCTTATATTTTCATTAAAAAAAACCCTTTTTAAGTCGTGGACATGAAAAGTTCCCTGCCAGTACTTTTGATGACTGCATCTAGAAAAAAGCTGAATTTTATTATATTCCACCAAATTTGCCAAAGACAAAAGTCATCCACTAAAAATGCAATAATTCAAGTCATCGACCACATTTCACACTTACGACAAAATATTTATCCAGCAGCCAAAAATTCAGCAACAAAAAGAAACCAACTATTTTTAACATTTGAAAAATATCACTTTAGTTTGACAAATAAAATCATTGTTAAAAACATATTTTCGTATTTTATTTTTAAGCGTCATTCAATTGGGATTTTTATTTAGTCGCATTCGATTGCTTAAACATTTCTATGTTCAGGCAATTTTTCTTTCCTTCCCTTCTTCCCCTTCCAAACACATTTAATGGCCTTTGAATTTACTGTCAATAGCACACGGTGCCATTATGTTGCACAAAATAATACTCAAAAAAAAAACCGTTTCTTTAATGTTGAAAACAAATATTTATTTTGGCCAAATAAACCCACGTTTTGGTAGAAATAGCCGAGAAGCAAAAACTAAAGGGAAAAGCAGAAAAACAGAAAAACTCATAAATTTTAAAGTCAATGAACCAAAGTTCATATAATTTTTTAACCATGATGTTCATTTAACCAACATTGAAAGAATTGTAACAGAGTGAAGAGAAAAACAGGAAAATAAGAAAAATAACCAAACTAATGTTTTTTTTTTTTTACTAATGCGGGAGATGGCAGTTTTTTTTTTGTAAAAAAGAAAAACGCCCAAATCAGAAACGTTAGCAGGCAATAAGGGTCAGAGAAAAAAAGATGGTCTCTTTTCTTGGCAACTACAAGACACTTATTTCAAGTGCGATTTTTTTAACAAAACCCTTCTTTTTGGCTCCTTATTTTCCACTTAGCGTTTAGCATATTTTTTTTCTCACTCGCAATTTGGCATTTATTTTCAAAACTTATTTGCTGTCATTATTATAATTTTTTGCTTTTTAAATTTGTTTATTTTTTCCAAATACGTTTAAGGTTTATCGACCATTTTCCAACAAATTTTTGGTTAGTCATTGTGAAACGAGTAAAATAAGCAAAAGAGGCACGGAAATCTACAGACTGGTCTAGCGTTTGTGTGGCAACATGACATTGATCAAATTTTGTTTGCTTCTGTTCTTTTTTTTCTTTGGTACATTGGATTGTTATTGAACAAAAACATCCTGTTAAAAAATAGACTTTAATATATAAAAAAATAATGTGTCACTTACCAGGACATGTTTTGAATTTGAGTGGCAGTGACTGGCTTTTCGAAGAGCAAAAAAAAAGAGTCCTTTTGAAAAAATGGCTTATTCAGTGGGTCCTTATTACAAGAAAATATTATTAGCAAGTTCTAGTTGTAAGTGAAATTTATTTTCTGGTGGTTAAGCACTGTCTATATGCATTTCATTGGCGCTTCAACAAATCGTCAGTAGACCTCAACCACACATAGTGAACAGCCACAAACCCTTTATCTCATGCACAGACTTTCAACAAATAAATTCCACTTATAAATACAATTATGACAACATGTCATAATGTCCAAGTTCTACTTGCTTAACAAAAAGATAGTTTTATATCTGTGGACTACTTAACAATTTAAATAACCCTCGCATAATTTTAATGCGATTTTGGCAATTGTTTTTTCTATTACAGGCTTCTTGTTGGAGAATTACATATATTAAAGTTTTACAGTATTTCCATGTGTGCGCAAATTTTATATTAGCTTAATAAATTCGATATTCTGATCACATTTGTGAGAGAATTTTACAACTATGAATGAACTATGATAACAAGAAACTTTGATTTTCAGCCTGGCCCATGACGTCAACAGAAAACGTTCGATCGATTACACTGTGCATTAATGAAAATCCACACGGACTGGACAGTATAGGTTCGATGGTACTACCCAATAGGTAGTAAAACACTATACTCAGTTTGGCGATTGTGGTCCCCAAATACTTCGAAATACAGGCGCCCTCAAAAAATGGTATTTTCACTTTTTGGCCAACAGCTATTGCAGACTTGATGATAGCTCTAAGCTATATATAACAATATTGTAGCTAAGAGTCTAACGAACAAATCTCGTTAACATCTTATTCCAAAAAAATAATTTCTTTATGCACCTTTTCTTGCAAAAGTAAAGGAAATTTTATTTCTCTTTTTTCAAAATAATTTCCAAGGACTCCTTGAATAGAGTTTATATGGAAATATTTTTAAATTACGAGTCGTATCGAAAGCCGTAATTTGCCCCCTGATTTTTTGCCAACAATATTTGGCAAAGTTGAAGCTACGGTAAAGCTGAACAAATTGTGTGCAGATATCAGTATAATCTAAACGTGTCTAGGTAACCTAATAGCTGATTAAGACTACTTTGTAACTGAAAAATTAAAGTTTTTTACTAGTTGGACTATACTTTTATTGCATTTGTTTAACTTTCTCTTTTCTAAGGTTTTGTTGTTGTTTAAACAAATATTCTTAGTGAAAAATGATTAATTAGTCCTTGCAAGTGAAAACAAAATATTATTTCCTCTACTATTTCAAAAAAAAAGTGCGGGAAAATATTTATTTTTTTGCACAAAGTGTTTGTTGCTAAAACTCAACAAAGAAGTGTGCAAGTGATTATATGATTTTTAAAACAAAATTTTTAAGCCTCGAAAAATTGCGAAAAACGAAAATTTTTAAGGTAAAAATTGGTCTGTATAAGCTTTTATGGTGCCTAAACACATTTAAATGGTATTGATATATTCACAAAAGTTGTTCATCTTTAAAGTGGCTACAACTTTGCCAAATATTAATGGCAAAATCAAGAGTCCCGGCAAGTTATTCTGAAAAAAGTGAAAAAAAAAAATATTTTTCCTTTACTTTTGCAAAAAAATAACAAAAAGTGCACCAAGAAATTATTTTTTTGGCATAAAATGTGAACAAGATTTTTCGAATAGAATCTTAGCTACATTTTTGCCATATATAGTTCAGAGCTATCACCAACTTTGAATAAGCTGTTGGTCAAAAACTGAAGACACCATTTTGTGAGGCCGCATTGACTTTCGAAATGTTTAGTGGCACATAAAAAAATTGGTCCTTTGGTAGTACTATCGTACCTTTACTGACCAAGAGAAAGTCTTTTCATTTGTTGTACAGTGTTATTTATATTGAAAGCAAAAACAAATTCTGTTATTTTATTCTTCAATACAAGTTGTCAATCGAACGTTTTCTTTCCACATCTTAGGCCAGCCAGGCCGTTGGTTTTCACTGAAAGTAATCGATCGAAACTTTTTTGTCGACATCATACGCCCGGCTGTTAATGTTACTGACACACGGCTTTACCATGAAAAAATCGTTAAAGTCTTCAAAATTTTTATTATTTCAAATCTTGCATAAATTTTGTAATCCTACTTAATTTTGTTGCTTCAGAATTTAAATGCAAAGTAATATAAAAATAAATATCACAACAACAATAAGAAAATGCTACAGGAAGTGGAAAAAAAGAACTAATTCTGAAAATCCAAAATTCATTATCCTGAATGAGTCGTGTTTTGCAACATGATATAAATAAATGCATTTTGTTTCTTGTTGCTATTGCTCTTAATGCACTATGGGTAAAAATAAATATCTTTAAATGAGTATAAAATTTTATTTAGCCTAATTTTGCATTCCCAACTTTAATGTAATAAAAACTTATACCAAATTGAACTGACGAAGTTATTCTTGAAATTTCTTGCAAAAAACTATTTCCACTTTCTAAAATAAAAAATAAAAAGTGTAGAATAAACCTCTGGCCCAATGATTTTTCTTAGCTTTAAAACCATCCTCAGAGGGAACGTGAACTATTTCGCATAAGTCCGAAAAATGTTCCGAAATTTTGTTCTTAATTGCTTTCTTTGTTCAAATTTTATATAAATTATAGTCGAAGAAATACATACCTATACTTATGCTCTTATACTTATAACTTTTACAGCCTTATTTACAAAAATTATTACGGGTTTGTAAAGGCTAAATAAGAAAACTTTTGTATGAAAATCTGTTTTAAAAATCCTTTATAAAGCCTTAACAATATTTATAAATAAGGCTGTTATTTTATTTCACTACGATGGACTAGCGAAGCGCACCGGGCCTAATTTATATAAATTTTGTATAAAAATCTAAATTTATTATAATATTTGAGCCACAGTGCAATAATAAAATTAGTACATGCATTTGTAAAAGTAGTTGCAATTGTGGTAGCAGAAATGGAAGTGGAAGTAATAACATTGTAAAAGCTTTATTTATTATAAAACATCTAGGGACATGCAACCAAAAATCATAATACAATACATATGTATGTATATTGTACATTAGTATACCACAGTCCATGCAAAGTGAAACACAAATGGAATAAAATTTGAACAAACCAGTCAAAAGTGTTCACAAAATTGAAAATTAGCTCAAAAACACAAGGACAAAATTTATAATACAAAAAATATTTTTTTCAACCCATCCTGTAAAAATATATAAAAAGTTGATATAAAAATTTAAAACTGTCACAATTAAATACTTATTTAAATAATTATTTGGAACTTCCCTAATACAAAAAAGTCTGTTGCTAGCAACCTACTGCTCCATTTAGCTACCAGCAAATTTCTACTGCTGTTGGCATACAAAGTTTTAAAGACACAAAACCCACAAATCTCATATAGATTTTTTTTTTACTTGATTGCTGCTTGTTTCTGTAACTCTATAATGCACAAAGTTTATGGTTTGAGCAACAGAAGCAACGGCAACAATCGCAAGTTTTGAAATTTACAACAAGATTAAAAGAAGATTTCAAAGGTAGCTGCAAAAAAAATTCTGGCAACTACATAACATAAGAAAACAAAAACTGCATAAAACAATTGAATACACACAAAGAAAGAGCGAGAGAGAGAAAGGGACCTAGCGACACGGAGCAACAGAAAGCATGTTTAAATTGTTATGTGGATTTCAAAGGATTTTAGCAACAAAACTTGCCAAGATTTATTTTAAAATTAAACTACAAAGTGCACAAACAATGAAAAATTTATAACGACATTGTTGCAGGTAAAAGAATATATGTGTAACTAAAATTAGTGGAAAATAAAATAGAGGGATTTTTTTATTTATAAAACAAAATTACAACAGAAAGTTGTCATTTGTATTATACAAACAATTTCAGAGGAGAATAAATGGGAGATCATTTAAAAATTCCTTTTCACTTCACTGTCACTGTAGACAGAGATGATGGTAAACGTAACATTTGGGGTAAAGTAAAGTTGATGTCCAGCAGCCGGACGTTTGGAGCTTAACAGAATTAAAGCACAAAACAACGCAAGAAAACAGATTTAAAATTGCATTGTGTCATCTTTGTAGCTGGAATCCTTTTGAAAATTTTAATAATTAACAACTCTTAACTAAAAGGAGCGTAGTGTGCATTGTTATGAATAAAAATTAATATCAATTATATACTTCTTACATTACTGTTGCATCTATGATATTATTTGAGCTTCTTATATGTTTAAATGAAAGTTTAGGTAAAGGTTCCCTGATTACATACATTACCAACAGTGAAATGCGCATAGGATTCATAATTTAATAAGGCTAAAGTTGGTCTTTTTAGGCGACCCATGTGGTGACTTTAAAGCAAGAAATTACTTCAAAGACAACTGTAATTAAAAATTATAAATTAATAAAAAAAAATTATTAAAGACGCACTTTTTTATCCCTTTTAAGATGATGTTAATTATTCGGTCTTGAATTCCAAATCTAAACAATAATTTTTTTAAATCCCAGTAGACAAGTTGAGATGCTAAACATCCCATTGAACTACTTTTTCTCATACTTTCAAAGCATCATTGAGGGTGTATTTTTTACTTTTCGGGAATCGATTATTAACAACATCTAAATAATTAGTTAAGAAGTATTTCCCTTATGCAAAATTGGCGATCATTTGTAGTTTTCGCATATACTTATGTCTTGATTTCTAAGAAAAATTAAATCAATGTATTAAACGCAGTATTAGATTTTTATTTATAAAATACATATATATTGATTTAAAAGAAATTTAGGAAAAGAAAGTAAGAACATACGAAAAATCAGATATACTCAACATCATGAACATGACTTCAGATTCACTGAATATGGAGTGAGTGAGTGATTATTTATTTCTCCTTGTATAACCTACTGATATGCTACGTATGAGTAATATTAAATCAGTTATATTAAAAATATCACTCATACGTCAGCAGAGCAGAGCAGAGTAGAGTCGAATTACCTCAATTAAACAATTCTTCTTCTTCTTCATGATTAGCTACCATAGGAAAATGATGATTTTAATGTTTGAAAACGAAAAACGATTCAGTAAAAAAAAATATTGAATTTTCTGTGATGGCGATTTTTGCGTACGAGTACTTGATAAACAAAATTGTTTGCACGTTTATTGAAAATATATTATACGTTATAAATTTTGGCGTTTTTAAAATAGATTAAAGAAAACTTTTACGTGTTTTCTTTAATTTATTACGAAAACGTCAAGATTTCCATTGCCAACGTCTTACACAAACAGGCTGTTAAAGAATCAAAGAAAAAAGTTGTTAAGTGAAATTTTATTTTAAGCGATAATACGATAGAACCTTTAAATAGCTGGGAGGTAGCGCCACAACTTCCAAAAAACAACGACTTGCTTAAGTCGACTTAAGCGATTATTACAAATTACCACAATATATAAATATCATATGGATCACAGTGTTATCGACTTTGCCAAGGCATTCGAAGCTATCCAGCATCAGACAATTTAGAATGCACTTCGATGCAAGGGAATGTTACCTGTACTAATCGACCACAGAAGAGCTCTGTACAGCTGCACTGTCTGAACGCATGTTAACCAATGTTGTATGCACTGCGGTACAACAGCGATGTTTCTTATCTCTGCTGTTATAAAACACTTTGGGTAGGAGTCATTGCAAAATCTTGACTACACAGAAAAAGTTATTCCCAAAAAGTTTCAAATATTTTCAAACATTTGTTTGAAATACATTTTTTTCAGTAAATGTTATTTTGGTCCAGTAAATTGCTTGTTTCAATCTTATTTTATGTAAAATAAAAGTGTATAGAGCAGCACCATGCAATTTGCGATCATGGGTCACGACATCTGTCGGATATTTGTCAGCATTTACATGTATGAAACACAATCAACCAAAATAAACAACAATAGGAATAAAACAGTAAGTTGTATCTCCGAACAAACAAAATAATCACCAACAACACTTGAAAAACAAATTCTCTCCACCGGACGCTGGTATGGAGTGAAAAATTTTAATATAATCAATATAAAGTAACATTTTTAACAACATTGTTTAGAGAAGATTTCTGCTTAAATAATGAAGTTAGCCATATACTGTAGAAATACGTTAGTTGTTTGATTTGCTTTTTAATTTCAGTAAAAATTTTGTTTGAATACAATAGTTTGTTGATTGAAAACATTAGAGTTTTTTTCCAAACAAATTATTAAAAATTTTTGCATTTGAATTAACAAATTTCTTTGCAAGACAAGAAATGAACAAACTATAATTTGATTTGAAGAATTTTATAGTTGAATGGGAAAATTTGTTTTTTCTATGTGCGCTCATGGTATTCGACTGCGTGCACATAACTTTGGCGACATGTGTATCAGCCAAATTGAATTAGATATCTCAGCTAGCATCTGAGGTTGGACTTCATATTAACGTGGATCAAACTAAAGTTCTGCTTATAACTACCACCAATCCTGCGAAGTTCACAGTCAAGAACGTACAGCTCGAAGATGCACAATAATTTACCAAGGACTGCTAACGTGATGATATTGCAAATCGCACAAGAGAGGCAAAAACAAAACAGTAATTGGGATTAATGCAAAGAGTATGGAAATTACCCCAAATCTATACAACAACTAGCATCCTTCCTTACTCTCCAAATGTCTCGTTGCACCTTACGAATCCTGCAATTATATTTCAACAACCATACAATCGCTGCTTATCAAAAATATTGCAAACATTTGGTCTAATGTAGCTTCCAACGGAGACTTGTGACAAAGAGCAGGTAAAAACTCAATCCATTTACAAATAGCAAAGAGCAAATCCAACTGGATTGGCCATAGTTTGAGAGGATTTAATGATGATATATCGAAGATGGTAATGGACTGGAACAATTGAGGCAGCATAATAAGAACACGGAAAAGACTACTAGAATCTCAGATAAGCGCAATATAAATAACTTAATCTGAAATAAAAAATGGTAGAGTATATATTTGGATGGCTGAATTTTGTTGCTGCCCTTTCTTACAACTTGAAACCAGAGCAATCAATACAATATACGTTCACAAAGTTATACATATTCAAACATGTATACTGCACAATTTACAATTGTAATGACAAACTTATCCACTGGCTTTTTGCCTGCAGCATAAGAGCGCAAAACAAAAAAGTTCATTTGATATGACAGGTTAACTAAACTCGTTTCAATCCTGCACCTGAGCAGTACATTTAACTTATTTAATATTCTTTTAGCAACATTTCCCCGGGGATATAATGCATCATATTCATTTTAAGCATACAAGGGCATACACTACATACTCGCATGCTCAAGTATACAACTACATGTGTAGTCGTATATAAATACGAGTACTTGTGTTCAGACAATACCTGTCTGTGTGCGAAGAATATTTTGGCATAAAGTTGTGCAAGTATATGCGAGTATAAATGATGTTGTTTATGTTGTATTTTGCTGTTAAGCTAAAATAGTAGACAGACAACTTAAGGCAGTTCAAATGGTTATTGTTGTTGTTACTAAAGTTGTATTGCAATGCTGTTGGTGGCGCTGCTGTTGCTGCAGCTGAAATTATTTTATATATGAGTTGTTTTAGTTTTTTTTTTTATTTTCGAAGTAATAACAACACATGTAAAATGTTAAAAAATGAATGTGGAAGGAAAAATAAAATAAACTTTTCATAACCCAATACACTTGTGTTTTTCTTAAAGGCTGCCAGTTTGTGCGTCTTCCTGTTCGCCTGTTTGTTGTTGAAAGACTCTTGCACAAACGTCTGCTTACAGCAAGCACACAAATGCAGAATGTGTGCAAGTGAATGCATGAAAAAAATTTTCTCTGCTCGGGAGTTGGCAAGAGCTATTAAAAAAAGCATAAATAAATAAACAAACATAAACGTAGAAAATCAAACAAAGTTTTACATAAACATATACAAACATATGTAAGCACATACGATACATGCATGTATGTATGTATGTGTGTGGCAGAGTTAAGTAAATGCAAGTCTTTTGCCTTCAATTTCTGTGAAACAAAAGGCAACAACAGTAATACGGCAGCAGCAGCAGCAGCAACAACAGAGAACTCATATGTACTGCACACTTATGAAAGGCTTGGTAGGTACTTGTGCTTGTGTGTGTGTGTGCATGTCTTACTATAAGCCGCATGTAAGGAAGTGTATAAAATTTAATTTAAAATGATTTATATTGCATTTGAAAGTAAAATAAATAAAAATGAAATGAATAACAAAATGAAACCTTTAAAAAGTCTCAAAAGCCTTTTTCATCATAAAAATAAAACTTTCAGCCACATGAATAAAAAGGACTTGTAGCAGCAAAATAATGATATTTCCAACTGCATTAATTGAAATTATGCAACTTCTTTTTTTTTCTATTTACAAGACAAGCTTCCACTTTAAATGAGTGTTTTTGTTTTAATTTAAGAAAGTTAGATTCAGTAAAATACATATCAAATCAGAATAATAATTATCAAATTTATTATGCTAGAAGTTTCTGAAGTTGCAGCAAATATATCAAAAAAATATGCAAACCGAATGATTTAAATTAGAGATGATATTGCAGATGTAACTCAAAATCATGCCTCAACTTAATTTGCAAGCACAACAAATTAATTCAAATAAATTTTTTTAAGCTACAGCAATCACAATGCAATAGAACTACACAGAAAAAGGTTCTTCAATTAACATTTTTAATTGAAATAAAAATACAAATAATCAATTAAGAATTTAATTGCGTCAAAAATTCAATGTAATTAAAAATTTCATTAAGTCAAATAGAACGCAATAATTGAATGTCTTAAGCTGGTTAGTTGAAACTTAAAAACAATGCCAATGCAGCCACTTGATAGAAACGATTCTCTTATGTAAACACAGATACACACAAACCCACAAACGAGCTGTAACACGAACTTATGACGTGATCGGAAGCTAGCATTGAGAGAGACTTTTTCTAAGCAACATATTTCCGTAAGCTTTATGTTAGATATTTAAAAGGGTGTTGTATCAGCTAAGAGTGCATTCTTCTGTAAATAACAGCAAAGTTAACATCGTGGTATCTCACCAGTAAACAATTTAACAGTGTGTATCTAAAATCTCTTAATAAACAAATAATAATTACACACTGGCAGTAAATAAACTGACGGAATGATTTGATAAGAATGCTCTACATTTCATTGCAAAAAGTTTAGACTAGCAGAACAACATTTTTAAAAGCTAAAACGTAACAATACACTCTTAGAACTTATACATTCCGTAATACCCTGTTAGAAGTAGTAAACTATTACGTTTTCAAAAACTTTATAGCAAGCAAAGTCTTACTGAAATCCTCTGCAGCAGTTATTTTTTATAGTGGGTTTTAACATAATCTCAGTTTATGTATATGCTTTCTAATATTGCTTTCAAAAAATTCTCACTTTAATAACTCAAGCATTAAGTATAGAATTTGCTTCACTGAAAATGTTTAACAAAGCGAGCTCTTACATAAAAATAATATTTTTGAGAGTAAAGAAAAAATATTATTAAAAATATTTGTAAACATGCAGGCCAACAACGAATTCTAGGTATCTGTTGTTCTTTGCCTTCATTCTATAGAAAAAGTAATAATTTTTTGTCCACATTTTTCCCGTAACGAAATTTTAAACAAAAAAGCCAGTATTGACGATGAATGAATGATGATGATACGTATTGGTGTTGCTGGTGAAGTGGAAACTAGAAGATTACAATACATGATTTTTTTTTAAATTCCATTGTTGTTGTTGGTGTTGCTGCTGCCTCAGTGCCTGCCTTTTACCAACATAATATTGTTGATACTTGTAAATGATTTTTGGTTTCTATTTTTTTTGTTCTTATTCCTCTCTGGTCTACTGATTTTTTTTATCAAGGCTTTCAATTTGTTGTTTTGAGTCTTGATTATTATTGTGTTTTTTTTTTTTTGTTCTATCCTAGAAAAGGTTTTAGTAGTAAAACAGCAAAATGGAAAATGTTTAACACAACAGCTTTTGTGCAACCACATTATGAAAATTTAAATTCGAAGGTTAAGTGATGACTTGAGATTGGAACAATTGAATGAACAAAGTTTGAACAAACAAAAGAAAATGTAAGACATATTTGCGCAATATTTTTAGTTAAATTTTTTTTTCATTATTCCAAATATTGTATATAAAACAAAATAATAATTTTAAAACGAACAATAACGCAGTAAGGTCTAATTTATCGTTACATTTATATTAAGTTTTTGAATATTTTAAAATTTTAAAAATCGCGTGAATAATATCTTAAAAGTTGAAAGTTATTACAAAACTAAAAATTTCCCAAAAATTAGTTTATATTAAAAATACTTACAGCAATTCGCACACTGAATCATAAGCAGTCACAATTCAAAAAATCTCTTATTTTCAGGAGTGGCTAAAAGCTTTATTAAATGTACAAATTACTCAAGGTTGGAACATAACAAGAAGTAATTAAAAAAATCAAGAAACCCAACTTCGATCAACTTTGAACCGTTCAATATTCTACACGGTCATTCGAAATGAAAAGTCATAAGAGAAACCTGTCGAATGATACCCATTTTGATATAGTTCGCGGACTTTTTATTTTTTTCGTATTTACAAATTGAATTTTTACTACTGTCATATCTTTAGTGACACTCCCCGGGATTAATACAAATCGATTGACGTAAGAATCATTAAAATCGGACCACGCGTTCGGTTTATATAAGGCCGCAAAGGAACACACATACATAAATACACACATACATATACACATACATACATACATAATTACATACATAGGCTGATATTTCATATTGTCTAAGAAGCCTGCGTTGCAATAGAAATTAAGGCGGTGTTTATAGATTTTTGTTCAGCGAACTTTTTTATTGGGAAAAAAAATCATTTTGTTAATTTTGAATTGTGACTGTTTATTATTCAATTATGGGCAAATTGTTTTGTGTATCCCAACTAGATTTGATACGTATTTAACTACTTTAAATTATTCGAATTCAAGATATTCGTTTAAACGAATGGCAGTTATTTTACAATCTACAAAAATTTATGTTTTATTTGCAATAAAAAAATATGTATTTCCTCAAAAATATGAATGAAATTTTTTTTCTAAAATAACAAATAAAAAGATTTTATTCGAATAATGCATTCGAAAATTTTATTCGAATATTGTACACAAAAATTGTGCTTACATAGCAAATATAAAATCGCATTTACATACAGAACATAAAAATTTCTTCGAATAACGAATAAAGTACACAATATAAAAACCAACATCGATTAAAAATTGCTATTTGAACAACAGAAAGGATTATTCGAATAAAATTTTTGTATAACAAATTATAAAAATTTCTGTCGATTATAAATTTAGAAATTTTACTCTAGTAATGTTGGGCGAACAATGATAACAAAGGTTTATTCGAACAACGAATAACTTCTTATTCGTCTAACAGATATAAAAATGTATTCGAAAAACTATCACCCCGTGTCTTTAAGTCAGGCAGGAAAATCCCTCAATAATATGAGCGATTTTCATATAAATTTTTTACCCAAGTCAACAATGCGTTTAATGGAAACAGGGGATTATATAAAAAATTGTTCAAGTGGTAACTAAAAATTTTCTTGGGTTAAAACTGCTCAATATCATATTATTTCATTACAACTATGAATAAGCGCCGAATAAAATGTCATACGAATAATGTCCAGAAGGCACAAGTATGACATTATGACATTTGAATAATGAATAAACTCCGAATAATTTACATAAGATTTTATTCGACTAGCAAATAAAAGGTATCATTCCCATAACGAATGAAAAATTTTATTTAGCTTTGTGTAGTTACACAAGGCAAGCAAACAAAAAAAAAACAACAAGCACTCGAATTTTTAAATGATTCCTAATACAAGTTTTTTAGACAACTCACACATTAAACAGCGACAAAATATTCTGTCTCTGTTCAAATTAAAAACCTAATCTAAAAATAAATAAAAATGTTATTCGAATATTCCTAAAAATTAAATTATTATTTAAAATATTAATTATGCTGACGTGACTTACATTTCATTTTTAACAGTTCGCCGCTTTAAATCAAAGTGAACAATCACGATTCAAATGGCGAACAAATTCATATGAGAAAGTCATTCACAATTGGGGGACAAATTCCTATGACAAAGTCATTCACAATAGGGGAATATTTTTCGAAGTTGCCATATGTTCACGCGAGCAAAATTTACAATAGCATTTGTGTTAATATGGAACAAAATACATGGAAAATTTTATTTTGTTTAATTTATTTAAATATTGAATAGAACAATTTTATTTGAATAGGACAAAAAAAAAATGTATTCGAAAAACTACTGCAAAAAAGTGGTTCGCAATTGTGATAAAATATAAATGAGACCTTCTCCGAGGTCCCAGTGTGTCAAAAAACGGGTTTGTACATAAGAGTGTATTCAAAGTGATAATGCGTTTAATGAAACTTTAAATGCGATTTTCTCAAAACTTCATTTTCACACACTATGTCCCTTTTCTCGGAGAAGGTCACATATAGTTGATTCTTATTTAAACAAAAATTTTAATTTAAAAGTAAAACTTCAAAAGTTAAATGCAAACATTGTAAAGAAGGGATTCACTTTCCTACATAATCCCACTTCTTCTGGAAAAATAAAACCCTGATGAAATGGATTTTTGTTGTGTTTTGAAAACTTTCATACTTTCAACTCTACCAGGGTTATTTTTTTTTCAAAAGTCATACGATTGTGTAGTATAGTGAGTCGTGCCCTTTACTAACATGCATAATTTTCATTTGCTGTTGGTTAAGTTAATTCCGAAATTTTGGTTGGAATCTCCTGATGACATTCATATAGATGCGCTTAACCAACAACAGTAAAAATTCTTCAGTATTTTTTCATAAATTTCTAACTAATTGTAGCATAGCATATTTTTTCACAACAAATTACTCTTGAATATTTTTCAATGAGTTTCCCATAAATCACTTTTATCTCATCAACCTTTTACTTAACTTGTTTATCTATCCAGTTAAAAAGTACTTCTCCTTTAAATTCGCCAGCAAACGAATGAAAATTAAAATTAAATCTACTTTGCATTTTGCTGCATAAAGTAAAAATATGTTTGAGATTTCCAACCACAACAACATTACAATACGAGTACACTAATGAAGTGAATGCACTTCTTAGTGTTTCTGAAGCTTGAATCTTTTATTTTGGCTGTGCAGTCGCATTAGCTTCAACACAAATAGAGCAACAACCTCTTGTTCCACAGAAACCTATTCCATTTTAATATTCTTCATATTTTAAAAAACAAACAACAGAACAGCTTTTCTAGCCACAAACAACACACTCGTGTACTCGTATTTATGCAGCAACTAACTTTTTGCATCTTGGCTGGCTTAAGCCAACACGGTAGGGAAGGGAGCATTTAGCTTCTGGGAACATCTAATCCTATTTATATTAGTTTACGTTTTCCATTTCCCAGTTGCTCTGCACTTGCAACAGCCATTTTTGCTTTCTGTATTTGCATACTTTGGTTAAGGTCAATAAATTTTTTATCTTTCATATACATATTTTTGTTTTTTCTCTATTTTAATATTTTTACAACAAATAAATTTTGTATATTCTTTTTTTTTTGTTGTTGTTGTGAGTTATTGTTTTGTGGCTTTGGTTTAAATGTGTTGCATTGCTTAGTCTTCATAATGCTGCCATTGTTGCAGTCATTGTGTGTTGCTTTTAGCATTAGCAAGTATGAGAGAAAAAAATCATAAAGTTATGAAACCCGCCGGCCGCCATTTCCTCATTCTATTCAGACTCTATTCAGCGAATGTGTGTATTCTCGGTGTATTGTGCTGCCTGGCATTGAGGCGATTTACGAGTTACAACAAACTTGAAACACTATATTGGTTGTGATGTTGCTTTGTGTTGCTTTGAATTGTGTGCTCGTATTGTGGTGCTGCTGCATTGTATCAGGAAGACTTTAGCAAATAAGCTGATTTTGTTTATTAAGTTGAAAAATTATTTAAGATAGTTATGAACGAAGGGATTTGTATCGCTTTGTGCCGGTTAAGTGCATTTGTTTCGCTAAAATGTAAATACCCGCTTCAGCACTTCGCAACTGCAGAGCTTTTGCACAATTTGTTGGGATTTTAAATGATTTCATATGCGAGTATGTATGTATGTATAGTATTTTTAAGAGGTTTTTGAAATTCTTATGAAGAGAATTGAATTAAAAATTTTTCATAAAATATTATATAAAAATTTTCTGAAAAACTTGCACAATTTTAAATGTTTATTCATTTCATTATTATCGCAGTTAATATAAATTCATATTTATCTTATTTTATTTTAACTTTTCTTTTGCATTCAAATTATAGTTATTTAATATAGAAATGTTGTGCCATCTTAGATAATGAGGAAATAAAACTTTCTTCAAGCTTGTGTACTTGGCATTCGTTATATTCTCTCGTTTCTTATGTCCACTATCAAAGTGTTTGTAGAGTTTTGATCGTTTGGTTTTTATTTTCAAAAATTATGAATGCATTATTTTTCCATGCGCGCACTTCTCCATGTCGTCACAAAGCAAATACAATTTTTTGGTAAAGGCATGGTCAGTCACACTTGGGCAAACATTTGCCAAAACAGTCCTTCACTTCCTGTGCTAGTCTAATGGTAGAATTACTGAAATCGTATCGTGCTGTTGCGTATCAGCTGACAAAATCCATAACATTTAATAAGCATGTTGATGCTTATTGAAAATGTGTTGGCAACGTTTGCTACGTAAAAATCTACGTCGACTTCTGGCTTACATACATACACACACACGTATAAAGCAAAGTAACAGCTGACACTTTCGCTGGCAGCCTCACGTTTTTACTAACTCACATACAGACTGAAACAATACGAAAACTTCAAAAGTAAGACGATACGATTTGACTAACGGAGCTATAAGTCGCACTTTATACAAACTTGCCTTTGAGATAAGAGTACTCGTACACTGTATTTTTGAACGTGATTTTTTGCCTGAAATTTTTCAAGGCGTGTCAGTGTATTTATCACTACATTCTCAGCAATATATGTATAGGGTGTTTTTTATTGAGGTATAGAACTTTAAGTTGGCATCACTTTTTTAACTGGCGGCCATTTTGTCAGCTGTCAAGTGATTAATATTTAGTTTGGTTTGCCATTTCATCATGAACAGGTTGACAAAAGAACAACGCTTGCAAATCGTGCAAATTTATTTCGGAAATAATGGTTCAGTTCGCGAAGTTTACCGCAAGCTCCGTCCATTTTATGGTCAACATAATCGTCCATCAGAGCAATTAATTCGGTTAACCATGGATAACCTGTCAATTGGCCACCAAGATCGTGTGATTTGACACCATTGGATTATTTTCTTTGGGGATATGTGAAGTCGCTCGTCTACGCCAACAAACCAGAAACGTTAGGGGACTTGGAAGCCAACATTTGTGGCGTTATTGCCAACATACGGCCCCATATGCTCGAAAAAGTGGTTGAAAATTGGACCTGTAGAATTGGCTTTATTCGAGCCAGCCGCGGCGGCCACATGCCCGCCTCTTCCAATAAAGCCAAATTGATGGACATTAAAACGATTTTCTTGTGTTTTATTTCAATTCGAAGTTCTATACCTCTAAAAAAACACCCTGTATAACATTCAAACTAGTTTCAATTTCACTTTTTTCACATCACATGACCTCATAAAAATTGTTTTTTTTTTTTACCTAAAAGCAAACTAAATAAATAAACTTTCCATACTAGTGTAATTATGCCATATAAAATATGGTTAATAATTAATAAAGCAGACTACATTGGCGAAAGGAGTGCTTGTTTCCTTTTTGCTTTTTGTAATACATTTGCATGCTGAAAAAAAAACTCTTGTTTCTTTAACAAATATTTATTGTTAAACATTACGAGTGTACTCACTATTACAGGCTGTCATATTAAACATAATTTAAATACTACTGCATTAATAAATTGTAAATATTAGCCAAACAGAATAAACACAAATGCAAATAAATGTATGTGATTTGGAAAAAGAAACTACGGACTGGAGGCTTGCAGCTCATAAAATATATTGCCACCAAACAGGGAAGTACTTAGGAAGAAGAAGTAGAAAAAAAACTAAAAGAAATTGCAATCAAGAATGAAATAATAACTTGTCTAGAGGAATGAATAAAAAGAAGAAAAATGCTAAAAATAAGCATATAAAAAGAGAAATAGAGCTTAAAGTCCAACAAATGCTTTAATACGAGGTTGTAGTATATCGGGTACGAGGGCAAAAAGAAGTTTAAAGGCATTAGCAAATAGTTTAGTTGTCATGGTAGATGTGTTGTTGTTGTCATAAATGTCACTAATAAATTTTGTCTTTTTTTCATACTCATTTCATGCAAACAGGACTCATCATCATATTTGCAGTTTGTCATCATGACAAAATTATGGCCACTAAATTCAAGCAAACAACAAATTCAGTTCCATAATGCTCATGATATTTAAATTTATTTTTGGTATTTTCATTTGATGCTTGCGGCAAAAATGAAAAAAGAAAAAAAAAAAAAGTAAAATATTCGACATCAAGAACATGACATCTCTCATGTCTAGTGGCATGTTTATGGGTTGCATGGTTCCATGTACTCGCACTGGTGGTGTGTGTGCGCGCTCAATAGCAGCGCAACATTGTTTTGGAAATTTGAATTCAAATATTACCAAAAGAAATGAAAATTATAATGTATTTTAATAACAACAACCAGCTGCAAATTATGTTCGATTCCATTCCTTTTTTTTGTTTGGTTTTTATTTTGCAGCTTTTTTTCCTTCTATGCAAATCATCAGTATGCACATTTTTGAGCCTGAGTTTTATAGCGCCAAATTGAGACTCAGTGTTCCTTACGTTACGTAGACGTGTGTGTATTCGTATGTGCAGCAGTTTTGTCTGTTTATGTTTTAGTTATTTTTATTTTACGAGTAGTTTAGCTTAACTCTTCGTTTTCGTTATTTTAAGGGTTCGTGTAATATTTATGCAGTTATTTGCGCTTTCATTGGTGTTGCCTGCCAGGAAATGTGTTGCCATGTCTGTCTGCCTGTTTCTGGAGCTCTTTGTGTGTTTGTGTGTGTGTGTGTACGTCAGTATGTGTATGTGAGTATGTGTTCTTATATTTGCTTGGCATTATATGGTTATGATAATGGCCACAACATACAGCCAACATTAAAACAGCGATTTGCACTATGGCAAACGAACTATAATTTTTTTTTAATTTTTACATAAATGTTTTTTTAACGATTAATAAAGAAAACGGCCCTTTAGTCCTTATAGGAGCTAAAACGAACAAATATATAAATAATAATAAAGAATATCCTGGTTCCTTATAAAAGGTGGGTTTCGGAAGCAAATTGCCTGTCAAATGACGAAATATCAAAAATTGACCTGTCATCCTTTAACATTTATTAAGTAAAAAGTTGGGGAACTATAACCATGAACAAAGAACTTTAATTGTAAAAATTTACTATCATAAAAAGTGAATGCAAATAACGCATTTTTAAGCAAAATCAAAAATCATCTTTAGTGATGAGATGCATATTCAAACAAACAAAATTGTCTCATATGGGGCTCACAAAATCCACAAACAGTCTTCGAAAAACCACTACATCCAAACAAATTGACCGTTTGTGGTCAGGCGGCATCATCGGCCTGTATTTTTTTTAGAAAGTGAGCAAGGAAACGCCGTCACCATGAATACTCTGCTTAAGGCACAATTGACTAATGTTGTCATCAGTGACTATTGGTTTCAGCAAGACAGCGCTACAAGTCACGTAGACGGCCAAACAGTTCAGTTATTGCATGAGAAATTTCCAGGTTGGGTAATTTCTCGCTTTGGCAATGTCAATTCGCTGCCTCATTCTTGTGATTTAACGCCGCTGGATTTTTTTCTCTTTGGCCATTTGAAAGAATGAGTTTACGTGAACAAACTAGCAACAACTGACGCTAATGAAAGATGAAATTCGGTTCTGCATTGACGAGATAAGCGAAGCTTTGTTGAAAAATGTGGTTAAAAATTTGTTGAAATGAGCAGACGTCTGCCAACGTGCTAGAGGTGGAAATTTGTCCGACATCATGTTCCCATATTTCTACTTTACATTGGTGTCAATAAAACTTAATTTGTCAAAAAAAATAATGTGGGTTTTTAAGCATATTTACTTCCTAAACTTAAATTTGCCCACACTTTATATGAAAGAAATCTATTTCATATTTCATAATTAGAATATGTCTAAACAACAATTTTTTACGACAAATAATCTATTTGTAAAATAAACGCCTTATTTCTTAATAATTGTTAAGGCTTTATAAAACATATTTTCATACAAAATTTTTCTTATTAAGCCTTTATAAAGCCTCACCCTCTTATGCAAAAAACTTTAGCAATCGTTTTTGCATAAGGGTGTTAGTATTTTTTTATAAATAAGGCTTTAAAAATTTAAAAGCTAAATACAAAAGGCCTTCTTTATAAAACAAAATTATTTTGCTTTACAAAGAGTTAATAAAACAAATTTTCTGTAAAAAAACCATCTTAAAAACGTTTTTTAAATCAACAATTTTTTATGAATAAAGCCCTAGAAAATATAAACACCCCAAAATTCATTTTACTTTCAGCTTAATTCGATTTCTATGCGTATCTTTTTTATTCACTTCCCAGCCATAGTGTCCTTTTTACTGTTTAACTTTTACCACACTCCACTGCTGTATAATTTGAAAGAGAACAACAACAACAACTACAACAACAATTTGACTAAATTAAAATGCATGCAATAAGGCGTATGCTTAACCGCTTTTTTTCTCATCTATTTCCGTGTTAATGGTTTATGCCCAACAATTGCTTAATATTGTTGTTGTTGTGCTTTTGCTATTTTATTCATTCGCTTTTATACACATTTTAAAAGCCTTCACTTCAAGCGTTACGATATATTGAATGTGTGTCGGGCACCACCAGCCAGTATAATAGTTTTTACTCAGTTTTCCTCGCTAATAACCAATATCAGAAAATGGCATTAAAACGAGCTGGTTTTTTATTTCTTGTTGCTATTCTTCTGTGCATAATTTTGCTGTTAAATTTGCATTTCCATTTGGGAACTCATGCCGACGACGATGTTGATGATGATGACTGCCGTTATTGTTAGAGCCAGTGGAAAAAAAATAATGTAAAAACTAAGTTTGATATTATTTTTTTTTTATATAGCTACAGGCTTAATAATTGAATTGTGTCTGGCATTTTACTCTTTTCCATACTAAATAGAAAGAAATTTACATCATTAGGTAAATTATATATCAACACATTCAGTGAAGGCTCAATAGAATTCGTGTACATAAAAATCTTTCTATACTATTTACATTATTAGCGTAAAACAACACAATTCTTTTTTAGTTTCTATATTATACTAAGACTATGAATATATAATCGGACAAAAAAAAATTACTTATGATACTCGGGATATTAATTCATCATTCACCACCACATACATACATTTGTGTGTATGAATGGTATAAAAAAATTAAGGGGTTTGTATGGTTGTATGAAAACATGCTTTATGTGGTTGCATAAATAAAATAGCCCTGTATATACGCATGTGTACCCGATTAGTAGTCAGAGTATTTTTATACTCATGCGTATGATTGAAACTCAAACAGTCTATAAATTTTAGTTGTAGTTGTTTGTGCTGCGTAATTTAATTAATGTGTATTAAGACTGTCATACGTATTCGGTTCCAAATTAATGATTTTTTTTTAACTGCACGCATTCATAGTTTGTTGATGGCCAATACTCCAGGAGTATTTAAAGCAATTTTTTTATGATTCTCAGACCGGTATAATTCACATTGGCTACTTTTAAAAGGTTTAAACAATCAATATCGAATATTTTACCGGCTAACTGGGTCGAATAAATTTGATTAAAAAAACACCACATTTGGCCAAGAAAAAGTTCTTTTTTACCAAGTCAATGCAAGGGTGCAGACATTTGCAATTTCTATAGCAAAAAATCATGAACTGGGCTACAAACTGTTGAATTAATTATGCCCTTTTCGCCGGATAAAATATTGAGTGACTATTTCTTCTTTTCAAACTTGAAGAATAAATTTTATTCCTTGGAGGTGTATAATAAATTTGAGAAACTTTCGTAAACTGTATGAAGCTTAAGACTAGACTTAAATTAAAATGACTTTTTTTTCTAAAAACCTGTCTTTCATTCCAAGAGTCTCGCACTTATCGATCCGCTTCTTAGATTTTAAAATTAAAAGATAACACAAACACACGACTTCAAATGCCACAAGATGCATTTGCCACCATTTAGCCAGCCGCTTCATTCTTTTGGAGACCGTAAACTACTGATATTCCAGTATAAATATAAATTTCAGTGGTGCAACCATCAAATATTTCACTTATAAAAATAAAATTACTCTTTTAAAATGTAAATACTTATATCACGTACAAGTATTGAAATAAATCAACTTATTTATTTACATAAATTTCGGGATGTTCTTTCTGCTTAACAATATGAAATAATAATAATAAACAAATATAGAATAGAAATTAGTTTAATTGCACTACAACGACAAAATCAGCATGGGTAACAATATGCTGCCGTGTTGCCTTGCTGTCGTCAAAATAATCATCTTCCCTATACTCGTATGTATAAAAATCTCGTGTCACGGTGTTTATAATTAAACTCCTTCGAAACAGCTTCACCGATGTTTATGGAATTTTGTAAGTGTATTCGGCAGTTCTGGAAATTGATCGTTATCTATTTTTCATAACCCTAAGTGGGCTGTAACACGCCCATGCGAACAAAATATTTTATATCTTGAAAGCTTTAATAGCAAGAGTCTTCAAATTTGCTATGGACTCTTTCGAGAGCGAGGTGGAAGTAATTTGAAATGTTGGTACGATTGGACCGGGGGAAATAATTATACAAATCTTTTGATTGCTGTGGTGAATGTAATTAATGCTTAACTGTCAAATTGACAAATTAAGTTGGTTAGATTAACCAACATTACAGTATTAAGCGTAGTTAATGTTCCGAATACTCTCCACAGAGTGTCAGAATATTAAAATTTATATTATATTATAAAAAAAAAACATTTCTAAGTTTAGGGAGAAAAATTAAACTATACTTTATTAGTGGGGGGACATACCGATATTTTTCTGTGCAGCCACGCACTTCAACAGCAGCCAGGTCTATCAATTGGGGGTAGACCTTATTATTAACGCAAATTTTTAGTGAAATGGAATATGAGAATTGTTGAGTTGACTTGTCTATATAATTATTCATCTACTTTTGGTAAATACATTTCTAAGTATCATTATTCATTTGCTGTTTTTCCGTTTTTTCATTTTCTATTCAGGTTAGCACGAAGTTATGTCAATTTTTTATTTTTTTATAAAAATAGACCTTTATATAATTATATCGCACAGTGCAGAAATCGATTAGCCAGGAAGCACATACATATATATATACAACAGTATATATACATAAATACGAGTATAATTAAACATATTAAAATTTCCTATTAAATTGCAACACCTGATTGTTGTATATATTTCATAAATTTCTTCTCTTAAATACAAAATAATACATATCCCCCATTTTTTGTACTCTATCTCCTTCACGTACACATACACACACAGAGACCGTTTGTATTCCCTTTTATAAAGTTCTATAATAAATGTGTGTAAAACTAAACGTAAGAATAATAACAGTATGATAAAAATCTAAATGAAAATTTATTACCCAGTATTTAAGTCTGGACTGCTGCTAATATGTTTTTAGTAGCATTTAGTTTATAGTATCTGTGGCATATACGAGTATGTATGTGTGTACAAACATACACACATATAAAATGAATATCTGAATATCGTATCTGGGAACAAATTTCTATAAAGCACAAACTAAAAATAGTAAAGGAAAAAAAAACACAAAATGTAGAAAGTTTAAAGAAGCAACAACAGCCATTTAATATGAAAAATGAATAATGTTTTCCACACAACAGCAACTATTAAAATTTTCATATGTGTGTTGGTTTAATTTTGATTATATGCTACAGGCGAACAAAGTTAGAGATAACAATAATACAATTAATAACTTATAGAGATGGGCAGAGAGAGAGAGGGAGAAAACATTAAATTATATCCATACATTTATATACAAATATTTCTGGCCATAAAAGCTCATTAGTTATTTTTTTTTTTTAAAGAGTCATGTTATTTGAAAAAACTTTATATCCGTTAAAAGCTTCTTCATTTTAACCACATTTGACTGTTGAAGTTTATAGAAATGCAAGCACATAAAACTTGTATGCAAATACATATATTTCAGTATTAAACTTAAAATATTTAGCAAATGGAGAACACAATATTCAACACACTACAGTGGATAAAAGTTAAAAGACCTACTTTTATGATTAAAAGCTATAAAGGAAACAAACAACAACAACAACATACATACATATTTTATTTTTATGCCCTAGATATAAATTTTGGTTGTTCTACTTTACTCCTCTGGACAAGCAAATACATAAATAGACAATAAACTAATGTCAACGAATTTAAACACATTCGCCACAACAAGCTACCGACTTCAAAATGTCGAGAATAGAATACACCTCGTCGCCCCAGAAAAGTTTTGCTCCACCGACCATTCTTAAAAAAATGAGTTAGTTATGGAATATATATACTCGTATCTTGAATACACTACTAGACAGCTATTAATGAATATAATATAAAAATAAACAACAACAAAACCAGAACAAGTCACACAACTGAGCACCACAGTGTACTGCAGCTTTAAATAAAGCAACTAAGCACCAACACATATAATATTATTTCTTGTAAATCTAATATGATTATCAATCAATATTTTTGCATGGTGATTTTACATTGGTATTGTTTTTCTGTGTGTACCTTGTATAGCAGAATTTTCGCAGATTTTTTAAATGTAGACTTAATGTCAGTTCCCATCTATTTACCAGCTATTGTTAAACTTTAATACCTTCAATATCAATGAGAATACTTCTACAATTAACAACTATCACTGGTCTACATAAAATTCGAATAAAAAAAATTCTTTTAAATTATGTGCTGCTGTAGTTTTAGTTACACAGAATATTATGCTGCTTATTTTAAGTACATTTTATTGATGGCTTCTTCTTGTCATCAAAAAAAAAAATACTTTTTATATCAAAATGATGAATGCAGGTATTGTTATACTTTGCTAATCGATTCATAAAAGCATTGATTGAAAAATAAATATGTATATTCTAGCAAATATTTTTGCTAATTGCAAAATATTTCTCTGTGATTATAATCAGCATTAAATGTGCAGATTTATTTTACTTCTAACAATAACAAAAAAAAACTATTATTAATTTTCATTTTACGAACATTCAATGTGTATAATTTCAACTTTTTTCATTTCAGATCCATGCATCAGTATGCAATAAAAGTTTCGGAATATAAAACAACTGATTGGAGCCAGCCATTGTGCCGCAGGAACCAACAAAGCGAGCGGCACACGGACTACAGGCAAACTTAAAAAAAAATCCAATAACACATCTAATGAAAAGTATCGTATACAATGATTAAAATTGGTAAAGACCATAATACTGAATCATAGAAGTAAAAGTAAATTTCATCGCAGAACAAAAAACAAACATGAAAAACTTAATAAACTAACAACAACTACAATATATATAAAAATGTATGTACAACACTAATAATAACAAAGCCATAATCAAAAAGTATTAAAAATGAAACAAAGTTGTTACATTGTTGGCTCATTTATGCATTGAGGCTGCAAAACAACACATTGTCTTCTGTAC
Source organism: Nowickia ferox (assembly GCA_936439885.1). NCBI lineage: Eukaryota > Metazoa > Arthropoda > Insecta > Diptera > Tachinidae > Nowickia > Nowickia ferox. The sequence goes on along the minus strand of OW387026.1, from coordinate 108,231,268 downwards.
GCCGAAGAACACACATCCCTTTTCAAACTCTTACATTTACAGTCAACATAAAAAATATTAATACACACTCATATACAAATGTGGATTATGCACTTACCAGCACACTTGCAATCTACTCAGATATACAACAATAGCCTGATATGCCATGGCCCGCAACAAACTTATCAAACTAAAAAAAACCAATTCAACAGAAATAGCTGCAGCATCAGTAACAGCCCTGGAGGCAGCAGCATCATCAATAGCAACGCAAACATCCATGAAAAAACATGTTTTGCAACAAAAACAACAACAACACCTAGAAGACTACATGCAAACACGTTTACATCAAACTTGCACCGCATCTCATCATCAACATCATCATCATCGCTATCGTCCAATATCTCCCCTAGAACAAGACCAATTCTCGCTGGGAAATTGCTTTCAAAATTTAGTAGCAACTCCTGCCGCATACTGCTTGCGTGGCGATAATACCGCCCAGAGTATAACGTTGGCTTTTAAGGTGCGCAGAAAATCAAAATATTTTCCCCACACTCCCAAAACTTCTTCACCCAACTTACCTCTCTTCGATACACTGAAGCGATTTCGCAGCATACCCCTGATACAGTTGCTCTGGCTGGTGTGCTGTCTCAGCAATATCTTTCACAAATCGATGGCCGAGTGCCCCAGTGTTTGCGAGTGCAAGTGGAAGAGCGGCAAAGAGTCTGTTTTGTGCCTTAACGCTAATTTAACACATATACCAGCGCCCTTGGATGCTGGTACCCAGGCTTTGGATCTGACCGGAAATGAAATCGCCACCATACCCGACGACACGTTCGCCGAAGTTAATTTGTTGAATTTGCAAAAAGTCTATTTGGCCAAGTGTCACCTGCGTCTGATAGAGCGTTATGCGTTTCGAGGTCTCATCAACTTGGTGGAGTTGGATCTCAGCTTTAATGCTCTGGCTCACATACCATCAGATGCTTTGGAGAGTGTAACGGAACTAAGAGAATTGAAAATGAACGGTAATCCCATAATGGTAGTGGGCAATGATGCCTTCAAGAGAATGCAGCACTTAGTGCGACTGGAGCTGAGCGATTGCCGTGTGGAGAGAGTAGAGGTTAAGGCCTTTGCCGGCCTAGAGACTAGTTTAGAATATTTAAAATTAGACGGCAACAAGCTGGCGGAAGTTAGATCGGGTACCATAACTTCACTAACCAGTCTGCACGGCATTACCTTGTCGCGCAACCAATGGAACTGTTCCTGTGCTCTGCGACCGCTGAGATCTTGGATGTTAAGGGAAAATATACCCTGCGGCATACCGCCCGTATGTCAAAATCCACCCAGACTGGCGGGCAAATCATGGGATAAAATAGACTTGGATGACTTTGCTTGTGTGCCACAAATCATAGCCACCGACACCAATGCCCACGGAGTAGAAGGCCGAAACATAACCATGAGCTGTTACGTTGAAGGAGTACCGGAACCTTCAGTCAAGTGGATGGTTAAAAATCGTGTAATTGCCAATCTAACAGCAACGAGTAATGACAGTCCTTCTAACAGTCCCAGAACGGCAGCTGCTATTCAAGGGCGCAAAACATATGTGGTGAATATGCTGCGAAACGCCTCCAATCTCACCATACTTACGGCCGACATGCAAGATGCTGGCATTTATACTTGTGCGGCCGAAAATAAGGCCGGCAAAGTTGAAGCATCCGTTACACTGGCTGTGTCTAGGAAGCCTCCAGAGGCTCCTTTAGGCTTTAGAGTCATACTACTGTGCATATTTATTGCCCTGCTCTTTGTTGCCGGCTCATCATTTGCTGCCATATGCTTTTGTTCGCTAAGGAGAAAACGAAAGATGCGTTTGTGGAATACAATGCCGCAGGGTCGTACTGAAAGTTATGAAAAAATCGAAATGACTTCTTCGCGCATAACAGGCGGTGGTGGCAACGGGGGTGCCAACATTATTGGTGGCTCTGCCAACAAACCAGATTTGGGTGGGAAAACTGGTGTGCAGGAAACAAGCAAAAATGGCAGCACACAAGGCCAAATATTTCATGACAATGAAAATGGATATTTATGTTCGGCCACTACTCCTTTGAACTGCGGCTCTGATGATGGCGGCGATACGGGTGGAGCAATTATAAATCCCAGTGGCGGTAGTTCCAAGCGTAATGGTGATTATCGTAACATACCCACGCACTGCGATGACGACGATAACGATCACATGCAGCATCATCAGGGCTTTGGTGGCGGCAGTCACAATCCTTATCAACGCAGCTTATTGTTGGCTTCCACTACCACACACAATGGCACTCTAACAACGACAACAACATCTTTAACAGCAGCGAGATGGAAAACTGGCCTGGCCTTTCAATCATCAACGCCTCAGGACACAAACGTGCATTTGGACAGTGGCACACAACCGAGTGGTTTAAAGGAGGACACAGATTTGCATATACCTCGTCTCATTGATATCGGGTAGGTATGATTTTATTTTGAATGTAGTTTGATATGCCATGCCTCCTAGAACTCCCTTTCAGCCCTTTGACCTAAAAAATATAATCCTGTTTTTTTTATTAATCACATAAAAGAAAACATCACAGTGGTACATGACCTTTTCTTTCCTTTTTTTCTTTTTGTAGGGGGAGGCTTCATTTGCCAAAGTGAAGTAAGTGATGGTTGAACAAAAATAGTTTGGGTTTTATTTTTATTTACATAAATATTGGTTTCAACGTCAGGAGTTTGGTTTAAATTTTTACAACCCGGTTACAACTTCCCTTACCTTTCCAAATTGTTTTATGTATTTCAAGCGCTTGCATACACAGAAAAAAAAACTATATAATCAGCACATTTAATTGGAAAATGAAAACGAAAATTCAATTCAAAATTTAATGCTTAAGCTCTTTAATTAATTAAAGTTTTAAACAAAAGTTTAATTGACTTAATTAAATTTTTAATTGCTTATATGTATTTTTCTTTCAATAAAAAAAATTAAGCCTCGACTGCAAGCGCTTTTACAAGGATATGATACTCTTCCATAACCACCAAAAAAGCTTAAGCGACATAGTTTTCGAGCGTGATTTTTTTTACAAAAATTGATTATTTGCTATTGTAAATAATAAATTTTCGTCAAAAATCGAGGTCCAAAGCTTTGCCGGTTAAGCTTTTTGGCGGTTATGGTTCGATATGAAGCTCACATCTGCGGCAAGAAAACTATATACCACAACAAGCTAATCAAATCCAAAAAAATTAACTTAACCCTGTCCTTGCAAGAAGTTCGCATTTTTTGAGGCTGAATTATTGGATTGCAGATCATAAAAAATTTATTCCGATGGTGACCTTCATCCAAGCAAGTATTTCTGTGATCTTCAAATACTTATACCAGTTTCAAAATAATTTCCTGGCAAGGCAAATTCACTAAGAGGAACTCATTTTGCAATAAAATGCAACACTGCAGTAAAAAGTTATATTTCTTAGTGGAAAATTTGCTGCTGTCAAAAAATTTCCAAATATTTTGCTTGATTTGACACCAAATAAATTAGCATCTGATCATAATCTGCTGATATTGAGGTCAGCTGGTATGAATTCGCCTTGGAAAACTTAAAATATCAATTTATATCGATTTTTAAAGCATAAAAATGAAATAATATTTTAAAAATAAAAATAAAATTGTTTGCCTTTGAAATAAACTAAACTGGCTTCTTGGCGCTTCCTACAATAGTTGATTGTAACATTTCAAGACATCAGTGGTACGAAATGAATGTTAAAAGAAAAGGCACCAAAGCTGAAATTCGAGATGATTTTTTTATAGAGCAAGTTTGATTTAATTTATTAAGGCTCCTAACCCTCCACGTTAATTCTGGTTGCTAGATACACCTGTTTCGACCATAAACCGTCTTCAGTTTTCTCTTGAAAATATATCTGAGATCGAAGGGTACGTTTGGCAATTTTTTCGGTTTTTGGCGATTCTTTTTACTGTTTTTTAGATTTCTTATAATTGAAGCTTTTTTAGTTTTGACGTTTTTTCAGTTTGGCGATTTCTTCAGGTTTCAAGGTTTGTTTTACAATAAATAATTTTATTTTTAGCGATTTTTTAGCTTTGGCGCTTTTTTCATTTTGGCGATTTTTTTGTTTTTGGTGATTTTTTTTGTTTTGGCGTTTCTTTTTTAATGTTAGGCGAGCTTTTTTTGGTTTTTAGCGATTAGTAAGACTTTTAGAAATTTTTTTAGTTTTGGCGCTTTTTTAAGTTTTGGCGATTTTTTTTAGATTTTTGGCAACCTTTTTATTTTTGGTGTTTTTTTTTTGCATTTTAGCAGTTAGTTTTAATTTTGGTAATATTTTTAATTTAAGCGTTTTTTTCAATTATACGATTTTTTACTTTGGCGATTTTGCGTTTTGGCAATTTTTTTATTTTGAGATTTTTTAGTTTTAGCGTTTTTGAAATGTCCAAGATACAGCAGTCGTCAAAATTACATAGTTAAAACCACACTAACTGAAAGAGTACCCTTTAATTTTTATTTTTTTTTAATTTTAGTGTTATTTGCTGTAGTCTGCATAGCGGCTAAAGTTTTGCATATTCTGTAAAAATTTTAAGTCCGTAGTTCTTAGGGTTCTAGATAAAACAGCCTGTGATAGACAGACAGACGGGCATCGTAGCGAAAACAATAGGATTCCTTTTTAATTTTTGGTGTACGGTGCCCTAAAAAGGCTGACTTTGATAGGGGACGCGACTATTTAAAAAAAACAAGTTTATTTAAAAAATATTAAAAAAAACAATTTCTACTAAAACTTATTCACTATTTACCAAAACTATTTCTTATGAATAGGGCTTGTGTTATACACGCAGTTTCTTTGGTCTAAATGCTGCATTATCTTCTCGTTATTTAACGCATTTAGGCAGAAATCTAACTTCTTCGCATTTAAATAATATTCTCATATCTAAACTTTACAAGCCCATTAAAATTACTCCAGTCCAGTGTTTTGCCAATTGCCTTTCTTGCAATTTCACAATCGCCAAAGTAATTTCTTTATCCAAAAAAAATACGTACCACTGTGATGTCCTAAGTTAGAAAAAAATCTGATTGCACATGTTGTTTTTATTTTTGTTGTTGTCTTTTGTTTTATTTTCTTGTTTCACATTATTTTTTGTGTTTTTGTAGATTACTCGAAAAATCATGGTACTACTAATCACTATCACAATCACTAAATCCAAGGGAGTATGTGTCAAGTCTGTCACACTGTTCCAAATCGAAAGAAAGCAAGAAATAAATAAAAGAAAATAAACTTTCAGTTTGTTTTTCCCCCTATTGTGCGCTCGCTCATTCGTTCGTTCCTTCGTTCGTTCGTTCACACGTAGAGACACACACGCAGAGTGATAGTGTCTTTCGCAAGAAAGAAGAACATGAACAGCACAGAACTAAAAAAAAAAAACTAAGAAGAGTCGTATGTAAGTTGCCTTTTTGTTGTCTTTCTTCTACTTCATCTTGCATATTGTTATGATTTTTTCTTCCTTTGTTTTGCTTGGCTAAATGTGTGTGTATAAGTGTTCAGTGTATGTGGCTTTGTGAGTGTTAATGTGTGAATGTGTGTGTGTAAGTGTTTATATGTTATTTTATTTTTATATTATTTCAAGAAAACTCACATTGAATTTAGTGAGTCACTACATATTTTGCACACTATACATGTCGGTTTTGTTGTTAATTTGGTCAATCAGTCAAATCTTGGGAAAAAATTTCTAGTGAAAATAATTCTCGAATTACGCTTACTAGAAATCGTTGAGGGGATAGTTAATGTGCATAAAATTATTAATAGAAATATATTTTTAGATCAGTGGAAAATATAATTAATTTAATGAAGCACATTAATTGATGTGTTGCTTGAAACAAAAAAAAAGAAACAGAGGAAGTGGGAAAAAACAAAATTAACAAGTTTAATTTTTCTTATTGGTTTGTACTCGTACATACTAAAACATACTCAAGTAAGACATGTTCATATCGCTCATTTACTCAAAGAACGTCATAACTTAAAAAATTTAAAATTTTTACTTAGTGATGCTATATTAATTCTCATATAGCACTTCATATTAAAATAAAAATTGCATACAAATATCTTCTGTACTCAACTCTTGGAAGAAAAAAATTTATTTTTCCCTTAAGCTGTAAAAAACTTGAAAACTTCGAACTGGTTTTTAGGCAAACGGGTTTTTTGAGTCATGACGTTGTTTTAGTAAATGAGCGACATGTATTTGTTGTTGCCTTAACTTTTCTATGGCTGCATTTCGTTGCTGCCTGTGCCAACTCAAGAAACAATCTTTCATCAATTTCTTGAAAATGAATAGAAGCGTCATGTGTTAATATGAAAAAAAAATTTTACAAATTAATTGAGATATTTTATATATACAAACTGATGCACTGGCTGTCAGCTGACCTCATGGTAAATCAAATAGCAATGATAAGATTGCAGGCAACTAATGCGTTGATATCGGAACAATTAAGATATTTTCCTAAGTAAATGTTGTTTTATAGAGGTGTATAACTTTGAAGTGGAATAAAGCAAAGATGAATTTCTTAAATTGACATGAAGCACATTACTTTATTCAAAAGATAATCTTCTGACATTGTAAATTAAATATAAATTCAGGAATATGACCGGCACGGCTGGCTCGGGCGAAATCTAATCTGGAGGTTCAATTTTCTATTACTTTTTCCAACATATGTGGCCGACAATAACGCAGCATATAATGTCCTCCAAGTGGCCAATGTTTTCGGGCTTATCGGCGTAGACTAGCGACTTCACATATCCCCACAGAAAATCGTTTAGCGGCTTTAAATCACACGATCTCGGAGGCCAAGTCACGGATCCGAGCCGTGAAACTATGCGGCTACCAAACGTTTCCCTCAATCTTGCACCGTCTTGTTGAAACCGCAGCTCCTGCATATCATGGTTGTTCAATTAGTGAACGAACAAGTCAGTAATAACGGCAGATAGACTGATTGGGGTCTTCCTCTACGCTACGCTCTGCAGCAGTAATGACTTCTTCTGTACGCAATGTGCGACATCTCTGTGGATGCGTATTATCATTTAGAGTAAATGTGGCGCGAAAACGTTCCATAGTTAATCGAATTAATTGTTCTGATAGAATATTATGTTGACCGTAAAATGGAGTTAGTGCGCAATAAGTATTTCATACAGAACCATGATTTTCAAAATAAATTTGAACAATTTGGAAGTATTGTTGTTGTTGAAATGAGAAACCAAACAACACATAACAGCTGACAAAATGGCCGCTTTAAAAAGTATTGACAATTTAAAGTTGTATACCTTTGTAAAAAAAACACCCTTTATATCGACTATTGATCATACAAACCGTTGGCTGATGGAAGATTTGATGTCAACGCTTTTGGCACGCCTGGAAATTTATTAGATAGACAAGAGTGTGGCTGGGAGAATTTGTTCCTGTTCTTCATTTCAACATGAAGAATACCAATAGACTTTCGATAAACATCGATAACGATAACGAGGATGTTAAACTGTTAAAGTTGTCGTTGACGAAAATCAAACAATGACTTTAATTGAAATAAGAATCTCATAATTTGTTCTAATTAGTAGAACTTTTTAATGTAAAATATTTGAAAAGGTTTGGATAACGAAGTAAATTTCGATATACTAATAATTTTGAATCGTATATCTTTATTTTTTTTTTTGGGGAATTGTTGGGAATTCATGGGAAATTTTGGGACAGTCCTAGTGCGTCTTTCCTCATATCTTCCCTTCACTCTTTTAAATATTCTTTTTCAAATGGACTTTTCTGCTTCAAACTAAAAAAAACACAAAGAAAGCGGAGTACGAGTTTCAAGAGCATGGTTAACTGGGTATACGTATGTTTGCATTCAATTTTGTATGTATGTATTTATGTATGTGTGAATACATATGTGTGGTTGTTTGGGGGAGGAGGGTAAGAAAGTGTTTGTCTAATAGTGCATGCGATTCTTCTTTGTTTAACTGTCTGATTGTTGTCATCTTTTACACATCACTTGTAACTGCAAAAACAATAAAAACAACACTTCTTTTACAACAGCAATAGCAACAGCAACAACAACAATAACGGCAACAAACAATACAATAAATACTTGTTGTATAGTTTCTTGCCCTTGTTGAGATTATTATGGCTTATACTTGACACTTTTCTGCGTACATATGTATATAAATTTGTTGTCGTTATGCTTGTTTATATGTATGTCTGTATGTGTACAAGTGTTTCTACCATACCTTCCGCTTCCGCCTGCCGCACCTCTTATTGTTTAGTGTATTCTTTTTTTCCCACCATCTCACACCAACTACTTGTGTGGATACATTTTTAGACACAACAACTTCTCAAGAGCTGGTGCTTTAGTTTTTCCAGAGTGTCAAGATATTGTAAGAAAACAGAAAACAAAAAAAAATAAATAACCGGAACAAGTGTAAGAAGAGTTTAAATTAAAAAAATATATAAATATTAAACTAAAGCTGAGACAACAACACACTGTGCTAATGATGTGCAAAATACCAGAATACATTTGCTGCCGGGTACGTCTTCTTTATTCATTCAAGAGTTTTTTTTTTTGCTTTATTTATGATGCTGGCAGGTTGCAAGAATTTTAGATTTATTTCCTTTTTTATGGTGAGCAAAAAGGACACTATGGATTTTTCAAGAAGTTATCCAAAACGTATAATTTTTTCCTTACCTCGCTAATATTTATACATTTGTCTTACCAAGTGCTTGAGTCATTTCTAACACACTCATCCATTCATGCATTCATTCATTCATTCATTCATTTGTACTCGTATACTTATCATAAGTTTTGAGTTTTCATTGTACAAATTTCAACTCTTCTACTTTGTTATACTTTGTCTTCCTGCAACAACTACTCACATTTATTTCCATTTATAACTACATTCTGTTTTAGTTACTTCCGCTCTTTGCCAAAAACAATTCATTTTAAAGGATTTTGTTAATGTTTGCTTACTTTTCCTTATCTTTATCTTTAACTATTTTTTTGTGTGTTTCTGGTGCGTATTCATAAGTGTTTAGATGAACATGTTACATTGTTTTTTTATTTTTTTTTTCTTTCTTTCTATGCGGAGTGTGGTGAAAGGAAACTTTGCTAATTTGTTTAATCCATTTAATTTATGTGCTTAAATGCTTTGCCATCTCATTTTATTTTCTCTCTGAAAGAAATAAAGTTTTAAGTATCGCTGGAAATGAAGCAAAGGACTCCGCAAGGATTGATAATAAGATGCTATCAAGCTTAACTAATTCGCAGATAAACATTTTTACTATCTTGGCAAAGAAAAGAAGTTTATCAGCAAACTCTTTGCTCTTTAGTAAATCGTTTGTTTGGATGTCTTGGCAATACAAGCAAGTGGATATTAAATTTTATGTAAATATACAAGACTATTATCACTTTTTCTATGTATGAAAGGGCTAAAAAGACAGAATGCTTGGTAAGCGTTAAAGAGTCTAACACTTTGACTACAAAGCAAGAGCACGAGTTCGATATTCAAACATAAGTTGCATTAGACTATATGCCAATATAATTATATGTATATATCACAACGATTTGTACCAAAATGTCTCTCTTTACTTTCTTTTAATAAATCATGTTCACACAGATTGTTGGCACAGTAAAACTTCTTAATATCAATGAAATTTTTTTTTCCAATAAATTATACAATTTTATTTTTACGATATAATTAGGCTAAAGTTTGTATCGTTCTGTAAGCTAAATGACATGTGATAATTATTAATGAGTAAATAACACAGAAGTTAATTGTAAATATTTTGCCAAACACAAGCAGAACGGAACAACTAGCCCTTTTCTGCTTTATATACTCAGCTTTTCATTCATTAATTTTCCATTTGCACTAAAAAATTGAGTATATAAAGCAGAAATCTACATCAACTGAAACCATACACAGTGGACCAAACACAAGGAACGCTGATGATGAAGGTTTAGTGGCCTTCGAAAACAGCTTTTCTAGAATAATTAAAATGAGAAGTTTGACAGCAAGTGGGCCTTTTCAAACACGGCAAGAGTTTTCCGTTTGTGTGTAGTGAGACTATGATTGGAAGTGTGTACAGTGTGTCATGAATATATTATATAACAGATTGCACATTGACTTCGGCTGAAAATTTAAGCAAAACCGCATATTTAATTTAAAAGTTGAACATTAAAGCATCTTCTCATTCAACAGCACAACAATTAGATAAGATTTTTCCACATCTAAAAAGAAGGTATTTATCATTGTCAGTTTCAAAAGCCAGATATCATATTAAAGCGCATAAGTTTTAATTGAAAGCTTAAAAATATTTATCCAATCAAACACTTCAGCATATATTTTCCCCCTGCGAAGCTTGGCATTTTGCTTAATTTAAGTTCCTTTCATTTGGTTTCCTCTGTTTAAAAAGCAATACCATGATTTTTGTTTTTGCACTTATTAAGTGTTTGCATGCTCTCAGCACATCAGCTGTCAATATACTAAGCCATCAGCCTTTTATTGCATATAATTTCAGATCCACAACTGACTCAGCGTCTGCCTCTATATCGGGCAAAATTGATGCTGCCACTCGTCAAGGCTCCACTTACAATCACGTTGCCAATTGGGTAACGACCTCTATAGCAACGACAAAAATAACATCTCCCCACAGTAACATAAACAACAATCATCAACCTTTGGACTACTACAGCACTAAAGATGAGGTGAACTCCTCGATTTTTAGTGGCAAGGATTCATCAGACAATGATATCTTCGATAGCAACTATCCCGACCTATTGGATATTGCAAAATACGCTGTAGCACAAGCTGCAAGTGCAAATCAAATGAATGGAGGCCTCTGCACTCTGCCCAGGAAGCTAAAAAATACTGGCAAATACTTTAAGAACTCCTCGGACAGCCAGTCACCCTTGTTGGCGGATAATTCGAGTAAGTATGGCAGCAGCACTTTAGGCGATGCCAGCTATCTTAACGAAGTGGCTTTGGGCAGGCGCTTCTCAGCAGAGTCTTCTTACTCAAGCTATGGCAGTACGGTAACCTACACCAAGGGCCAACGTTCGAATAGTTTTTTGAATCTAGTGCACAGTTCGAGCAAAAATACTTTAGCCACCAACAACAATAGCAAAGTAAGCGTGACAACTAGTTCAGCTAACCGGAGAAATCCCTCGTTACCCTCGTCGCCCGTGCATGAATATCAGCAGCATCAACGTTCGTTTAGTTCAGCTGCTACACCCTTGCTAGACTTTACCTCCCTTACAAATAGATCGACTGCAACCAGCGGCTCGGCCGGCACTCCCAGTGGCTTAAGTACTTCACTGCATTGCAGTGGCCCAAGTACTACAACACCAGTAACGGCCTACGACTACCATGCTGCCCAGCTGGAGCGCTTCCTCGAAGAATACCGCAACTTGCAAGATCAGCTGTGCAAAATGAAGGAAACCTGTGAAACCATACGTAAGAAAGAAGTACCCCTTAGAGTGGGCATGGGTCATTCGGCCCATGCCGCTGATCCTGTGATGTATAATGCTGCTTTGGTTGCTGCCAGCAGTCCCACTAGTAATCCAAAAATGACTTTGAAATCGAAAACAACACTACCAGGACAACCACCAGATCCTCCGCCATATTGGCTGCATCGCAATGCCATGCTGAAGCGTTTGAACGAACCACAAAATGACATTTTCAAAAGCTAATGAACCTGTGTACAGTTGCAAATACAATTAAGTCAATTTAATTTACGATCTCAAAAAAGTTGTTGGTTTTAGTTCTTAAGCTGAATTATCAAGTAAAATTTAAATGTAATATCAAAAAAAAAAAAAATTAATTCAGTGTAGATATTTATGTGGCAGCGCGTATAGAACAAAGTGATAAGGGCCAAAAAAAATTGCAAAAGTTTTTAATTTTTAATTTTAAATGTCAAACATGATGCTAGTGATCTCTGAGCTTTCGGGACATTAAGTGTAAATTGTTGTCTCACGGTTTTTCACTCTTTTTATGAGACATGAAGTAAGGAAATTGAACCAATCAAATAACTACAACTTGCCGCAGCGTCTATGGCAAAGAAACAAGTTTGAGTAGTCGCGTTTAAGAATTTTGTTGTTTGAAATTTTGAAAAAAATTTTGAAAATGTGTTCAAAAGTAAGGAGCACTTTCCATATCACAAACAGCCAACTTGTCCAGAAAATCTTATATACTTAGAAGGGGCACACAATGTTTTGTCGTACACTATTAATTCGTTGACGTTTCTGTAATCGCTTAAGAAGACTGACTGATTAAGACAAAGCTTCCTGCCACTGTACCGGCTAAATAAAGTTTAGTTTCAGCGACTAATTGTTATCGGATTGTCACCTAATTTCCAGAGATGCGTCGGTAGCATGTAATCTGGATACTGAGTACTGTACTCCTTCTCGCTTTAGATGCAATCAGGGGAGCCTGAATCATATTACCAGGGAACACTTGGTCTAAGACCGAAAATTGTGAGCTGCTAAGGAATTTCGGGCAGATGAAAAGCTTCTTGCTAACACCAAGTGTATAGCAGATAGAAAGAGAGAGAGAGAGAGCTTTCAAGTTCTGAGAAAAACCCCGCCCCAGGGTAACAATTTATTTAAATATTTTATTTTGCATTTTTCTATTTATATTATTTTAAGTTAAATAAAGGAAATATACCTACAATTTTAATTCTCTTATCACCCACCAAAATAATATACATAATTTTTTTTTGTCTGAAAAATCCCCAAAATCCCATATGTTCCCCGAACACTACCACGGCCATAGCGAAAACGTGAAATACAACAGTGTGGAGCGCTGAATCTCAAAGAGGAATTGAACTTTCTGCTGAAGTTTTCAGATTCAGAGTTGCTGCTGTGGTATTTGTACGTTAACGGTGTTGCCGTAATGGTGCTAGAGGACTATCCGAATTTTGGGAATTTTTGGACAAAAAATATATTATGTTTTTATAGAAAACAATGCCCTTTTTTGAGCCGTAACATGGCCCTTATTAAGAGCAACTTTCGATCTTATGACCAGCATTCGAAAGAGAATGTCCTTATTGTGAATATCACTCAAAGTGATTTTTACAATTTGCAACAACTTTACCTTAAAATAAAAAACAATGAGTTATAACACATTTTTTTTCTAAAATTCTTCATCGAAAGTTAAACTCTGTTTGATAAAAAATTCGTTGCTCAAAGAAATTTTCGATGCTCATAATATGAATCGAACAATTGAGGCTGTTGGACAGCCAGCGAAGATCGAACAACGAATGCAACTCATAACAAGGACCATACTGTGGCCTTTTTTATATAAGGCCATCTAATCACTGCAAAATTTCAACAGCTTTTCCCGCAGAATTCTTTCCACTTGTTTTATACGCATTTCCACTTTTTTGTAGTTAAAATTCATTAAAAAAAAATCTATATACCTACAAATATATTATATATATTTTTTCATAAACTCTTAGTTCCTTTATCCAAAGAAAAAGCAAAACAAAGTATCAAAAAAAAAATTGAGATAAGTTTAAGCAAAACTAGCCGAGGCAAAATAAAAAAATACTTTTGTTTAACAAAAAAACACAACAAAGGAAAATATAAATATTTTGTATTCTAGATATAACAAAGAAAAACGAAAATTTATCAAACTCGCATTTATACGGTTAAGCTTGAGAAAAAAAATATGTATTTAAAACCCAACACTCCCAAGCAAATAGAAGACGTAAACAAACAACAGCATATCCATGCAAACACTCATACAAACAACATATCAGTTAAACACATATCCACACATACACAAACACAACATAAATACTCCCACTTGTACTCAAAACAAAATACCTAAAAGCAACTTAAAATGTATTATAGTGAGAAAATACTAAACCAAAACAAAAAACGTTTTCTTAAACCTAAAAAAAATTTAAAAAAAAATTAATATTAATAGAAAATAATAATAAATAAATATATTAAAATTTTCTCTTCTCTTTTTTATAGAACAAAGTATTAAAAAATATAAAAAAATTAAGATAAACTTTAATCTCTGTTTTCTTCTCAAGACGTTTTTTTTTTATTTCAAAACCAAACAAAAATATTGAAAGAAAAACGAGTTTTGGTGAAAGGTACAGATGAGACAACCATTGCCGCAACAAAAACAGTTTGTAGCTGCTGCTGGTTTGAACTATTTTTGTAACTTAAGTGAAGAGACCTCTAAATGTTACTTTGTGTGTTTTGACTATGGTCACGTGTCCTGTTTATTTTATGATACGAACACGCACGACTCAACACTAAGTGTTGGTGACAGAAAATCGGATTTCTTGCGTGGTCGGGTTGTGTTGTCGTGAGCAAAATTTACACAAAAAACAATAAACGATTTAGTATGAAAAGAAGAATTTCCAATAAAAAAATTCAAAATTTTTTATCGTCAAACACGCAATGCTAGCAAATTTTTTATAATGATTTAATTTTTTTATATTCACTTTGATTTCGTGCGTGTTGTGTTGTTTCGTATTGGGAAAACTTTTCACGTGTGTGTTTCGCACATGTTGGAGATCTTGGTATTGTTGTTCGGGTCATGTCATATTGGGAACTGGATTAGCAACACGGGCTATTGGAAGAAGGTGCTACAAGAGTTACAAGTGAGTCTGTTTACTTTCCAGCTGTATAAACTGGTTTTAGTCCTTTATTTGTTTATATGAAATTCAAAATTATGTTCTTAAGTCAAACAGCAAATTTTTTTGGTGTCACATATACGACCAATCTTCTAATTTATGTATAATTTTCTAATAAGAAGTTTAATTTTGATATTTAACAAAAATTGTATTTTTATTGAAATCAAAAAAACTCGATTGCCAATTGTGATCGATTCTTGGAGAAATCACACGACTAGAAAATTTTTCACGCAAAAGGGCTATTGTATCGTTATTTTATCAAGAAATTTTCTCCATCTTTTTTTATGAATTTTAATAATTTTAATGTGGTGTTGAAGCTTAATCGTTCCAGTTTTATGAATAGCGTAGTTTTTACTTGCCAACTGTGAAGTAGCGGCCGTTTAAGTCATGACATGTGTAAACATGGAGGGCTATGCAAAATAAAACGACTTATTGGAATACCCTGTAGTATTTGATATATACAGCTGCTGCACACTAATTGTTTCCCAAATACAGAAATTGTTTAAGATGCATACAGTTAGAATTAGAAATAAAAACATTATGGCTCTCATATTTTCAATTACTTTAACTTTAAATAGAAATATAATTTTTTTTAGTTGCAAACAAATGTTTGCTCTAATTGTTTACTTTAAGAATAAATCGAAGAAATAAAACTGCTGAAGCAAATTTTGTGCAATATTAATAATACACATTTTCAATAGAGAACAATAAAATGGAAACAAATACGAAATGGAACAAAAGTAAATAAATATATTCTGCTATTGTTTTATATTGTTTAAATATATTCTTTACTATAGAATGTTTGATTTATTTTTAATATAACTAAAGGCATTTACATAATATACACACACATATACCCATACACCCATACACACACACACTCATATATACAACTGAGCAAATATAATTATGCGTCTATAGAAAATATGACAATGTAAATAAATTTTATTAGAATTTTTATTTATTTATAAACTCCAACTTGTTTTCTTTTTAATAGCCTTTAGTTAGCCCGAGATATACATACATAAATGACACAAATCAAAAATTTCTAAAAGCTCACTTACACACACATTAGACAAAAAATAATAAAGGTTTGTGTATACTTAACTTTATAGCCAAACTAAACCCGGTTATTCACTACTTAATTACTTTATATTTTATTAACGTCTTTTGTATTAGTTTTTTTATTTATTTATTTTTTGTTCTTTATATACATATGAATGTCCTTTGTAGTTGTATAGTCTTTATAGTCCTTAATAGCCTGTAGTTTAGTGTATGAAACAGAAAACCAAAATTTACATTTACATTTAAATCTACAGTTAAACTAATTAAATAATAAATTAGTTGTAATAATAATAACAATGATATTTCTCAACTACAATTAAAAATGTATTTGTATTTACATACATACATATATGTATATGTATTTAGGGATAATAATTATTTAAGTTAATAAGAAATGAAAAGAGTACGAATTCAATGATTGAATCTAAATAATTACACAAAAAAGAGACATTAACTGAATAAAGAAGAAACAACTAAAACAATTGAATTGAAATAAAAATTAGTTAAAAAAATAAATTTGTCTTTTAGTTTTATTTCGGAAAGGATTCACAGGAGTCGAATCGTCACAACCGTGAACGTACAACTCGTCACATAACAACACCATTTTTGGATTATGGCATGCGTGAACGTACTGAAATCCCATTCAGCTTGTAAGATTGACAGTATCACTTAATTTGTTTTTGTACGATTGTCGATGCGTTCACGGATGTGACGAGTTGAGCCCAGGATTTGTCAAGTGTAATACGGTGGAAATGACATGAGAGAGCCTTTCAAATATTTGTAGGAAAAAAATATGACAAAATGCAAAAAAGTATCAGAACAAACCTTTCTTCGAAGCGAGCCAGCTCATGAAAGGTTATCGCTAGAGCGCATATAATTGCATTATTATTTTTTTTGTGCAGAAAAAAGTATTCACCGATGAATGTTTTTTTTTGGTGTGAAAGAGAAGTATGTCAGGTTAGCTTAGGTTGGGCTAAAATATCCCGGAGAAAATAAAACAGGAGTGCTCGGCTCAATACATTACGTCTGTTCGTATTACCTGCAGGAAAGGGCGAAAACAAAAATAAAAGAGAAAAAGAGGAATTTAGAGAAAAAGAAGAATTTAGATAATTCGTGCGTGAGTGTACTAACAAGAATTTCTGCGGCTGGACTCATCGATTGAAACATCCGCAGCGCCTAATAAAAGATTATATGTCCTTAATATTAACCGCTGACGGTAACGAAAGGCAACCGCAACCCAGCCTTTCTTAAACGTAAAGGCGTTGGTTTTCAAGAGCAGGACAGATAGGATAAAAGTTATCGTGTTCTTTTCTTCGTCATCTAGACCAAAGGTTCCCTAATAGAGTTCGACGGAACCCTGGTTATCCGTGTCAATCAGTTATCCAAGGGATAACTGCGTATGAACATAATAGTAGCGCAGAACTTCTTACGCTCACATAATTTCCCACAACCACTTATGACTATAGCCGATTCCAACATACAAGAGCATCTCTACTTCATTTATGCGAAAAACTAAAACACGCTACAACTAAAAATAAAAAGGCGCAATCGTATCAAGCGCATTGAATATCTCTCTCTCTCTCTCTCTCTCATACTTATAGTTTGAGTATGTTTATACTTAGGCTAGGGATATTTATCTGACAAAAAAATATACGCATGATACTCCGGATATTTGTCCATCATTTGCCATATGTGAATATAAAATGGAATTGAAAATGTATGGGTCCGTGGTGGCTGTTTGGAAAAATGCTTTATATGTGTGCGTAAATAAAATAGCCCTGTATCTATGCATATTTAGCCGATTAAAAGTCAGGGTATTTTCATACTCATGCGTATGATTGTGGCTCATACAGTCTACAAATTTTAATTGTAGTCGTCTGTGCCTCGTAATTTAAAACATGTGTACGAACATTAAAATTAATGCTTGTTTTTGAAGATGATCGTGTTTTCTTTTTTATTTTTAGCTGTACGCATCAATAATTTTTTGGCGGCTATTACTTAAATTTATACTTAAAATTATACTTTTGTCATTCTTTGGTGGGAACGCCCCAGATAAAGAGATTCCTAAACAATAGTCGTCATATGGGAGTCATATCCTTTTTGCATGGACACCGAAAGTCCAGTGTCTCGTGATGTGGCAGTCATCATGTCCCGTATTAGTGTTTGCGGGAAACTAAGTAGCTGTGAGGTTTTCTTTGTTGATACTGAAGCCTAGTTCCTCTCTTTGCTAGTTTGTCTGTTGTTTAAGTTACTAAAGAGGTCCTATCACGTCACACATAATGTAGGATGATATTCGAATGAAACGCCAACCTTTCGAGAGATTTACAGCATTCACTGACGAGGTTTCATGTGCCATATGCACTCTTTAGGGATATAAAAGCAGCTTTTATTTTAATCTAATATCTCTATACGATACGACCATATCCAGTCTTGCTTTCTTTGCTGGGCGTGGCAGAATTTTATTAAACTCTTTTATTCTATAAAATGTATGTAGAAAATTTTAAGGCTTCTGCATCAAATCGATTTGTATTGCTGGGGCGGTGAGCGGTGGACGTTGCAAATTTTGAATAAACTCGGCACATATTCGGGTTTTTATTCTAGAATGTACTTGTACCAAATTTGAAGACTTCTACGTGAATAGGAAAACATTTTACTCAAAAAAATTTATTTAAATAGCATATACAAGTAGTCAAAAGCAGGTCGGCGAAGCCAATTTCTCTCTCACATGGGCCTATTTTGAACAAACTTGGCATGCATTTGCGTTTTTATAATAGAAAGTTAATGTATCGAGTTTGAAGACCTCTGCGAGAAAAGGAACAATTTTATGCAAAAAAAAAATTAACTTGGAATGCGTGGGTCGTATGCGGTGTGTATGGTTGATTTTTATTAGGCACTTTAGAAAAATTATGTTCTAAATTTGAAGATTTCTGCATGAATAGAAAGACTTTGATGCGAAAAAATCGATATGGATCGCATGGGTGGTGGGCGTAGCCTTTATTAATGAAGTGCCATTTTTGTACTACTTTGGTCAACATCACGATCGGTATCAACAACTGCTCCTTAAAATTTTTTAACAACAATTTACTAAACCCATCCACTGTGCGCTCTCTTGCGGTAGAAGAAAACGATCAGATTATGTTAAGACATGTTTAAAATTAAATATTACTACACAATCTCTATAAATCCTTGCAATTTAAATCCCTCATCATAAATTCTTTTAATTATAACGAGAAAACAAAACAGTTTTTTCTTTTTATTGAGTTCTTAAAAATTCCTGCTTAACACTTTACTTTCATTTTGACATCATTGTTTTAGAACCAACAATGAAAGGATATAAAAACCGAGTTATAAAACATGCTGCATTAGAAAATGTAAAGAAAGAAAGAAAAGAAAAAGCTCTCACCTACACACACTTACACCCACACATATACACACAAAGACACAAATGCATTTACTTTGCTGAAATGAAAGAACTACGCTTCGCAAAGCAATTGAAAGTTTTAAATGGACTAAATGTAGCTGAGTGCAAGTACGTGCATGCACAGCAAGTGGTAGGCAGTACAAACGAGTCTTATTGCCATTATCCTTTGTAGGATTCTTTTTTGTGTTAGACAATGTCTAACGTTGTGTGTTGCCGGCAACAATATGGACAGAAGAACCGACAGAAAACAAAAAGAGTTTTAAAAGCGATGAAAAGCTTAAGAAGGCACACACACACACACACACACATGCACATGTAAGCACTCACTCACACTCCTTATGGCACAATACAAATGCATTTATGTGCATTAGAATGGAGAATTTCATTAAAGCTGTACATGATGACATTGTGAATGAAGTAAGTGAAACAAGAATTTATAAGATGTTTGGTTTAATTTAAAAAAGGCTTCCTTGCATTTGTTGCTTTAAAAAATTTTAAATGTTTTTCTTTTTCATCACTAATTTTCTGAGATTGTTGTACTTACATTTTAATTTTTACTTAAATTAGGGCAACTGAATGAAATAGGATTTTGTTTAAAAAATATAAATAAAACCGTGCTAATGAAATAATATGACTTTTAACAATATATTGTGCCATAACCGCCATAAAAACTTAAGCGACATAATTTTCGAACTTAATTTTTTGATGAAAATCGATTATCTGCAATCGTAAATAATCGTTTTTGGCAAAAAAAAAAAATTAGACTCAAAAATATGTCGTTTAAGCTTTTTTTTGGCGGTTAGGCTCGTTAGGTATATTTTATGATTTAAAACCTCGTCGTTATTGTTTCTGTGTTGCCCAGTGTTATCAAAGATTGCTTGATTTGAACTAAAATTCAACCATTTCATTTGCTTTTGCACAAAATGCCAATATGTTGCTCTTAAGCTTCTGTATGCATTTGAATTAAATAAAAACTGTTGCAATATGCTTTGTAGACAACATGCAACAAGAATTGTTGAACAACTTTATTGTATTTGCACAAAAGACATTCAAATGAACAGCAAACATCTGATGTTGGAACATTTTATAGATACTTAAACAATAAACATGTTTGTTATACGTGAATACACAAGATGAGCGGATAAAGATTATACAAGTACGATAGTAATGACGATGTTGCATATTTGTTTTTATTGCAATAGTTATGCAAATGGCAAAGAAAATATGCGTTTTCTGGGGAGGAAAAAAAACATATTAAACACACGAGTAAATATACAATTTACATGAGATATTTTATTTTTTTTTTTTCATTTAAAGTTAAAACTCATGATTTTGATGTGATATAGAGAAAGTAAATATAAACGAGGCATTAATAAAGTTGACTATTTGGAAAACTAGAACGTATTTTTGCTGTGCAAGGAAATATTGATTATTTGCTGGCACTCTAGGTTAGTAGGAATAACAAATCAAAAAGTCGGCAAGCAAATATTTACAAGTGCTCTAAAGTAAATAGGCCAATAACACAACCTACTGACAACAGAAAGGTTGGAAAAAAACAAACGCACACCAACACAAGTATGACAACGTGCATTGAATAAATTGCTGACATTAATGCATTACGTACAATATACAGCAAAAAAAAAAACAATAGCATAAATGTCAGCGACATCAATTTTATTGTATTCAGCACACACACACACATAAGCACACAACTTTGGAAAAACTCTTACCCATAAATATTGAATAACTTTATTTCATTCGCATTATATTTTGTTGCTAGTTTTTTGGTGGCTGCTAAAACTTTAACAACACAAAATAATAAAAATTAAAAAAAAAATAATTTTATATCAAATAATGCAACCTCAAACATTTCAAACGTGCAACAGCTGTTCAATTTATTTATTCATACAAAAATTGCACACACGCACACGCACACACCCACATACACCAGCCCCACCAAACATGCACATAATGCAAAAGTAGAGTAAGTACTTGTGGCAGTATGTGGGCCAATTGAAAATTTACTTTGAAGTTATTTTAACTAATTAAATTCAATCTCATGAATTATAAAGCATTTTTGTTTTTGAAGCTGCTTAAGATTTAAAAATTGAGCACTATCTCATTATTTCATGTAAGAAGGAGACAATGTCATACAGGGTGTCTGCCGGGAAGGTACACTTCTTTGTTTGCTTATAAATTTTGATTAAATGAAAGAGTATGGATCTTATATTGATAAATGTTTTATTTAATGTCAGCAATTATGTATGGAATACAATATCAGATAAATAAATGTCCGTCCCTGTTAGCCTCACAAATGCGAGCACTTTTGGGCACATTTTTCATTACATTCTCACACATTTCACGCAGTATTTCATTAATTTCATCACGAATATTTTGTTTGAGTTGCTAAAGCGTTTCTGGTTTGTTTGCATAAACCTTGGTTTTCAGATATCCCCACAAAAAGAAGTCCAGGGCAATCAAATCAGGCAACCGTGGAGGCCAATATGCAAAAAATTTCCAAACATTTCACCTAACTTTCTCATCGTCACAGTAATCGATGACTGATTTTAATAAAATGTTTTTACGATTAAAACACGTTGGTTTATCGAATATTTTTCCATAATAAATTTGCCACGTGTCTACTTCACGGCTGCCAAATATGAACTGTCAAGACTATTGTTTACCAAAGTGGCGGCAAAACAAAGTAGTATACCTTCCCGGCGGACACCCTGTATATGCGGTCTATTTTGCCAAATTACCATGGATGCAGATAACGTTAAAGGGCTGTTCAAACTATTTTACTTTGTATTAATACATGTCAAAAACTCAAATAATTCGTGCAAAAGCGACAGTTTGAATGCAAAATCTCATAACGAATGGTAAATAATACGATAATAATTTGACATTTCACAAGTCGTGTGTTTTGACGCCGATACCGTGCCGTCGCCTATGATATATTTCTTCGCCTTAAATTAGCTCTAAATATTGAATATATTTATCCTATGGAAATATATTTCGTGTAAGCCATGTCTGAAAGTTAACGTAATTATCTCTCATAGAAATCGATTACTTTAACCGCCGAATATTTTCAAAGGCTGGCATGTCCACAGTCACTTACAAATGTATGTAATAGTATGTTGTGGCGTAGTATTCGGTCTATATTTCTGTGCGACATCACCGTCAATGGAGAGCGCTATAGGTCGATGGTAATCAAATTCTTTTAGTCAGCATTGAATGATATGGACACCAAAGACAATGAAGTGTTCTTAAAGAAAATTTTATTTTTCGAAAATATGAACTGCAAGTAAGGAAATTTCAGTAAAACATTCTGGATCCGCACAAAGAAATTAAGAAGGAAAAAGTCTATTCACAAATAGATATATCTCTATATATGCGCATTTCCATGGAAAATTCCCCTATTTGTCACGTTACGTTTTTTAGTAGTAACTTGTGTTTCAAGGAAAAACGTATATTTTATATACATATTTTGGATATTGGTTTAGGACGT
The DNA here is from genome assembly GCA_936439885.1 of Nowickia ferox. NCBI lineage: Eukaryota > Metazoa > Arthropoda > Insecta > Diptera > Tachinidae > Nowickia > Nowickia ferox. The sequence continues at coordinate 108,208,606 of OW387026.1, read as the reverse complement.
AGTCAGCTGTACATTTAGTAAAATATAGGAACAAACCGAACCGAACGTGACAGTTACGTAACGTGACTGTGAAAATGCCCATATACAAAATAAGTTATAAATTAACCCACTCGCAAATAAATAGATATCGGTTAGACAATGATAAATGTTGTTTTCAGTGAAGCTTAAAAAACCGCACAAGTTACACCCTCCATCGAAATGTAACACACAATTTATGTAGTTCACAGATAGAAAAAAAAGTTAAATGAAAATAAATAAAAGTATAAAATAAAGAGACAATAACAACAAAATTATATTAAAATAAATTTAGTGTGAATAATATTTTATATGTGCTTTAAGATTAACAACGAATTGCGGAAACACCCTGCTTTAAGTGCGCTAAAATTCAAATAAAAGTTTCCTTTTTAAACATTTTAATATTAAATCGATTACTTCAATGATTGGTGTTAGGGTTTTTGCATTATATTTGACAGTCTATTGGAAGTATATGGGAAAATACATATCGTGCCCTAACTGCCAAAAAAAAAAGCTTAATCGAATATGGTTGATGATGAGAAGTACAAATGATCCACGTGTTTCTTTGTAAGTCTCATTTAAAGTAACAAACATAGAACACTCACACATATGCCCTGCTTGATGGATTTATTTGATCCTCTGCAAAGCATTCAAACTATTTTCCGCTTGGTAGGCTTAACTAAATATCAACACTATAGCCATCAGGAGCAACAACCACATTACAATGGTATTTTCCCTTAAGTGTTGCTAAGTCTTACCAAGCGATGGCTCTGTTTCTCAAGCAATCTGGTAAAATGTATCCTCGTAGTATCTTGCAAAAGTCATAAGGATTTTTCTTTTACATTTCCATTAACTTTTCTCAAACAATTTAAAACCAAATGCCCAAAAACTTAGTCTACTTTATTTAAAGAGCAATTGCCTTAACCTAAGCCCTTGGGAAACAAGCATAAAATATTACTGCTGAACAAAACAAGAAGAAAAAAACACAAGAATGTTGCACTTCATTATTTTGGCATAAAAATAAGCCACTGAATGCAGTGTCAAGCAGTAGAATAAAAAACAAGATACCAAATCGTGCACCAGCTGAATTTTACATTAAAACAGAGGCCACAGCTGTCTACTTTAACTGACACACGGAGAGCGTACACATGGCCAACATGCTGCCACTTTTGCTGCTGCCGTTTGGTGATGATGATGTCTTTTTTTGTTTTAATATAAATTTTATACTCGTATAATATAAACTGGTATTATACATTTTATTTTATTTTATTTCATTTCGCTGCTATTGTTGTTGCTGTTGGTTGTATGAGGAGTACAATTGCTGTTTTGCTGTTGGCGTAACTACAGCGACCTTGGCTCTAAATGTGGCACTTCGTGCCATTTTTTTTATGATTAGTTGCATTTCACTAGAATTTGCTGTTGCCACTGCTATTTTCGTTTAATTTTAACTGTTGTTTACCTGCTTGTTAACGTATTTTTCTTTATTCTCATTATTATGATTTTGGTCTAGTTTGTTGCTGTTGTTCTTTTGCGTTTAAATTTGTTTTTATATTTTGCTGTTTTGTTTTTAAAATCTCAAACGCTAAAAATTAAGGTTTTATCGCTAAAAGTATAATTAGGATGTCATATCGAGCCATATGCGCTAAAAAAAAGCTTAATCAACACATTTGTTTTAACTTAATTTTTTGACGAATATGGATTACTTACTATCGCAAATAATTAATTTTGGTAAAAAAAATTAAGTTCCAATATTATGTCGCTTGAGCTTTTTTGGCGATTAAGGCACGATATGCCTAAAATAAAAGAGAAAAAATTTTTTCTATTGTTTTTATTAAAAATTGCAAGAAAAAATTATTTAGAAGACGCAGCACAGAAAGTAAATTCTTGATAATGTTTTTTTTTTATTAATTAATACCCTATTACCACAAGTCAAGCAGGCCATCCTGTTGTGGTAACAGGGTGTATTTTTAAGTCAAGATTTGAGATCCTTTAGAATAAAAATATATATAATTTATATTTTTCTCCTTTTTTGTTATTATACTTCCTTATACTTCTATCTTAAGAGGTTTTGTTGTTGCATAAGGAGCCTCCAAAGATATCAGTTTTATTTCGTCGTTAAAATATTAATTTAACGTTAGTAGCGATATATACTTTTTTAGTCATATAATGCTGTGATAAAAAATAAACGTTCTTAACTCTACTTTAAGTAAAATGAAGTTAATTGTAGCATTGTATGTAGTTTTTTAATTTAAGACAACTCGTAACGAAAATTTTAGTTTTCAACAGACTTCGGAAAAGAGGTTTTTTGGATTTGTTACTTTATAACTCGGTACTTGATAGCGATTGGGAGGGTTTAGCATCCATTTTATCCCATTATAAGAAAGTGGACGGGGACACACTCACTAATTTTCTTATTTGATTTTAATGTTTTACTTATTCGAGTGCTGCGAAACTTACCCAACGCATTGGGCTCTTGTAGCGGCAGAATCTCAAGGTTGAAAATATGGGCGAAGCCAAGCCCAAAAAAATTTAATATTATACTTCTATTTGACCGATTTTTACGAAACTAGGCACTCACCCTGAGCTCAAAAAACACACAATCCTGCATTCAAAAGAGTAGAAGGGCCACTCCTATTAAATTCTAAAATTACATTTCAAGTGCTTGTGCTCAAAAAATTTTTACAAAGGTGGGCGGGTTCACGCCCATTAATTTTTAATATTACATATCAGGTGCTTCTACTTTATAGATTTTTATGAAACTCGGCAAACACTATGAGCTTTTAAAAATACACAATCCTGCATTCCGAAAAATGGGTGGAGCCGCGCCCATTAAAATTTAATATTTTATTTCACGTACTTCTACTTTATCGATTTTTAGAAAACTTAGCACACACTTTGAGAGAAGCTAGGCACACAGATTCGGCTCTTAGAATGACATAGTTTTGTGCTTAAAAAAGTGGGCGGATCCATGACCATTAAACATTAATATTTTATTTCACTTGCTTCTAGCTGACTCTGAAAATGACGCGATGTTGAATTAAGAATATTTGACAATTGGGCGTGACCACTAAATCGATACAATTGGCATTAAAAATATTAAAATAAAACTAAAACTAAAGCACTAAAAAGTTAACAAAAAGAACACCCGACTAGAGCTATGCTGCTTAGTTGTATAAAAGAAATTTCATGTGTTAAATAACAATGCAATACAATTTTATTATATGATGATGTCGAATTCACCGCAAATATTTCAAAATAATTACATTTATTTTCTATTATTTTCTTTTTTAACTGCTTACGATTAAATTAATGTATTGGTTGTGCTCATGTGCAAAAGCAATACAAAATAAAATTGAGCATCCGTTTTCATTGTTTTTGTTTTGTTATTGTTTCACTCACTTAAAAGAACGAAACAAATCAAAATCAAACATTATGTTTCGTTTATTTTCGTAATCTGCTTTTAAATACAAAGAATTCAAAACAAAAATAGATTTATAACTGTAATAGTGTCGATTATTTTTGTTACGAAAATCACGTCCTAGCTACTGTGTCGTGGCATAAAGAGCATAGCTCTAATAATTTAGATTCAGTTAAATAAAATGTTTTTTATGTGTGTTAACTATAATGATATTCAAAGTGGGTAAGTTAAAAAAATATAAAGTGCAAAGTCTGTTTAATTTTTTTTAAACAGTTTTTAAAGAAAAAAAAATTATTTTTTTAATAGTAAATTGACTTCTCCGCTCGCAATAAATATATTCACAGTTTATACTGAGGACTCTTCAATTAAAAGGATTACGCCATGCAACATAATATTTTATAGAAAAAAAAATCACTTAAAGTTCAAAACAGCTCTTGTGAACAACTGCTCAATTAGACTTAAGCACTTTTTGCTTGTAGCCACAGAACTCAGTTCGTTAAACCCCATAAACTAACACCGAAAATTAAATTATTTATAAGCATAAGCTGCTCATCAACATAGAAAGTAATTTATAAAAATTCAAAAAAAAGGTTTAGCTTCTTTAACAAATTTCAACGGCATAAAGAACATTAAAAATTACATGCATTTAAAACAAATTGAATTTTTGTAAAAAAAAAAACCTTAATGGCCATTATGAATATTTAACATTTCTTGTATTTTTTTGCACAACTTGATTTTAAAGTTCATATTATTTTTTTTTTTTAATTTATTTTGTTATTTATGAAAAATGTTTGAAAAAAAAATTTTTTAACTCTGTTTTATTTTCGTTTGCTGCTTTACAAAATAAACTGTTTTTTTTTTATTTCTCATGTACAAATTAATTTTTGTTTGGAAAGCCAAAGGAGGAGAAAAACGAATTGTAATTGAAATCTAAAAAGTTCTCAATTAGAGAAAAAACCAAAATTATGGTTGGTGTGAAAAATGTATGAAGATTTTTTTTTGTAGTTTTTCCCCTGTGTTATTTAGTTTGAAACTTGTTGTTTCTCTTTTTATCTTGTGCTCCACAAACATATTTTGCATGTTGTTGGCAATAACTTGAAACTCTGGTAAATAAAAAAAAAAGAAAAACAAAGCTACATGACTGTAGTGTAATGAAGTGTTGCTGAGGCAATTAAGTTTGTCATTCGATTGGTTTCATTAGAAATAATAATAGCAGATTATTAAAATCTTGGATTGACAAAAAAAATATACCAATAAACAATTAAAAATTTATTTGAGTTAACTAATTTTGTATTTAAAAGTTCAAGTAATTAAAAATTTTATTAAAAATTTATTTGAATCAATTAAACATTTGTTCAAAAATTAGTTAATTAGAAAGTATATTTGACATATTTAAATTGTAAGTATAGATTTTTTTGTCTGAAAAATTTATTTCTATTCAAATAAAACAGAAGTTCAGTATAGAAGATTTATAGCAATTTGTTGTATTTTTCAAAAATTTCAGATTTCGAAAACACGTAAAATGAAGACAAAGTTGATCAGCTAACAATACTTGCCTTTCTCTATAACCATTTAGTCGACTAAGATTGGCGTAATTGTTAAACAAATTCTGCTCTTTCGTATCCCGTTTGTTTATGCAACACAGATGCAAAGCAATTTTGATAGTTTTAGCAACTAATGCTTCAGAAAAAAACAGGAAAAAAGAAACCATAAAATAAAGCAACCTTATACAAAAAAAGAAAAAAAAAAAGAAATTTAACTCTACAAAAAAAAAATAAATAAAAATATAATAAAAAACGGTCATGTAGCAACATGCCCAAATGCTTCTTGATATACTCGTATCCGTATGCTGCTACAGTGCATGGTCAGGCATAAGTACATGCAGGAGTAGATGAAGTTGAACATGAATATACCCGCGGCTATTAAAAACTATTTCTTTTTGTTCACTTCTCCTTTAGCCTTAATTGCGTAAATTTACGACATACTCGTAACTTTTTTTAGTCTTTTTCGAGCAACTTTTAATTTTTTTTCAAACACATTGAAAATAAAAATAAAAAACTAAAAGACAAAATAACATCTACAAAAAAATAGACTAAAAGAATATTACAAACTAAAAGGAAACTTTAGGGAAAAATAGAAAGCACAACCTAAAATATTTGAATAATTGAACTCACCTGTACGGACACGAAGGCAGTTAAAATTCTGGAAAAAATAAAAAAACATAAGAGTTTTAGTGTTAGATATGGGGAAGAAAAAAAACGTAAAAAAAGAAAAAAGTGTTTAGTTATGCAGCTTGTTGGTGTCACTAAAATTGAATTACTGCCAAAAAAAAAAAAAGTTTCGTGAAGAATGGTAAAAGGGGAATAAAAGAATGACTAGAAAACTTGTTTTGATGCCTTAAGGTGCCTGGAAAGGCCTTAAGATATGTTATAGTGCAAATTAATAACTTGTTTAAAATTTCAGCAAATATTTAAAAACAGAAATAATTTAAAGTTTAATTCATGATTAAGCAATTTCTGTTCTGCCAATAATATATTTAATAAAAAAAAATCAGCTTTTCTCCCTCTCTCTACTTTTGCATGCATTGTAAGAAGCTTGTAAGCAAGTCAGCTGATATTTATAGTACCTAGTGATGCCAAGTTTTTTTATATTTATTTTTAATACTACTGTTTACAAAAAAAGTTATTTTAAATTTTAGCAAATATTTTAAAAAAGAATAATTAAAATTTTATACATATTTAATAAGAAAAGTACGTTTACTTTCCACTTTTGTAAGCATTGAGAACAAATCAGCTGATTTTCATACTTAGTGGTGCCAAGTTTTTTGTTGTGAACAACTCTATGTATGTGCATTTCTGTTTTTTATTAGAAAAATTTTATTTTATTGAAAAAAAAATACAAACGAAGTCCATGCAATTGTATTAAGCAGAAAATAACTCATATTTTCACTATATTCAACGGTATCGTGGGGCCTAAATTCTTGCACCAGTTGGATGCTGTATGGATGTAGAGCAAGATCTTTCCGAAATCTTTTTCAAAAATGCCCAAGTAGTAAACGGACAGAGACCGAGTTGCTGAGAACGGAGTCGGATCGCTAAATTTGAGCCCTGTGTCACACTCACGTCTACAAGGGCGATGACTAATTCTCTACACACGGTACGAGCTTGACTTGGATGATCTATAGTATTATGTATTAGCTGCTCAGATGGACTATTAGGCGCACCATAAACTTTAAGAAGTGATCTATAAATTTGATGCACAGAACGTGTATTTAGGAAATAAATTTCCACGATTTTTAAACTCTATTCTGGTGTAAGTATTTGCATGCAAACAGACGTCATTAGTATGACAGCTAGTTTGATCGGAAGTTCTATACGTCTAAGAAAAACACTTTTTATTGTTTTCTTAATAATGCTATTTTACTTTAACAGATTTTAAAATTATAATATTACTGCATAAATTAAAAGGAAAAATTATTGGGATATCATAAACACACAGAAAAGTTTCACATTAAAATCTACATAAAAACAAGGGTAATTAAACATTTTTACATGTTTTCATGTTAATTCAACATGATTTACATGTTCTTATGTTAAATCAACATTATTAAGATGTTTTCAAGTTAAATCAACATGATTTATATGTTTTTATGTTAATCTAACACGATTTACAGTGATATTCAAAGAAAATTGTTCAGTGGAACAGCCTTTCTGTCTGGCGAGCTGTTCTTTCGATAAAATACAAGCTGGTTATGTCTTCTTTCACATCTTTCATCAGACCCTTTTATAATCAGCGTAAGATATAAGCCAAGGAAAGAGGATGTTGAATGTGAAGATGAAGTCCAAGAAAGGATAGATGCAGAATAAATAAACTTTTTTTTGGAATGATAAGTAAAACAAATAAAAATTACTATCTACATTTTCGATGTGTTTCATAGGCTGTGGGCGTGGTCGACTTTGGTGCAGCCAGCCAATACTCTTTTTTCATTCTAAAGAGTGCATGTACAACATTTTAAGACTTCTGTTTGAGTAGGAAACATTTTATGCGAAAAAAATCGATTGGATTACATGGGCGGTGGGTTGGGTGGAGGGCGTGGCCTATTTTTAGAAAATTTCATGTTTTTTTCCTGATAGTAAATATATTGCTCGATGTCAACTTTCAATACACTAGGAGTACATTTGATAGTTTCAAGCACAGAAGTGTATGAAGGCATCCCACTGTGCTGTGTGCAAAGTAAGGCAAGTAAGTTTGTGAAATGCATAAAATGTCCTAATAGGAAGGCAAAGCGTTGCATAGACTTTCAGTTGAAAAAGTTTTCTTCAGCCTCTATATTTGTACTCTCATTTTTATCATTTTATATGTATATTCTCTGTGACTTTTTAAATTAACCTGTTTCATTCAACTAATTTTCTTATATTAAATTAAATTCTTTATGTAGTAAACGACTTAGATTGGCCACAATTAGCATGATTAACATTACAACTCAAACATTATTATAACTGACAATGACAGGAAGGAGAAAATTAAACAAAATCATTAAATATTCCGTTTAAGCTGTTTGTCTTTTTTATGATGTTGTTTAGTTGTTGTTGTTTGTAGTTTCATGTTCAATTAAACAATCATAGATTCTTTTCTTTTTTGTCTAGTATCATGTTTTTCACACACACACACACAACTTCTTTAGAATTTCAAGCTTTATTTTCTCGCCTTTTCTTTGCTGATTTAGTGAAAAATTTTCGTCTAAGATTTCATCTTGCGAGATTAAATGTTTTTCATTTTTATTGTGTTTGTATGTTTCGTTTTTCTTTCTTTTCTTTTTTTTTTTTGGGGTATAAGAGTATTATGTTTTTTTTTCTGAAAATTTTTGTTTTATTGGTTTTATTCGTGAGGGATTGTCAAATGCCTTGAAGTATGTGGATGAGAGTTTGTGCGCGTATTTTTGTATGTGTAAGTCTAAGGTAAGGGGGAGCCAGATATGTGGCATTGGATAGTATATTACTTAATACTAAACCATTGAATTTATACAGGAACGTTTCAGTACTCCCTGGAGGGAAATCAATGTTAGCTTTAAGCATTTCTTTTTCAATCTTCGGTGAGTGTGAGTGAGTGAGATTATACCCTACGTTTTGACACTTGGTAACTTTGAGGTCTTTTAAAGTGGAAAGCTGTTTACATAAATGATTGCTAAGCCGAATAAAAGAATTACAATTGTTATACCCACTCTCGCTGCTCATAAACAAATAACATGGTTTTAGCAAGGTTCAGTCAGTGCGCAGACATCCAATACATACTTTTCACGAGTTCGTCAAGTCCTACCTGGAAAATGTATCTCCAGAATTGTAAAATAAATAAATGGCACAATCAGTACATCAGGAATGAGCACCGTAAGATGGCTTCATACATTTAAAGGCATGTAGCCTTGCTTCGTGCGCAGCTTCATCCACTTTTGTGCTAAAAAATATGAGGAGTACTCATTAGTTCATTGAAATTAGAACCGAGCATTATATTGACTTTATAAAGAAAAACATGAAATCTTACGAAAATGGGCCACGCCCACCACCCAAGTCTTAAAATTTTATGCATACATTTTTTATAAAAAAAAGACCCATATAAAATATAGATTATATTTTTTTTTTTTTAATTTTGTTTATCATTCGACAAAAAGTTTATTTATTCTGCGTCTATAATTTCTTGGACTTCGAAATCCTCTTTCCTGGGCTTATGTCTTAAGCTGGTTGTAAAAGGTGGTAATGAAACCGCTAAGCGACGGAAAATGCCACTTTATTAACCCAAACTTCTGGAAATTTCACAAAACCATTCTTTTTTTTATCGAAAGTAGACATCCCAAGCTTTCATTATATTGAAAGAAGCACATGGGGGAAAATGAAGCAAAATAGTTTTTTTTTTTTAAATCGAAATCTAGCTACTTGAGTGGAGATCAGCTATAAGCATCAGCTACTATGCAAAAAAAAAAATACTTAATGAAATGGAATACGAGAAGTGGTTCATTTTATTAATTTATATTGTATACTACTATTAGCATACTTTTAGGCGCAGTTAATAATTTATTGTTGTCTTCACTTTGTGCTTTAGTTATTATTTAAATTGGCGCTTTGAGCACTGTCAAGTTCTTGTGGCAGAACTTTTCGATCCATAAGCGCTAAAATAGCTCAAGCGACAAATTTTTTGAAGTTTTTCTTTTTTACGAAAATCGACTATTTACGATCCCAAGTAATTGATTTTGAAATTTATGTAGCTTAAGCTTTTTATTGCGGTTATGGCACGATATAATAACTAGCATCAATTTCTTAACAAAACCTTTAAAAAAAGGATATTAAATAATATGATTTCACATTTTTAAGCAATATATACTTGTATATTTTTGTTTTGGTTTTTTTTGGGCTTTATTATTATTTCATTTATTTAATCCGGTAAACATTTCTTATTTCTTTTTATTGGTATTTTTTTTTTATTTGAAAACCAAATTGTCCCTAATCGCTGCAAGCTATTTGGTTATCTTTGTATGCTTTATTTTTAGCATCTAATAAAAATATACCAGGAAATTTATTAGGTTTTTTCTTTTACACAAACCTTAAATGTGTGTGTGTATGTGGGCGATGCTGTCGTTTATTAATGTTGTTGGAGAGTTGGTAAATTGTTGCTAGATTTATTTCAATTTATTTAATGCAAATTATAAGCGAATGTATTCTTTTATATATTGCCTAAGCGGCATATATGAATGTAAACAATATATTTATTGGTATTTATATATCAGCAAATATTTCTGTAAACAGAAAATTTAAAAATATCAAAGAATAAAAACATTATAGTCTACGAAAGTTTTAAAGCATTATGTATTGGCCAAACTACTCCCGCTGATTTTCTGTAGGAATATGTAAAACAGCAAGGGATCTAATCTATAATTCGAAACAAAAGAAAATTCTTTTGAATTGTAATGTTAATAACATTTAAATTCGAAAGAATTTTCTTTCGTTTTGAAAAAGAGATATGATACTTTTTAGAAGAACTACTGCGATATGCTTGCAAAGTAGTGCTTGAAATCTTTGAGATTTCATTGCACTATTCGATAGCAAACAAACAAAACATACTTACATAAGCCTTCAATATAGTTTTTATGCCATAAAATAAAACCACTCACAATAAATTCACTTTAATTTTTTTTTTTTTTTTTGGAACAGTCAAAGTCAAGCTCAGTAGCCTTTTAATTGCACAGCAAAAAAAGCAAAGAAAGAATTTGTTCAAAAAAAAATGGGTTTTATATTTGTATAAATATATGTACATTTATTTTCTTTTTCTCCCATTTCTAAAAAAAGGTCATTTTGGTAATATGCAAAATAAAAAGTCATAACAGTTATAACAGCTCTTAAGCTAGTTTTCATAGAGAAAACCACATTTCAAAGGAAAATTCGTGTCGGCTTAAAAACTCAACTGAACTGGGTCAATTTAATTTTATTTTTTTTTTCTATATCGTTTCTAAGAGTACACAGCAGTCAAACGAGCAACAACATGAACCTGCATACGTTGATGAAATAAACCAAAAAATATGCTGCAAAAAAATATGCATACCAATACGTGCACATGCACAAATACACATTTAGGGACAGTATTTATGCAATGTCACTCATATGCTTGCACAAACACACACACACACACACACGCTCTTATGCATACACAAATGCACTGCACATGCAGTCGCATAAATACTACAGTCATCCATCCATTCGCATTCACACTTTCCTAAGTAAGTAGGCCTTACACTCTACTGATCTATTTATTTATCAATGTTGAAATAATTCCAACATTTTTACACGTTTCGCTGTAAAAAGAGCTTGTGCATGAGACATACATACATACCTGCATACCAATGTATGCGTGTGTAAGGGCATGTATTTATGTGTGTATGTGTGCAGTAGTTTATGTATGTACGTTCCACATCAAGAGTGATGAAGTCATATGAGGCTTATGCATTTGCGGTTCGTTGCTCTGGTATTGCACTTGAAATTATATATTTACCTCATATAGCCAGGCAAACATTTAGAGCTTAAAGAATACTTTCTACTAGTTTGGAAGTTTTCAGGTTTTCTAGAGGATACTAATAAATATATTCCACAGAGTTTCAAATTCTTTTCAGAAAACTCCAAGAACTTCTTAATAAATTCATGCCGAGAATTTTTCAATTATTAGACTAACAATGGTAAGATTGAAAGCCAATCAATCTGCAAAAACTCATGTTCAGTTTGGTCTATAATTTAACCATGAATCGACTTACAAATGAACAACGCTTGCAGATTATTAAATTTTATCATTATCAAAATTCATGCATCGCGCACTTCTTACATTTTATGGTCAGTTTGGGCGCCCTACTGAGGTGGCTAATCGGAATCTTATGATTAAATTTCTCACTAAAGTCACATTACTGAACACTAAACCATGAATGCGCACACATCGAGTGCGGAAAGAAGAAAATATCGCAGCTGTATCCGCCAGTGTTCGCAGGGGATCTGTTGCTGTTTTTTTGCCCGAAATGAAAGAGCTGGACTTGGCTGACATGTGGTTTCAACAACACAGTGCCACATGTCACACAACACGCAAAACACTGGCCCAATTAGGTGAGTTTGGTGAACGGTTTTTTTCACGTTTGGGGCCGGTCAATTGGCCGCCTAGATCGTGCGACTTAATGCCTTTAGACTATTTATTGTGGGGCTATGTTAAGGGTCATATCTATAGGGACAAGCCCGCAACGGTTGACGCACTGGAAAACAAGATTGAAATATATATTCATGCAATACCGGGCAATATGTTAAAGGCAGTATTCCAAAATTGGACCCAGATTATGAAGCATTTCAGGCGTAGCCGCAGTCATTATTTACATTAAATCATCTTCAAAAGTTTTATTATATAGATCGTTCTACCGACTTAAGTAATGATTTCATACAGTTCTCTAAACTTTATGTCTTTTTTTATAAATCAAATCCGAAATCTCTTAAAAAATCACCCTATATAATATGTGTGTAAGGGCCGCATAACCCAACATAAGTCCGTGGCATGGCAAAGTTACTTGTTTCCCAGCAGCTAATCAGTTCCATGAAAACCTTTTAATAAGCTGTTAACTTTAAACTTCATTCGCTAACACATTATTTCGTACTATTTCTAAGTTTCTATCGATATTGTTTGCTGGGTAGTGTTGATGATTATGTTGAATTTTTATTTTTTTTTTTTTTTGCTTGCATCGAACTGACGACAGCTGCAGCGGAAATTATGCGACACAAAAATTTCCTTCATCATTTTGTGGTGACATGGAGTAGCAGTAGCTGTAGAGCTCTAAAGGCCTGCAAGCACGAATGAAAATGGTGGCATAAGGATAACAACGTGTGCATATGTTCACTTGCATCTAGTAGTTGGTGCATCTCGCCTAAAAATTTTATGCTGCAATTAACCTGAAAATTGAAAGACTCCACTAGTACAGAGTTAACAAAATTTTAATAATGAAAATCTTTTTGAAATGTGTAAATCCACAGAAGAAGTTATGCCTACAACATGATTATTCATCGCCTAACAAGCGTAATAATATTCTTTAATCAGTATCCTAATCTTTGATTTGGTTGTTTTCAAATAGAACGAAAGTTTTAGGTGATTCACCAGCATTCTTTCATTATGTACTGAAACAATAAGTGGTTACCTTGATGATTTCCCATGCTTTGCTTGTTATCTGAGGAAAAAGAACGGGCGAAATAGAAGTTAAACTCAGTCTGAAAGAACTAGGAATGTTCGTTCCCAACATATAGACACCAGCCTCTGTGCTTTCCCCCATTTTTGATCCGTCTGTTAAGACCGCACTACCCTCATATAGCTTATGGGATTTGACCCAACAGTGCCTATCCGGAATTACCAGTTAGGGTGTTCAACTAAAATTAATTTCAGCGACCTTATAGTCCGTAAACCCTGAGGTTACGGATCTCTGATCACTAAAACTGATCTCATTTAAGATTGATGTGTGACCACACCTGCTTCTACAAGTCTAAGGAGACTTCTAGTCGCCGTTCTCACCACAAAGTCCTCTACAGGAAGTAGGTGAAGAATGACGTCCAGGGCAGTTTGAAGTATGCTCCTCTGTGCACCTGTGATGCAAGCAAGACACACCTCTGAACCTTCTCCTGTGACGTTCCTTCCTCAATGCCTCCCACCACAGAACAATAGCAAATAACTGGTGTGACAACCGATGTGTAAATCCAGTTTACTACCTTCGGTTGCTGACCCGAATTTCTTCCTATGGAGTTCCTGTACGCGTAAAAGGCATTGAACCATTTTTTTTAGCCCTTCGTACATGTTCCTTTTCCACGAAAGCTTGCTATGTAGGAAAACACTTCCCATCCTGGCAGTGCAAAGCTTTCTACTTTGTATCTCCTGGTAAAGAGGACTAGCATGGATGTCACTCAGTTGACTCCCCATTTTTTGCTGCTGGGCCAGGAGAATAGATCTCCCAACCCCGGCTGCATGACTTCACAGATAGTGGGAATAAACTCTCCTGTTACCAGTAAAACCACGTCATCCGCATATGCAACTATCTTCCATCCGCTCCTGTGAAAACGCATATGAATAGCGTTCATCATCAACAACCACAATAGCGGAGATAAAACTCCTCCCTGTGATGTAGCTTTTGTCACTAATCTCTCCAGTTTTCCCCTTCCCATAGTCGAGTTGATGATTCTGCTACTAAGCATGATAACTATCCGCTCCATTAGAAAATTGTGAGCCCTGAGTGTAACCAGTGACTCCATATCTCATAACTACATTAAACTAAAGTCATGTTGTTTCAACTTGAAATAATATTGATTCAAAATGATTTCTTCATTTCGATTTAACAATCAAAAATGTTAAATTCACTTTGTTTACATACATTTCAATGTAAAATTTTTCATATAGAATAGACTGGCAGAAGGAATGGATTTTCCGATACTCGCAAAGTCGCTTGGCTTTTGTTCGCTTCGTCCGTTTCTTTCTGATAAATATTGTTAGTGCGTTGTATGGTAGAAATTTGACCAAATAAGCTTTTTGTTTCTAAATATCATGGGAAGTTCACAAAACTTGTGAAATTAGAAATCATGTTGAATTTAACTTATATTCTACTTTTCACTCTGTGTACTAATTATCCTGGCAAGAGTACACCGCAATACTTATGAAAAATTCGCATTGATTTTAACGAATATTGATGAGTCTTGCAAATGGAATAACAACTAAATATTTTTCACTAGAAATGTGGCTCCTAATGACATGTACAAACTAAATTTATAAACTAAGTTTAACACTAGATGAAGAGACATATTCTTCAAACCTTGTGACAAAGACGTCGCCGTAGTCATCGTCAACACTATGAGCCCATGAGCTCCTACATTTTGACAAAGCTGCCAAGCAAACCCCGTTACTAAAGCAAAACACAACTTTGCAGTGGTTCTTATACTCTCAACTAGAGACACACACAAGGTGCCTGAGTAAATTACGTGTTCCCGTGATTGTTTCCAATAAATGTTGGCAATGAGTTTGTTTACGTTTTTTTTGTTAATTTTTCTGTTCCGTTTTTTTCTTACTTTGCTACACAGATGCTGTCATTGTTGCAAATAATCACTCGTATGCAATGTATGTATGCACTCGTATGTATGTTGTGTGAGTGAAAATATTTGTTATCCTTAGTGCAGTTAAAGCCCACATACACACTCTCAAATGTGTTGCGACTGATTAAAGGTTGTTGTAGGCTTGTCGGAGTTTAAGGATTTTAAGGCGGCATTTTTCCTTCTTCTTGTTGGTTTGTTGTTGATTATACGGACACTTTGGCTTTGGAGTGGGGTTTAATGCCAACAGAGTTTTTATTTTTTATTTTTTTTGCGTGTTTGATATTCAATTAGTGCATATTGTGCAATTGCATAAACATGTTGCGTGCAACATGATGTAATTTTGTGGTTAAACGAGAAAAGCGATAATAACGACAATGATCGCATCATCATCATCACCATTACCACCATCGTTATCCTTATTTTGTGAGCAATATATCCATGTTTATATGTTTTTAAATACTTCAGCGTGAATTTGTAGACACGTCATCAACAAGATTATGTTCAAACCATGAAATTGGTTGACAAGCATATTAAATTATAGAGAAATTTCATCATTTATTTAACACAGCAAAAATTTACAATAAACTAATATTTTTTTTAAACAGTACAAATATCTGTGGTCGCAAGCCATAACAGTATTAATCGACTCTCTTAACATATGAATGTTTTTTTTTTTAATTAAAATGGGCAAAATTAAATAAATTTTGTCGTAAGGTGGAGATTACTGTACAACTAACGAATGCACCCAACATTTTATTCAAATTTAGTTTTTAGTATAATTTGGCAAGAAAAGCCATGATTTGCTTAGGAAGCTGAACGTATATATAAAAATTACAAAAAATTTATAAAAAATTAATAATTGTAATAAGAAAAAGAGAACCATTAAAAACTGAGACCCCAATAAACATTAACTTTTAGTAAATTTTTATGAAAAAAATGTATCTTCATGTTTTGCAGTATTTTCATTTTCAAACCCTGCAGCATTATTAATACTGTATTTTTTCTTCGTCTTTTTTTTTATAGACTTGACTACTGGCTGTCATTGTGATAGACAGCAGCTTGACCCAGAGTCTGTTAAAAAAAAAATTAGACTCTGAAATGACAGGGATACCAGAAAGAGAGGAAAAACGTCAAACAACCCATGTCTGAAAAAACATAAGTGGTTTGTTCATCGCCAACTGACTGCACTTTAATTACACCACACACACACACTGCCTCAACCTCAACCATGAATGTCAATCACACAATATTTGTTTTCTTCTTTGTGCTACTTAGGCATAATTGAGTGAGTTGGGCGAGCCGCAACTATGCAGTAACAAAAGTAAGCTTGAAATCGAAACGAGCGATTTGTTTTAACAGCCAGAAAGTCAAGTGGTAGAGAAGTTTGTAAAAAAAAATTAATGAAGTACTCGTAAATATTTTGATTAAATTTTTTTACTTTCAACAGATTTGAAATTTTTGCAAAAAGTAGAAATAAACAAAAAATAAGTGGAAGCAGTGTAGAAAAAGCTTATAAATTGTGGCAATGATTTCTTGATGATTAGAAAAGAATTCTTAATATCAATCACCACAGAATAAGTGATAATGGCCTGCTAAAGGCTCAAGTTTACAAACAAAAGGTGTTCGAATAATCAACATATTTTTAATAAAATCGTAAAAGTAATGAAAAGTTAATATTAAAATATAAAAAAAAAAAAAAATGCAAGACAGAAATGTTCTGCTTCCACTCGTCCACTCAAATACACCGAATACAAGCCAAGAAAAAACTGCAGAATATTTAATGCAAGTAAAGAGTCTTCGTTTTGATATGTAAGAAAAATAAGAATTTTTAAGCGAAATCTCGGATGTTTATTAAATTGTCAAATTGTCAAGGAGGGTATGCCATTAATAATTGAAAACAATATCAGCACAGTGGGACCAACGAATTTTAATTTTTTTTCGCGGATCAACTCATATCTCCACAACTGCAATAGTGAGGATCAACAAATTTTATATGAATAGCTCTTAGAAAAAACTACATATGTATATCTTCCACCAAAATCTTTCAGGTATAAGAGAGGGGAGACGGGTTCCCCATATACAAAATATTATTAATTAATTATTAAACATGACTTTTCTTAAATTTTTAAAAACCGAGGCAGGAAGAAAATGCATAAAAAAGATGCAAAAATTCATACTTTTTTTTACGCACATCACACTCATGATGAATTAATTGTCTGTCTGGATACGAATTATGCAAAAATATATTTATTTTTAACAATCCTAAGAAAGTTAGGTACAATCACACACTTTACTTTTTAAAATCATTGTTATATACAAATATCATAACGATCACGCGTGACTTATGCGTGACTCACATGTGACTAATACGTGACTCACGCGCAACAAATCTTGACATCATCTTTTTTCAACTCATAATTTCCCGATCCAGACTTGCAATTTTTGTTGCAGCAACTTTTCATTTATAAGTGAAGAAGAGCCACAAAGGAACACAAAATACATATATTTCTACTTCAACATTCTCAGACACATTCAAGAATTGCTGCAACAAAAATTGTAAGTGCGAACCGCGACTGCCACAGCTTGCACTTTGGTATTTAAAAAAAAAATTTAGTGAGTAGGTTGATCTTTTCTTGAAAAAAATAAAAATAAAAATTAAGTGAACATCAAATTTCCCGATTTGTAATTTTAAAAGTGTTCTCCTACATTACAATTTGACTCAACTATCATTTCTTTATTGTCACAGATATTTTATACGCGACATACGAAAATATATTCTGTTAAATGTCTGAGGGTTGTATGATAAAATTTCATATATTTTCTAACAGTGAAATATGACTTAAGCCCTTTTTTCTTAATGCCACAAATTTAATGCCGAAGAGAAAAAAATAAGGACATGAAAGTTAGAAGATACTTGCAAAAATTATTTCAAATTTAATTAAAAAATTCTTATTTCTTCTGAGCATTAAAATTATTGAAATTGCTATGAAAATATTAACAATATCCTTTAGTAAAATATTTCCTACATTCTCTGAATATTTTGTAATAAGTATTAAAATAAAATAAATAATCCAAGGATGGGAGTAGTTGCCTTCAATATAACGCCACAATAGCAATTTAACTCATAACTTTGCCATTAATTTTATTTTTTTTTTGCTGCCACTGAGCTTTTGGTAAGAAACCAAATCTATTAACGAGTCGTGAATAATGTCTATATCCCATGTGATACCGGTCACGAAATCTCTCAACCATAATTAATTTTTTAAAAGTCATTGACTTCTTTCTGTTGTAAATAACCTGAAAATATTAATCATTCTCCAAGGGAAACGCCACCATTAACATAATTTTCACTTTATTAAAAAAAAAATAAATAATAAACTTTATGATTTAATTTTATGACTTTAACCTTCGCGCAAAAGTATTTGAACTCATTTCGTTTACACAACAGCCCTCTTTAAACGAAAAATCCTTTTTGTCAACCTTCTGTTTTGCATTGTTCCTGTTAGAGGTTATTAATGTCAACAATATTTAAAAGAAAATAAACAACAACAACAAAAAATATAAATAAAGTGACAAGCAGAAAAATACACACATACCAACGCATAGCAACAACAACAAAAAGAAACACCAACAAAAACACAAACAAACAAAACAAAATAATTAATAAAAACTTTATTGAGTGACAGGTAAAATGAGTACCGAATCTTGTTTTGTTAGTTTAAGTAGAACGAACATTGAAAGCAAAATGAAAACTGGAATGTTAAAAAAAATTAATACTAAAAAAGAGAAACTTAAGCATAAAGAAAACACTTGTGAGGATTAACTGCTAGACCAAGTCACATTGCAGCACAACTATAGTCATATCATTATTGCTAACAATGAACATCATCATCATCATCTTCGTCATCCTCATCATCATTACGATAACCATGGCAGCTGAACTGAAGCCATCATATAAATAAATACTACAGTCAACATTGCCCCAGCGAGCTGAGCCAAAAGCACTCATGGCAAATAATTTCACACCTCACAATTTAAACAGCAGCAACAACAACTCTAAATAGCCTTCATCACAGTCATGCTCAACACTGGACAGCTGGAGAGCTGAACAGCAAGCACAAATAATAAATACAAAAGCGTGGTAAAACAAAACTCTTGGCACCATATAATGAATCTGCACGAAACACAACATAGAAAAACGAAGCTCTCCTAGAGAAACAAATAGACAAAAAGTCAAAATTGACAGGCAGGCAGCCCACCCGCAAACAAGCCCGCCAGCCAGTAGCTGCAGCAATGACCAATCATTCATTCAATGTCCTCCTCCTTCAAGAGACTAAAGTATGACCGCACCATGAAGAATATAAAGCTGATGTTTTACATCCTGCAGCAACTTCCTTCCTATACCCCCAACTGTAATTTTTTTTTATTTCATTTCAAGTTTTGCATTTCATTTTATTATTTTTTTTTTTTTTTTTTGCTGTTCCAGTTAACAGTTTTGTTTGCAACCACCTTTGAAATCTCTGACATTTACGTGTTGCAGCACAACAATGTGGCTCAAGTTCATCACAAAAATTTAGTCATTAATTTGTTGTGTTGAAAATAAAGAATTTAAAGAAAAAATATAAAGCAAAATATTATTAACGACAATGGGATAAAAAAAAGCTAAAAAAAAAGAAATTCCAGGTTAAATTAAAATATTAAAATTATATAAAATATCAGAGAAAAATGCTGCTCATTAAAATAAATCAAAAAAAAAAAAAAAAAATATGAAGCATGAAAATAATTCTATATTTTATAAAAACGAAATAAAGCGATTGTTACATAAACTCAACTGGCTAAAAGCTTAAGAATGACCATGATTATAATGAGAAGGATGGATGACGTTGATAATGACAACCGAGATAACTTTTAAGGACAAAAAAGTTTAAAAAGACAACAGCAATGATAATGATGACAAAAGTTAAAATTATGACTATAAGAAGGTGTTGGAAATGAAATACAACACAAAGCATAATAAGTTCTCTTTGGTGTTAGCACAAAAAAAACATAAAAAAATTATAATAAATAAATAAAAAATGCAACTACGAAGTATCATTTTGATGAGGCAAACAGTGAATTATTTAACAAGCATAATAGTTAAAGACTAAAGGACACTGAAGAACTTAATTGTTAAAGGATTTGTAATAAAATTCTTAAAGCAGCCAACAGCATTGAATATTTTTTTTTTTCTTACTTTTAAATAATATGAATATCTAAAAACCAAACACATTTTTCAGGCCTAAGCAGGGAAATTCAAGTGCCCTCGTATTCTGTAACTCGCTAAAGCTAAATCTCTATCGCTAAAAATCTATAAAGTCGATTTATCGATATTCGGCTATTAATACAATTTTCAAACGAGTATTGCTAGATCTGGCAATGGATTAGAAATCTAATCCATCGAAATTTTACTGTTTTATGTCACCGCCAACAATTTTAAATTTTGTATTTGTTCAGCATTTTAGCGATCGAATTTAGCTTTAGCTTTAGCGAGTTACATAATACGGGAAAACATAATATTGCTTGTTCCTCAGTACAGGATTCAGTAACTATTGTTACGATAATCGTATCGCTATAATAGGTTTAATGAAAACTTATAGATGTTGCTATCCAGTAACATATTTTAACGATATTCAGTGTCAGTTGAAGTAAAAATAAATTCAGTAGAGTGTGACTTTGGCTCGCACACGAAGGTTACGTACGCACACGAAGGCTTGTTTCTTTTTGGCGATTTTTTCGGTTTTGGCTATTTTTTTCATTTTTTTGGCGATTTCTTAAAAATAATTTTTTTTTAGTTTTGACGTTTTTTTTTTGTTTTGGTGTATTAACGCTTTATTCGATTTACGCGATTTTTTTAATATTAACGTTTCTTTAGTTATGGCGTTTTGTTTTGTTTGGCGATTTTGTTCGGTTTTTGGCGATTTTTTAGTTTTGACGCTTTTTTTAGTTTTGACGTTTTTTTTGTTTAGGCGATTTTTTTTCGGTTTTTGGCGATTTCTTGTACAATATTTTTAATTTTAGCGATTTTTATGGTTTTTGGTGAGTTTTTTGCATTTTAGCGATTTATTTTATTTTTGGTGATATTTTTCAGTTAAGCGCTTGTTTCATTTTGGTGATATTTTTTTAGTTTTTGAATATTTCAAGAGCTTGCCTTTGACGGTTCTTTGGAACTCTGGCGTACGGAACCCTAAAAACGAAAAATTACCACAGTAAGAGGCATAAAAAACAATAAAATCTGAAATCTGTGGCAATAAGGAAAATGTACTTAAGTCATATTTTACTGTTTTGCAGGAGACCACTTTTTAGCGTTCAAGCCGATTTTCAGAAATTTATTTCTTTTACAGTTAAATTGGCAAATTCTCTTTTAACCTTTATTTTCTTAAGCAAGCATCGTTCTACACACTATAAGTAATTTATTTAAGTTGAAATATACCAAAATATAATATAAATTAAGCTATTATTTCAAATATGCACATTACGGAGGTACCATTAACTCAAAATCAGCTTATCTCGACTTAAGCACTTTTTCCTTTTTGCCACAGAAATATTCACACCTTGGCACAGTGTGGCATATGAGCAACATCATATGATGTGAAACATTTTTTTTGGAGACCCAAAGCTAGCTGAACACAGTAGGATCGCTACATACATTTTTGTGCAAAACTATCAAAAGTGTTCGTAGATCAGTGATAGTTGACTTCGATCATTTTATTGGCCAAATTAAGAAAAAAAATGGAACTTCATCAAAAATCGTTCACGCTTTTATAATTCAAATCTATTTGTTTTTGCATACAATTTTCTTATCCAAGCAAAAGTCTTTAAATTTGCTACAAATACGTTCTGGAATAAAAATAAGATGTATACCGAATTTACATCGCAATCTCCAACTTCCATGAAGCTCATACGAAATATCCCTTTTAAACCCTGATGCATCGATTGTGCGCATGAGTTTTAAACTCAATATTTTCGCTTTTATTTGACCCGAGACAAAAAGACTGGCATGAACCAATTACTTTGATTGTTCTTTATATTTGTTTCTCACATTTTACCGCTGTTTGATTTACCTTGTTGCTCGAATTATTGCAAAATTTTTGAGTCACCTTTCTGTTATGCCAAAATTAGCCGCAGAAGAAAGTTGTGTTTTCAACAACAAAAGTACT
Organism: Nowickia ferox; assembly: GCA_936439885.1. Taxonomy (NCBI): domain Eukaryota; kingdom Metazoa; phylum Arthropoda; class Insecta; order Diptera; family Tachinidae; genus Nowickia; species Nowickia ferox. The sequence goes on along the minus strand of OW387026.1, from coordinate 108,186,347 downwards.
TATCGTTAACAAATAGTGAAGTGGTAATTGTCTTCAAAAAAAATATAAATTTTAATGTTTCAAATTAATAGAAGTCATTTGATCCAATAAAAATACGTTTAAGCTAAACAAGTTTAACGAGTGCTTCAATTTTGCGTGTTCTGAAAATCCCTGAAGGATATAAAAATGGTAAAACCTAAACATTCATTATAGCTCCATACAATATCGAGACCATATATTTTAAATATTATGACAAAAAATTCGTAGTAATTTAGCAACAGCTCTGAAAGAGATATAGAATTTTTTTTTATATTTAAAAATAATTCTTCATATTTTTCATTTACAGTATCTTTGACTACGTCTTCACATTATTACTCGTATATTCAATATTTAATAAATACCTGGCCTAGAAGTATCCAATAGTATTATTTGTGAATTTCATTGTGGAGATTTTTTGAGTGGTGCAAAAATAAGGTTTCCGACTCAAAAATCGCACAGTGCAATAGTTTGAGTTTTCTTTTATGAAAAGTGGCATTCTTAGTTGTTAATTTTAAGGCGCTACGTTGTTTTGTGTTTTTAGTTATCGAAAATAAATTATCTCAGTGAATATCTAACTATTGAAAAAATTTGTCACCGTTAAGTAATTCAATACTTTCATTTGAAAGCTTTCAATGTAACCAATATTAAAGCTGAGATTGATTCTGTTCTGGAGGAGTTGGCTTCATGGTTTGCGACTAAAAAACCTTGGGTGGCAGACTTTAAACGAGGCAGTGTGAGCAGGCACCAACACCGTAGGGGTCGACCAATTTACGCTTTCACGTCACAAACAGCTAAGATAATTCACAAAATGATATTGGAAGTTGGTCGGATGAAAATATAAGAAAGCTGGGTGTAACATAGGAGCGGTGCTTGCTCAAAATAGAATGATTTATATTAAATATTATTAACCACACCATTATGGGGAGGTAAGAAAAATTGCTGTAATTATAACAAACAAACAAAAAATGGAAAAATAGCAAAGCGTATAAAAATCAAATACAATTAAATTAAACATGAAAGTGGTATAATATGAAAATAACAAGTTATTAAACAAATTCAAAGGGTTAGAGAGTTAAACTTGACACGACATTAGGGAGTTCATACGAATAAAATTATCTCGCTTAAAAAAAACAATTTAAAGTGTTCTTTTTAAGTGCACAAATTTATTGAAATAGTTTTATTTATATATAAATATTTTTAAGGTATTTTCAGCAACTTGAATTAAATAACTTGATCATAAATAAATAAATAAATTCATACCCTAAACAAACAATTCAAAAAAATTTCTAAACAATTTAACATGATTAACTCATTCAATAAATTATTGTGTATTGTGTACTTGAGCTATTAATAGTTGGCATACAAATTATTGAAATACACTACGGTTCGGATGATTAGAACCTCTTAAATTTCTGTTTTTCGTTCGCAACTAGATTAAGCTAAACGTTTGCTAGTTTTCTTTATTCTAGGACTAAATTTTCGTAGACGAATATTCGACAACAATTAGAACAAGCCGGAAATTAATAGTATAGAACATAAAACACAAGCACACAAACACACAAGACGATGTAGAAGACAAGAAAATAAATATTCAAAGCATAACAACAACTACAATGTTCTGCCTTCTATAATTGGAACAAAGAAAATACAACCACGCAGAGCAACAAGCCAATGCAGAGGCCAGACCCAAACAACAACAACAATAATTTTTCTGTACACATACTCTGTTGTCAATGTACGTACACACAAACTAATAGAACGAATTGTAACATGCATTCAATACATGAGCTTTTACATACGCAAAGTTTATTTTGCAAACTCTGGAGAAAGAAAACTCTTTTTCCTTCTCTCTTACAAACTCAAGACTTTGCAAAGTAAACTTTGCTTTTATGCATTCTACTGCATGCGTTGTGACTAGAGTTGTATCCAACAGCTCTTTTTGAACTATTTCGTTCTGTTGGACACAAGTCCGGTCAAAAACTTCAATGTAAATTAAACGGGTTTGACACAACTTGGCATTCGAACACAAACGAAACGAGTTCAAAAAGAGCTGCTGGAAAAAACTCTAGTTGTGACTTTCTGGATGTTGCTAAGATTCTTCTGGAAGCCTTATGTTAAGTATAAAAAGGGCAATGCATCAGCAAAGCATGTCTAACTGCAAAGTTAACATCGTGGTATTCCAGCAGTGAATAAATCAACAATATGTGTGTTTGAAAGCTCTTGAGTGAATAAAGTGTTCTTTTTGTTTTGATAATAGTTGTACACTGGAGACTTGGATTTAATAACAAAAATTGGGACCCACAAATATAACATTTTTAAAAGATAAAAACGAAATAATAATATTATGAATTAAGCATTATTGATTATTTTATTTAAATTATGAAATAGTACATTTTCAATTAAAATTTAAAAAACTTTATGGGTTTTTTTCTGGACAAAGGACTTCAAACTAATGTTGAAAAAAAGTTTGGATTTTGTTATTGATATTTTTGTAATGTCCACTAAATACTGTCGCCAAAAAAATATTGTAATAATGCACTAAGCATTTTAAATAAAAATTTATTTAAAATTAAAAAAGGGAAACAGTGGGGGAAATAAGTTTCTCTACTCATCTTCGCACACGAGGAATCAAAGATTTGCAGTTTTTTAATTCAATAGAAAAATACTTTTGTAAAGCCAAGTTACATTTTTACTTATATATTAATATAAATATACTTTTAATAACAGCCAACAGTGTCTGAGTTTTCAAATAAAAAATTACCTTTTTGTCAAATGAATAAACACAAATTTGCGTGACAAACCAACAAAAAACAAAAGGAGCAAAACTTGAAGCCGTTTTTTATTTCAAATAAAAACCGAGGCAAACAAGCTTTCATTCAAGCAAACACCAAAAATACACACACACACAAACAAACACACAATTATATTGTTCGTCATAATAATTTCTATTAATAAAAAAAAGGACATTCATCGTAAGCCAGAAGAAAAAAAAATGAAAATGGAAATTTAACACAACAAACAACAGGAACAGAACCACAACAACAGCAATAATAACGAAAAGGAAAAAATAAATAATTTAATTCAAAAGTTGCGAGTGACACGTCAATTTTTTTTGTGGTGCTTCAGTGTTTCGGTGACCGAATCACAAAAACAGATTTCTGCTCATTTTTTTTTCTTTTTTATCACTTCTTTTTTTTTATTGTAATAAAAGACAAAAACAATATTATTAAAGTGAAACGCCCTCTTTAAAAAAAATATCATAAAAGAAAAAATTTACGGGCGCTTTATTTATGAAAAATTTTGTGTCTTTTTTATTATGAAAGAAATGACGCTCGCTGTAACATAATTTGGCCAACGGCGACAGCGACTGAGGCCGCTGCGTTAATAATAATATTTATGCCATCATTTCATTAAATTCAATGTCCAACTTATGGCTATTGTTCCTTGCTGCTAATGGAATGAAAAGTGACAGCAGTCAGGCAGGCAGTCGCAGCCCCAGCCCCACTTTGATAAGCACCAACTAACACTTCATTAGCCATGCAAATTTTATACGGAATGCAAACAACGCCGGGTTACCAACCGACACAACTTTTCTTTTCAACAGTTTTTTCTTTGTCTTGTTTTTCTAATTCTCGTCCAAGTTTTCTATACTTTTCGTCTTCTTGTTTTTTTTTTTTTTTGTTATTAAAACTTTAGTAGCATGAGTTTTTTGTTTGTTTACTGTTGTTTTTTTTTTAGGAAGTCTCTTGCTAAATAACTTAATAAAATATAATAAAAACAGAAAGAGGGGAAACTTTTTTCCAGCACAAACGTGAAATTATTTATGTTTTTAATACACTTAAAATGGCAACTGTCAGCCAGTAAATAAATTCTTTCAAATTATTGGTAACATATTGATATCAAATTGAATTGCAAATGATTTTAAAACGAAAGTTTGGTGCACAGAATGAATAAGGAATGTGCTTTTTATAAAAAAACAGTATCTAAATTGACAAGCTGGTTTTTTGTTTGTGGTGTGATGACGCAGCTAAAAAAAAAGTGTGTCAATAGATGCACATGTTGTTATTGATGGCAAATTGTTTTATTTTGAATACTCTAAAGATTTGATGATTTCTATGTCAGTCAAGGAATAACATCTTAATCAGTCTCAAGTTGGGTCTTTCCTTCTCTTTTAATATAAAGTAGAAATAAGAAACCTTTCAATGCCATAATATCCAAAGCAGGCAAGAGCAGCTGTCACGCACATCTTCAGCTATCGAAACCTTCCTTTAAGCGGCTATAGTTGTCATAGCCAGAAATAGATGATTCTTACACATAATATTAAGGGGGTTTTTTATAGAGGTATTAAGCTTTAAGTTGGCAACACTTTTTTAATTAAAGGTCATTATGTCAGCTGTCAGCTGTGAGCTGTCAAATGTGAGCTGCTGCACACTTACACTTATCTTTCATTGAAAAGAATTTACATATAACACTATGCGGCAACTGAAGACTTTTGGAAATATATACGGACTGCACAGTAGAGGGTCGATAGTTCTACCAAATGGAAATAAAGTCCAAAAGTCCATAAACTTTCTTAAAGTGCACAAAATGCTGCATCACTAGGCAAATAATAAATGTCAAATAAAGGTAACGGTACTTTTGTAGTCACGCGTTAAAATTGAACATTGTGAGAGAAAACTGAAACAAATTCATTAAAGTGCAATTTTTACTCGCACACGAAGGGACACTACAAATGTAATATGTAATTTTTAGTTTTGGCGCTTGTTTCATATTGGTAATGTTTTTCGTTTTTTGGCACTTTTTGCAAGTTGGAGGTTTTTTAATTTGGACGTTTTCTTCGTTTTGACGATTTCTTTAGTTTAAGCGCTTTTTTTAATTTTGGCAATTTTTTCGGTTCTTGAAGATTTTTTTTCGGTTATTTTATAGTTTTAGCGATTATTTTTAATTTAAGCGCTTTTTTCATTTTGGCGGTTTTTTCGGTTTTTGGCGATATTTTTTAGCTTTTCGGTGCCCTTTTTACTTTTGGTGATATTTTTCATTTAAACGCTTTTTTCATTTTGGTGATTTTTTGTTTTATTGTTAAGGCGCTCAAGTTTTAATATTCTGTGAAATTTCAGGTCCGTAGCTTTAAGGGTTCTAGAGAAAGCAGCCTGTGACAGACAAACAGATACATACACAAGAATTTCGCAGATGTTTTAGTTTGTTAAAAGAGTTGTCCACATCAAATTCAGTGTGCTTAACTATTGTAATTCTGAAGATAAAGGAAAAATAATAATTACTTTATATGAGGGGTAACCGTCTACAAGTTCCTTTACAACCAAGAAAGCCGTATAAAAAAATTTTGAGAAAATCTAGAAAAAAAAACCCTAATGTTTATAGATTAAAGAATAAATGGCACAGTGTTCTTTAATCTATTAAAAAACGTAGTAGTAAAAGACGAAATATGCCAACCACGATAAGGGCGAATATATTTATAAAGCAATTTGCTAAGTGAATTTATGATGAGATCTTTTTAAATCGAACAAAATTTTTTAGCAATTGCTTAAATGACAGAATTCGATAAAAACATCTGATAAGAAAAATTTTACATTCTATGTAATAGTTTTATATTAAAATATTGAAATGCCGCTATTGCTAACAACCACCCCTTTGTTTATTAACTTAAAGCTAAATCGAGCCATAACGGCCAAAAGAGCTTAAGCGACATATTTTTTGACAAAGATCTATTATTTACGATCATAGGTATTAGATCTTCGTTAAAAACTTATGTTCGAAAGTTGTGTCGCTTAAGCTTTTTTGGCGGTTATGGCACTACATGCCAGTTTAGATGATGAAAGTTCTCTTGCAGAAATTTTTTATTATATTTTCTTAACTATTGCAATTGCCAAGCAAAGCAACAAACAAAGAGGGTTATGTTATGAATAAAATTCCGCGAGAAAAAAACAAATATTCTAATTGGAAAAGGCAGCAATTTTCGCGGAATTTTATTCACAATTGTTCTGAAAGTCAAAGGGAGATATTTAGTCTTAAGGATAAAATCTTTTTCTATTTAAAAAAGTTTAAATCCCCACTAAAGCTGCGCACACTATTTCCAAACAAAGTAAAAGCATTTTTTTCAACAAACTTTCAAACGAACCAAATTAAAATGATGATAAGGAGTGGAATTAATTGTTACGGTTTCCCATTGTCGACAGTTAATCTTCATCTAAACTACTTGTTTGTTAGTTACCACAATTTAACTTGTTTAAACCAAGTGCTCTTCGTATAATAAAAACACATTAAGAAAACATGATGAAAATGTGAAAGAAAAAGTTAAAGTTGTTAAATAAAAATGTACTTCTTACAAATGTGTTAAATTTAAGCAGGGAATGAAGTTCTAAAAAGATTTCTAAATCTGCAAAAAAACGAGAACATAAAAAACAAACACAAAGAGTAAAAATGAACGTTTGGATTTTTAAATCTGCTCAAAGTCACATAATTTTCTTCAGTAGAGTTTTTTTTTCATAAGAAATGTGTACCAAGTAAATGTAGCAGAAGGTATTTTTTAAAGTACTTTCCCAAAAAGTCCTTTTTTTGTAGAAATGCCCGTTCTTAAAAAAAGTATATTTCTAAAAAGTACTTATTTGAAAAAAGTATCTCTTTAAAAAGTAGCTTTTTGAAAAAGTACTTTTTTGGAAAAAAGTAACTTTTTGAAAAAAGTACCCTTTTAAAAAAGTACCAAATTAAAAATAAATATCTTTTTGAAAAAATAACGTTTTTGAAAGAATACTTTTTTTTTTAAAAAGTACCTTTTAAAAATGAGTGCCTTTTAGAAAAAAGTACCTTTTGGAAAAAAGGACCTTTATGAAAAAATACCTTACAGAAAAAAAACTTTTATTTTAAAGTAATTAAAAAAAAAAGTACCTTTTTGAAAAAATTTCTTTTTTGAAAAAATTACTTTCAGAAAAAAGTATGTACCTTTTTCATGAATATTTTTTAAGAACCTTTTTGTAAAAAAAACTTTTCGAAAAATATTTTTTCAAAAAGTAACTTTATTTAGAATTAAACTTTTAAAAACCTCCTTGAAAAAAGGAGTTTTTGAACAGGTAAAAAGTGATTCTTTGAAAAATTTTATGACCAAAAATTTCTTTCTAGAACGGGTCTTTAAAAATTGCCCCTTTTTAAGAACTTTTCAATTAATTTTTTTTTTTTGCAAAAAGTTAGTTTTTGTGAAAGTTTTTATTTAAAGGATCACTTTTATAAAAAGTACCTTTCTGATAAGGTAAAGTTTGCAAAAAGTACCATTTCAAAAAGTACCTATTTGAAAAAGTACTTTTCCTTGAGTAACATTTTACGAAAACACTAGTAGCTTTTCAAAAAGTGACTTTCTTTAAAAAATCTCTTTAAAAAAGGACACTCTCTAAAATAATCTAAAATAATTTTTGGTTAATAAAAAATTTTTTTATAATAAAATGTATCACTTGGAAAAGTACGTTTTTGAAAACCGCTTTAATGACAATAAAAAACTTTATTAAAAATTACTTTTTTAGAAATTATTTTTTTTTTAATTTTAATTACTTTCTTAGAAATTAATTTTTTGGAAAATCCCTGCAAAACCGTAACTTTTTGAAAATGGTACTTTTTGCAAAACTATCAAAATAGTACGTTTTTAAAATAAGTATGGATATAAAAATTTTTTATAAAGTAGTTTTGAAAAATAAATTGTTATTTTAAAATTTCCTTTTAAAAATTTAATTTAAACAATTAATAATACGGCAAATTTTTTTAAATACTCATATTTGTTCTGTAAGCGGCGTCGTAGTGAGTTTCGCGTTTTTAAAACGAATTAAAAATTGAAACAAAAAATTTTTTTTTTATATTTTTTTTTTATATTTGAATAATAAAATCGCCGCTTCAATAAAAAAAACGTTAATGTATTTTCTGCGATGACGATTTTTGCATATTTGATAAACAAAGTTGTATTAAAACATTTTGAATAAAACACGTTTTCATTTTCTACTCAATATAAACGCTCCATGTATTTTAAATGCTTTGCTGATTTTAAAGCTTAAATATTTTATTCCAACTAAATTTCGAATGTTGCCCAATCGAGTAATTCGTAGAGCGCCAAATGGCGAATGATTCGAAATTTGAAAATTTCTAGTTTTTAAAAATCAGTCGGTTTACGAAACCCAGCCCTCATTTTTTATAAGACATACTCCCTGAAGCTGACATTTGATTAATTTATCTTAAAATTGTTTTTCTTTAAAAAACAATTTTCAATTGCTTTTATATATTTACGAGTATGTGTAAAGTAAGTAATTGATTTCTTTATTTTTAATTTCTACACAACAATCCTTTTATATCTCTTAAGGTCATCAATGTTTTATAAAGAAAAGAATACCACATTCAAAGCTTTTCTATCTCAGCAAAGAATTAAAACCAATGTTGCATGAGACACTTCGAAAAGTTAAAAATATCTAAATAAAATAATGCAAAAGCCAACAGAGAAGCAATCAACCTTTGCAACACTTTTTACAATAAAGGTCACTCGTATCTTTTTGTTTTGTATATATTTTGCAATTACATCTTCATTTATTGCTGCACTAAATGTTGCTCTTATAAAATAAAATAGCACATACAATATTGTAAATTGTTGCAAGTTGTCTGTTAAAATAGAAAAATAAAATAAAATAACAGCAAATAAAATAACAAGAAAATTAATTTTGCAATAGAACTTAGACAAAATATACCACAAATGTAAGAGAAACAACCAAGAAAATGAAAACAACAATTTAAAATGAAGCACACATGTTTTTTGAGTGGACAGTGGGCAGAGGTCAAGTTAATTTCTCATATTTATATAACAATTTATATAATAATACATTTTTTAAGCAAAACGAGTATTTTACTTGTGCCGCGCGCGTTCTTTAGTGATTTATATAATCATAGTTTCTTCTTACAGTTATGAACTTTTAAAAGAAATTATTATCGAGCCACTGTGCACCAAATAGTTGTTAAATAAACGTGTAGTGTTGAATCCAGTGAGGGAAAAAATAAAATAAAAAAAGTTACAATTGGATTCGTACAATTTAAAATTATGGAGCCATCACACTCAAAATTAAACATGGACACATTTAGACATGAACTGCAGTATGTGTTTGCTGTACACTTGAACACACCACATGTTGCAAGTTGTAAGTCAAAATTACCCAAGGACAGAATTTTAAATGTACATATCGCTACCTTAATATAGAAAGTCTTTCACTCATTATTTTTTTTAATCGACATTTCGGTTTTTTTTCGTTAAATTAGATGTTCGTCTATCGAACTATTAAAAAAAAAACCTCGGCTTCAGAAAAATAATGCGTTAGGGCCTTTAAACAGTTACCGATTAGTATATTTTTATACTAAGAAGACATAGACATATCTAAATTGTTTAAGAAAATATATTAACAACTCACTTGTTACAATATGAGTACACTTCTTCAGCAACATTAAGAATTTTCTAGAGAAGATGGGCAAAACTAATTTTAATTATAATTATAATTATTGTTACAGCTAATTCTTCCTTTACTCCTCACAAGAGTACTTTTTCAAGTAAAAATTTTAATTTGGCCTATAACTTGTAAAAGCAGTAATATAAGCTGACAAAAATCCCTGGATAAAAATTTATATTTTTAACAAAACACAGCAGAATGGAGGCTACAAATTTTGTTCTACAGAAAGTTCGATGACCAACATACAACAACAATATTGCCATGTCATAATGGGAATCTAACATGTTTGTTAACTATTTATTTAGAATAAAATATATGATGCAATTGATATTGAACTTTCAATTCCCTCCCTGGTGTAAATTTCAATTGTATTCCTGTAATTTATCACAGATCAGATTGCAATCATCAAAAATTGCATCACACTAGATCACTTTCTTTAAAAGTTTTTCATTAAATCACTTTTTAGCTTAAAGCTTTTTAAGCAAATTTAAAATCACACAAATCTAGACAACATTTACCTGAAATCACTTTTAGTTTTTATACAATTTATTCAAATGAATCTCTCTCTTTTTGTCATTACTTAAGTTTATTTTGTCTTTGTTAAATAATAAATAAAAACCAAAAAATACCAAGAAAAAACCAAACTTCAAAGACAAGCATTAAAATTTATTTGCAGGCCAATTGTGGGAAATGCTCGCCATTAAGAAAGTATTACCACACGGTATAAAAACTGTCTTTCCAGTTAAAATTACAATAAAAAAACTTACAAGAATCCAGCGACTAATTCTGAAAGAAAAATATATATAGTCATATAAAATCAAAAAAAAAAAAAGGCGCAAATTGAAACCAAAAAATGTTACCAGTATTTATTAACGACTGTTGAGAACTAAATTAAGTTTGGTTTTCTTCTCCTCAAAAATACTTAAAATGTAACTTACGCCGTTTTAGGGTTCCGTACACCTAAGGTGACAAGTAATGATTTAAAAAAATCAAAAAACTCGACTGGGATCAACTTTGAACCCTTAAATATCCTAAATGGTCATTCGAAATAAAAAATCATAAGAGAAACCTAAAGATGATTTTAAAATACCTGTCGAATGATACCCATTTTGATTGATATAGTTCGGCGACTTTTAACTTTTTTCGTACTTACAAAATGGCGTTTGTCGGCCGCCATATTGAACTTTTACTCCTGTTATATCTAGTGTGACACTCCCAGCATTAAGACAAATCGATGTAAGAATCATCAAGATCGGTCCACGCGTTCGGTTTATATAGTGACGCAAAGGAACACACATACATAACAACATACATAGGCTGAAAAACACAATACCCTTCTTTTATATCACGCAGTCATGGAAAAAGGATCCCTTTTGTTTTCGCTACGATGTCCGTCCGTCCGTCCGTCTTTTGTCAGTCTGTCACAGGCTAGTTTCTAGAGAACAGTAAGACCTACGGAACTGAAATTTTCACAGAATTTGTAAAATTTAAGCCGCTGCAACAACAAATATATGACAGTTTAAAATTAAAGGGCGTTCTAAAGAGAGCAATGAAACATGTTTGAAAACCTAATTTAATATACAGATAATTTTTTAAAGACAATTGAAATGTTCAAAATTGGTGTACTTTTATGCAGATTGAAACAATTAACACTGAAATTTAATACATCAAAATTAAAGGGTATTCTATCACTTAATGTAATTTTGACAACTTGCTGGAAACCGTAAGAGGAAAATCCTTGAAATTTTCAAAAACGCTTAAAATAAAAAATCCCAAAATAAACAAGCCGAAACAAAAATCGTCAAAATAAAATATTTTTAAATGAAAAATATCACCAAAAATAAAATATAACGCTGAAATGCCAAGAAAATCACCAAAAGTAAAAAGGTCTCCAAAAAAATTACAAAATCGCCAAAAAATACGAAAATAGTCGTCAAAACGAAAAAAGCGCCAAAACTAAAATAAATCGCAAAAAAATAAAAACCACCAAAAAAAATCGCTAAAAAACGCAAACAATCGCCAAAATAATAAAATCACCAAAAATTTAAGGATATCGTCACAACGAAAAAAAAGGAAAAGAAAGTGCCAAAACTAGAAAAAATCGCCAAAACGAAAAAAACGTATAAGTAAAAAAAATTGCTAAAAACAAAAAAAAAATTGCAAAAACAAAAAAGCTCCGAAACTAAAAAAAGCACCGAAAAATCTCCAAAAACCGCAAACTCGCAAAATCGCTAAAATAACAAAATCCCAAAAAACCGAAAAAAAATCGCCAAAACGAAAAATATTCAAAAACGAAAATAAAGTGTCAAAACCAAAAAATCGCCAAAACGAAAAAAATCGTCTAAGTTAAAAAAAATCACTAAAACTTAAAACGAATAGAAAAAAAATTGCCGAAAACCTAAAAAAAAATCCCTCAAAAACAAAAAAAAAAGGTAAAAATCGCTTAAACAAAAAAAAAAACGCCAAAAACCGAAAAACGGAAAAACTAAAAAAGCGCTAAAACAAAAAAAAACACCAAAGCAAAGAATTAAAAGAATTTCTAAGTCAGGTAAAATATTCGATTGTGTTGGCTAAAGTTCGCATAGTAGTACATTCGTATTTCGTATTTTTAACGAAACTGAGTTTTTCAGTGATTCCAATACATTTCACAGAAAAACACAGCGTCACAAAAATTTATTCCAATAGTGTAATATATAACGCTTCTGCAAGCAGTTGTACAAAAAAGTTACATATTGATGGTTACAGTGTTACAGTATTGTGTTTTTGCCTTCTCCTGTAAAGTTACAATTATTTGAGAGCAACGATATGAAGTGATCATACGGAACTCTTCGCGTGCTGGTCGATGTTACACTTTAGTGAATTTATTTGATTTATAATGACGATATTTAAGTGTAACGGCATTTGGAAAGCTTACGTCTGGGCCTTATTTAAAAGTGAGTTGATGCTCTACCTCCCCCTTTTCGATCAAATACTATAGTATACCAGAAAGAAACATTTTCCAGGAACATCTTAACCCATTATCACTTCTACGTATGGGTCTTTTCTGCACCTTTCCTAAAAAGCTCTGCGTTATTTTTCTCCTAAAAGATTAAAATCCTGCTCATTCACATCTAATTTAATTATATTTTATTACTGATATAAAGAAATAAAACTTAACAACACGAATTGCACTTGCTTTATCAAATGGGGCAGAATCAGCAGGTCCACAACAGACACTCATTCATTCATATTAAAAAGCATGTTTGTAAGTTTGCTGTTGTTGTACTGGCTGGTAATGGAGAAAGCATTTTTCTAAATTTTACTTTCTAGCATTAAAATGACTGTATCAAGTATAAAATTGCAGCTCTTAAGATTTTTGCAAAAACAAACAAAAAATAAATAAAAGTAAAGTCCTTAACGAAATGTAATATGTACGTTTTATACAATCACACATATATTTTTTTATACCAATCGAAAATAAAATAAAATATGCTAGTGAATCTTATTTCATGTTTGTTTCCTTTTAGTTTTTAATAGTATTGCCATGAATTCAATATGTGCAAGTTGTTGCGTGTGTGTGTGTGTGTGTGTGTGTGTGTGTATTAAATTTTATATGTACGTATGCTGCAGGTTCGTGTGTTTTTATGGCTGAGAATTCATTTCACTCAATTTACTTAAGAATCAAAATCAGGAAAAATGTTTACTGCTTGTTCTACATACAGACACACACACACACATACCATTAAACTTTTTGTAAATAAATTTATTTGTGTGAGTGTTATTGTTCATTTAAAAAAGTTTACTGCTGCTGTAGTACAACATCAACAACATGCACACATACAACAACAAAATGTATAGAGGAAACAGAAGGAAATTGATTTTTGAAACACTTTTTGCTCTTCATCTATTCATTTGGTCTCTTGTCTGTGTTGCATTCGTTAACGCATATTTGTGTGTGTGTGTGTGTGTGTTTGTAAAGGCAACAAAAAATTTAACTGCAAGATGCAGAAAGTAAATTGTATCAAATTAATATTGTGTTGCGAAAGTAAAAATAAATTAAAAATAAAATCTATGTACATGTCGAAGATAAATTGAACTACTTTAGATACTCAAACAAATACACACATACAATCACTCTGAAATAAAAAGTTTTATTAAGAGAAAATTAAATACACACAAACCCGCAGGATAATTAAATATATTGTTGAAATAAAAAATATAAAAAGGTAAAAATCATAAGACTTGAAGATTAAATTTAAGTACAAAAAATGTCTTGAGAACAGCAAGAATGAAAAATTGCAACAATTAAATTTAAAAGTGGCCATAAAGCAAAAGTACTTGAGTTAGCAAAATTATTTAAAGTCATATGCATGATTTTTGGGAAAGTTATACCGAAATGAAATTCTGCTTATTTTATTTTTGAAACGAGGAGAAAAACGTAGAGGTTTTTTCAATATCATGTTGTAGAGGGTGTCTTTTAAGACTGATTGAATTTAGGAAAGGGTTAACTGCTTACATTTTGACATTTATGATCGGTATATTTTAGAAAATTATCAAATTATCATAAGCACGTTGACTTTCACACGACGAGTTCGGTTGAAATCCTGCCCAGCGAAGCCAATTATACACAAAATCACATAAACATTTTTCTGCAACCTGTGCCAATACAATCAATCGCGTAAATAAAATAAAATTAATAAAATAAAACGACTTTTGATTCAATTCTTTATTATTATCTAACAGTATTAGCATGTTAAATCAACAAGGAATAAAGTTATTTTGAAGAAGGATCAATTTTGTTTGAAAATTATTGTAAATCATGTTGAATTAACGTGAAACACATCTAAAGCCAAATCAATGCAGAACAATTTTTAAATAAACCCAGTTTTCGTTGACTTTAATAAAAAAATAAATCGCTGAAATGCAAATAAACCACCAAAAGTGAAAAAGGTGGCCAAAAACCGAAAAAAATCGCCAAAACAAAAAAAAAAGTACAAAATTAAAAAACTCGTTAAAACTCAAAAACAACCGAAAAAAATCACGGAATGAAAAAGAGCGCCAAAACTAAAAAAAAGTATCGCTTAGACTAAAAAACAAGCGAAAAAATAACCCAAACGAAAAAAGCTGCAAAACTAAAAAAGCCCGCTAAGACCAAAAAAAAAACGAGAAAAAATTTAAAAACGTCTAACTCAGCTAAGAGGATGGCGTTGGCTGAAGTAGTTAGCACGTTGTCTAGAAAACTGCCTTGGTGTCCCTTTCTACATATCACTTGTTGTAGGAAAAGTTCTAGTGATGAAGGCATAGACACTGGTCACTGAACTAAACCAGCTTCAACGGATTCTAATCCTAATGTAACTTCAGAGCGCCCTCCTTCGTCGATATTGTGTAGCAGAATCATCGGCGAAGTAAAGTAACCAACAAAACGGCTATTAAGCACAGCTTAGAAATTTAATACGCCTCATTGACACCAGAGGCGCTGCAACGCTGCCCTAAAAAAACCTGCAAAAAGCAGAGTTGTGAAATAATGAAGCTTTCCTCTATTTCTTCCTTCGCCATAATATCCCTTTCCCAAAGAAGGTACCACCTAGCAGAAGGAATTCATTTTTTGAGTGTTTCTTCTCTTAAAAAAAAGTATTCGATTATATGGACTAAAGTTCCTATAGTATTACATATGTAGTGTCCGTAGGGAAGCCTGCGTGTTTGAGTCAAACACGCACTTGACTGAAGGTATTTCACTTTTACCCCTTTCACTTGCATGCGTTTCATGTCACACCTGGCTAATATTTTTGAGAAATTTTTCACCAGCAAAAATCCTTAGAAAATTTTTCATAAGCTTGCACAAAGATATGAAATTTATACAAGCCCAACAGAAAATGTGAAATGAAAAATAAAGACAATGATGACACATACAGATTTATGCTTTCTATAATCATACTCTACTTTTCAATTAACAAAAGAACCAAAAGATTACAAACATTTTGTAGTCCGAGTCCTTCAGGTCATTAATATTAGTAATTTTGAAAATTTGTACACCAGTGGGCTTTGTAAACTATAATTTGAAATAAACAAAAATGTTTTGCTTAAATATAATTTACCACAAAAACCCATTTAAATAAAACAAACCTTGATTACAAACTGGAAATTTAAGTATTTGCAAACTGCTTGCACTCTCCCTTACAAGTGGAAGGAAATGTTAGAAATAGCAAAACATACGGGCGGCAGATGCAGTGTGCAATCGGTAACCACAAGTATTGCATTTTGCCCATGCAATATAGAGCAGGAGGAAGAAGAAAAGCAGTCAGAGAAGGCCAGCAGTAGTGCAATTTAATGAAATAAGTATAATTTGTAGGTAAAAGTATCTTAGCAGCCGTGCTGTTCTTGGTATTCATGTCTGGTCATCATGTCGATGAACAACCAGAAGCTTTACAAATTATTAACAAAAGCAACATTTGTAGAGGCCAATATGCATGCAAAAATGTAAAAACAAACACACAACACAGGTGCTAAAACAAGGATTTGCCACTACTAAATAACTGAGAATTTGTAAATTTGAGCAAAAATAAAAAAATAAATTGAGAAAAACGAGTTGATAGAAGATATATTTACTTTGCCAGGTAAGAAGTAAACACATGTACGAGTATACAAAACAACAACAAAGCTTAAGTAAAATGTTGTTGTTGTTGTTGTTGTTTTTGTTGTCTTTCGTGTTTTTAACATTGAAATCAGGAAAAAGATATTTTGTAAGTTACATGGGAACAAAGATGCCACACATACACACACACTTATACTCGTAAGGATAAAGTATTAAGTATTATCTAGTAATTCTGCTTGTTTTATTTAATAGTTAGTCTGATGCTTTTTAGTCCACAAAACTGTTTTATGGATAACCAATTTACAGTAACCAAAATTCTATGTTTGGTTTTGCTACAAATCTCAGTATTATTGTTGTTCATTGGTTTCAAGCTGGAAAGTATCGTTTGCAACAGGATGCCCATACTCGTATGTACGTATGAAGCCCAAATAAGAAAAATTATGGGCATCTAGGTTGCATATGTTTATTTTATTTATTTAGAAAAACTACACCCTGCAACAAAAAACAAATATGTAAAATATATAAAAAAGTTTTGGCTATAAAAATTTTGTGCGACTTCTACTCCAGCTGACATGGAGCAACCTTCAAGCTGCAATAAAACATTTTAAGCGAAACGTTTAAAAAAATTACAAGAAACATAAGAGAAGCTTAAAGCAGAAATAATTAGGGGTGCTTTATTCAACTGTGTCGAATCCTCTGTACCCTTCATACATAAGTATACGTACACCTATTTGTTTTGTGAAATAAATATGGTTAATTTATTTTTTGCTCTGTTGCAATTTATAGTGACCCATTAGTGTTGTTCGACTAAATAGTTAGATTCAACAATTTTGTTTTAGATATAAGCATTAGTTGAATATTTCATGCTGCGCTCTGCACTTAATAATTTTTAAGATTAAAGGCTCAATTAGCCGACTGTAATGGAATGTAACTGCAACAGTAGGAAACAGCTGATCGATATTGTTATGTGAAAAGTAATGGAAATGGTTATAGAAATGTAATGTAACGTAACCTACTTTTCATATAAAAATATCGATCAGCTGTTTCCTACGTTGCAGCTACATTACATTACAGTCGGTTAACTGAGCCTTAAGAAGAACTTCGAGGGAAATTTATGTGTCCGCAATGTAAAGCAAAATTAAAAAAAATCCAGTCTTTACCAACTTAATATACTCAGAGAAGAGTTTCATATTAATATCGTCGAAAACAAGGTTTATTTAAAATTGTTCGGTAATGATTTTGCTTCATAAATGTTTCATGTTAATTCAACATGATTTTGCAACAACCTTCAAAGAAAATGTGTCCCGCACAATCGAGCGATTTTTGAGAAAATACAACCCTGGTATGATGGAGTCTATGAACATTTTCAAAAGGCTATAACAACTCAAAATATCACGGTTGTATGGTTGTATTTTTTCGTAGAACGTACGACTATGTAGGATAGTGTGTAATGGCATTTATGAAACGACTAACTGCCTATTCCTCTGCGCATTCTAAGCGGAAGAAAACTGGAGTACGAAGTAGTGTAATATGATTTCATTTTTAAGGAAATTAATAATAACTTTGAGTTTCTTTATCTCTTTTACTTTACTATACAGTAAGATAATATTTTTGTTTCTCTAATCTAATAAAATTTGTCTGGCTAATTTTTGCCAGCGCAAATGATATAAAATTTTGCTCACATACATAAATCGCAAGACAAAACAACCACATTTTTTAATTTCCGGAATTTCATTTCATTCAAATGTCCAGTTTCAAACATTAAACAACACATTCAGCATTCCAATTAAAAACATATTGATTTGACAATCAACAGCATCTACATTTACATTTGCATTTTATCTGCAATATCCCATCATCAACGTCAGCTTATTTATCTGCTGTAGCTTTCATTTTATTTATCGTTCGTTTGAAGAAGACAGAAAAAAAAAACAAAGAACAAACAAATATTCTCTTTTAACTTGTTTGGCTGGGTTATTCAGACAAGTAAAATAGCTTGTCTGTCATTCAATAACTGGGTGTTTTCTTGTCACTGAATGATTTCCCTTTAACATGGTAATTTGCAATTCAACTTCTTTGTTTTACCTTTTTTTTTTTTGTCCAACTCATCAGCTTAACAGATTGTTTTTCATTCTGTATCTTCTTCATCTAAAACGTTTGTGAAGCAATTTGCAATAATGACGTGGGACTAGAGAGACCAGGAAGCGTGATATTGAATGGACCACTCATGATGTTTGCTTCAGCATTTAGTATTTCAGGCTGCTATTTTACTTCAATTAGAACAATTTATAATTGCTTTCAATAGCTGCTAAATTAATTATGTCCAAGCAAATTACAAATGCAAAGTATTGTTTTATATGAAAGAGCAAAATAAGAAATCTTCACAAGGGAAAAGGTAAGAAGAGCAGGGGGTTTAAACACATGAAAGCCAAATAAGCTCATAGCGACAAAGGTGATTTGTACAAGAGAATGGCAGAAGTATACTTTTAATTAGTCTTTGAGAATTGGCCGTCAAACAAGTATGAATGCGTGCACACGCTCATCTGCAAACACACGCATTAATTTTAAACCGAATACATATAACTACAACAACTAATTTATAACAAATGCAATGTTTTATCCAAAATTTAAATAGACGAAGAAAATCCCCTGAAGAAGTCAACAAACAATTGACGAAACGTTGGGAAAAAATACAAACAACTATGTTCACACACAATTTTTATATTACGCAGCACATACGACTATAACTAGAATTCATAGGCTGTGTGAGCTACAGTCATACGTATGAGTATAAAAATACTCTATGTATTACTCGGCTATACATGCGTATATACAGGGCTATTTTGTTTACAAACGCATACAGCATATTTTCCAACAGCCAAAAAAGCACATTTCCTATTCCGATTTGGCGAATGATGAATAAATATCCCGAGTATCATGCATATACTTTTTTGTCCGACTAAGTATTCATACTCTGGGTAAAAGCATACTGAGATTATAATTAGGACAGACAGTCAATACGCTTGATACGCATGTGCCTTTTTATTTATACGAGACAGTTTCAGTTTTTCCCATAAACGAAATAGAGATGCTGTTGTATGTTTGGAATCGGCTGTAATCATAGTTGCTTGAGAGCAAATATGTAAGCGTGCAAATTGGTTTTGCTAAAATTATGATTAAAATTGAGATTTTTTACTTAAGTATATATTTTTGAGTACTTATTGTCATTATCTGGTATGTATCTTTTAGTATAGTTTTAAATATTACGCAGGAGATTTTTTGTAGCGACACGTTACCAAAAAACCTTTATACGCTTTGCAAAATTTTAAGTAAATACAAGTTCTTAAATAAATTATTTAATTAAATTATTTTACATTCAAACTTTTTTAAGAAAACTTGCATTTTATTGAATTTGTAAAAGTTTGTTAAGCATTTCCAGCACTGCCAAAAAGGAAACTTTTCCCTTCAAGCCGTAAGTCTGCGTCATATGACTATAATTTATTTCTTTGGCTTTAGCTATTTCCTAAATGAAAGACATAAACAAAGTCTAGTGAAAATATCAAACTTTTTCCCTTTCAGTTACTAAAGGTGTTTTGGAAGCAGAAAAGGCAACAACTTTGTTGTTAGCAAGTCAACAAAAACCTTTAGGCAATTTTTGCTTTTTTTTTTTTTAAAAAAATAAACATTTTCATTATCTGTTTTTACATGACAGATAATTGGCTTATCCTTTTTTCACTTGCCAAATTCTTAAATGATTAAGAAGAGTATAAAAAATATTTTTATGTCATTTAAATGCCCGCCTACTTTTTTTTCCTTTCCCGGCAATAATTAACTGAAGTTCGTTAATAAATGTTTAAAATTGAATTATAATTGTATTATATTTTAATTTCATTACTTACACTGCCTTCAACTATCTAGACTACTGATAATTAGCTTGCGAGGTAAGTTTGAAGAAAATTTAAAAAAAAAATCATTTAAGCACAATATAACATCATGATTGATGTTGCTTTTTGCATAAAATTAGTAACGTTTAAATATTAAGGAAATGTGCAGAAAAAAATTTCAATATTATTTTTTCTTTAATTTTTAGTTTAAGGGCTGTAATTTGCATCTCAGATTCTCTTTCATTGCAAGTACACCGACAACTTTTGAAAGTATGAAAATATTTTGATTATAATAAATTTCATAAACAGGTGAGAATTAAGCGGTTGAGGCAATGTGTAGAGTTTAATACTCACAAACTAATTAAAATTTACAACAACATAAATTTATGTTAAAATGTATTTGTAAGCTCCATTCTTACTCATAAATAAGCACATACATATTGACGTAAGTATTAGGATGGTTCCCATTTAAAACTAACCTTCTAACTAATGTATAGGCAAACGTTGAATATTATACATATTTCTTTTATTGCCAGCAAAGATAAAAATAAAAAAATACATCTGCGGTGACCATAATCCAAGAAGAATATGGTTATAGTTAAATTAAGATAAAGCGAATGAAGTAAATCAAACATTTGACTTCCATCTGCTTTGATAAGTCACAATCATGACATTTTTGAACAATTTCATACTATAATCATGTCCAATCATGTTATGGTAACTTTTGAACATAATTCTGTAGTCACAATTCATCCCAAACTCAATCACTTGCGATCATGTTTTTGGAAAAAAAAATTAGAATGGACTTAAGAAACGAATTTCATCTGTAGAATATCAAGCCCTTTTTTCGATTTAATCGTACGCGACAAAAATTAAAGATTGCAGGAGTAAGTTTTCTTTATAATATTCAAATATGTTTTGCATAAGTAATTGTGATCATTTGATCGAGAATAGGATTAGATATTTTAGGGATTATTCTTAATTTGGCAGAACTTTTATTACTTGTTGAAATTCTTGTTATTTCAGCTTAAAAAAAACTTTAATTCAACATGGTTCTTCGAGTAATTTTAGTATGACATTGACGTTGTTTCAACTTGCAATAAATTTAATTGCAAAATGATTCTTCATTTTGCTTAACTCACCATCATAAAGTTATTAAAAAAAAAATTCATTGAAGATTACTAGAAATCATGTTGAATTAACATGAAGTACTGATTTGGAAGCACTAACAACTGAGGGAAGCAATGTCTTGCTCACTTGTAAACAAAAGCTACGAAAAATGTTTCTGAAAAGCACTAACGTAAAGCGGGCTCTCTAATCTTCAAGCAAGTCATTCTCTGACAGGCAGCAATTTTTGCTGGGAAAATTAACCTTGTTTTCGTAGATTTTAAAATGAAATTTTCTTACATGCAACATAATTGTTCCTTTATGTTGTTTGTTAACACTGATGTTGTTGAATATGTCTTAGAATTCTCATTCAGTTATTAAGTGCAACTGATATAGTTTTCACGTTGTGAAACAAATTGGAGAGCAAGACACGATACCGTATGAAAGGTTTTTTCTTTATATTTAATATTTTCGTCGCCATATTGACCTTTGGAGGTATTTACCCTGACATAGATACCACCAATCTTCTAATTGAATTATATCTCAAGCGAACTCATCGGATGTTTATTTAATTGGAATAAATTCCGTAAAGTGCGACCTTGACTTGCACACGAAGGGTTCCGTACGGCGCCTGTTTCTTTTTGGCAATTTTTCGGTCTTTGCCGATTTATTAGTAGTGGCACTTTTTAAGTTTTGGCGTTTTTTTAATCGTTTTAATGTTATTTTCCGGTTTTTTAAGTTTCGGCGATTTTTCGGTTTTTTTGCGATTTTTTAAATTTTTTGGTGACTTTACTTTATTTTTGCTGATATTTTTCATTCAAGCGCTTTTTTTATTTTAACGACTTTTCATTTTGGCGATTTTTTAATTTTGGAATTTTTTAGTTTTAGAATTTTTTTTTTTAAGTGAAATTTATTTGCTGGTGGTTAAGCGATGTCTATATGCATTTCATTGTTGCTTTAACAAAGGTTTGTGACTGTTCAAAATGTGTGGTTGAGGTCTACTGATGATTTGTTAAAGCAACAATGAAATGCATATAGACATCGCTTA
Source organism: Nowickia ferox (assembly GCA_936439885.1). Taxonomy (NCBI): domain Eukaryota; kingdom Metazoa; phylum Arthropoda; class Insecta; order Diptera; family Tachinidae; genus Nowickia; species Nowickia ferox. Next base: position 108,164,240 of record OW387026.1, on the reverse strand, counting down.
ACCACCAGCAAATAAATTTCATTTATAATATAATTATGACAATATGTCGAATAATAAATCTCTTGAATTTTTTTTTAAATTTCAAGAGTTTGTCTTTTTTTCGATTTCTTTAAATTTTAGCGTTTTTTTAGTTTCAGCAATTTTTTTTTCAAGCTCATGCTTATGCTGTAACAATTTCAGGTCCGTAGTTCTTAAAATTCTCGAGAAAACAACCTGTGGCAGATACACAGACAAGTACACAGAGAGACAGACGAACGGACATCGTTGCGAAAACAATAGGGTTCCCTTTAACTTCTTTTGTACGGAACCCTAGAAACCGATATTTAGATTTTTTTTTTGTAATAATTGAATAAAAATTTTAAGCCAATTTAAAAAGGAAAAATTTAAGAAACTGCTTGTTTGCAACTTATGCAAATTGTGAAATTATTTATTGTTTTTATGGTTTTTATAAAAAAAAAAAAAAATATTGTTAAAAATAAATTTTAAGCAAATTGCAGCTGATGAGCATTTCTGCCAATCTTGCCAACACGCTTAAATTACAAGGATGAGCAGTAAGTCGATAATGTTAAAAAAATATTGATTGATCAGTTACATTTTTTCTGACTTTTCCTCTCACTTAAACATGTTAAAGAGCGAACAAGAAGAACACATGAGTAAACTATTTACCACTCGCGAGTCACGGTAATAAAATTATTGTAAAAAAATTATGTTCTTTATTTTGTAGAGAGAATGGAAAAACTTGTGGTAAAACAAATTTACAAGCATTTGAATACTAAATTTCTTATACTGTAAAATAAAACCACAAACAACTTCAAGTCTTAGTGATAACTTTAATAACTTGATTATGAACTGAAATAAGTTACTCCCACCTAATATAAACGATAAGAAGTAAGTTTAATTTTATGTGTGTGAATTGTGTGCGGATGTGTGCATGTGTGTGTGTGTGTTCGTGCATTTATGGTGTCTGTGATTACCGCATGCCTCAGAAGGTAGACAATTTAATAATTTTATTACGTATTTACAACGAACAAAATTCGCTAATTTCAGCCAATAAAATATAATAAAACAGACACTTTACAGAACATTAAATTAGAGATTTTTAACTGCACAAGTAACACCAGAAATTTCATCTTCTGAAAGGGTAATTAAAGATTTATATCCCAGCAAATGGTTGGCATACGATATTTTTATTGTTACATTCACTCATATGGAATTTTTAACTACTTTACTTTATTTAAAAATGTATGTAATATGTTTAGTTTGGTGATTAGAACTTTTGTTGGGAATTTATTTCTCACTATTAATTTTCACAACAATTCTTAACTATGATAATTTTATATATTGTTCAATGGACTGTTGCAAAATTACTCTTAATAAATAAAAAAAAACAATTATTTTTCTAGTGTACTTTAAATAACAAAAAGAGGGGTAATACTGTCTCTAACATTAAATTTTTGAAAATTTATATTTATGTTTTTTAGAAAGTTTTTAAAAGTTCTCATTATCATCGTTTCATTTAACAATCTAACCCTTCTCCAAAGCACTTACATATGCATCTATGTGTTATAAAATTAAACTACAAACTTTAATGTAAAATCAAAACTTCCTGGCAAAACATTACAATTTACGATCTTCGATTTCATTTAATACTGTCATTTGCTTGCGGCTTTTGCCCCCCTTAACTTTCATTAATTTTATTGCCAGTGGCTGTTTACTGCTTGTGTTACTATCGGCTTATAGACCCTTTAAAGGATTGCCTTTGGCGACAAATAAAATCCCTGTATTGTTTCCTCGCATTGTTGTCATTATTGTTGTTGTATTTAAGCCAAAAGAGATTAATGGCTAAAGATACAAATCGAATTGAAGCATTTGTAAGGCTTCCTTTGTGCCGCTATACTCACTTCCATTGTTTCTGTCGTTGAGGGAACAGCATAAATAAATATGAATGAATGAATGGCCCGTGATTAAAAACGTATTATTGAAATTAGATTTTGTTTGTTAAGGGTAAATTATTACAGATCCCATCTATCAAGCTGGCAAACAAGTTGTAAAATTTTATAGAAAGGTTTTAGTTTTGAACAACTTTTGTATAAATTAAGATAATCCTATTTACCTTAACAGAAGTGTTGGGAATTATGCTGCTTATTTAATTATAAGTATTTATTATATTTCCAAGGGAAATAATTTTTCACTTTATATTATTTTTGGGAAAATGGCTGGCAAAGAAATAAACAAAAAATTATAATAAATAAAGTCATTAAAAATGTATTCCCAATATTATCTTAAAACTGTTAGAATTCCAAATGTTATTTTTTTAACTTTATTTAAGGCATTTTAAAGCAGCGAAGGTATTTGGCCCAAAATTTTAAATTGAGGAAACTAATATTTAAATGTAAATAAATAAGAACACTTTTTAATTTCCTATTTATATTGTATTTTTAATTATTGTAAATATAACAGGCTTCATGACAAATCTCGCCAATGAATAAACGCTCAAACTGAAAAATTTCAAATCACGTAAGATAAAAAAATTAAAAATGGGCCCCAAATATTGAAGAAAGTGGCACCAAAAATAAATTTTTTTTTTCAATATAAAATTTTCTGGGTTATTTTTAAATTTTTGTTCTTTTTAGCCATCTTTTAATTGGCACAATTTTAAATTAAAATTTTTAGTAAAACTTTTACATTTATAAATAATATTTTAGGGAAGTTTTTAATTTTTGTTTTGGCTAATTTTGAATTTTTTTGTTGATTTGTAATTTTTCAATTCGTTTCATTTTATTAAAATGGCTACTAAGTTAAAAAGAAAAAATGGTTGCAATGAATAATAGCTTAAACTGAAAAATAAAAAATCACCTTACATGGAAAAAATAAAAATGGCACCCAAAAAATTAAAAAAAAAATCACCCCAAACTTTTGGTTTTAGTTTGGCCACAAAAATAAGGCAAAATGGATCCAAATGTTGTGTTGTTTTCAATAGACAAATTTAAAAACATTTTGACTGCAGTAAAATGTTATATTTTTTAATGAAAATTTAAAAAAAATACAGTCGAATCTTGATAGTTTGAATCTCTCGATAATTGGAAATATTTTCCAGGTTGCTTGAAAAATAAATATATAAACAAAAAAAATTTTTTTTTGGTTCTCTCGTTAATTTAAAATTTTTTTAATGTCATTTTGATACTCTACAGTAGAGATGGGAGCGTGTTAAATTTTTCCAACTCGACACGAACACGAATACCAAGACGCTCAACACGTACAGAAACACGCACGCGAAAAATTTTTTCAACACGATACTGTACCAATACGCACGATATATTATTGGTATAGTATTGAAGATCAGAAAATTTAATTTATTTTTTTCAAGAGTCGCTTTTCAAAATATGGCACCTAGTTAGCACTACCAGCTGATACACTCTGCCACCACAGCTGATACTATCTGTTTACGTACAGAACTTTAAGCTTCAAAGGCCCAAATACAATATCAACAAATATGCTGGTGATGTGTGTTTGACGATACGAAATATTAAATTTTTTATCGTTTCGTGTTTTTCGTGTCAAATTTGCTCAACACAAAACGACCCGAACATGCACGAAATTAGATTTTTTTTGTCACTAACACTTCGTGTTGAGTCGTGCGTGTTCGTGTCACGAAACAAAACACGACACGCGCCCATCTTAAGTCTACAGCAAGCTGGCCAAAGTAGCACTAGAGTGCCGAACATCAATCGGCTTCTTATAAACATCTCGGTAGGCAGCATTGGGCTACAGGCTGTATTTAAAATTTTTTTTCGACTATACGACTATAACTCAAATTATTTTAATTTTCTGTGTTAGAGTATGCAAAAAAGCAAAATTTTTCAGAATAAAAAACCGGCTAATCAACACACTAAACACAGTCATGCTGAATTATTCGAAAATAAAAAATTATTCGAAGCCGGTTTATTTTCAGAAAAGTAGAAACCCGGTTAAAAAGTTTTCGCTATCGGTACACGCCATATTCTGTGTTTCAACAAATTTTATTTAAAATAAAAACCAAACGGTTATATTTTATAAAAACCGGTTTCGCCCAAAAACCTTATTTTGAAACCAGGTTCTTGCCACCCATGAATTTCAAATTATCGAGAGTCAACTGCAGTGCCATCTCTACTACGTAATAAAATACGTGATAAAATAATTTTCACAATTGAATATTAAGTATACGTCTGATGATGCATATCGATGGTCGCAAGTAGAAAGGCTCTAACTCGTATTTGCACGATATTGAGTTTTTCCGTGATTCCAATACATTTAACACAAATACTTCTCGTCACAAAAATTTACTGCAATAGTGTACAAAATAACGCTTTTACAAGCAGTTGTACAAGCATTTGTTTTCTTTATTATTTTGTTTTTACCTTCTTCTGTAAAGTTACAGTTATTTGAGTTAGAGCCTTTTTACTTGTGACCAACGATATGTAAAGGGATATCAGTGTTGCCATATGCGTTTGAGCAAAAAACTGCTCATATTCAACAAAAAAAAACTGGTTTTCAGAAGAAAAACTAGAAAAATTGTAATAGTATTATATTTCTTATTAAAACGTAAACAACGCTACGTTAGACAGTTTATGGCATATAAAATTCTTCTAAGAATAAACACATAGAATTTCAGACGTTGCTCTGCCTTTCTGCGCCCCTGCTTCTTCTACCATCCAGACGGACGACTTGACCAAAAAAAATTATATGATAAGCATTCATTTCTTTGAGTGACTGTAAAACAGTTTTATAGGGCGTAGATGCTTAAACTTGTAGGAAAAACATAAAGAAAAATTTAAAATCATTACTCTTTTTTGTTATATAAATTAAACTCTGATGAGGTTTTGATACGATGAAGAAATGAATAAGAGTGTGTATAAGCTTCTCCCCAATATGGAAGTGTACCAGCGCTGAAATGATACATTGAAATTAAAAAAAAAAAAGTAAAACGGAGTAAAAACTGGTAATTTGAAAGAAAAACTGATTTTTTAAATAAAAAACTGCTTGGATGCTCAACACTACAAAAAACTGCAAAAAGCAGATAAATCTGCACATTTGGCAACATTGCTGGTCATTTACATTGTGGTTTTCCTATCACTTGAAACCTATTTCACCACAAAGCCCTTAAATAATAATTACCTAGCCAGCTTAGACACGGTCCGCAGCAACCCTCGTACCATTAAATATCATTTGTCATTTTACACAACAACATTTTTCGTTAACAAAAATTTCATTCTCTAAAGTAAATATGCTTTTAAATTTAAGAAAAAAGCATTTCCATGTTAACAGTGAACAGTTAACTCTTGTCCCCTTATGCCCGCCATTTGTGTTGCGTAAAAGCCCAGTTATGTGAAAGTGTTCACATAAATATTTACGCACATGCATTAGGCATTGTATGCAATCCAAACGATACGTGTCTGCAACGCATACACACACACACGCATATTGCCTTACATGCGATTTGCTTGGGTAGCATATCTTTATAATTGCGAAGCCCTTTAGATAATTATACTCTTGGGCATTCAAAGAACACATGATCGCAATTTAACAGCCAAACGCACAAACGCATAAACATTGCTAACCTACTTATAATGGCGGCCGTTGTGTTAACTCTTATCTTAACACACAACCTCTACCACTCTTTCAATAATTGTTTCCATTAACTAACACTTTGTCACTTGCACCTTTACTAACAGTAGCATGACCATTACAACAATTCTAAGGGTATGAACACGTGTTGGGCAAACATAAATGCACGCTTTAGACTTGCAACAATACACATTTACATACGCACAGCGCAAGCTAACTAGCAGACATATTTGCACAAGCATATAAAGCTCATGATGAAGAACTTTAAAATGATATAAAAACAAGATATGAAATCTTTAAACGAAATACATTTGTGCTAAGTACAAGTGTCGCTTAAGAAGAAAAACAAATAGCTGCAACAATGACAAATATATTAAAACATCGTTAAGGGCTTATCTTAAGCATAATATAACATTCATGGCTCATGCATGTAAGTGTTAAAGTCCGGTGTATAAAAAATAGATCGAAACAAAAAATATAAAACTTAGCACACTTTCACAATTATGGGCACGTTTCTATGCAAAGGACAATTGCATTTCTATACATATAATCAGCTACAGCTGGTGATTTGTCATTTTTTCCCAAACACTCTAACACGGAAACTCAATTTCATATATCCTCGCAAATTATAGATCATTACTCGCATCTAAATTCATATTGCTTTGAATCCGTAAACAAATTATGTGCATGCTTTTTTTTTTGTATATGCATAATTTTACATATCTCCATTTATTTTTGTTTACTTGTGCAAAAATTGCTGCATGCATAGGCTTGCAGTTAGCATTTATATTTATATTTTTATTGTCGTTATAAATAAATGAAGTTGCACAGGTGTTTTTGCACACACTCCATATGCTTTATGTCTGTCCTCTTCCTCTTTGTCAAGTGTTTATGTGCTGGTGCTTTTTAATAATAAAGTATTAAATAAATAAACGAGTATAAAAGAATGAGTTTGTTTGTTGGTGCAGCATGTATGCAATATTGTTACTGTGTGTTGTTGTTGCTGTGCATAAGTCTGTGTGCTTTGTTGTTATTTTAAATGTTTTACATGACATCAACAAGATGTTTTTAAGTACATTTCTTTTTTTTTTTTTTTGCTCATAAATATTTTAATAAAATAAAAAAGGAGTTGTAGAAATTAAAATAAACAAAAAAATGAGATCTTTTGTATTTTATTTACAGGTAAACCTTTTGCACTGAAAGAATTGCAAGAGCGGTAAAGGAGGTAAAGGCAAATACTTTATAAACAATTATCATTTCGTTATTCGAAGAAAACTTTTCACTTTTTATATGATGAGTCCAAATAAAATGTTTCGGTTTAAAAAATAGGAAATTTTATTTCAAATGCTATCTTATTAAAATAAATTTCTCGTATTATATTTTATTGCAATTTCATATTTAGTTGCTGATGTTCAAAACTAATTTGCGCTTAAATATAAAGAAAAATTAATATCAGCGAATATAAATAGTGGGCATTTGTCCCTGAATTGGAGATTTTTTTGTGTTTGGGTAGAAAAACTTTGTGAAAATTCCCAGCAGATGGTTTTTTTAAGAAATATTTTTATGCTGAGAATTTTCGGGGATAATAAATAACTACAAGTTTTGTTATTTATTTTTTCTTTTAATGTTTCTTTCAAACTCATGTAATCAATAATTTTTCCTATTGCTTATGCTGGTAACATCGAAAATATATAAATAGATAAAAATTTATGTCTGGCAAGTCCAAAAGTAAGACGTCGCCATAACTAAAAAAAAATGCCCAAAACCAAAAAACAAAAAATCGGTAAAACGAATGTAAGGGCCACAACGAAAAAAAAATCACAAAAACTAAAAAAAAAACAAGCGAAAAAATTGTCAAATACCGATAAAAGATTGCAAAAAAAACAGCTGAAAAAAGCGCAAAAAAATAAAAAACTCCAAGACTAAAAAATCGCTAAAATTTAGAAACAGCCGAAAATAAACGTCAAAAGCCGAAAATATTAGCCAAAAGCGAAAAAACCGCTTAAATAAAAAAAACTAAATAAAAAAATCGCTTAAATAAAAAAAAAATTAAAAAAACTAAAATAAATCTATAACTAGATTAATCGGGCAAAAACCAAAAAAGTTGATTGAACGAAAAAAGCTTAAATTAAAAAAAAACAAAAGCAAAAAAATGTGTTTAAAAAATATTTACATCGAAAAAAATCGCCAAAACTAAAAAAGCGTCAAAACTAAAAAAATCGCTAAAACTAACTTCAATAGCCAAAAACCGAAAAAATCGCCAAAACGAAAAAAAGCCAACAACCGAAAAACACCAAAAACAAAAAGAGCATCAAAACTAAGAAAAAGCAGCAAAACTTTAAAAAATCGGCCAATACCAACAGCACAAATGTTTTCCTATTTTGTTCTGTTCCGCGCAACTTTCTAATTTTGTTTCCATATTCTTGTTCTCCAGACAATAACAAACAAAATAGAAAAGGAATGGGGTATCTTTTACCTCAAAATCTTATTATAATAATATAATATTCAACCAGAAAAAAACAAATAAATAATAATATTAGTTAATTTTAATTATTATTGTTCGAACTTCATTTGTTTCTGTATTTATGATTTGATCAGGCTAAATTTCATACTGAACAACAGCAAGTTGTTCCGTTCTACTACGTGTTTGTCAGAATATTTACAATTAACTTTGGTGTTATTTGTTCATTAATAATTATCACATGTTATTTAGCTTACAAAGCGATATATAAATAATAATATATTTTCATATGTCTGATGAATCAAAGTAAAATGTTGCAATTTGACAACATGAAATTTTTCTCTTTAGCGGAAATTTTTTTAAGTATTTCTTAGCTTGATTTGGGAGGTTATAATTTGTTCAAAAGTTCATTGATCATTTTGAGGTGAAAACAAGGATAAATAAAGTTCATTACAAAGGCCTCTAGCTAATATTAGGCAAATAAAAATACCTTGATGCTTTTAACTCTTTTGACTAGTGTAAATCTGAGCAAGTTTTATCTTGCATTATTACACTTTCCGTTTGGCCTATTTTGCACTGTATTGCAAGGTCATGAGTAGTGGACAATATTCAACATTGCGGAAATTTACACTACCAACAAAGAACAACGTTAATAAGCTGCCGGTGTATTCATGCCGTTCAGGCAGAAATACCAAAAAGTCAATTCAATATGTGTGCTAAGCTCATACATAAATATTTATTTGTGTGAACGTAACCAAAAAAAAACAAATAACTAAAGCCATAACTGCAACAAATTTCAAGCGACAACCAGCAAGAAATATACAGCGAGAGAGTGAGAGAGAGAGAGAGAGGGAAAGTGGGAAAGGTAGTGAATACAAAATCGAGCTCATGCAAACATTGGTTGCTCTTTAAAATGACAGGTTAATGCTTTTACTATTGCTGCTGTTGGTTTTGTCGCTTATAGCATTTTATATTATTTCTGCATGCGTAGATATACTTATGTGCGTTATGTATGTGTGTTAGCAGACAAACTCATGGCCAGAAATACATTAAAATAATGTGGACAAATTCGTTGAATTTGAGCAAATTATAAAATAATGCATACGTTTTGTTTCACAGAATTTTAAATAAATATGAAAGAAGGTGGTTATTTTCTCAGAATATTAAGCGCGTTATAATTCATGCACATTAAGATTTCTTTCCTCGGGCATGATGTTTTCAAGAGAATACAAAGTTAAGTCCGATATGACATTTATGATCAGTATACAAAGACAAATCATCATGACATGCTTGAAGCTGAAACAGTGGTATAAAATTATCCAGATTTACTTTGCAAATTAGTCATTAACTTGCTCATTTTATAGACGACTTCGTAAGTTGTATTGAGCACATAATCAACCTTCCAAGGAAGTTCGTATCAATCGAACTGTGAATATATTTCACACCACATGCTCTCTAAATTATGCAACCACAAAGTGTGAAATTACATATAAATTTATCTAAATTTCGTAGTTCGCAGGAATTGATGCTCTGTGCGTCGGATATGTGAAAAATTTTGCGCAAGGAGCTTGGCCGACAGCCGTTTAATGTGTAGTTTCCACAAAGCAAGCAAACTAGCTTGTCTAGAAAATTTATATAGGAATCACTCAACAATTTGAGTGTTTAAAAGCATAACTCTGTCACATGTAAGCATTTCAAAATATATATATATTTTTTAAGGGTTCACTTGCGGTTTGGTTTTTTTGGAAATCAGTGTTGTATTTTGTAATCTAATATATAAAAATAAGTCGAGTCTTCCTTCCTGACGCTATAACTCCATAACGCACGAACCGATTTCCACGGTTTTGCATTCGTTGGAAAGGTATCGGGCTCCGTGAGGTTTATAGCAAAGAAAATTCAGGGAAAATTTCAAGGAAAACAGGGAAAATCATTATTCACATACAGCGCCATCTCTGATACATAGCATGTACTACAACGGCGCAAGTACGTGGTGTGTGAGTATACTTCACGAAAAAAAGTACGTTTCATTTAGTTTCATTTTAAGTAGATGGCGCCGGTGCGTGATACATTGTTTGACAGTTTGTAATACAAAAATTCAAGTATGTTGCATATTTTAAGGCGCTAGATTATATATCTTCTATATATATATAAAATCGCAGTGTGTGTTTGTTATTAACGCATGATTTGTGGAACTATAAGACCTGTGAAGCTGAAATTTTTAACACAGATTCCGGTCAATACCAGGTAGGTTTTCGTTTTGTTTTTTAACCAACAAGTGACTACTGTATGGAGTAATTTGTAGTTAAAAAAAATTTATTGAGGGTAAGACAACGTTTGCCGGGCTCATCTAGTGTATTCTATAAGAACATTTAAGTCGGGGTTTTTTTTTTTGCAGAATTATTTTAACTCAGTGTCTGGCAGATATTCATCTAGTAGTAGCCGCTCACTTATTTAGGTTTGGGCATGTCTTATACACTTTTGATATCCAAAAGTCTAGAATTTATGACTAAAAATAAAATAGGCTTCAGTATTAAACTTTCAAAAAACTACTCTGTTGTTTTTATAAAGATGATTTAATTTTCATTAAAAAGCCTCTTTTTAACAAAAATAATAATAAAACGCGTTATTATAATCAGTACAGTAGTTCTTGAGAAATAAATGGAAATAAATTTTAAATAAATTAAATTTCAACTTTAACCTTAAATTTCTCACGAACCACTGCAGTGATAATGAAAACAAAAAAGTAGCTCAACGTGTTATCCAACCATTGAAAAAACAATTACAAAAAAATCTTTATTATTTCAAAAGTTACAGAGTTTTGGCCGATCAAAAACTATTCAGAACCACTGTACACCGTACTGAAAGCAATCAACGCTTCTCATATATTTTTATAATTTTTCTAAATATAAATAAAAGGTATTTGCAATTGGTTTTCAAATGACTAATTTACTCTTTGTGTATGTCATGAAATTTTATTGAACATCCATATACGAATATTGATAATAATAAACAAATTCCGGCAATTTATTAACGCACGTCCGTTTCCCCTAAATCGATATATTTGCTTCCAATACATGCAATATTAACATTTAGTTTTTACTAAATATGTTCATATCTAAACATTCGCCATTGCTTTAAACACAATTCAAATGTAGACGTATAAAAATAAATTAAAATTAAATTTCCAATTAATGCAGACCAGCAGTGGGCACAGCAATAAATACAAAACGAATACACACACACAATGACAAATGTACGTACATGCACTCGAAACATTTGCTCTCAAACAAATTTCCATTGATTTATATGTTTGAGAGCTGTAAGTTGAAACCATGATATATTGATTCATGCCTAACAATCAATTCTACATAATAATCTTCTGCATCGGTTGCAATAAATCAAACTACACAGGGACAGAGACACATATAGTATACCAAGGCAGGCACTAATGCATAAGTACACACACACAGACACACCCTTGTCTCACTACCCATGCACCTACACCCACAGCAACAAAAACTTAAAACAAACATCATTGACAACCCATCGATAAACAACAACATGTAGAGTAGTACGTTTCACACATCTACAAAACTCTATTACACATACATACTCGTATGTATATAAATAAATTCCATTTGTTGGCCAACTCTTGTACGTAATCACAGCCAAACCTTTAGTCTTGCAAAGATTCACAATAGCAGCAGTAAGACCAACATTTGAAATAACTAACTTTAGTAACAATACCAGCCACTACTTTACAAATACCAGTAACAGTACCGCTGTTACTTTAAGTCTAAAAGAATAAATAAAAAGGCACATCTAAACTTTAACTCATTACAAAAATTGCTATTTGTACTTTAAAAAAGCGCACAACTTCATTATGCTGTTTCAGACACAACGACGACTGAAAATCCATCAGCAGTTAGTTACAAGGGGATTCGATACTTTGGTGAGTGGACAGGCTTGAGTAATGCGGTTGTTTAGAAAAACAAATTGATTTCACATTCAAATGCAAAATAAACACTCAAACGCACATTTGAACGGGCAACCAAAACTGCTGCTCACTCTTGCTTTGCTGGCTTTTATTTTTGTTTCTGGGGTTTCAATCACCAAGTTCCTTTCAACAATTTAGCTAAAACCGAAATGACCGAAAAGTAAGCACTGAAACCAAAGGAAATAGGGAAATACTGCGTTTAGTTATTCTAAAGGTATTAACAGTGGGCTACAAATAAAAAAATTGCGTGCACTAAACTATTTTTCATTTGAGTTTTTTTATTCTAATTCAAAATTCTTTTTCATTTGTCAATAAGATGCCTGGAAAAGCTAAACAGATCAGAAAAGTCGTAACAAATGTTTCAAAGCTTCAGGCTACGTCATTTTTAGGTGTAAAGGAACCCTATTGCCGTCTGCCTATCTGGCTGTCTGTCTATCACAGGCTGTTTAATCGAGAACAACAGTACGAGCTAAGGACCCAAAATGCTCACAGAATATGTAAAACTTTGGCCACTACAGCAGCAAAAAAATCATTATTTGATGACAAGATGATACGAACGCTACGAAGTCAAAATACAAATGGTGGTTGATGCGTTAATTTGATCGTTTCCAGGGATCAGAAAGCAAACATATTTTTTTTTTCCATGAAAGCAATTTCAATATTTAGTTTTTTTTCGTGTTTGCCTGTGAACTCAAAACTGTACCATAATTTTATCAAATAAAGTTAGAAGAGACAGAGAAACCAAATTTAATTGTTTTGAGATAAAGCGTTTCGTAAACGTTTGCTGATTGTTTTGCTACTCTATTTTTTTTAGAAAATATTCTGAATACCCACACGTATGATTAATAAATTATATTTAAATTACAAATATTAATCAAACGTTAGATTTACCTTTAGACCAGACCAGTGCAAAAATTAACAAAGCAAAAAATTTACGGCCTGGCCCACGATGTCGACAAGAAAGTTTCTTTCGCTTAGTTACATTGAAAACAAAAACAAATTCTCTTGTTTTGTTTTTGTTTTCAATATAAGTAAGCGAAAGAAACTTTCTTGTCGACATCGTGGGCCAGGCCGTTACTTTCGTTATGATTTATTCTTTGCAGTGAGTGCAACAAGAAAACAACAAAAAAAAAAACGAAAAGGATGAGATAGAGAGCCTACGTTTTTTAAGACAAAAATTATGTATCAGAAATTGCAGTAGTTTTAGATACACATATATTTTCCTTAGATATTTCTGTTACATCTATCAGACGTCCCACTGTATTTTATTAATATATTTAGAAGTGTACGCGTCTGTATATCCACATACTTGCATGTGTTAAACTGCGAATGTACGAGTATCTAAATATTTGTAAACATTTTAGATTAGATCTTCATGGTCGATCAATAGGATTTACAAAATCGTTAACAGGGTGTAGAAAGAAGTAGACAAAAATAAATACGATATAAAAAAAGGAAACAACTAAATCGACAACAAAACAATTCACACAGCGTTTATTGTTGCTATTCGCCTGCTTTCTTAGTTTTCTTGGAGTTGTCGTAAAACGAAAAAAAAACAAATACATATATAACAACTACAAGAAAGTGTTATTTTTTTCTACGCTCGTTATGTGTGAAAAGTATTGGTGTTTATTTTTGCACTTGTGGGGCAGAAAGTGTCGCAAATTGTGGTTACAATTCCTTTAGATGATTTTTATCGTAACGCATAAATACATAAAAGTGACCATTAATGCTACAGTGTGTCTGTGCGTGTGTGTGTGCGTGTGAGTACAAGTGAGGGCTTTTGTTATTTTATGTTCTTTTAGAAGGGTTAAGTAAATACACACACACACAAACTAACAGTCACAAACACAAACAACAAAAAGGCAAACAACTCTTTTAGTAACAACAACATGAAGCAACTGTTTTAAGTTGACGATAATGAGTACATGCTTCAGTTTGCATACATAAAATAGTGAAATAAGTGTGTGTGTGTGTGTGTGTGTGAGTGTTGCTGTGTTTGTTGAAACCCAATTGATGGAAGGTCGTTTTATTGAACAAATAAAACCAAACTGACACTTGTCAAAATTGTTATCTTTTAACATTTCTTTTCCTACTCCCTTTTCCTTGTTGTAATTTTATTGCATTTATGTTTTAGTTTCTTTTTTTTTTCTTTTTTCTAGTTTTTGGGCAAGCTATTTCTTAAGTTGCTTTGGATTTCTCAATACTGTGTAAGTTTTGTGTGTGCAATTTGTTGAAATGTTTTTATTATACGACTATTGATTTTTGTATATTTCTGTGCCGCACAAACAACAAATTTAAATTAATTAAGATTCTTCGCCAGATTAGTTGAACACTTGTTACTTTCATTGTTGTTGTTGTTGCCAGCCTTTGGGGATTAATTTGTTTTTATAATATTTTGTAATTTTCTTAAGTGTCTAGAAGACGTGTTTGTTTCCTTTGGCAAAATACATGTTGTTCATGTTTGCAATATTTGGGCTAACAAATACTTGTTGCTTGTGATTGCTGAACTAGTTAATTAGTTAGATATTTATGGCATTGAAGAAGTAAATAATTGCATTTTTGAAAGTTATTAAAAGAAAATCTTAGTTTATTAATATAATTTTTCATATAAATTTTTGAAATATTTCTCACAAAGTGAGAATAAAACAAGAATAGTTAATACTCGTATAATTACCATAATAACGTGATTAAGTCAAGATTCTGATTTAAGCCTTTAGACTTTTTTTCTATACAGTCATCACGTAAGTTAAAAAATAAATAAAATAAAGTGGCTGCATTAAATTATATACATGTTGTTTCAACTTGAAACAACTTTGATTCAACTTGATTCTTCATTTTAATTTAACAGTACTGGAATATTAAATCAACATGAAATAAAGTTATTTCACATTATTTGAAGATTACTGTAAATCATAATGAATTAACATGAAAGACATATAAAACAAAATCATTGTCAAAAACAAATGTTAAATTATCTTTGTTTTTGCAGATTTTAATATGAAAGTTTTCGGTGTACAATCAAAAAATTACGTCTGTCTATTTATATGGAAAACTAAAATAAGCACCAATATATATATATATATATTTTTTTTTAATATAAATAAACAGACGAGAATTTTCGATTGTCTTCGATACTACTATATATAAACTTTTTTTGAGCCACCTTGTGTGGTGGGCTGATCCGTTTGCAGGCAAAACAGCCATTATATGCGATCACACGTAAATTTATAGTTCTCCATCATGGCAATGATCAAAAACATGTTGACTTATGAAAAAAAAAATAATAAAATAAAAATTTCTTATCCTTCTTGACTTCCTGTCAATTCCTTGCAGGCTTTTCCTGTTGTTCTTCCACAATGCTGCTGTTTGCAAATGGAAATTTTTTCATACCAAATTTTTTATATAATATTACTGCGAATTCTCTTTAAAGAACATGAAAAGAGCCACTGTTCAGTTAAAATATATCCTGTAAATTTGATGTGCATATTTTTTCTCATTTGCTTTATATTCAAATCATGATTTTCTCATGCTGGGTAAACCGATGATGTTACTAAAACCTTCAAACCAGCACAAAATATATATCGTCCTATTAATTAAAAAAGGCGTAAGTTACATTTAAGATCTTTTACAGGAGCAGCAAAATGCACTACAAGTATTGGTGTATTTAGTTTTCAGTAGTCTTTGGACTTTCGTTATGAAATTCGATATTTCTGGGGCAATAGGATTAAAAATGTTTTGGATAGAGGGATTTTCTCTTATCGAAAGTTACGACTTTTTCGAATGTATATGACGATATGCATTTTTTTTTTTTTTTTGTTATTCTAATTAGCCGTCAAGTTGTTGGTGCAGTGCACTTGACTTCCTTTTTTTTTTTTTTAATGGCTTGAATATGTTCAACTTTAATTTAAATTGAATTTTCAGCCAAAAATATTTTAAGTTGCAAACACAAACATATTAGAGGGTATTTTTTCTCTGTCAGTATAGAATTTTAAATGAAGTTTTTCCCAAAATTGTTTAAATTTACAATTTTTATTTTCCTTAAGAGAATGGACACTCAAGCAACCTGCTTTAAGAAAATGTTAGATTAGTAAAGAGAGTATATATGGTGAAGTATTAAAATATTAAGCTTAGTTCGGTTTACAACTGTGCTATTGTGCGTTTGTTAAATTTGTATAACGCCTCTGGTGTTAAATAGGCGCATTACTTTATTTTATTTCGCCAATGACTTATTGCGGCAAATATCTCCATATGAGATATATCAAAATTGGTGTAATGCTTTATTTTTATTATATACATAGCTTTTGTTGCAATCTATTCTATAACTCCAAAAAAAAACACCGGTTCTAACACTGTTAGCATAAAAAAATTAGAAGTAGCTCTTACAGACATGCTCAGAATTAAAAAAAATACCTATATTTTAGCAGACAATATTGTTGACGTTGGAATAAAAATTATTATAATAAAAGTAACAAAAAAATATAAAAGAAATTTCTTTTTTTAATACAAGTGGAGTAGACTTTGAGAAGTAAAAAATAAAAGGATATAGAACAACTAAGAATGTACATGTTCCTCTTCCGTTTCGTTTGCATACCCAAACAGTATTTATAAAAGCTGAGTTAAAGTTGTGAGTCGTTGTAGGTTTTCATCATCGCCATAAAATTGTATGACAAAGTTTCTTGCGTTAACACCAGCACTTGAATAATATGCACATTGACGCCCATCACTTAAAAATACACACAAACTCACACCAACACAAATATATATACAGACAAAGAATTACAAAACACCCAAGCAAATATATGAGTGTGCAAAGCTTTTAGCACGTTTCGTTTGTACATTCCCAGCAAACATAACAATGAAGCAAAATTTTGGCACTTACTATATGACTCTCGTATAGTAATTTTCTAGAAGACCCAAACGGTCGATTTAACTAAAAAAAATTATAAGGAAGACACTCATAGTTTTGTGTGTGATCAAACTTCACTTAATTTTTTTTTTTATTATTTTTTTACTGCCATTTTATAGAAGACAATAACAAAATTCTCGTTTGCCTATTTATATTGAAATCAAAAACAATGCGCTAAAATTTGTTTTATCCTCAATATTTATATTGACTTTGAATATCATTATAGATAACATATATAAAAATATTTTATTACACTGAATGTAAATTATTTTTAACTACTGAGTGCTTATTTTAGAAGTCGGTTTAATTTTTTTTAAGTTTTATTTTTAAATTTTTAGTGCCATTTTTATATTTTTGTGTGCGTGGTCACTCCCAATTTGCAAAATGTTAGTGAGCGCCCATTTTTCTAAATTCATAATCCCTTCACTTTTAGAGCTCTAGGTGTCAGCCAAGTTTTGTAAAAATGACTCACGTAGAAGCACATGCCAATTTTCGTAGGAATCAGAAAATAAGAAGCACATATAATTAAAACTAGCCTTTCATGGGCATAGTCCCGCCCACTTTTATAAACACAAGTTTAAGTATTTTTTAGACCTCAAGTAAAAGCACGTGAAATATAATATTAAAATTTATTGGGCGTGGCCACGCCCACTTTATTAAATGCGATAATGTGTCTTTATTAGAGCTGAGAATATGTGCCAAGTTTGGTAAAAATCTATTAAATAGAAGCAATTAATATATAATATTAAGTTTTAATGGGTGTGGTCCCACCCACTTTTTGAACACAAGGTTAAGTACTTTTCTAAGCTCAAACTGTGTGGCAAGTTTCTTAAGAATCGATCAAATAGGAGCGCGTGAAATATAATATTAAATTTTAATGGGCGTAGCCTCGCCCACTTTATCAAAAGCAAGAATGTGTTTTTCTGAGAGCTCAAGATGTGTGCTTAGTTTCGTAAAAATTGGTTAAGTACATGCACGTGAATTATAATATTATATGTTAATGGGCGTGGCATCGCCCACTTTTTTGAGCACAAGATTAAGTATGTATTTTTCAGAGCTCAAGTTGTTTCCCTGGTTCGACCAAGTAGAAGCACGTGAAATATTATATTAAGTTTCATTATGCGTGAATCCGTCCATTTTTTCAACTTGAAGATTATGTCATTACGAGAGCTCAATGTACTGGACAAGTTTCATAGCAATCGAATGTGTAGAATATCATAAAATCAAATAAAAATATTTGTGGGCGTGTCCAAATGGAAGTGCGTCCAAATGGAACTTTTAACCTCTCAGACAAAAAATAATTTTTACAATCGGTATAAAATGTATCGAGTTGTGAAGTAACAGTGCCAAAAAGAAGTTCAGACGAATTTAATAAACTTAAATTTGAGTAGCTGGTGAAGAAAACTAGATATGTCCTCAGTAAATGTTAATTTTTTTTCAAATACACATCTATGAAGTCACGAAATATTTACATACAAAACCAGTTCAATCCTATCCTAAAATATAGAACGAAAACTGACTTTCTTTTCTAGTCTCTATCTAGGTAGTTCACTAATTTGCCTGTCCTGTAAACACAGTTAACGGAACTAGTCTGGTTTTGTTCGCCAGCGATATTTATTTAACATATAAAAATCTACATATTATTTCAAGAATAAGAGGGTTGTGACTGTTCAAAATGTGTGGTTGAAGTATACTGACGATTTGTTAAAGCAACAATGAAATGCATATAGACATCGCTTAACCACCAGCAAATAAATTTCATCTACATATTAATTTTATACAGACTTTAACAAAGTAATTGCAAAATTATTATTCGCCTCATTCATAAAAAATAATTTTGTTTCACATAAAGGGTTTATAAAACAAATTTTGTGTGAAAAAAAAACAATTTTATAAAGCTCTTTTAATTTGAAAGTATTTTTTTAAGGAATAAGGCCTTATATTTCTATAAAACAATTTACAACTAATAATATCAAGCCTATTTGCTTGTTGGTCTTCAGCTGCACTACAACATGTAGCACTGCCACTGTCACTACGCCAACTGTAAAAATAACAACAACCAGCTACCACAACTACTATTTTTGGCTTAAGGTTTCACATGAATGCAGAAGTAGTTGTGTGGAGTTGTGGCAAAAGACTGTGAAGCAGGAAACACAAAAAAATAGCAGAACAAAAGTTGAGTAGGACAAAGGGAGAGCGGGGGGTAGATGAGTATGCAGGCCATCATAAAAAAACATACATAATAATTTTAATATGAGATGAATTTTATTATAATGTTTATTGTTAAAGTTTTCTTTCAAGCACTGCGACTATGTTTATACATTGTGCAAGCATTTGCGTATGACGAGAGAGTTTGAGTACGTACCTCAATCAACATTAACAACTTTTTTCCCACAACATACATGTGTACACATCCACACATCCACACACACACACACGAACATAGACTTAACACACACAGTCGATTACATCTATGTAAATTTACTCTTACAAAGAGTTTGTCTCTCAACTCGCATGCACTTTGTTGGGTGTTGTAACAAATTAACAGTATTGAAAAGTTTAAAGTGCTCTTCATTCTTGAGTTTTTGGATGAGTGTGTGGGTGTGTGGGTGTGTGTGTGTGAGTGTGTGAGTACTTCTTTTATTTATACAATTTATTTGTTATATTTTATTTGTATATTTTTAACATTTATGAGTTTTGGGTGGCGATGATGGAAGATGTTGCTGTTATCTGCCATAAAATTCAGACACACATACACACGACTTTTGAGTACTGAAATGCTGTTTAAAAAAGTTTGCAGCTTCTTTTGGTTAAAGTAAACTCTGGTAGAAACCCATATGCCATATAAAATAATATAAAATTAAAATATACTTAAACTGTAATGATCTTATTAATCTTTTAGAACAACTAAATTAAGCTGAATTAAAACCTTCACTTTTACACTTCCTAGAACAGGCGTATAAGATATTTCTTTGGAGAAACACTCCTTTAAACACATTCATATCAATTCGACTTAACGACAGCAAACTGTATGATAAAGTACGTATATTGTGCACGACACACACACATACATGCATTTTGTGGGTAGACGCATTTGATGAATTATTTTATTTAAACATATCGTCGGCTTAGAGTGTAAACCTGCTAACTCGCACCAACTAAATTTTGCAGGAGAGGCAAAATACATGCAAATCCCGGTATAACGAACGATGTAATGTCAGGCCCATTCGTTATGCCGAAAAATTGGTTATATCGCAAAGTTTTTTTCCAAGTATTATTTTAATTATTATTATTGTAGACATGATATAATAAAATAAAAAGAATGAAGGCAATTTGTTTTCAAATAAGCAACCAAGTACAAACTAACGGTACCACATTTTTTTGCATTTACATTGCCACTGTAGATTTTGTTTAATATTTTTTTTGCCGTTCGTTATACAGAGCACACATTTATCAAAACATTCGCTATATAAAGAAGAACTAAATGTTTGAAATATGTTTCTAGCAAGTTTTTGTTTTTTATTTTGCGATTTTTTCATTCATCATTCGTTATATCCAGTATAAAATTAGAATATTATTCGCTACATAAAGATGTTAATGTAAAAAATCTTTACGTTCGTTTCATTGGATTTTCGTTAAAGCGAGATTCGTTATACCGAGATTTGCCTGTACTGTTAACATTTTTTTTTTTGATATCTTAAAAAATTAAACTAATATAGTAAATTTTTTCGAGATATAGAGTTTTAAATTAAAATAAATATTTTAGCAAATCGATGCGGCGTCTATTTCTCCTTCGAGCGGCATTAAAGTGTCATGTGGTATAAGAATTGGATTTAGCAGGTTTAAACTCTAAGCCGACGATAAAGTACTACGTAAAACTAAAGTAAAACTCTCTCTCTCTCTCTCTAACGCACACAAACACACACCTACACGCACGTATACATACTTACATGCGTTAAGAATGCCTCGAAGCCACTCTAATCAACATTGGCTTTTGTATTTTGTTATACAATGAAATTTTTTAATACTAAAGGGCCACGAAAAAATAAATATATCGGCTAAAAATATACAATATGAAGTCCTTATGTTTATACTCGTATGTGAGCGATGTTATGAAAAATATATGAAACATTGTTTTAGTGTCAAAAAAAAGACCAAAACCAATTTTTTATAGGAAAAGATGAACATTAAGAAAGAATTAAAGTGAATGGAAGGAAGAAATTATACAAAAAAAATTTTTTTTTTAAGATTAAACCTTGTAAAAAACGAATTGATGTTTTTATATACAAAGTTAAAAAAAAAGAAATATTAAAAGTCAGTTACTCTATCAATAACGATTTAAAGTATATAGGCTTTTGCATAGAAAATCACGTTGTCTTTAATAATAAGTTGTTATAATTAGTTATAATAAAACACATAACTTACTTGAACGACTATGTCTCACATGTTTTGATTCAGCAGAAACAAAATCAATTCCTCTCATATGAATACACGCTGTTTGCTTCGAATACAATGCAAGATATGGTAAGTGAGCACTTTTAATATAATTTGTTTTTCAATAAGTTTTGTATAAACCAGAATTGGGCACTAATGATTACATTTTGTAATTGATTACACATCGATTACAAAATTTTTATAACTTTTGTAATTGAAAATTTTCAATTACAATTAAATTTTGGAAAAATATCAATTACAATTAAGTCATTATTGTAATTAAAAAAAGAACCAACTGAAAGTAATTGTAATCGAAGAAACAATTGCAACTACATGTAATTGGAAAAATAGTTACTAAATAAAATAATTTGAGAAAATGTATGCAATTTTAATTTCAATTACTTTTTAATTTTGTTGTAATTGGAAACAAAAATACCCATTATATTCAAAAGTGATTGTTTTGAAAAAATTTTCAATTGCAAGGATATGTAATTGTAATTGAAAAAAAAACAATTGCAATTACAAGTAATTGTTAGATTAAATTTAAATAAAATTAAATAGTTTCACAAAAATGTAATTGAATTTGTTGAGCTAAAAGTAATTATGTACAATTACATGTAATTGTAATTGCAAGACACGATTACAATCAGATGTAATTTTTAATTGAAATATTTCCACGAACAATTCTGTGGCAGTAAGGAAAAAATGCTTAAAGCATATTTCACTTTTTTTAAGAGAGCAATTTTAAACTTTCAAGTCGATTTCCAGAAGTTTACTTCTTTTGCAGTTAAAGTTCGGTATTCCCTCACATTTTTTTTAGAAAAACATCGTTCTACACACTGCAACCATAAAATTTAATTTGAAATAATATCAAAATATAAGATAAATTAAGCTATTATTCCATTTATAAGACAAGAAAAGATAAGCACCAATTCATTGCGTTATAACTTCCTTAATAATAGCACAAAATAAAAGTAATTTTTTTCAGAGGTACTTTTGGATATAGAGATTACAGAGGTGCTACTAACTCAAAATCTAATTAATTACAATTATATTTTAGTAATTTTTGCTGAAAAAAATTCAATTACATTACATGTAATTATAATGGTGACTAGAACATTTTCATATTGGGTATGCGCTGTAAGGTACGCAGAACTTTTCAAACAATGTCAGCCAACTACAGAGAGCAATATTATGCATTTCCGGGACACTTACAGTGTGAAACTTTTAATGGTGTTTTCTTTAAAAAAAAAATACCACCTTGTTAAAAGGTGCATGTATAAAACATTTTGCCATCCCTGTGACAATGTTAGTTTAAATATGAAGAGCTCCGAACACAAGTTATGAAAACGTGGAACATAAACTTTTTAGCTGCTGACGGCTCCAAGAATTCAAAAATGTGTTTACATGAGATTGACTGATTTTCTTACTGTTGCATCAATACGTGTGAAATGTTTGTAAATTTTGGTGGCTTTTTTTTAGCTTTATCAGGTTTTTCTAACAAAATTCACATCATACAACAAATTTCATACTTCTTACTTTTTTAACTTCACAAGCTAATCAGCTAATTGCATTAAAAGCATTGAAATCACAATGCTCTTAAAATAATAACTGCTCGAATGCCCTCTCGACAAAAAAGGATTACCAAACAAATTTGCAGCCACCTTACTAATACAAATAACTAAGTCCAGTATCATGAATATCAAAATCATAAAATAAGCCAGCTTCACTTATACGCGTACACCACGAATTTACTCGCACACATACATAAGACCAGCGATATAAAGCAATACACATTAACTAAACAGGCCTTTGGAAAGGCCACTTTGGAAAAAATGGAAGATGCAATGGATTGCTTAAGCAACCACTCGAAAATAACCTACGGCACTACTTTCTTCATTTTGTAAAAAAATATTAGAAGTTTTTTCAATGTTCAGAAGATGATCCTGTTAATTTCAATACGAGTAAATTCTTGTGCTTCAACGAATATTTGTCGTTATTTAAAGCTTAACTTCGGTATTCATAGAAGACTATTAAAGTTGATGTTGGCTTAACGTAGGAACTTTGTATGAAAAACCCCGGATTAACTTTAACAATAGTTTATGAATGCTTTAAGAAATTTATTTTTGCTGATTTCCAAATATATTATTATTATTTGTGAATTCTCAAATAGTTTTTGAAAGTCTGTGCATAAGGTAAGAGATTTAAGGCTGTTCAAAATTTGTGGTTGAAGTCTACATGCTAAGACACCAGCAAATAAATTTTATTTTGTAAAACTTTAATATAATTTGTTTTTTACTTTACGCTAAAAAAGTTTCTGATTTTACCCAAATTTGTAGGTATCAAGTTCAGATATGACGACTGCTAAGGCAGTCGATTCTAACTATTTTGTGAGTAATGACCATTAATAGATAGATTAAGTTTGGAAGCGTACTTTCTGTCTGCTAAAAAGGTCTCTTAGAAGGCCAACTTTCTCCTTCTTTACGTCCGCTAGTAAGCTCATACGAGTATAATGCCACGTTAATAAGGCCTAAAGTCATAAGCACAAATACATAAACTGCACAAGAGCACAAGCATACACGCACGAACATCGGTTATAAAGTTCAATGGATGGCTTAAAGAGGAATGAGAATGGGAGAGACTCTTATTATTTGCCATTTGTACAACAGAACAGAAGCAACAACAACACAACTACAATATGTATGTTTTGATTTAACTAAAGGTCGGGCAAAATGCAATTATTACAACACACCACACACATCAGCAACAACACAAAGTGAGAGTTGAACAACAATAACAAACAAACAAATAAACATGCAAATTCTACACAAAATGTAGATGAAGAAGAAGGGATATAAGGAAAAAACCCCAACAATAACAACATGCAAACATAAAACACAAGCTGCATAATGAAATGGAATCCACTTAAAAAGCCTGTTGTAATAAACGCAATGTAATGCATAATTAAAAAATAAATCTTGGGTGAAAAAAGATAGAGAAATAAACAACAACAGGCCTTAAAACTAACACCAGCACATGCACATGCCCATCAACATTTTTAGCAGTCCTGTTTTAAAGCTGGTGCACTTACATACATACACACATCTATGTCTACATATGTATGTGTGTGTTAAGGCAAACAATCACAATAATATTTACAGAGTCTGGTACTGACTTTAATGGCAAGTGCTAAATACTTAACATTCAGGCTGTTGGGAAATGTTAATTTGATCCTTAATGCATTGAGAATTTGTTGGAGCTTTTGTTGCATTAAGGTTTTGTAAGATCTGATAATACAAATAACGAGGTTCGTACAAAAGTTTGTGACTTATTTTTATATTCCTAAAACTGTTAAGGTCAAATAAGGGAAGAGGTGCTCCTATAAGTGAGAATATAAGAACCGCTTCGTTGAAAGAACTCAAGTGCTTTGTAGACATCCTGCTATGTCTCATTTCTCATTACTAAAATAAAACTTTAAGAAATTTATATCGAAATAGCAATAAAAAAAATTAATGCGACAGGGTTGACTATCCCAGGAACTTCCCTCCAATTTTAAGCTCAAAGCCGGGGAAAACGTTTTCGACGACGATATCACTCAAGCCATTTGAAGGCTTATGATAACATTTGTCGCCTTCGATGCAGTTTTTCAAGTCCAAAAAGGCAAACGAATCCTGAGAACCGGTTTCACAAGAACTTTTCGAGTTATTAAAATAAAGCAGACATGTGTTCGCTAAATGACCCTTAGAGCATTTCGATGCTGAACCTAATTTTCATCGCAAAATCATGTTCAGCGCTGACGATGATTAATGGGAATCAGCAAATAAATTAGTCGCATTTGGTAAAATGGCAATCAATATGGGACCCAAGACCGTCCACTTACCAAACAAAAAGTTACGGTTTGGTGTGAATGTTGTTGTGGCGATGTCGCTTATTTATATTTCTTGGAGAATGACGTCAGAGAAATTTATTAAATTGGGCCGATATCAATTAATATGAGATTCAAGAGCAAAAAATGCAACCCGTAAAATTCACTGCTTGGTCGTTATTTTGAGCTGGCGGTGTTTTTGGTCCACAATTCTTTGAGAACAACAGTGGCAGTCAATTCTGAGCCCATTTCCCTATCACTACCAATTTCCTAAACAAGGTAACACCCAGTAGCAGTAGTAGTATTAGCAGTTATAAGCATTAAGTGCCTGAGTGCTACTTCTCTTTAAAAAAAATGGTTACGTTAACAAAGAAATTTATAAAGTTTGCGACGACAATAATCCAAATAAGATTCAAGAGCGTCAAAATGCATGCCAAAGAAGTCGCTGTTTGGTTTGGATTTTGGTCTGGCGGATCTTTGATTGCAGCCCTGACTCGCCGTTAATGGTGATAACCTTTGTTCAAGATTGGATGGCATAGACACCGATAAATATCTTACCTGATGTGGACATTAAAAAAAGTTTTTTAGAATCTTTTTAGATTTAGCGCTTTTTTTTAATTTTGATGATTTTTTAGTTTTGGCGTTTGCTTTTAAGTTTTTTTAAGTTTTGACGATTTTTTCGGTTCTTCAGATTTTTTTTGGCGACCTTTTTATTTTTAATGATTTTTTTAACTTAGCGATTTATTTAATTTTTGATTTAATTTGTCGATTTAGCATTTTTTTTTTTTAATTTTTGGATTTTTTAGTTTTAGCGTTTCTGAGAATTTCAAGAGCTTGCCTCTTAGGATTTTCAAGACACCACATAGCGGCCAAGGACTAAGTGCTGAATGTTAATGAGGAGAATAATGCAATGAAACCCTGATTGCAGTGAATTATGCAAAACCAAATTTAAGAATAAGACCCCAACAATGAACATTAACTCTTGAATGCAAATTTATTTCATTTCCCTCCCGTTATAAAAATAACTTATTTAAAAACAACTTAAACTTAAAGAACCTTTTTAGAGTGCTAAAAAGTATAAAAGTTCATATTAAGCTCTCTTCCTGGCTGTAATAAGTGCATAGGGAATGGGAGAATGAGCAGCAGAGATAATATGACATTGTTACCTTTAAAATTCTCCACTTAGCTTAGAGCAATTAAAATAGCAGCAGGTATTTTTCTTTTATAAAATTTATTTTTTCTTATTTTGCACATTTCAAGGATAAGGCCAGTTAGATGGGAGCAGAAAATAAAATCCTATTTAAGAAAGAGAAATAAAGGAAAAAAAACGTCAAGTTTTATATTTAAAGCTTGAGGAAAATAAAGCAAAACAGGGACATTACAACATGTATCCTTTCGAAATTATAAAGTATTCTGCTTGTTTTATTTGCTTGCAAGTACTTTGCTACAATACTTAGTTAATTTTTTTTTTTTGCTATTTCTTTCATACTGCTAATTTTTTTACTACTTTATTCTATACAATTTCCTTAATGCAAACAACAAGCCACCACATGAATACAAATTCAGTTTTTCTTATTCATTTTAAATGAATGAAATGAAAGGAAGGGAAAGGGAAAGTGAAATAAAGTGAAGCAAATACACAACTGTTTTATATTTATATAAAGCTAAAAAATATATATATTTATCATTTATCATGGCTAAATGCTGCTGCTGCTTGTTAGTAACGAAAACAGGTGAACTGTAGCAATTAGATCTCAGCAGCAGCAGCAGCACAAACAAACGCTTCCACTCACACAATCCGCAAAATTACGATGAAAACTTAACCACAATCAGGCATAAATTGTTGTATGGTTAGAAAAGTCCAGAGAATTGCCACCAGCAATAATAATGAAAAAAAAACAAATAACAAGAAACAACAAGACATTTGTGCTAACTATGCGTTTTACGTTTTCACTTTTAATATGACCCTGTAAATGTCTAAAGAGATTTGAGAAATTAATATGTGTGTATTTTATGTTTTTTAAGGGTTTGAGTACGAGCGAATTCAAGCATCTAACCGGCAGTTTATGGAATATGCTTCGCATTCAGCAAAATATAAATATTAAAGCTCAGTCGTAATCATTTAAAAAGTTGCGGTGTTTTTAAGAGAGGAAAGGCTTAAAGTATGATGATACAAATGCGACAACGCGTTATAGAACTCATATTTAAAACTATAACCACCACTTTAATCAAAACAAATAACAATCATAGGCGTAGAAGGACCAGAATGGAAAGGGCTTTCTCCCCTCTACCCTTGAATTATTACAAATTGCATGTAATTATTTATTTTAATATTACTCAAGAAAATCACCAATCATAATGTCTCCCCCACCCCATTCTTCAAAAAATTTCTAGCCACGTCAATGATAACAGGAAACGTTTAATTAGGAAACATTTCCGTCATTCTGCATCAAATTTGCAGAATGACAGAATGCAGTGCTCACTTGAGTATTCATTTATAAATCAAACTCGACACAGAGAACGACACGAGAGCACCGCAACCATATGTACTCTATACCAAAGTCAGGCAAACAAATACATATATGATATGAAAGAGAGTAAAATGCATACTTGTACGAATGTACGTGAAAATAAGAGCATCACGAGCGCCCTTTTGCTTATCTCTGCTCTATACACATATTTCATACCCGAGTTCTTTACACACTACAAACAAATTATGAGAGTCTATAAGACAATTATTATTTATTGTCTGTGCTAAAAGGTGCATGTATATGCTTTCCGCTGTTGTTCCAAGCCAATATATTGCACTTATTTTTTCATGTATTTTTCAAACTATCGTACAATAGTTTACATTAAATTTTGTCTTTTAATAACATCTTAATATTTTTATTTTTTTTTTATTATCAAAGCCAACAACCATTTTTGAAGCAAATGATTTAGCGAATTCAAAAACAAAGGCTCAAAAATACTGTTACGCAAAAATACTCGAACAAGCCTTTTAAATGAAAATGCTTTCATAAAAATAAATAGTTTGTGAACAAAAAGAATTATACAAAATTTTTTAGCTAAAGTACTCTGTGGCAAAAAGGAAAAAGTATTTAAGTCGAGATAAGCTGATTTTGAGTTAATGGTACCTCCTTGATCTGCTAATGACGCGATCAAAAGCAAGCATTACAGATGCTGCTGACATTGTCTAGACGTTGCTGTCACATTCTGGAATCCTCGACTCATCTGCTGGCTCTTCAGTCTATCATAAAGTCAGCCTGAAGTTGAAAGCAGTTGATACTTGTACAAAAATGTGTAAAAATAAAGTCAGTGAGTCCTTATTGTTGTACAAAAAGTGAGCGTCAGCAGAGTGAGTCTTGTGTGGAGAACAGCAGAGAAGGAGTACTGCTTCAAGCCCAGCGCAACCAGTTTTTTGAGACATGTATATATGTACAACAGCGGAAAGTGGACGTCGTGGCAATCAGTTGTGAATCATTTATGTAATTTAAGTTGTGTGTGTGCATTTACTCTTGATTTGATTAGTTTTATTCCATTTAGTAAGTTAAGTGTCATTTGTAACCCTAATTAGTACACTGGGGTAAAAACGTAACAATATTTTCAAGAGAAAAACGTCGTAAATCTTCTTACTGAATACTGTTGTGCTTGCGTTCATACAATGAAAAAAAAGCAGCATAAATAGTTGATCTCAGGTTTTCATATTTTGTAAACAAGCGCCCATCAAAAGGTGCAAGGAACGACTTATAGCTTCTACTAGCGGCTCGTGCTGTTTGCAATGTTTTGCAGTGTTTTGAACAGCTTATTTTATAACCAGTGAACTGACGGGCAGTGTAAGTGAGCATGTGGTTTTGTAAACCAGGTGTGTACTTTCATTGGGGTTGCCATCTAAGTGGTCATACACTGCGAGTCTTTTTAATAGACTTTAACTTTGCTGTTTGAAAATAAGTAAATCAGTTATAAAATAAAGGGGGAAAAACTTTCCACATAATTGAGTAGTTATTTGTAAACTTAGTAACTGTATGGCTACTTTTTCACCCTGTTTTCTTTAATATTCCCTTTTGAAATGAAACAACTGGGTTCTACTGATCCAACAGAGCCATGTTAATGTATAAGCAGAGCTCTGTTACAGCAGATGGTTTGTGTCTAGAGTAAAAATTTAATTTAGGGCCTAATTTTGTAAAACGAAAATGCTAAGCGTTAAGAAATTTTTTATGTTTTCTAAAAAGATTTTCTTTTTAATGTTTTCTAAAAAGGTTTTCAATATCACCCATTTTTTCCAACAATTTCCTTATTCAAAACGTGTGTAATGAATATTAAACTTCTTTTTTTACCCTATTCTCTTTATATCCTTATGGGCCTTATTAACGTTTTCCATTCCTCTTATTTTCATTATTTGCGTTTTAAAAAGTTGTGTGGTTTGTTTTTAACATACAGAGCAAGCGGCTAAAAAAAAGAAAAATTCACATGACCAGCTTTGCTCGCTCTCCCCCATTCCCTTGGCAGGCTTAAGCAAGCTGCATGCAGAATATTTAAAAAGGTACTTATTAAGGTTTTTTAGTTTTTTTGTGGTTAAAAGTTTATAGAGAATTTTATTATTTATACATTTGTAAAATATTGTTTTGTTTTGTTGCTTAAATGCAACATTATTATTATTATTATTATTATCCAGGCAAAGGAAGGACACTGTATTATGTACTTCAGCTGCAGGAGGTTGCTTTTTACTTTTCGACATAATAATGAAACTAAAAATGCTTAAAAGAACAGAGCCAGCAAGCACGAAGGAAGGTGGCAAGTGTATGAAATTTGAATGGTGCAGTTAACACAATAATAAGAATAATAATAACCATTCACACAGGGAATGTTTTAAGGTGATTTTTGTTTCAAAAAGAAAAAAGAAAAAAACCAAACTTTAGATTGCAAACGATTGTGTATGTCTGGAATAAATTATAAAATTTTGATTTGTAAAGAATTTTTTCGGTGTGTTGTGACTAAAGAAATATTTTTAGTTATAATTTTTACTTAACATGCATGAGATTAAAAACTTTTCATTTATATTTGATTACTACTTGCATGTGTTTATTTGATAGAATTTATTTTTGTGGTTTTAAGTTATTTTAATTTTTTTTTTTTTACTTTAAAATATGATTTAGAAATTTTATTTTTACTTTTTGTGGTTTAGTTTCTCTCATTGCATGCAAAGTAAGTTCAAGTTATGAATTAGAAATTTTAAGGGAATATTTTGTTTTATATAAATATTTTTAAGGAATGCCTTACGTAATCAATGATATGGTTCTCTGCTTTCCTTACTTGCATACTTTTTGGAAAAGCTAGGACTGACTTTTGTGGGTATTAAGTATTTATAATGTCAATGACATGCGGTAGTTTGGAGATACATCATATAACACCATTTATGATCACGCGTGACAGTGACTATAAGTCATGCAAACATGACAAAGTACAAGTGCAATAGTGAGCTGGGTGCGCTCAAATAAACAGAATATGCACGTGACTGCACAAGATATATATTTTGTAACTACTCTGTGAGCGTGAGTCTGAGTGAGAGTAAGAAAAAAAATTTCGGTCACGTGAAATTGTCAAAGCTTCACTGATGAAATGAGATACAGAAGTCTTTATAAGCAGACAAAAATTAGCGTGACTACTTCGTTAGAGTGAGCTGTCGTGAGTGTGACTATTATATAAAAATAAAATATAAAATCAGAGAAAAGGAATTTCAGAGAAAAAAAGGAATTTTTAAAATCGGTTACCATATAACAGGTTTCTGAAGTTATAAATGAGAGATTTTTCAATAGAGACTTCTGAAAGCGTGCTTCGCCAATTTTTGCAGTCACGTGAGTTAAAGGTCGATGATTACCTACTACTTTTGGCCAGAACTAGATGATATGAATACCAACGACATGTGGCTGCAACACTAACACGCTAAGTGCCACATAGTTCATGCCACATTGTACATTCTGCACAAGCGATTTTGGACCTGGTCACCTCACGTGGATGTGCTTTGAATATAATCGCATTGATAAGCTTTTCAAACACGTTGTTTTATTTAATCTTAAAGATAGGACGCGTTTAAGTTAGGACCCTATATAAGAACATCATATATCACTACTTATGATCACGCGTGGCAATGACAAACAGTAACGGAAACCTTAGCTAAGTGGCCTTAAATGAACGAAAAATGTTTGTGACTGTATGGAATACATTTCACACCTTCGTTATGAGCTTGCGTTTCAGTGAAGATGAGAATAAAATCCGGTCACGTGAACATGTTTTAACGTGACTGCTGAAAAGAGCTATGCTGCTGAACCTTTATAAGGAGAAAATGCACGCAGTCACATGAAATATAATTCGCGACTACTTTGTGAGCGTGAAAGTCAGTGAAAATAGGAAAAATTTCGGGCACGCGAACAAGTTTGAAAGTGACAACTCAAGTAAACTATTTATACGATATTTTATAAAGAGAAAATGCACGTGACTGCATGAAATATATTTTGTGATTATTTTCTAAGCGTCAGAATCAGTGATAGTAAGAAAAAAATTCTGTCACGGAATTTATCTGAGCGAGACTGCTGAAATAAGCTCGATGAGCAGAAAATTTACGTGACTGCTTCGTTAGCGTGAGTTGTCGTGAGTGTAGCTATTTTTATTTATTTTTTATTTAGCTCATTTTTATTTTTTATTTAGCTCATTTCAGCAAAATCAACGTAGGATAAGCTTGAGTGATTGTGCTTTACGATTTAGCGTTTAATAGTGCGAATAAAAACTTGCTCATTATGTCATCACTACTTCGTTATATTGCACAATAAATTTCCGCCGAAGTAGACGTAGCCTTGGGAGGGAATCAAACACTCAGGAGAATTAACACCGACTCATTATTAATCCTTATTTATGCCCTATCACCAAGAAGAAAAAAACATTGAGGTCACTTAACAAATATATTTCAATTAAAAATCACTTTAAATGCAGAAATACACTTTTAAATTTTAAATTAATTTTCTTTAATCTTTTTTGCTGATAACTTTTATAAAGAAATACATTAATTTAATTAAAAATAAAATTTCATTTCATTACGAGAGATAATTCTGAGAAATACAAATAATAATAAAGTACGAGTATCATATTTATTTATATTGATGCAAAACATAATTTTAATTCTTTTTTTATATAATATAAAATTTTCCTCTAAGGATTACTTAAATATATTTTCCATGCAGAATATAAAACTTCCATTAGAAACATGAAGATGGCAAATCCTATTAAAACTTAATTTATTTACTTAAAACAAACACCTAATGGCATGAAATCCTTGTTTTTGTGTTCCTTATGTTTTCACTTGCTCCTTTATTTAAATTCTTTCTTTTTTTTTTGTGTTTGTTTATATGCTCCAAGGAGAGCGCATACTTATCTTATCAGGGCGTTTGAAACACAACGAAATAATCTTTGGGGATCTCATAAATTCTATTCCAGCTTTTGTGGAAGTCGTCTGGTGAAATTCAAATGTTTAATCTAGACAAAGGATGAGCAAGCATATAGTATCTGTGTATGAGTGCAGGTGAAATGCTTTAATAGAGGAAGTCTTTTTTAAAAGAAAAATATCTTTATAATAAGCTGAAATTAATGGCTATTGTAGGGTTCCTGCCAAGCAATTAAAGAGAATATTTCCATTGTATTGCGAGCTATTTTCTTGCATTGCAGTCGACGACAGTTATTTACAATTTGTAGCGGCAGTTGTGTCGCTTACTTCGTTTTTATCCTTGCGAACAACAACAGTGACAAAAGCAGCAACCATCAACCAGCCGTTATGTACATCATATTTAAAACATTATTTTGTAATTTGTTATGACAGCAATCAACAAGAAATATGAAGAAGAAAGAAGAAGAAGAAAAAAAACACTAGTTAACAAAAGAAAGGAGCAGGGAGTAAAGTAAAGTAAAACAGTGAAGCGATAAAGCCATCAGTAGCAGCAATTTAAGTTTAAGTAGAAGTAAAGTCGTTCGTTCATTCTTTAAATTTGTTGCCTTGAGCGGTGTGACCGTTGATGCAAATTCAAATTGAATATAATAGAGTTAAGAAAAAATATTGCAATAATTTAAAAATGGAAACAGATAAAGGAATTGAAGGGGAGAGTGAAGCCCAGCTCAACATCCAGACTCAGGCGGGAATTCTAGTTTTCCAAATCATCATCTTGTAAATACTCGTACATCAGCACATAAGCTGTTATTTCGGAATAAGTTGTAATATTCATTCTCTAATTTCTTAAAATATTTTGCAGAACTATACTAATATTATAAAGAGATAATGTTTGCATGTTTTTAATACATTATATCCGGAACCAGTGGTACGATTTATAAAATTGTTTTAGAAAAATGTAAATCGAGCCTGTTTAAGGACAAATGATATTCATCAACGTCCCATTATAGTGTTTAAGATAGGATCGTGGGGCGGTAAGCCCCTCACACTTACAAATTATTTATTATAGTGGTTTCCTTATTAAAAAGAAAAAACAGATTACGCTGTTTGACTTCTGCCCTTCAATGCGCCCTCCCCTGGCAACCCTTTATCACCCAAATGTCTCAACAGATTTTATTTAAATTTAAAACTCAGATAAGGATCGAGAGGATGGTAGAGATTAAACTTCAACTATAAAAAAGGAACATACAAGATTTATATTTGAACGCCTACACTCACACAAAATCTTCAGTTTTTATGATTTTTTACCATTTTGACGATTTTTTTAACTGATTATTTTTTTATAAAATCCTGTGTAAAGCGATTTAGAAGAACAATTAGGTATTCTATAAGTTAATGTAATTTTGACTATGTAGTTTTTACAACTTGCTGTATCTTGGAAAAACATGCCAAAACGTAAAATCGCCAAAATGAAAAAATAAGCTGAAATGAAAAATATCACCAAAAATTAAAAAAAAAAAGAATTTTGAAAGTAAAAAATATCGCCAACAAACAACTAAGAAAATCGGCAAAAAAAAAATGAGTTAGTTAAGGAATATATATCTTTTGAATACCGTCTTTCTGAATCAAAAATGTGTTTCACGAAATTTATTATGGTTTCTGAGATATCAAGCACTCAGTTTGCTTCATATCCACTATTTTTAGGTTTAATAAGTATTGTTCTGCTGTATACGCCACTGATTTGCGATTGCGTCAAGTTGTTCATACAAAAACGTACGAAGTAAAGTTAAGTCTTGTTTTGCTTCAATTCTTTAAGAAAAATTAATAATAAAAAAAGGAAGTGCCATAAGAAAAATTCAACGGCAACTGTTAAGCAAAAACCTCATGACCCAGATGCAGCCGCCGATTGCATGTTTTAATATAAACTTATTAAACACTAAAATAAAATAAAAGACACTTTAATTATGCATGCTTGACTATAATAGAAATCATTTAATTTCATTCTTTATATTAAATACACTTCAATTACTTGTTTTTCTTGTGTAAGTGTTTAAGCGAATCGATTACGGAGCCGCCGATTACATGTTTTAATCGGCGTCAAACGCTCGACTTATTTCTTTGGACAGCAAGAAAAATTAACAAAACAACAAAATTCTCAATTCACAGCAGTAAAGTATACGTATGGAGCACAAAAAGCTACTTTTTGAAAATAAACTGCGTATGCGGCACAAAACGTAACAATAAAATACTATTAACTTCTTACTTCATTTGTGAAAGTTTAATTTTTTCTTCAAAACATGTGTCGTAAGCAGTGGTGCAAATACAAAAGAAATCCATTGGGTTTTTATCCACTCCAACTTTGTGGCGTATGGGCTAAACCAATTCTGAGACGATGATATGCAGTGTCTATACGAAAGCCTTCATGTGCCAGTCAAAGTCGCACTCATGCTGAGTTTATTTTATTTTTTATTTAATATAGAACAATTGACAAGTGATTATAAATAAAGTATAATTAGACACTTTATTTGCACAATGGTCACCCGGTTTTTAAATAAATTTGTACCGCACACATGTCCATACATGCATACACACACACACATCTTCTTCTTTTTACAACAAAGCAACAAAACATAATTT
This sequence comes from Nowickia ferox, assembly GCA_936439885.1. NCBI lineage: Eukaryota > Metazoa > Arthropoda > Insecta > Diptera > Tachinidae > Nowickia > Nowickia ferox. Next base: position 108,128,904 of record OW387026.1, on the reverse strand, counting down.
CGTTTTTGATGACAATTTCTTTGCAATGATACGAATGTCTTTCGTGCACACACAAACAATAGAAAACACAAACACAAACACAAGCAGCAATTACAAATACACAAATACACGTGCATGTACTTAGATAACATATGAATATGTAGCGGAAGTAGGAATATATAAAAAGGGATACCAAGGACTATACTTTATATTTTATTTTACTGTTTTGGGAAAATTAATAACTTCCTTAATGTGTGCATGAATGTTATTAAATAGAAGTATAAACAAACAAACAAAAAAAACAACAATATAATAAATTAAATCTAACTGTTAGAAGACAACAAGAGCAATAGCAATTTCTTTTTTTTTTCTTTTTATATTAAATTTGTTTTGCAAGCAAACTGAGTCGGTCCTTCAAAAGAGTATAATATTACATTTGAACGAAACTCAAATCAGCTGTCTTATTTACATACACTTTACTCATATAAACTTTCAGGCACTTTAAAGTAAAAGAAAAATATTATATCTACCCTTTCAATAAAATACTTACTTTTGTTAGAAAAAGAACAATAACTAAAGCAAACTTTAAGACTGAATTTAAATACAGAGAAAAAAAAATATATAATTCGATATGTTGAATATAAATATTGCAATAAATAAAATGTGATTTACAGAACAGTTTTCTTCTATAATTTTTATTGATGTAAAAAGGGGGAACAACAAATACATTTAAATTGTAAGCCACACAACTTGGATTTATTTGTTAATTCAGGACTCTAGTGTTTCTTAAATGATTTCATTTAAATTCATAAAAACAAGGATTTTTGAAATTAATTTTTCTTTCTAACTTGGGCCTGAAGATTTTAGAACATTAGAGCGATATATAAAATTTATATTGGTTATTGGCATAAGTATCACCTTTTAGTTAATTCCTGTTAATTCTGTGGCAAACTAAATTATTGAGATGAATATTAAACAAATCAAACTCAAACAGAGACAGAGACAGAGACAGAGAAAAATTCTAAATAAATCAAGACTAAATCAAGAAAAATACAGAGAAAATAAATCTAACAAATAAACACGCACACACTAAACGAATTCAACTTGATTTTGGGGAAATTCAATAAAACTTTAGCAAACTCATGCAACGAATGAAAACAGAAAAAAAACAAAAAAAAACATTCAGCCAGCAGCTATACAAACAGCAGCAAACATAATGAATGATGAATTAGAGTATGAATTTATACAAGTTGTTTAAGGGAAAATATGCACATGGGATTTATTTAAATTCATGTCAAAATAAATTGTAAGAATAAACAAAAGTCAAGGAATATTTGCTAAACGAATGACACAAATCAAGAAATTAATTTGAAGATGAGACAAATAAGAATGTTTTTATGTTACTTTTAGGGGTCTATACAATTGTCATTAAAATATTAAAGAAAAGGCTCAAGAGATAATCAAAGAAAAGCTTTCGAGTTATTTTATTACTACTATGCACTGTGGGGTTCTTTAAATTTAACTTATGAAGTGTTTACGCATGTTCAATTTGCGTATTTTAAATTTTTTAGTCCTTGCACAGTGGGGGATTTCGTTGAAAAAAATTTAAATAATTATCCAGTTTCTACACGAGCAGTCAGATTTTTATAAAATTTCATAAAGCATTTAAAGAGGTGTCACATAACATAATTCTGGAACTTGGACTATATATCTGTAAAGGGGGCGGAGCCACAAAGCCCCAAAGTGGGCAACCTTGGGTTAATGAAAAATTAAAATCGATCCAAGATGATGTTTTTACTCTGAAAAAAAAAATGTTTTGTAAGTAGCATTTTTTCTAGCCAAGAGCTAATAAAAAGTATGCTAACATTTATGCAGTTTCGCTTACAGTTTAGCAAATATTCGAGAAAACAAATTAAAACTTTGGCTTTTTTTACCAACCTTGGTCCACTGTTGTGCTAATGTAGAAGTCAAATCTTGTTCGATTTAGAAAGAGAAACTTATTATGGCTTAAGAACAAAATATTTAATATTTAGAAAAAGATTTGGTATCAAAAGCCGAATTAAGTCAAAAGTTATACGCAATTTAAATTGAATCGATTTTTTGCCGTTTTTGCAGAAAAAAGTGGGTTAATTATTTCGCTATTATTAAAAATATATTGCAAAAATATCCACCTCATATTTTTATTAATTCAAAAGGTATTACTATCAGAAATATTATAAAGAAATTGTTTGTTCAAAATTTTCGTTATTTAAGGTGCCAGATCGTTTCGAAATAGAACTATTTTTGTTTTAAATATCAAATGTAAAGAATTTTATTTTTAAATTCCAAAGCTGGTATCAAAAAATTTATCATGCCACCTTAAGACATAATATGTTTTTAAATATTTCCAAAAATATAAAAAAAATACAGCAAAAATACTGCAAAAACCCCATTTTTGGGATTTCGTGAATTTTTTTGGGAATTGCCGGGAACTCAAAAGCAAATTCTAATTGTTCATTTTTCACCTAAACCATCATTTTCAGCGGAATATATTGATAAATGCGAATATAAGATTTAAAACATCTCATACCAGGTTATTATGAACCTTGTTATGTCTTCAAGAAATTTTTCACTCAACATATTGTCATAATTATATTATAAGTGAAATTTAATTGCTGGTGGTTTAGCGATGTCTACATGCATTTCATTGTTTCTTTAACAAATCGTCAGTAGACTTCAACCACACATTTTGAACAGTCACAAACCTATTATCTTATGCACAGATATGCACAGATGAGAGGTTTGTGACTGTTTAAAATGTGTGGTTGAAGTCTACTGACGATTTGTTAAAGCAACAATGGAATGCATATAGACATCGCTTAACCGCCAGCAAATGAATTTCACTTTGTTATGTATTGAAAAATTATTCTACAGCTCGTGATCCATTTCATATATAAAATACATTTCTTTAACGCAATTCCCCACTGTGCATTGATTTGTGCTGAAAACTCTGCGAGGCTTACTTTGAGTTTATATATGAGAATTTAAAGGAGTATATAAGCTCATTTCCCTTCCCCCCACAAACTCAAGACTTTGCAAAGTAAACTTTTCGTATGTAAAATTCTTCCATTTCATTCAAACTTTAGTTTAATAACAATCTCTAACCAAGTAGATGGACATGGGTGCTGATGAAGTGCGTGGCTGCACACAAAAATGCCGGTATTTTCCCCAGCTATAACAAATTTAGTTTAATTTTTCTTCTCTGCTTTAGAAAGTCACATTGATTAATAAAAATATTTCATTCAATAAGAATTGAAAATACTGAACTTAAGCCCGATTAAGAAGATATTCCTGATTAAAATTCATTCTAGTTCAATTATATTTTAAAGGTCTCAATTAATTTAAGTTAATCTTATTGAAATTCTTAAAGGCCACAACGATTTGTTTACCCTTAATAAAGCAAATGCTTACATTTTCATTAAACACTCAACTTTTAAATGAAAAGTTTAACAAATAATTTTATAATACCTTTCACAACATTTACACAGACAGCTTCTTTATCATTATTTCATTTCTTGAGTTGTGCACATCCTTATAACATTAAATCCACTTTCCTCTTAATCTATCTAAAGGAAGCACAACAGACAGTTATCGAACAACCAAAAAGCGAACATCTCCGCTATTAAAAAAAAAATTTTTAAATAAAACAGCAGCAAATGCAAAAAAAAAAAAAAAAAAAAGATTACGAACGAAAAATAGTTCAAGATAAATGGTACGAACACTTATAATTGCAATTTTATGTAGAGCATTTAAGCAGCAAAAAGTTGAGAGAAAAAGAACTCAAGTTTAAGATTGGATACTTTTGAAAAATGTATAATTGTTTACTTTTAATTATCCTTGTACATATTTACATAAACACACACACACACACACAGGTACTCGTATAAGGTAAGAAATATAACACTATGAAAATTTAAACAATCAACACTCTGGCAATGGCTCGTTAGTTTTGAAAATACAATTCTCTGGCCAACAGCAGCAAACACACACACGCACACACACACACACACACACATGCACACATATACTTAAATACAAGTATATAAAATGGTTTAGCCAGCTCAGTTTCATTTGAAAAGGACGAGCTGTGGAGGAAGGCAGAACAGCAATAATAAAACTACAAGTACCTGGTAGTTTTCTGTTAATGTATTTCCGCTTTTCAACACAAAATTTACAAATTATAAACACCATTACACGCACACACTTGCACACACACACATTTAAATACATATTTTATGTACTAACAATTATATAAAAACACTCGTGTACACACAAACTCTCAAATAGTCTTGTTAACATAACAACTTTCTTGCACAATAATTTTCATTTCAGAAATAAAATAAGACAAGGTTGCATGAATTACAATTATAGTTTTGCTCCAAAAACGGCCCAAATATACTAAAGCACTTTGCTGCAAAGATTTTGTAACTGGGCAGGAATTTAGTATAATTTTTGAACGCATTTGCTTTCAGTAGAGATTTTGCAAATAAACTAAAATCAGGACTCTGTTCAGGTATATTAATCACAAGCTGGAAAAACTAAAGGCAACTTTCAAATGACAGCTATAATAAAAAAAAATACACTAAACTCAGTTAAATAATTAAATAAAATGACTTCAGTTAATTATATTCATGTTGCTTCGACTCGTAACAACTTTGATTCAGCGTGGTTCTTCGTGTTCTTTCGGTATCAAATTCACATTGTTTCAAGCTGAAGTAACTTTGATTCAACATGATTCTTCATTTTGATTTCAGTCTATGGGAATTTAACATCAGCATGAAATAAAGTTATTTCAAAAGCAATACAATTTCTTTCAAGATTGCTGTAATTCATATTGAATTAACATAAAACATACATGAAGCAAAATCATTGCCAAAAAAATTTAAATTAATCTTGGTTTCGTAAATTTTAATATGAAATTTTTCTGTGTGACAGTAGAGTTAAATAAAAGACTCACTAAGCTATGATTTAGCGCAATTTTTTATTTTTTTTATAATGGTTGCTGCTTGCCATAAAGTAAGAACTACAATGACATTCAATGACCAGACTATTGTTAACTTGTTGAGCAGTGGACCAAACACAAAAAACGCTGATGATGCAAATGTTGCGACCTTTGAAAACATATAGTTGTTCCGTTCTGCTAGTGTTTGTCAGAATATTTACATTCAACGTTGGTGTTATTTTTTCATTAATATTCATATAATTTATCACATGTACTTTGGCTTATAGAGCGAATTTGAGCCTAATCTAATCATAAATATAGAAACAGATAAAGTTTGAACAGTAATAATTAAAACTAACTGACATTCAATCTGGAGGCAGATTGGTTGCAGCAGTTGATCTGTTTTAAGGTAGTTTTCGACCACTTGTTTGCATATTTCGGGCGACATCTCGGCGTTAACTAGACGAATGTTGTTTTAAAATGCTCCAACATGAGATGATTATCATGGCATTTGGCGTAGCCCCACAAAAAAGTCTAACGGCGTCAAATCGCATGATCTTGGTGGCCAATTGACGTCGCCAAAATGTGAAATGAATTCAAAGTCGATTGGGTTGTGTGGCTCGTGGCACAGTTTTGTTGAGACCACATATCGTCCAGTTCATAATACTTAATTACACCCTCAAAAAGTCAGTTATTATGCGCCTATAGCGCTCTGAATTGACGTTTGTTCCGACTATCCGCTCCACTAACAGAAGCGAACTCCAAATCATTTATTTTTTATTTAATTCGTCTTTGCGATTTTTGCTTATTTTGACATTTTGTTGGCAGAGATGCCACATTATATAAAACTAAATGGTGGTATACTATCGCAAACAAAACAGAATTTATAGAATCACATTTTCGTTGACTAAAAACGAACAAATATATCAATAAATATTAAGATTTTCGATATGCAATAAGTCACTGAATTCTTGTACAAATGTCAGATATTTAACAGCTGACAGCCTTGCCAGACGGGAAGTTATGAAATGAATAACCCTTTAAATAAATTGCATTAGTAATTGAAATAGAACACAAATTAAGCATGTTGGGCTTTACGCAAAAAATTATTCTTTGTCATTTTTATTCGAATATGACATCGATGAAACTCATCTTTAAATTTTTTTTTAAATCTAAAAACCATAACACCTGATACAAACATTTAATCTTGTCTTAGTCTTCTCTAGCCGTTGCAAATACATGTCTCACAATGTTAATACAAAATCCTGGCACACATTAATACTTTCAAATGAAAGCTGCTGTAGTCTGGCTGCTGGATAATTTGCCTGCAAGTGTGATTTATAATTCCAAAGGTAAATATGTATGTATACTAATTTAAGGTTTGCTTTTGGGGCTGCGGCTGGATGGTGTTTGCTTGTCAGGTTAATTTTTGCGCTTGTTGGTGTTGTTGTTGTTTTAATTTTATTACTTCTTAGTTTTGTTTGGTTTATGTATAATTTATTGTTTGTTGCTGTAGCTGTTGTTATTATAATTGTTATTATTATTGTGATGTGTGTGTATGACAACATCCGTCTCCTCGACAACATCCGTTTCCGTTTTTCCTTTTGTTGAAAGACGAACGCAAGCAAAGCTGATGTAAAAGTATACGTAATGCTTTTGTTAGTCTTTTCAAGTTCGTAAGAATCTTTTTTTTTTGTTTTTTTTTTGTTGGCTTTCTATTTTTCTCAATCTTTGCTTAATTTTTACAAAATTTGTTTGGGACTTACTGACTTGTCTTCGTGTGATAGGCGGGAAGGTATCGTGGTTTGTAAATCAACGAAACAGGAAATTAAATTAGCTTTGAATAGTGTATGAGCAAACAAAGCATACAATATACAAATAAACCAATCAAAAGATAAACAAAATTAATTTTCCCAAGTTGTATGAAAATACTTCACCTCTCACGCAACCTCTCTTCCAGATGCTCAATTACTTTTTTTTTGTTTTTTGCTGACAGCAAGTTTTTTATATAATTCATAAATATTACATTAATGTTTTCATTTATTTGATATTATTATTAAAGGAAACATGTGCATAATGGCTTTTTGTTCCCTTTTTTTCTTTTTCTTTTTCTTTATTTATTTATTTATTCAAAGGAAATATTTTGTACGTTCGAGTGCATTTTTCGTTTGGCAATAAATAATCAACCTCATTTTCTTTACATCAATTTATACTTTGAAAGTCAGCCTGATTTCTGATGCATTATCAATCAATCAGCAGACATCAGCGTCAACGCCTTCATCATTGACATGTTGTTAATAAGTGTGTGCATAATAATGTCATTGTTGATGCTACACATGCTTGAGTGCGAAACAAGTGTGCTTGTTGAAAGAATATTTCAGAATATCTGTCTGTCCGTCTGTCTGCTACCAGCCTCATCAGCTCCTGCTGATCTTGCCACTCAGCTCAAACAGCAGCAGCAGTTCAAAGAACAAACACTATGCAATATTTCTTTTAATTTTATTTTTTCATATGATGTTGAAAAAAAATATATATACTTGTATACAAAAAGAAATTAAGTGTAAAGTAAGCACCAGAGTTGATGATGACGACGATGATGCAAATGTATGAATTCTTGGTGGTATGATTTGTGTATGTGAAGAAGTTGGTGTTCCCTTATTCATCAAACTGTAAAGCAGCAGTAGCAGCAGCAGCAGCAGGCTGTCAGTAGAAAGTATGCAAACTGCATGCAACATACTTTATTTACATTGCTTTACATTTACTTAAAAAATTTTCACATTAATTTTCAACTTGTTTCTCTTCAAAACGAAAGAGAAATCTTCAACTATTTATTATTCAGTTTTGTTTAATTTTTTTTGCTTTTTGCTTTTTGAAATGACAATTTCTTTTCAACATCTTTGCCTTGCTTAAGGTTTCATATGGGCTGTTCCATGAGAGAGGGCGAAAGCTGTCGTTATTTGACAGAACAGAAGCCTTTTCAAAAGTTCTTTCTTAAAAACTAGTTCTCCAAAACGCACTGCGCGATAAGGATTTTTTCAATAGGTACTTTTATAAAACTCTTTTGCAAAACGTACATATGCAGGCTTTTGTCAAAAGGTACTTTTTCGAATAAAAAGTTTTTAAAAATGTAATTTTTCAAAAATTACTTTTCCAAAAGTGGAAATGACTTTCTGAAGAGGTAATTTTTTAAAGGTTAATTTATCATAATGTACATTTAAAAAGATGCTTTAAAATAGTAAATTTTCATGAGGATTTTAAGAAAGTACTTTTTCAAATATTTTAAAAATATTGTTTTTTAATAAAAAGCTATTTTTTTAAGAGTGCTTTTTATGCTAAGGTACTTTTACAAACAATAATCTTTCAAATATTTTTCGAACTTTTTTATTCGGTACTTTTTCGAAAAGTACTTATTTAAATGGCACTTTTTCGAAAATTAAAAAATTATAAATCGTACTTTTTTGAAAATTACTTTTATAAATCGTACTTTTTCGAAAAGTACTTTTCCGAAAAGTACCTCTTCAAAACGAATCAAGAATGTCATCCAAAAGGTACTTTTTAGAAAGAACCTTTTCAAAACGTACTTTTTATCATTGCATACTCCTTTCAAAGGTACTTTTCGAAAAACACTTTCCGAAAAGATAGTTTTTAAAGATATATTTTTTTCAAAATGTACTTTTGTAAAAGGTACTTTTCTCTATAAGGTACTTTTTATCATAAGACACTTTTTTTTTCATTTTTTCACACCAAAAAGTTTTTCAGAAAGAATTACTTTTTCAATAGGTATTTTTTCAAAAATTAACTTTTTAAAAAATTACTTTTTCAAAAGTTACCTTTTAAAAGAACTTTTCTGTCACAACATACTTTTACAAAACGTACTTTTTAGCATAAAATAGTTTTTGAAAACGTCTGCTTTAAAAAGTACTTTTTCACTTTTGTGAGTCTTTTTTCAAAAAGGTACTTTTTAGAGGTATTTTTTAAAAGTTGATTTTTTGAAAGTTGTTTCTTACAAGGTACTTTTCCAAAACGTACTTTTTCAAAAAATACTTTTACTTATTCTTCTTCAGATGGTATTTTTTCAAAAGGTACTTTTTGCGGTAACACTTTTGCAGATGATATTTTTTCAAAAGATACTTTATCATAAGATACTTTTAAAGGCATTCACCCAAAATAAAATTTTTTTCAAAAGGTTCTCTTTGAAAATATACTTTTCCAAGGAGAATTTTTTCAATAGATATGTTTTAAGAAGCTAGAAGCATTATTTGAAAATACTTTTTGAAAGTTTTTTTTAAGATAATTTTTCATAAAATACCGTTCAAAGTCAAGTGTAAGGTTGTGGCTCTTTTTGGGTAAAGTCGAGCGATGTGACAAATTTTATATACTCAATCTTATAACAATCAATCTTAAAAATAAATAAAATAATAGTAAATAAAATACAGTAAATGAATTTTAAATTCTACTGTCCCCTATAAGGTAAATTCATGTGTCATGCAAACCTCTTGGTTCAGGCATTCGCTAAATGACCCATCCAAGTGACTTTGCTAAAAATAAAACAACAACCAAGTCTTTGGCATAATTTGCTTGGAGTCAACCACATGTTATAGTGAACTGTTTTTATGCTTTTTGTCACTTAAAATGACGAAACATTTTTTTTCTTTTAAATAAATCCAAGACAAGTATAGAAAAAAGACATTTATTTGTCATAACAGCTGTCAGAAGAATATTGAACAATTTAAAAATAATGGTAAATGGTAAGAAAAAAAAAGAAATAGATAAATTGCTTAAGAATGTGTTGACCCCGGCTGAGTCGACTGCCGAGCTTGCTTAAGCAAGAAAGGTTTTTCAAAATTTTCAAAATAATGCTTGCTATTATAAAATAAATATAATAATGTTTTTCAAATTTATCCTCTTTATGTATTAATTAATTACAAGAAATTTCATTTATCAACCTGTAATTAATTTTTATTTAACATTCCATTGAAATCATTTGAACAACTGATTTCTGCAGCATATTTCATGGACAGGTACAGTACTTATGTATGCCCACATTATATGTAGACTCATTTATACTGCACATAGTTAGCAAATGTAGCATTATCAATGTCTACAACATTTGATTTTGTATTGACATTTATGAATTAAAGAGTTGGAAGCAAACAGAATATAGAAAAGAGCGTATTACAGCACTTTCAATACTCATAGTTTGCATAAGTGTGTGTATGTTTACGTATACGAGTACATACTCGTATATCATACTTGCACTATTTGAAGTGGAAGAAATACCCGATAGTTCCCGAAGCAATGAGGCTGACTTCCAAAACGTAAAGTGTGCATACATTTCTGATGCGGTATTTATATCGTGTTTAGATACAAAGTTGCCAAACATTGTAAGCACCTTGACTAAAACTGGCCACTCGGCTACAAGACTTCAACTGCCACACAAGCTGAAATTGTCGCCCTGTCGCCAGCTATTTAATGATTTTGAAAGCGGTAGACACATCTTAAGAACTTGATATTGAATTATAAATATGTTTACATTTCAGTGGTACAACTTTCAGATATTTCACATTTATAAAAACAAAATTTTTTTATTCAAAATATAGTTATGCCACGTAAAAACATAAAAATGAATCAGTTTATTTACTTATATGAATTTTGAGATGTTCTGACTGTTAAATAATAATATTGAATAATTTTAAATTATTTTCACATTTTGCTTTATATTGGCTGCACTACAATTGCTCATCATCGCTTAGAAAAATATAAATGAACCTGAACAAACTGATCGTGTGACTGTACAGCTGAGATCTCATCAAAATAATCATTTTCACATAAACGTGGCACAGTGGCGCCCGTAGAGCAAACGAGGTTGCAAAAATCAAAATTTTCATGTGCGCCTGCGAAATTTTAAATGAATCCATCTTATAGTAAACTTTTCAACGATCTCAAATATGCTACTCTTAACAATATCAGATTTTTAGTTTAGAAGACATAACTGTTCAAAGTTAACCAATTTTCGGATTTAAAAAAACACACAATTTTTAGGTAGTTTGATCCGATTTCAGGTGTAATATCACGAAAACTAGGCAACGAATAGTATTTTTTTTTGTTTTTAGTGATTGATGTGCTTATTAAATGTATAACAATAAAAAAAATTGTGCTGTTTGCTTTGTGTTTCTCTAGGTAAATCAGTATTTAAAAACTATCCATTTTTTCACTATTCTTCAACTTTGACGGAAAATAAAAAAAATTTACCTTTTTTTACCTCCGCCATATTTTCAAAATATGTTCTTTAACTAGTCTTTTACATAACTCAAAAGGTTTTATCTGCCTTTACGTGCCTATTTGGCTTCTACAGGTAAAAAACGTTAAAAAGACATGGTTGCAGAAATTGTATGGCGGGCATCCCTTACATGCCTTGACTGACAGTTACTTTGATGTAATAGTTTGAAAATTGCATTTTGAGTCAGTTGTCTACCTGAGAGCCTCTGGCGAAAAATTTGGTCCTAATATTCCGTTACAGACACAAGATGCACAAAAAACTACTCATTGAAATAAGCAGGTACGCACCTCACTTAAAAATTATTTTTGGCGTACATATGGTGAAGAACAATACTGACTTATGGTACAGGTAGGCACAAATCTCATTTGGCTACGTGCATAATATCAAAACTGTATAATTCAGCCCAAATGCATATGTATGCATGTAACAGGTACATTTGTAGACATGGTAGCATAGGCCTATATATTGCAAAACAAGCTTAATGCCTGCATTAGTCTACGACTGAAAGTTGGCGAAACAAGTATTGAAAACATGGCGTTGAACAATTTAAAACTATTTGAACTGTTTAGAAAGTCAATTACACCAACGTGTTTCGCGGAAGCTGCTTTAGAAGAACTCGATAGCTTATACGGAAATATTGAGAGAAGCAAAAGTATAAAAAATAATCTTTGTATGATACATGCCAAAATTAAGACAAAATGGGTGAAATGCAATCGAACCATTAACATCTTCAACTCCAAATACGAGGACTGGCTTAATGAAGACACCATCCTGGATATATTGGCAGTAGATAAACCCTCCACATCAACCAGAGGAGAAAAAGGAAGGCCAAAAAAAAGTATGGAGGAGTGTTCAATTTTCACAAGAAAGAGGAAACTTGCCGATGCCACCAATGACTTGACCACGAAGGATTTATCGGATGCGCTGTCTATTAAATACATAAAGGATAGTGAACGAGTTAGGTCGCAGATTACAAAATCTGTTGCTGATGCAAGCCCACTGCGACTAAAAAGGATTAAGGAAAGCATTCCCACTCCCACAAACGCACATATTAAAAAGTATAGTTCCGAAGAAGCCTTGGCTCTGTTTTTGGACTTAGAACTTTCCAAAGAGAAATATGAGATACTACGGGCATCTTTAATGCGACACGGGGCTGACCTTTTCCCCGGATACAAGCATATTACGCAAGCCAAAATAAATTCACGACCATTGCGTACGGAGTTTACGGAAGTCTCTGCGAAAGCCAATCTGCAGGATCTTATGGACCATACAGCAAAACGGTTGTTGGAAAGTCTTCCTGAAAATGAGGTGGAAATTCTTCCTCAGAAACTAACATTGATCAGCAAATGGGGCTGCGATGGATCATCCGGACAAAGCGTTTATAAGCAAAGGATATCTTCCGATGACACTACAATATCTGACGGAAATATGTTTATGGCATCTGTTGTTCCATTGCGGCTAAAATCTGATGTTTCCCTACACTGGAAAAATCATCGACCGTCATCAGTGCATTATTGCCGACCAATAATGTTTCAGTTTGCAAAGGAATCGGCAGAACTCATAAGGACCACGGTGAAGGACATTGAAGAACAAATAAGCAAGATTAAGCATACAAAATTGCAAATTGGAGAAGGAAAATATATTGAATGTAGTTACGAGTTCCACCTGACCATGGTTGACGGAAAAGTCGTAAACGAACTGACAGGAACAACCTCAACATTGACATGCCCGATTTGCAAAAAGAGTCAGAAGAACTTCGGTAATTTAAACGATTCTACAAACGAGGAGAATTACGAATATGGAATGTCACCATTGCACGCAAGGATAAGGTGTATGGAGTTCTTGCTAAAACTGGCGTATACCCTACCACAACAAGATGAAAACATCGATGAAAATACATCAATTAAGGATAAGGAAAAGATCAGAAAGAAGCAAATACAGAATGCTTTTTGGAAACAACTTGGACTAAAAGTAGACTGCCCCAAGTGTGGATACGGTAACTCAAACGATGGAAACACTTCAAGGAGATTTTTTGCAAATGATGAGGCAGTAACTAGAATCACTGGAATTGACAATGAAATCGTCAAAAGATTGGGAACGATCTTGAATGTTTTAAACTGCCAAGAAAGTGTTAATTCTACAAAATTTGGAGAATATGCATCGGAAACTGCATCTCTTTTAGCAAAAATTTATCCACAGAAGAAGTTGACCCCGACCGTCCATAAAATATTGGCGCATGGCAAAGATATAATTGAGTACCAGTCTTTGCCAATTGGAGAGCTTTCTGAAGAAGCGCAGGAGTCTCTTAACAAATTTTACAAAAAATATAGATTGCAGAACACGTTCAAAGCATCAAGGGTGAGGCAAAATGAGGACCTCTTCAACATGTTAGCAGCATCTTCCGATCCACTTATTTCTTCCCTGCGGCATGTGAAGTCACGAAAAGAACTACAATGGAATTATACTTTAGAAATGATTAGTCTTTTAAATATACCTTCTGTTACGAATTGTGATGAATATTTTACAGAAAATTCAAAAAATTAATTGAAAAAAAATTTGTTTAATTTGTTGGCTAATAACTTTAAAACAGAAAAAGCTTTCAAAAGAACTAAGAAATATAAGATTGGTAAAAATAATTTGATTTTGTTACCATAAAATAGATGAGTTAGAAAAAAATTAGAGTTTAGAAATGATTTGTATTTTAGACATACTTTGTCTTACCAAGAAAATGAATATTTTACAGAAAATTGAAAAAATCATTTAAAAAAAAACTCTTTTGTTGTAATTTTTTAGGTAATATCTTAAAACATGAAAAGCTTACAAAACAACTACAAAAAAATATAAAATTCTTAAAAAAAATTTTTTTGTTACCAAAACTTGGATTTTTTCACAAATTTTAACTTTGAAAACCCATAAGTAAGCACCTATAAGGTGTAGCGTCCACTCCAACCGCTCATTTTATAGGTTGAACAATTATCTATGACATGCAATTTAAATTATTCGATTATCTTGTTCGGTTCAAAAGATATGATTTTTGCAACGAAAAAAGGCAAATGGCGCCACTGTGCGTGGGTATTCCATTTTTGATAAATTCTACTCGAGAGCCTGCTGTGATCTATGTGTGTGTTTAAGGTTTGAGAACTTTAATTTTAGGAAAAAAAACTCGGAAAAACATGTTTTAATATTATTTAAAAGTAAGCTCAAGTTGATAGATAATTTGATGCCTTTAACGCTTGAATATGATTTGGGCGAAGTGACTGCCCGGGGCTGGCAGTAATCTGGGGCAATCTCGAACTCCAATTCTCACACCCTTTCCGTAGCATTTGTATTTTGCCAATAACTCAACGAATTTTGATTTCCGGGTGTATAATTTCGCCTGGTTTATCGGAGGAGGTGAGTGACTGCATAACGATAAAGAAAATAATCCAAATTTTTTTAATTACACGACGTTGGTAGGCAATTAAAAAGGCAATTACATGAAATTATTTATTCAGTCAAACGTTACTCTGAGTAAATTAATTGTAGTGTGAGCTGTTTGGCATGTGGTTCCGTCCTGTTGGAATTACAGATTATACGAAAGAAATTTTTAATCATTTTTATATATGATTCACCGTTGACAGTAACATGCTGCCCATCTTCACTTCAGAAATCATATGGACTAATGTCGCTGCCATCGCATAAAACAACATCAATTCTTAAGACACTTTTATTTACAAGTTTAATGCATTAAACACATTCACCACAGCAAGCTACCGACTACAATATGTCAAGGATAGAATACACATGTTTATATGTGAGAGATTCTTTTCAAGACAGCAAGGCAACAGGGGGCGGCAGGTTGTTGTCTATGCTGATTTTGTCGTTGTAGTCCAATTAAACTAATTTCTATTTCTTTGGCTACAATGAGAAAATTCAGTGTTGCCAGTATAATACAAAATGTTGAATGAATAATATCGTACAATTATTTCATATTATTTAACAGAAAAAATACCCAAAAATTTATGTAAAGCATAAATTGATTCATCTTTATACTTTTACGTCATATAAGTACATTTTGAAAGAGTAATTTAATTTCTATAAATGCGAAATATTTGAAGGTGGCAATACTGAACTATATACTTATACTTAAATATGAGGTGCAGATGGTGCTGCTGCCGTCTCCAAAATAACTAAGTAGCTGGCTACGAGGCGACAAATGCTGCTAGCGGCATTTGAAGTCGTGTGTTCGCGTAGCCCTGCTGTGGTGAATGTGTTTAATGCATAATGTACAGAATTACGATTTAGCTCATGAAGAGTCTATCCGCGAGTTAATGACAAACCAAACTAAACAAAAAGCAACTATCAGCTGTTAAGTCAGTTGTCAAATAAAACAGTGTTACCGTGAACGCCCAAAAACAACCGTCCGTGAGCTGACTACTGCAGGTTTATTTTCGTAGAACGAGGCAATAAGTAATAAAGTCATCAATTGAAACAGTTCATTTAAAACAGGTCTGTGCTGGTGAAATTTTATTTCTGTATATTTATTTATACATCCAGTTGGGTTTTTTGCAATAATAAGTATTAAAAAATAACCGAATAAAAATATGTTTCTTTCCATAGGAAACAAATGTTTATTAAATTTACTAAAACTATTCTCTTTGATAAGTCAACAGGCCTTCAGAAATAAAATTTCCGAAGTCGCAGGGTTCTAACTGTTTAACAATAAGCTTATACAGTTTGCTTTAAAATAATAGCACAGTTTACACAATTTACTTCAAAAATTATATCAAATTCAAAGGCATAAAAATGCTAAAAATTTTAATTTAACATAAGAATGTAAAGACAAAATATCATTTTACTTGCTACCCTTAAACATTTTTATTACCTCAACTATAAAAATAGACAAGCTGTACAACTACAGCCCACATGCACAAACTACTTGAGTTTACTACATACAAATGTCTGCTTAAATATTGCACTTGGTTTTGAAAACTTTTCATAATATAGAGTTTCATTCATAAACACAGAAAAAGCATTGACAGATGTCTGTTGCATTGAAAGTATGTTTTTTTTTCAATTCAAATTTTCTGTAATATTCTGTGTACTTGATTTAAAATCTTACACACAGACACTTATTAAAATGAAATCATGGAATACATGTCAATTAGTGTTAAATGAAAGGTTTTGCATGCAAAATTCATACAAATTGCACTTGAAAAAAGAGAATTATTTTCCATTTGCTCACCGGCATACAAATAAACATCACTACTGTTACCAACAAGATTCATTTATATCTCTCAAATAAGGCAGAATTGTAGTAAGAGCACACCGAAGTTCATTTGAAGCCAATACGGAAAAATTTAAGAATATTATTATTGATCTGTTTTTGGGCGGTCCTAAAACTACCACACATGGAATTTATATGGGGCTTTAGTGGAAAATGGCATTTTTATAAAATGTATACAAAATGAAATTTTCACGAGAAAACTCACTTTTTGTCGCGTGCGACAGCAAGTAATTAAACTTGTATTTCAGAATTATGTGACTCGATTTTTCTTAAAATTTTACCAAATGTAGAGCTACTGACGGCCTACTCAAATATATAAAGAAGTAAATTAAATTAATTTTGCTTGAAAGAAACAAGCATATTTGTTTGGTGTCGCACGCTACAGAAAGTTGAGATTCCTGTGTAAATTCAAGTTATTTAGATTTTGTTTTTTAGCCAGTGAATTTATTATCATAATGTAATTCAATATTTGCATTTGAAAGGTCTCAGTCCAACCAATATGAAAGCGAAACTAGATTCAAGCTAAAAAAAACTAAAAGTATATATTGCCCGTTAAATGAAAAATTGCTTCCAACCAAGATAAAATCATACAAAAATAAAAAAAAATAATAAATAAAGTGTGACTTTGACTCGCACAAGAAGAATTCCGTACAGCGTTTGTTTTTTTAAGGCAATTTTTTTCCGATTTCTGGCGATTTTTTAGCCTTGTCACTTATTTTATTTTTAGCGTTTTTTTTTTTTTGTTTTTGCGATTTTGTACATTTTTTGCGATTTCGTTTTTTTGCTTTTTACAAGACATATTTTTAGTTTAAGCGATTTTTTAGTTTTGGCGCTATTTTCACTTTGGCGATTTTTTCGGTTTTGGCGATTTTTTTTGCGAATTTTGATTATTTTTTTTTTTTAATTTTAGAGAAGGTTAAGTTTTTTAATTTTAGAGAAGGTTAAGTATTTTAATTCCGAGAATATCATGTTTTCCCTTTGCTAGACTTCCACCTTCTTTTCGAATCATTTAACCTAATTTAAAAATAACTTCCATCTAAAAATATATTTACATATGTGAGTGATAGTTTTCCTAGCAGCACTCGATATTTTTTATTTTAGTTTTTTCTATGCCAAGGTTTTTCTGGAACAACTGCTTTTGTATTTGTTGCATGAATATTTGATGCAGTTAGTGTTTGCTCTAGATGTGTGAGGGATATACAATAGATGGAAACAAATCATCATTGATTGAATAGAATTGGAATAAGTACAATGTCTACCAGTAACAAGGAGACACTTGAAATAATTAAATTGCATGACGTCTATTTATAATCATTAAAAAAGCAAATGTAAAATACTTGCTTATTGCAAATCAATAAATATCTAGCTTTTATCTTAGAATTATAACATTTAATTTGAGTAAAATGTTTCAGTTTAAATGAGGTTAAAATACTTTTAGAAAATCAAGACTTGGCGCTATACAATTTGTTATATGTATGCACTCGTATATACATATATTTTGATTTATAAAACAAGCCTTTATTTTTAAAATGAAAGAAGTGCATTTAAAAAAAAAATGAAATAGTTTTTTTAGTTGAATTTATATGGTTTTTTATTTGCAAGATTAATACCAAAGTGTGGGGCTCATATGTATTTATATACTTCAAGTTGTAAAATTTCTCTTAAGCAGTAATCATATCATAGGACTTAGATAAATCAATTTGCTATAGATTAAAACTCTTATTCAACTAAATTATTTTGTTTACTTACAAATTTCATGTGCTAAAGTAGTGTGTTAGGAGGGAATTTTTTTATTTTTTTTTTTCAAAGTAAATGAATGAAGGCGCTCTTAAATTAAGTACTTAAGACTTATACAAATTTGTATTTCCTTTTTTTCTGATTTTTTAAACTAACGGATTCTATCACGACTGCCATAAAAATTTCCTGCAAATAAAGTTTGACTTAAAAGAAAAACAACAAGACAACAATATCCGGCGGCAGCAAAGTAGTGAAAGAAAAATATCAAACAGCCACACATCTTATTTAATAACAATTTGCAAATACATACTCACATAATCTTGTGTTATTTGATTATAAAAAGTTACATATACAGACGTACAAATATATTTCTATATCTTTTTCTTGCATCTGTACACATTTGCCCAGTGAACGTTTTTTTGCCGAATTTTCACAGAGACTATACAAGTAGCGAAGTCGGTAAGAAATCGCATCTCTTTGTACGCAAAATATCGCAAAATATTGTGGCTGCAGCGGAAAGCGCTTTGACTACCATGCGATGAGTTCTCGAGTTCAAATCTTGGCCGGTAGGAAACCAACCATACATACAGCACACACCACACACACAGAATTTCACGATACTTGTGCCAATACACACAATCACGTAAGTTAAATAATTAATAAAGTAAAATGACTAAATTAAATTAAATTCATTCCATATCGTTTCAGTGTAAAATAATCTAAATTCAACAGGTTATTTCAGTATAAAATTAATTTTGTTTCAACTTGAAATAACTTTGATTCAACATGATTGTTTATTTTGATTTAAAAGTAGTGGAATGTTAAATCAACATGAAATAAAGTTAAAGTTCAAAAGAAAAAATTTTGAGTTGAATTAACATGAAACACATGTTGAATTAACATGCAAAGTACATATGTAGCAAAATTATTGCCTAAAAATTTAAAATTTGCCTTATTTTCGTATATTTTAATATGAAATTTTTCTGTATGCTGTGAGTAAAATAAAAACCAAACAAAATCAATCCGATCAATTGTGTCATTTAGCACATAATATATTTGATATTAAACGGTAGCAGTTAGAAAAGAAAATAATAGAACAAAATTTAATTGTTTTGAGGAAAAAACCTTTCGCAAATGTTTGCTGCTTGATTTATTATTTACAGCAAAATGGTTTCGTTTTTAAGTGAAACGAAAAGACAGCCTACGAGGTTTTAAATTTTATTATATTAATAATTCTGCCAAAAAAAAAAGACTTCAATACAAAGATCGGATAGAACATTTTCAAAAAATGTGTATGGACCAAACTGGAAGTAAATCCTTTGAAACAAAAAAAAAATTTAATCTGTTGGTTAAGAAGAAGTACGTAAAATATAAAATACAAATAATTAATGGGAGTACGTCCGCCTTTTTCTTGTAAAAATCGGTAAAGTAGAATCACGTAAAACAAAATATAAAATTTTAATGGGCGTTTTTTTTAATGGAAGATTTTTTCTTTTTAAGAACTCAAGGCGTGTGGTAAGTTTCGTAAAAATTGGTTAGGCAGAAAGAACCACGTGAAATATACAGGGCGATCATGAATAAAATTCAGCGAGAAATTTCTCCCTTTTCCAATTAGAATTTTTTGTTTTCCCTATTACTTGCTATTGTTTAAAATTGTTCCCCGGGAAAATTCTTTTGCGGAATTTTATTCATAATTATAAATTTTAATGGGCGTAGCACCGCCCATTTTTCCAACTTTAAAAATGTGTAATTACATAACCAAAAGTGTTTGCTGGGTTTCGCAGCAATCAAATAAGTAGACTATCATAAATTTCAATTCAAAATTTTGGGCGTGTCCCCGCCCACTTTTCTACAATAGATCGAATTGGCAGCTATACTCTTTCAGACAAAAAAAAATTTACAATCGATCTAAAATGCACCGAGTTATGAAGTAAAAAGGTGGAAAAAAATACAGACGAAATGATAGTTTCGGAACTAAATGAATTGTAAAATACAAAAAATAAACGTTATAACTTTTGTGTATTTCGCAGTTGCACGATTTTAAGGGTTTATCAAAGCAAGAAAATTAGTAAAAAGCCAAATGATTTGTTTGCTCTCTTTGCCATGGGAATCGTGTTTCTTTTAATTTTACTCCTGTAAAAAATCATTGAAAAAATATTAAAAATAAATACTTGAAAAATTGTGTCTTTTTTAATGAAAACTTCTGATGAAAACTGGAGGAATTTTAGGATTAATCTATATTTATGATTTGATCAGGCTAAAGTTCGTATCGCTTTGTAAGCCAAATTACATGTGACAATTACTAGTGAACAAATAACACCAAAGTTAATTGTAAATATTCTGACAAACATGTAGCAGAACGGAACAACTAGGTGTTTTCGAAAGCCACTACACCTTCATCAGCGTCCTTTGTGTTTGATTTAGTGTGTGTGGTGTCAGCTGATGGAGATTTCTGGTTTATATACGCAACTTTTATTGCAAATGGAATATGTAAATTGTTTTGATACATCGTATTACAATAACGGAAGAAAATTTAGTTATCTTTCCACAGTGAGCCGACTGATATTAATGGGAGAATATTTCAGAAATTGTGCAGCAGCGACTTGCTTAAATCGTTGAATGTTCTGCTAGTTTTAATTTTTTTTTTACATTAGTAGTGTCGTCAAAAAATGTTCACTGGGCACATATTTATGTGCATACATACATACACTTACTCATCTAAGCACCCAAAACACACTTGAACACACATTTGCAGCAAATGGAAATTCTTTAGCAACAAAACACTTACTTAACTAAAACTCAAATTTAGAGCAAAATTTTTGAAAAACTTAATCAGCAGATTACTTTATATACAAACATTATGGTGTCTACACATACATATGTATGTGCTCGTATGTTTTTATGCAAGTGTTCATGTGTGTGTGTGTGTGTTTCCGAGTGAAGTATGTTAGAAATGGAATGAAATAAAATGAAATGATATGGCATATATTTTTCCAGAGACTTGGTTAGAAAGTAAACATATTCAGCCGCAAAAGAACAACGAAATATTTTCGAAATAATATGAGAAAAGGTTGTAGTGCACTATGGTTAGATAATTTATTTTTAATTATTTTTTTTTTGTATCTTTTTTAGAAAAAGAAGCTCAACCTGCGCCAAGCAGTTTGCTCATCAATTCTTAAATTTCAAAATTTTCTTAAATAAACGATTTTAATTTTTTACCCTTTAAGCACACCCCACAGTGCAGCAAAAGCAAGAAACCATGTGAGGTTAGACAAAAAAGCTTTAACCATTAAATTCGCAAAGAAAAAAAGTTAAACAAACCGAAATAGAAAAAAAACACAACTTCCTAAACAAATTTTTTTGTAGCAACATTTTAAATATGTTTAAGGCAAAAAGCAAAATAAAATCAAATGGAAAACAAGGAAAAGTTTTTGTGAGAAAAAAAAATGCCAAATAAAAAAGTTGGAAAATTTTACGAAAAAAAAATATATAAACTATATCTGCATAAAAGGTCTTTCATTAAGGGCTCCTGAATCTTATAATTTAAATAACAAAACAAGAAACAAATTTTTTAGCCGTTCGAAATGTCTAACGGGGGCATTATGTGTGAAAATGTTCGCACGAATTCGCTGGGTGGCGCTCTTTTGAAATGTTCTTGGTTACATCACCCTTCAATGTGACATTAGGTTTGTGGTACTTAACACCGTCCTGTCATTAGTGTCTATACTCGTATCATTCAATTGTGGTCAAAAGAAGTTGGTTCTTATCGACGTAAAGCGCTCGCTGCGGTGAAATTGGCGCAGCAATAATACAATTATGTAATTTGCACGTAGTGTGTTTATTTGGTGTTTGACAAAACAGACTGAGTAAATGACAGATTATTCGATAAATGTATGTAGCTTCAATAATATGGCCGCTATCAACTCGCAAAGTTCAGAAATCCCTATTGCAAGACGCTCTATAAGCCTTTAAAAACAGCAAAACAAATAGTATGAATGTGCATAAATAATAAAATGTACGCACAAGTATTCGTAAACCAAAATCCTCAAAACACTGCTCAAATGCTTCTACACACACACACGCGTGTGCGTGTATCCCACACTTATTGTCGTATCCCTGAATTTATTTTCTGGTATTGCGATCAAAATCGGGGAAATAAAAACTATAATACTTAAATGTAAAAATACTCGTAGTTCACGAGTATAAGCATATAAATGCTGCTTATGGTTTTCCTTTTTGTATTTGGAATAAATTTCAAGTTATCGCAACTGATGGTCCCTATTTTATATATTTTAAAGTCATATTATTTTCCTTTTTTGAGTTAATGTTTTTTTATTAATTCCATTAGCTGATTATACATGGCTTGAGAATAAATATTTACAACAAACCTCAACTATAGTTTCTGGGGGTGGAATTGGCGAAATTTTGCCGCATAGCTTTTAAACGGCGCTAAAAAGTGGCGGCATCGATGTTTGCGGAGCGATTTTCGAATGATACCGAAAAAGAGGTACCACTGAGGTTTATGGTTGCCGGACTTATTTTTCATATGAAAGAGGACGATGTGTAGTTGCAAAAGAAATTTTTAACGGCGCCAAAAAGCAGCGGCATCGGTATCTGCGGAGAGATTTTTGCGAATTTTCTATTGCACACAAGTATTTTAATATGAAAACTTATTAACATCGATTGGTTTTTATTTTTAGGTAAAGGTGATGCAAATTTTAAAAATCACTGTGAGTGATATTCACGATAAGGACATTCTTTGTCGAATGCTCGTCATAACACCAAATGAAAATGCGTTCGATCAGTACTTTCGATTAGAGTCGAAGAAGAAGTCGAAGCCTTTAGGTTAATACTTAATTTTTCGCAAGCGCACCCAGAGAAAACACAACTTAAAATTTATAACAAAATATATTGAATCAAATAAGAAACATGAACGAAAGTCCAGTCAATTACAGTTTCTAGAGATGTGGTTGCCGGACTTATTCCGTATAAATTTTGAACGGCACTAAAAATGACATCGATGTTTGCAGAGCGATTTGCCTTGATTTGGTTGACACTTAATTTTTCTTAAGTGCGCACAGAGTAAAGACAACTTAAAAGTAATAAAAGAAAATATACTGAGTCAATAAAAAACACTAAGGAAAGTCTAGTAATCTCGAATTTTTTTTTTATTGCAATAGGGAACAATATGTAAAATTAAAGTTGCCCTATTGTGATAATTTTAATATGGAAACAATAAAGAAATAATCACCCTTATCGCGAATATGAAGGGAATAAATTCAGGGAATAAATTCAGTCCAGAGGTCGTGGGTTCGATTCCCTCCACAGAAAATAGTATAATAATAATATTATTATTCCCATGAACATTAAATTGGTATTTGTTCAATTTTCACGATCTTGGCATTATCAAACTTTTCTCGAGTTTCTTAAGTTACGCTTGTTTCGACGGCCAAAAATTCAGAGTTAATAATGGCAGATAGTTACTTTTTCATTATGAGCGTATATTTTTCCATTGCTGCTTCTTTTTCAGTAAAAATTTTACACAAGTTTTGTACTCAACACACCATGGAATAAATAAAAATAATTTTATTTGTTTTTAATAGCACAAAAATTCTTGGGCCGAATGTTGCAGTCTGTTTTTTTTGTAATTTTTCGCATTATTTTTACTTTTATTTTTATTTTGAGGTTTGGTCTCAATGGCCAAGTGTCATTTAAGTGAAAACCCCAACGAACACAGTGAAAAGTGCATTTTTGCGTTAAAGGAATTTGTTTCAAGTTATTAAAATGTATTGTTGGTAGAAACAAGTAAATACCAGTGAATACTTTCAGGCCAAAGATCGCACACACACACGCACTCCATAATATAAAAAAGAGGTCGCAACATCTGTATTGTCCGTGTGAGTGTGTGTATTTGTTATTTTGTAAATTTTAAAGGGCATTACAACCAGAAAAAATTGCTTATTTTAACGCTCACAAGCGCTGCTGGAAAACGTTTTCATGTAAATATGACACACTTAAGCAAGTGTGAGTGTAATGTGTACGTGTGTGTATCGCGCTTTTTATACCATTATGCTCTGTTTACACGTATGAAGTGCTTGGGTAAACACAATAAGATTTTAATTGTCTGTGTATATAATTGTTGTTGTTGCTGTTACATTTATTGTTTGCAAATTTGTATTATTTGTTGCTGCATTTTAATAATGATATCGAAAATAAAAACAAAACGCCACTGCAAGGGATTTAAAGTCTGGCCTATTGTTCGAGGTGGCAAAAATGTGTGGATTGCAACAGAAAAAAAATTAAATATATAATGCAATAGTTTGGAGTATAATTTTGTAAAGCAGTATAATTAAATTTTGATATTTTTGGTTTAATAGAACAATGAATGTTTTATTTTCAATAATAATAATCCAATTTTGCAATTAAAGCTTGAACATGGAAATGGAAATGTTTTTACATAAAAAAATTTAAGAGAAATTTAATAAATAGTAAATTTTAATTGTTTTTGTTGAAATAAAATGGCGGTCAGTAGTAAGTTATTTTTTAAGAAATATTAATATCTGAGAAGCCGCTTTTAATATAAAAATATATAAATGTCTTTGTAGCCCAGCAATAAAACTTTAACTCGGAAAAGATAAATGTACAAGTTCAGTGTTTCTTTTGACATCCTCAGTGAGTTTTTGTATTTCAAAAGTCTAGCAATCGCAGTCGCCATTTCAATACAGTAGATGCGATAGAGCATCCGGTTCGAAGGACCATAAGCCGGCGTATATTTGTCTATTTTTTATTTCTGTTTGAATGATTTTAATAATATTTTATAAGAAACAAAGACTTTAGGCGTGATTATTTTTATTGCATAATATTAAACACAAAGTTCGAAAAAAATATATTTAAATAAAATTATGCAAATTTTTACTTTCGCAATTATTTAACTTGTGAATTAGTTAAAAAAACCCTAAAGCCAAATTAATGAGAAAGATTAATCTAAACAATTTCAGTAGTTTCATTTTACTGTAAATAGCAGTTATTTTTGTGATTTACGCCTGGTTTCTCTAACCCATTTCAATTGTTGGTTTACTGTGAATGTAAATGTTTGCTGACTTTGGTGGATAATACAATACAATTTACTATTTTTGAAGTCATCTAATAGAAAAACGCATTTCACAAAATTAGACCCAAAAAAAGGAACAAAGGTTAATCTAACCAATTTGAGCTGTTAATTTTACTGTAACCAATAGTTATTACATTTAAGCTGAACAAAGAATTTTTAGGTGTTATTACTGTGTTTTTAGTCAAAATCTCTTTTCTTTACAAAAAAAATTAACAAAGTTTAATCTAACCAATTTAAGCTGTTAATTTTACTGTAGACAGCAATTGTTACAAATAAGCTGAACAAATTATTTTTACACGTTGTTACTATATTCTTAGTTAAAATCTCTCTCCTTTAATTGAATATATTTTAAGTCACTTTAAGGCTGAAACAGCAGATGAATTTGGCTGAAGGTTCCTATTATTAAAAATAAGTCGACAAATATAAGTCAAAATCCGGAAGCCGTATAATATGTGCATAAATTATTACAGAAGTGGGACCGTCATTAAAAAAATGCACAATAATATTAATCTGATTCATCTTACAAGTTTAAATTTTTAATTATAACTCCGGCCATCGCAGAAAATATACATACATACCCACACACATACATAATAAATATTTTGTCATTTAAAATCCTTAACATAATAATCCTGTTTCGATTTAACCCTTTGCCACAACTTAAAACTCTTAAATAAAGTTACAATCCACACAAACATTAAATAAATCGAAATGGGCTTGAAGTATTTTTATTCTTTTTTCCTCTAGTATTTTTTTTTTTCTGTATTTATGAAGTGGTATTATTGTAAGATTTTATTTGCACTGATTTTTATTTGTATATACAACGCGCTGTGAAAATACAATTTAAATACAATATTAAAAGCTATAAATTTACATGAATGAAATAAACCATAAGTAGTTCATAAAAAACAAATGTGATATATGTGAGTATGGAAAAACAAATTCAATGGATTAACTTAAGCAAGTTCACTCACTGTTGGTGCTCCTATAAGGAACTAGAAATAAATTATGTGATGTGAAAAAATAAAGCAAAAATGGTAAAAAAGAACAATAGTGAACAAAGACAAATTTTTCTCTATTTATTGAAAAAAAAATTGGAATTCCTTTTTTTTGTTTCTTTGTAGCTCTTCGGTTTTTCTCTTAATATTAGGGTATTCAATCGGTTAATCGTTTATCGGTTGTTATTCGATAATACCAACCATATGCATACATACATATGTATGTAAGTATGTATATGTAGCAAAGAATATGTCAATAAAGCGTGGAACACAAAAACTATGGCTGGGGAACCATAATATGCTGCCCCACTAAATGTTTCCCTTCCAACTGTTTTCGTTTCTAAACGCAGACTATTTTTAATTTTTATTCCATTTACAAACTTATTTAAATTTACTTGTAATGTCAGCAGATACAAAGTTTGAATTAATCACAATATGTGAAATTCACAATAGCGATATTATACGCGGTATGCGTGTCAAAACGTAGTGTCCACACTTGATGAATTTATGAATTTATATCATGATGAATGTCAAATTGATATCAGTGCATGTGTTCTGTAACTTGCGAGAAGTTTTCGCGTCGAGAAAAATCAAACAATTATAATGGTTGTCCTGTTTCCCATAGTCTGATTCATATAAAACCTGAAATAAGCTCACAAGAAACATGAGCAGGGAACTAAGTTTTTTGTTACTTATCCTGTGTTTCACGGAATGATAACAAACTTTTCGTCTGGAAAAGTTCGCACCAAAGATACAGAATGAAGGCACAGAATGGAAATTCATCACGTATAGACTTATTTTATTAATATTATGGCAGCGCTATGATATAATTATAAGATATCAAGGCCTGATAAATTCACCTTAATAAAAAGTGTAATTTCATGTATCACTGTGCATTTGACGTTTATTTATTACACAATTTTTGTTTAAAAAAGGCGGCACAACAATTATTTGTGACCAAAAAATTAAAAAACACGCAAATTAGATATTTTTGGCAAACATTTTGCAAATATTTGTTTGATTCATCAACGTCTACCCCTTTGTGTTGATATTAATGAAAAAATGACAGTTGCTCTGCGGTGGTGTAGACACTATATAATAACAAATGACAAGTTGTTCTATTAAAGTGCGCATCGATAGGAATTTCAGCAATCACAATAAAAAAAATTCATAATAGCGATATTATTTGCCGTAGTATATGGGTCACAATAGCAAATGTATTAAGAGTGCAAGTCGATCGAAATTTTAGCAATCACAATAAAAGAAATTCACAATAGCAATATTATTATTATATTATATTATATTTACAGCCGACAATAATATTACGGCTTTTAAAAATTTCTGCTCTTAAACAAATTTGTTTAACAGGCTTTTTATGTTACATACATCTCGCACAACCGATAGCACATATAGTTTCGGTAAACAGTTTAAATGAAGCCATAAAGTTTGTGCGTAAAACCTCTCATATGTCAGCTTAATTCTTTAGGACAATTCGTATGAATGTAGCAATGATGGTATTAAATAAATTTAATAATTTAAAAGGAAAGCATAACAAATAAAAAATAAAATAAAAAGAATATGCAAGGACCAAAATAAATTTAAATAAAAAAGAGAAATAGTAGCAAACAGGAGTTAAAGCTATAGATCTCCTTTTACGTACGCCCACATTTACTGGTAAATTAATGGATTTTTAATTGTCTCCGTGTGAGTGTTTACGTAAACTACATACGCGTATATAAAGAGCCTACAGAAAGGATTAAATATACTACATGCAAAAAAAAAAAAGGCAAAAGAGAAATTTTTGGATATGTGGGTGTGTGTATGTATATGTAAGTATAAATGGTTTTATGGTTAAAAATGAGAGGAAATGAAAAATGTGGCAGGCAATACCTACAACACTTATGTAGGAATGCATGTAGGCGCTGTTATGTTTGTATGTAAAAAAACGAGTATATAAATACAGTTTATATACAATAAATGCATGAATAAATGAACAATGTTATGTGTAGACTTTTTAAGTATTGATAAAAAATATTTTTTCACTTACATATTGGCAGCAGGAATGCAAAGGGATTCCTAAAATTAAAGCAAAAGTTTTAGATTAAATTTTAAAAATTATTTTAATTTTTTAATTCATATATCATAAATAATATCATATAGCAAATATAAAATACATATGGACAATTCATTATTTTCTTTGAAATACACAAAAAATATACATATTTAACTAATTAAATAAACTATATTGATTATTATGACTGTACGACATAATAGAACATTTTGTGAATTGGCTAACTGTGTGATATATTAAATCCAGCATTTTGCGGTGTAAAGGGCCACCCTTTATTATAAAAAAAATTAACTACTTCAATAACTTTTGTGCCACATTCATTTACTGAACTGTAGTAAGATGAGCCGGATGCAAATACACCAGCAGGTAGCGTAGGCTGAGAGAGAAAATTTGTTTTTAATTAAATTGCTTAAGGTTTAAATATAAAGCGTGATACATCATGTCTGCTAAAGTGCAGTAAGGGCGGACATTGCAATAAAAATCCTTCCACTGGTAACCAACCACACTTGCATATTTTTCACATTTAACTGGCCAAAATAAATATAATGAAAAGAAAAATATCTACCGCACAATTTTAAAGGAAAAGTCATTTATCAATATTAACGCAGGCAACAACAAAATTATATTTGTAACTTTTATATGTATATACTCGTACATATGTACATACATTCCTACTTTCCTATATGAAAAACAGACGGAATTTTAACAGAAATTGATTGGAGTTTTATTGTAGAAACAAGCAATATAACATATATTTATGTATATAAGATTTTCTTTTTGTTTCTGCCTTAAGTAGTTTTCTTCAAACCAAAAAAATGTCATTTATAGCTTAAAAAAAAATATTTTATTCAACATGTAAAAATTTCTTAAGGTTGTCATGAATTTATGTTAAAATATTTCAAACTAAAAGATTTTATTTTCCTTTTTTTTGAACTTTTAAACAATTACAATTTTTAAATAAAAGTTTAATTGACTCAACCACATTGTTAATTGATTGTTTATTTTTTTTTACTAGAAGATTTTTTTATGTTTTTTTTTATATTTAATTTTTGACTAATCTTTTGCTTAAAAAAATTATTTCTCCAATCGGAAAATAATAAAAAATCAATCAAAAAATCCTAAAAATAAATAAAATAAAATAAATAATAAAAATAAATAATAATTTGTTAAACAAAAGTTAATTAAATTTGTAATTAAGCTTTTAATCAGTATCAAGCTTTTAATTCATAATTATTTTTTCGGTACACGAAAGGTGAAAAGGAACCCTATTGTTTACGCTACGATATCTGTCTGTCTGTCTGTCTGTCATATGCTGTTTTCTCGGCAACCGTAAGAGCTACGGATCTGAAATTTTCACAAATTCATAAAACATTGGCCGCTGCTACAGCAAATGTATAAAGGATGTTAAAAATTAAAGGATGTTCAAAAGCGAGCAACGCAAAATGTTGAAGTCCTAATGTAATATACAAACAATTATATATAGATATTTGAAATTTTCTAAATTAGTGTATTTTTATGCTGACTGCACGAATTAACACTGAAATTAAAAAAATTCTAAATTAAAGGGTATTTCATAAGTTAATGTAATTTTGGCAACTTGCTGTATCTTTGTAAGAGACAAAATCTTGGATTTTTTAGTTTTAGCGCTATTGAAGCTAAAACAAAAAATCTACAAAAAATTAAAAAAAAAGGCAGAATCCGTAAAAAATCGAAAAAAACGAAAAAAAGCGCTTGAACAAGAGAAATTGCGACAAGTAATGAAAATTTCAAAAATTCTAAATATAAATACATATCACAAAATTAAAAAAATCGCCAAAATTCGAAAAAAAATATCGAAAAACCCAATAAAAAAATTGCCAAAACTAAAAAAAATCGCTCAAAATAAAATAAATTACCAAAAACCAAAATAATTGCCAAAACGACAAAAAAAAAACGCTAAGCAAAATAAAAAGCCAAAAACCGAAAAAACTCAAAAACTAAAAGGCACCAAAACTCGTCAAAACTAAAAAAGCGCCAAAATTAAAAAAAATTGCTAAAAATAAAATAAATCACCAAAACTGTAAAAAGCGTCAAAACGAAAAAACGCTAAGCAAACAAAACGATAAAACCATAAAAAAACTCAAAAACGAAAAAAGCACCAAAGCTAAAAAAATCGCTAAAACAAAAAAAAAATTTGCAAAAACCGAAAAAATCGGAAAACAAAAAAAGGTCTAAAAGTAAAAAAAAAAACTTAAACAAAAAACCTTTTTAAAAAATTTCTGCTACGGAGGTTATACGGAATTTCAGGTTCTCATACTGAACCATACTCAAATGTATGTAAAAATAAAACTACGGAAATTCAGGTTGGTAAATTTCATATAGAAATTTCCATTTGCTAGTACGGACTTGCAAAAGCAAAGTACACGGAATTTTTAAAATTTATTGCCTATCTTAGGGATGCTATAAATATAAGTGGAGACTTATTCCAGTCAACTGAAACAAAAATTCTTTAAATTTCTAATTTTCATCAAATTGTCATCAATTTCTGTGCTTTTGTGTATTGTAAATTCGAAAAGAAATGGATTATAAATGGTATGCAAACATAATTCTACACAAAAGGTTACACGATTATTTTTCCGTGTAGAAATAAATATAAATTTCCAAACGTGAAATTCCGTAAGAACTCCGTGTTGGGCTTTATGTTAGAAATTATATTATATGGGCTTAAGTTCGTATAGTATTACATATCGTCACCTCAACGAGCAAAAAATTCCCGATAGAGTTTGTAATTGATTATGATGTGACTAACCAAAATACATCTGTCCTTACAATTTTACTCACATATGTTCAAAAAAACGGTTTTATTCATTATCCAATTTGGCATTTAACAAATAAACAGTCTTAAAAATCCCGATTAAAAAATTATTCATGATTAAAATTCATTTAAGTTCAATTGAATTTAAATATGTATGCCATATGTATAATATGAAAACTTGTTTTTAATTTTTAAAAGTCTTAATTTAAATGTTCCCTTAATAAAAATCTAACAATTTGATTTACTTAATTATAAATTTTTGTGACACAAATTACATTTCTTATCGAATATTGTTGCCTTTCAAATTCGCAAACTTATCTGCATCCAGCATTCAGTTGATAGCCATATAAAAATTCTATCTAAATTTCTGTGTCACAAGAAGGTGGAAGTGTCAGAGAATCTCACACAGCCATTCATTCATTCACACAAACAAAACCAAAAACAATAATACTCTCGAGGCATTTGGCCTATACAAATTCACACACCCACACACGTGCTCATTTAAACACTCATACAGACAAAAAAAATGTTTGCAATGTATGCAAAAATAAAAAAATAAAAGGAGCCAAGAAGACTTCCAACATTACTTGAGGGAACACATGTCATATCCAATCTCGGCTTGTTAAACCAAAAAAAAAAAAAAAAAACTGAATAAACGTATAAAAAATGAAATGCCTGAATGAATGGTAGTATGATTAAGTGTATAAAAGAAGAAAAACGAAAAAAAAGTAAATGATTGTATGAAAGAATGAGTGTTGCGAGCTGAATGTATAGAAAACTGAAATTGTCTTCAATACCTTCTGAAGGGATAATGCAATAAAATATTGCTTTGGTTAGCAGAAAAAGAAAATTAAGCTGCAAAAATAATAATAATTTTTAAATTATGATTGCCTACAGCTAAGGCTGTTAACTGTCTGAAAAGAAGAACACTGTAGCAACGATAATAGCAACATCAACAACAACAACAACAACGAAAGGCATAACAATGCTCTAACAAAGAGACCGTAAGACAACAATACTCGCAGCACTTGAACATTTGCCTACAATCTCATTCCCTCTCTCTTCTCCATCTCTTCTCACACTAAAACTGAAGAATAAAATCACAGCCTGAAAGCAAAGAACCAAACAAAAATTCAAATATCCGCTGCTATTCGCAACCAACACAATGACTACAGCAGCATCAACTATAACAACAACAATACGAACTATGCAAATCATACATACATACATAAATCGTAAAGAAATTGGAAGGCCTATTCAAAACCATAAAAAGAACAACCATAATGCCAATGTCTAGTTGCTTTTTTGTCGTTAGAAATTTTTAACCATTTAGATGGCTTCCCAAGACTTTTCTAGCGAAAACAACTGTATGAATTACAATTTTAATTTGCTTATAAAACAAAAACAACAGTTGCAAGAGCAGCACTACAGTGGCACAACAAGAAATACTCGTACATACATACGTAACGAATTTTCGTTTCTGTAATGGACGAAAAAAATATCAAAATTTATGGCCGTATGTTTCTCAATGTGAACGATTCAGTGAAAACTGCAATTTCTTGTTTTTTTTTTAATTTTAAAAAGGAAGAAGTACTCGTAAATGCTGCTTGGTAGTGGTGTTTGCACTCACACACACACGCACACCCATAGAGACAAAATTTAGGCTTTCCTTTCCTCTTTTCACTGGCCAACAATGTGTAATGCCTACTTTTAGGCAACAATGAATTGCACACCAAATGTATGAATTTCATATTTGCCTTGAAACTAGCTAAAGTATGCTAAAATATAAATGTGTACATAAATTTTGTGTTTGAAATATTGAGATGTAAATGCTTATTTTGAGAGCGAGCGTATGTGTACGTACCAGAGTGTGTGTATTTCTGTGTGTATGTGTTGCTTTATATGTATGTGTGTGTGCTAAGAAATGTACATATGGCAAATGTATCCAATTTTAAATTGGATTTCATTATAGATTATGACTAAGAGTGTGCTGAGAGCTGTAGCTTAAGAATTATAACTATAAATTATGATGACACAAAAATTAAATCGTATATTACAAACAAAAGACAAGATAATAAATTCAAAACTCTTTTGCCAGAGTACGTACGTACGTACGTATAACTTTAGGCATACAATTGATAAGAATTATAATTTTCATTTATATGAAACAATGAAAATATTGGGAGTTTTTACATAATGTTGTACAGCAGAAGTAAAATTACACAAGTCAAGTTTGCTTGAAAATTCTAAAAATAGTTTGGAATAATATTTTGGTGATAGGAAACTAATCCTTATGGGGGTAAGTGTGCTCCTTACAATAATCTCCAAAACCAGCAAAATTTTGTGCGTATTGAAAGAACGAAAATTTTTTTAAGTTCTACGCAAAACTATACTATTTAGGAAAAAAATTATTGAACTATTATTAATAAGAATGTCTAGAAGAGAATGCAATCAACATACAAAAATTTTAATTGAAAATCATATTAAATTTAAAAAAAATTAAAACGAGTATGTTGTTTAAGTGTGCTGGTGTTTATTGGCTTTATTCATTTCAGAAATAATGGTTTACGGTTGTGCGACTTGTTCTTGTTTTGTTGTTGTTTGTTTTGATGCTCGTAAATAGCAGACAAATTAAGCATAACTAGCGAAAACTTCCTGCTGCTGGCTGGTAGGCAGTAAACTAATCTTGTAGTCGAAGCAGCGCAGGTTCAAATCCTGCAGAAAGGCCAAATTAACTTCGCAGTTTGTATTTTTTTTTTTTAATATAATTTTAATTTGAATCAAGTGTTTTGTTAAATGAAAGGAAAAACTTTATTTTAAGCTTACTGTAAATCATGTTGAATTAACATGAAACACATATGAAACAAAATCATTTATGAAAAATGTTAAATTAACCTTGTTTACACAGATTTTAAAGTGAAATTTTTTGGTGTGTGTACAATTGTGGAAATATTACTAAAAAATTTATATTTTTATCGATTAGGAAACGCTTTGAAATGAGCATATACTAAACACTCTGCTGTCGTTTTAGTGTGTTTGGTCTTTAGTTTATGTTTTCTATTCCCTTGCATATCTTTATAAACCATTATTTCTGAAAAGACAAATTTACTTTTTGTTGAAGTTTTGACTTATATTGAGAGTTTTGTGCTTTAATTAATATATATAAATTTTGGGTCACACCCGTCACAGTACAAGTTTAAGCTTTTATATTTAAAAAAAACTATAATATGGGCTTGAAGTGTATGTTAAAACAAAATTTTCATCCGATTTTGACTAAAGCATTATTGAAATCTAAATTATTATTTTTTTTCCGAATACCGCCGAAAAAGTTTAATAAAATTCTTATCCTGCATAATAAATGCCTGATGCTTTCCTACAACAACAAAGTAAGCGCCATTCATAATAAAATTAAATTTTGTGAATCAGCATTTTAATATTCGAGCTATTAGTTAAGGGATATATTTGGTCACACCCGTCACATTAATGCTTTAGTGCTTCTTTTTTAAAGGGATATGAAAAATAGAAAACGAGAAAAAGTTAAAAAACTTAAAGATAATATAGAAAAATATGAACTGTATTTAACTTTAGGGATTTTCATATTAGGTCACACCCGTCACATAAAGAGCTCATACCCGTCACATTAAAAAAAAATATTATAAAGGAAAATTTTTTTGTCTTTTAATATTTAATACAATCAACAAGACTTTAAACAATTAACTACACCAAAATTATTGTGTGCGTTGTATAGAAAATTTTACAGATTATTTTCTAAAAGTAATTGTTGAATTCACAAGGTTTCTTCAGAATATCTGGTGCCTCCATTAACACCAAGAACTGAAATTACATCTGGTGACATTGCAACAATGAATTGTTTTCATACTAGGTTACATTTGTCTCATAAAGCGGTCACACCCGTCACATGAAAATAAGTGTTCTTTAAGAAAAACTACTTTTTTGTATATTTAATACAATTAAAAGGATTTTAAATAATGCACTACGCCAAAATTATGGTTAAATTCTATGGAAGATTTTAGAAAATATATCCCAAAAGTAATTGTTAAATTTACAAGCCATATTGTACCGTTTAAAGTTGTATTTGAAAACACAATTTCAAACAAATTATTACATAGACTTGTTGAAAATTTTGAAGGCAATAATGTTTAATGCTTTTTTTGAAACAACAGCAATTCTTCGAAATTGACAATTATTAATAAATAAACTCGATAATAGATCATGTTCACATGAGTCAGCAGCAAGCAAGAATCAGAGTATCAAAGCGAGCACATTTTGTAGTCAACTTTCTGAAGGGTTTTACGTCATTATTTGATAGAAAGTTTCACAAATATCAACAGCAAGACATGAGTATTTATTTTTTATTCTATTTTGCAATCTCTGACATACAGAATTCAAATTTAGGGAAGAGCTGCTGCTGAACCCCAAAATTATATGTGAATAATTTCTATCAAACGAATGATGGATAAAATAAAAATGAGGGCAATTATGAATTAAATTCTGCGAAAAAAAATTTCCTGGGGGACAAAAAAAATTTAATTGGAGAAGGGAGAAGTTTCTGGTGGAATTTTATTCACAATTGCCCTGAATATGCCCGAACGGATGATCTACTCTAGGCAATTTTTAAAACTGATTTCTTAACAAGCTGGCCTGCAAATCGTAAATCAAATGCAAATCGAAATAGTTTACTCCTTGTCAGGCATTTCAAAAAAAAAAGCTATTATTCAGACTTATCTGCTTTCTTTGTTACACTTAACTAACCACCTTTCTTTATTGCAAAACCCTTTACTTGATAGGCAAAACTTAGTAGGAAAACAAATTATAAATGTTACCAAGAAGAAAAAAACAATTTATTCAAAAGATTAATATAAAAAAACATACAATCAAATATCGCAATTAAAGCAAATAAAGAACTAATAACGTAAAGAAACTTAGTAAGCAAAGCACTTTTATTCATACTCGTATAAAATAGATAAGTTTAGACGTCATTATAAAGAAAACTTATATTTCATCGATTAGTAATATTT
The DNA here is from genome assembly GCA_936439885.1 of Nowickia ferox. NCBI lineage: Eukaryota > Metazoa > Arthropoda > Insecta > Diptera > Tachinidae > Nowickia > Nowickia ferox. The sequence goes on along the minus strand of OW387026.1, from coordinate 108,092,648 downwards.
ACAAAAAAAAAAAAAAAATTTATTCACATTTTATCATATAAATACTGGACATTTGTACATAATATTTATTTTCAAAATATCTTTATCACTTAAACTAATGCGTTGACCTAGCTTTGCTTTGCCATCCAAAGCTCTTAATGTTTCTTTGCCATTTACCGTAAAGGCTTTTGTGCCATAGTGCAGACAACTCTCATAATCGTAACCCACATCAAAATCCGTTATGTAAGAGCTTTTATATTTCTCAAAATTAAATTCTTTGCCAGGTATGATATTTTCATAAAGAATTTCTATGTAATCATCACGATGCACATCACTTTGCTGATGATAGAAGCCGAGCGCGTGCATGAGTTCATGAAATATTGTACCGGCACGAAAGCATCCTTTGTTCAGGGGATAAATTTCCAAATTCATTTGTTGCACTCTAGCCAAATAGCCAACAGCTGTGTAGCAGCCACCCGGATCAGATGTTATGTTCACATAATGCAAATGCGAATCAGTGGCCTCGTGGAAACGCACACAAGTGCGAGCTTCAATGATGGCCATGCGTTCTAAAATTGCTTGACGATGGGCAGCATCTAAACATTAAGAAAAAACACTTATTCGTTGTGGAAAATCCGTTCTACAACTTCCCCTCAATCAGATCACTTACCAAAGCTACCAGAAATTTTGTAATAAACAATATTATTTGGCCACCTTTTCGACTCCGCCACCAGGCCATTGCGTCCCTGTAATCCCGACTGGAGCAAGTGCAATTGCTCTTCTGTCAAAATCATATCTCCCTCGAAATGGCCGGCCTTAAGTTCAGGATCTAAATCTCTTAATCTACTTAAAGGTCCAGCATGGACTTTAGCGTTTAAAATGAAAAATGCAAAAGCAATTGAAAAACAATAAAACAGAAACATTTTTATTGACTGCAATTTTGATTAGAACTAAAAATGAATTGCCACAACTTTTGAAATTTAAACCCATACAGTGCATTGCTAAAGCAACAAATACTTAAATAATCAAAATGATAAGATATGATCAATTCATTATTAGTTAAATCAACTACTTCGAGCAAAATTGTTGTTAATGTTAAATGTTTTTTTAAGCGCCACAAGCAGTAAAGGGTTTTGCGTTAAGGACGGTAAATTGCTGAGAAACTCAAATGGAATTTTTGAATGGTAAGCCAATGCCAATGATTCTAGAACAGGTAAATTTGCTATGTCAAAAAAAGTATCAACCAACAAAATTGGTTAAGCTAACTAATAGAAATTAGTTTAAAACAATATCAAGAAATTGTGTAAAAGAAGAATTTCTGTAATAACTCTACCATTAACAAATTTATTATCAGTTAGATCAATAAAAAAAAATTAAAGAAAAAATAGCTTAGGAGAAATTATCCTTATTTTCGAACATAATTTTTTGACGAAACTCGATTATTTGCAAACGTAAGCAATCGATTTTCGTCAGAAAACAAAGTTCGAAAATTATGCCGCTCAAGATTTTTTGGCGGTTATGGCACGATATAACTTCCCTCATCATTTTTAAAACCAAAAAATAATTCAAGGTAATTCTAACCGATTTACATGGCTGAAATATTACGAATGGCGATTTTCATGAGTAATATTAAAAAAAGATAATTGCATGGAATTTTTTACAATTCTATGGCCTTTTTGTGATCATAGCCCACTCAAAAATCTTTATAAGGAAATGCAACTACAATTTTCACTTGCAGCAATTTCAACTAAACCTCTTATTAAATTAAAAATTCTAATATTTGTCAAACGAATTTTCAATTCAGATCCAATAACACAAAAGGAAAGGCCTTTAAAAAGTAAGCGTGAAAACGATGCAGGTTTTGTTATTAAATTTTTTTAAGCAAAATATTTATTTCATTAATCTATTCACAACTACAACTGACAACATTTCCTTGTTCATTTCATTTCCTTGTTTTGATTATAAATTCCCAGGATTTTCACTGTGATACTAGTGAGTTGTCCACAAAAAAAAATGGATATCCCATTAACTAAATCATTATTCATAAGATTTATACTAATCACACAAACATATGCACGCACACACACACTCATACATACACACATACATACATACTCGTATATCACATTTCTTACCATACACAACGTCGTCCGAACTCTACTATGTATGTAATAAAAAAAAAGTTATTTATGAACTAAAAATTCACAATCACAATCACTTGTTATTTACATATTGTTATAATTCATTATTTAACAATTATACGACTACGCAAGCAGATAATGCATGATAATAAATGGCATTTTTATAAGATAAACTTTTTGTTTAGTTGTTTAGACACACACACACACACACACACACACACACGTAATAAAACAAACATAAAACCAACAAGAGATAGATACACTTGTCATAGCATTTTATTATTAATTACTTTACCTGCTTTGATTATTATCGCTTGTCTTTCGCTTTGGTTTCGAACCATTAATTTTATTAATATGCACAGTAAAATAATCTTAACTACACACACTCACACACACACACAGCATTCACTTACTCATACACGCACAAAACTACTTAAATATGACTATTGTTAATGACGAGAGATACAAAACGAAATGAATTATAAAGCATACCTTAAGGGTTGGAAACGGAACGGAACGCTTTAACGAAAAGCTTAAGCTTATATAAAAAAATAATGAAAATTTATTAAACGCTTAACCTCGGGCAACACTATGTAAATATGAATGACTAATAATTTAAGTTAATTGGTTAAAAAAACAAATTAATTAAAGCTTGTTTTAATATTTGTAATAATATGTCGATCCATAATTCCAAAAATAGCTTAAGCGACATATTTTTTGATGTTCGTTTTTTGCGAAACTCGATTATTTGCGATGGTACATACTCGAGCTGCAGCAAAAAATTAAGTTCGAAATTTATGTCGATTAAACTTTTTTGGCGGCTATGGCACGATATTACAAATATCAGGGGGATTCGTTGTGAACTCCGGTAATCATAGTTCAGATAATTTTGAATTATATGCTCTCAACTACATATGGGCGGTTGTTGTGTTTTTTCTGTGACACGAACACACATGATCCAACACGAAGTGTTTGTGATATAAAATCTGAGTTTGCGCGTGGTCGGGTCGTTTCGTGTTGAGAAAAATTTACACGATAAAAGACGAAACGATTTCAGGTACACAATATGAATTTATGAATTGCCAGCAAAGAAAAAACTTAAAAGTTTGTATCCTCAAACATCATACACCATCAAACTTGTTGATAGTGCAGAGGTATCTTAAGCTTGTTTGAATATAAAAACAATCTTTTTTGTTGTTCAATTTGATTTAGTGCGTGTTGGGACGTGCCATGTTGGGAAAATTGTTCGCGTGGGTATTTCGCAAGTGTGGAAAATCTTGGTGTTCGACACGCGTTCATATTTAAAATCTGCTCATAAGTCGACATAGCTTCGCTGTTAAAAAAAATTAATCCTACTATGGAATTTTTTTTAATCTTAAAAGAGTTTTACCGCTATAAATCTATATTTACGATAAGATAACATCAATAAGCGGCCACTTGAACAACAATCGCTAATACTAAATCTATGATTTTGCAATATGAAGTTCATTTCTTGTACTTTTTTGTTCATTTATTATACTTCAAACTATTATTTATTTTATTCTTTCAGTAGACAGTATAAGCGAAAGACATGCAGGTGATTGCCAAAATTACTTTGTTAATCACAGCCATATTGGGCTCAACATGGGCTATGCCTGCCACACGTATAGAAACTGATCCCGAGCTGACGGCAGGTTATGTGGAAGGAGACATGGTATTGGATATAAACTCAAGGAATGGTCTACGAGACCCCGTCTACAAATGGCCAAACAATACTGTATACTACAAATTCTTTACAAAGTTTGGTAATTAAGTGAAATCATAGACTACGCAAATATATATTTCTTCAGCTAAACCCTCAATAATCAATTTCCATGTATTTCTAATAAAAATTATTTTAATATTTTAATTTGGATTATTAGTGCGTTAACCAATGTTAAACTTAAATTGTAACAATTCTTAAAAAACACCAATTATATTTCTTCTCTTTGTCTTACCAACAGATGAACCCCATAAGAATCACATTTTGTATGGCATGAAAATTTTGGAAAGCGTCTCGTGTATACGCTTCAAAGAAGCCACTGCCGCTACAAAAGTATATGTTAACATTACAGGCTTTAATGGCGGCTGTTACTCCAGTGTGGGTTATCTAAAGGAAGAAACTCAGGAATACAATTTACAAGTGTATCCTTTGGATGCAGGTTGCTTCCGCTTGGGCACAATTGTACACGAATTCCTGCACACTTTGGGCTTTTATCATATGCAAAGTGCTGCCGATCGGGATCAGTACGTGCGAATTGCTGAGGAAAATGTCATGGAAGGTCTGCTACACAATTTTGAAAAATACAATGAAACCGAAATCGATAATTATGATCAAGAGTACGATTATGGTAGTGTTTTGCATTATCCGGCGTATGCCTTTTCAGCCAACGGTGAAATGACAATTATACCCCTGAAAGGCGAAGAAGCTGCCAGCATTATGGGCCAACGTCGCGGCATGAGCAAACAAGATATTAACAAATTAAATGTAATGTATCGTTGTCCAGTGAAAGTTTGAAATTTTCACATTTTCCTGATGACTTTAAGGGAAAATATTAAATTGATTATTTAATTGATTTAATCATTTTCTTAATTGGAAAAATATATAAATCTATACATATATGTATATAAAATCGTTATATGTGTTTGTTGGTAACGCATGATCTATGGAACTGTAAAAGCTGTGGAGCTGAAAGTTTTAACGCAAGTTTAGGTCAATACCGTGTAGGCGTCTTTTTTTTTTTTTTTGTTTTATGCTTTTGACCACTGTGTGGAGTAATATAAAGTTAAAAAAATAATTGCGTGTAAGACAACATTTGCTGGGCTCAGCTTGTTAATATATATTTTTTAATAAGATTTTGATTGGTTTTGAAAACATTCAAATAATATATTAATTGATTAATATATACGATGTATTAAAACGAAATATATTGAATTATTTTTATTTTATATTATATTATTTTATTCAGCCTTTTATGTTTAAATATGTAGTAATTCTCAATTATATTTTCGTGTTTTTATGTAAATATCTATGCACAGTTTATATACTTTTTCGATTAATTGTTTGTAGGTTTTGTTACTCGAACCATTAAAATGCACTTAACTGACTCTTAGTACGAGTTTTAAGCAACTTAATTTATTATATAATTTTTTTTTTTTTGGTTTATTCTAATCAACCTGTCAATTTTAGAGCAGTCTACACAGGAAAATTAAAATTTTTTAATAGCAACTAAAATTAAAAAGAAAATTATTTGTTGATGGTTTAGCATGTCTAGTTGCATTTCGTTGCCACTAAGGACATTCACATATTACGTAATGCTATTTTTGGAAGTTTTATTCCCCACACACAAAGGCGTATCGAAATATTGTTAAATAAACATTATTAATTTTATTTAAAAGACCTCCAGCTAAATAAAATAGTTACGATCTGTTTTTTTTAATAAAAAATATTACTGTGTCAATTAAATTTTTGTTTAAAATTTAATTACATATTTAATTGAGCTAATGAAAGTTTTGTTTCCAATTTAATTGATTAAAAGTTGAATGCAAAATTTAGTTAGGTTAATGGAAATTTTTTTTTTAAATCTAATTGATGACAAATTGAATTAAAAATTTCATCAAGTCAATTAAACTTTTGTTTAAAAATTTAATTGAGTCAATTAAACTTTTGTTTAGAAATATAATTGATTGAAAATTTTATTGAAAATTTAATTAAGGCTATTAAACAGTAGTTTCAGAATTTAATTGATTAAAATTTCAATTAAAAAGTTTATTCAGTCAATTAAATATTTAAATTGAGACAATTAAATTTTTAATTGATTATTTGTATTTTAAATATTTTTTCAATTAAAGGTGCTAATAGGAGAAAAGATTTTTTTTTTTTTTTATTAAAAACTTTAAATAACCCCCTGTTTCCACAACACGGACGGTCGACTTGAGTAGAAAATTTATATGAAAAGCACTAATTTGTTTTAAGTGATTTTCGTACAAATTTTCTAGACGAGTCGTCTGCCTGAATTGTGGAATTAGGGTATAAGTTAAAAACGATTTTCAATTATTTTTTTTTTTTTTATTAAAAATCTAAATTGTTTTGTTTGGAAGAAAAAATAAGTTTCAGCAATTTTAAGGATTGCTACATTAAAAGTAAAAGTTGGGTCACTAAAAACATTATAAAATTAGTTTTCTTGTTATTTTCTGCGTACTTTCTTAACAACTTCACTGTGCTTTACGAAATTGAATTTTCTTAACTAGCAAGAGCTTTGCCTTAACAACACAATATTGGCGCGATAAGATAAGTCCCAATACATTGCCACTTTAACGTTATTCGCTAATCCGAAATTTTAAGTTTTATTTGCATCATAAATTTGAATGTTTTTTTTATTGATTAAAATCTTTCTTTTGAAAATAAAAAATTTGCAATCATTGTTATTTGTTTTATTCTTTTAGTAGACGGAATAAGCAAAAGACATGCATGTGATAGTAAAAAATATTTTGTTAATCACAGCCATATTGGACTCAACATGGGCCATGCCTGCCACGCGTATAGAAACTGATCCCGAGCTGACGGCAGGTTATGTGGAAGGAGACATGGTATTGGATATAAACTCACGTAATGGTATACGAGATCCGGTCTATAAATGGCCAAACAATACCGTATACTACAAATTCTTTACAAAGTTTGGTAATTAAGTGAAATCATAGACTACGCGCAAATATATTTCTTCAGCTAATCCCTCAATAATTAATTTCAATGTATTTCTAATAAAAATTATTTTAATTTTTTAATTTGGGATTATTAATGCGTTAACCAATGTTAAACTTAAATTGTAACAATTCTTAAAAAACACCAATTATATTTCTTCTCTTTGTCTTACCAACAGATGAACCCCATAAGAATCACATTTTGCATGGCATGAAAATTTTGGAAAGCGTCTCGTGTATACGCTTCAAAGAAGCCACTGCCGCTACAAAAGTATATGTTAACATTACAGGCTTTAATGGCGGCTGTTACTCCAGTGTGGGTTGTCTAAATAAAGGAGCTCAAAGCTACAATTTACAAGTTTATCCCTTGGATGCCGGTTGTTTCCGCTTGGGCACAATTGTGCACGAATTCTTGCATACGTTGGGTTTTTATCACATGCAAAGTGCTGCCGACCGAGATGAGTACGTGCGCATTGCTGAGGAAAATGTTTTGGAGGGCAGACAACACAATTTCAATAAATACAATAAAACAGTAGTCGATCATTACGATGAGGAATACGATTATGGCAGTGTTTTACATTATTCGGCGTATGCCTTTTCAGCCAATGGTGAAATGACTATTGTACCGCTGAAAGAGGAGGCGTCCGGTATTATGGGGCAACGTCGTGGCTTGAGCAAACAAGATATTAATAAATTGAATGTTATGTATCGTTGTCCTGTTAAAGTTTAAGATTTTAAAATCTTGTAGTTGATGTTGTGAGAAAGACATAAATTTAATTATAATGTGAAATGTATGTATATATTGCACACATACATATAATTCATAAATAAATAAAAAAAGCAATTATACAACCACCTGCATGTAACAAGAATGCACCTTAAGATTACTTAACGAAAACACGAAGAAAACACACACACACTCACATCATATAATGTACGAGTAGATAGCTAACAAACAAACGTAACACAAGCATGCAACTCTCGTTTGGTGTGAAACATTATTTCAATAAGTATGCGAAGTTTGCAAGCTATTCAATAAACATATTCACGGCAGCAGGCCACGGACTACAATCTGTAAAAATTTTATAGTTGTTCGCATATCAATTTAATTATTTAACGACAGCACGGTTTCACGACAACTATTGGCTGTCACCCAATTTGAATGATTTCAGTTTTTACACGTGACAATAAGCTAATATAGTGCCTTCAATATCTTAATAATTGCGAAATTTTACGCAATTCTCAATAACATTTTTGGAGTTTTTCTGTAAACTCAAAAATATTTTTAATAATTTCTTAAGAATTTTTCGGTTTAAGTCTACTGTAAAGTTTATTAAGCAGCAACGAAATGCATACAGTCTTTGCATTAACCATCAACAAACATAAATTCTTTAAAAAAAATTGTTTTTTTTTTTATTAATTTATATTTTAGTAGAACATGGGAAATAATTGCTAAATTTAATCATAATTTCGGTCCATGCTCATTATGTACATTTGAGTTATACCAAGAGCAACTATTACACCGTGGTTTGGCCCATCCTTATAACAAATCATGAATGAATAATTTAATGCTAATTAATTTCAACGTGTTTTTATTCTCCTGCCGCTTTATTACTTTCTCTGATTTCATTATTATCATTATTTTTATTCATGCATAAATAATAATAAAGAATATTTATGCAAGTGAATTGTAAAAAAAATCATAACAAAACAAACAGTTGTTGCATTATTGTGGCATCCTAGTTGGTTGCAAAGGCTGCATTTAAATGTCATCAAGTTTGTAACTTCTACCCTGTATCTTATAAGAGTGGAAATTACATGAAAGATTGTGTCTATTTAAGAGCTCAAGGTGTGTGGTAAGTTTCGTAATAATCAGTTAAGTGGAACCACGTCAAATATAATAATAAATTTTAATGAGCGTAGCCTCCCCCATATGTTTCAACTTTAAAATTGTGTAATCAAACAAACAAATTTGTGGGCGTGTCCCCGCTTTTTTACAATGGGACAAATTGGAAGCTTTACCATCTCAGATAAAAAAAATAATTTTTAAATCGGTCTAAAAATACAGACGAATTGATAATCTCCTCCTTTTTTTGAAGTCGGTTAAAAAGTACTTTCAATGCATATTCAATTAAAGGGCATATTACTATTCAATGCAGCTGTTTAATTTTTTTTAATTTTTTCTTTACTTTCTATAAATTTTTCAATTGTGCGACATTGCAGTAGAATGAAAATTCCCGCTATGGGTTTTAAGTTTCTTTTGCAGACAATTTTTACCATTTACTTTTGCGTTGTAAGAATGACTTCCGTTTCCTTTTAATTGTTAATTTAGGTTTATGTTTCATTGGGAAAACATACAACTAAGAAAGAAAAATAAACTACATTTTATTCTAATGAAATAGGACAAGAACTGCAAAACTTTCCATCTGGGTCATTATAAATATTATTTCAAAATAAAATGGAAAAAAATACGAGTAAAATTTATACAAACGTTTTTTCTCTTATGTTGTATAAAAACGAAGTATTTAATTAATTTAAGGAAGAATTGTTTGTATCCACTATTCGCATCAACCTTGACACAGCAACCACTGACTATGGAATAGCATTTCGATATTTTATTGAGAAAGCTTAACATTTTCCTTCAACCTGCTTCAACTTCTAACAATGCCTGTATGAGAGAACTATTATAATATAAAAACACTTAAAATCTCTTGCTTTGTCCCTCATCATAGTCTTTTGTTTAGGCTTATAGTAAAAATTACTTGAAAAGAAACTTCCTTTGAGGAACTTTTTCCTTAAAAAAAAGTTAAATAGAAGGCTTCTCTGTAGCTGCTGTAAGTCTTAAGAAAAAAAAAACGTTTTAAAAATGTATACCTTAAGACGTGATGTAGCAAAAGAAAATCCTAAATCCAACTTTATCTTTATGATGTCGTTTGCAAAAAAAAAACGGAAGAAAAATTCCAAGACTTTCGTGTCTTTGCCTTCTGCTGTGAATTTATGTTCGTCTCAACATTGTAACGCACGCACTTTAACTATTAAAAGTGCATTTAAAATTAATTATAAATACTACTTTTATATTTAAGTTTCTTTACATTTTTACACGCTTCACACTTTTGTGCTGAAGGCATGAGGAAAACTTTTTCGGAAAATAATAATCAATAATAAAGTGAAAGAGCAGCTTAAAGATGCTAAGGGAAAGCACATTCAAACTATTACAAAGAAAGCGATTAAATGTTGAAAACTAAGAAATTTGCCTGTAAAGATTTAAAATAAGTTTTAAAAAGAGTTAAATAGAAAAGAAAAATTAAAGTTCTTCTGAGTGCATTTTTACTTAATCTTTAGGAAAAGTTGTTGTTGAAGAGCTGCCAGAAAGCTCAAAATAAATTTAAATGTTACAAGGGAAATATATAAGGTGAGGAGAACTAAACATTGACATAGACATAGATATAGACATAGACATAGATATAGACATAGACATAGACATAGACATAGACATAGACATAGACATAGACATAGACATAGACATAGACATAGACATAGACATAGACATAGACATAGACATAGACATAGACATAGACATAGACATAGACATAGACATAGACATAGACATAGACATAGACATAGACATAGACATAGACATAGACATAGACATAGACATAGACATAGACATAGACATAGACATAGACATAGACATAGACATAGACATAGACATAGATATAGATATAGACATAGACATAGACCTAAAATTTGATAACAATTCCTAATCACAGAACAAGTAATTGCTCTCCTATCTGTTTAGATACTCAGTGCTCATTTAAGATAATTTCCACTGACTTAATGCAAATGAAACTAGTTTTCTAAAAAAATTAAATTAATTCATAAGCATTTCTTAAGAAAAAAAATATTTCCTTTTTTTTGCCCTTCCACTTATCACAACGTCTGATATATAAATTAATAACTATTTCATATTTAAATTTCATTTGCAAGCAGCCTGAAAACGCCCTTTTCTATTCAAGTTATCTGAAGTGGCAAAGCATAGACAACGAAACGAAAAAAGAATTAAACCACAATTGGATGATTCCTGATTGTATGGCTGGCTGTATGTACAATAGAAAGACAACTTTGACTAAAATTTTAACTATAAATCAAATGATATTTTTCTTTCTACAACTGCTTACTACGTTTCTTTTTTTCTTCCACTATTTAAAATAGTTGTCTTCTCAATGCTCAGCCATAAAATAAATGAATGTATTAAAGTTTTTTTTCTACTTTATATTTGTTTAGCTCATTTTGTTTTTATTTTCTTTTCATGTTATTTTTGTTTTCTTTCTTTTTTGTGGAAATTTTCACTAAAATGCATTATTTAAAACTTTTCGCATTAAATAATCATCCATATACAGATATAGAAATGCATATACAAACACAAACGCACACACACACACACACACATAATTGCTTATACATGGGAAAACTTTTTTAGACAATATTCCCCGCAAACATTTTGCCATACAGACAGAAAAGAGATTCAGTTTCCGAGATAATGATTAAGTTGTGAGAGAAAATATTATAAGAAATCAAAATTTTAAAAGTTCCTACTTTTACAACCTGAAAAAGACAGATTTCTTTAAAATCGATAATAAAAAAACGTTCACTATTCACCAAGGGCACTTCATTTTATTTCCGAGTTATTACACAATAAAATAAAGTAAAATACTTGTTTTTTCTAAACATTCCTAGATAATATTCGAAAAAATTAAAGAAGTGTACCTAAGCATTAAGCTAATGAAATTTATAGCCACACTATCAGGCTACAGAGTCAGCTACCAGGTGTTAAATTGCAGCACATGCAGCTTTCTAAAACTCGGTATTAGTTGCCCAAATGAAATTCTTTTATATTCTCAACAATCCCCAAGATAACATGGAGGTCCCAAATCCAGCCGACCTGATAAAGAAAACACAACCAATTTGGGAAAAGTTTTCTTTATTTCTTGACACAATCTCCTTCTAGGTCGAACCGCTTATCCCACCCTGACAGATGCTGAAGGAAGAGATAGAGGAAAGCTTAATTCTTTTTACAACCCTAGGCTCGAATCTTCACATCTGTGATCGAATTGACAACCGTACGAAACATAATTACGTGTGACGTCAAACGTAGGAGCATAGTGGCATCAGGACAAAAGGCTCAGTTAGCCGCCTGCAATGGAATGTAACTGCAGCGGTAGGAAACAGCTGATTAATATTGTTATGTGAAAAGTAATGTACAGATTCTTACATTCCGGTTACATCTTTATAACAACTTTCATTACTTTCCACATAACAATATTGACCAGTTTTTTTTACCGTTGCAATTACATTCCATTACAGTCGGCTAACTGCAACTATACGATTGCAAACGAATCGTAATTTTCTTTTAAATTCACAATAGTTTTTGAGTTAAAGAGCACTTTGAATTGTACTTTAAATTCACAATAGATGTGAAATGTCAAAATTGGATTTTAAAAATGTAAATATTGAAACGGGATTATTTTTTTTTATTTAACTTCGAGTGATAACGAAGAAGATGAAAAAATAATACTGAGGAATCTATTGGCTTTGCCGAATACAACGTATGATTTTAAAAATTCGTTTCCCTTAACGCTTAATTGCGGCTTTCTAAAGCGACTCCGTGTGAACCAAGAGAAATTAATTTAAAACAATCGGATCCCATAACTGCATGGCTGTAGCTTTTCCTTGCTTAATTTAATTTTTTATGAATTTTGTTATCGGACGGCAGTTGGTAAAAATCGTACGTTCACTTAATGATCACGTATGCTATAATCTCAAATTTCATTTCGTGAGGAGTTGCAAGTTCACTGATATAACCATTTTGGGTCCTACTTTTTGGGCGTTTTTGTTATTAGGACAGTGTTGCGGCGCCTACGATGTCAATGATGTCATGTAAGTTTTTTTTGTTAGTCTGTGTTAGCAATAGCTTTGAATCCTCACTGCATATCTACTTCAAATACATTACAAATTAAATTCCGCAATATTAGCTTTTCATATAAAGTACGCTTTAGCACTTGTTATAAAATTATTTTACCTCCTCAAGGGTTTTTAATATATTTTTTGTTTTTCAATAAAAGAAAAACTTTTTCTACTTGTTTGAGCTGTATAAATATTCGTTCATATTATTTTGCTACTTTTATTATTATTTTTTTTTGTTCATCTTAATGCCTGGCAAAGTTTTTCGTTTTTCTATTTAATTTTTTTTTTTTGGCAAAAGTCAATAGCATCGACATTTGGCGCTCATTGATAATTAAACTGTGACTGTCACATTTTGCCATTTGCACTTCATTAAAGATTTGTGGCTTTGGCTATGAATGACTATACGATGGCTCCCTCATCATTACCGCCAATTGCAGATGCTCTCCATGTTCAATAGTTTTTGTAGATACGTACGCGTACATACATATTTTTCATACGCTTTTCAGTTGCTGTCTCCGCCAGCAGCAATAGAATAAACGTTGTTTTCTTCTTCTTCATTTTTAAGTGCAACAAAAAGACACAGAGTCAGTCAGTCTACTTCCTGTTAATACTTTTCGTTATTCTTTTGAAATAAATTAAAATTATTTTAAGCTGTGAAAGGAAGAAAAAATAAATGTATTTATATAATGAGTGAAATGCGAATGATCTAAATGGGAAAAATTTACGTTTTTCAAATAATTCTGAGATAAGACTTTAAAAAATGTTATAAAAATTCGATAGAAACTCCTTCTTGGCTTATGTACTTTGACAATAAGCCACGTATGCTTTTTTCGTAGCTGAAACGTAAGGCACTTTATTTGCTAAATATACCAAAAGACTATACAATATTATTGAGCACCTTATTACTATAATTAAATCAAAGACTGGTCGTTTAATGCTAAATACGTAGTTGTAACTTATGGCGCTTTATTTGCTAAAGCTATCAAAAGAGTGTACAATATTATTGAGCGACATGTTTCTAGTATTATTATTGACACTTTGTTTCACGCAATTCAATAAGTTGCACACTTGTTAAATATTTATTCTTGCAAAGGCATTTCATTTGATGTTAAATTTGTAGTTGTATTGGGTGTTTTTTATTGAGGTATAGAACTTTAAGTTGGCATCACTTTTTTAACTGGCGGCCATTTTGTCCGCTGTCAAGTGATTAATATTTAGTTTGGTTTGCCATTTCATCATGAACAGGTTGACAAAAGAACAACGCTTGCAAATCGTGCAAATTTATTTCGAAAATAATGGTTCAGTTCGCGAAGTTTACCGCAAGCTCCGTCCATTTTATGGTCGACATAATCGTCCATCAGAGCAATTAATTCGGTTAACCATGGATCGTTTTCGCACTACGTTTACACTATGTGATAATACGCATCCGCAGAGACGTCGAACAGTGCGCACCGAAGAAACAATTGCCGCTGTAGAGCGAAGTGTTGAAGAGGACCCGAATGAATCGATTCGCCACCGTGCACAGCAATTGGAGCTTTGTCCATCAACTTTATGGAAGATTTTGCGCAAAGATCTTGGCTTGCGACCTTACAAGATCCAGCTTGTGCAAGAATTAAAGCCGCGAGACCATGCAATGCATCGTGATTTTGGTGTATGGGCCGAAAATGAGATTGATCTCGATGCTGATTTTCATCGCAAAATTTTGTTCAGTGATGAGGCTCATTTTTGGTTGAATGGCTACGTCAACAAGCAAAATTGCCGCATTTGGAGTGAAGAGAATCCACATGAGACCCTTGAGACGCCATTACATCCACAAAAACTGACTGTTTGGTGTGCTCTATGGGCTGGTGGAGTCATTGGGCCATACTTCTTCCGAAATAATGCTGGAGAGTCAGTTACCGTTAATGGAGACCGGTATAGAGCCATGATAACCGACTATTTTGTTCCCGAATTGGATGGCATGAATGTGGATGAGTTGTGGTTCCAACAAGACGGCGCTACATGCCACACAGCGCACGTCACAATCGATTTATTGAAGGAAACATTCGATGAGCGCATAATTTCGCGGAATGGACCTGTCAATTTGCCACCAAGATCGTGTGATTTGACACCATTGGATTATTTTCTTTGGGGATATGTGAAGTCGCTCGTCTACGCCAACAAACCAGAAACGTTAGGGGACTTGGAAGCCAACATTCGTGGCGTTATTGCCAACATACGGCCCCATATGCTCGAATTGGCTTTATTCGAGCCAGCCGCGGCGGCCACATGCCCGAAATCATATTTAAACGTTAATGGCATAAAATTATCCTTCCAATAAAGCCAAATTGATGGACATTAAAACGATTTTCTTGTGTTTTATTTCAATTCGAAGTTCTATACCTCTAAAAAAACACCCTGTATTTTATGGCGCTTTGTTTGCTTAAGATACCAAAAGACTACACAATATTATTGAGCACTTTGTTGCTAGTCAATAAGTTGCAACAAAACCTACACTGATTGGAAAAATATATTTTCGAATAAAACTTTTGTTTAAAAGTTTAATTAATTAAAAATTGTAATTTACACAATTAAACTTTTAACAATTTTTTATTTTAATTTTAAATTAAATATTTTTTCTTTGTATGCCACTACCACAATAAAATGTATT
Organism: Nowickia ferox; assembly: GCA_936439885.1. Taxonomy (NCBI): domain Eukaryota; kingdom Metazoa; phylum Arthropoda; class Insecta; order Diptera; family Tachinidae; genus Nowickia; species Nowickia ferox. The sequence continues at coordinate 108,077,195 of OW387026.1, read as the reverse complement.
TCCTGATATTTTATATAATTTTAGGAGCTTTGAAAGCTCTGAAAAGTAAAATTTCTAGCTCTTAAAAATCAGTAATTATGATTGAACTTAGAATAAACTTTTTCAGGACCGTTAAGGTAAAATTAAGCCAATACCTGATATAGAAAAGCACGAAAAATCGACTTTATAGATTAAGATTTAGGGAGAAACAGAATAAGGTGACTGTTGTGACTGGCTGTGAATCGAGTCGATTTGAAATCGCACGATTGGTGAAAACTAACTCCGATAATAGAAAAAAAATTTTGGACTTTTTTAATTTTTCTATTATAGAAAATTATCCGTGCGCAGTACCATTTTTAATTTTTGAAATCGTACGATTTCAAATCCATTCCATTTACCGAACAGGTCCGACAATTTTTTGTGCATTCCTAGTAGAAATAAAGCATAAATCCAGATGAATTTTGTTAGCCTCTACTGTCTGCAAAAACGATATTTACTTCGGTTCGTAAGACCATAAAGTACGATTTGAAATCAATTCGATTTACAGAACAGTACCGAGAGAGTTTTTGCTTATGCTCAGCAGAAATAAAGCATAAAGCCAGATGAATTTTGTTAGCCTCTACTGTCTGCAAAAACGATATTTATATTGGTTCGTAGGACCATAACTAAAGTTGGCATAGCCAATTGCTCATGTTCGCCATGTTGGGTGGCATCAATATTATTGCAAAATAAAATAAAGTTTTTGTAAAGAAACCTTCTACTCATTTCCTTACATCATTAATAGCCTTTAAATTCCCTTAAAAATTTTCCAAATATGTACACAAGTGCATTATTATGAAAATTAATAAAGAAAGTAATAATGAAAATTGAAACAAAATCTAGATTAATGCAAATTAACAAAAAAGAAAAAACCTTTAATAAATATGTATGCAAGTCACTGTGATGACAAGGCAGAAAGAACCACAATTGCACAAGTATGCGCAACAAATATTGCAATGCATGGCATAACTGCCCATACTACACTAACGAGTGTACAACACAAAAGCGCATATTAACTTACGTGCAACAACAACAACAACAACAACAACAACAGCAGAGCAACAACAAAATATGCATATGACAAATTACCAATTAAGTGTTGAAAAAATTATTTTTCAATAAGTACCAGCATTATATAATATTTAACACACACACACATGCAAAATAATAATCAAAGGACATTTATTAAGTATGTGCTTGAATGTTGGTTGTTGGCAAGTGTATAAATGAAATCAATGTAAAATGGATGCCAAGACATGTAACTGTTGATCCCATTTGCTGTGCGTATGTATGTATGTGTAGTTTGAATGAAATTAAAAGCCAATAATTGGAAAATTAATTGAATTAAATTGACAGTAAGGCGATATCAACAATAAACTATGCAAAAGCTCGTACAAGTGTGCATGTAAATGTTGTATATGGATGTACGTACATGTCAATATGTATGTATAAGTAGTCGGCAAGAGAAGATTTTAAGTAAAATTATTGATATTGAGCCTACGGCTTTAAATACTGGTCCATTATGGCATAAATTTACATTTGAAATCAAATAAATCTAGCATATTTTTTTAAGGAATTTTTTTTATTATTTTATGTTGTTTTAATCACTCACAACATTTTCAGAGGTTTGTAAGAGGTTTTTATGACAAGTTTTCTTCAAGTCTATGATTTTAATTATTAGATTTAATTGTTGCAATACTTTTAAGTAAAACGTCATAAATTTGTTCATTATTAGCTTATAGGACTTGTAAATAAATTTTATTATACAAAAAAAAGATTGAGAAAGTTTTTTATAAGCATAGACAATAATAATAATAATTATTTATTTAGGCAAAAGCATCTTTTGTTTCAGTTTCGAAAACGTTTTAATCATCCTTATTGAATGGCAACACTCTCTATCTATCTCTCTATCTCTCTCTCTCTCTTTCTCTCTCTCAGTTTCATTTCAGCTTCTGCTTCTTTTGCTTTAACGCTAATGTGCCATATCTAAATTGAAGAGTTTTAACACAAAAACTTTCTAAAAATATTCACAATAATGAAAATTGTCTTCGTTGGTGTTGGTAACGTCGACAAATTTTAAAACAAAACTAATAAAAATATTTTGGGACTAAACCATTTTAATGAGCAGCTTCATGCCTTTGAATGTGTGTATATGAGTGTGTGTGTGTATGTGTCGTTGAACAACCACAAATTTAAAAATATATTTTACATTCCAGGGGGCAGTGGGAGTTCTGAAAAGGGTTAAAATGATAATTGTGACTATTTTCCATAAGTTAAATTATAACAAACAAAAAAAAATGTAACCAAGAGCGAAGAACAATGAGAAGATGGTAGTGACACTAATGACCGTCGTTTCTATTCTAATGGCACAAGTTTCATGCAGTTTCTTTCAGCATTTTAGTAGTTTAAAAAAACTAAACTAATGAAACTCTCTGTGTGTGTATGTGTGCGTGTCTAATGGCCGCAGTACAAAAGGTTTTTGGGGAAGTTAATAGACAGAAAATATTTGGGGTTAAAAACTTTTATTCTTTCTCTTTGTCATTTAATTGCAAAAACTTTATTAAAATTTTTTAGAGTTTATTTTTTAAAGGGTTTGAAAAGAAAAACTGTAAAATTTACAAATAAATTAAATCGATTTAACCTTTTGTTTCAAATAAAAAACAAAAAACAAATCTATGCTGTAATTATCATTATCCAATATATTCTCTTTTCATTTGTGAATTATCTAAAAACCAAATTGTTATTCATAAGGATTATGGCTTAAAGCATCACAGGGGTACGAATAAAAAGAAATTACAACAAATACAGACATAAACATAAAAACTAAACATATAAAACTGTATGAAGATAACAAAGACATGAACATTATAATTAAAATAATTTATAACACGCACAAACACACATACACACGCGCAGGCCTACTATCAACTCTATATTTTATTTCCCAGAGCCTTGTGCAAATTAACCAATACACAGACACACAAACGCCAGCTTACTTACACACTATTGTAACGTTATGATTCAGATAATGGAAATCGTAGAGGAAGTAAAAGCAACAGACCCGGCTGACAACCATAAATGATGTTTGTGGTCAACTTTACACTTGAAACCACAGCAAAACACTAGAAAAATGTTTTTGCCACACACTGAGCCAGTAAGTGTGTCCTTATGTTCCTTTTGTAACTGCAGAACACCAAAAAAAAAAGAAGGAAAAATAGCATAAAAAAGAAGTCAAATGAAAAATACTACTGGACAAATATGGCAAAAAAAAAACCAACAACTCTAACGCACAACAGCGTTCGTACCACACTAAGTAACACCAAGATAAACGCAATTTACACGCTCACTTTAAGCTGTAAGAGTTTAAAAAAAAAAAAAAAAAAAAACAATCAACGAAGGACCAACAGAACAGTATTTAAAAGGAGCCATAATAGCAACAATACTGACATAAGCAAAAAGTTGAAAAGGAACGACAAACTTCAACACTTAAGAGGCATAAAAGACCAGTGAACAACATGTTGAAAAAATTCATTGGAGGCCATAAAGTGAGTCAAAAACTTTTTGTGAAAATAAGTTGTGCATAAGGTTCGCCACTGCCCAATAGCAGACTTTGAGCACTTTTATTAAATATTTCTAACTTCTATAAATTGCTTGATTATAAATCTTAGACTGAATTTACAGCATGAAATTAATTCCAGGAAACTTTTTCAGTTCGGAAAGAGGAGGCATGAAGAAACAAATGAATTTGAAGAAGTTGCCCAAAATGTTGCGAAATTCCTGCTGTTCCTGTTTAATACATCTTTACCTATCTCTATCTCTATTTTTATCTTTATCTCTATCTCCATCTCCATCTCCATCTCTATCTCTAACTCTAACTCTATCTCTATTTCTATTTCTAACTCTATCTTTATCTCTATCCCAATCTCTGTCTCTGATTTTTTTAATTATTACAAAAATTATATGCTTTTGGATAGAAATCAGTTTCTGCCAGTTTATCGAAGAATAAGGTGATTACACAAAATTAAGTTTATGTTGTTTCAAATTGAAACAACTTTGATTCAACATGATTCTACATTTTAATTTATTTTTCAAAGTAGTCTTCTTTAAACTCTTAGAAGTCTCTCTAATGTTTCTTTAACTTGTTGGTACCCTCCAAAAATTAGATTTGTAGAGGTCATTACAAATGTATTTTTTTTTTCGTGATAGGATTTCATCAATTTCTCCTTATCCGGGGAAAAGGTTGGATGAAGTAGCAAGCCCTGGTCTAATTAATGAGTCCCACTCAAGGAAACTGCTCTTTGCATTGCCCTCGTGGAGAAGAATTTTTTTTATAAGGTAGAAAATTAAACAAATTTGTTTTCGATTTTAATTTACAAACAAGGAAAGTGGAAAGAAAGTTCGTTAAAAGTTCAAAGTCTAGCAAAAATTTAGGTTTTATGTGTGGTTAAAAGATAAATATAACATTCATTTCATTCATTTCTATATTTTAGTTCGGTTTGATATTTCTTCTTAAGGAACTACAAGCTTTTGTTTATACAAAAAGTCAAACAATTACATACCGAAGACAAACTTTATCACTCGTTACTTTTTTTGTTAATAAAGTTCAAACGAAGTAATGCAAAAAATACCAGCAACAAAAGAGAACAGGCGCAGACTGATGTTGTTGGTGATGTAGATGATGCTTGCACTACATCTATTTTAACAATGATGACAACTGCAACTATATCATTAGTGCTGCGACTATTTCTTTGCAACAACAACAACAACAAATACAGACGAAGCCATCAACTTTATCTACTGCTAATGCTGCCATAGTTGCAGTTGCATAAGCACGCATACATACATTTCTTACATTATTTTTCTTTTTTGCATTTTTGTCACATCACTTGAAGCGTTTCATGTAATGACAACCCAAAACAACACCACTACCAAGTTCTACTGTTGCTGTTGCATAAACTTGTAAATTTTTGTTGTCATACAAGTAATTGCAGATTTTATGTAATACATGATTTTGTGCGTGTGTATGTGTGTGTGCGTGTGTGTGTGTTAGTAGTGAGCTTGATTTGTATAGGCAAACTTGTAGTTCTGGAATCTTAAATCAACATGAAATTAAGTTATTTCAAAGGAAACATTTTCTTTAAAGACTAATACAAATCATGTTGAATTAACATGAAACACATATGAAGCAAAATCAATGCCGAAAAATTTTAAATTAACCTTGTTTTCGTGGATTTTAAAATGAAAATATTCGGTGTATAGGAACTTTAGCAACTGTGCCAAATTTCTTAAGCTTTAGAGCAATGCTGTCCACCGAGAGAAACACGAGAGCAATGTATTCGCGTATGTGTATTCATTTATATTAGAAACAGATTGATGTGCGGCACTCTGGTGCTACTTTGGGCAGTTATGCGTTCGAGGGTTTTGATTAAGACATAATGCTTTCAACTGCAGTAGTGGAGAGGAGTGTAGTAGGAGGTCATGATCTTCAGCTATATTTTTAACTCTCCGGCATACTGTTTTAAAAACGAGATTGTTGTTGCTTTTTGAGCTGTAAATACTCTCTATAGTAAATTTTGTTGAATCCTACAAACGAAACGCTGTCGGTAACCATGAACTAGAGGGCAATGAATATGTTTGCTTATGAATCTGTATGACCAACATGAAATGCTTGGGTAAGCACTTAATGAAAAAAGATAAATACATATGTACATGAGAGACCAACAGTATATTAAGATGATTATGTTTTTCTGTCGTTCTTTTCCAGTGCCTTAGTTTAATTAATAATTCCTTATAATGTTAAACACTAAAGACTCAAGGCTTTCATAAGAAAATAGTTAGCGATTTGTTGTACGTTTTTTCGTTTTTTCTTATATAACAAAAAATAAAATCATTAGTCAAGCGAAATTGTTTCACAAAGTTGGCATTGACTTAATTTATTATATCCCTACTTCAATTAAAGTTTTCAAACTAATCTCCGAAATTAATTTCAACTTTAATACACAAAAACAATGCCCAACATGGCAAAAATAAAATATTAGCAAATTCAAATTAAAGCAACGAAACTGCAAGTCATTATTAAAAACTTTCCATAAAATATGACCACTTTGTATTCATAAAAAATATTTAAAAAAATGCATACTACTTTATTAAATAACTTGGCTACAACCTTAAAAGGAGACTTGGAGGAAAATAAAACAGCAGCAGCCATCATAATAATTTTTGCGCCTAATTAAGTGCAACAGACTTTTAATTAACATTCTTAGACATTTTGCACTGCAGCTAAAAAAAACACTGAGAGAAAATATTTACTAAATATAACAATTGAATGAAAAGTTTTGCTCTAAAGTTAATAGAAAATGTAAACTGCAAATTTATATAATTATTATTATGATATTATATCTGTGAGTGTATTAAAAATTAAACGACTACTGCAGGCAATAATTTTGCTTTCGTCTTACTACAACTGCCACTACTACTTTAAGCCATAAACTAAAACAAAACTAAAACCAAAAAAAAAGGAAACAAAAGAACTTAAAGCTGCTTGCATCTGCACAAAGCGTGATGCGAAGGAATCCGGGCATCAAAGCCAAAGGGCAGGCAGGCAGTCAGGCTGTCTAAAATCTAAGAGGCTGCCACAAAAGAAACAGAAAACCCTCTCGCTCATTCCATCCTTTCACTTTTTTTTTTTTTGTAAACTTAATTTTAAATGTCGTCATCGTTTCTTTTGCTGGCTGTTTCTGCTCTGCCTTCACTCCGATTGCCAAAGGCATTTAAATAATGAACATTTAAGCGGATTAAATTAAAGCTTATATTAAGTGGTCGCCTGTTACTTTTTGCATTTATTTTAAAGTTTTCTCTGTTATTTTGCAACAGCTTTTTTATAGTATGTGTTTTTAGCACAATTTTATTATTATTTTAGTGGCACTCAAGTCATTTACATTGTTTTCATATGTAATTGGTCTTTATTTTTTCTTTTTTAAAGCGGTTTGAGGGGGCTTAACGCCGGGTTCGATGCAGCAGGCAAAATTGTGTTATACAGTTTTGGTCTTAGAATTCCGAGATTTATTTAATTTGAAAATGGAAAAGGTTAGTGTAGTGGAACAAAATTAAATAGATATTCTTCTCTTTATTCCAACAAAAAAAAATAGAGAAAAGACAAACAAATAACCAAAGAGCAGGGATGAAAATAAGTTTTGAAATGAAGTGTTGCCAAAAGATAAAATGTCAAGATGTATTGGTAGCACTCAAGTGCACAATGGGGCAAAATTTGAGTGTTTCAAAATCGCTAACAAGGAAATATGCTCAGAAAGGGCATAAAAAATCGTTAATTTATAAAAAATTCACATATAACTAAAGAAAATCGATAAAACAGAAAAACCTGATAAAAGGAATATTTAAAAAAAACACCGGCACAATAAAAGTTTATTAAACCGAAAAAACGCCGAAACGAATATATTTGGGCAAAAAACAACACAAAATTTTTTTTAATACACATTACAGAAAATCAGCAGAATGAACCAAATTCCAAAAACGTATCGCCAAGTGGAATGAATACTAAAAATTAAAAGTTTACTGAAGCAACAAAAGTCATGGACTTGGAAACAACGCTTAAAGCAACAAAACTGAAAACAACCGTCAAGAAAATAAAACAACTTGAAAAATCACCAAAATAGAAATAGAGATAATAAACTATTTTTGGTTTTTCAATCACCAATAAAGAATATCATCAGCAGCATGGACCAAATTCCGATAACGGGGAAAGTCGCGAAAACAGAAAAATTCGCCAAGACGTCAAAACGCCAAAACAAACAAAAAACGCCAAATAGAAGGAATACTCATGTTTAAAAATCAGAAAAAATTAAATATTTCGGCAGCAATTAAGTCACAATATATTTTTTCAGTCGCCATTATGCAAAAAAAAATCATCAAAATTAAAGAAATACCCACAACGGGGGAAAAACGCTAAAACAGAAAAATTTGAGGACTCGTTTTATCACCAAAATGCAAAATCGCCCAGTGGAATAAATACCAAAAATGAGAAAATTACTTAAACAGCAAAAAGCATGGGCGAGGTGGAAAAAACCGCTAGAGGCAAAAAAAATTTAAAAAAAATCGCCAAGAAAATAAAAAAACTTACTTAAGCAAAAAGTTTTCATAAATTGTAAAATCGCCAAAATAGATACATACATACATACATATATATTAAATTATTTTTTGGTTTTTCAATTGCGAAAATAAAAAACCAGCGAATTGCAACAAATGCAGAACGCAGTAAAAGTCGCCAAAGCAAACAACGATACGCAAGTTGATAAAATGTCAAAACAGTAATATTTCGGCAACACAAAAGTCATCTGCTAATTTTTTGGAATCGCTTATACAACAAATCCTCAAAATGAAACAAATATCTGCAGCGGGGAAATTGCGCTAAAACAGGCAAAATATTAATATTTGTGAATTCTCAAATAGTTTATGAAAGTCTGTGCATAAGACTTTCAAAATGTGTGGTTGAAGTCTACTGACGATTTGTTAAAGCAACAATGAAATGCATATAGACATCGCTTAACCACCAGCAAATAAATTTCACTTATAGTATAATTGAGACAATATGTCGAATAATAAATCTCTTGAATCCCTACATTTATTTTAAAACATATATAAGACTATCTTTTAAATTTGCTTACATGTGCAATTGTATAAATTTTAGCCCACTGTCAATAAAATCACTCGTTTTAATATTTTTCACTTGAAACTGTCGTCTGATGATGACTTAATATCACCGAGAAGAATAATATAAAATGAAAAAAAAAAATTACAAACCAACTCTTTGAGGAAATAATATTTGGCAAAAGATTGTAAATATAAAATTGCAATGAAAACATTTATAAAACATAAAGACTTAAAGCTCAGAAATAGCAATTTAAAGTAAGAAGAAGAAGAAAGTAAAAACATAGAAGAGTCTTAAAACGTTTGTATATTTTCTAATTTCAATAAAATCTCTGAAAACATTTTTTTTTCTTCCATCAATGTCAGTGAAAACCTAAAACGAGTGCAGGAAAAAAATATAATCTTTCTGCTCTACAATTTTTAGTTTAACACAAATGCTTTGGGATGATGCTGTCTTTTTTTTCATTCGTACTGTGGGTTTAACTAAAAGTACATACTTTAGACCACAAAAAGGAAGGAAGTATTTCATTTCCGTTACGCGAGCAATTGCAACTATATTAGTTACAAACACTAGCTCATACAAATGACAGATAGACAAACGCACACACTCAAACATACACACACGTAAGCTTGCACGTTTCGTTTTTATGCGCACATCTACAGACAAATAATAGATTGCATCAACTAAGCCATAGACTAAGCAACAACAAATAAAAAAGCAAACTGCAATATCACAGATATGTTTGTACGAATGTATGTATGTATGCAGCCTTTAGTTACTGCAACTGTTTACCATTCATCCATTTAGCCAGTTTCCCACCATTCCGCCTTCCTGCACGCCGAGACTAACGCTGTGAATACCACATTAGTTTCCGTTAATTTCATTGCTTTTCAAGTTGAAATTACAGCAAGGCGGTGGTTGGTTTATTGCTGCAATTTTTTTTTTGGCATTTTTATCTATATTTTTTGAGTATTTTTTCTCGCTTTAGCTGTTGGCTAGTTTTGAGGTGGTTTTAGTTTTAGCGCAACGAAAAAAAAAATTGAGTATCATGAAATGCACTTCCATTTTGGGACGTGCATGTCATTCGAACATTAATCTTTAGGCTTTAATGTTTAACATTTGGGATTAACTAATGGATGCTGGTTGCTGGCAAAAGTAAATGGAAGTGCATTAATTTTTTGAAAGTTAACATTTCTTTTTAATAATAAGATATTCCATTTTCAGTAAGTGAACCTGAAGTAACCACAGAAATGAAACTTTTAAAGAAATTAATGCAGGCATGAATGTCTTAGTAAGCGATTTGTTAAGATTCCAAGAACCCTGCAAGAGCTACAGCTAATTAATGGCTTGATTAGGGAGGGAAAATGAACTTTATAGTTGCCTGGTCAACTGGCAATTTAAATTTATTTAAATTTATTACAGAAACTTGAAATTTTTATTTAACAAATATTATTGCAATTCGGCAACTGAAACTAACAGCTGTTAGTTGTGAGTTGCCATTTGTAAAAACATTTTGAAAACTGGCAAGGCTACGAAAATTTTATTGCCATCCACGAGTGTAGTATTAGTATTTTTAGCGAAAACGAAACGAAACTTGAATGTTTAGTTTTTATAAAGACACGCGAAATTTTTCCATTTAGAATTGTGGAAAAGAGTCTGAATTTTTTTTTTTTTTAATTGCTTAATACCAATGAACAGCACTTTTATACTGAATTTAACAGTTACTACGTTTATACGCACGGCTAATTTGCAATTAAAACTGTAAATTGTTGCCATATTGTTGTTTTTATTGCGACTTACTAATTCAGAAAACTATTCACGATTAACGCACTATTTTCAAATAAAATACATGAAGTTCCCACACTTACAAATGTTTGCTAATAAAAAACAGTGAATTGATAAATATTGCACAAAAAAACATTGATAGAAGAAAATAATGACAATAAAAACAAATTATTAATTGTTATTTTATACATTTACATAATTTTTTCTAAACATAAGTAACATTTCTATAGAAGTGCTACCAAGTTTTTGTACACTTACAATGCCGTATAAACAGTGAGTTAATTTATTTGCAAATAGTGAGTGCATAAACGTAGTAAGTGACAGTCAATTGACTGGTCATTTGATCAGTAGTGACATGTTAGAGTGGAACATCTAATATAAACGTTAGAGGCAAAAACTATTGAAATATCGAGTTTTATTGTAAATAATTTATAATTCATTCGGTTTGTGAAATTAAAATTTTTAAAAATGGTAAAAAAAAGTTATTGTGTTTGTAGAAAAAGTAGAATAAAAACAATAATGAATAAAAGAAATTTTGCAAAATTAATTTTTTGGAAATATGTATTTCTCTTTAAATTTTTTAGGTATTTGTAAAGAGCAAGGTGCGTTGGAGGTTGAACAAGCGGTATGTAAATAATATTTGCATAAGCAAAGATTTTCATTATTTTCTAAAAAAAAAGCAATAATGTTTTCTTTCGCTTTAAAATATTTATTTGAATTATTTGTATCTAAGTTACTTTATTGATAAAAAAAAATAAATAAAATAATATAAAATTATAATTTACTTAAATTGATATAACTGTCAACTTTGACTGGTATATCACTCAATTGTGGCGGATATAGTCATGAACTTTGATTTATTAGAATTGACTGGTATATCACTTAATCATGGATTGGTCAACTGCGATGAATATATTTGGAAAAATTGATTATTCATCAAGTACGATCAGTCAAACATGACTAATATTTATAACATCATTGATTAGTTAAAAAGCAGAAGAGTGAGCAGGAATTCACTAGTTGGAGCAAGATGCAAAATCACACATATAGAAAAGTTTCCTTCACATCTTTCATTTTGCCCTTAAGAATGCGATAGAAACTTTGTGATGACTGATATATGCTTCACCACTACCGATCAATTGACTGGTAGTGTTATTGTGGGTAAGGGCCCCACTAAACGATGCTATAAGCCAGCAGCTACTACAACTCTATTTAGAAGGAATTTAAGTGTAGCGGAAATTTATTGAAAATCTTGCCAGAGAAACTTCAATGGCAGTCGAATCAGGCAAAGTCTGCGACTTGTATAAATTAACTAGAAAGCTTGCTATCTTATCAGTTATGTTTTTAGTCATGTTTGAATACTTTTACAAAGTACTGTTACATTCTCACTGCACTGAGTTCCGCTATGATGTTCTCTTATCTTATCTTTTTTCCAGATAACGATTACTCACTAACTTGTTATCAAGCCAAAGTATTTAAACATAAATAGCATTTTCAGTCAACTTTAAAAACTAAACGAAATAACACAATAAAAATTGTGTAAAACGCATAAGAAAAATGTTGAATACCAAACTATTAAGGAAATATTTTTAAATAGCGCAGTTATTGCATTAAAATTATAAAAAAAAACTGAGAAATGCTTAAGAAATCAAAGTGTTTCTGCTTAACACAATTATGCATTTTATTTGTGAATTTAACAGCGACAGCAGTTAATGATGAAAATATAAATACGAGTATTAATTGCCCACAATTTTGCAAATGTGATTCATATCTTCAACTAAATAGAGCACAATGCAGGTAATGACGATAAATTAAATAAAGTGAATTTAATGTCATTGCCACGCCTCTAAGTACTAAATTAAAGACAAATTTTCTTTCTTTTTTAAATTATGTACAACATTGAAAAGTATAAAGCAAAAATCCATCAGCAAAATAAATGTGAATATTTGAATATGAAGATTAAAGGCTGCAGCGGCCTCAGAAAACAGCTTGTTGCTGTTGTGTTTTGCTTATATTTATCGGAATATGTGAAATGCTCACAGAAATCGTTATGGTATTTTTTTTTTCAATTTCCGTTTGTTTGAAGCAGTAAATCATTTAATTTTTTTTATCAAATTATTTATTTATTTCCAAAAAATAATCAATTAAAATATTAATTTATTTTGTCGTTCTATTATTTAAAACGAAATGTTTTGCTTTATTTACATTGAACTCGCAATAATATGAAATAGAGATGGGCGCGTGTTGAATTTTTTCAACACGACACGACACGAACATGAATGACAAGATGTCCAACACTTACGAAACACGCACGAAATAAAATTGAATAGCAGAAAAAGCATTTTTTTATATTCAAATAGATACATATTTTTGTTGATTTTCAGAACTTTAGGCTTAAGAGACCCCTACACTATCAACAAATTTAATGGTTTTACTTGTTTGACGATACAAAATAATATATTTTTTCTTTACTGGAAATTCATGCAAACGAGTACATAATTTAACACCAAAAATCGTTTCGTGATTTTCTGTCTGTGTTGAGTCGTGCGTGTTAGTGTCACGAATAAAAACACGGCACGCGCCCATCTCTAATATGAACTAATTAAAACCAAGCCAGTTCATGTATGCAACATTGTCCATATTTGAGAATATTATCCAATTTAAAAAATTGATAGGCCTTTCTTTGCAGAATCGTACTGAGAAAAGTCACATGTATTCCTACCCTCTTTAATTTAGACGTCGATGAGACAGCGACGAATGCAGGGAAAGAAAAAACATTCTTACTAATATTGCAAATGTGAAAGTGAGTTTGTTAATTCGTTTGCTGCGCTTTCACGCCCAAACTGCAAAATCGATTTTGAAAATTCTTTCACCAATGAAAAGATTCATTACCAACATCAAGCATAGCATATTTTTATACGGTTCGAAACCGGATTTTTTATATTTGGTTCGGATTTTCTCCAAAAAAAAAACATTTTTGGGCGGATTCGGGTAATTTTCGTTTGGAGTTTGATTGTTTTACCAGTTTTAAGGCCGGTTTTTATTCTATTTTTTTATTTGATTATTACCTATTTCTCGGTTTTTATCGTTCTTAGTGAGCAACTGACAACAAAACATTCATAAATTGTCAGTATAGTTTTCAAAATATCATATCAACACGAGCGAGGCCGTGGGTAGCTTTGTGGCTTTGTGTTTGGTGAGTGGCTCGCAACATCAATACATTGAGAGTTCACAGCTCCCTCTAGTCAGCCTAGAACCATATGTCTCTATGTCAACACTATTCTCTCCATCGGCAATTGCACTAGTCAAAATGTCGACAATTTTCCTTTTATGCGCGAGTAGAGATACGTTAGAGAGAACAGTTCTAGTGTATTTCTGGTGACATTGCCAACCAACGCGTTTTAGAGTAATCAATGAAAGGAAAAATTTTTTCATATTTAGGCTGTTCAAGTTATGGCGAGTTCACTGTTTTTAAACCTTTCTAGGAATTAGATTGTAGGTCTTGAGAAAAACGTAAAAGCTTAAACAAAAAGCATCCAAAATAATGTTAGCAAGCAATATCCAGAAAGTCACAACACATTCAACAGCGTCTCAAAATGCGTCATTACTTCCGGCCGTTTTCGACAGAAAAAGTTCTATCGATTACTTATATTGAAAACAAAAACAATTTCAACAAACTTTCTAATTTTACTGTTTATATTTTTATCGTTAGCGCTAAACAATTAATAATTAATATTAATTTTATTTTTAATTTCAAAATACTTTTCATTCTGTTGGTTTGTGCGTATGTTACGTTGGTTATTTTAGAAGCATTAGAGCTGCATAGGCTTACGTGTTTGTGTGGTTGTATATTTTTTCATAAGCAGATGGTAAAATTTGGTTTAATATGCTTTTAAGGTTTGTGTGTTTGTGTTTTAAACAATTTTTCTTCTTGTTTTCTTTTTAATTTTTATTATATTTATTATAAAAACACTTTGGTAAAATGAACAAAATCTCAAAAATTTATTTCAAATAATTTGGGGAACTAAAATTTTTCTTTTCTTTGTAAAAATAATTATTTATTAACATTAAATTAAAATTCGTCTTTAATTAATAAAATTCCTGAAATTCTTTTCTAATTTCAGTTCTAAAAAACTTATAAGTGCTGAAGTGGATTTGCCCAATCAGGTGCAAATATTAGATTTAAGTTACAACTATATTACCGCAGTGGACAACAAGTGTTTCCAGGTAAGTACCATAATATATAATATGGGATATTAGCGTTTATTTGATTAACCATTCACACTATTTTTAGAACTTTAACCACTTGAAATATCTCAACTTATCGCATAATGCTGTGCACACTTTAGACTGGGATGCATTCGCCAAAGTGCGGCGTCTCATAGAAATAGATCTCTCTTATAATAGACTGCAATATCTGGATGAAAGGCTGTTTGCTAGAAATAAATTTTTAACGAAAGTAAATTTAGAAGGCAATAAGTTTGAGTCTTTGAAAGCCAAATCTCTAATAGAAAATTCTTTCATAAGCGAGTTGAATTTGAAAAATTCTCAAATAAATACTTTAACACCTTTAATGTTTAATGGTTTGGTCAAACTCAAAAGCTTGGATTTGAGCAAAAATTTGCTTAACAATTTTAATGTAGAAGACTTTCAGTATTTAAAATCTTTGCAAAACTTAAATTTAAACGACAACTTTATAAATTGTAATGAAGCTATAAAAACTAAATTGAAGCAGTTAAAAGAGAAAGGAATAAATGTCGTATTCGATAAGTGTTCCATGGAATCGTATGGAGATCCTAAAAGCAACACCTTAAAGCTTGAGAGAATGGTAATGCCTGTCGCAATGAACGATAACCCAGAGTATTCAACTCAAATCCAGCCGTGGCGTTTAAACCTTGACTTAGAAGAGGAGTTCATGGAAGAAAGTAATGAGCAAGACTTGGAAGCGAAAGAAAGTATCCTTACTTCCAAGAAAATTAATGAATGGTTTGCATTTACTCCGGATATGATACTGTGTAGTGAAGAAAACTTTATTTTATGCCAAGAATATCGCTCCTGCTTGCAGGACTTGAATAAGGCTTGGCATGAAGAACGCAAGTGTCAAGCACAGTGTCCTGCAAATGATGTAAAGTTTGCTTTTGTTATGGGCATAGCAATTGGAGTTACAGTTATTGTTTTCATACTGGCCTGTGCTCTTTGCATGAAAAGATGTGCGGACTTCAAGGGCAACGGAGGTAATTTTTCTTGCTAATTAATTGTAATATATTTAATTCTTATTTTCTTAAAATTCAAAAGCTTCTGACAATGACAACTTGGAGGATGCGCCTGGCCAACCGCTGGCTCGTCCCACCACACAGTTGCCTCCTCAAGCAAGAATGCAGCCACGCAGACGTGCAGCGCGACCGGCACGCTCTTTGGTGCGCTACGAAGGACCTGTAGCGGAAAATTTCCTATCACGCCTTTTCGGCCGCCCAGCACGTCATCAGTATTATCGCTCGATTAATCAAAATACTGCCACATTGATAAGGCGTTTGAGTCGCAGTAATTTGTTTAATAATCGTTTGAGCCAACATTTTGTGGAGCGCCAAACTTCCAGCGAAGCCCATAGTCCAGAAGTAGAAGATTTTGCCGTTGCTGCTCCCAGATCAGAAACACCACCACCTTCATATGGAGATGTTGTGGTCAAGAATTTTGATGATGCCGCCAAGTAAATGTTTTATAAATTATTATTTACTTAAAAAACTAAAAACAATTAAATATTTTCAAAGTCAAATGCACAAGTTTAAGTACAGATAAATAAAAATATTTAGTTTATTAAATAACTTTAAAATAATACTACTTTAAAAATGTTCCATAGTTGTGGGAGATATCCCTACGCACTCCAACCCAGACATTTCCGATATCCAATCTATCCAGCGCTTTCATGCTACCAGGGCTAGTGAGTTTTTAAACATTATTTTCCTTTAAACAATATTTATATTTGCACACAACCAGCCCATGCCACCACCATCATGTCTTATTTTGTTTACAAAAATTTCAACAACAAAAAAAAGTCGCTGTCAGAGAAGACAAAAACAAATGTCTTTTTAGTTTGCGACTAACTTTAAATCCTGCTTGGCATGGCTTTCATCCTCTCTAGTGATTTTTGGCCACTAAAATTCTATTGCTCTTTTACACTCGCATGAACACAGTAGTAGTTCTATCTCTTTCGCTCTTTTGTGTTTTGTTTTTGCTCCAAATAATGGTTTGATGGTTGGTGGCTTGACTAACACTTTGCTGGGTTTGACTTTGCGATAGTTTGTGGTTTAGCAAAAAAAAAAAAAAAAACAAAAAACACTAGGAAAAAATTAAAACAACAGCAATAAAAGTGAACAAAACAACTGTGCAACTTTGTTTGTTACAAATAATATCACTTAAGTATTTTTTTTTACAAACACTTTACATTTTGAAAACTATATGGTAATTTTTTAAGAGTTTGTACGGTGAAGTGCAGCCAATAATAAGTTCTCCACAAATCAGATCAAAACCTGAGAGAAATATCAAATTAAAAAGAACTAATAAAATCAGTTAATATCGAGCCATAACCGAAAAAAGAAAAGATTTACTGACACATTTTTTGGACCTCGTTTTTTCACGCAAATCGATTCTTTACCATCGCTAATAATCGATTTTGGTAAAAAATGAAGTTCAAAAATTATGTCGCTTAAGCTCTTTTGGCAGTTATGGCACGATATACCACCGCATAATACAAACTTTCATAGTCGCAAATGCAGGATTTGGCAGCGCACTTTTATTCGTCAAAAAATAGAAGTATTATATGTTTAAATAAGTTGTGGATTACTGGACAAGATCGTTTTTCTTGTTCGATCATCAATTATAATTTAATCATAACGAACATTAAATAATCACCCCAATCGTCAATCACATTTTTCTCCGCATGAGATTTTCATTCCCCATGAAGGGAAACTTGCTATCAATTCTCAGTGAATGTAAAAAACGGGAAGAAGATTTTGTAAAGCTTAAAAATTAATTGAAAATCAGACAAATTTATATGTGATAGCAAGAAATGGACAACTTTTTTGTTTCAAATGAAATGTTTTTAGGTGTAAAGTAGTGTTTTTAAATATTTCTTAAGTATGCCATCGCCATAAAATTTACTGCATGTGAAACAAAGAAGTTTAAATTAATTGAAAAAAATGTGTTGTACGAAATTCTTGTTATTAATCGTGGACATTATGTGCTCATATTGTCCTAAAAATAATCATTTATAACTTTTAATATTTAATTGGAAGTTTAAAAATGAAATTACGCGATATATTGATTCAGTTCGCCTGCAAAAATAAAGTGAACAAGAAAAATAAAGAAAAAATCCATGTGAAAAATATCTATTCACGATAAGAGGCATCAAAAAAGGGAACAGATTTCTGGGAAAAAATTATTCACGATGGCAATTTGGGGAAAAGGGAAAATATTTTGATGGATAAACTGTTCATGAAAGGGGTGAATATATTCAGCTGTGATGAAAATCATTTTCAATTTGAAATCGAAATTAAAATTTATAACGATGTCATTCGGATTTTGCTTTAAACCCAAAGCAATTCCATTTCCCGTTTTGTTCTATGACAAGTTGAGCAAAAAGAAAAGATGTGATGTAAAATGGAATTTTTATTGTTTTTGCATTTTTAAATCGAGTAAGGAAGAGTTAGTTAGTTCATGATTGAAGAATTGTTTGATATTTGCAAATAAAAAGCAATCCGTGCATTAACTTGTGTTCAAATGTAAGTTAAATTTGTTTGCATAATTAAGACAGACTTTCTACATACTAATATTTATTAAATATATTTTATAAATAATTTTTTAACGGCCTCAACGCTTGTTGACAAATTTCGTATGTGTTTTGTTCTTATTATTTAAATTTTTTCCACGTGAAGCGTTATATCTAGAAGGAAGCCGATCGTCTAAAATCCGTCGGCGACATGTATTGAAAACATTTAGACGCCACCAACGTTGTCAATTTTTTCGCAAGACTTTTCCATTGTTTTAAAAATAAAAGTTTTGCTAATATGCAAACTGGAACTTAAAATCTATAAAACAATTTATTCATTACAATATTTGTTCTACCAGACCATTTTCATTTTTTGTCACCGAAAATATTGTTACGATTTTACACTTCAAAAACACTTTCCCGTCGACTCGAAGATTTGCAGATTAATAAAAGAAAGATCGCAGTGTACTAATTAGGGTTAATAATGACACTATTTTATTTACTAAATAATTAACGCAAGGCTTCCAGAATGTGACAGCAACGTCTAGACAATCTCAGCAGCATTTCCAATGCTTATTTTCAATCGCGCAATGAGTTCATAAATAATGTATGGCTGTGCGTCTAAACATTATTATGGAAGCAACTCATGGCGGTTGTGTACTGGTCTATATATGTTTTGCCTGCACTACCATGTATGTGTGTGTATGTGTATCTTCTTAACAAGCAGAAACTATACAATTATTGTTGTTGCTACAGTTCGTTCATATTTATTTAATTATTTATGTGCGTACGCCTGTGTATTTGGTTCTTTAGCTAAACGATTCTGGATCACTCTTTTTGTTTACCAAATGAAAGAGTTCGATACAAGTTTAATTTTTTTTTTGCAATAAATGAAAATGTAGACTTGGGTCAGTCGATAGTTTTTGACAAAAATCTATGATCAGACGCATTTAAATTACATATGTTTGATCATAGATAGATTTGTGTCAAAAACGACCGAATGAATGAGTTCGACCGAAGTTTATGAAAATGAAACAAAGTTGTGAAATCGACACATCTTTTGTCACTCCTACGATTTCATTTCAAGGCATACCGATTTCTATCACAAACCGGATTGTGACTAAATTGAAAAGAAAAATAACGGACAAAAAATACAATTAAGCGAAATTTAAGACTGACCTTACCTCATGGAGTTGCCAGGTTAATTAATACAACGGTTTTGAAACTCAAAACCTTGGGTTAAACTCATTTACTAGTTCATTTTTGACACAAACTATGATCAAACCCATCTAATTTAAATTTGTTCTATCATAGTTTTGTTTCAAAAATGAACTTTTGAAAGAGTGCAACATGCAGAAAATTATCGTGACTATAGGACATAAAGGCAAATTCTTACTTGTTCAGCAGCTTGTTTTAGATACAAATTACTGATCGAACCGATTAAAATTATATGGGTTTGATCATATATTCGTGTCTAAAACGAGTTATTAATACAGTTCGATAAAAGTATAATTACTAGACTTGGATCAAAAATTAACTAGTGGACGAGTTCGATCGACTAACTGAATGACTTCGATCCAAGTCTAGTTGATGTGAATGATGACAACTGTGTTCACCTCTAGTTCATAATCGAACCTTCTGAGCAGTATAAAAAAAGGACGCTTGACAGCAAGCCAAAAATAATCTTACTACATGCAAACAGAGCAAAAGAACTTTTAATAGTTTAAAGTTTATGGCTGTTACCATTGGTTTCGAGAAATCTTATATTGAGCATGAAAATGATGATGATGTCAGCTGAGAATTCAGTATAGTACTCGTACAGATAAGTATGTAAATTTGTCACATATTTAACTATAAGATATTTAAAATTCAAACAGAAAAAAATCACTCTTTATATATTTTATGCATTTTTATTGCTTTGCCAGTATGTGTTTTTATTTTTTGTTTTTTTTTGTAACAAAAGATTATGCAAAAAGTTTTTTGTGAATTTTGGGATTTTTTCGCGTGTAAAGTTGAAGTTGCAGCAAAACTAAAGTTTGTCATTTTTGTTATTCGTGGAAGTTTTTCTATTTGAAATAATTTTTTTTCTTTTTTT
The DNA here is from genome assembly GCA_936439885.1 of Nowickia ferox. Taxonomy (NCBI): domain Eukaryota; kingdom Metazoa; phylum Arthropoda; class Insecta; order Diptera; family Tachinidae; genus Nowickia; species Nowickia ferox. The sequence goes on along the minus strand of OW387026.1, from coordinate 108,056,867 downwards.
TTTTTTTTTTTTTGTAAAAAGCACCCTACGCTCATCAGTTTTTTAAAGCAATATTATAAAACAATACGAATAACATTTAAATTATTATTGTATACAATTGATTGTAATTCTATAAATTTTGGTTTGGCTGCTACATATTGAGCCATAACTGTCTAAAAATCGCAAATAAGCGATTTTAGTAGAAAAAAATAATTGCTTTCCCTACTTATAAAGGCCGTGATACACTAGCCTACACGATCGTGCGATTTTTTAGAAAATACAGCCCTGGTATGATGGAGTCTATGAACATTTTCAAAAGACAAAAACAATTCATCAGATCAGGGTTGTATTTTTTCGTAGATCGCGCGATTGTGTAGGATAGTGAATCATGGCCTTAAGTAACACCCAAAACAAGATCTAGAAATTTCGAAGAGGCACAAACCAAAATCTTGTAGTCGCTAAAAACTTTAATTGAAAAAGTATCGAATGTTACGTACTGTAGGTGTTGGATATTGATTTCTTGAGTATAAAAAGGGGGGACGGTATCAGCTAAAAATAAAGTTGCAATTGAATAACCTTGAAATAAACATCGTATTGGTGGTGGTTGTTGTGTAACACTTGTTCACTACAGTACTGGTCTATTGACTATTTTAATTTATTTAAGACATCGAACTGAAATAAATAAACACAAAATTGTATTAATCTATTGGAAACTGATATTAATAATATTGCATAAATGAGCAATATATCAGTTATATATCTTGAGTACCTCTTTATTTGTGTCTAATTTGATTCATCAATAGATCTTAATTACTGCGGCATACATACTTTATCTTCTTTCTTTATTCAATTTAAACTTTAAACTAAGTGACATTTACTATTCGACTCGAACTGATTTGTATCTGCAACTTTTTTTTTTTTGCTGCAAATTTTAGCTGCAATCAAAGAAATAAGTTTTGCTCTTTTGTTTGCTGTTTTTATTTCATTGTGTCACAATTTTAATTTTGTTTTATTTTTAAAGCAATAGTTAGTATTATTATACACTTTTGGAATGTGTGAAATCTTTATATTGCTTTTTTCCAATAACAAACTTTTATAGTTTTTGGGAATTTCTTCTGTTTTACCTTTTCTTACTATTTCTTTCTGTCGTTCTTTGTGGAAAAAATAAAACTTTTTTGCAGTTTTTTGTTTTGCTTTACAAACAATTTAAAATAACAAGAGATTTTTTAATTTAAATAAAAACAATACTACTAAGAATAACAATAAATGCTTATTTAAAATGTTTTTGTTAAATAAATATGCAAGTAAAATTTTTCAATTAAATAAAAATAATTGAAAAAACTAAAAACTGCATTGTGGGGAAAAAATTTTATTAACATATAGTTGTTAATTTTTATATGATTGAGTTTCAAAGGAAATATTGGCATTTCCACAGGAGTGTCAACTTTTTGTAGCGTGCGACACCACGCTTTATTTGTTTTTTTTTTTCAAAGAAAACGGAAGTTTTTTTACTTCTGCATTTATATTTGTGTAGGACGGCCTACAGCTCTACATTAGGTAAAATTTTAAGAAAAATCGAGTCACTTTGTACTGAAATACAAGCTTAATTGCTTGCTGTCGCACGTGACAAAAAAGTGAACTTTCTAGTGGAAATGCCCATATCCGGAACTGTTTATACAAGTTTCTAGAAGAACGTGGCCATTCACAATGTAAGAAAATATTGCTTGTTATAAATAGAATTCATGATGGTATTGATTTTTTTTATGGTTTACGAGTCTATCACAAACACACTCACCAACAGTACGAGCTGTAGGAAGAACTAAAGAAGTGATCGGAAGCTGGCGTTGAGAGTCTGTTAAATAAGCTGAGACTTCTTAAATGTTGCTAACATTCTACTGGAAGTTTTATGGTAAGTATAAAACAAATGATGCATCAGCTAAGCGTAGTTAACATTGTGGTATTCTAGCTGTGAAAAGTTTAACATTGTGTGTCTAAAATCTCTTGATAAAAGTGTTGCGTAAATAAAGTGTTGTGATTAAATAAAAATTGTACACTTGTTACTTTTTATATCATTGCAAACTGCGAACATGCAAGACCGAAGTTTTTAAAAGGTAAAAATGTAACATTTTTAATAAATTTTTATGATAAAAAATTAAAAGAATTTAACAACACATTAGAGCATATTTTATATTAAAATCTTTTAGAAAAGTATATGTTTCAAAAGACAAACAAAATGTGGTTGACATTAGGCTTTAAAATCTGTTAAAATAAGAAATTAGCGATAAAAGATTGTTAATTTCATGTATCGTCCGCAATTTTGGTTATTTTTTACGTTCAAGGTCGTAAAAGAGCATCTCGCAATACCATCTCCAGTTTCTGTAACAATATATAAATTCAGGAAATTAAAAAAAAGATGCTTGGGAAGAGAGAAATACCATATAAATTTATTGGTTTTCATTTCTTTGTGTCTCGATTGCTTTAGTCTTCAGCTCTTCTTAGTTGTGCAATAGCAGCAGCATTAAGTTTGTAAATTCTTTTCTAGTTAAGAAATGCTGCTATTGACTTTTTCATCCCATTTCTTTTTTTGTTTGTTTCTGTCAATGTGAATATTTTTTTCCCTATTGCACTTTATTGCTTTGGCAGTATGGATTGGTAATTGTCCTTGTATCTACTCGTCGCTGTCAATGTTTTTATTATTTTATACAGTGTTTTTTGTTTTTTATCTGACAACGTTTACAATATCCTGTTGTTCAATTTGTTTTCTTTTTTGGTTCCATTTTCCTTTATTATTGTTGCTTTATCATAAATTTTAATTGCATTTGTAATTCATTTCTATGCAATTATGACAATTTTCTAAGTGATGAAATGGAATGGGAATGGAAGAAAGCTATTAATTTGCTGAAAACATGCAAATTCTTTATAGAAATTTATGCTGCAATATACAGAGCATTTTTATTTCATAAGAAAAACTTTGGCTTTATTTTATTCTATCTTTTGTTTTTTTTTCTGTTGTCTTTTTTAACATAAAAATCAGTAGAAAATTGTAAATAAATATATTAAGCTAGAAATTTATGTTTCTGTTCTCTGTTTTATTTAATAAAACACATACATTTTTTTATCGTATATAATTAAAGCATTAACTTTTTTGTCAATAATAAAACTTTATATATAATATTAATAAAGACCTGAAGCTGAAGAAATAGTTTAATTATAAAAGAACTCAAACTATGAATTTATAATGAGCAGCACTGCCAGTGGCGATGTTCGATGTTCCGAATAATAAAACTGTAGTAATGACAGCTTTTTTAAAGCTTTATTCAATGAGCTGATTTAAATTCCACGCAGACACCACCTTGATGCTGCAATGAGACAGCAAGACTTGGCCCAAAAAGAAAAGCAATCAAAATGAGAATGGGTTCACACAAAAAAGTAATATGAATGAGTTTGTAATATTAATTAAAATATTTGTAATATTAATTAAAAAATTAATTAAATTTTCACCTATAAACAATTTGATAATATCAATTAAGTTTTTCCACTCAAATTAATTAATACAATTAAAAATTTAATTGAATGAATTAAATTATTAATTGAAAACATTAATTGGTGAATACTTTTTTCTGTGTTAGTGCTGTTTCACAAAAAAAACATGGGCTGCGGTTGAGATTGGAACTTCCCGCTCATTTCAAGCTCAAAGGTTTGAGTAATTAAAATTTTTTAAATTTTCGACAAAGATATCTTTTGAATGACTTAAACGATTTATATCAGATTTGCAGTATACGATGCAGTTTTTAAAGTCCAAAGAATAGAGATAATCCTGAAAATCTATTTCACTAAAAATTTTGGAGTTATTAAAATAAAGCGCATTTTTTCGAAAATTTTCTTCAACGATATCTCTCGCACGAATCAATCTATTTTAATAAAAATGGCAACACTCGACGTAAATGGTGGCAAAGGTAACCATTTCATGGATTAATTTAAAAAAAGTTCAAGTAGCGTAAAAACTGAAAGTACTTCCTTAAAGCTTTTTTTCTGTTTTTTCTTATTCTTCTTTGTGGTATGAAAAGCTCAACTGTATAAACAAGATTTATGCAAAATAAAAATTACCATATGTTTAATTTTTTATTTGCTTTGAACAGCGTCGCCAGCGTAGCCACCTTGTAACAACTTTTTTTTGAGGCACCGTATTTCAGCAGTTGTTTTGTTTAGTAATTGAATAAATCGCTCAAATAATATTTTATCTCATTTGTTCTTTGTTTCTCGATTTTTTTTTCTAAATTTAATTAAACAACTTTATAATTGATGAAAACCTGCCAGTTAAAAATGAAGTGAAGAGGGGAACACACACACACACACACACACAAACACCCACTTTTATTCATGTTTGTTAAGAACACATTTGTCGCCCCCTCCACAATTTGCCTAAATGACTTGATTCTCACCTTTCGAGCAGTTACTTAAGTCGTCTAATGGCTTTTTCATTATTTGTTTTTTATTTTTTTTTTTAACAAAAAATCGTAATTGTCCTCCACCGTAATCAGTCTCGTTATCAGCAGCAGCAGCAACAGCAGCAGCAGCATCAGCATGACTCCCTGGACACAAATTTGTATTTATTTGCTCTGCAGCTTCTGTAGAAACTCTTTTGTAACAACCTTCTTACCAAGTTGTGTTTTTTAATGAGAGTGCTTGTGTGTGTATGTGTGTGTATGTGTGTTTTGGCGACATACATGAACATGTTGGTGTGCTTGATTATATTAGACATGACACCTGTAAATGGCTTGAATATTCAATTTAGACTAAAAACATACATGTGTTATTTGAAGCAGTCATTACGATACATTTTTTTTAGGGGGGAAAGGATGAAAATAAAACAAAAAATATACAATTTTATTCTTTTGGAAATATAAAAAAGCGCCGAGGTGTTGTAAATACACATATTTACACTAAGCTTAACCTTTTTTGTTTTTTTGACAAAGAAAAATGTCGTTGATGTTGTTAAAGAAAGGTATTGCACGAATGAACCATATGCTGCTGCTGCTGCTGCTGAATGCTACGGCTGCTGTTGCTGTTGCTGTTGCTGTTAATAATGCCAACAAGTACTGGCAGTAAGAAACGACATCATAAAATGATGGCATTCAACAAATTTGCCTTAAGGGACGTTTATATTAATGAAAATATTCAGCTGAATGGACAAGCGAACTGGTTGGCAGACAGACACATGCACACACCACACCACCGCCAACCAAATTTTGTACAGACGCTATTACGACGAGCAGCAAAATCTTTGGACTCCTTTAAATAAAAAATTCACCAAAAAAATTTATTTGTTGTTGTTATCACACCATAATCTTTATTATTTGGCTTGAAATGTTGTACATGTTGATGATGGTGCCAACAATGATGGCGTTGACAATAATGGTGTTGGATGCTGTGGTGGTCTCGTTGCTGGCGATTATGATTATTATGAGGCCACTAATAAATGTTAATGGTTTTAAATGACAAAACGTTGTGAATAAATTGCAGAACGAATATTCAATAAGAAATAAAAAAGTGGTTAAACGAACGGGAGGTGCGAGAATAATAATCTTTGTAAATGGAAAACACACAAACATTTAGTTTATCTCATGGAAAATAATCTAAAAATGCTGCATACTGCTAAAACTGAACCTGCTCTATACAAACTGATCCACCGGCCATCACGAAGTGATAATTAAAAAAGTTAGGGGGAAAATGCTTCACAAACATTTTAAATCTATTCAATGCAAACCCCATTTTGTCGTGAAACTAAATGTTGCACTGAAACTGAGAACTAGTTTTCTGTTTTTCTATACAATCATACATATCTCTTGTTCTATTTATTTGTATTTGAGGCTTCAAGCAGCACTTAATTAACTCTTTAATAAATAGCAAAAACTTAAGATCAATTAAGCCAAACTATTGGCAAACTTAATTGTCGAAAATTTATTGCTTACAATGTGTTCTTTGCTATAGGAACTAAGAGAAGAGGGAAAACTTTTTGACAGCTAAACAAAATTTATTCATATTTAGTTATTAATGATCCAAATTGTTAGAAGTGAGGGGAAATTTGAAAATTAGCCGAGGCACCAAGCTGATTATTTAGGCCCTATTCGCGCTCTCAACTTAACTTGCATTGGTTGGCAAGACAATTTTGTCAGAAAAACAATCATATTCTATTATTGTGAATCAGGATAATATTTAATTGAAAATCGTATGGCACAAGACAACTTTAAGCACAACAATTATTAAAGTTGTGAATGGCAATACCAATGTGCTAGCTGGGTTGACTCTTTGAAAACCAAACTGACATGAGTTGAGAAGGGCAATAGGGGATTTAATTTATTTCTCAAGTAAAGAGGTTAGACTAAAATACATCTCTCTTGGGAAGTGTTATATATTCATCCTTTTTTCAATCATCAATCTCAACCCAAAATCACATTCTTTTAAAAGAAATTTAATTGCTATGGGTTAAGCACGTCTAGATGAATTTCGTTGCTGCTGAAGCAAAACATCAATAGACTTCAAGCACAATTCAAAAAAGCTTACAAAACCCTAATGCTTCTAGACATACCCACAAATACAGTAACTCGTACGTAAGTTTAATAATTAACATAATAATATAACTGCATTAAATTAAATTCATTTTGCTTCAACGTGAAATAACTTTGATTCAATGTGGCTCATCGTATTATTTCAGTATCAAATTCATCTTGTTTCAACTTGAAATAATTGTGACTTAACATGATTCTTCACATTAATTTAACAGTACCGGAATGTTAAGTCAACATGATTTAAAGTAAATAATTTTGTATTAAAAAATACATTGAAATTAACTATTGACGGGTTAGCTGGATTCTATGCGCATTTCACTGTTGCTTATATAGATCATCAGGGAATATTAACCCATAAATTTCTTGGAACAACTAGAGATATTATGTAAAACTTGCTAACCCCTCAATAGTCAATTTCAATGTATTTTTATTAAAAAAATATTTTATTGAATAAGTAAAATAATAATTTGGGATTGAGTGTAACAACTCACAGCAAAAAAAAACACTAGTGAAATAAAGTTATTTCCAGGACGTCTGAATTTTTCTCACACGCTTCTGTGCTTTTCCACTTTCTTTTTTGTTTTCCATACTTTAAATTTGTATACCCGTATAAACATTTAAAACTTTTTCGGAATGTACTCAATATAACAAAATGTCAACATGCTGACATTTTGTTTTGTTCTCACAACTGTCTACATCAGATGAGTAAGCAGTTTGTGAGCTGATGGCTACACAACGAAAAATATCGGAAATGACAAACGTTGCCACAAGTAAACACAACGAAAGATAATTTCGATGTCACAAAATGTCCTAGTGTATACTCGGCATAACAGACTTCGGCTTTTAGTTAAGATTTGGGAAATCTAAAGAACCACAGGCGGGAAACTCAAAATGTCACGGGCTTGTTAACCCGGCCTCGACTGAATAATTAATATAGTACTTTTTTTTAATTTTTGTAATTTATAGGCCTGAAATAATATTGTAGGCACAGCTGGATAATTATGCAATTTTAAAAATAATTAACTTTCTTCAATTTGAAACCTTTCAACAACAGCAAACTAAATGAAGTAGAAAATTGTTTATTACACTAAACTAATTAAACCAGGGCAATAAGTACGCATGTGTGTACTCGTATATAAAAACTTCAAGTAAAATGCAATTTAGATTTTAATTAGCTTGAAAAGCCAATAAAGGTATTACTCTTCAATTATTATTTTTTTTTATTATTATTAAACAATAAGAGAAAATAACTCCACTTAAATTGCTGGCAGTACAGAAAGAAACGCAGCCTAAACGTATGCTCCACTTAATGTTACTCATACGGTGGGCAATTATATACACACACATATACACACATACACACACACACACAAAACCAAACAAACAAATACCACTTGTTTTAAAAGTGCGTGTGGATTAGTGTAAATTGGAATCATTATTCACTTTTAACCTCTTAATAGCATCATATTTTGCCCACTACGGCCACCATCAATATTCACAAGTCTATGTAAGGCAAAGCAAAATCCCAGATTGTTTTGTTTTACTACTGCTTATTCCATTTTTATTCAAATTTTTTTTTCCTTTTGTTTCTTTTTTGCTGTTGCCTGTAGCAGAACAGCTTGACTTAGACGTTTAAGAAATGACGCAAAGAAAAAAACGACATGAGAAATAATTTTTCATTTCATTGTGCGTAACGCAATAAGAAACATGTACTCGTGGATAGTATTTCGAGCACAATGGGTTTAAATGTTCTCACATTCATCTGACTGAAAAATCTTCTATTTTGAATAGCACAATTTATAATTTTAACTATTTTTTTTTATTTTTTTATCTTTTTGCCAAAGTGTTGACATTCAACGTCCCATTGTGCAGTACCCCATGCCAATACTGCTCTTTTGAAATGCTACTTAGCAAATTAAACCATGTACACGTGTCTGTACACGCTTTCTACCACATTGTGTGTGCAATGAGTCAGGAAATTGGCTTTACCATATAAACTAAACTTAAAAAAAAAAATCATATTCCACTCCACCAAAGGCCGTTTATAAGGCAAAGAAGAAAAACCTTCTAGCAAAGAAAAGCACAAAAGAGCAAAAAAAAATCCAATGTTTATGAATTTTTAATAGACTATAAAAAAAGTGTGCAAAAGAAATTGAGAAGAAACCATGAAAAAGAGTAAGTACATTTTTTTATTCTTCATTGAGCTGTTGGTACTTGTAGTTAAAAGAACTAAATATACGTTTTATTTTCTAGCAACAGAAAATTTTGCATATTCACTATTGTTGCACAGTGGATGATCTTGGAAAAAAATGTAGATACCTCTTCTTTCTTATAAAATTGCCTACAGCACCCAACACACAAAAAAAGGTCAAAATTTTATTTGTAAATAACGTTACGTTTTTTAAGTTTTTAGAACGTTATTTTTGTATGTTCGAATATTTGCTTTGCATACGTTTTTTAATTTTCTAACAACGGAAAATCTTTCAATTCCATTATTGTTGCACAGTGGGGATTTTGGTAAAAAAAATGGGAATATATCTGCAGTTTGTACTCAGGACGTAAGATTCTTATAAGAGTTCTTACAGTACCCGACAGACAAAATGATGCTGTAAAAGTGTTGTTTAACAACACTGGTACGTTTTTTTTAACTTTTAAAAACTGTAGGTTTGTATGTTCGAATATTTGCATTTAAATATACGTGAACTTCTCCGAGAAAAGGGACTGACGACAAAAAACAATTTAAAACCAAAAAATCAAAAACAAAATTTTAATGTTTTTTCTCATTTTTATCGATTTTCCCAAGTTTTATGGGGTAAAAATTTTTTATCAGAAATCTAACTCATTTCATCTTATTCTACAACCTTTGACCCACTAGGTCCCTTTTCTCGGAGAAGGTCAGATATAATAAGTTACTGGTGTACAATTTCTGTTCAATCAATTATTTACTCAACACTGATGTTAAGAACTTTTAAATACACACTGTTAAATTATTCACTGCTAGAATACCACGATGTTAACTTCGGTGTTAGTAACACAATACAATACTCAATGTTAAGCGATCGCATAGCCTAATCTGGGGGTCTAATCTATAATTATAAAGGAAGGAAATTGCTTTCGAATTTACATATTATTAGCATACAAATTTCAAAGCATTTTTTTGGGTTCGAATTACACAGTAGACCCACTGTTCTCTTAGCTAATGAGTTGCCCTTAATTAAAGTATACAGAAGAATGTTAGCAACATTCACAAAATCTCAGCACATTCAACATTGTTAATGTACGTTGACATTAGACCATGTGTGTTGTTAGTTCTGTCTGGCATCTGCATTGGCTTATGTGTTTTGTGTGGTTGTATATTTCTTAATCAGCAGAGGGTATAACACAATAGTTGGTTTTATGCTTTTAATGTGTACTTTAACATCGACTTGTATGTTTGTAAGCTTGTGTATTATGTTCTTTAGCTAAAAAGATCTGCAACATTCTTAATGTTATAAAAAAAATGTATATTAACTCAGTCAGTGAACGCATATTTGCGTAACAATATGAATGATTACAATTAAAATTCTCACTTAGGTTTGAAATGAGGAAACTAATGCAAGGAAAATATAAAAAAAATATTTGTTTCTGAATACCCAAAAATTCCAAAGGAAAATCATGAAAATGGATTTTTTTTTATTTTTAATGTAATTTTGTTATTTCTCAACAAGCGCAAATAATTTTCAGGGCAATATTTAATACCACATTAGGCTTCACGTAAAAAAAAAAATTCACGTTGTTTCAACTTGAAATAACTTTGATTCAACATGATTCTTCGCATTAATTTAACAGTACTGTGCCTATATTCTGTAACTTTGGCGAGAAATTTTCCAGACGAAATGTTTGTTATCATTCTGTGAAACACAGGATGAGTAACAAAAAACTTAGTTTCCTCCTCATGTTTCTTGTGAGCTTATTTCAGGTTTTATATGAATCAGCCTGTGGGAAACAGAACAACCATTATAATTGTTTGATTTGTGTCGATGCGAAAACTTCTCGCAAGTTACAGAACACACCTACTGGAATGTCAAATCAACATGAAATAAAGTTATTTCAAAAGGAAAAAATATTTTTCACGAAGCACAGATAATTTTCATGGAAATATTTAAGAGCACATTAGGCCTCAAGGTGGTGTGAAACATTTTTTGATTGCAGCTTTATAAATTTGAATATTTTTTATAAAAATATGTCTACTTTGAAACACTCTGTTTTCTTCAATAACGAAAATTTTTAAATAAGCCAAATTCCTGCAATGTCTTGTACTGCCTGCCGCCTTTCAAAAAGTTAAAAATATTGGCTGGATATTTTTGGGATTTTTTCATAATTACGATATATTGACTTTTTTTCATTTTAATTTAAATTGAGTAATAATTTTTACTGAATTGTGATCTTTAAACACATTTTTTCAGAGTATTTTTAATCTTAATCTGACAAGATTTGTCTTCCTTATTAGTAGAACAGTGGAACTATGGTGAATAAAAAGTTAAAATTAAAATTTTAGCGGAAACGTATAAATACGGTAGACTTCTTTTTTAGCTCATGAATAAGAAAATCTACTAGAAAAAAGTATTTTTTTCTCACATAAAAAGCATCAGCTTGGTATATGTTTATATGTATTATAAGCTCGAGGTCCCCCCTTTTGGAATTTTGCTGCTTCGCTATTTGAAAACTATAAAATGCAAACTCCAAACTTGAGATCAATAACAATTCTTCAAATGCCGCATGAAATTTTATAGAAATCGAAATTTGGAGACTGCAGTGTTATTTCCATTAATTTTTTTATTCCAAATCCCCACTGTTTGTCGTTAAGTTTTGTCCAACAAACATTTCTTCTTTTTAACAACATGTATTAGCTTTAATTCTAATTTTATTACATTTTTTTTTTTTTACTTTATAACCAATTGACTTACGCTTTGCTGATATTGTATAGAGAGAGAGAGAGAGTTTATTCATAAAAAATTGCCCAGTCAGCATAATATTCATGCACAGCAACGTATGTATGTATATAAATAACAATCATTAGCATACTTGCAGGTTTATTATCATAACAAAAGTATTTGCCTACTTTAAGGCATTAGAGAAAGTATGATATTAATAGTCATCGTTGTTAAATGTTGTTCAAAGAATTAATTTTTTAACACAGCATATAAATGTACTACATGAGAATGTTTATTGCACAAGCAATGTTTTGCATGTATTTTTTCCCCTTTATCATTATCACAAAATAAATTTCCAAGGGATTGAGTTTTTCAGCAAAATTATTATTTGTTTCGTAGAGAACGTTTGTATTTCAGTGTTTATGTATTTATGTATGTACGAATGTATGTTCATTGGCGGCGTTTGTTATTAAATGCTCTTGCATTTAGACAAATAGTTGAAAATTTATTATACGTTTCCGATTCGTGTTTGAAGGTTTAATTAAAGCTTTAGGAAGCAATGATGCGTAAACAATGGAGATTGTGTTTTCTGTGTTGCTGCCTACAAATTTATTATGCAGATCAGCGCATTTGCCGAACTACTCAATCAGGCAGATGCAAGGCTTTCAGATTTCAACATGTGTGTAATTACTAGAAGTTTTTGCTGTATATTGATTGCAAATATTTCGAAATAATCAATTGTTGTTTTGGATTCCCCCCAGCAAATTGATTTTTAATTTTTATTTTTGATTGTTTTAAATTTCATGCCACAATTTTTCATGGAAAATTTTTCATGAAAACTTTTGAAAATGTTTTACTTAAAAAAATTTAAAAAAGAATTTAAGAAAATATTCATTAAAATTTATGTTTGAAAAAGCTAAGATAATATCAGGATCATTATGTGTATTGCATTGTGAATATAAAATAGTTGCTTAGCAAATTTCATTTCTTTTTATTTTCTTTGCATTAATTTAATAATTTTAAATCTAGGTGAGAATAAAGAACATAATACACAAGCATAGGAACATACAAATATACAAGACGATGTTGAAGTAAACCTTAAAATCATAAAAACAATTATTATGTTACACTGCTGATTAAAAAATATACAATTACACAAACGCATAAGCCAATGTAGACGCCAGATAGAAATAACAACAACTTCCATGATTATACCTGCACACACGTTCTATTGTGAACACACATAGACAGAAACTAACAGCACGAATTTCAACATGAAATAATGACGTGAACAAAAGCTGGATGAGTTGTTGAATGTGCTGAAGTTTTTTGGGTATTTGCTAACATTATTCTGGCTACTTTATGTTAAGTACGAAGAGGTCAATGACTCATCTAAGAGAACGGTATTGGCGATGCGTCTGCTAAACATTCAGTAGGGTATTGTGTTAGGAACAGCGAAGTTAACATTGTGGCATTCCAGCAGTAAATAATTTACCATTGTGTATGTAAAAGCGGTTAATAACAGTGTTGAGTGAATAAAGTCTTCTGATTAGATAAACATTTTAGACTGCTTACCTTCTATTTAATTGAAAATTTAAAGCTACAAATATAAAGTTTTTAAAAGAATTGTAATCATTCTACATGGTTTAAAATATACAATTCTGGATACATTGAGAATTCAAAAATGCTGCGCATACTCGACACTTACTACTCAATGCTTTTGCAGCTTTATTTCTTACCAAAAGCTTGTCATATAATTTTTGAACATGCTAAGGAATTTAAGAAAAAATCTATATTGTTTCAATTTGAGGGTGGCGTTGGCTGAAGTTGTTAGCACGTTGACTACTAAACGGAAGGTCAGCACCTTCCGGACGGATACCGGGCTGAGTTCGAGCCCGGTATCCGTCAGTCATTATATAACAACACCACGCAATTAGTGTCCCTTTGTATCAGTTGTTTGAAAGTTCAAATAATGAAGGCAGAGTCACTGGTCACTGAACTATACCGACTTCAGCAGATACTAATCATAATGTAACATCAAAGCGTCCTCATTCACCGGTATTGTGTAGCAGAATCATCGGCGAAGTAAAAAAGCTACTAAACACAGCTTCAAAAAAAAATTTAATACACCTCATTGACACCAGAGGCGCTGCAAAACTGCATTAAAGCAGAGTTGTAAAAGAATGAATCTTTTCTCTATCGCTTTCTTCACCACCTGTTTTCTCCTTTCACTATGCCTTTGCTAAAGAAGGTAACACCTATTAGTTGTAGTAGGCATTCATTGCATTCTCTTTAAAAAAAAATTAGTGTTATAACTAGACAATCTTTTCCTAAATCCGTCGTTAAATGATTTAGTTGACAAAGTTAAAATTTTTGAAACATATTACACACTAGTGCTTGTGTTATCTTTACACAAATTCCAAGTCTAATATTTGCCCATTAAATTCTAACAACTGCGTGAACTCACCTTCAAGATTTTATATTATTTTTTCAAAAGCAATAAACAAAAATTTACAAAGAACAAACAAATATACATATATAAAGATTAATCTTCTTTTCACAAATATCAAATAAATTTTAGATATTTTTTATCATCATCATATGTTTCAATTGCACATAAAATTTTATTCTCTCTTCTTTTCGTTTTTTTTTCCATTTGCCACATTTTACAAAAATCTTAAGGAAAGAAAAAAAATAAATAAATAAAATATAAAGCTTTGAGAAGCTTAAAAAATAAATTGTGCACAGAACCATAATTCCAATCACAAGTTACTAAAACAACAAGATTTTAACAGATAAAATTGATAAAAACTATAACGACACCAGCATGTAACAAAATCAAAAATCTCCAAAGATACAGACGAGTAACAGAAAGAAAGGTTTATTTGTAGGAAGCACACACCACACACACACAGACATAAATATACGTCTAAACAGAAACCATGGCAAGTCCCTAAAGATTTTTCATTATTATTTTTATCCATGACTACCAGCTAAAAACAATATTTTTCTCACACGAGCAAACACTCAGTAGTCACATTGGTTATGAACACAAAATATTGAAAATATTCAAGTTGGATTGGCTGCGTGCGTTCAGTTTAAAGGATAAAAATATTTTTGCTCTAAACAAGTTCAGGCTTAAAAAAGCCCTTTAGGAAATCAAGCTCCAACTACTCCAAAAAGTTATTCTTCAAGTATTTTAAATTATCACTTTCTTTCTTTCTTTTACGTATTTCCTAGCGACCCCCTGCAGCTGTGGCAGATGAATGTGTCAACAAATACGGTGTGGTGCTGGCAAAGAAATGCGAAAACTAAACAAAACTCATTGGAATGTCAACAGAAATTTTTCACATGACTTATGGTTAAATTGATTTCTATTTTATAACCCCCGCCCCCCTCCCCCTCACACTGAACAAAACCAGCAAATTCAAAAAAAATTTATCTTGCAGGCAGCTGCGTTAGTGACTAAAGCGCTGGTAGTAGTCCGCACACACACATCATCAGCTTCTTATCAGTCGCTGGTATGTAGTTTAGAGCCAAAGAAAAATTATAACGAGGCCATTATTTTTATGATTTTTTTTTTTCGCAAAAAGGTCACGTAGTATTCGAAAACCAAACATTTTTCTTAGTAAATTAAAGTGACAAATGTGAGGGAAAATATAACGATGTAGCATGTTGCCAAAGACACACTGCCTACATACATTTATTCATACATCATATCGTTACCTTAATACAGAAAGGCCTTAACTCATTACTTTTTTTAATCGAGTTTTTTTTATACATTTCGATATGTATCGAAAACTGCAAAAATCTCGTCTTCAAAAAAATTAAAAATAATAATAATGAGTTAGGGCCTTTCTATATTAAGGTAACGGTATGTATGTATGTGTAGACTAAAGTCTAACGAGGAACGAGCAAAAAATTTGAAATCAAAATGCAATACGTTGATGAGTTGTTATGGCATTGCCATAATATTTGTAATTCAATTAATTGCACTACGTGTCATGAAAGTAATTAAATCTGTGATACAATCAAATGATAGATTCACGACTAATAAAATTACCAAAAGTCATTATCGACTATTGACAATCTTTTATGTTTTTTTTTTTTTTTTGCTTTCCCCTGCCTCTAAGCTTAAGATATTCGCATATACATAGTTTGACTTGTTGACTAGAAATAGGAGGGGGAAAACTTACCTCGTGCCGTCGTTAGAACGAACATGGGCCGGCAAATGAACTGTAAAAAAGGAAAAGAGAAAAATAATATAAACAAATTAATTACGTGATAGAAACAGTGAAATTAAATTGATACTTGTATCTGTGTAAACATGAAAATGTATTATAATTATAATTTAATTAGACATAAATTGTAAATGAAATCATGCTGAAGCATGCATGATGTAATGCTTAGACAAATAAACTTGAATGATATAAAAATGTTTAGTACAAAATTAATTATTAGAATTATTATTATTTTTACTTCCCGCCATACAAAAAAAATTAGGTTACTGCTTTCATCCTGACTTTGGAACACTGAGTTTTTAGCAGATCTCCTCTCTTCTCCTTTGATTTTATCATATTTGATTTATACGATTGCTACGAAACTTGTTGTGTCTTTGAATAAATAAATACACAACTGTTTTCCAATATTAAAGTATCTACTACAATATCAAAATTAATTAAAATTCACCTTTTGGTTACAGCCAAAAAAAATTAAGATTTAGTTAAATAAAAAATTTCTATATGTGTTACCTATAATGCGATTGAGTTCATCAATCACGTAAGTTAAATAGTCAATAAAATTAAATGAGTACATTAAATTAAATTCATGATATTTCAACTTGAAACCACTTTGATTCAACTTGTTTCTTCATTTTGATTTAACAGTACCGAAATGTTAAATCAACATGAAAAAAAGTTATATCAAAAGGAAAAATTTTCTTTGAAGATTCCTATTAATCATGAAATACATACATATGAAGCAAAATCATTGCAAAAAAAAAATATTAAACTAACCCTGTTTTCATGGATATTAACATGATATTTTTGTGTGTGCAGTAGTACAGTTCAGTGTGAAATGATAAGCGATAAATCCAGTAAATAGACTTGTGTCCGATTAAGAAATTATTTGTTATTCTTAATCTCATCAATTATAAAATCCTCTAGGAATGTAACTAATGTGATTATTTAACTTAATTGCTTAACATGTTTAAACTTTGAAAACACTTTTAAATTAAATTAATATTATACGTATGTATGTATATTGTATAAATAAAAACCCCAAGGAACAATAAATAACTTACCAGCGAACCAAAAAAAGAGTCACAAATATAAAGAACAGCAGTGAACTTCAAAAAGAAAATATATTATGCAAAACAACACATGTTACCTACCACCGATCAATAGTAAAAACTTTTCCCACTGATTTATAATCCATAACCTTGCAGACTTTAATCAACATAAGCACAGATCTTGACACACACACACACACACATAAAATCAACACATTATCCTCAACGCTTGATGCAACATCAACAGTTTATTTATGTATGTATACGAGTATGTGTGTGCTTTTGTTGGTAAAATATTATATTATGCACTAACAAATAACAACACGGTGCTGCACCTCCGTTCATTGTCGTAAAATGCAGGCATGAATGACTTGTGACTGGATGCCAGGACTTGGTTGGTTGGTTGGTTGGCTGACCACACTGTGACACAACCACATACCACCTTGTTTGCATCATACTCCTACACGAAATAAACAACTTGGTATGCGTATTGGTTTAACCCACGCACGCACACAAACACACACACACACACATGTATTTAAAACAATAGTTATTATATCGCTTTTTTTAAAAGCAACAAAAAATCTTCGAATGCTTGCGATCTTTGGCCACTGGAAGCAACTGTTCTTTTTTTCTTTTTATATTAATGAAAAAAAAGCAGCGTGCACGCGGCGTGTGTAAAACTGCATCACTGAGTGGAAATTTCTGTACAAAAAAAGTTATCAAAATGCAACAGCGGATGTGAACATATTTTTATATTTATTTTTTATTTATATACGTATTTTGCAAAAATTCTTTTTCTATATTCTGATTTTATTATTGGAAGCTAGTGCTTTGTGTTCACTGTGTGATTTGTGACAAATACTGTTGTCATCTTTGGACGAAACAGAAATTGTGTGATTTGAGTGATTTGAGCAAAAGCTTGAGAGCCATATTGACCTTATTTTCAGAAAGCCTGGGGGCTTTAAAGTCCCTTCATTCCACTATAGGAAATTTTTGGCCAAAACTCAAAAACTTAATGCTTAAACAAAATTAAAAGCTGTAAAAAAGGTGTGTTAAAAAATTTTCAGGCGTGAGAGTGCGTGAGCGAAAATTTTTTATTTTTTTTTTCTTTAATATAAAAAGAATTGTTTTTAAAATTTTTCAAAAATTATGATTTACTGTTATCTGTCAGTTTATCAAGTGCTTTGTGTGTGAAGGTGAGTGTTTTAATAATATCAGCCAAAAGTTGTCATGCATGAAAAGACGTAACCGTGAGTGATAAAATAAGTTTTTCTTCGTGAAATTAAGTGATAAAAACTTTAAAGACACTGAGAGGGAGGTTTTCGAAGTTTGATACAAAAAAAATTATTTCAATTGGCTCTGCCGTTTGGCTATAATTTATTTTGGCCACCAAATGGGTAAGATTTCCTTTAGTGTGTTCTTGAGAGTTCGCATACAGACCAGAGAATGACAGCGAGTACTCCAAAAAATATACATAAGTAAGTAGTCTTAATTTTAGTAACTGCGTATAATCACAATTGTTACGCAACCCATTCGTAAGCTCACATACTTTCGCTCAAGCAGCTATGACTATAGCCGATTTCAACATACAATAGGATCTCTACTTCGTTTATGCGGAAAACTAAAATACGCTACAACTATAAATAAAAAGGCAAGCGTATTGACATTCTATTATAGTTATAGTCGGAGTATGCTTATATTCATAGGATGGATATTTAGTCCCCGTATAAATAAATTTTTATATATAAAATGGAAATGGAAAATGTGTACTGTGTGTTTGCTTTATGTACGTGTGTAAATAAAATAGCCCTGTATATACGAATGTGTAGCCGATTAATAGTCAGAGTATTGTTATACTCATGTGTATGATTGCAGCTCATACAGTTTATAAATTTTAGTTGTTGTCGTTTGTTTTGCGTAATGAAATGTATATACTCGTATACATAGTTGTTGGTTGTTTATAGTTATAGGTATTCGGTTGAAAATTAATGCGTGTGTTTGCATATGAGGGTGTTTCTTATTTTTAGCTATAAGCATTCATACTTGTTTGACGCCCAATACTCAAAGAGTACTTAAGACGATACTTTTGTCATTCTCTGATATATAGGGTGTTTTTTATTGAGGTATAGAACTTTAAGTTGGCATCACTTTTTTAACTGGCGGCCATTTTGTCAGCTGTCAAGTGATTAATATTTAGTTTGGTTTGCCATTTCATCATGAACAGGTTGACAAAAGAAGCGTTGTTCTGCAAATCGTGCAAATTTATTTCGAAAATAATGGTTCAGTTCGCGAAGTTTACCGCAAGCTCCGTCCATTTTATGGTCGACATAATCGTCCATCAGAGCAATTAATTCGGTTAACCGGTCAATTGGCCACCAAGATCGTGTGATTTGACACCATTGGATTATTTTCTTTGGGGATATGTGAAGTCGCTCGTCTACGCCAACAAACCAGAAACGTTAGGGGACTTGGAAGCCAACATTCGTGGCGTTATTGCCAACATACGGCCCCATATGCTCGAAAAAGTGGTTGAAAATTGGACCTGTAGAATTGGCTTTATTCGAGCCAGCCGCGGCGGCCACATGCCCGAAATCATATTTAAACGTTAATGGCATAAAATTATCCTTCCAATAAAGCCAAATTGATGGACATTAAAACGATTTTCTTGTGTTTTATTTCAATTCGAAGTTATATACCTCTAAAAAACACCCTATAGAATTGTTTTTTAGTGCTAAGTCTCTCTTCAAAAGGTTTCCAATAGAAGTAAATTAATTATCCAGGGCAACGATATAAAGAATTTATTAGCTAAGAGTGTCTCAGTGTCTTCCTTTATGAGCCCTGAATCGTTTTGTCGTGTTATTTGGTCTTAGATCAAATCATGGATTAGATGTGATGAGCTATCGAAGGCTATGGAACGGGGTTGGCAGGAAAATTCTAGAATACGGCAGGCAAGAAAACCTTACAATTTGAAAAGAATGAACCGAAACAGATTATTGGATTTCTATCAGAACACTTTACTCTTAATTATTCTTTATGGAGTTGTTATCAGACCCTTCACACATTCTATGTGAATATATTGTTTTACGTAATAGTCAAGGGCAGGTTTTCTATACCGAACAATATTAGACGGGCTTCTTTCTCCATGATCCGTTCTCAGCTTCCTTAAGGGAATGTTACGGACTCTTAAAAATGTAATAACAAGCATCGATTAGTTAGAATAACCAAACAAAATTTGTTAAATTGTTATTAATTAACTAACTTACACTAGCTATAAGCTTAATAAATAATATTGGTTAAATCAACCTTTGGGATTTTTTTCTTGCATGTAGAGAGCAAAAAGTTCGCCTTAAACTGTAAAAAAGAAATCCGTTGTCATTATTAAAAAATAATACTGCTGGGCGAATTATGTGGAGGAAGATGTGTCCATTATATTTGTATAAGGAACACAGAGTTATTCACATTAAAAAAAAATTGTATCACACAATTTATTTTTATTATTTTTGGCATGTAGCGAAAAAATTTTTGGCAAAAGGAAACCAGCGCAAGAGAACAACATTACGTTAACATACGTTACTTGAAATTCAACAGATTTATGCTAACAATGACCAGTAGATGTTGTTACAAAAACTAAAGCAACAACAATATGTAAAAAAATAAATAAACTTTAAGCATATTCCTGCCATTATATCACTGGGCTAGAAAAAAAAATTATGGCAAATACGCTCATTGATTCCATTACATACATTTTAATTTGTGTATGCATGTGCATATGCATGTGTATTGTTTCTTCTTTAATATGTTTAGCTTGCATTTTGAGTTCCCTGTCGGAAATTCTGTTAACTTTAAACTAACTTTAAGCTAACTATTTCGCAACCAGTATTGACTGATACTTGGATTACTTTCCAATGTAATCAACTGACTATTTTAACATTGCGATGTCCTAGGCGGTAGTCAATTGTCTCACTCTGCATTACTTTTGAACTAACTTAAAGTTGATTTTTTTAAATCGCCTGCGAGTGAGTAAATTTAAAAAAATTTTCCTAGATTCGAACAATTGTCATCCATCACACGTTATGTACTTAACCCGCTACTACCCAGCTAAGGTACCATCTAAAATAATAACAGCAAAATGTTACTCGTAAGATAAAATTGAAATGCGTTTGCTCTCACCAAATTCGATTACGTACTCAACTTGAGAATTAATTTTGGATGACATGGATGTTCTGGATGACATTGCAGTTAGCTTTTAGTCAGTCTAAGAAAAGTTAACTATAAGTTAATTATTTTTGTATTCAGCCACAGATTCTCCTATAGGGTTGTTTGTTTGTATAATTGTATAGAAGTGTGAATGTGTAAAGAGGAAGGAAATTCAATCGCGCAATATTTAAACTGAACAGAAAAATGTTTTGTGTAAATTGTTGTATGCTTGCTTTTGTGTGCGTGCACTGAACTTTTACATTAAACCACTTTCGACATTTATGTTTATATTATGTGTGTGTGTGTGTGTGTGTGTGTATGTCAAAAGTATAATGCTGTTAGCGAAGAGTCAGTCTAATACGCGTATGTTTATATATAAGTCTTGCAGGCCACTGCACGTTAAAATTGGTTTTGTCAATTTGACATTATAATAGATTTGGAAGTTGCTCAAGTACTCATACGTTTTGCTAAGCTCATACTTGCTGACAATGTTGTAAACATAGGATGTCATTTATAAGGGAATTAAAGGACACTTAATACCAAGCCCGAGAGAAAATAAATAATTTTTAAAATGTAGTAAAATATAGTTTGCTTAGAGAACAAAAATTATAAAAAAATTTAGACGTTGGTCAGTTATCAGTGAGTTTACTCGTGAAAACAATTAACAGCTGTTCTACCTTTTAAATATTGTTTTGTTTAATAAAGCTAAGATCTGGTTTAGTCACTCGTTAATGACTGCAATTTTGTGCATACCCAATTTATTATTATTTTTAAGAGGTACTTCTTCATTACTTCACTTTCCCTAGTGTTAACCATACAATTGAAAGAAGAAGAACAAAAATCCCAGTAAGAGAGACTTATTTAATAACGTTCAAATGCATCCACATACAAAACACACATACACACACCATATACCCGTACAACATCGGCCAGTCATGATATATCGTATCTAAACCAAAGTAATGTTTTGTATGTGTGTGAAATAACAACAACCAAGTTTTGGAATGTAGTAACGTTTGTCACTATAGTTCCGGAAATTGCCTTTTGCACATTGAATACACACGTACACACATAAGCTCTACTAAAAAAAAAAAGCAAAAAAAAATAAAATAATGCATGTTAGCAGCCAGGTTAGATGCATCCATAATCATGTCTACGAGTGCTTGAGCATTTAGTTTAATGGATACGCACACAGGTGAATTGTATGAGGGCAGCATTAAAAGTCGAAAATTTATGATTTTTGTCAGATGTAAATTAGAAGCAATTGAATTAAATATTTAATATTAAATTGAGGGTCTTCCAAAAAAGGTTTCATTTTGATATCCAAAATCAATTCAGTAAAGTGCGACTTTGACTCGCTTTTGAAGCATTCCGTACACACACTATATTTAGTATTGACGCTTATTTAGTTTTGGCGATTGTTTTTTTTTAACAAAGTCTATTTCTGGTTTACGCGACTTTTTGAGTTTTGGCGGTTTATTCGTTTATTTTTACGCTTTTTGACGAAATTTTTACTCTAACTGATTTTTTGCATTTAAGCGATTTATTTTATTTTTGGTGATTTTTTTGTTTATTAAAGCTCTTTTTTCGTTTTGGCGATTTTTAGCGGTTTTTGTGCGATTTTTTTCGCTTGTTTTTTACTTTTGGCGATATTTTCGGTTTTTGGCAATTTATTTTAGTTTAAGCAATTTTTTTTTAATTTTGTTCCTTTTTTACGTTTTGACAATTTTTTCGGTTTTTATAGTGGTTTTTTAATTTTGGCGGCTTTTCTGGTTTTCGGTGATTATATTCTTATTTCTTAAAAATATACTTTTAGTTTTGATTTTTTGTATTTTTCATTTAAGCGCTTCTTTCTTTTAGGCGATTTTTTGATTTTTGGTAATTTATTTTTGGTTTTTTACAATAAATTTATTTACTTTTAGTGATTTTTTAAGTTTTGGCGCTTCTTTTCGTTTTGGAGATTTTTTCCGGATTCCGAAGATATTTTACTTTTTTGCGACCTTTTTACTTTTGGTGAGTTTTTGGCATGAAACGATTTATTATATTTTTGGTGATTGTATTTTGCATTTAAGCGTTTGTTTTTTCTTTTCTGCGATTTTTTCGGTTTTTGCTGGTTTATTTTTTGTTTTGTACAACACATTTATTTATTTTTAGCGATTTTTTCGTTTTGGTGATTTTTTTCGGATTTTGACAATATTTTAGTTTATGCGACCTTTTTCATTTTTGCGATTTTGTGGCATGAAACGATTTATTTTATTTTTGGTGATATTTTTTATTGGAGCCCTTTTTTCATTTTGGTGTTTTTTGCCGATTTTTTTCTTTTTTACCTTTGACGATTTTTTTTTCATGAAATGATGTATTTTATTGTTGGTGATATTTTTTATTCAAGCATTTTTTCATTTTGGCGCTTATTTAGTTTTGGCGATTTTATAGCGGTTTATGGGCGTTTTTTCGTTTGCTTTTGGTTTGGCGGTTTTTCCTACTTTCTAGCAATTTTTTAGTTTTTACCGATTTTTCCGTTTGTTGTGATTTTTTATTTTTAGTGTCTGAAAATTTCAGCAGTTTGCTTCTTACGGTTTCCAAGATATAGCAACTTGTCGAAATTACATTAACTGATAGAATACCTTTAATTTTAATATTTAAAAAAAATAAAATATTTTAACACTTTAACAATAAAAAAAAACAAAAACAAAATAAAAAAAATTATAAGGAATAAAAAACAATATCAGCCAAATGGCAGAAATTTTATCACCAATTTGCACATTTACGGTTTACGAATTCCATCTTTTTTTTAAGAGAAGAAACACTCAGACAATTAATATGCCTACCAAGGTATATACATACACATGTATGTATGTGTGTTATCATCCTTAGGAAAACAAGAGTTAAGAGATTACACTGGTCACTGAACTAGACCGACTGGGGCGGATAATATTCCTAATATAACATCAGAGCGCTTTCCTTCGTGGGTATTATGTAGCAGAAGCATCGGCGAAGTAAAATAACTCATAAAATGGCTACTAAGCACAGCTTCGAAATTAAATACGCCTAATTGACACCAGAGGCGCTGCAACACTGCATAATTAAAAACGTACAGAAAAGCAGAGTTGTAAAAAATTAAGCTTTCCTCTATCTCTTCCTCCACCAACTGTCTTATCTATCACTATCTGTTTCCTAAAGAAGGTAACACCTAGTAATAGTAGTAGGCATGCATTGTCTGAGTGTTAATGCTTAACTCGTTTTAAGTCTAGTATTATGTGTCTTTTTTTAGACGATTCATTGCTACAAATATTTACGAAGTAGGGCGCTGTGTTATGCATTACTATAGACAGTATTCCATAAGACTCAACAGCCTTTTCAAATCACCTACGTGCACAATCAGAATTTATAAACTAAGGTACAGAGTTTATATCGCAGTGCAGCTCGTTACAGTCACCAGAGTCCATGGCAACTGCAACAATAAGAACAAAATTGCAATAGAATATTCTCCTGCCTGTTGGTTCGCATGCAGCAGCAACTAATCCAGACTGCTTAAAGCCCCTAACGACATACAACTAATTATATACTCATAGCTTATCAAATAACTGTAGCTCATACACACACACACACACACACAGCTTCAGCAAATACACAACCATCGACAGACATAATGTCTCGTGTGCATGTATTTATGTATTTTATCAGTCCCAAACTTGATGTGCTCAATTGAGAATGAAATTGCTTGTGAGTGTGTGTGAGTCCAGCAGTCATACTTACAGCCTGTAAATATGCAACATGTAGTACTTTAATTCTTTCAATTTCTATTCCTTTCTACTGCAAACAAGTATTGAGATGACGACAGTGTATGACACGCGTGTGTAAGTGTGTGCATGAAGTTTTTGTGTAGCAGCAGCTCCTTTAACATTTCCTTCGTTGCTTTCAACATTGTTAATTGTGCTAATTATTGGCATATTTGTTGTGGTTTTGCATCGTTTAGGACAATTGCTAAGATTTATTTTGATGTCCTTACTGTTAACATTTGGTAAACTCTCACAAGGCACATGAGCACCATGTAATGGTATGTGCTATCAGTAAATGGAATTATAGGAAATTTGATAAATCTAGAGCCATCGACAGAACAGACAACAAGGCACAATTCACGGATAATACATACCATTATACATTTAAACGGGCAACAGCAACAAAAGCAACAGCAAGTTATTTTAATCGAAACAAGTTGTTACGTCTTCAGGCGTCTGCACACATTAAGCTGATAAGTTTTAATCCCCTTTACACGATATTTCGTGATTGTGTTTAGTAAACAAACAAACCGAAATCAAAACAAAGCAAAACAAAACAAAACAAAAAAGAGATGGTCAATGAATGGCATCATTACTTGCGTTTGAGAAAAAAAGATGATGGTAATCTGAGAGTTGTTATATTTTTCTTTTTCTTTTTTTTTTTTTTGGTATTTTTTAAAAATACTTCTTGTCGCAGCGTAACAACAAAGTTGTTTAACAATTCAGCAAGTTTTAGAAGTAATAAAATGGTTTATTTCGGAGCTTAGCACAAGGCTTTGAGGTAAAAGAAAGTTTGTAATACCTTTAAAGTAAATTAGAGAGTTTTAATCCATAAAGAATAATTTTAAATTATAACAAGTTTTACAATTTTAAGCTTATTTTTTTTTCTAATGGAGTAAGGCTAAGATTCTTATAAAAAAAATCGAATAAATAAATAATTTTTATAGAGGGATAGATAGCCAAGTAACTCTTAATACCAGGGCAATTAGAAAATTTCCTGACCTTTCATACTTTAACTGCCGTTCCAAATAATGTCACCAGACATTTATTTACCTGCTGATAAATAATGTCACCAGACACACACACAAGGCAGTTTAGTACATAATTAATGCCAGACCATGAACGGTACTTCTGCCCTAGGATTTGGGGACCAATTAGTGTTTTTCATACGGGATTTCCCGGGATATATTTGCGGGAATTCCCGGGATTTTTTTTGATTTGATTTTATTATGGCAACTTTAGTTCATATGTACACATTCCTTGATGAGTGTCGTTATTCACTTATGAAGGTGATGGTGCAATAATAAGGTGATGGTACTAGCACAATAGCTAAAATTTTACAACAACAACTTATATTGTGTTGATTTTTTAGTAAAGAAAACGCTGTTTCGATTCAAAGTAAATCATTTTTATTAAAAAAGGAATTGCAATTTTTTGAAGGAAGTGGTGAAAAAACTGAAAGTGTCCAGAGATTATATAATGCTCTTCTAACTATAAGGCCAACATCCGTAGAAAGTGAACGTATTTTTTCACTAACAGGAGTTTTTTTATTAAATTACAAATAGACTGTCGAACGATTCTATTAATGCTTATTCTGTACTAAAGTCCTATTTTCAAAGCAAGATTTTGTAATATTTTTTTAATAATGCAATTTGTTTTTTTTTTTTTTTGAGTTATATCAATGCACTTGACTTTCCATATACATATAATATTGGTATTTATGCCTTACTATTATATAAAGAACTGAAGTTATATTAGTTTTTCGACTGTGTTTATAAAACGTTATTATTGTTTTTGGTTTTTATCGAATTAAATTAAATTAAAAAATATTTTGTATAGTTTTGCACTGGGCGGGAATTCCCGGGAAACTGGGAAACTGAAAAGTCGTTCTCGCTTTCCCAGGAAATGAAAAAGTCCGGGAAAAGAAAAACTCTATTACCAATCTAAACTTCTTTCTGCTGCAATACTTGTATACTAGTAGGAGTACTTACGAACCGTGAATCTTTATGTGCACAATTCCATCTTTCCATTGTAATTATAAGTTTTGTCAACGGCCAACACGGCCTCATGCAAAGATGAAAATTTTTTAGTATTTTTTTACTTACCAATACTTCGATTAAATTAATCTTCACTCATTTTATTTTTTTTGCTTTTCTACAAAATCTTTATCTAATCCCTCAAAGTAACCAATTTCAAAGACATTTTCGTTTAACAAATTTTAAAGCCAACCAAACAACAACAACAACAAATAATAATAATAAAAAGTATTGCAATAAAAAAAAATTACAATAACCAGCAAAACTTTCCCTCTAATACTATTTACATTTATTTTTATACTTTGTCACAAAAAAAAGGATAAAAAAAAACAAATTAGGGATTGCTTTTTTATGCGTTTTTTATAGAGAATATTAGGCATTAAGTTCCTTAATCTCTAAAGCGGTACAACACATTGAATACTGAAAATGCCACTAAATTGCCCACGTATACTCCCATAAATATAAATGCAATTACTCATTAAATACATACGAGTACATAAATAAATTCCGGTAAATCTGGGTGATTTCTTTTTATATATTTTATATCTTTTTTTCTATTTGAATGTTTGCATTTATGTTTTATTTCAGTGTTTTTATTTATTCTTTGCTTTTATTTGCAATAAGATTACCTGGAAAAGTTTTGAGAAAAATAAATATCACTCATAAAAGCTTTAAGGGAAACAAACCGCAATATAATCCGCTTCAAGCGAGACAAAGTAGTGACATTTTTTCCGCAAGTGCAAGTAAACAAATGGAAGAGCTAAAAAAATACACGCACACACAAGAGTTTACAAAAATCTTTAATCGAAGTGTTTACAGGAGTGTGAATAATGGCCAGAAGTGTCTAGGATAACAGCAGTCGAAAGGAATTATATTTACACTTAAATATGAGGGAATAATGACAGCAGTGGCTCGATAAAAGATGGCAACCAAACTTTAGCTGCGTTGCCAATTGCCAAAAATGTTATTACGTATGGCAGCTGACAAGTAACAGCTGTTAACACTTTAGTTGTTAAAAATTTGTTTATATTTATTTGCTGCATAGCTCTTAAAGCAAAAAATATTAAAATTTAAACATTTATTTAAATAAAGAGGGCGACACTTCGTTATGCTCCTATTTACACGTACATTCGTACAAGCTTGCATTTTAATCTCTTTTATATTATACATGTGAGTTTTTGCCTGACTTTGCTTTAAGTCTTTATAAATTCAGTAGAGTGAGACTTTGACTCGTACACGAAGGGCTCAGTATGGACAGCACATATACATGTAATATAATAGAATATATTGCCTGCCCCGTAATATTTTTTATTTAAGCGCTTTTTTCATTTTAGCGATTTTTTGTTTTTGGCCTTTTTGGAAATGATCAAGAGTACGCTTCTCACGGTTTTCAAGATACAGCAAGTTGTCAAAAGCACCTGCTTGTCTGATCAACTTTGGCACTTTGTATATCAGCTGTTATTGCCAAGAGGCTCCCAGAAAATAACGCTTCTCAAAGCTGAGGTCCTCTGCTATATTCTTTGCATATGTAATTTTTTAATTGCATTAGTAGTTCATTATTTTTTGCTTTAGTAGCCACTGCACGTAGTTGCCTCAAAAAAAATTATTATTGTGGCAGTCTATGATGTAAGTCTGAGTTTTTTTCAAGTTAAGGCTCTGGCTATAGAACAAATACCTTTAAATTTATGCAACTTTGCTCACACTTTGCACTCACAAACTTAAATTAATAGCTTATAATATTAAAGCTTACAGAATATGTACCTATTTAGGCAAAAATTTATTTTAAAAAAATCTTAAGGTCACAGAAAACATTTACACCAACTGCAGGTGTAAACATACAGAAATATTAAACATTAAACGAAAAGCATAATCTCAATATTTGTCTAAAAGATTTCGCTTTTCAATGTCAAAAGATATAAAACCAAGAAACACAAATGAATTTGCATAAAACGAATCAAGACAGTAGAAGTCGTAAATCTTCTTGAATAATAACCAAATGATGCCGTTTTACCGACAGAGATTAACAAACATTGCAAAACTAAACATAACTCCAACTCCTGATATGTTTGGAAGTTAAATTGCTATTTTCTCTTTTATTTTTTGAGTTTTTTATGCGCGGCCTGGCATGTCAAATGTGCGGAATTTTGCATGTTTTCCGCAATTGACTTGTACTATTGTATGATGGCAACTACCCATACAAACACACACACACACACATAGAATTTCGCTGCAGTAGTCAGCTGTGACTATTTTGAGCAAACATTTTGTTTAGGAAACGGAACCTATGGACCGCACACGTACAAATGCATCAGACAATACACAGTTCCATCCATCAAATAACATTTTAAGCTGCATCACTGATGTTGTGCTGTGTGTGGCGTGGCGGCTTCAACCTTTGCCACTACAATGGCACTAATAACAACAAAACAAACATTAAAACGCCACAGGCTGCTATAAGCATTCATTGAATTGTAACGAAAATCAATGAATACGTTTCAAAACGTCATGAACTCTTGAACAAAAAGCTGCAAGCAGTAGTAAAATATGAAAAATAAATCTCAAACATAAAGTTTACTTCGTAAAATAGAAGAATGAAAAATTGAATGGAATAAAATTGTGGGGTTGCAGGGGGTTGTGCGATAAATCTTGTTTGAGTTGGATTTGTGAAAATAGTGAAATTAAATGAATATAAATATATACTTTGAAGGGAAATTTAATAAATTAATATTTGCCATAATTACATCTTAAGAAAAAGTTTGTTTGAATCAATGTAAAGAATATAAATTATAAACATTTTTTTTTTTTTTTTTTTTTAAAGAGAAGAAACACTCAGACAATGAATGCCTACTACTATTACTAGGTGTTACCTTCTTTTAGGAAAGGGATAGTGATAGAGAAGACAGGTGGTGAAGGAAGAGATAGAGGAAAGCTTCATTCTTTTACAACTCTGCTTTTTGCACGTTTTTAATAATGCAGTGTTGCAGCGCCTCTGGTGTTAAATGAGGTGTATTACATTTTTGAAGCTGTGATTAGTAGCCATTTTATTGGTTATTTTACTTCGCCGATGATTCTGCTACACAACGAAGGAGTGCGCTCTGATGTTACATTAGGATTAGTATCTGCTGAAGTCGGTATAATTCAGTGACCAGTGACCATGCCTTGATCACATGAAATTTCCTACAACAACTTATACAAAGGGACACTAATGTACATTAGAAAAATGCGTGGTGTTGTTATTATTTTATGACTGCCTGATACCGGGCTCGAACCCAGGACCTTCGTTTTCGTAGTCAACGTGCTGACTACTTCAGCCAACGCCATCCTTATTTGTGGCACGAGTTTATGGAAAACGAGTTCCAAACAGCGCAAATTTAGCGCTTTTATTAAAAGCGCGTTTAACACTCTTGCAGTAAATGTTCAATTATATGTTCACATGTTCATACGAATTTGTTTATTAAAATGCAATTTAATCCCTTAAGCGCTTCTTTTCAGCTCTTTTAAATTTTATTTCGACTTTCTGAAACCTCAGTCGTGAACCCTCGGGAATAGCATTAAATGAAGAAAAAAACATATAAAATGTGCAATATTTCTTCTCAACTTTTAATTTCACCTGTCCACCAATGAAAGTATCTAAGAATTTAGCGATTGTCAGCGTCGCTTCGTGGCTGTCATGCAACAGTCCAATGTCCACACAGCTGCGTTGCCATTGAATTTAAGTCATCAATCATTCATAGAATTTATGACTGAGAAACAAGACAGTTTAGCTGCAACATTTATTCACTGCCTTTGCATGGTGGTTTTTGGTTCCTTGCTACACATACATAAATACATTTTTTGTTCCTCATGCACTTATTTTTTGCTTCATACATGTCGAACATCAAAAGAGTGTGGTAAAATGTTGGTTTTATGTATTGGCAGACTTGTTTGCTTTTTTTGTCTTCTTTACTTTTAAGATTGTTTGTCTGCTACACACACACACATGTTAGTTGCGGTGCAGGCAGGTTGAACACAGGAAAAGGATGAAAAACAACGACAACAAAGAAAAAAAAAAGAAATTGCAAAATAAAATGTATGATATCTGTCAAAATATTTCAAGCATCATTATTGGCACGTTTGGTATTTGTCAAGTGGATTTAAGAGTTTGTTAGTCTTAAATATTGATTTTTGTAGAAAATTTACAGACGTGCTGAGATCATGTGGA
This sequence comes from Nowickia ferox, assembly GCA_936439885.1. Taxonomy (NCBI): domain Eukaryota; kingdom Metazoa; phylum Arthropoda; class Insecta; order Diptera; family Tachinidae; genus Nowickia; species Nowickia ferox. Next base: position 108,025,900 of record OW387026.1, on the reverse strand, counting down.
AGATAATGTATGGCTTAAGCGATATTTTGCAAGCTTATTGATACTTAGAAAGGAATTAAATAAATACCTTGGAATATTTTTAAGTTGAAAGTATTTACATTTTGTGTGTGTGTGTTTTTTTTTCTTTCTGAGAATTTATTGTAACATATTTTGTTTTAAACCTTTAAAATGTTAGAAATAACAGATAACAAGAAACAACAATAGGTAATTATTGATGGTAAAATTTAAACGTAGAAAAAAAATCTCTTTAATTTGTAAAATAAGCATGCCGACATAATTCGTTATATATTTAGGAGTAAAATTGACATCAACAGACCTCATTTACAGCGACTTAGTGAATTGAGCATTTGGAGCCATAACCGCCAAATAAACTTAACCGACACATTTTTTGAGCTTAATTTTTTTAACAAATTCGATTATGTACGAACGGTACAAAGTCACACCCGTCACATAAAGAAATCACCCCCCACGTATTCAATTTTGTTTCTAGGTAAGTATTTAATACATATTTAAAAACACTTGGAACAATTTATTAAAATAAAATTATTGTGTGTATTCTAAGGCAGATTTTACAGAATATTGCTGCGCAAAAATATTCGAACAGAGCCAAGGTAAATGTTTTTATTAAGCAAAGATTTGATAAACAAAAATAATTAATTATCCAGAATCGTTTAGCGAAAGTACTAAATACACATGCGTACGCACAAAAATTATTAAATAAACAAACTGTAGCAACAACAGTAACAAAATAGCTTCTGCTTGTTAAGAAGATACACATACACACAGACATACCTGGTAGCGTAGACAAAAAAAAAAGAAAGTAAACAAATTATGCGTATACACACTAACTGCACAAGCATTAGAAATACTGCTGAGATTGTCTAGATGTTGCTGTTACATTCTGAAAGCCTTGTGTGAAGTATAAAAAGGGCGACGCATTTGCTGGCAGTCAGTCAGTCTGTTATAAAGTCAGTCTGTTGTTTATTGAAAAGAGTTTTGTCTATTTAGAGTTCAGTTCATTATTGTGATGAAAGAGTAAATATCAGCAAAAAGTTACGACTTTCAACGTACATAAGTGTATAAAAGCGTCGGCAAAGTGAGTCTTGTGTGCGACGAACAGCAGGAGTTGAGAAATTGCCTCAATACCAGTGCAGCCCGTTTTTTGTATATACAACAGCGGAGTAGACGTAGTGGTAGCCTTGTGAATCATTTAAGTAATTTAAGTTGTGAGTGTAAATAAAGTGTCATTCTTGACCCTAGTTAGTACACTGGAGCGCCAATTTTTTATTATTATATTGACGTAACATCCATGTTGGTAATTCGAACCAGAATGAATAATTGTGTAAAAACTGAGATTTGCCTGGACACACCCCATGTCAGCCTTCTGATATTCTTTCAATGTCTGCATATTATTGAATGTTTTTAATATTAACATCTTTTTGAAATGCACTCGTTTTTAAATTAAAAATTTTATATCTTTTAATTATAACAATTAATTAGAGCAATGGTCACGCCTGCCACAATGAAATTACCCATTTGCAATCGTTCGCATTGTTTTTTTTATTTTATTTTTTCCTTCAGAAAAAAAGAAAAAAGAATCTAAACGTTTCGTTTTGATTATTTTTATCTTCTGATATTAACCCTCAAACTCTTTCCTGTATGGATGTTTTTATTTTCTACTTTTGTTGCTTACTTATACCACATTGCTCTGGAAATTTTTTATACAAATAGCTAATTTTATGATAATGAAAGTGGGTGCTCTTCCCACTGTATGTTGACACAATAAAAATCACTAAGACGACTAAAATTGATTAAATTATATACAATTTATTTTCTAAGTGTTGCTGCACCAGCACAAAAGACAATATAAAAAAGAAAGTAATAAAATACAAATATATACATTTTTACACAGCAAAAACAAAAAAACCACAAAAAAATCAATCACTACTAACAATAAATTCATCAATTACATAATTCACAACAGAAGCTAGTGGAGAAGTTTCATTTTGTTTTTGTCATCAATAGGAAAATTATTGGACATTTATTTGATTCAACATATCGCTTGTAACAAATTGAAAGAACAATTGTAGAGATGTTGAAAAATACTAGATCACTTGTTTGCTAAGTTTGTAGTTTGGTTTAATATATTGAAGATTATAGTTACAGGTAAAGGAGTTTATTTTAGCTAACCAAATTCCAAATTCCTTAGAAGGCTGTAACATTTTGCAAAGTCCTGAATGTGTGAAGGAGAGAAGAGAATTGGAGCTTTTTTTCCTTCTCTCCCATAAACACTTTATACTTATATATTATATAAATTTACATTTTTTCTTATATGTATCTGTAAAAAGCTTTCACGGTTTGTAAAAAAAAGCTCATTTTGCTGAACGTTACAAATGTTATTTACTTTGCTAATGGTGGAGAGTAACTTAAATTCGTCACAGTGAAGTGCGTTATGTTTTTGCCTACTTATACTTAAAATATATGACAAGTTAAGAGCTTTAGAAGATGTAAACCATAAGCACTTTTCTAAGATTTCAATTAGCAAAACATAGAAATAAAAATAAACAATAAAGTTGGTATTAAAAAATATTATAATAAGCATAACAAGAGTAATTGAATAGAAATAAGACGGTCTTGAGTAAAAGTGAAACAAATCTACTACGGCTAAGGATGCATGCAGCTTAAAGAAAATTTTTATTTATTTCACGATGAATACCAGCAAACATTATTCAGCACTGACATGGAAAAATTACAGGGCACACAGTTCGTTAAATTTTGGATTTAGGTGTGCTTCTGAAGGGCCACGCAGACTATTAAACATGTACGAGTATAAAGACTTCCACTACATTTACTACTGTGAAAAAATCTAGCGTAGAGTGACATTTTGAGTTCACACCATCACACCTCAAATTGCATTAGAACTATAAGTAGAAAGCGAACAGCTATTGAGGATTAACATGCCTACATTAATCGTTGACTTCCGGCGGCAGAGCAGTTTCATGCAAGCTGTTGTCGTGCCGGCCTTTGAAAACAGACGGCGGTTAAAGCAGTTGATTTAAATAAAATAATGAATAGAAAAATACTATAATTTCGTCAACTTTCAGACATGGCTTACACGATATATAATGCAATAGATATGTACGATAAACGTATTCAATATTTAGAGCCCGTTTAAGCCGAAGAAATATACCACAAACGACGACGCAGCAACGGCGTCGAAACAGACCACTTCTCAGTTTGTTTATTACTTTATTTTGTAATAATACAACTCTAATAGATGCAAAGTCTTACCGTTTAAAAAAATTTTAAAAAATGGTAAATTCTTATGGAATGTAAAATTTTTATCCACCCCTATCGTGAAAACTTTTTTCCTTCGAAAAATTTCCCCTTTTTCCAAATTGCAATCGTGAATAATTTTTCGCCAGAAATGTGTGTGTTCCCTTACTTGATTCCCCTTATCGTGAATAATACTTTTCACGTGGATTTTTTCACTTTTCTCTTGGTTTTGTTCACTTTGGGGCCAAGCCCAAGATGTCGTCAACGTGCGACTTGTTGCACACTTACATTAAAAACAAAAACAAATTTTAACATTTTGTTGTACAACATCTTTTTTCATGGAACATGAATCTTTTTAGTTCACGTGCAGTAATTTGTATGGCTATTGTACACTAAATAATTTTTTTCCACGTCACCTAAAATATTTGAAAACACAACTTTACACTTGAAAATATTTCATTTCAAAACCAACACTACTTCCTATCTTACTTACTATCAAGCTTAAATTTGTCAGATTTTTAATTAATTTTTAAGCTTTACAAGTATTCTTCCCGTTTTATACATTCATTACGCACTGATAGCGGGAGCAAACGTTCCCATGAAATTCGCCATACCAAATTTCCCTTCATGGGGAATGAAAGTTTCATGGGAACAAAAATTTCACATTTTATTCACAATAGGGGTGTGATCGTATTATGCATTCACAATAACGCACTTGCACGTATTATTTGAATGTTTGACATGTATTAATACAAAGTATCTACTCTGAATAGAAGCAGAAAAAGTACATGATAATTTTTTCGTAGGAAAAAAATTTAAGGATATCAAAAATACAGTCAATAAGGTTATGAAATTTTGCTAAATTAATTTTTCACAATTTTGGAACGAATCTCGTATATCAAAAAAAAACGGCAATTGAAAAGAGCTGATGATAATTTTTTCTGTGTACATAAATAAATTGAAACAATTATTTTAAATGCATTAAAAAATTACTTATCGGGGGGAAATTTTCACAGGCCCTTCTATAATTTACTCGTTCAGCAAATGAAGCAAAAAAAAGTTACAATTCTAACGAAAAAAGGAAATCAAAACCTGCAGCAATTTTGAAATAATTCAACAGAACAGAAACCCCTCAAACATTTGTTAAGAAAATAAAAACAAAATACCATAATACGTGACTAAAACAAGAAATGTTTATAGAATGTTATTTGAGTATGTTTTTTTTATTTGCCTTAAATCTTTTTTTTTTTGGTAAAAATTTTCTATCATCATCTCTCCAAAAGCCAAGAAGTTTGTGTATATTATTCACAATAATGAAAACACACATGCATGTGTCTCACATGTATAAATATTTACGCATACACTTACGCCCAGCATGTGTTTAATTTGGGTTCTTAATGCTTTTATTCAGGTCTAACAAAAATAAATAAACAGCAAGTCAGTGCATGTATTGGTTGGTTTATCTTCTACGGAAAAAAGTCCCCAAATATATTCTTTTCAAACTGCCTGACTGGCTGCTTAGTTATTAAGCCTTTTATATCATCTTACTTATTTATTTTTTGTTAGTGGTCGATTTGCTTAAATTCAATTATAAATGTCAACGCAGCGCTTGTGGGGAGGTAAGAATATACTTATGTGTGTATGTTGCTTAAACACAACATGAATATAGTTTACAAAATTCTGTTTTGTAAAAGGAATTGGATTTGAGAACTTAAGCTAATTAACACAGTAACAAACAGTTTTGTAATTTTATTTATTTTGCTTTTTTTTTGTGCTTTTCTTAATCAAATTGAGTTAATGTATGTAAAAGGCTTATTAAATAAAAATTCAAAAATGTTTTAAGAAAAATACTAATCGAACGCAATTTGACATGGATACTCGTACAATAAAAATGTAACAAGACAGCGTCTGAGTACGGGGGTGGTACCCAAACTGGCCGACCTGTGCCTGGATGGTAAATATAACGCCGCTATGGTAAATATAATGAAAACTTTGCAACTTTGCTATCCACTGACACAATTTAAATATATTCGCAGCCGGTTGAATTAAAAAAAGTTAAATCACAAGCTCAAATTCATTTATTTTATTTTTATTCTTCCTTGTGCTTTTCACTTATTTTGAAATTTTGTGCGTTTATTATTAAATGTTTTCACCCAAGAAATAGTTAAATTAAGCGACATCTTTTAGCAAAAATTAATAAATAGAACAACTCTGTAACATCGTAGACATTTGCCATAAAAACTTTGCATAAGCTCTAAGGTATTGCCGCAAATAAGCTTGAAAGCTTTTTAAGCATTTTTTATAAAAATTTCTTGGCTTCCATTTACTCAGTTACTGTTGTTATGCATCCCAAATTAAATCACAAAAACCTTAGTAGCATCTGTTAACAAATCTGTGGCAATAAGGAAAAAGTGCTTAAGTCATATTTGACTGTTTTGCAGGAGAGCACTTTTAAGCGTGCAAGTCAATTTTCACAAATTTATTTCTTTTACAGTTAAATCGGGAAATTCTCTGTTAACCTTTATTTTTTTAAGCAAAAATCGTTCTACACACTGTAAACAATACAAATTGAAATAAATAAATTAAGCTATTGTTCCAAGTGACATTAAAAGTCTTAAAAATTTAAGCCGCATGTCATTGTGCTATAACTTCTTAGAGCATCACACAAATTAATTGAGATTTTGCCCAGAGGCACTTTCAAATATGCAGATTACGGAGGTACCATCACCTCAAAATTAGGTTATCTCGACTTAAGCACTTTTTCCTTTTTGCCACAGAAATATAAAAATTTCATTTTTATACAAAGCTTGACAAGCTATTGACAATTATGACTCTCTCTATATAGTTTAATTTTCTAAAGTTAAAATCCAGTTTTCATAATCTGCAAGTAAGTGCAGATGAGTATTTCAAAATATATTTGCTTAATTCACAAAACCTCTTGTATATTTGTATCGCTTGTATTATCATATTAAATACAATAGTGTAAAATTTGTTGTTGGCAATTTTTATACAAAAATGAAATACACTATTACAATTTTATTTCATATTTAGGAAGAGAGAATTTATTTGTAGCTTGTTCTTCTTTTTTGTACAAAATACATTAATACACTTCCCACAGGGTGTTCACAGTTAAAAAACTGAAAGTGTATTTGATACAAGATACAGTGATACAAATTGTTGTGAATCGAGCAATTGGGCCTTATTACTAGTGTCGTATTACGATTTCGACTGCGACTATTTTGTACTAGACTAAAGAACATTGCAACATTTTGTCTTTAATCTAGTAGAAAATCGTCGTCGTCGTAGTCGTAATACGACTCTCGTAATTAGGCCCATTATCTTACTGCCGTATTCTAAAAAATAATTTGGGTTTGAAGTGTATGTTAAAACAAATTTACAAAAAAATACGAACTAATTTTTTGGAGAATACTGCCGTTAAACTTTAAGATATTTTATTTTATGTCATTAAAGTTTAGAAAAAAACAATATATTTTAGCAAAACACAGATTTTCTTAAGTGAACCGTAAGAGTATTATTAACAGCCAGAGTATGAATATAAGCTTTTTTCGCGTTGGGATGAATTAGGAGTTACACAATCTCAGACAAAAATTAAGTAACACCCATATGAATGTATCTCTGTTAATTTGCGGCACCGACGTGGATCGATTTTGATGTTTTTTATGTCTGTCGATTTGTCTTAATCCCGCAAGTGTCACTAAAGATATGACAGTTGTCAAAATTCAATATGGCAGCCAACAGACGCCATTTTGTGAAGACGAAAAAATAAAAAGTCAGCGAATTGTATCAAAATTGATTTCACTCGACAGGTATTTTAGAATCATCTATAGGTTTCTCTTATGATTTTTTCATTTCGGATGGTCATTTAGAATCTTTAACGGTTTAAAATTACGAGTGTCGTATTTCCATTACAACTACAAAAATTTTGTACTAGATTAAAGAGAAAATGTTGCAATGTTCTTTAGTCTAATACAAAATCGTCGTAGTCGAAGTCGTAATACGACCACTCGTAATAAGGCCTATTGTCATACGATTATTTAGACAACAGTAATTAGAAATATATGAATCACTAACAAATTTAGTTTTTTTTTTTGCTTTATTTGCAGTTGTACGGATACGATTATATCAAAACAAACAGATATGTAAGTACAGAGCCAGTTGTTTTGTTGACGCTATTTATCTGTTCAAACGAATTTCACTGTTTAAACAAACATAAAAACATTTTTTTTCCATTATTTTGCTTGTTACACTTAATTGATAATTGCGAATTTCCACCTCTGCCTTTATTGTGAATATATCTTGTATTAATGGTCGAATTCGCCGTGTATAGTTCGCACCATGGTTTTTTTAATTAAATATTTTAAATTCTCAATTTCCGTCGTAGAGAGAAGACTTCCTGCGGCTCCCACTTTATTTGGTAGTAAGTATACATACCTACTACAATAGTAAATCTTTGAATTCAATAAATAATGTAAGTACAAAAGAAGCTTTATATTCCTTTGTTAAAACCCACGATCCCAGTATCTCTGCCTGCTCATAAGTTAGGTGTGCCTTTTCGTTACAAGGGCCAATTAAACCGTTAGTCTATCCAGGAATGCCCTCCTGCCCTTTTACCCTCTAAAGCATACACCGCCGTATGTTTCCCTGGTACTCCTTTTGAGACTAATTCACATGTCTTTGAAAAAGTATTTGTTTTAATATTTTTATTATTTAAAAAAATATATAATTAAAAATAGTAAAAAAAAATTAGCAAAATTTAAAAAATTAAGCATAAAGTTTAGTTCAAAAAGCGTAGGTAGACCTTTAAAAATTGCCACAAATTTTCTAATCTGGCAGCTGTTCAAACTACGCGAGAGTTAAGGCAAAAAGTACACATATGAGGAACAGGCATCATTCAGGTTTTTGCGAGAGTTAATGGCTTTCAATCACATGCTAGTTATCATGAGACCATCAACTGGAAGGAAAATGTCAAAGAATGTCACAAAAAAGTACCAACAGTGTTGCCATTGATTAAGAAATTATTAAAAATAACATAAAGTAATAAATCTTCTTAAAGACGTACATATGTTGTCTCTGGGTTCTGGTTCTAAAATTTCTATTATAAATTCTATTTATATTTTTTTTAAGTTCGGGATTTAATTATTATTTGTTTTTCTTTTTAAGTTTTATGTGTTAAATGCAACCCTGTTGTTAAGCTTTTTTTTAAATGAAGAAATAATCGATTTCATTATTCTTTTCGAAGACATGCGCACTTGGACATCTTTGCAAAACGGGAATATGTGAAGCTTTTTTCAGTAGGACTATCATTGGCTTTATTACCTACAAACGCTTATGAACATCGACCGTGAACGTTAATATAAGAAACTAAATAAAATTTTTGCTGCATTGAACTGTTAAAAAAAGAGGTGATTAAATCTTTTTTTTTTTGTGAATTAATCCATTAAGTGGTGTAATTTTCATTATGCATATAATATGAAATACATACAGTTAAAAATTATTAAATTAATATAATTAAGTTTTAAAAGAAATCGGATTCAATGTATACAATGTTAAACAAAATTGTTAAAGAAAAAAAAATGCATAGAGTGAGAATTGTGTAGTAAATGGAAGAAAAAAAAATTGTGTATCAGCATTCAAAAGGCTACATTTTCTATATTCGGGGGATACATGCTAACGATTATATCAAAAAGTAAAAAATTAAAACGGGGCCACACAAAAGCAAGGCAATTCTTGTCTGTTTTTTTAGCTAAATATTATTCTACTTCAAATCATCAAAAAAAGAAATATAACCATCACGTATGTATATACATATTTATTTGGCTTAAGCTCAAGAAAGTGAATTTTATTTGGAAAACGAAAAATCAAAAATAAAGGAGAGCAGTACTTATACTTTTCAAAAAATATATATTGATTTTTTCCACACAAATTTTTATATAAAATTGGTAATGATATAACAATATAATAAAACTAATTTGAAAAAACCAGAATAAAAATCTGCAACTATATTATAACAAGCAAAATAAAAACTAGTAAGAAGCTTTTTTTTTCTTATTTAATAAAAAAATAACTGATGTAAATTAGTTTCTTAAGATAAAAAAAGGGGCATAGGATTTAATATAATAATTTATGTGTTTTAGCTAAGGAAAAATATTTATGGTGTTATACCCATAAACCGAATTATATTTCATTATTAGTTTTCATTTAAGTTATTCTTTGAAAGCAAGAGTTATAAATTTTCAGAAAATTACCAATATCTGCCCGCACACACACACACACACACACTCAAGCAGAGAAAAAAATAAATTTTGTAATATTCCCAACATAAACACTTGAAACATAAGTGTAAAGCTTTCGTTTTTGGCTTTGCTCTCACTTCTAATCAAGTACTTTTTTAATATTAAAAGGAAAAAATAAAAAAAATATACTCTCATGCTGCAGTTCTCTAAATTTCTTCCACTCTCTCTATGTAACGGTATATGCCGTTTCTCACTCTCTTAAAAGAAACACATACATACATACACATTTTTTTTACTTATAAAAATAGAGAAAGTACAACTAAAAGCGAATGAAGAAGAACCCATGATATTTTATCAACTACTTCCTCTTTGCTTTTCCACATGCACGCACACACACACGCATACATAAATATACAAATCGAAGAACAACAAAAATTGCTCTAACGAATATAAAAGTACTTGAGAAAAGTATAAAACGAAATGTAAGTACATATTTTGAGAATCAAAAGAAATTTCTTATACTTGCATTACAATCAAAAATATTAAGCAAGTGACAAAATAAAGAATTAAATAAAATAAAAGAAGTCACCCTAACACATGCCAACACATACATATGTACGCATGCTTTATGTAAGTGTGTGATTGTGTGTGTGTATGTGTGTGTACGTACATGTGTGGGTGTTTTTTGGCTTTGGAGGTTCCTTTATTTGTATGTTCTTTCTGCTTTTGCCAATTGTATCGATTTCATGACGTTATCGTTGTTATTCTTATTGCTGTTTTTAACAACAACAACAAACCTTTCAGCAATATCGCCGTAGTCGCCTCACTTCGTGCACATTTGAAAGCACTAGCCAATAGCTCTTTCTCTGTTTTTTCAGCCAAATTTTACAAAATTGCTCAACTGCCTGCATCATTTTTCACAAACATTAACGAATTAAAATAATTAAAAAAAAACACATTAAAATTACATAAAACATATTTATATTACATATTTAAATCAAGCAAAATTCTCATTTAAAGTCATCTCTCCTTGTTCCTTTTTATTTGAAAACATACTTTTGCAAAATCTTGCAGCCACTTCGTGTATTCCATTCCAATTGAAAACTTGAGTGGGTGTAAACTGAGTTAGTGGTAGTAAAAATTGCAAAAACAAAAAATAAAAGCTTAACATCCCATTCATGCAAAAGTACTCAACAGCTTCAAGAGGGAAAGGCAAGAATATTTTCAAAATTAATTATTTATTCGATTTCACACATGAAAAGTGTTACAGGCCTGAATATATACATTTTGTAAAGGAAAAACAAATAAAGACGAAGTCATATAAAGTAACCAAGAAAGTTTATTTATAGAAATATAAAAAAATCAATCACGCCATTTGTATTAAATACGTCTTCAATATTACACTGAAGACATTATTATTGCAATAATATTTATTATACATCATTTCTTCACAACCACAGTAATTTAAGTTCAAAAGAATTTTTTGCCTCAAGTTATTGTAAATGCATTCCATTACAGTCTGGTTCATGCCAAAGCTGCTTGTGCTAACCGGCTTTCACAACAAATTCAAATCGATTTTAATCAAAAAAATTGCACTTATTACTTTTCTATAAAAAAATTTGTTGCGGCGACACAGTCGACTTTTTTATCAGAAAAGTGTGCTGTGACGACATAGTTGACTTTACCTTAACAAAAATTTGCTGTGGTGAGCCTTTCGACTTTTCTATAAGAGATGTGTGCGGTGAAGAAACTGCTTGCTTTTTCTTAAGAAAAGTGTGCTGTGGTGACACAGTCGACTTTTTATTAGAAAAGTGTGCTGTGGTGACACAGTGGAGTTTTTATAAGAAAAGTGTGATGTGGTGACACAGTCGAGTTTTTATAAGAAAAGTGTGCTGTGGTAACACTGCCAACTTTTATGAAGAAAAGTGTGCTGTGGTGATGCAGTCAGGTTTTCTATAAGAAAGCTGTGCTGTGGTGACATTGTCGACTTTGTATAAGAAAAGTGTGCTGCCGTAAGACAGTCGACTGTTTTTTAAGAAAAATGTGATGTTTTGGACAGTCGACTTTTCTATAAGACAAGTGTGCTGTGGTGACACAGTCAACTTTCCTTTGAAAAAAAAGGGTGCTGAGGCGAAACAGAATAAGAAAAGTGTGCTGTGGTGTTGCAGTCAGCTTTTCTATAAGAAAAGTATGCATTGGTGACACAGACGTTTCTATAGAAACTCTAAAAATATAAGGCAAGATATTTGTTTCAGTTATTGCAGGTATAGAAGTAAAGAAGAAAATACTTTGTGAAGGAAGAATTTGTGATGATTGGCTGTATGATCTTTTATTTTTCTGCGCACATTCAAACGCACATTAGTTGTGTGCGCTTGCTTTAAAAAAACACATAATAGCTTACCATCTGCATCTTACACTCACACTCAAACGTACAATATGCAAAATAACAAGCATACAGGCATCAACACTACAAACAAGAAGTATTTGCGACATAGCTTGTAAACACTCTACACGACAGCATTTATTATTGGTTTAGTATAATACATGCCACGATAATCCATTTGAAAAACAAGACTGTTTACGCAGGCCTCTAATACATAAAAGTATTATGAAAACAGTTCTACAAGAGTTTCTTCCCTATTCCTTGTTCTCCCATTTTAAGAAAAGTAATTTGCAATATATTCACGGTATTTGTATCCACCTCTGCTTATAACAGAAGGATTTCGTTCTCAGGAAAAAGTTAATTTCATTGGAAATATTTTCCAGAGAACATTTAGAATTGGACTGATAAACATAACAAGCTAAGCAGCTTTAACAGAAATAATAACATTTATTGGCATTTCCACAGGAATATCAACTTTTTGTAGCGTGCGACACCAAACAAATATGTTTGTTTTTTTTTCAAAGAAAACTAAACTTTTTTTTATTTCTTTATATATTTATAAAGGGCGTCAGCAGCTCTACATTAGGTAAAATTTTAAGAAAAATCGAATAACATTGTTTGGAAATATAAGCTTAATTGCTTGCTGTCGCACGCGACAAAAAAGTAAACTTTCTCATGGAAATGCCCATATGTACGAGTATATATCGTTTTAACCAATGGAATGGTTGAATCAATTAATAAAAAATAAAAAATTATGAGTTAGGGCATTTCAATATCAACGATATATTTATCAAAAACGACACATAAACCAATACAAAATGCAAATTTAATAAAGCTCACAAAGAAGTCAGCCCAGTCAATCAATAATGATTAGTTCAGCACTTAAGCATTTGATTAAGCAAGAATACAGGCACTTTTTTCTTATTCTCTTGTTATCAAAAAAAAAACAGAAACTACTACAAATACCCTTTTTTGTTGCATTAATTACATTTTCCAATATTTTCTTTTATTATACGAAAATGTCATTTAGGAATAGTGTTTGTATTATAATTCATTGACTTGTAAAATAAGCTTTCTTAAGGTTATTGTCACTTCTTTTGCACTAAGTAACAAGTGAGTGGTTGGATATTTAGTTTGTTGTTAAGCATTAAGTAATATTTAGGAATAAGAGCCTTAAGGAATTTAAAAGCAATTATGCCAGTTGAGTTTGATAATACAAATATAATTAATTTCATCTGAGTTTCTTCAAAAACTTTTCAAGATTTATATAAGGAAATATGAAATATATTGTATTAGAAGCAGTCAACTTGTCTAGAAAATTATATGACGACCACTTAAAAATTTCTTTATTGATTTCCATAAAAAAAATTGTAGACGACTGTTTGTAAGTTGACTTTCTGTAATAAAGAAACTAAACCTTAAGCTTTTGGTTAACATTTAGTTCATAGAAAATACACAGCACGCAGAACAGGCTGCCAAGAAATAACTTTATAAAAAATCTTTAATAATTTGTTGTACTCCACCCATTAATTATGTTCTAAACTCTGACACTGACATTTTAACTTGAAATTCATTCTTTAACAAAAATAAAGAAATCAATAAAGCGTTAATAAAAAAAATAAACTAAAAATAACAACACAAAAACTGAACCAACCTGGAACACTTTCGATTGATTAATCTTCATTTTAAATAAGAAAGATAAGAACCACCCACAAGTGGCGGCGTTAAGCGGATAAAACTTTTAATGCGAGTGCTTAAGACCCAATACCAATAGTAATTTAGATGTAGATTATATACAAATATTTACACACATACTCGTACACGTATTGAAGTATATTTTATTGTTTATTTTTCATTAGTTCCTGGTGTCACAACACAGGAATTAAAATTTGACGCACGCAAGAATATTTCAAGAACGTGAGATATTTCAATTATTTTTTACTTTGGCTATTTATTTTGCAAAATATTTAAAATTTTAAACTTTTTCTTTCTTTTTACAAATTTAATACCTTGTGGTTGTCTGAGAGTCAACACAACTTATAGATCGGTATTGCCATTTACAATTTAAATAACAAACAAATTGTGGCATAAAATTTTCAAGGAAAAATTTGTTGTGATTCCAAATACTAAAAAATAATTGGGTTGTGTGACAGTTGGGTTGACTCAGTCTGAATTGTGCTGAGAACGGCAATATGGGCGTTAATAAAACATTCTAGTTTTTCGAGTTTTGTTGATCAATGCCGAAAGGAATTCTCATTAATTTCGTAAATTAAACTTTTTCACTTCAGGTTTTTTTACAGTTTTACAGATTTCGTCCTTATTTTGATGATTTGTTCTTCATACGAATCTTTTTCACCACGCTGTTTTATTTCTTATATTTTTTTTTTAGTTTGAGGTTTTAATGGCAATTTGTACATACTCGTATGTATATTTTTGATTTTATTACATTTATTTTAAATTTTTTATTTAATATTTTTGCCAGTACAATATTAAACTATGCAATAGTTTGCAATGTATAATTTCGATTGCTTTCCCGACATATAATTGTCATCATATCTTTATCAAGTCGTAAATTTTAAAGGAGTGTATTCGTTGCAACGATATTTTTTTTTATTTCCAAAACACTTTAACGCATAATTTGTGTATATTCGTAAATGCCTTGCCTTATTTCTGACTACCCCAGGAAAAAATAAAAATCTTCAAAGTAGTCAACCACAGTCAAATATTTTAATAAAGACTTAACTTTGCAGAAAGTTTTCCTTCGTAAGTCATGATGCCAACTATTGTTTAGCTTACGGTATGCTACAAAATTTCGGTAGTCTTAAAAGCACTTTTATGGCAGATTTTTCGCTTTTCTCTTCTTTTAAGCATACAAGAATGGAGAAAGACCAAATAATCACCAGAAATTACAACATCTGAATGAAAAAAGCTTTGTGAAGTACAGTATATACAAACATGAGCTCAGAAGTAATATTTTAGTTAGAATTAAAAGTCTTGGAACCCTTTAAGCCGTTAGATTTCCTAAATTGAAGAGCTCAAAGCATCTACTCTGTATTTCGCAGCGGAAGAATATGCTTTCGAATTTACATGTAATTTATAAATTCGAAAATATTTTCTTTCGTTTCGAATTACAGAGTAGGCCCCAGCTATCAAGCTTTCCATTAGACTGATATGTTATAGAATAATATCGATTAGATGGGCAAATTAAAAACTGAATTATTTAGTTTTTGTTAAATCTATGTCCCAATTTTGACCTTAAACAGAAAAAAATATTCCTGGAATAAACAACTTTAATTGAAAATTAAACAAAAATCAATTAAAAATGTATTTAAGTCAATTAAACTTTTGTTTAATATTTTAATAAATTACAAAGTTTAATTGACTCAATAACATTTTGAATTGATTTTTCGTTTTATTTTCAACTAAACCTAAATTTGGCTTGTTAAATAGAAGGATAAACAATTTGTCATATAAACGTGAGAAGAGATAAGCTTTTAGTTAAACAGCAAAAAAAATAATAGGCAAGTGTTTAGTTTTATTCTGAAAACTGCGTTGATAGCAAGCTTTAGTAAAACTTAATCGATGCCCAAAATAAATTGCTGACGTAATTTCAATTGTAAATAAACCTTTTCTAGAATACACCAATACATATAAAATACATTGAAAAGTGGATTCTGCCAATATAAAAAAAATATGTTTATATTTGAAAACAACAAAATTTACGACCTACAATTTGTGCACAAGACCGGCAAGTCAAACGGCTAACGACGTTCTCCATTTACAATGAAACGCATTAATAGTTAAAAACTAAAGTGTAATTTACTCATCATACTTGTTTGAATAATTTATTCTTTTGTATTTCAAATGGAATCAATAATCAAGCAGATATCAGCCAGCAATTTTTATGGGAAAACAACAACAACAGCTGTATAACACTACAATCATTGCGATATTTAGGAGACAAATATTGTACATTTTCTATTAATATATTCAATAAACACATATGACACATATGAAAAGAAGAAGAGATAAGATAATAAATATTGACTGTGGAAAAAATATGAAGTTGCTAAAATTAGTTTTATACAAAAGTAAACACACATTCACAATAACTGTGAATATTCTGTTGTTGTGCTGCCCTATTACATGTGTGTGCCAGTGTGTGTTTGTGTGTGTATTCATTACACTGTGTGGTTTACAACCCTTGTCTTGTTCTGAAATTAGGTTATCATTTAGTTGAAAACTTTTTCATATTTTCTTTTTTTTTATCAAAAAAAAATATAAAATCTAAAGACATTTCTTTTAAATTTAAACGAGTGCGCAGAAGTAGAAAATATTATCTCAGCCATAGAATTTAAAGATTAAAAAACAATTTTTAAGTAAAGCAAAATAAATGACAACTGAAGTGTCAAAAAGAAATTCACGAACTTAAACTGGTTTTATAAATGACAAACATGAGAGCAAGTGTAAGACACTAAAATAAAATCACATTTTGTACGTTCCTAGAAAGGCGTACCTAGAGGAATGAATGTGACTTGTAAACCACAATTGTGTATGTGTGTGCTTAAGTGCCTTTACAACGTAATGACAGAAAAATTAAGTTTTAATGCAAACAGATTTGGGGCATACGGTCACTGTCTAATTCTGGGCCATGCTTTCGAGCATTGCTGTACGGCCAGCATGGTTTATCAGCATAAGCCAGTGACTTCTCATCGCCTCAGAGGGATATAAACGAAAGGTAGCAAATCGCACAAACTTGAATGCCAATTGACAAGTCCATTTCTCCAAATAAATTTATCGTCAAATTTTGATTTCAATCAGGTTTATTATGAATAGCAATGTGCGGTTGATAAAAGAAATGTTTACAACAAAGTTGATAAACCAGTATAACATAATGCCAGCGATTGAAAAAAGGTAGCACCCTAACTTTTCAAAGAGCAGCTACAATATCACTATTGTGAATAGCTATCAAG
This sequence comes from Nowickia ferox, assembly GCA_936439885.1. Taxonomy (NCBI): domain Eukaryota; kingdom Metazoa; phylum Arthropoda; class Insecta; order Diptera; family Tachinidae; genus Nowickia; species Nowickia ferox. The sequence continues at coordinate 108,009,014 of OW387026.1, read as the reverse complement.
GAAAATTTTGTTCTCTTTTTTTTTGCAAATACCAAATGTAAATAGTAAATAAATAGAAATATATAAATAAATATCGTTAAAAATAAGCAAAATAATTGATTTTATGCACGGGGCGCGTATTATGGGCAATAAAATGCAAATTTTAAGGTTATAAGCTTTTATTTGTCAGCTGTTGTTTTTCTTTTATTCAAATGCATATTCACAATAGCGTAACCTACTTAGTCATTCACAAATTTATTAACTGGTTGCCGTTATAACTATTATTTTTTCCATTTTCATTGATTTATTGCTCAAAAAAAAATGCATGTATGGCTTCATAAAAAATGGCTATAAACGAAAATTTTAAAATAAACTCAAAAATTTTTATTGAAAAAAAACATAAAAATTTTTTTAAATTTTTATGTCCATATCGTTACTTTAAATGCAAACGGAGGAAAAAACATGTTAAAATGGAAAATATTGAGGTGTAAAATAATAAAAATAAAATAAATAAAATTGCTATTTTTGTTCGCACTGATTTCGTTTTATTTTTTAAGCGATTATTTTGATAACCACGGAACTTATAAAGAAGTCGATTTGAAATATTTTGTTAGGAAGTTTTGTGCTTTAGGTAACGATATGCATTTCGACTATTTCTTGATATATTTTTGACAATATTTTATTTTTCAGTTAGGAATAATTTTTAATAGAGCCTATTTTTACTTATGAACGTAAATACATGTTCAAAACAAATGGGAATTTTTAGGCACTTAGAAGTTATGCTAGGAACCCAAATGGGACGAAAGACGAATTTTTCGGTGCGAACTTTCGTCATAAAAAATAAAACACACCGCCGTCGAACGAAAATCGTGTGCGTGACGAACTCTGAGATAGATTTATTTATATTTTGTACGCCGACGAACGACGAAAAAACAATTTTCTCTCTCTCTCTCTGTGTGTGTCTTTGCACACACAATAACCAACTTTATCAAATATAAGAAAGGAATTCGCTGAGTAAATTCGTCCTCTTATCTTATCGACGAATTCGTCGACGTGGACGAAATTCGTCGTTCGTCCCAGTTGTGTTCCTAGCATTATACTGTAAAAACTTTTGAGCAGCAAATTATAAATACAAAAGTATACGCAATCCGTAGAAGGGAAAACTACAAATACGAAACTAAAACCATTGCGTTCGGTATCTATAGCAAAACTGAAAGACAGTAAATTTAACAGATTAAATACTTCGCCTGTAGTATTTCTTTCAATTTGATTTTTTCTAAATAGCAGTTTTGTCTCGCAGTCATTTCTAGAAGATGCTTGTTGTAATCAAACTTACAATATAAAGATTTACAAATAAAGTAGAACTTAAATAAATGTGCAACTTTTTTATAACAATCCATAGGCAAAATATGTTAATCTCCACAAAAACTCTTTTTATTGTCCTAACAACTGCAGTACAGGTCTCTTACTAGTAATAAGGGAACGAAAACTAACAAACTGAAAATAACAGAACAACTTTTTAATCGGGTCAATTGCTTAACGCATATTTGTACGTCATTGTGCTGTTATTGCTTCTTATTTGAAAGCATTTTGTATACCCAAACAAGTAAATAAGTTTAATGATGCTTAAAAACACACTTCTCGAGAATAATATTTTATACGTACACATTTATAAGAAGACACATTTGTGTGGACGAAAACCAAGTTTTTCCTTCTGCAGTTTATGATTTGAAGCAGAAATAAAATTTGCCATAGCTGTTTGGTATTTATTATCAAACTTCATACGAGTTACAAATTGTTACAGATTTATTTTTATTTTTTTTTTTAATTTTTTATGCATTTAAGTGGCTCTTTGCACTCCAGAAATAAATGTTTTTAATTGAATGTTTCAAAAAGAGAGAGAGAAAAAATTAAATGCATAATCATAATAATAATAATGGAATACAGCATTCCCTAATAAATGTGTCACTTGGCAACATTAAGACAATTTCAAAAAGTTGTAACCATTTTCCTTTTCTATACTGGGACATCAACATCATTATTGTGCATTGGACGTGTTTGACAAATGCTATCTCTCTAGTTTATCTGGCAAAAGAACTGAAAACACACACACACACTTGCATACACAAATTCAAAACGAGTATGGATATTTATGTATGTTTGTTGGTTTATTTTTTTTGCTGAACTGTAATAAATAAATACCCTACTTGGCCTGCTGAATAAAAAACACTACTACTACAATGAGAATGGTATATTCATGAATACATACGAGTATGTATGCACACAAACACGTATTCAGTTGTTGTTTGCATGTGTGTGATTGTTTTTTCTTGCATTAGGTATTCTTTTCATTAGAGAAACAACGACTACAACAATAAAGTTTATATTTTTCAAAGTAGACAAGTAGTCTCCGCCATAAATTCGAATAGGCCCAGAAACTTTTTTGTTTGTGAAAAATACATGCATACATACACACATACACATCTATTAACATACATGTATGCACATGCACTCATACATACATAAATAAATTTACACCAGGTATTAATCAGCGCATAGAGAAACTCAATCGTTTATGAAAATAAACAAATCAACTTTTTCTCTGCGGTGCAAAGCAAAGTTTACTGTTTTTTTGCTTTTCTCATGAAAAATTAATTGATGATGTTTTTTTTTTAATTTTTAAATCTAATATGTTGTTTTCATACGATTAAGTTCTAAAAGTCATAACATTTTCTAAGCAATTCCTTCGTTATAACATAACAAAAAAAAATTGTTTAGTAAACAATAATTTTGTATACCAAAGAAACCAAAGTTTTATAAGAACTGAAAAAGAATTAAAAGAGTTTGTTTGTTGGTGGTTAAGCAAGTCTGGATGAATTTCGTTGCTGCTTAAGCAACTAATGGTGATGGAGATAGAGATACAGACAGAGTTGAAGATAGAGTAAAAATGAAAATAAATATAGAGATAGAGATCAGAGAATGACAATGAGCACTCAAAAATATACTTAGGCAAATAGTATTAATTTTAGTAACTGCGTATAATCATAATTGCATCTCGTTTTTTTTTTGACGAAAATCGATTATTTACGACAGCAAATAATCGATTTTGGTAAAAAAGAACAAAAATCAAGTTTTTGGCAATATGGCACGATATGTTTTCTCTCAAGCAACCATGACTGTAGCCGAGTTCAACATACAAGAGTATCTCAGCTTCGTTTATAAGCAAAAATAAAATACGTTACAACTAAAAATGAAAAGACACATGCGTATCAAGCCGATTGACTATCTCTCATACTTATAACCTGAGAATGCTTATACTCAGAGTATGGATATTGAACCGGACAAAAAATTATACGCATGATACTCGGGATATTTATTCATCTTTCGCCACCGCATTCCTACATTATTGTATATGAAATGGAATGGAAAATGTGGGGCATGTGCTTTATGTGTTTGTGTAAATAAAGTAGCCCTGTATATGCGCATGTGTAGCTGATTAATTGTCAGAGTATTTTTATACTAATGCGTGTGATTCTGTTCGACGATTGTATCGTCTTGCCTATGGACGAAAAAAAGCCGCAGTTATGATTCTTTAAAACAATTATTATTTATTGTCCATGCTAGAAGGTTCGTGTATTTACTCTATCATTTTGTTCTAAACAGTATATCCAACACATTTTTTTCAAATATTTTTTAAACTATTGTATAATACTTTAATTTTATTTTTATATATTAGAAACATGGTAATAATATTTTAGTTATTCATTATCAAAGACAACACCAATTTTTGAAGAAAATAATTTAGAGAATTCAAAAACAAGAACTCAAAAGTATTTTCAAACAAAAACGTCCCAATTCTTCTTACTGAATTAGGGCATTACAGAAACTCATTTTATAAATTAACAATATTTTTTACGATGCTGTAAATGTTTGAATTTTGTGTTTCTTTGTACATCTACATCTTATTATGTTTGAACAAAATTCTACTTTTTACTAGTAGCAAATTTACATCTCCTTTTTTAGCTGCTCTATAATTTATAATTCTATTCCATTATTCAAGTTATTGTGTGTTGTTCTTTTAAATGAATCCATTAAATAAATATCTTTAAGAAAAGTGTGCACACTTGATGACGTAAATGCTTTGAAAAACGTTTTCTTTTTTTATACTCAACTCTTAAATTATTTAAACAAGTCATTTTGCTGTTGTTTTTTTTTTTAATATGAAATGTTAAGGGATCATTAATCACAATATTATAAGAACCTGGCGCAAAGTGAAAGATATGTGCATACACCTATAAAAAGAACTATAGCAATTATTTTTTTTTTTTTATATAAATTTATAGTTTTAAGACGCATGAAATATACGCAGTGCTTATGCTGACATCTTGTCATATTAAACATTTTTTTCTGCTTTAAAAATTCACACGATTTGCTAAACTTTTTAGATTAAAATCATTAAAGTTGTAAAAAAATATATCTCAAATATTCGCATGCCAATTAGTTTTTATTCAACAATAATGAAGAATATACCATAATATATTAAACTTAATTTAACAAATAATTGTAAATGCGTGAATAGTGCGTGATCTAAGTAAAAATTCTATGAATTTCAACTTATGCAAACTTTCAACTCTCATTAAATAAAAGTGCATTCAAGTCAAGGTTGTTTAGAAAAAGTTTAAAGAAAAACACTCTACTAACAACAGGAGCTGCATCAGCAAAGAAAATAAAATTGTCATACATGAATAGAAAAAAATAAGTGACACAAACTTCTGCCAACTCAATGCGTACGTACATGCACAGATATTACTTCAATGATTTCATTTCATTTCATTTATTTTTCTTTTAGTTCTATTTTTCGCTATTGTACTTTTTGTTAGTTGTTGTAAATAAAAAGTATATAGAACACATCGTATATAATGAGTATAACTGGCGTCTATCTAAGGATACATAAAGCTACCGCATCATACATACTCCGTGTTTGCAATTGATGTTTTCTTTTCGTTTATTTTTTATTTTTATTTTTTTTAATAATGAGTATAGTATAATCATAATGACGTTGCAAAGGTTCAGTGATGCGCAAAGTATATACTGAGAAGATGAAGACATTCTGTTCCTCATCTTTAAACTTTAGAGAATATATCTCATTTACTCAAAGAACTTCATAACTCTAAAAACAAAACTAGCTTGCCAGAAAATGAGTTTAACGTTTTCAATTTATACACAACTTAATGGAAAAAAGAAAATTTTATTTTGCTTTCAAGAGTTGAATATACAAGATATTTGTATTAAATTTTTAGACAATACGAAGAACGATATGAGGATTAATTGGAATTTTTGAGTTATGACGTTGTTTGAATAAATGAGCGATATGAATATAATTTTTTTATTTTTTACAAGAAGTTATCTTTTCACTCGTCCTTGTTCACGTGAACATATGGCAACTTTGAAAAACATTCCCCCTATTGTGAATGATTTCTTTATGGAAATTTGTTCGCCATATTAAGGCGGCGAGCTGTTAAAAATAAATTCTAAGTAACATCAGAATTGTAAATTGTTTAAATAATAATTAAAATTTTAAGAGTAGTTCAAACAATAAAAAGCAAAGATTCTAACAGCCTTATGTATAGCAAAAAAATTTATATGAACTTAGAGTGAAATTTTTAAGCTAACATATCGGGCCATAACCGCCAAAAAAAGCTTAAGCGATATATTTTTTTAACTTCGTTCTTTGACGAAAATCGATTATCTGTGATTGCAAATAATCCAATTTCGTCGTAAAATTAAGCCTCGAAAATTAGGTCGCTTCAGCTTTTTTAGCGGTTATGGCACAATATGCATGTTGTACACATTGGAAGCGTATCCATATCATCCCGAAAGTTTAAAAGCACTTTGCTTAATAATTGGAGGCAGTGTTCTTCATGGCAAGCTGGAGAGAAATTGCCACTCTTTCTGAAAGATTAAGCAAACGTTCTTTAAACTCTATAATGATTTAAAAGTCTAATGCAAAAAGGAATCCTATCAGAAATATATAGTTAAAATAACTTTTTTACTTAACACTGGACAATTAAAACGAATGTGAGGCATGTCTTAACTTTCTTTCATATTTCTTTGCCTTGATTTTCTAATTCATATTGTTATTTAAAAAAATTGCACGAATTCTAAGAATTTTTATTTCTCTAATAAATATTTCTTAAGCTTTAGGTCTTCTTTTACATAAAAAATTTTATTTTGGCTTCCTAGGATTAGGGTTGTATGTTGTGCGATTGTGTAGGATAATGAGTCCCAGCCTTCAATGACTATTGTTGAAGCTAAAAATGAAAACGTATACGTAATATTTGATTTTGTGAATTGTAAATTGCTCATACGCAACAACAGAGGAGTTCTAAAATACATATGTGACGCGCAAAATAGAAAGGGACCTAAGGGTAAATCCCGGTTTTGTTCAGGAGAGCCATTTTAAAGATTTAAATACGTGTATCTTTGGTGTACCATCACTTCATAAAACGCGCATATCTCTGGGAGGGAACACTTTTGGGGCATGGGATCGGTCTCATTCGATGTTCAGATGTTGTCCACATCAAAAAAAAAAAGTGAAAATTTATTTTTTTTTTACCCTTATGTCCCTTTCTCTCTGCGCTGTCACATAAATATGTACATATATTTCAAAAATTTGTCATTGTAAATTTTTATATGCTGCAAATACAAAATTGTAATATAAAGTACTTTTTCATACAAAATTACATTATTCATTTTGTAGACGCAACTAGAGCCCCAATGAAGTGTCTTTAAATTTCACATATCGCTCATTTACTTCAAGTGTCACAACTCAAAAAACTAGTTTCGCAGGAAAAGCGTTTAAAGATTTCAATTTACATACATCTCATTGAAGACATGAAAAAATGTTCTTCTTTCACGAGGTGGTAGTAAAAGCTTTTTTTTTAATTTTTACACAAGATGAGATACGAAATGCTGAATTATTTTGCATTATTAGCTCAATAACGCATTTTTCGAGTTATAACATTATTGAAGTAAATGAGCGATATGTATAATATTCGTATTCGATAATATCAAAAATTTACATTCGACACATCAGGAGCTGCACTCTATGCGAATGTGTTAAAATTTTCATCGATATTCAAACGTATACTTAATATTTAATTTTGAGAAATATAAATTGCTCATACGTATCAGTAGCACACTAATATATTTCTCGAAATTGTTTTTGAACATATCGCTCTTACTAAAACAACGTCATATGTAACTCAGAAAAAAAGCAGTTCGAGTTTAAAGTTCTTAATTTACACACAACTTAAGGCAGCATCAATTATTCTTGCCCATGGCTCATAAATGTATTAACAACTTACAAACATCAATGTTGTATAAAGTTAGTAAATTGCATTTGAAGTTTTTAATATATTTTTCCGGCGACTAAATTAACATTAGCAGGAATATGTATTTATTTATTATTGATATTTAATTATGTTTATTTATTGATATTTTATTTTTTTTTATAATCATCTAGTATATTCTTCAGTGGAAAAGTCTTCTAATAACTGTTGTACGTATAATATAAAAATTAAAACAACTAATGTATGCATTACATTAGAATACAAGGACAATAGATTTTTGCGTTTAAAAAAAATACTTTGCCATATAAATAATGAGGAATGAAAAACAAAAGAGAAATAAGAAAAGAATACCAGCTAAAGCAGTTGCCGATAGTGCATTTTATTTTTTTAACAACAGTTTCTTAGAATGACAATTGAATTCGGTAAGAAGCCATTAAGATACTCGTATTGGAAAGTTGTTTGCTACAATGCTAAAATATAAGCATTTACTTTCACCTGCGTATTTCACAGATAAATCCTCCATTTACAATATTTAATATATTAGAGAAGATGTTTTGATACTTCAATATGAAGTGCTTGTCAAATTTATGTATACAATTTTTATATTCTGTGAGGATTAAGAATTCATAGGCTGAATAAACAAATATATCGTTATGTAAATATTTCTATAATTTTATAGTAAAAGGCAAAAAGTTTGTTATCACAATACTCGTAAATTTAAATGTACGAGTGCATACAAAATATATTTATGTATGCAAAATGTTTCTATATTGTTTTCTATTTGTAAAGCCAGAAATTCCAGAAAATAAGAATTTTAAGAAAACTTGTATGTACACATGAACTTGTTCATATTTGTTTACAAACAGAATTGTTATGAAATTCCACTTCGTTTAACAATTAAATATATATAAAGTAAAAAAGTTATGAAATTATTATTAAGAAAAATATTTTCTTAATATTTCTTTGCCAAAATATATTGGGAAATAAGATAAAATCAATATTCAACAAAATTTTTTATTAAATAATTAATTTATGTTTGTACAATACCCTAAAACCTTTCTGTTCGGTTATTTCGTTTGAACTACAATGGAAAGTATAATTTAAAAAAAGTATTTATGAAAATTAAATTTCACTTTCATGATGTCGAACGTGACCGTCAAAACAAATTAGTCCTATAATGGGTGCTAAGTTTGATTTAGAACAATTTTTCGTTTTCAAATAATAATTTCAAAAAACCAAGACATTCGCATTTGACAAAAAAAAGTTGTTTTTGTGGCCAATGATTAAAAAACTGATTTCGGCGGAAAAATATTGCAATGTTCCTAATTTTGTTTTGTACTGTTGTCTCTTTAAAATGGTTTTGATTTCAGCCAAAAATGATTAATATTTTTTTTTAACAATTTTAATCACAGTCGCACGGGACATTAGTCCATTATTTCTGTGGCTTTTATACGATATTATAAATATGAAATGATCTTATGAGCCTCTGCCAGTGATGCCAGATTTGGCGTTATAACCCCAAATATCAAAATATTAAGACATATGACATTTCTTGCGTTGTCATTTTGTGGTGTCATTTTTAAAATTTTTTCAACGCCGTTTATATTATGATTTTTATTTCGAAAGCAATGCCACGCAACGAAAAATATCGGAAATAACAAACTTTATCACTAGTACACACTATTGCGATGTCACAAAATGCCATAATGTGTACTCGGCAATAGTGAACACATTTACGCATGTATGTATGTAGATTGTTTTTAATAAATTGTCGTGTCCTTTACTTAAATTTTGGGCATGTATTTTTTTCCACTGGATAAATTCTTTAGAATTTTTCAAGTTATTTGAATAATTTAAAAATCTTACTTAAAAACGATTGATTCCTTACAAAACCAAAATTCAAATAGTTTGATACTCAAATCTTGTGGATCACCAAATATTGGCCGAATAATAATTTTTGCCAGATACGGAGGCCACAGCCGACTAAAACACATACACATATTCCTTAATTACATCTTACTTATGATTATTTTAGCATAATTAAGATAAAATGATTTTTTTTTCAGCATTTATTATATATGTATATAAAAAAAACAATTCTTCATACACCCACATAAGAAGAGGTTTACATTTGCTATTCAGCAAAACATTTGCACCTTAAAGTCCTTGTTAGAAAAACAAGAAAGTGAAAGAATATGAAGAGGGTTAAGAGGCACGACAAACGAGGAAGGAAATATGTACACATAAGAAAAATCTTAAACATCTGATGAGCAGATGAGCTAACAATTAAAATAATGCACTCGCATGTAAAACTATAAACAAAGTAAATTATATAAACACAACACATACAATCACAATTGCACATATGGGATCTCCTTCAAATGCACGACATATAAAATATACTCGTACCACAATCACAATCTCACATCCTTAAATAGTTTTTAAGGATGTGAGACTTTCGTTACAGAAAAGAAGAATTTTGTTGGAAGAAAACACCACAAGATATCAGATTCTGACAAGCAAAGTCAAGAAGCGAATGAAGATAGCAACTAAAATGTGTGTGTGTTTTAAAGTTTTTAAAGTGAACAAAGGAAATTTTATTTAAATATTTAACTCAGCACGAAAATTTAATTTTTTTATAAAGCAACTGCACAACACCGTGTGATATTGAAAAATTGTAGATTAGCAAATTTTAACAAGCAAAAAGAAACAAAATTAGTGTTATTTTATTATAAAAGCAATAAAATTCCGTTTCTGATCCAACCAACCAACTTCCGGTTATAAAACTAATCCATGAGATTGTGAAACCAAGTTTGTAAAGTGCCCTGGAGACGATCAAATAAACTCATCAATCACATATATATGTATATAGTTGTGTGTATTTTCGGCTACATTCGCGTGTTGTAACGGCTGATTGAAAAAAATAATAATTTGCGGGGTAGTGGAGAAGTGAATGAACGAAAAAAAATTATTTTGCATTTTATCGAAAATTACCAGTTTGAATGTGGGCTTTTCGGAAACAATCTGCTTTTCCAAACAATTAAAGCAGTTTTTATTATTATTTCTGTGGCCACAATTATTAACAGCGTAAGTCGAAAAATGGGCGATAGGGAAATTACCATCTTACTCTGCATATAATTTTTTTAATGTAACTATTTATTAAACTAACCCTTTCTGCCAATACTTCATTAAGAGTTTTTTTTTATTTTTTTATAATTTTTTTATTTTTTTTTATATTTTTTTTTTGTTTTTTTTTATTTTTTTTAATTTTTTTTTTATTTTATTATTTATATTTTATAATTATTTTTTTTATTATTATTTATTTTTTTTTATTATTTATTTTTTTATTATTTATTTTTTTTTATTATTTATTTTTTTATTATTTATTTTTTTTTTATTATTTATATTTTTATTATTTATTTATTATAATTTTTTTATAATTTTTTTATAATTTATTTATTTTTTATTACTTATTTTTTATTATTTATCTTATCTTTTTTTTAATATTTATTTTTTTACTATTTACCCTTTTATTTATTTTTTTATCATTTATTTTTTTATTATTTATTTTTTTATTTGTTTTTTTATTTTTTATTTTTTAATTATTTATTTTTTTATATTTTTTTTATTATTTATTTTCTTATATTTTATTTTTTTATTATTTATTTTTTACTATTTATTTTTTTATTATTTATTTTTAATTTATTTTTTAATTATTTATTTTTTAATTATTTATTTTTTATTATTTATTTTTTATTATTTATTTTTTATTTTTTTAGTATTTTTGTTTTTTATTTATTTTTATATTACATACATATTTATATTTTTAGTATTTATTTTTTATATTTATTTTTTTATATTTATTTTTTATACTAATTTTTTTATATTAATTTGTTATTATTTATTTTTTTTAACACTTTCCGCTAATAATAAAAAATCATCTGCCGACGAAGACATACAGGAGAATCTCGGTATAACGAATCTCGTTTACATTAACAATCTTATATAACGCATGCTATATTAATTTTATACTGGATATAGCGAATAAAAAAAACAGCGCAATAAAAAACAAAACCTTGCTAGCAATATACATATAGCGAATATTTCGTTATATGTGCGCTTTGTATAACGAACGGCAAAAAAATAAACAAAATCTACAGTAGTAATGTAAATGCAGAAAAACTTTTGTGTCATTAGTTTGTATTTTGTAGCTTATTTGAAACAAATTGCTGCCATTATTTTTATTGTGTTGTATTATGTCTACAACAAACTTTGCGATAAAACGAATTTTTCGATATAACGAATGGGCCTAACATTATATCGTTCGTTATACCGGGACTTGCCTGTACTTGCTTATACTCGTATATAAGCTGGTTGGCGATTTCATTTTTACTTCTCCGCAAAAGCATAAATTAAACGACACTATTACGTATGCATACGCTTGATACTTTATTTGATTGTCTCCAGGGCCCAAAAGGCTTTGGTGAAAGGTGCAATATTTAAAAAATATTTCATTGATTCAAGCAGTTTTTTTTATTCTTTCTGACTTACAAAAAAAAATTATGCACTTATTTTATTTATTTCATGCCATTTATGCCTACTTTATATCCAAATATATTTATAGTAAACGATCATCATGCCACCAAACGAAGTGACAGTCGATGAGGCAAAATCTGCGCCTGACGTAGAAACAGCGACTGCGGAACTGGAAACAGCAGACCAAAAAGCCGAAGAAGCCACACAGCATTCAGTATTTCGAGAAAATGAACACCATCAAGTTGTTGAAGATCAAAAAATCATACCCAACGTAGAAGAAATAAAAACAACAGCTGCTTCAATAAGCACAACAGAAGCCGAACAAGGTTTTTCAAATTTACACAAAAATTCACTACGGCAGGATATATTTGACCCCTCTTTTTTTTCTAATTTCACAGAAGAGACTACCACTAAGACCTCAGTGCTACAAAAAGTCGAAAATGCTGGTGAACGTGTAACCATTGCAATCGCTGATAAAACAGGCATACCCACATGGGGTGTGGTGGCCATTATTATATTGGTATTCCTGGTTGTCTTTGGCATCATATTCTTTTGTGTGCGAAGATTCTTAAAGAAGCGACGAACTAAAGATGGTAAGGGTAAAAAAGGTGTTGATATGAAATCAGTACAATTGTTGGGATCAGCGTATAAAGAGAAAGTAAGTATCAAATGCGCTATTAAATCTTAATAGTTATTGGGTTCTGGTATGTCATAGGTTCAGCCTGATATGGAGGAACTCGCCGAAAATGCTGAAGAAGGGGGCGAAGAAGATAAGGAAAGTGAACAAAAATTAGGCAGACTGAATTTTAAGGTAAGTTAATTTAAAAAGTTGTAAGTAAAAGTGTTAAGATATGATGCTGAGTACAAAGAACACTTTGATGAACAATTACAATAAAATGATATTAAAAAAAAATAGACACTAGTTAACCAGCAGAACTATTTCTAACAACATACAGTCAATATGTCTTTGTAAAGAGATGCGTTTATGCAAAGAAAGGCTAACAAGAGATGAGTAACACACCCACAAGGTTTTGCCTTAAGAAATATCTAGCAATAACTCCATGATACATTTATCTTAAAACATACATAGATAATTGGTCAGCCTTCACACACACACACACACATACACAGCATACTGATAGCACTGCATTAACTCAATTGGATTTCAATGTTAAAAGTTTTAACATAATTATCACAAACATTTGCACATGCATCACACAAATTCTATCTTTGGATCATAATAAGATAATTTGTTTCCTTATTTACGCAGATTCAATGCAATTATTTGAAAGTTCTTTTAATTCTCTTTTTTCAATAAAAAATAATAATTGTATCACATATGAGGGCAAGCTGCAGTGAGAAAAATTATAAATTTATATCAGACAAAGAAAATTATTTATGTTTGAACTGAAAAATTCTTAACAAGACAGTTAAATAAGATACCCCTCGTACAATACCAACAACCACTTTGCACTATGTTCGCATCAAGCAGTGTTGCCAGAAAATTATACTGCACGAATGCCAAAGCAATCGCAAGTTTCTGCCAAAATGTTCTAAAGAAGAAATATAAAGCTGCTAGACTTTAAATTTAAGCCCTGTAAATTTTTGTACTTTTTTGAAAAACTTTGAACACATTTTCACGAAAGAATATGCTTAATTTAGCAGTGAAATTTTTGAAATGGCAGGAGCGAAAAAGTTCATCAGCTGTTTTCTTTTTTTTTTTTTGTTTACAAAATTTCATCCGAAAATAACGCATAATTTCTGCGACAAAATAAAAGCACTAAGAAGTGAAAAAAAAAATTCTTTATCATAACCATCATAGACTTCAGTCTTTTTGCAGAAAAATACGCTGGGATTGGGGCAATATCCTCGCTTGATAAGTTCTCGAAACTGGTTTGCCTTCTAACTGTTTGGGTAGAATATGTCATTTAGTTTTGTGCCTTGGCCTTCATATTTGAAATTTCATTAAAATTTTGACAAGTGCTTTGTGAAATTGGCAATTAGATTTTGAAATTGTGCAGTATTGTATGTAATGGGTGAACCTGTTTATTGTGTCGTGGTTCGTATAAATGACAATAACACTTGTCAATGGCAGATAAGGCTAGATTGGATTTAGTATCTCAAATTTCCCACTTTGTTTCAGTCCAAAAAGTAGAATCTATGTTTTTGCATGAGTACAAAGACTAGAATGTCAGAATGTGGAAAGCGAACAAGCCAGCTGTTTGCGATACTCACTGATGCCAAGTTTTAATTTTAGGCATAAGTTTTCTTATTCAGAATTTTTAGTTCAGTAGCTATTTCGTTTTTTTTTTACTGTTGCACTGTTGTACAAATGGGCGTACTTGCGAATTTGCCTTGGTATATAATAATGGCTAGATCAGTAATTTTTGCTCTTTGAGAGCAATTTTTTTTAACAAAGTCAAAGCTTTGGAAACAGCTGTATTAATGGAGCAAAATGCACAGATGACAAAGAACTCTTGCCAAAATAATTTTCATAGGATCATAAGTGTGCGCTTCTTGGCATGTTACGAGTATAATTAGTCAGCTGTTCTAGTGGTGATAGCTCTTTATGCTGCATTTTACTTATACATATATATGTACATATGTATGTGTTTTGCACTCTTGTGTGAGTATTTTTCTCTCGCAAAAGTCTGCGTACTGCACGATCTGTTGTTTTTGACTCATGATATGTAACACCTGAACACATGTTTTTCCAAAATATTGCTACCTTTCGTGCGCTTATCCTTAAAAAAATCGCATTACATCTCAGTTAAATGTATCATATGATTGATGCTAGGAACACAACTGGGACGATGAGTGTTTATATGAAAATGCATTCAGTCATGGCGTCCGTTGAAATTCGCTTTACGCCGCGAACTTTGCAATAGATTTATTTATATTTCTTATGAAGGCGAACAACGAAAAATCTTGCCATAAACAGTAAGCAATTTTATAAATTATATCAATAACAACTGTTACTTTTTTTCGCCATTGTTATTCTTCAGACGACGAAGTTACACAGCGAATTATGAACGTCAATTCGTCGCTTGTTCCAGTTGTGTTGCCAGATTTACTTTATTGGTAGTAAAATTTTTAATGAAACGATCTTGTTAAAAGATTCCAAATTAATGTTAGATATCTTTCCATTGTTCTTGCAATCAATCAATCATTCAATATACATATCTTAAGCATAGTAATCATACATTTCAAAATACCAAGAACATTAACTTTAAGCGAGTTTAAATTTAATAACCACCAACTAATATTGAATTTTTTGTTTAACTTTCTTTATATGCTTTTCCGCGGAATCCTTCTCAAAAACGGATCTCAATATTAATTTATATTTGTTCATCTGCTATGTTTTTTTTGTTTTTGCTTTTCTTTAATTTGATATTATGCAGCTTGAGTATGATTTCAATTCCAACAGTTTGGCCGTAACTGTTATACAAGCTGAAGAATTGCCAGCTTTAGATATGGGCGGTACTTCAGATCCTTACGTGAAAGTATATCTGTTGCCCGACAAGAAAAAGAAATTCGAAACAAAAGTACATCGCAAGACACTGAGTCCAGTTTTTAATGAAACATTTACGTTTAAGGTAAGTGAGAATTTTATATACCACATCTCATATACATAAAAATTCTTATATATTAAAAATTTAACCATTAAACTTAAAATTATTTTTTATATTTTATCACTGTCTACACAAAAAGAGTTTACCCTATGCCGATGCCATGAACAAGACTTTAGTATTTGCCATCTTTGATTTTGATCGTTTTTCAAAGCACGATCAAATTGGTGAAGTCAAGGTACCACTATGCACAATCGATTTGGCGCAAACAATTGAGGAGTGGCGTGATTTGGTCAGCGTAGAAGGCGAAGGTGGTCAGGTAAGAAGCATTTTTATATCACAGTATACATTTTTGAGATCTTTAAAACTTATAACAAAACAAAAACTAAGTTAAAGGCGTTTAAAGGAAGTGTGTTATTTATTTATTTATTTTTTTTTACTTTGGAAGTTTTGTTTTCTGACAAAGATGCTGCCTACAATTTTGGCCTTTTTTTTAAATTTGCTAATTTTCTAAAGAATATATATACATATATAAAAATAATTAGCAAGTTATTTTATAAATTTAAATCAGCAGAAGTACAAAATAAGTTTAGTGTCAGAAGTGACAAGCAATATGTAAATAAAAAAATTATTATTATTTAAATCAGGGAGCAAATTACGGCACTCGCTATCGAACGAAATTACAAAATATGCCATCCAAAAGAGTTTATATGAAAATATTTTAAAATTTCGTAATTTGTCCTCAAGATAAATTTTATTTGATATTCACAAGTTAATTTACAACAGCCATCGTCAAAACACAGTATCTCTTCCTCTCTCACTCTCTTTCTTGTTTCTACTTTTTAATTTCAAGTAAGAGGTACACACAGTGTTGCCATATGTGTTTGAGGCAAAAACTGCCATATGGAACAAAATAACTATTTTTTCATAAGAAAAAACTGCATAAAAAAATTCTAACAGTTGTGATCTACTCAGCAAGTGAAAATTTGTTTGTGCTTTTCATACAAATTCTTCAGGGAAGAAAGGCCATATGTCGCTGGTTCATATCCTGCTCAAAGTACCATGTTTAATTTTGCCTTAAATTTAACAAAATTAAGAGAAAGAAAATCCACTTATCCTGATATTTGACAAGTCCACTGGGAGAATTGGATGGGAAAGTGATGGATTTCGATTGAGGAAATGAAAGGTCACAAATTTTATTTAATGACGCAACTTACATCAGGTTGTATTTTATTTCAAAAAAGTGGATTTCCAAATCAAATTATAGCTACGCAGGTCTTTGTTCTTCGAGAGTTATTGACAGAGAGTCTTAAAACTTGTGAAAACATTTTCGGTCATTTGTTAGTATAAATTCGAATAGTTCACAATAACGTCTGAAATGAGACTGATTACAATACAATTGAAGAGCAGTTTAAAAATATATATGAAAAAAAAGAGTAAAAGATATATGAAAATAGACTAAGTCAAAAATTAAATTAAATTGGTAAATTAAGTTAAACTGTTTGATTCATTCAAATATATAGAAACTCAAGACATTGCTTTGTCTTTAAAATTTTTTAAATTTGTAGGAAAAACATAAAAAACTTTTATATATTTAACTCTATTTTTCCATATGAATTGCAAATTGGTGAGATGCTTTATACGATTAGCAAATGAATGAATGTGTGTCACTGACATCAGCACGGGAAAAATAAATTACTGATGGAAATTTGAAAAATTTACTGCAAAGTAAAAAGAAAAAAACTGTAAAAACTAATCATTCTAAGGAAAAACTGACTTTTTTTTGATTTGAAAAAAAAAAATGCAAGACTGCTCAACAGTTGAAAAAACTGCGAAAAATAGATAAATCTTGGGTACACACATAAAATTGAGAAGTATTGTTAAAAGCACTTAGCGCCAATTTCACGATATCGACAACGTTCGACTTCTCGCACACTTACATTTGAAGCAACAACAAAATATTTAAGGGTGCATTCTTTTACTTTTTAATTAGTTAATTTAACTAGTTGTTGTATAAAAAACAAATAATTAAAAGTTACTCAAAATAAAAATAAATAAATGAAAAAAATGGAAAATAACTTTTAAAAAGGATAATGGGGCTATAAAACGGCAGCATTTTTTGTTCAGAAAAGAAAACGTTTTATTTAAACATATAGAAGATATTTTACAGAGAAAAAAATGTATGAATGTGTGAGAATGTTTTGTATTTTAAATTATAATTTTTTAACTAATATAGACAAATCTTTAAGGTGGCACTGATTTCTATGAATGAATGTAATTACATGCAAATATACATATAAATTTATACATTTAATCTTCTACGAGCCGCATTTTGCCAATCCAATGCTGAACTAATTTAAATGATTTAAACATATACATTTCGCACTTATTTCTCTAAAAGGGGTCAGCTGCAAATTTTGCAATTTTTACTTTTTGCAAGAAAACGATATAAAAATCTTACACCAATTATCAATTAAATGAAAAAATACAGTTGTATTCCTCTTTGTGATATAAGAGTTAATGAAAATATAAACTGTTTTTCCTTTGCTGAAAAATGGTAAATTTTGAGTTGACCTTTAGAAAAAAAAAATGCGATATACGATAAACGAAACTTATGCACATCGAGCTCTCGCAATAATACAAGTTCGAGCCTAAAATTTAACATTATGTTTTATGTGCTTTTACCTTAAGATAGTGGGCCATATCCACTAAACTTTAGTACTATATTATATACATTTATCAACCGATTCCCACGCAGCTTGGCAAACACTTTGGTCTCTTGGTCAACAAGTAAAATTACTCGCAGAACCCATACAGTGTCACCTTAAAGAAAATGTGTGTTTAATATACCCAGCGTACAAAACAAAAACCAATAATAAGATAAAGAACTTTTGACACACCCAGTTCAAAATGTAACATACTTAAATAGCTTCCTATTTACTTACAATTATAAAAGTAATTGCATTTTAATGTGAATTTATAAACAACAATGAATAATTTATGAAAGCATTTTCTTTCAAAGAAACAACCATGTTACAACAAATCCAAGGGAATTCCAAACAACAGCAACAACAACAATAACAAAATAAAATTCTTACTATGAAAAAAAAACACAAGAGTTGTATTTAATTTTTTTCTTTAATTTTATTTTAATTTCTTTTAAATATTGTTTTTTTTTCTTTCTTTGTTAACCAGACAGACAATATACAAATACAAATAATTCTATCTCAAATCTAATTTCTTTTCTTACCCTCAAAATAAAAAACTCCTTTGATTTTTCAACCTTTTTAGAAGGTAATTACAAAACAAATAATATACAAAATATACAAAATGATGTACAAAATCAAACTTTTCATTTTTGCTCTTCATATATTCAATATAATACATTTTAGTTTATGATTTCTTTTTTTTTTTGTCTTCTATATAAAAGACAACATTTAATGAAATATTTTGACCACATTTCTGCATTTGCAATCAAACAATTACTAACAAATATTTATATAACATACAAAATGTTTTCTAACAAAAAAAAACATTTTTCACTAAACCACTTTTTAGAAATATTCATTTTGTTTGTCATGAATTTGTTTTTGTTATTATTATTTTGCTATTAACTCACAATACTCGCAGCATCACTAATACTGTAGTTGAAAGTTTGTATTTCATTTTGTTTTAAATTATCCTTTTTATTTATTTTATGGGGAATGAAAATATCAATGGTGTTCTTTAAGGTTCAATGAAACGTGCCATAACCATAAGCATACAACAGAGTTGCTCGAACCAAACTTATGGGCAACACTGTATTTGATTAGAGGTAAATCGCCATAACGCTATAAACATAACTGTAACTATAGAAACCAATTGAGTTTTGCTTTTTCGCCGTTACCATAAACAGCTGTTTGTTGGATAGACATATCGTCGGTTGGTTATTGGTTTGCTGCAGTCATAATGTATTTTGAATATACTGTGCCGCAAACCAATAACCAGCCGACGATATTTATTGTTGTTCTTTTGAAATGAATAAACCAATGAGAACATAAACAGCCGTCTATGGTTATGGCAGCACTAGTAGGTGAAGAAAATATACATACTCGTATGTATATGATTATGATTGAACATTTAAATAATTTTTTAAGTAAATTCTCATTTAAAAGAAGAGAAATTTTACAAACCCAGTTATCACTTAGAGTTTCAGCGATGCCAATTTAGCACGTTTCGCGCTAGATTTAGCGCGTTTTAATTATGCCAAACGCGCTTTTTTTCGTCTTAGCGCGTTTACTAAAAAAAGCGCTAAATTAGCGCGTTTTGAATAAAGTCATCATCATTCAGTTCAATATTTTTTTACTTTTTTGCATAAATTTAACAATTTTCTAGTATTCAAAACTCATAAAATTTTTTAAATTGGTTAATAATGATTCATCTGTCGCAAATAAAATTCCCTTGACTATGGTTAGGATTAAAAACTCATTTTAATACTGTAAATGACAAATATTTTGAAATTTCACAACTAAAAATATGTACTCCTACTCGTGACCAAAAAAAATTTATATAACTTATTAAGCATCTATTCTAACTGAAGTACAAAAAGCATAGCTAAGAACCCTCTCGATCAAGCCACCTTTCAAACAGAAAAAACTAAATCAAAATCCGTCCAGCCGTTTGGTCACACACTACAAACTTACAACATCCCTCTTTTTGGTCGGGGGTTCAAAATAAAAACTAAGGATTTCGATTATTTGGAAGGCAATTCTGATTCTGTATTAAATGATTTTATTGATTTAGGATATAATTTGGTAGAAACAGCATTATAAAGTGAAAAGAGCTACTAAAAAAATTAATTGTATTTACTAATACACATGTACATACATAGACTTTTATTAAAAATTAATTTAGCGCGTAGGAAAATAGCGCGTTTTGGCTACAAATAGTTGACAATGCTGCAACTTAGCGCGTTCTAGCGCGTTTTGCGAAGGGGAATAGCGCGTTTGGGTTATAAATAGTTGGCATCGCTGTAGAGTTTGCAAACTCTTGTACGGTGGGTAAGGGATGTTGGGTTTAAATACTTATGTATTTAGATAAACATTTTATAATTAAACATATTTTCTAACAAAAATATGAAACAATAATTGAAAATGCTAAAAATAAGACCATACAACATCTCGTGAAAATTATTTACTGTTTTTATCCAAAAATTTAGTGTTTATAAGCTTTAATATTTTATTGGAAGGCAAATTTTAAAATTATGCGATGTTTAATTCAGTTCGCCTGCAAATGAAAAAACCAAGTGAAAAGTTTTTTCACTTTGCTCTTGAAAAATATATACATATATATATTCATGATAAGGGGAGTCAAGAAAGGGAAAATATTTATAGGCAATTTTGGGAAAAAGGAAATTATTTCGAGGAAAAAATATTCGCAATACGGCCGAATATATTTTGTAGCATCCATACTACTCCAGCATATATTATATTAGTTTACTTTCTTTTTTCTTCGATGTAAGTCTATAAAGTGACAAAAAGTGCTATAAAAATGCAATTTTTTACGTAAAGCAATAGTATAAACAAATAAAAGTAGCGCTACGCAGGTGGAAATATGTCTAGTTCCTCCGATTATGACAAATAAGTAGTTCTAGATACCGTAAAATCTTTTCTACTGATTCATTCCGTTGCTTACTATATCATATTTAATCAAACGGAAAAGCTCCAAGTGAACTGTCAATATAAAAAATATGTTTGTATACATATTCTGGTGGTCTGGTTCGCAACTCTGCACATTCGCCTTGTTTATTCCTTAGAGTAAAATTTCCTACTGCCAGAAAATTTCCGAACGTTTTGCTTTGATTTGCCACAAGAGAAATTAACAGCTGATCATCAGCTGCTGAATTGGGATCACCTGATATGAATTCGCCTCGGAATATATGTTGACATCTAAGTGATGTTCAAATTTCAAGCGGCAATCATCTGGGCTGACGGGGTCATCTTGCATGAATTCGCCGTGAGTTCGCCTTGAAATTGTCTTAACATTTCTACTGACATATTCCAAATTAATAAACATAAATTTGAAACAAAACCTTTCTTTTTATTTTTCTTTTATTTAATTTATTTTATTTTTTTTTATTATTACGTTCTGTTATTTTCCCTCAACATTTTGCACTTTTTAACAAAACATATAACTATAATTAATATCTACCGAATTCTTCAAAACATTTACTAAACCCAATTAAAGTACATAGTAGAAATTTTGTTAATGCACCAGAATTTTGAGAATTTCGTATACAAAATAATTATTTCCCTTAAAATAAACAACATTTTATCATAGAACTCAAACAGCACCCGACAAAAAATCAAACACACACGCATACGAAATCAAACAAAAATCAATCACACTCAAGAGTAAACCCGTAATTTCTCTCCCACTGTTTCTCAGCCACACACACACAATCACAAACACTTCTTCACTAAATACAAGAAAAAGCTTTTCAGCCTGAATGATAATAGAGGGTGTTTTTTATTGAGGTATAGAACTTTAAGTTGGCATCACTTTTTTAACTGGCGGCCATTTTGTCAGCTGTCAAGTGATTAATATTTAGTTTGGTTTGCCATTTCATCATGAACAGGTTGACAAAAGAACAACGCTTGCAAATCGTGCAAATTTATTTCGAAAATAATGGTTCAGTTCGCGAAGTTTACCGCAAGCTCCGTCCATTTTATGGTCGACCGTTGCTTACCGTTAATGGAGCCATGATAACCGACTATTTTGTTCCCGAATTGGATGGCATGAATGTGGATGAGTTATGGTCCCAACAAGACGGCGCTACATGCCACACAGCGCACGTCACAATCGATTTATTGAAGGAAACATTCGATGAGCGCATAATTTCGCCCCATATGCTCGAAAAAGTGGTTGAAAATTGGACCTGTATAATTGGCTTTATTCGAGCCAGCCGCGGCGGCCACATGCCCGAAATCATATTTAAACGTTAATGGCATAAAATTATCCTTCCAATAAAGCCAAATTGATGGACATTAAAACGATTTTCTTGTGTTTTATTTCAATTCGAAGTTCTATACCTCTAAAAAAAACACCCTATATAACAAAATAAAAAATACTTATTTGAAAGTATTTCCCAAATTTAAGTTAGAATGAATTGGAGTATGTATTTGAGATTTTTTTAAATTTAAATTTAACATCATGCATGTAAAGCTTTAAAAAAGATTTTTTACCTTTTTTGAAATCTATTTTGCAAACAATTTCTTAGTTACGAGAATTCAGAACTCATGTACTTTCTTATAAAGCAAATTTCAATAATAAAAATTTATAATCTTTAGTTTTTATATATTTATAAATTTATCCTTATTATTTAAACATATTTAAAAAAATAATAATAATAACACTATCTGTTTTTTACACAAAAGCATAAATTTTTAATCTTTTTTATCTTCATATATTTTTTTCTAATTTCGTAATATATCGCTATAAATATCAAAAATAAACTCAACTTTAAAAATTCGAAATGCAAATAATTCATATCAATCACAACCAAACAAAATATTTCTTAAAACAAATTCGATACCAAATTCATCCCTCTAAAATGTACAAAATATTTCGAATGTCTGCGCTTGCGCTGTGTGATGTCGCCCAATAAAATTAAATTAAAAACGTAAGTATATTTTATCAAATCAAATTCAGAATTTCATTAATATATTATGTATTATTATTTGTGTTTAATTTTATGTTGTTTTTCAAACAATTACTAACTATTTATTTCTATAATTATTGTTGTGAAAACGAATTGGCATTTGAAATATTTAAATTATTTTACTGTGTATTGAAAAGAAAAATATTTTAGTTTTAATTGATGTTGTGAAATTGAAGTACAGAATGTATTTATTATATTAAAATTATGTTATTTAAATAATCAATCTAATTATTTGAGTTCTATGTGCGTAAGAATACGTAATTTAAAAATGCTTGTTTATTTTAACCATTTTAATTTTGAAAGCGTTTGTAAACACTGGAAATTGTTGTAAATAGCCTTTAACAAAAAAGTTTTAAAATTAATAGAGGGAGAGAGTTTATTCCCAACAGTCGACTCTCAATAGTTTGAAACCATATGTTTCAGAGAAATAGTTCGAGTAACAGAAAAGCAGTAAGCAGCAAATGCAAAAGGCGGAAGTTAAAAATTGTATTGATTCATGGAATCGATTGAACTTTCTGATTTTTTATTCAATTTCTTTTACTTGTTTGTTTCAAATACAGACATAATCACACAACGTAATTAAAAAAGTTAAAATTATAGAGTGTCGAGAGACAAAATTTCCTTCCTATCAAGTTACACCGACTTTTTAGACTTATGCAATATTTCAAATTATCGAAAGATGCAAATTAACCAGAGCATACTGTACTTATTTCGCCAGGCTTTGCCAAAACATATCACATCTCTTACACTCTGGTAATCGTTCACAATTTTACGTATAATATTTACGTGAAATTCAAACGTGTGTGAAAATAGCAAATGACCAGCAAAATCAAAAACCAAAATTTTAGCAGAGCCCATTTTGTAGTTAAGATCGCATTGTTAACCATTCAATTGATTAACATTATTTTAGAGGTGAATAAGATTATTTCTGAGGCGAAATCTAGGAATAGAGACTATGGTAAAAATTTAATGTAACCAAATAATAGAAATAGAATATACTAAAAATACTACAATTATGCAAAAAATTATTTTTAAAAAGATTAGTGATTATTAAATGAAAACGGTGATATACTTGTACAGAAATGGTACTCCAGACACCCCTTGCTTGATCTGCTCAAGAAAACTTCTTTTTATACAGACTCCGAGGAAGTAAGAGGTTCTCAATTAGGTTGTATTTTTATTTCGTTATGTGTGCTACTTCATTTGTACATCGATTTTTAAAATTCTTTTTTTTTTTTGTCTGAACTTCTCGTTGCAAAAAAGTGGGCGGGACCACACCCATTTTTTATTTTGATATTCAATTTCAAGGGCTTCTATTTAACCAATGCTTACGAAACTTTTCATACACCTTGAACTCTGAGAGTAACATGATCTTGCATATGAGAAAGTGGGCGGATCCACGCGCATTAAACTTTAATATTGCACTATATGTACTTCTAGCCATCCTATTCCTTTGAAACTTGACAGAAACTTTGGGATCTTGTAGTGATACAATATCGTGTTTAAAAAGTGGGCGTAGCCCACGCCCAGTAATATTTAATGTCATATTACACTTGCTTCTATACAACCGATTTTTACGAAACTTGGCACACACTTTGAGCTCTGAAAGTGGTACGATTTTGCATCTAAACAAGTAGACGCTGCCACCCCCCATAAACTTTAGTATTATATTACATGTATTTATGTACTTCTACTTAGCAGATTTTTTCGCAACTTGGTAAGCACCAAGGGATAGTAATGACACAATCTAGTAATAAAAAGTGGGCAGAACCACACCTATTGAAATTTAACTATACATTTCACTTGCTTCTATATAACAGATTTTTATGAAACTTGGCACAAACCACGAGCACTAAAATTGACAGAATCTTGAATTTAAAAATGTAGGCGGGACCACGCCCCTTTAAACTTTGAGTGATATATTTTATATACTCCAACTCATACGGTTTCCACGAGACTTGGCAAACGCTTTGGGCTCTTGGAATGACATTATCTCGTGCTTGAAAAAGTGAGCGAGGCTACGCCCATTTAAACTTAATATTATAAAAAACAGTCATAAAAATCGCCAACATTTCTATTTATAGCCAGAAAAATTGTCATGTCGCCAAATAAAAAATTTAGACGTCAAACAAGTGGCGTTGGCTGAAGTAGTTAGCACGTTGACTACGAAACGAAGTTCCTGGATTCGAGCCCGGTATCAGACAGTCATTATATAACAACACCACGCATTTTTCTGATGTACATTAGTGTCCCTTTGTATCAGTTGTTGTAGGATGTGATGAAGGCATAGTCACTGGTCACTGAATTATACCGACTTCAGCAGATACTAATCCCAATGTAACATCAGAGCGCCCTCCTTCGTTGTGTAGCAGAATCATCGGCGAAGTAAAATAACCAATAAAATGGCTAGTAATCACAGCTTCAAAAATTTAATACGCCTCATTCAACACCAGAAGCGCTGCAACAGTGCATTATTAAAAAACGTGCAAAAAGCAGAGTTGTAAAAGAATGAAGCTTTCCTCTATCTCTTTCTTCACAACCTGTCTTCTCTATTACTATCCCTTTCTTAATGAAGTTAACACATAGTAATAGTAGTAGGCATTCATTGCCTGAGTGTTACTTCTCTTTATTAAAAAAAAAAAGTTGAAAAATCGCCACGTTTGGCGAGAAATTCCAATATCTGAGAGTCCTGCTGTTAACTGCAAGATGGGCGCTGCTAAAAGTTTTGGATCTTGTCTCTGCTAATTAAATTTAAATTTATCTTTACAAACATAAAATTTAAATTTATTATTAAGAGCATTGTGGGGTGTTTTGAGAATGCCACATTTTAAGGTCTGTTTTAATTTAAACAAAAATATCAATTCTGTTATTTAACGATGCCATAGCTTCTTTTCTATAAATTTCTGCAAACATTTTTAAGCAGCAGAGTGATTTATGGATTTGATTCTCCAGTTTAAATATCAGTGTCAACGCTTTACAATTGACAAATAATAGCTTTTTTCATTTTTACTTTTTTTCCTTTTGAGCATTCAAAGTATTTATTAAGGATAATTTCAATAATTTGATGTTTTTTATGTATTATTTCGCTTTGATCTAAAGCTGTATTGTAAAAGGAGCTTCGATAAATTTTAATCTTCCTCAATTTAAACAAAATTTATTTTTAAATTTTTTTTTTTATTTTTTTTTTTATAGTAATTAATTTCTTTCAATTATTATAATTTTCAACATTAACATAACACTTACAGTTTTTCTACTCATTAAAACCGAGGGGTAAGTTTGAAAATTTAAAATTTTTTATATATTTCTTAAGTAGTTGCAGTTTTTTGCTCTCAAAATAATAACATAGAACACAATATGAATAAATTCTTGGTAATGGTTAAAGCAAAAGATTTATTTCCTTCAGGACTTGCCTCTATTAGTTATGGGCTCATGAAATACATTCAAAATTAAACTTGCCAAGGATTTATGTGTTTCAATTTTTTTCTCTCTCCATTTCTTCTTAATAATATTTTTCTATTGTATGCTATTTTAAAATTTAAATAAAATTAAACTTTTTTTAATATTTTAAATATTCCATTTTTAATATTTATAATATATTGAAGAACAAAATAATGCCATTAATTATGAAAATCATTTATTATTATAATTCATTTTGAATATTTAGTATAGTTTTTGCTACGCATTATTTTCCTATACTTTTAAAAAATATTAAAGCCATAACACATGGAAAGCTTTAAATTTTTTAGCTGAAATATTTTGAATTTTAAATGGAAAAGCTGACGACAGACACATTTTCTGAAAACCAATTATTTTATTTTAGAAAATGTCGCTTAAAAGTCATTTATTTTGAGCTGGGTGTTTTATAGTCAATTAAGGCATATACAAGTATGCAAATTTTTTGGTTTTAGTATGGAAGGTAGAACTGAAATAACAACTCCACACAAAAACAAGTTCTATTTTAAGTTATCTTTTAAATAATGATATATTATTTAACGAGTTTTTATTTTTATTTATTATTTCTTGTTAACAAATCGAAGCTCTCGGACTTGCAGTATTAATTAAAAAAATACATATTATTTAATCCGATGTTTTAATGTGCTTGTGTAAACCTATTTATAAATGTATTTATATAAATGACAAATATTTACTAAATAATTGTTTATGTTTTCATTTCTTAAGTTTAATAACGATTTGAAATGTAATTTGTTTATTTATGTTCAATTTTGATTTTGAAATATTTAAATTAATGTTGTCATTGTTGTTGTATAACTAAAAAAAAATGAGTTAAATCGTGAGAACATTTGCATATTTCAAATACGGAGTTTTAGCAACTCTACCCTACAACTTATGAAACAGCTAAAGTACGAAAATAGTTACTCACAACTTTGTTTTTTTTTTAATATCTATATATTAGGAGCATCGGTAGAAAATATTTTAATAGAATATCCCTACTTCTTTGTTGTTGCTTCTAAAGCAGAAACGGTTATTTACTCATCACCGCTATCGTGAATAACATGTGGAATTTTTGTTCCCCTCGAAGGGAAAAATGCTATTGTGAATCTCCCATGCAATTTTTTCTCTGCTATCAGTCCCAGTGATTGTAAAAATTGAAGAAGATTTGTAAAGCTTAAAAATCAATTGAAAATCAAACAAATTTAAGTTTAATAATAAGAAACACATAAATTTTAGGTTCAAGACGAGTTTTTTTTAATTTCAAAGTTGTGTTTTTAAATATTCTAGCTGCAGTGGAAAGAAATTCCTTAGTATAACACAGCGGTGCGCCGCCATAAAATGTTCAATGCATTTATAGCGTGAGATTCAAATAATTAAACCGTTTAATGTTTTCTTCCAACTGATGTATTTAATTATTCAGTAGAGTATTGTAACACTAACTTAACCAATAATTAAACAAGATTATAAAAATACTTATAAATTAAAAAAAAAAACGTACACAGAAAAAGTTTTTCTTGTCATTAACAATTTAATTAAAAAAAAAACTTACAAAAAATAAATTAAAAATTTAATTGAGTCATTTAAGGTTTTTTTAAAAATTAAATTGATTAAATGCTTATTTTAAATATAATTGAGTTAACTAAATCTTTGTTTAAAAATTTAATTCAAAAAAAAATTTATTAAAAATTTTATTGAGTCAATTATACTTTTGTTTGAAAATTTAATTACTTAAGAACTAAATTTTTTTCAATTTTAATAGCAGAAAATTTTTTCTTTGTACTTTTATGTGCAACAATTATCCATTAAAGATGTTGTTTGTTTAAAAATATAAAATGTAGCGATACTAGTACAGATACTAGTATAAAAATAAAAATTGTAAAATATTGTGTATTTTACAATTTTTAATCCTTAAGAAAAATTTCTGATTGTAGTTTCAATGTAACAACTAAATGTTTTCAATATTTATACAAACTAAATACATATATGTGTATTGTGTTAATTTATTTATAAACTTTATTAAATAATGTTAAATTAATTATTGTTTTGCTTTCTTTTTTCTTGATAAACTTTAGGAAAAGCTTGGCGATATTTGCTTCTCGTTGCGTTATGTACCGACAGCTGGCAAACTGACTGTTGTCATATTGGAAGCCAAAAACTTGAAAAAGATGGACGTTGGTGGATTGTCTGGTAATGAAATTGGAAACCAAAATATTGTGACGTTTTGTGTAAAACTATTTTGCAATGTTTTGTGTTGTCACTGAGTAAAGTGTTTGTTTGTTTCTTTTATTTATTTATTTATTCCTTCATTTCTTTTTTTATATTTTGCAAATTATCAATTATATCCAATATTATTTATGCTCTGTCAGTCAGTTTCATGTGTAAATAATTCAAGAAGTTTTTCACCAAAAGGTTGAATCAAAATCAACATTTTTCACATGTGTAGTTTCCAGTATTTAGCAATCAATAGACTTTAGTTACAGGAAAGATATTGGGATTGAAGCTTTTGCAAATTTTTAACGAAATTCTTAAGCTGGACTAAGAAATTTTTCAAAGGTCTTTGGTAAGGTCCATATTTTCTACATATATGTATATGTGAAGTGAGAAAATATTTCTTCAAATAAAAGTTGAAGAAGTAAACTATTTTTTAATATCAATCAAGCAATCAGTTTTGGTTTCAAAGTTACACGATATAAAGAACGCATCCGAAAAGTTTACACACTTCTAAATTTTTTGCTCGCATCATTTTTTAACTAAAGGGTGATTTTTAAGAGCTTTCGGATTTAATATACATATATAAAAAAAAACACAAAATTTAGAGAAATTTATGAAATATTTATTTGAGTCGGTATAAAAATCTATATAATTCAATGTTTAAAGATGATTTCATGTAAATGTTGACCGCGGTTACTCCTGACACTGAACACTGGCGGATACAGCTGCGATATTTTTCTTTGTCTGCACTCTACGTATGCGTGTTGCTGGTTTAATGTTCAATAACGTAAATTTGATGCGCAATTTAGTCACAAGATTCCGAATAGCCGTGTCAGTGGGTCGCCCAAGCTGACCATAAAATGGAAGAAGTGCACGTTCATTTGTTAGTCGATTGATGGTTAAATTACAGACCAAACTGAAAATTTTTAGCTGTAACAGTAACATGATACGCGAAAACAGCTGAGTTGCCAAAGACAGTGTTGCCAAAAAGAAAGTTGCTAAAAAATCACCCTTGAGATCAGAAGTCAAATCAATATTTCGATTATTATTTTAATGCAATGCAGACTTAACGTCAAATAAATATGCATCGATATTTTTGTATACATGGAATATTTTTAATTTCTTTTGAAATTTCGTAGTGACGTAGTTCAGAAGTTACAGCTTGTTTAGCATTAGTTTTTGCCTGTGTGATGCTTTAGGGTAGCTTAAGTTAACATTTTTATAAATTTCCAGGAGGAAAGTATATGAAGAGATGCTGCTTAACACTATTCGTAGCATTTACAACATGTCAAGTGACCTTAAGGTGCACTTTTATAAGTTTTATAGGGATGTAGCAGCGCAAAAAAAATTTTAATTTATTGAGAATAAGATTGATTGCTTTTTATATTATATATGTATAGTCCCTTTGTTCCTTTTAGTATTATAGGGCCTTAGGGTTTTTTTTATATTGGATATAAATAAAAATGTATTAAATAAAAATAATGCATTCATATTCGATTGATGCTAATTTTTAGTTTTCAGCTTGAAATAAAATTTTTGCTTTCACTAACTTTTAATTGTTTGCCTTAATTTTTGTTAACAAGCCCTTTTTTGAAACTTTTTAAATAACTACTAAAACAACAAAATAAAAAAGCTTTGAAAATGCTAATGATGACTATTCTTGAATCATACAACAAGCTATTTTTCAATTAATATCCTTCTTAACTAAAGCCTAAAATTTTTTTACTATTTTTACATAACTTTTTTCATAATAAAAATCAACAAAAAAAATCAATTCAAATCAAAAGATATTTTTTGAGAGCAACTCACCAAATGAACTTGATGTTTATTTTTGTGTAAAAAACAACATTCAGTTTTTGAGTTTGAATGTTATAAATGTATGTACGAGTATTTGTATTTATGTAACTGCTTGCACTTGTAGTTATGTTTGTATGTATATACTTTGTAATAGACAAAGTAAAATTTTGTTATAATTTAGCTTATTTTAAGTTTACTTATCTTAAGCTAAGTAACAATAATTTTTTATGTTCCTTTTGTTTTCTCTTCTTTTTACCACAATAACACGAGTTGCCCCAAAAAATATTTAAAGTTCTTCTAGGCTTTTACAAACAAACAATAAAGAAAATTAAATAATAAATGAAATATTTATGTTTGAAAAAAAAAGTATTATAAAGTTTTGTTACAAATTTTTTTTAAAAAGTATAATTTTTTGTTTTTTATTTAATGGTTTATATGGTACTCCTTTATATGAGTTATAAAATTTACAACTATAATTATCCATATAATCAAAAAATTATATCAGAAAAGTTCAATGTTTTTATATATGTAAATGTATTTAACTTAAATAAAATATATACATAAAATAACCAATTTGTTGCAAAAATGCAAAATGAGCCAAAAACACAAAAGATATGAAAAATATGGAGAATTTTTTTTATTTATTACTCTTCTTTCTTTTTTTATTTATTTCTATTTTCTTTTATAGATCCATATGTGAAAATTGCCATTATGCAAAATGGAAAACGTTTGAAAAAGAAGAAGACAAGTATCAAAAAATGCACCCTCAACCCCTATTATAATGAGTCGTTCTCATTTGAAGTACCATTCGAACAAATACAAGTATGCGAGAATGTATTATACTATCCTATTAACCAAAAAAAAAAAAAAAAAAACAAATACAAATACAAAACCCATAACTTAATAAGAAAGAGTAATACTATCTAACCTACAAACCAGTCAGTCTCTCTCTCTCTCCCTGTGAAAACGACACTACTGTAACGCCTACAAAATACTCGTACTTTTGTTACGTTAATCTTAATAACTTCTGCTACTGACTTTTTCAATTCCCCCCTCTGTCACACTCCTTCTAAACGTACACAATTTGTTATTGTTGTCTTTGTTTAGACTCCAGTGTTTTAGTATAATCCGACCGAACATCTTCTTTGTACTTCCTTTTAAACTTACAACATATTTTTGAATGTGGAAGTATTGACTTCATACCTTATAAATTATTTCTATTTTGATTATTGATACACAAGACGAATCCCTTAAATTGATGTTTTGATGTTTAAATGTTGTGTTAAAAAATCATTATAATATTTTTTGGTATATTTGTTTTAAATATTTATGTTTTATAAGCGCTGTGTGTTGGAATATAATCAAATGATTAGTCTATAGAAAAAAATTTAATTTTTAGCATTTAAAAATACTATTTCTCTAGATACAAATATTTGCAATTAAATAAAAAGTCCCCAGTGTGCAATTATTATAAAAATCAGAACACACTTTATTTACTCAACTCTGATACTAAGAGCTTTTAAACACACAATGTTAATTTACTCACTGCTGGAATACCACAATGTTAACTTTGCTGCTCTTTACAGAAAACCCTACTATAGACATTTAGTGCATACATCTTTCCTTTTTTTTTTTTGTAACAACATAAATCTTTCAGAAGAATTTTAGCAATATACAGAAAGACCCAGCGCATTCAACAGCCCTCAATTATACCTTTAGATTAAGTTATTCGTTTGTGTTACAATTCGTAAACATATTTTTTTAAATGGAAAAATTTGCATTAGTTGTGAAATATAAATGACATAAATACTGATACAATATATGCTTGAGGTATTCCACACGGAATGCCTAAGCAGCAGCATATATCTGATGAAGGGGGTCCCTAAACTAGTGGAACTAACAAAGACAACACAACATATTTGGGGAAAATTTTCCTTATGTCTTTATGTCTGGCGTTATTCAATAGCTGATATAACCACTAAGGTAATTGAAAACTAACTAGCTTCTTAAAATAGCTACTAACTACAGACTTCAGCTCTTCATTGTTGGCAAATATTTTACAACTGAGCCATTTTTTTTTAAAGTAGGGAGCTAAATCTGACCAATAAGGTGCAAAATGAAGTAATTCGAACCTCAATTTATTGATTTAAGGCAACACAATAGTGAATGTGGGAACTGATGCATTGTCTGAATGAAACAACACTTTTTCCTTAATTTTATCAGCTAAATAAACCCTGCTTTTACTTAATAGTCACGCCATTGATCTTTTTCTTACCACGAGCATCCAAAAAACAGACTGCATGAGCCTACCTCCACATGGAACAGCCTTCGTCTCTTTGGATACGATTCTCCCATTCCAGTCCAATGCTTCGGCTGTTTTTTATTTTTTTTTTTTTGCCTCAAGTATGTACTGGTTGAGCCATGTCTCTTAGAGGGTTACGAAACGACGCAAAAGTTCGGCTTTATTGTTGTGAGGCATTGTCAAACACTATATTGAAACATCTTCACGACCCATCTTGCAGAAATCTTAGTCAATATGCTATGTATACCCCGAGTTCGATCCCTGGTGAGACCCAGCAATATCCACAGCATATGATTTTTCTGATATGCAGTATTGTCTTTGCTAATGCATGCCACAGCGCTCTCTGGCGGCGATATTTGTAGCAATGAATAGTCGGCGAAGTAATGTATTTAAACAAATGGCTACATAGGTTAAAGTAATACGCCCACTAAACACCAGAGGCGCTAAAAGGATGCAATAAAAATTAACAAAAACGCACAATAGCAGAGTTGTAAAACGAGTTAAGCTTAATAACTTCATAATTCACCATTTGTCCCTTCACACTATCCCTTTCCAAAAGAAGGTAACACGCATACATAAATATGTTTGTTGGTAGGCATATTTATTGCCCAAGTGTTACCTGTCTTTTATAAAACACAAAGTGAAATAGCATACGAGAAATGTTTCTTAGTGGTTTTTTACTAAAGTTTCAAAATTATTGTAAAAAACACTTAAGCTGATGTTTAGGGCGCTAATATTTTCAAGAGAGTATGTATCTGTCTTAAAATTTAATTTCTCTTCTGTTTATATATGTATTTTGGTAGATCTCATGGGTACAATTTTATTGATACTTTTACTTTTTTCGGTACGAAATAAAAGTTTCACGTGAACAACCTTTTCGCCTTTTATTCCCGATATTTTCCATTAAGTGGTTAATATTCCAAAATAAAATTAATCAATTTCACTTTAACTGTTAAGTGTTTAACAGTGCGCTGCTAACTGTAAAATGGGCTCTGCTGAAAAGTGGTTTTTGCCTCTGCTATTTAAATTTGAGCGTCAATAATACATTTTAAAGTCTTTTTGTTTTTAGCACTTTTACTTTCTCAAGTACAGCTAATTATAATTTACGATGCATACTTTTTTCAATATTATCTATTCTGCTTTTTGTTCAGCTCTGGAGGATCTTCGTCTGCACCTTCTTGGCAGAATATCCTTCAGCAGCTCGTATATATCGGAGCTATCGGAAATTGAACTCAAAAACATGAGCCTTTATATTAGGAACAGTGGCTGGTATAGCTGACTCCATCCACTCTCTCCTCCTCTATAATGAGTACTTTCTCTTTTCTATATCCAACCTTCTCACCCTCTTCCTCTGCTCTCTCCTTTCTCTCTCTCTCTTTCTAACTTCTTCTCAACTAACAGGTAGCACAAAAGGGTCATTGTAGTGGACCCAAGTGAGCTGGACTCTAATTTTTCACTTTTCCTAGCCAGCAGCCTGGTAACCTAGCCTAACCTAACCTAACCTAATCTAACTCAACCTAACCTAACCTAGGCAGATATTTACAAATATAATGATAATATTTTCAACTTTCAAATCGTAGTCATGAAAATTATTTTAAGTCTGTCTCCAGAATATGAAAATTACGTAGACTACTGAATTTGTAAAAATTTAAATTTCCAAATGGAAAAATACCAAATCAAACCGAGATCAATCCTTGATACTTTTAAAATATTTTCCCTGCTCGCTTAACTTCGTTCGTTCAAGTAACATTTGAAAATATTTTCAACACACAGCAGTTTTATTTATATATATTTTTTTATTTAACAATAATCTGATTGCTGTAAATTTTACAAACAAGATTTAGTTTTAAATGTTATCATTTATTTCAAATATACACTTTTTCTTTTGAGGAAAATTTATCAAAGTAGTTATAGTTCTGATTGATGTGCTTTTATTTTTACCTACTTTTCATTTGCAAAATTAAATTAAATTATCAAGTTTATTTCAAAATTTAATTTGCTGAAAAAGAAATACATTTACTTAGTTCAATTTCAACCCGTCCTTGCAATTAATGTGTAATAAAAAGCATTTTAAATATTGTATATTGTAGTTATAAAAAAAACACTACATATGTATTTCAATATACAAACAAAATACAAAACCAACGAATTCAATAACTCAATTCTTGCTTTGAAACGCAACACTACTTTAAGCATACACTGAAAAAAAAAATTCAATCAACAACAACAACAATTACCATAAAACTTGAAACACTGTACATGCAATATAAACACTCGTTTGCTTAATTTTGAAGTTTAAAAAAATATCGTTTCCAAAAGATATACAAAAATGCTTCAGAAATAATTTAACGAGCAAAATAGTAAGTTCTTTTTGGGTCGCTTTGTCCCGAAAAGCTTACTACAGCGTCTTGAAATTAACAAGCCCTAGGGTTCGTTGTTTTGACACTGTCTTCTGATTTGATACCGAAAATAAGAAACATGCAACAACAAAAAAACAACACCATAATAAGATACATGTGTATATACGAGTATAGAGCAAAGTAATGGAAAAGAGAAGAGAAACAAACACAACAATGAAACGAAGTAATGTCACCATGTCTAAGACGTTAAGTTCTCG
Source organism: Nowickia ferox (assembly GCA_936439885.1). Classification (NCBI taxonomy): domain Eukaryota; kingdom Metazoa; phylum Arthropoda; class Insecta; order Diptera; family Tachinidae; genus Nowickia; species Nowickia ferox. The sequence goes on along the minus strand of OW387026.1, from coordinate 107,973,499 downwards.
GTTAAAGTTTGTAAGAAATGGTGATTTTTCTAAAGTCCTCTCTTATATAGTTACAGTTACAAATTCTTGTAGGCTTTGAACCTCTTTTTTTTACCTTTTGTAGCCTTTAGGGATAGAAATACAAACAAACAATGGAAAACAAATCTGTAAAACAAATTAAACTCTAAATGTAGGATTGAATATTATACATTTTCGTTTACCAGTATTTTTTTAATGAACATTATTCTTTGCTTCGCCACAAAATTAAAAAAAATAAAATAAACATTAAAAATATTGCTATTAATATTTTAAAGAATACAAAATGCTGAAACAAGAAGTTAAAAAAAAATGTTCATTCTATTGAAATAATAAAAATAAAACATAAACTTACATACATATATCTTTCCAACACATTTTAAATAACAAACATTCAGCTTTCATTCACTGTGAATTTCAAACACTCGAAAGAAAACCATAGAAATTTTTAACATTAAAAAATTGAACTTCATTGAAAATGCAGACATGAAAAACAATTTTAATTAAAATATTTGCATGTTAATAAGATTTTGCAAAATTTAACTGCTCTTAACACCCTCCTCCCACCAATCAACGCCCACCAACCACCTTCTTTTCTTAAATTCAGAATACCCATTGTTTTAGCATTAAATAATTAATATTCTTTAAACGCTGCAAACATAGAACAAATCAAGCCTATAAATATCACCCAGCCACTTCACTCTTAGAATACTTGCTCAAATTATTTATCCACTTGAAATTATATTTAGTTTATAAATATTTATGTATATGTATGCAAGGCTGTATTTAATAATGCCAATAAGTAGTTCAATAGCTTTCATTTCTTATAAGTTGATTTTTCTTATTTGATTTATTTATTAATTTTTTATTTAACTAATCTTTATATTTTTGCAAGTTTGTTGCAATATTTTATTTTTATTTTTAAGAAATATCAATTGTTAAAATTGCGAGAAATTTACAAACAATTCATTAATAGCTTATGCTTATAATGAAAGTAGAACTTTAAAATAACTTAAAATTCTTTCATTACAGTTTAAGCAAGTGAAGATTTGGCATTCCTAATGCTTAAACTATTTGTAAAGTATACTTTATTTTCACGAAAGAAGCAAGGATTCAACTTTAACATGATATTTGAAAGATGCTATAGAGAATGTGTAGTATTAGAAGGCTGTTTTAACTGACGTGTGTGAAGATAAATTTCAGGATTTACAATCCAAGACGCAAACCGAATGCATTAAGCGAAAAAAGTTAACCAGGGGGTCTTCTCTCTTCAAAAAAAAAGCAGGAAGTTATCAATAAATACATGTGTGAAAATAAATTTCAAGATTTATAGTCCAAGACACAAACCGAATATGCTTTAAAAGCAAAATCTTAACCAGGGGGACCTCTTTTGTTTCGAATTATAGAGTAGGCAATCTAGAGGTATATAGAGTTATAGATTGTACTTCAAATGGAATTCTGATCATATTTTTCTCACAAATGAACTAAAACCAACCGGTCTATTTCAATGTTTTTGGTGGAAAAATATTTTAGATTATATGGCTCCAAAATTTCCATAACCAACAAAACTATATTATCTATCACCTTAGCACTCCTCTGTTATGGCATTTGGTTTGTGTCTTGGATAATAAATTTCGAAATTTATCTTCACACACGTGTTGTCAAATAATTCGTATTTATTTTTTATGTGCGTTAGTTACTGCATGACTCCGTAATTTTTTTTTCTGCTTAAAGGATATAGCTTCCAATTCATGTTATTGCCAGCAAAAAGTGGGCGGCAACATGCCAGTACAAATGTTTCTTTTGATTTTATGCACTTTTACTTATTCTATTGCTACGAAACTTGGCACACAACTAACCGATTCTTCCCAGCTGAAAAAGTAGGCATTAACTACATAAATAATGGGAGAAATAATGTATTGTTTCCGAAAGCAAGACAATGCATTCCCTTAAAAAGAAAGAGAGAGGGTAATTTGATCAAACACAATAATTACACATTGATTACCACGTGCATTACTACACCTGCAGAAGAAGAATGTAGAGTTTTTGCTTGTGCCGAGTGTTATGAATTATAGAATTCATTCCTCGAACGTATTAAAATAATTTATTACTTTCCTAGGGCATGAATGAATTCTGGAATGAAAAATTATACATGCTGTGCACTACCTTCTCCTTTACTATTCATTACCTTTTCCCACTGGGTTACGAAACTTGGCACACATCTTGAGCTCTGAAAGTGACATGTGCTTCCATTTAAAAAGTGGGCGGGACCATGCCTAATATACTTTACTATTTACTATATTTTATGTAGTTATACTCATCCGATTGCTTCGAAACTAAATACACACAATGGTATTTTGTAGTGACATAACATAGAGCATACAAATGTGGGGCGGAACCATGCCCATTAAATTTAAGATTGTATTTTACGTGCTGCTTACTCAACCGATTCTAACGAAAATGGACACACTTTTCGAGCTGACTGTGACACGATCTTACATTTATATTATTATATAATATGTATGTATTTCTACAAATCCGTTTCCCTCGAGCCTTGGCAAACACAATGAGATCCCGCAAGTACACAATCTGGAGCTTAAGAAAGTGGACGGAAGCACGCCCATTAAAATTAAATATTATATTTCACCGGCTTCTTCCTAACTGATTCTTGCGAATCTTGGCACGTACTCGTACCTTAAGCTCTGATAGTGATACGATCTTGCACACAAAGTCTTCTTGTGTTAAAGTTTGAATTCCCCTTTTTTAAACATTCAGATATTTTCATTTATACTCGTATTAATTTCGGAAATATGGATATTTTTTTGCAAATGTATTTTTCTTTTATTTATAAATTTAATATTTTTTAAAATTGTGTGTTGAAATCAACTTGCAAACAATTGATATTTCTTATTTTGTATGTATTTACTGCAATAATATAAATAAATATTTTAATTTCCTTAAGTGTTTAAACTTGGCACTAAACCCCGAGTATGTATATGTACAACTGATAACAATATTAATTTTTAAAACACCAGCGAGGAATATCAAATAAAACCCTTAAAGATACTTATAAATGTAACGATATATATATATATTCAACAGACTCTTCAATATAACACCTGAACTACCACAACACTATCAAACCAGAGAAAATCAAACTATTAAACCTTCAACAGAAAAAAAATAGTCAACAAAGAAATAATATACTGATTTATAATTTTGCTAATCTAATCCATTAACTTTGATAACTTACATTTTATTCTATTTAATTTTTTACAAAAAAGAAAATCTGTTTGGTTATCACTGTCGTGGATTATGATCGCATCGGTACGTCTGAACCTATTGGACGCTGTATACTTGGCTGTATGGCTACCGGCACTGAATTGCGGCATTGGTCGGATATGTTAGCCTCACCACGACGACCTATTGCACAGTGGCATACCCTAAAAGATCCCGAAGAAACTGACGAAATTCTTAAGAATATGAAGTAAATAGGTCAAATCTAACACAAATATTATTTATTCATGGAAATGCATGCAATGAAAAGTGGAGTTGAGAAAAAGGTTTGCAGCAACGTAAAAAATTGATTGATATTGTTATTACAAAATGGGCTAAACATAAAAAGTAAGCTAGCATAAATATTAGCCGAAAGAAAGGTTTGTTATTTCACTACCAAACAAAACAAAAAAAGTAAAATAAAAACACAACTACTTGCTTTTTTTTACAATTTAAGGATATCAATCAATTTTTTCCCCAATTCGTTTGTCTCATATGCTAAAACTTTTCATGTATAATGTTGAATATAACAACAACAAGAACAACAACAAGAACAACTGCAACAGCAAAACTATATAAATCACACATCAAAACCGTCATCAATAAACAACAACAAAATAAACAGAAAATAGTACCAGCATCTTATAGTAGTTATATTTATTAATAATATTAATAATAATAAAATAAAATAAAATATACATACATTACATATTTACATACATAGTATATGTTATTCATAAAAACGAGACATTTAGCATACAAACCAAAAACATTAGAAACATTAAAAACATTTAAGAAAAAATTAAGGCCACCAGTCATATGAAAACATTTAAAAAATAAATAAAATAGAAAAAAAATATAACGAAATACAATCAAATATACAAAATACTACAAACAGAACATACAACAACAAAAACTAACTGTAAAGATTTACAAAAGTTCAGTTTTCTATTTGAGTTTTCTCTTCTTTTTGTTTTCATATATATAAAAAAAAATTCTCAGAACGATGTAATATTTTCAATATATTTTTTTTATTGAAATATTAGCAAGTTGTCAAAGTTATAAAGTATAAACAGATTTTCTTTAAAGATCTCTCTCTCTCTCTATATATATATATATATATATGAAAATATATAAAAGAAACTCCCAGTAACAAAAACTATTTTAAGCAAATTTAAATTATAATTATCTATCTTTATTGAAAATAAATTTCAAAGTTGTTAAATTTTAGTCAAAGAAAAATAAACAAACAAAAACTTACTTAACCTGTAAAACATCACACACATACAAAAAATAAGAGAAACTCTATATACAAACTGTTAAAATATTATTGCAATATTGATTTGAAAATTTTTCAAACGTTCATTTTGGTTTTGTATGTTTTGAGTTTTTGTGTATTTAAAAAAAAAAAAACAACAGCAAGATAATGTCAAATTTGTTAGAAGATCAGGGGGCAAATAAATTAAACGCATACGATAGCGAGCGAAATTTCAAATTATTTCTATTTAAATTGTATTGAAATATTTTGAAGTAGACATTCAGCTTTAATTTGGAAATATGTATATGAAAAGTTTAAAAAGCTTCAGCTTTTTAACTAAAGCTGTAATCAGCTGAGTCACACAAAATGCAGCATGCAAAGTTCAATAGAAAATATTTAATTTAAGAAATTATTTTTTTTTTTTTAATTAAAAGCATATTTTTCCATTTTAATCTTAATTAAGTGCTAGTGAAATACCTGCTCGAATAACAAACAAAGCATTTAGCACTTTGTATGTATTATCGAACATTAATTGGAGAAATTACACTTGGCAAATTAATTAGCCAATTAACAAAGTGTTCTATTGAGTCGTGAAATTAATGAAAATTTTACGTAAAATGAATAAAAATGTTGCTGATATTTCTCATATTAAAAAATATATAATGTGGCAACTTTGTTAGCAATGATTTACCAGTGTCCTATTGAATCAGCTGTTTTTTGTTTACAAAATTTATTTTCACACAAATCTTCTTTAAATTTGCTTTTTTTTTAATTATGCTGGAAAGAAGAGAAGCAATTATTTTCCAATTACAATTTCTTTATTTTTCCTGTCATTTTGAAAATCTTTTTACAGCAGTGCTTTTTGGCTTTAATAGAAGTCTTTGTGAATTGCCGAAATATTAACTTAAAAAAATTTATTTTAATCAAAAATAATTTCTTAATCGGGCTTAATGTCAGTATTTTCAATTCTTATAGAATGGAATATTTTTATTGATTAAAAAAATTTTAATGTTTATTTCACCTAATTTCGAACGAACATGGCAACAGTTTTTCTTTAATCGAGTACAAAATTATTGTAGTCAAAGTCGACATGCGACATTCGTAATTAGGCCCATTATTAGAGTTGTATAATTTATGAACGAAGTAGTTAAGTTGAGGGATTTAGTTATTTAAACGATTCTTGCCTTTTGCTTTTTTTTTTCTTTTTTATAGTTCAAAAACTTCTAAATCAACATTAAAATGAACTTATAATGACTTTATGATATCAAATTGTTACATTTTAAATGCTTTTTAAAAAGGTCTCTAAGAAAATTTTGAAAAATATGCACGTTTGTACATCAGTTGTTTTCTTAAACAACAACACAACTTCTAATGTTCAAAAAGAAAATATTTTTGGCTCTACGGAAAAAATTCGATTTTTAAGCATGCGCTGTTATTCATGAAAATCACAGATTTGTAACTTTCAAATATGAAATTTGACACAAAGAAGAAGAGTAATTGTTCATCGTGTACAGCGTTGCCAGCAGTTTCGAAAAAATTGTAATTTAACGTAGAGAAAATCATATATGTATATCATCCAAGTTTTCAGTTATATATGTATAGAAAAAGATGTCAGTAGCTTTATTATTTATTTCAATTTCGTAATTTTTGTTCTTTATTAAGGAATTTTTTTTTTTTAATTATTCCTAAATTGTACAAATCGGCGTTAAGAATGAAGCTCGTATTAAGGATTAATATTTTAAAAATCATTTTATTTTTAACTTATATAGGAAAAGTTTACTTTCCACTTTATTATAAAAAAAATAAAAATTATTAGTAGCAAAATTTTTCAGAATAGTTTAAAATTTTTTAACAAATGAATAATGAATTTTTAAATATAAACCACGGTGTCCACTATGTAATTCGAAACAAAAGAAAATTATCTCGAGTTTGTCAGTTTATAACATTTAAATTTTAGGGCATTTTCTTTCGTTTCGAATTACAACAGAGTAGACCGGCAGTTAAAGCATAATCATATCTCAACATTAGAAAAAAAAACTTAATTTTATAACTAAAAAAAAACAATATTTTGCTTTACGATAATCCAATGAAAAAAAAAATAAAAAAGCATATAATCTAAAAAAAAGCAATGGAACAGTGAAGAAGTGAAACTTTACATTAAAATAAAAACAAATTTTCAAAAACCGCCAAAAATCTTAAGTGACATAATTTTCCAATGAAATTTGTTGCCCAAAATCAATTATTTACGATCGTAAATAATGGACTTTCGTAAAAAAATATATGGCTTAAGATTTTGTTGGTGCTTATGGCTCGATATGTCCTTATAGACGTGAAATAAATGGCGTTTTCTTTTCTAGGAAAAAATTTACATTTATTACACTTTTCAATGAAAATACGCAATAAAATTATTTTTTGTAATACAGAAAATTATTATTATTATAAATTATTGTTGCACCGCTTACGAGCGTAATGTTTACTTTGAACGAACGCTAAATTTAATTTTTCTTAATAAAAAGTAAACAAATTTTGTACTTTTACTAAAAAAGAAAACGGCTTAAAAAGTAATTGAAAATATGATAAATCATATATTCTGGCAACGCTGATCGGGAATTGCTAAACCTTTTTTATTGTTGAAATCTCACCAGTGTGGAGCAAGGCGAATTCAATAAGGTGAATTTATTTTGAAATGAAGTTCAGTACCAAGGCGAATCCAGACTAGGTGGTCGCCAAGGGATCAGGTGACTATTTTCGCCCCTTGTAATTTGAATATACGTTGATGTCAAAGTAAAATTCCCTCCTGGGGAAAAATTTTCAAAAATTTTGTTTAATTTTAACACCAGACGTACCACGTGACCTTATATTGGTGTTCAGATTAAAAATTTAAATGAACGAGGAACAAAATGAAAGAAGAACGAAATGAACGATGTAGTTTATTTAATCGCTCAGATTGATCTGAAAAATTCTGAAAAATGAACTTCTATTACGCCCAACTCTACTTCTTATGAAATTCGATTCGAAAAGAAAAGACTAGATTCACACACGGTAATTTTTTAAGCAATTATTTAGTGTGTGGACGAGATACAGAGTAAAATATGATGGCTATTCTATCTCACATAAACGCTAAAGTTGCTTCACAAAAATCTCTTTGTGTGAACCCAGTCAAACTGTTCGAATTTGTCTGATATTAGCATTACAATTCGAAAACATTTTCGTTCAATTCTAATTTTTTTAACATAAAAACAAAACAGAATTGAGGCTTAAACACATTTTCCGTACAAATGGACACAAAAACTCAGCCCCAGATAGCATACTTATGCTCTCACATATAAATAAATATTCTCTCAAAAATGCAAGCATACTTTCAATAACATTTTAAATACATTTTTTTAACAAAACTGCAATGAAAAATAAGCACAAAAGAAAATAAAACGAAAATTAGAGAGCATTTGAAGTTACTGACGTAGCTTTTATTATGGGCTTTCCTAAAGATTCGGACTTATTCTGTTTGATCATTAATAAAGCAGTAAAGTATTAATACTGATCTACAAATTTCAAAAGTTGTAATTTATCAAAATATTTCTATTGAACTCTGCTTACTGTGGAATTTATTTTAATTATTTTCTTCATTATCAAATTTATAAATTTCAATTAAAAATGTTATTGTTAATGTTTAAAAAATAATACAAAGATTTACAAAGTAACATATTTATTATATGTATAATAGAAAATAAAACATCTATCCTCTACCTTTTTATTTAACCAAACTGTTATGTAAATTATTTAAATCTATTATACTTTGAATGTGTATTTAATCAGTCTAATGTTATACACACTGAAAAAATTTTTATATACAATATAACAAGGTCGGTTACATCGACTATACCACACAACACTAAGGTATACATTTTAGAATTGTTATGAATATAGCTTTAAACTGTTTACCACAGCAAAAAAAAAAAAAAAGAATAAATAGTGCTGCTACTTCGGTAGATGATGTGCATGAAAGAATAAGTTATTTCCACTGATAACTGTGTGCTGCTTCAGCTCTTGGCTGACTGGTTGACACAAATTGTGGATATAATAGCAAATGCAATATTTCGTCCAGTAGATAGTTTCCTTAAAAGCTGCGACATTCTGAATCATTATGCAATAAATGCAATGTTATTACAAACAGATCTAATTGAATGCATGCATTACACAGTACAACACAAAACAAATTTTTTGGAATTCTAAGAATGGTTGCCGGTAGAGTAGACCAAACTGGCCGAAGGGGGAACTTTAAGCCCTATAAATTACTTTAAAAAAATCCAAAACAAGTATACACATATTTTCTGTCTCGAAATTGTTGTACAGTGTGTTATATAAAAATGCTCGCTATAAAATACAATTTAACTAATTTCTACAGCTGTGTAGGGTTCTGTGGCTCTAAAACGAAGTTTAATTAACAAAAATATTTACTGAAATGATAATTAAATACTTAAAAGCAAATACATACATACTAAAAAGTTTAACTTTAAACCAGTGATTTCCCAAAGGAAATTATATCTAAACACATATATCATGAGTTTTACTTTCGTACAAGAACAAATAAATTTACAAAATAATAATAATAATGATAATTGTAATTAGTTTATAATAACAAAAAATATGCTTAAGTTTATATAATAAAATATTATGTATGTTTATTAGATCTCAGTTCAATTTGCCAGGTTTTTAATGGTATTGTATTGTTTCCCTTTAAAAATTTGTATATAAAATAAAAGCTAAATGCTTTGTTAACAAAATTTATATATATATATGTATATATATATATATATATATCAATAAAACAAAATAATAAACTTGATAAAATTTTGGCAAATTGCAATAAATAGCACGCCTTAAAAGCCTGGTTTACAGCTTCCTTCGAAATGGTTTCTTTTAAGTTTCTTCATTTTTTTTTATATAAAAAAAAACTTCCTTACTAATTAATTTTTAAATATTATTTGTAAACATATAAATACATACTTACATGCATACATATATATATAGTACTTAAATAACAAACAAACAAAAAACAAATATTTAAAGAAATTATTAAGAACAATAATAGTTATTACTTACTTATTTATATTATATGCAAATTATATATAAAAACAAAACAATATTATAGTAATAATAACTTAAATAGCATATACTACCTATAATATAATAAAAAAAACACAAAAACTACTTAAATTCTTAAAAAACAAAACATAATAATTTATATTATAAATGTGCATAATATTAATAATAATAATAATAATAATATAAATTAAAACAAAATTAGCTAAAAATAAAATAAACAATAATTTTTATTTCTTTTCTTTTTTTTTAAATAAAACTAAAATAACCTTAAGAAATCCTTGAAAAAAAAAATTAAATTTATTATTATGTAGATGTTTTTTGTCCTGTATAAAAATAGTTGAAATAAAATATTTTAAATGGCCACACACACTGTTAATGCAATTAAATTAAGACAACAAAATGAAAAGAAAATATGTAAAATATAACACAGATTTGAATTCCTTTAAATGGTTTTTTTAGTTTGTGTAACAAAAAAATAAAACCAAATGCTTTAAGTTTAAACAGATGTAATATAAAAATATTTCCAACTACATATTACAAAACAAATACAAACGCTGCCAAATAAATGTAAAAATTAGCTGCAAAAATGATAACGAGAAGAATTTAATTGGGAAGAAATAATTTCATAAATTACAACCTTCTTAAGCATTTGAGCAGCTATTTTTACAATTTTATGGCCAATAAAAACGAAAGAAAACAAACACACACAACTCACACACATACATACATACATATTACGTTACACATATACATAGACATTAATATATTTCCATTAATCTAAAATTAATTAAATACAATGTTGATGATTTAAACTGAATTATTATTATATTATATATATATACATATATTTAAAAGTGAATTACCATGAAACAAAAATAAATGAACTTATATTTAACAAAAACTAATTTAAATTATTTATGCTGTTTTTCATTTTCTTTACAAAAAGTTTAACAAATTTAAGTTCTCATATCATTTATTAATTAAAATAACAAAAAAAAAATAAAGTACACAAAAACAAACTAAAAACTTAAGTACCTCTCTTCTATATATAACTCTATCTCTCTCTCCCTCTTTCATTTTTAGGATTTTTTTTAATACATAACTAAACTTCCAAATCAAAATTAAATTAAAAAAACCATTTCGTTGATGTCTTTACAACAACTAACCAACAACAAAACAAAAAGAAATCAATTACCATAACGCCCGATTCTGAATAATTAATTCCCCAGAAACTATTTCCCTTTAAAAGAATTTCAAAAATGATTTGCAAGTTCTCAGGCAAACTAGAACAGCTGATTTCCAGCAATCGCAATTCTCTCTAACTTTTTATTTTATTCCTCTTCAGTGCAGAGTAGGAAAGTTGCATGCTTGCTAAAAATTCATTCCCTGGGAACTATTTCCTAGAATCGAATTGAATTGTTTTATATTGTTTAATTTATATTTTTTAATTAATTGCATGTGCAAATAAGTTTTTTTTAAAAGAAAAGTTTAATCATTTTCCAGTTTAGGAAATTATAAAAGAAGCAATTCATTTTAATACATATAACTTTCGGAAATGGTCCTTCTCTCCTCTTTAATTGAAATTTACGTAGCTTTTGTGTAATTTGAAATTCAATTTATAAACAATTTAGCAGGTGCAGTATTATTTTGCGCTGAGATTCGGTGGTTTCTTTCTGTTTTCAACTCATTTTTGTATTCGAAAATAGTTTTTCAAGTTTTCTTTAGAGATAACGGACGTATTATGACTTAAGGCCCAGTTAGCCGACTGTAACGGAATGTAACTGAATCAGTAGGAAACAGCTGTTCGATATTGTTATGTGAAAAGTAATGAAAATAGTTATAGAGATGTAATGTAACGTAACCTACTTTTCATATAAAAATATCGATCAGCTGTTTCCTACATTGCACTTACATTACATTACAGTCGGCTAACTGAGCCTTTATAGTGTATACAAAGAAAGCTTTGTTTTGGTATCATTGCCAGATATCAGTGCATTTTAATTTAAAAAAAAACAATGATATTCCTTAAATCAGTGTAAGAGGTATTTATTATCAAAATTTTTTTCTGAGAATTTACGCGGAATGGCTTTAAGATAGTGATAAAATCGAAAAGTATTGCTGTGCCAATAGTTTTGTGCGGGTCTGTACATACATATCGTGCCATAACCTCCAGAAAAGCTCAAGGGACATAATTTTCGAACTTAATTTTCTGAGAAAACTCAATCATTTGCAATCGTAAATAATAATAAATAACAGTTCGTCAAGAAAACGAGTTGGACAAAATTTGTCGGTTAAGTTTTTTAGCCGTTATGGCTCGATATGTACATATATTTTTTTTATAAAGAAATTCACATTTTTCGAGTTTGCTTTTTTCAGAAAAAAATAACTTATTTATAAACAAAAACATAGAACAGCTGTTTGACTAATTCTTGCAAGTAAGAATTTTTTCCTAAATTTTTTACTCTCTTAACGCTCTCTCTTTGCAAGCTTTTTGAGTTAATAAACACTTGTTACAAATTCGTAAAAATTTTTAGTAAATGGGCCCTTCTAAGTATGCCATCTTTGTTCTAATTTTTTTTATATAAAAATGTAGTTACTGCTTTTTGGCTTGCATGTTTTTTGGCATTTTTGGTTAGGGCTTTTTGATATCCTTTAAAAAAATCGTTATTTTTTTAACGCATCCCTATAAAATTTTAAGGAAAGGTGTATTTTTGTTATTAACTCCATTATCAATCAAAAAGTCGATTTTTGGAAATTTTTGTCAGTTAGGGACTTTTTAGTTTTAGACGACGATATGTGTTATATTTGTATGACTTATGTATATTTACGTAACTATGAAAATGTGGGAATTTTTTTGCTTTATTAGGCTTACTTTTCAATCTAACTTTTTTTTTTGGAAAACTTGTTTTTTCGAAAGCAGAATTATAGGGCAACTAATTAAAAAAATTTTTAACGGTAACGAAATATGTTAAACTATAACACGCTTATTAATTTCACTATTTGGAAATCGTGGCATGTTCTATAGACATAATTATCGATCGACTGTGCCGGTTTCAGATATTTCCAAGTGCAAGTCTAAAAATTTGCAACAATTAAAAGAGCTTTTTCTTGTGTATAAACAAACATTTCAAACTTTAATACAACATAAATACATACATAAGTACATAAATATTTAGCACATTTGCACATATAAAAACAACGATATTGTAAGTGTTTTATTATGATTTAGAGTAACACTAAGCAACACAGCTACGATATGCATGGAATAATTGGTGTAGAAACAACAATAGCAACTGCAAACACATAAAATATTCAATTGCAATATTCAATAGAAAAATACAGGATATTCGTACGAAATCATTTATACATAATCATCAGCACCACATAGTATGAAAAACCAAAATAAAATAATATGCCCTAAAGTAAGATAAATAAAATAGAATTGCACCAAGTTTCAAAATAATTATAACAACAATAAATCATAACCTCTAGGATCTAGTGAAACTAAACTATTTTAAAACGACTCTAATATAAGCTCGTTAGGAAAACAATTCATTAGTTCGTTTGCAACCATTTAGTTTTAAACCAAACAATAAAGAAAAAACGAATAACAAATTCAGCAAGTTGGGTAATTTTTATAAATTCTGTTAATATTCTGCAATAAGTTCTATAAAATTAATTTATTAAATTTTATAAATCAAGTATAATGCAAAGAAGTGTTTGTAAAATCTGTAATTTTATTGAATTAACTCTTTTACATGTCCACTCTTTAGCAAAAGTCAAAATATAAAAAAAATCCCAAATTTAAATTAAAACCTAGAAACATATTTTTGTTGTTCTTTGTGTAAATTTTACCAAATAAAAATATATTTTATAAGTATAAACAATTCAAGTCCCCGTATGTTCAGTATATTAAATTGTTTACTATAAATTTAACGAAAAAAAAGGAAACAAGGAGAAAAAACTGTTAAATGTTAAAAAATCTACAAAAAAATATTATTCATATTTCTTAAATATAAAAAATAAATAAATTGACTAACAAAATATAAAAAAATATGAAATTGTATTCAAAAAAAAAACCCGAGAACAACAACAAGAACAACAAACATTTTGTTTAAATGATTTAAAATATATAATTATGTATAATGAATTTAAGTAAAATGATTATATTAAACAGACAACCAAATTATATGAGAACTTAAAAATAGTAAAAAGAATAAGAAGATGAGGAAGAAGATGAAGTAACCAACAGACATCTGTAGTTAAATGAAATACAAAATTTATATAAGTTAAAATAAAAATATGTTTGAAACTAAATATTTATGAAAAAATAAAGAAATTTTGTATTTCGAACGGTATAATTATTACGGGTAAGTAAGAGAACAACTTGTTATAGAGTTTGATGCTTGATTCAAATGCTTGATGTCAAATTCGTGTACGTGTGCTGAATGTTTTGATAGGACACGTGCTGGATGACACGTCCAGCATTCATTTTGAGTTTGATTTTGTGCCGTCAAAATCGTATGAATGAATTTGAATTTGATTGTAGCTTTTCAAAAATAGAAGAAAACACCTCACAAAAATTCAGAAAGTTTTGTGTGAAGTATTTTATAAAAAAGAGCTTAAGTCGAGATAAACAAATTTTAAGTTAGTGGCACCAATGTACTTAATCCTCAAATTGAAAAGTGGTTGGCGTTGAAGCCAGACAGAAATTTGCTAAACACTTTTAACGGCCAAAAGATTTTGCACAGAAACCTGGCCTAACTTTCCCACTTATGTTTTTGTATCAATACTATGTAGATCCCATGGGGTGTGCAAAGTTTCGTAGATATCAGTTGGGTAATACCTATATACGTGAAACATACGAGTACAGTTAAAATTTAACGTGCATGTGCACTTTTCAAAACTGAAGAGGTGAGTTGAAGTCAGTGTGCAGGCAAAACTTCATAGAAATTAAGTTGGTAGAGGTAAATGATACATTAAGTTAAGTTTTAATTATGGCGACCCCGTCACCATCTCGTTTTCAGATATTTCTGGTTACTTCCTCACCACCTTAACTATCTATACCCTTTCAGCTAATAGTGGAAGTGATCCTTATTTATTAGTTAGTCAGTGAGTGAGCAGGCAATAAAATGTTCACTTTTAAAGTTACCTAAGAACACATGCTTTGATCTTCATTAAATTATGATTACGATAAGAAAACTATATACATATAAAAGGAGGGCGAGTGCAGGAACTTGCAAGGAGAACAATGACAATGCGGTATGGTGGTGGAGACTGATTATTGTAAGACTACTTTGTTTTATATGCTTGGCATTGTTATTACATTATTGCATACATATTTATTCAAGAAATACTATTTTCGATGGCGCCAAATGCTTTTGTTCAATAGATACATAAATATGTATGTATGTATGTATAAAAATTTTATGGAAATTGCACTCACCTTTTGATATAGGAAAATATTTTAACATCTTCATTAATTCTTTGCAAAATCCAAACTTTAAACACATCTTTAGCATAACTGTTCTAAGTTACGCTATTTTTTACACACACTTTTCACTTAAACAGGCATTAATTATAATTAGAAAAAATTATTAAGTGCAAATTACACATAACTGCTTCACGCTGCTTCACTATTCACTTTTACTTAAAACATTCACAATAACTTCCCCTATTGGGAATATATAGTTTTTCACTTTTGTTGTAATTTACGGTCTTTCTAGCCGATCAAGGCGAATTGATATGAATTCGCCTTGGAGCAGCTGTTTAACAGCACTGGGTCAATCTGTTTTTGTTTTGAGCACATTTTCTACACAAAGTATAATTTTCTATTTTAATACAAAAAAAAGGAAATTTATTCCAGTTATAGTTTATAAAATATACCACACGAATAAAAATATTATGAATTGACATCGAATATGCCAGCAAGAACAAAAAGTGGAGGAGTTAGTAGCCCCACTTCCGAAGAGAATGATAAGGATTCTGAAGCATACATGCTGAAAAGGAAAAGGAATAATGATGTACATAAATATTTACTGGTGAAATTGCAGTAACTAAGACATAAAATCAATACATTCTATTATCTATCCTTTAGGCGGTAAAGAAAGCCAGAGAAAAATCTAAACAAACACTTCAAGTACGTAAGGAAAATGTTGAAAAGTTACGTGTACTAAATAAGCAAATGGAAGCGAGAATTGAAACAGTGAAGACCCATGTGGGGGATCTGAAAAGTTTACTTTTGCACAAAGTCGAACCTGAAAGACATGATGAGGTTATGAGAAAAATACTTGAAGCAGATTCGGATGAAGAAGATGAGTAGCAGTAATGGGAATGAAAATACCGCTGGAAGACTAGACTTATGTAATTGTTCTGAGCGTAAATAGTATATAAATTCATCGAAGATTTTACAACTACAACTGATGAAATGGTAAATCAAATTTACTAATCAAATCTTGAAATACTGGCTATACAATAAATATTAGATTTCAAATCAACATTTTAAATTTACTTTCGCATGAATATATGGGTATTTTAAAGATGTACTTCTCAAAAAGAAAACACACACATTGTATTGGCATTTGCTATATTTTGTACAAATGAACGCTGTGCAGCAAATATGAATAATTCTCAGTAAATCATAAAATATGCAAAGTTCTGTCACTTAAATCGACTAATCATAAATTAATTCCTCGTTTATGAAAGGACACACTTGTAGTTATACTTTAAGCAAACGACGCAAATGACGCATGTCATTGACAAACGACTTTACATACATAAATAAATCAAGAAACCGCATGAACGTGGCGTGGAATACATCCCATAGAGCGAATGGGGTGCGCAAAGTTTCATAGATATCACAGACATATGTAAATTTAAATTTAATGTGCATGTCCACTTGTCGAAACAAGGGTGTATGCGAAACTCCTTAGAAATCAATTTTGTAGAAGTAAATGATACATTAAGTTAAGTTTTAATTGTAGTGACCCCGCTACGTACTCGTTTTAAGATATTTCTGGTCTCCAACTTACCTACATACATACATACCTTTACAGCTAATAGTGAAAGTGACCCTTATTTATGAGTCAGTCAGTGAGTGGACAGGCAATGAAATGTTCTTCCTTAAAGTTACCTAGGTGTACTTGCTTTGATATTCGTTAATTTTTGATTAAGATAACAAAACAATAAGACCATAAAAGGAATACAAGTGCTTTCTTGCAATATACACATACTGTAATATAAATACATACAATATACTGTCTGCATAGTCGAAGACGTGGCAATGCGGTAAAGTGTTGGAGACTTATTATTCTAATTATAACATTTTGTTTTATATCCTTGGGATTGTTACTATACCATTATATATTTAAGAAATATTTACGATGGCGCGAGATCATCTCGCCGAGATGCTATTCTTCAATATAAAAATTTGATAGAAATTTCACTCACCTTTTGCGGTAGGAAAATTTTTAGCTCTTCGTTCACTTTTTTGCGAATTCTAAACTTTAAACACATCTTCAGCATAACTGTTTTAAGTTATGCTATTTTTTACACACATTTTTCACTAAACACTCATTATAATTAGAAAAAATAATTAAATGCAAATTACACATAACTGCTTCACTATTCGCTTTTAATTAAACCAATCACAATAACTTCCTCTATTGGGAATAAACAGTTTTTCACTTTTGTTGCTTTCCACGTTTTTTTTTTTTTTGCTAGCAAAAGCTTAACAACACTTGGTCAATCCGTTTTTGTTTTGTTTTTGAGCACATTTTCTATTTTAATGCATAAAAAGACCAAGTTGTGAAATAACAAATAAACATTCAATTATCCATTTATTGCAATTAAAGTTGATAAAATATACCAAACAATTAAAAATATCAGGAATCGACATCGAATATGCCTGCAAGAACCAAAACTGGTGGAGTTAGAAGCCCCACCTCCGAAGACAATGATAAGGATTCTGAAGCTTACATGTTAAAAAGGAAAAGGAATAATGATGTAAATGTTTACTGGCGAAATGGCAGTAGCTAGAATAAAATCTTTGAATTTGTTTATCCTCTAGGCGGTAAAAAAAACCAGGGAAAAATCTAAACAAACAGCTCAAGTACGAAAGGAAAATGTTGAAAAATTACGTGTAGTAAATAAGCAAATGGAAGCGAGAATTGAAACAGTAAAGAGCCATGTGGAAGACCTGAAAAACTTACTTTTGCACAAAGTGGACCCGGGAAAACATGATGAGGTTATTAGAAAAATACTTGAAGCAGATTCCGATGAAGAAGATGATTAGCAGTAATGAGAATGAAAATTTGAACCGATGGAAGACTAGACTTTATTCTGTGGACATTTGACAAAACGTCTTCTTTCTAAATCAACAACTTTTCAGTAGAGCGAATAAGCTGTTAAAGTGACTAACAAAAGTTATTCTTTAGAAAATTAAAGAAATCGAATACTTGGATATTATACACAAATACTTGAACATTTTGCGATTTTCTTTTTTTTCCTTTTAAAAGCAATAGTTTTCTGACTCAAATAAGTATATGATGAAGAAAAAATTTTAATATCAAATTTTTTCTCCGAAATTGCTCTTTTTTGCCTTTATGAGCAGATCTGATAACGGCGCCCCGTCAGCTTCGACCCGATCGACTTGTTTCTCTGGGGCTTTTATGTAATCCGAATCGAACGGAAATGTTTTTGAATTGTAATGTTAATAACAAAAATTCGAACAGTTTTCTTTTCGAATCGAATTAAATAATTAACAGTTAGATTTTTTGTTAAAAAAATCGATTTTCTGTTTAAAAAATTGATTTACGTCCGGGATTTTATACTGAAATAGATTATTGGGCTATTAAAATCGATTTTTTATTATTATCAGAGTGTTGGAAATTCTAATACCATTACATACACATCTTAGTCGAAAATCCAAAAGTACGTAACAGGAGAAGCAAATTTGTATGTTAATAACACGCAAATTCGAAAGCATTTTCTTTCGTTTCGAATTACAGAGTAGACCCCTGATAATTTTAATAAACTGAATTTAATGTGTTATATGTGCAATAAAGTAGATGCATAACATACAACCTGTTTTGGTTTGTTTTTTAATGTTATATTATATTTATTTGAATTTTTATAATAAAGATCATTTAAAAATTAACAAATTTGGCTTAAACTGTTTTAAAATCGATTTCAAAAATCAAAATTAAAAAAGTTAATCGAAAATCGATATTTGAAGATATTTACTATGTTAAAATATTTTAATAGTTGTTAGTTCTATGAATTTTTATTGGAAGTAATATTTTAGATATGGAAATTTAAAATGCATTAATTGAATTGGAAGCTAGATTTGTATAAAAATATGTAACAAGTGTTATCGTACAAAGTTTATATTTAACATACCATTCCCTAGAAAATAATAATATTTCTTTGATAATTCAAAAAAAAAAAAATTACAAAAATTAAAAAATTAGGGAATTTATGACGATATTTATAAATTCTAATTCAACATATATATTCCAAATTTAATTCACAAAATTTTGATTTATTACAAATTTTAAAATAATATTTCTAACCCAATATTTGCAGCCTGTTGACATAACTTAACCTTTTGTGCACTTACCTTTACTTATGCAGCAGTTATTTTAAATCCGGAACTTGATAACTTATGAATTTTCACAAATTTTATTTGCGTATTATTGAATATATACAGGCATATTCAAACAGTGAATTTTTTTCACATTCTATACATTTCATTTGAAGAAACACCAACTTGGCAATAGAAGATACCAGGCACCAAGTCTCTTAATTTTATTTCAATTATATTTGAACTGATTTGTAATATATGTATATATTATATAAATATATACATGCATATACATATGTATGTGCTTACATATGTACATATTTTCATTAATGCTCTGCTTTTGATTTTTTTTATACTTTACAAATTTTTTATATCATACATAAATATTACATTTTTATTTAACGTATGCATAACTGATGAATTGCCTAAGCAGCACAAAAATATATCTATATATGTAGATGTGCTTACCCAACAACAAACAAAATGTTTCATATTTATTCACGGATATTATATTATAAATATGTAACACTCTTTTAATTAATTAATTTAAGCTACATATGTACATACATATTTATGTATGGATGTATGTAGGACAAAGGCTATCATCAAACCGACCGACATTTTTAAATCATGGCGGATTTAACGCATGAAAACAACCACTCCTAAGTAAAAAGGATAAAAAATACCTAATATATCTGAAGCAAATAACGTCTTGATTTTATATATTTTCATTAAATTTTTATACGACTTTATAGAGAATGGCATTAACGACATTTTTACTATATATTTATTTCCTTCCAAGGATTATTATACATAATTATTTAATAATATTATAGCACTGCACTAAATTCACAACTTTTTTTATATACAACTAAAGACCGGAACTGGGCGTTTCTACATAGCGTGGCGCTTTATATTAACAGAAGCTACCATATTTCTTTAAGAGTTTCGCACCATTGTGAATGTACGCAGTATCATTGTGAATGGTTTTCTTGATGAAAACCTTTTGACATTTAATTAGTGTTTTGGATTTGTTACAGAAAAACGTATCCGTCTCTGAAAACGATATACATACGTAATTATTTTCGTCTCCAAAAATAAAAAGAATAAAATTATAAATAGATTTTTAATAATTATTGCAACCGTTCGTTTGTGAAAATATATACGTGTAATGTCAGAGCTGCGCTCTAAAGTCATACAATTATATAAACATGTAAGTTCCTTTAAGTTATAGAAATTAATTGATAACCCGTATGGCAGTCGGAAGATTTGTTCCTAAATTATTATATACATATGTTCTTAGCTGCAGTATTTGGGACGTGAATATCCTGGGGCTAATGGACCCCAGAAATTCCGGCAACAAGTCAAAGATGCATTTTTAAAGAACAAAGATGAAACGGACCCCAACAAGATAAAGGCTCTCCTGGCTCAGGGACGATATGCCGCCAAAGAGGTTGAGGCCCTGGTTTCATTAAAAAAGTATCGTACTTTGAAGCAGCGTTATTCTCAAGAATAATTCTTCCATTCACTAACTCGAATTCAAGGCAAATGTCTCGTAGAAAGAAATTAGGAAGTATGTGTTTATGTAAAGACTGGCAGCCTGCAATTGGACAAAAACTGCATTTTTTATTCATCGGTCATCTAGGTTATTACTTATGTATACATATGTTTTTTGTTGTTTCGCATATTTAGATATTTAATGTATTATCATAAATAAAGATGTTCGTAGTTGCCAAGATTAGGCCACTAAAATTCTCTGTGGAATTAAACGAGTTAATTTTCTTTTCTATATTATCAAAGTGGATTTAGGAAAGGTATTGTGAATTGTATTGATGTTAGAAATGCTGACTTCTTGAAACTTCTTGCTTAATATAAGAACGCAGTTTTTTTTGGAAATTTATCTAAATTCTCATCCAACCCATGTCTGTGTGGTTAATATATGTAATCGACTGTAGAAATTTTTTATTACGTCCCTCACATGCTTGTAATTTTATATACGAAAACCTACATCCAGACATTTTCCGGCGCTGTGAAATAACGACCAAATAAGATATGAAATAAGCCCGCCCCAATGAAGTAAAAAAAAAACGAAATAAAGAAAGCAAAAGATAAAATTTTGAGTTAATGTCACCCCTGTAATCTCCATATTTGAAAGTACCCCTGGGCAAAATCTCAATTATTTTGAATGATTTTTCAGGAAGTTTTAGCGCAATGACTTGCAGCTTATCTTTTTTCAACTTGTAATCTCATAGGGAATACATAATAGCTTACTTAAGCTTATACTTTGGTGTATTTCAAATTTAGTGTATTATTTATGCGACGAGGGCAAAACGAAATGGTTTCCAGAACATGGCCAATAATTTGTAGATTGATGTTTTTTCTAAAAAAAATTTTATGAATACCGAATTAGCCGATTATACTGCAAAACAGTACAATGTGACTAATGCCGTGTACACGCCTGGCATTTCTTGTGTTGCCATTTTTAAAATGTGTGCAACGCAGATATAAATGAAATAAAGCCCCATGAAACCAAACTCAAGATGAAATAAATCCAAAAAAAAAACTAACAACGTCCAACCAAAAAAATGAAATAAAGCCCAATTAAAAATTCCTGAATTTTATTGGCCCTTATTTCATTTTCTAATTCGGGCGTTATTTTCTTGGGCCTTATTTCATAGCGCCCATTTGCCATTGTGCTATGATCCGTAGAATTTGGAAACCAACTTAGAAGTTCTACATATTGCTTATGAAATCATTGATTTATTGCTCTGCCAGTGTAAATTGGAGCATTGTCGTGTACAAATAAATTTTTAAATTGGGGAAACGTGCTTTTTAATATCCTTCTGCTCGATGTTTCAATTATTTTTCTCCATTTCAAATATTGTACCCCTTTCTGCCTGCCGTCCCTGCAGTTTTCGAGAGAAACATTCGTAGTGTATGTAATTTTAGAGAAAAAATTGTTCTATTCTAAACAAATCGCGAGATAAATTAGAGAACATTTCGAATTTTCGAAGTCAGCTATTTTGTTTTCAGTTTTTTTATTTTACCTAAAAGTTTGCAAAAGATTTTTTAAATATTTGAACATGGAAAAGAGAAAAAAATTCTTGGGAATTGTTATTCGGAATAGGGCCGAATATTTCCAGTATGGTAACATTGTATTATTGCGCGCCATTAATTTGTGCTTGTGAATTATTCAGTGTGCTTTCTTTGTTAAATTTTATATAGTGAAAAATCATCTAATCTGGAATTTAATGTGAAATTAAGTGCTTTAAAAGTGAAAATAAAATTAAAAAAAATTTTTAATTTATAGATCGAGTTAACTATTGGGTAAGTAAATAGTGGATTTTATATTCTATTATAAGCAAAGTGCAAACGACAACGCTAACCACAAACAAAGCACAGAGGATTCCCTATGCCACAGAGTGTCCCAAGCGTGTTATTTCTTCATTTTTGTCCAATCAAACATACATACATATATATGTACATTAGTACATAACTATTTAATTTTAAATAAAACCATTTTAAATAAAAAACCATACCTTAATCTTGTTAACAACATACATACATATGTATGTATGTACGAGTACATATAAATTAATTGTAGAATGTAAATTCTTGCAACCTTTCGTAACATCTTCGACAATTTCAGAGTTTTTCTTAAAGACAAAGATAAGACAAACGTTAAACTAAAGCCTATGAGGGCAATTATGAATAAAATTCCGCGAGAAATTTTTCCCGGGCAAGAATTCCAACTAATAGTAAATAATACGGAAAACAAAAAATCTAATTGGAAAAGGGAGAAATTTCTCTCGGAATTTTATTCATAATCAGGGCAATATGCCCAAACGACCGACTAAATGAGCTTGACCCAAGTCTAGTCATGAGAATTTTTAGCATGTTGGTTGAATTTTTTTTTAAGTAGTGGCTACACGTACAATTTTGACAGCGGCTACATATTTTTGTTCCAAAATATATATGTATATACACATTTCCAGAGGAAGCAATATGTCAATGTCTACATGAACATGTATTACTAGTACACGAAACTAGTAATTTTATTGGTTTAGATTGTAATTTAGTGTCTCATAACACGAATTTTGTAAACATTTTGCCCAAAAATATTCCACGAGAAGGTATACAAATTGGACCCTAGAGGATCTACACTTCCTACCATTCTCAATATTGAAAGAAACAAAACGAGTTTTCTTTCGTTGTATTAAATCGCTTTATTACCTTTTTAGTCTAACGCTTACTAAAAATATATAAATATATTTTTTTTAATAATAGCCATAAAACACTTAAATTACACATTATTTAAAAAATATACACATACTTAAAATAAATCACAAGCGTCACAAAATATTTTAAGCTTATTAGTACGACTGACTACATACCAATAAACGAATGTATGCACTGAACAAAATAAAATATTTTCATAGCACTTTGCTTGATTTGATTGCATACGAGTACATGTTAACCAAATTCAAAACCTAAAACATCTTCTAAGCCATAATCGAATAATTTAAAATCATCGGCATAAACTTCGTACAAACGACGAATGGCAGTTATGGGTAGAGGATCAAAGTATTCTCGCAAATGCGCACGAGTATTCGAGGGTTTATGACCGGTGGGAAATGTTATATTTTCGGCACCGGTTAAGTAGAGAGCCAAAGCAGAATCATCTAACAGGGTTTCATATTTGCCTGAGAAAGAAGTTAAAAATTAAAAATAATTGCATATAAACGTCAATAAAAACAAAGAAAACTCTTACCAATGACATTATACTTAATGACGCAGGGATTACACAGTTTGGCTATGGGTTCCCAGTGTTCATTGTAGGATGATTGATTACTCATGCTTACTAATGGTGTCAGCAGGTATTGTACAAATTCAGCAAATGAGACATCATCTCCATATTCCAAGGAATGATTGCTAGAATCAACACGAAATAATTTAACAATTTGTCGTCCTACTCTTCGCTGAAAATAACGAGCACTAGCTGTATCACCCTCCAGCTTGTTGCGATATGCCGACAATAGCCTTTCAAATGGATGGCGTACAAAAAGAAATCTCGTATAATCTGAGAGCACTTCGCGCTTTTCGCTTTCATTGAGTGAACTGAATTTTTCAAACATGCCCATTGAATGTGCTAAAGAGCCAGGTATTTGCAAAGGATCTGTGCCATTTCTCCAGCTGCCATTGAGTATCATCAAAACACGTTTCCAATTTGTGCAGGCTACCTAGTTGCGAAGACAACAAGAAAGAGAAAATAAATTAATTACAAATGAAAAGGAAATTGTTCATTTCACAGTCGTTAATGCAACTACGATTAGATGAGTGATATGCATGTGCGTTTATTTCAGGTTTTTAAAGTGAGCATTTGAGCAAATAGCTGCTTTGTTATGATCCACAGCAAATACATAATTATGTATATTTCTATTACGGTTGCTGGTCATTAAAACGAAAATTTCATGCACGGATTTTTATTGCTTCTAAACTAGCCAATGAGTTAAAATAAACAAATGTAAATCATTGGAAGAGTTTTTAGAAATATCTATGTGTTTATTTTTAGAGAATATGTGTATGTACTTTTTAAGTATGTACAATGTACATACATATGTACATACGTTTGAACAAACAAGACGTTAAGTGGTTTTTTTGGTATGTATGTATGTATGTATGCTTAAATAATTGAGAAATTGTATTATGTATGTTTGAAACACTATAAAATTGGGTTATTTAATTTTTTAATGTAGGCAAATCACTAGGAAAATCGGAAATTAGCCCAAAACTAAAAACGAATTTCTATATTATGTTATATCAATAGCAAAATCATCAACATTTCATTATGTATGTATATATTTGAAAGTAAATGTTATTTTTTCAACAAATTTAAAATTTTTGGGAACGCCAATATAGTGGGGGATTTTGTTAAAAAGATGGAAATAATTCTGCAGTTTATAAACGGGTTGACACTTTAACGTGTAATTTCAATAGGAGATGGGATAATAATTTTTTTTCTTTTCTTTTACTGCGTCATATGATGACAAATAAATATGTATGTATGTATGTATTGATTTTTTATAATTTCCTGCATATGCTTACAATACATGAAGAGTTTCCCGAGAAGACAGAGGTCTTACACAAAGGAATGCTATAAAATTCGCATTTATCAATATTTTTGCCTGAAAAACTCTCTCTTAATCATGTTTTAGACTTGGCAGTTTTTCTTGAAGCAAGTCTGAGTTTATGGGAGAGAGGGGAAAGAAGAAAAAAGAGGGGTGCTGACTTGTTTGTACAGAAAACTTAGCTCAATTCTCTTTTGTTATTTCATTCGCTGTATTAAAACAACAGCAAAATTGAACAAGAAACCGTCTGTGTGTAAACAAACGAGCAATTTTAAAAGAGAATTGAAGAGAACTGCTTCAAGAAAAACTGCCGAGTCTAAAACAAGACTTAGGTATAAAATGATGCATTTTTTTTTTTTGATGTATTCCTCTCCCGTTCTTTTTCACTAAAAAATAAAAAGTTGCTCCAACAAAAATTGCAAGTCTTTACTGGAACTAAGAACAAATAGAAGTTTCTTTTGAGTTCCCGGCAATTCTCAAAGAAATTTCGCAAAATCCCAAAAATCTGATTTTTCAGTATTTTTGCTGTATTCTTCTTCTCTTTCGTTGGGCGCAGGTAATCACCCTTATCGGGAATAATAGTTCACGTTAAATGTGTTCCCTTTCCCTAAAATTGTGATCGCAAATGTTTGCGTTGTTGTTGTGTCAGTATACCATTTTCTAATTTTGTTCACCATTTTTTGTTCACGGGAAATATTTCACGAGAACAAAATGTTGATTTAAAAACATATTATGTCTTAAGGTGGCATCATAAATTTCTTGGTTCCATCTTTAGAATTTGCGAAAAAATGCCTTAAATTTGATATTTATACCAAAAGTAGTTCTATTTCGAAACGATTTGATTCCTTCAATAACGAAAATTTTGATAAAAAAATTTCTTTGTATTTTTGGTATTTTTGCAAAATCAACTTATTTCTAAATTTTAATACGTATAACCTTTGACTTAATTGTGCTTTTGATACCACATTTTTTTAATATTAATTTTTTTTTAATCTATAATAAGTTTCTTTTTCCAAATCAGACAAGATTTGACTTCTCCATTACTAGAACAGTGGAACAAAGTTGGTAAAAAATTTAAATTTTTTTCTCTCTAATATTTACTAAACTGTACGCGAAACCCCACAAATGTAGCTACGACACTTTTTTTTAGCTCTTGGATAGAAAAATCTTTTGCAAAAAATCTATTTTATCAGACCAAAAACATCAGCATCGCACCGGTTTAAATTTTTCATTAACCCAAGGTGGTCCACTTTGAGGTGGCTCAGGCCCCTTTAAAGATATATAGTACAAGTTCCAGACTCAGACAAATGCTGTATAAAATTTCATAACACATTTAAATTTTTTTAACAACATCCCCCACTGTGCGCCAGAACTTGATAAAGGTTATTACAGTCCAGACTCGGTTAACGCAATATTTGATAAGCGCAACACCTCAATATTCGCAACACCCAAATTCTTAACATTGGTGACTGTTAACGCAACTTTTCAAAAAACAAAACCTCAATTAACGCAACAGCCCAAGATTTCTATTGGTTGCATTAACCGAGTCTGCACTGTACTTTTAAATGTTTCCAGTGGAATTTGATACATAGCACTCATTTATTTCAATAGTGTAATAACTCAAAAATTGCATTTTTTTTATAGTAATAATGCAATAATTGAAAATTTCGTAGGTATATTACCTTATGTAAAATTTTCATATAAATAGCTTGTATAACCACCTCCTGAAAGAAAAATATTTTTTATAGCTTCATTGAGTTGTATGAAAATTTAAAACTTTAAACATGTTTTCTGCAAAACTAGTTTTTTTTTGAGTTGTGACAGTATTGAAGTAAATGAGCGATATGGTCTTCTTAAAGAAATTTCAGGGCAATTATGAATAAAATTCCGAGAGAAATTTCTCCCTTTCCAATTAGAATTTTTTGTTTTCGCTATTAAAAATTTCTCGTGGAATTTTATTCATAATTGCCCTCTTTGTGTAGAAGAAAAAACACCAACAAATTTGAAATTAATGGGAATTATATACTTCTGATAATATTGATAAATAGTGATTCAACCGTTTTTCTATCACCTACTTATTGCAGGCGGAAAGTAATGGTATTTTAAATAGTTCCCCACACGTGCGTTATATTTATAGTACGATTATATAGAATACACATTTCAATAGAAATCTAAATTAAATTTGTAGCGCTTAGTTGCTAGTGTAATACTGCGAAAAAAAAATTAAAAAAACGTTGTAGTACACTAAATCATATCCGTCTGTTGTTAGATTAGAAGACAACAGACAGTTATTGCTATAAACACCCGACACAATATAGTAATTGTGATACAATTCACTTGAAATAATAAAGATGTGTAAATTGTTAAGCACTGCAATCATTTATCTTGAACTTGATTTTGTGCGATTTATCTTAATATATTGCGATATCTTTTTGAATGAAGATACATGAATCATACAGTGGCACACAGAAAAATTCGTGCGCCCGTAAAGATTTCAGAAATACATACGAACAGATAGATTTCTATATTAAGCATAAGTTAGTGTAAAAAAGATTTTTAGTTTTTAATTTCATTTCGTGCGTGTTGTGTAGTGTCGTGTTGGCCATCTTGGTACATGATACAGGTAACCTCGAAGCGCCAGCTGATGGAGTTTGTTTCGTGATGTCATCTGCCAATTGTTGTTTACGTTTTACCAATACAGTGTCTATTAAACTGTAATATAGTAGTTCCTAATACAAACCAGCTTTGCAAATACAAGAAAACATGCAATCATATTTTACCAATACACATGCATGGTGCCTATTAAAACTGTACTAATACAAATAAAGCTTTGCAAACACAAGAGAAAACGCAAGTACATGTCTCTTGTTTTCTCTCGGTTTTTTGACAGTTGTCATCACAAAACAGCAAAAAAGAGTCCTGTTGTTTTATTTATTGTAAATTTGTTGTAGATTTGCGGCATGCTCCCATCTCTACTGCAGAAGTTTAAGCTCGGTCTTATCGAGTGACAGTAACGTTCAGGATCAGAAGTCATATAATAAAACTTTAACAAGACATTTTTTTGATACTCTCACATTCTAAAAAATGTATTTGTTTTGGCCAATTTCACTATGAGGTACTGTATGCGCATAAGCTTTCACCTTGCCTTTCAATTCATTCTTGTGCATTATACTTCTTTATTGTATTGCAATTATGGTTTGTTTGTGAATACAAAGAATAATTTCCAGACAGTGTTTTATATTTTAATCAAACGCAGTAATAACACATGCAACAAAAACTAAATATTTTTTTCTTACTTATCTCGCCGGTCTAATCTTTGCAAATACTTTTTTTTTACACATATTAAGTTGATGTTGAAATCGAGTGTAATGAAATTAAAAAAATAAAAACACTGAGTAAATAGTAGACGAGATCTCCATATTAAAACTACGAATAGATAGTTTAAAATTGCCTAATTTAATTACGCTTAAGTATTTTAATTTTGCTTTAATATTTTTTTTTTTACTATGGCTAAAGTTCATAAACCCATTTTGTAATAATCGTACGAGATTTTCGTAACTTGTTTTTCTTATTAATTAATACTCGTTTAGGTTTAGTAATAACTTTATTTTTAATTTGCGTATGCTTTTAAAATTTTATTGTGAAAAAATAATTAAAAACAAAACTAGTTCTATAGGTTTGGCAATAGGGGCGGGTAGATTTTGAAATAAAATAAATGGTTTGCGATATTATGTGTGTCATTGAATGAACATCACGAAACACTGATTGCAAAAGTGCGATTATACACACTTCCTAAAAATATATTTTTTTGTTACTTAAATTGCAATTTATCAGTAATTAATGAGATAATAAGCAAATTTTGATAAAATAAATTTCAAAGAAATTGTGACGTGGCACTACCAGTTAATTTATTTTGTGTACGATCTAATCCAATTAATCGGTAATTTATGATTTTAAATTACTTAACCATTGCCCCGGAATATTAGACCGACCGAGCCAAATGGCAAATATTCGGCCGAATTGCGAAACTTATCGAATTTTTTAGCATTAAACAACATTGAAGCAAGGCGAATAAGGGGAACTCATTTTGATATAAAATTCAAAATTGCAGAAAAATATGTACATACATACATATCGTTACCTTAATATTGAAAGGCCCTAACTTATTATTCTTATGAAATCGAAATTGTTGCTTTTTTCAATACATTACATGTTCTTCTATCGAAATATACAAAAAACTCGATTTCAAAAACATAATGAGTCAGGGCCTTTCTATATTGAGCTAACGATATGTATGTATGGATATATGTATATATTTGTAACTATAAAATGTGCTGCTTTTAAAAAAATTATGAACATTTTGATTGATTTTGACACCAGCGACACTAGCACCTGATCATCATCTGCTGAAATGAAGTCCTGGGGCCGAATTCCGCAACACAATTCACCTCACTTTTTCCAGTGAAAATTTTTTACACTATTGTTCACTTTAACTGTCAAAATAATTCGGACGCACAAATCAACAAGTGAACACTGAAATTGATGAACACTATAAAATTCATCGTTGCGGAATACGGCCCCTGGTGAATTCGCCTTGCCTTGTTCTTATGGATTAAAAGTATTGTAGAACACAAGTTTGAATATAAAAGCGATTTATGAATATTAAATTCTACTAAAACTGAGTTATTCATGTTTTTGTTATACATATTGTTAGCTGAAATACAAAATCACGTAACTGCGCTTTTTTATAATTTAATAGGAGACAGAAAAAACTAGACCAAATTATTCTAGTGACTGAAGTAAAATTTCTTTATTTGTGCATTAAATCCTCCATGTGATTTTTCTAGGAAAAATTTTCCGCGTTTCCTGTGCTTTTGCTGACATTGTGTAAATTATTATTTATGATGCCAACGTAATAAATTATCGATATATTTATGATTTGATTAGGCCAAAGTTCGTATCGCTCTGTAAGACAAATTGCATGTGATAATTATTAATAAACAAATAACATAAAAGTTAATTATAAATATTCTGACAAATACTAGCATAACGGAACAACTAGCTGTTTTCGCTGCACCTTCATCATCAGCGTTCCTTGAGTTTTGTTCCACTGTGTGTGGTGTCAGTTGATGTAGATTTCTGCTTTATGCTAAGTACGCATCTGGCATTTCTTGTGTTGTCATTTTGTCATTTTCAAAGTGTGTGCAACGCCGTTCACATTATGCTTTTAATATGGAAAGCAATGCCACACAGCGAACATTTTGGGAAATGACTAACATTGCCACTAGTACACACTATTGCGATGTCACATAATGCCATAGTGTATAGTTGGCATTATATACTCAACTTTTCAGTGCAAATGGAATATGTGAATTGTTTTGATTCATCGTATTACAATTTGCTGAAAGCTTTCTTGCAATGAAAGCTCATTTTTGCCATTTCTAAATTTACAACAGTCTTGCCATTGTCGTTTGCTCTTTACTAATTATGAATTAATGAATTCATATTTCTTGCACTTAAAATGGCTGACTTCCAAAACGCATCACTGCAAAGTTTGTATACATCCCCTATGCTTTATTCATAACGTGTACAGGTCCAAAGTTGCCAAACATGTAGCCATTTAAGCGACAACTTTGACACCGATACGCTGATTGCGCAATATCCATGTTTTGTACTGCGACGTTATTAAACACTACACTTTGTT
This sequence comes from Nowickia ferox, assembly GCA_936439885.1. Lineage (NCBI taxonomy): Eukaryota > Metazoa > Arthropoda > Insecta > Diptera > Tachinidae > Nowickia > Nowickia ferox. Next base: position 107,942,429 of record OW387026.1, on the reverse strand, counting down.
CGAAGACAAAGCAATTAACGCTTTGGTAGTCAACCAATGACATATAGAACCATGTATTGACTTAAAAATATATCCGATTGCAAATTGCGTAAAATTTATTTAGAAAATCATTACTTATTTAGGGAATGTTTCAAGGCCAATATGCTGTTCAGAATGCTGCCTATTTCTAAAGAGATCCTCACTCCACATTGACTTGACTGTTGAAAGACGGTTTACATAATATTTAAATAATTATTAAAGTTTAATACAATAGAAAGCATACTGTGGTTATTACGTCACTCATTGTAAATGCTTGAGCTCGAAAGTACTTTTCCCACATTTTAAAACAAAAAACCTTTTAACTTTTAATTCATTAGCAAACTCGTCACTGTGTAAATATTTGGTTTAAATCATTTTGCGTACTTTATACTCTATTGTTTTATTTTTGGCACTAATGCATTAAAGTTTGTCTAAAAATAACAAACTTTATTGATTGATCTTTAGTTTTTTTTTTCTTTAAATATAATAACGATGAGAGCATATTTGTTATTTGATAAAAGTAAAAATAAACTCACTCTGCTTATTTTATAAAATAATTTTTATATAAACAAAAAATTAAAAAAAAAATGATAATCTAATCAAAAATTAAAAGGTTAATGTTATAATCGCTTGGTGAAACTAATTGATAATAGATTTAAGCTTGGTAGTGTGTACATACAAAGTAATACGAAAAAATTAAAAAAATAAAAATAAATTGTACATGTCCAAGAGATAATCTTCTTTCAACAGAGTGAATTAATTATATTTGTACATTTTATTTGTCAGGATTATGATGTCAAAACGGAATCTTTCGATTATATTTGATTACTTGTGATTATTATTATGACAATTTTATTGTTACATTTGAATAGATTAATCTTGAAATTTAATTGTGACTTTTTTCCACTTCTACTGGTACGTTTGCCAAATTGAATAGAGAATTCAAGTGTTTAATTTATTCTGCGTAATTTAATCTTTCTGAAAAAATATTTAGTTTGCATTAAGTTGTTTCCTTTTTATGCCTTCACCAACAAAAATAGGTTAAGTCGGGTTTCAACTAAAACAGTTTTAGTTGCTCAACTTTAGTTTTGAAATTTGTATGAGAGAGATGAGGAAGTATTATGTAACCCTTTCTTTTCTATCTTTTTCTTTCACATTATAAAATTAAAAGTAGAGGGTGGCGTTGGCTGAAGTAGTTAGCGCGTTGACTACAAAACCGAAGGTCCTGGGTTCGAGCCCGGTCCTCCGACAGTCATTAAAAAACAACACCACGCATTTTTCTGATGGGCATTAGTGTCCATTTATATCAGTTGTTGTAGGAAAGTTCAGGAGAGGGAGGCATAGAGACTGGTCACTGAACTACGCCGCCTTCAACGGATCCTAATCCTAATGTAACATCAGAGCTCCCTCTTTCGTCGGCATTGTGTAGCAGAATCATCGCCAAAGTAAAATAACCAGTAAAATGGCTAATAAACACAGCTTTGAAATTAAATACGCCTCATTGACACCAGAGGCGCTGCAACACTGCATTATTAAAAACGTGCAAAAAACAGAAAAATTTTTTTTATATTTTCAATATAAATAAGGGAAAGAAAATTTCTTGTCGACATCGTGATGCTGGCTGTAAGTGAATTAATTCTTTCTTTTCTTCCATCTTTCTGAATATCATACACTTTTCAGAATGAATGTCTATCTGTTTTTGGAAATGGTCCGATTTGCGTGAATTTGTATTTTAAAAATAAAAACAGTTTTTTTTAATTGGTGTGGCTACTCACACTCACGTGAGTGTGAAAAAACTTTCCAAGCCTATGAGAAGCCAATAGCTCTAGAAGAGCATGAGATAAAATAAAGTGAATCTAGCGTTACTAACACCGACAATCTTCTTATTGATATTTGGTTAATTCAGGCAAAAATGTTTATATTTTGTGTTGAATGTCTTTTATAGCATTAGTTCCTTGAAAACAAGAAATGGCTAATCGGTTTGCCCCAACTGTTGGCTCGTGTGTATAGGGTCTTCCAATAATAGCTTCCGAACTTTGATAGTTGATAACAGCCATGAGCATACAGTTCGTCAGCATACAGGTCGATTACAACCATCTTATTGTTATTCGAATATTCGAATTATTGGTGTTCGAATAACAAGAAGATGGCGGTAATCGACCTGTATTCGAATAATATTCGAGTATTCGAATTTTTCTTGTTCGAATAACAATTCTAATATACTATACATACATGAGTGTTCATATAAAATTTTGCTTGTGATTATTACTTTCTAAATAGGGCACGCACGAAATGTTAAAATTCTTTAAACATTGCTTTTATTTTAGCGGACGGACACAATTCGGACTGATTGAATAATAAACACTGATAAACTGCTTTTTAATAACAAAACGGGAAGATGATTCAAATTAAATTTTTTTTTTATAAATTTTAAGAGTTAATTATAACTCAACTTGAAAACAAAAATAAGCCAATATCCGATAAAGCTGTGTAATAAACTACGTGCCCAGGTAGAGTTCTGTTTGGGAAATAGTTTCCCTATACCCTACAAACGATTTTTTATTAAGGTAAAGAATTGATTTAAGCAAAATAACTTTAAATTAACTGCTGCTGTTGTTGCGATAGTTATAATGTTTTCCATTTCTTTATTATCTGCTCGTAAGTTATTTGTTTTCATATTTTGCAGCTGAGTTATTACAAACTGATTATTAAATGCTAATTTTAGCACTTAATTGTTTTATATTTTTCTTGCTAAACAAAAGCTCATAAAGTTCATTGCAAATTTTTCATGTTATCTAATGAAAAATATTGAGTTTTTTTTGCATACTGGTTAAAATGATATTACTGCTGAGTTAATCAAAAAGAATATGCTTAAGTTACTATTTACTGTATATTCATTTTTATTTTAATTGTAGCTTTAAAAAGACTCTAGCAATTATGTTTTTATGATTAATAAAATTGTTTTAATTTCGCCAAAACTCGTTAAAACTATTTAAATAAAAATTCTGTTACATTTAATTTACATTCATTTGCATGTTTAAGACGAATTTTTAACAAAAAACTAGTTTCTCGTTCATATAACGAAATTTATCACCTGCTATAAAATACAGAATTTTAATTGGATTTAAATAACTAAAGAAGAATATAGACATATCGCTCATTTACTTACAACGTCATAACTAAAAAATAAAGAAAAATAGTTCGACGAATATTTTTTACACAATGTGAATAACAATGTGAGGATTAATTGTTAATTCATAAATTAGCGATATGTGTTAAAGTGACATGTTTTAAAGCAACATATTGCTGAAAATATTCTGATAATTTTTTTCTTTTATAAATAAACATGAACAAAATGATAACTGCCGAATTTCAGAAAACAAAAAAGAACTTTCGTGCGTCAATTTATATTGAAAATTTAAATTACTAAAACAAAGTACATACAAAATTTGTCAGCGTTTAGACTTGCTTTTTACAAAATTAGGCCCTTTGTATTTCATTTTTATTTTCAATATATAAATCATCGGACGAAAACTAGCTTTAGTTTTATAAAAAACAGCAAGTCCAATAAAACGTGCGATTCTCGACTGTGCTAAAAACGCCTCTAACTAAATTTAAATTTATCACTATTGCAAAATATTAGTTCATTAATGATATATATATATATATATACGAGTACATACATATTTATTCTAAATTTTACTTCCTTGATATCTGATTAATGATTTCAAATACTCAAATCACATTTTCTACTCCATTTGATACACACAAATGCATACAGGGGTGTATGATGAATAAATACTCTGCGTAACATTTGTATATTTATTTTGTCCGCATAAATATCCATACTCTGAGTATGACAGACAGTCAATAAGCATAATACGCACATGGCTTTCTTTCTTTCGAAGACGAGCCAAAACACGTGCAAGCAAAGCAGCTGTCAACAATTAACAACTGAACATTCAAAATGGCCGAAATTGTCGGCATAAGTGAGAAGGATGAGTACCAACATAACGCCACAAAAAAAAATCAAAAATCGTGCCATAACCGCCAAAAAAGCTTAGGCGGCATAATTTTGATTGTTATAATAATTGATTATGTACGATCGTAAGTAACCGATTTTCGTCAAAAAACGAAGTTAAAAAATATGTCGCTTAAGCTGTTTTAGCGTTTATAGCTCGATATATGTACATATCGTCACCTTAAATGCAAACGGACGTAACAACACTTTTATATTTTTTACAGGGGAAACAAAAAACTTTTCAAAATCAATAACAATAAAGTGCTCTTGAAAATTTTCTTCGAAATTTACTTGCAGTATGGATACTTATATGTTTTTAACCATTTATTTCTGTTTTATGTATAAGTATTTAAGCTTTTATCACAGAACATACAGGGTATTTTTTGTTTGTCTCGTTTTCCCTCAAAATTTGTCGTCCATTTTGTTTTGATTCTTCTTTTTAGTGCAATAAAACTACAACGCTTTTTATTAGCTGTGTTAATTGGTAAGTAGTAACACACTACAATATCAAATACACTATATTTTTCTCTTTTTTCCACGAATTTTAAAAAACCTGATTGAAGCTTTTTTCACCTGACACTTTCTTCACTTCTGTGTATTCTGCGCTTTTATGTTAGTTACGCTCTTTGCAATAAAAAATAGATGCATTCGTAATTACGTCCGTTTGAATTTCTTTAATAAACGTGTCTGTCATGACTTTCACATCCGTGTGAAAGTAATGCTTGATATCTTATCTACCTAATCCGGAAATTTAAACCAATATATATTTGGTTTTAATACATAGAAAAGGGGATATGAAAAACATTCCCACATTAGCAACCAATTTTGCAAAAATATTCGGAAGTATGCCGCGCTGGATATAAATGCATTTATTTCATACATTTTATACATAAAAAACTAAAACTAATACTGCATAGCTTGTGTAACCATTGCATTCTTGCATAACCGTTTCTAAATTGCCTTTCGAAAATTAGTTCGAAAAAGTTAAAAATTATGTGGATTGCAGACACCAAATCTTCTTTTTTGCGATTCTGAAATTTTCATTCCAATTGAAAACGTCCGAAAGTCACGACAGACACGAAAGTCGTCATTTTCGATAGCAGAGGTTTAAATATTTGCGTGAGTATGTAGTTTTATAAAATGAACCATAATCAATCAAAAACTCGTTTTCGAATTTTTGTGTAGTTACGTCCGTTTGCATTTAAGGTGACGATACATTTATGATAAAAATTTTGCGACTTAAAGACCTAGAACTCATAAAAAAATTACTGCCCTCCAAAAATTTAAATTTTGAAATAACTTTTTAAATTCTTTTGTCAACGAAAGAAAACTAAAATAAATGAATAATCGTGTTTTACATTATAGAGATGAAAATTGTCTGATTAGGAATTAAATTTGCTGTCAAACAATGAAATGTCGAGTATTAATTTTTAAATCACTCAAAAATTCAAAGCATATGTACGTAATTTTTAGTTTGGAAGCAAAAACAAAAAACCAAAAAAACAAAACAAGTACATATTAACAAAAATATGTACGGAAATACAATATGTAGTTTTTATTTTTGCAAACTTGCAAACACACCATATGTTAATAATATTGCATAAAGCAAAATAAAAATATTTAAACAAAAAAAAAAACAAAAAACAAAATATGATACGACGACAAAATACTGACCACAAAGTCAAATTCTTAAAAAAAAATAGAATAAAAAACTACATACGTTGTAACCAGTAACGATAAGTAAAAACAAAACAAAAAAAAAAAAAAAAGAATTATTCTACTCGTATAATAAAAGTTGCACAAACTAAGAAATACGAAAGACTTGTTTTAGTCTTAAGTTCAATAAACTTTCATTGCTAATTAAATGTGTACATACATACATATGTATGTATGTAATTCATTTAATTTCGCTCCTGATTACTTCATACAAACTGACATTGCAGCAACTTACCTTTGGTACATAACAATACAGCAGTTTATGTTCTGGATCCACAATCATGTGATCCATTTGTTCTTCAGTTAAATCGTTAATGTCCATCATACTGTAGCCGAGAGTATCGCATTGTTTTTGCAAATACTCCTGTCTCTGCAGATTGAGGGTTTGTGTTAATTCCATGCTGTGTTTGGTAATTTTAACATTGTTGTTGTTGCCGTCTTCGAACGCTCCACGAATGAGGTCAATTTCTAAAGTACACAAAAAGCATAAAACAACCAAAGAAATTAACAGTGACTGACGAAGAAAGAACATTTTTCTCGTTGGTGACGATGAAGACAAAGACGACGACGACGACGACGACGAAGACGCAAACAACGGCAATGCTGTGGAATCGCTAATGGAAGTGTAAAACGTAGCAGTTGTTAAAAATTTGTTGTTGGCTGTTGTAGCAGACTTGAAATTGATTGTTGTGGCCGTAGGTAAATATGATAGTTTATTGAAAATCTTCATTATCAGTATATCATCTGGGTTTGAAAGTGAACGGAATGACGTTGAAATATATTTTGTTGTTCTTGTTGATTTTGCAGGTTAATGGTTGCAGAGAATCTTTTCTTTTTTTAGTTTTTGCTTTTAGAAATATTAATTGGCACATGGAATGATTACTATTATTATTATTATTATATTTGGTAGATTTCAATGGATCTTTGAAAATCATTGGATAATTTTATTTAAATTTTCTTATTTTATAATAAATTCAATTTAATAACACATTTATTTACTCATTGGCGTTTTTTTCCAAAATATTTTTCACGTTTGTAAAACTTTAATGTCTGGGCATTTTCTATGCCACATTCCTTCAGTAGCTTGCGACCATTTTCATCTTCAAGAAATGTTTTTGTGGCGGTATTAAATAAAATATAAACACGCCATAAAAAACGCCAACTAACATTTGGCCGGTGTTGATGCCCGTTGCGTGCTTCCGAACAAACTAACTCCCCAGTTGCGTACAGAGGCTTTACATACTCTTGGTTAGCTTTTGATTTATTAACTTGTTTATGTTTACGCTCATCACTTCCAACCGCTGCGATCGTTTGGGTATCGTCGATTAAACCTCTACGTCGCATACGCTCTTCATAACGTTCTCTTAACTCTCTTCTTTGTTGTACACGTGCTTGTGCTTCTATGGCTCTTTTCAGTTGAGCGATCGTAGGATTTTCTTGTGGGAGCTATACATGAAACGAGAAATTTTATGTAACACAGTGGTATGATTAGGGCAAATGTTCTAATTTCTTCTTAGAGAACTCTTGGTTTGTTTTGTAGTAAATTAAAAATTAGACTAAAAATAAAAAATTCCATTCGTTACAAAAAAAAAAAAAATCCCATATCATGAGTATTTAAATGAATTGAAATAGAAACTCATAAAAATATAATTTGATTTTTAATAATTAATTTTTTGATATTTTTTAAAATTATTTTTAAATTTTCAAAAAATCGAAATTCAGGTTTCCATTTTCAAAGTTTTTTTAAGCCCGGTACGGAAATTCAGGTTCCCATAAGAACTGGGGGTACTACTACTTTGTAATTCGAAACGAAAGAAAATGATTTCGAATTTGCATGCAGTTAACATACAATTTTGAAAGTATTATTAGTTTCGAATGACAGAGTAGACGAACTATATGTAAAAAAAAGCTTATAGAAATTCAGGAGGCATTCGATATCGAAAAAATTTTCCTGCAATTTTAATTGTGTTTGTATGGATATTTCGATCGATAAATTGGTAAATTTCCGTTTCCGAAAATTACACGGAATTTTTGAAATTTATTGTCTTACAGGGATGTTATAACTATAAGTGGAGATTTTTTTCCGTCAACTTAAACAAAAAGTAATAATCATACAATTGTTTGGTCACGGAACTCTTGACATTGTTATTTTTCGCAAATTGCAACTAATTTTTAGAATTTTTGTAAAAAATAAATGAATTTATGTGTTAGCAAATATAATTCTCCACAAAATGCTGCATGATTATTTTTCCGCGTAGAGAAGTTAATGAAAATTTACAAACATAAAATTCTGTAAGAATTCCGTACACTTTTGCAATAAATATTCTTTTGCATACAAAATTAAAATTTTTGTAAACTAACTTCATAAAACATATTTTAGGTTTATTTGACATATTTCTATGGGAAATTTGTCAAATAAACCTGTAATAAACCTAAAATATATTTTATGAATACGGTAGTAAATATTTCAATGGAAATTGAACTTTGAAACATATGTACATACATATTTTCCAAGTTAAATTCGAATTTGTTGTGTATTATTATGCATTATTTTCAAAAAGTCATATTTACATATGAAAAGTTAGTTATGAAATCAATAGACTTGAAGACTAACAGTTTTTGCACGTACATAAGAGTTAAAAAGAAATAAATATTACTGCATTACACACGAAAAATTATTATAAAAAATGTCTGGTATTAAAAATAATGCGTCTTTGTTTATGGTTTCAATTGCCAAAATGTTCATTACAATGTATTTTTTATAATTTCCTGTATAGTATTGAATGTTGCTCCACTGTGAAATAATTCCTCACTTAAAAAAAAATTAATAACTGCTATTTAATTAAGTCTTTATACGGAATAGGAATGTGATAAATCGCTTTTATTTTAAAAACACAAACTAACGAATGATCATATAAGTTCACAAAGTTGCTTAGAAAAGCGTATTCACATAATTAAAAGAAAAAAATTATACGTTAATATGTTTTCAGAAACAATTTGCAAATATTTATATAATTAACAAATAAATAAGAAATACATCAAACAAATATCAATAAATCATTTGAGTATTTTACGTTACAAGCAAACAAACGATAAAAAGGCAGGCAAGGGTTTTTTCTTATTATTTTACTGTCTAAATAGACAGACGAGAAATTTGACTTGTCTTCTATAAGCTGGCAGTTAATTTTAAATAAAAAGTAACAGCTTATTAAAAGATGCATATTTTGGTGTTAAATGCTTAAGCACAAAATTGCTTTTAATACAGTTTATTTTATTAATGACGTCATATTGAAAATGTAGTTTATTGAGATTGGAAATAATAAAATGAAAATGTATTCATTTAGTATTAAAGTTAAATAAATATAAAGACTTTCTAACTACAAATAGAATATACATACATACATATATATTCTTCGTTTGAAAAACTTAAAATTTAAAATATACTCCAACTAAAAAATGACAGGTGCATACCTGAGAGTACAGATATTGAAATCACAATAGATAGAGAAAAAATAATTAACTAATTAATTAATTCATTTTTCGATTAAGCAACTCGTTGCAGCGCCTCTGGTGTTAAATGTGCGTATTACTTTCAGCTATGCAGTCATTTTAAAGTTATTTTACTTCGCCGGCAATTAATTATTACAAATATCGACGAAGGACACTAACGGATATCATATGTTCATGTGGGTTCTGGCGAGGATTTAGTTTTTTTCATACAAATTTAAAACGTTTAGAAACGAACTTTGTTACAAAATCTGCCTATAAATAACAAAAAATTTTCCTACAACTGTACAATCGAAGGAAGGTTCATGAATAACAGGACCCATCACTAAGTGGGCCTTTAAAACTTAACCTAAAGTTTCTGAAATCTTTTAAGCAATCAGTACGCAACTTAAAAACTAACAAAATCACAAATTCAAATTTGTTTCAAATAAATATTAGCTATAATAAGTAACAAACTAAGTACATATTACTTACCACTACGGTCAAGGTTGAAAGGCCATCACGTTCTATGTAAATAGTTGTGCCACCACCTTCAGCCAACGCCAGCTGGAAATTGTACACATGTTTGTATATTTACATATAAAATTTAATAAATTCCAATTAATAATTGAAAATTCCTTAAAAAAAAGTTTAAAATTTTTGGATAAAATACATAATGATTTTTTCTGCCAAACTAAGGTGAATAGATAATCAAATTTTTACACGAATTGGTAAAACATTTAGTTTCTTTAAAAAATATTTTTATTAGAAAATTCTGAACTTAAGTCTGACTAACAAGTAATAATTTGAATAAATATATCTTAACTAATTGTAGATACTATTTCTACAAATTACCAAAACAAAATTTTACCTCCCCTTGCAGCTCTTCAAGTGTAACATCGTATGGTATATCCGACAATTGCTGCTCATTCTCCAGTATTTCTTTTAAATGATTTTCCGTAGCATTTACCAATGTCTCTAGTTCCTTTCGGTCAAAATCCTGTTTCAATCTTCTGTGCAAGCGATTGTTTCTATTTCTTTTTCGATGCCGACCAATGCCACCATTGCGTATACGCCATTCCCTTTGAGCCTTACGTGCCAAATTAATGGGAAGGTGCTTCTTTTTGTGTTCTCGCCGCATTTGGAAATTATGTGACATTATAAAAATACTTTTATTATATTATTTCTTCTTGTTGACCTTGACCGCAGTAATTGTACTAACAATGTGTAAATTTGTGCGGAAAATGTAAACAATTGTTTTGTTTTTGTGCTAACAGCTGTAGTTGACTTCCAATCATTCACAATAACAAAAGAACTCACTGAACGCTAGGCAGAAGTGTTGCCAGCAATTTTAAATGCTAAGAAATTAAAAGAAAATTAATGTATGAGGGTATTATATACAAAGGATTGAAAATCCACATATCTGTGGCAATATGGAATAATAGCTTAAGTCGACTTAAGCAAAGCAAGTCTTTTTAGAAAAATTTGACGCTACCGCTAAGAGATTAAATATATTCGATCAAGTCTGAAAACTATATTTCGTGCAAGTGGTTTGAGATCACAAAAAAATTTTAAACGGGGTTGTAGAACTGTCGATTATGAAGTGAGAGAGGAAATACAATAAAGACGGCCATCATACATATGTATATATATTCAACTTTTTAGTAAATTGTTTGCAACCTGCCCCGTATTCTGTAGCTAAATCTAAAGCTAAATCTCTATCGCTAAAAATCTATAAAGTCGATTTGTCTATTTTCGGCTACGAATACAATTTTCAAATTTGTATTGCTAAATCAAGGTAATGGCTTAGAAATCTAATCTGGCGAAATTGTACTGTTTTATGTCATCGACAAAAATTTTAAAAATTGTATTTGTTGAGCATTTTAGCGATCGAATTTAATTTTAGCTTTAGCGTGTTACAGAATATGGCTGATATGCATTTTTTGTAATTTTTGTTTTAAAATTTAACTAACATATTTTAAAAGACATACAAAAGAGTTATTTTTTTTAATGGATTTTCATTTTCTTTAAATTTTTAGCTCAAATGAGTTTTTTGAAGTAATAATGCAGAATAATGCGGCATTTCATATTTTATCTTGTGTAAAAATTTCATATAAATAAATCATCTCCTGAGAGAAGAATATTTTTTTATGTCTTCATTGGGTTGTATGCAAATTGAAATCTTAAAACGCGTTTTCTGCAAAACTGATTTTTTTGTTTTGTGACACTATTGAATTAAATTAGCGATATGTTTCGTTATTTACTTAAAATGTTTGCTTCATAGAAAAATAAGTTTACTTTGGCAATTTTATTAAATATTTTTTGAGAATTTCTAGTTAAAATTTAACGAATTTCAAACACTGTTTGTTATTCACCAAAGAGCAGTGAGGGTTTGTCATCTGCGATAGAGGCGTTATTATTATTATTTAAAATGTTTGGGATTTTATTTGCATTATGCTTCTTCACTTCAAATGAATAACATTGTAAAAACTATAGATTTTTTCTTTAGCATATGGAATGGAAAGTTTTAAGCAGAGTCCTTTGCTTCGAATATAGGAGAAAAATGTTTCGTTCATGGATATTGAAAACTAAGCACGTGTTTCTTAATTTTAATTCCTGTTAAAAAAATTTAAGCACTTAATTTTTAAACTAAAAGAAAAACATACACAATTTTTGTTTGGTTCCGCAGTGAGCTAAACAATGTTTTTAATTTTTATTGAATTTTTTTCTTCTTTTACACATTTTTATAAGACTTTTTTGTTGATCCTATAATAATTATATTTAATTAGTTTATTTATTTATTTTATTTAAAGATAACTTTTATTATAAGATGTGATGATTATTTTATTTTAATTATTAAGTTCTAATAATAAAATGTAATATTATAATTTTATTATAAATAGAGAAATACTTTAAGATGAATTATATAAAATTTTTCTCAAGTTATTTCTTTCTTTTTTAATAATGTTGTTGAAAAGATGGTGAAATCGAGCAACATTAAGGCTACTAGAACTGCAATTGTTTTTTTTTAATATTCTTTTTGGATTTGATATAGTTTTATTTTAGTAAATCATAAACTACTTAAAAAATAAAATCTACATTTATTTAAGATGTACTCGTATATATTTACATTATCATTCAAATGATTTATTTATTTTAAGTATGTGCTTTGTGGAAATATTTTTCTTGTTATGTCTTATCATGACATAAATAATCCTCTATCCTTTGTGATTTATTTAAAAAATAATCCTTTTTGTTTTGCAAGTGCTAAATTTGCATACATTAAGTGTCATTTAAGTGTTGCTTTGAACATCTACCAAAAATCATTGCCAAATTTGGCGGTATTTGTTAAGTTGCGAATGAATTCGTTTGTGTTTGGCCTGAAATAGTTAAGGATTTATTTTTATACAAACTATGGTTGCTGGAAAAAATCGTTTGTAGTATTTCAGACCAATGAAAAAACTGTTTTACATATCAAATGCATTGTAATAAAAAACTTCCATAAAAAATAACACTTTCTTTAAATACCGTTCACGAAGGCGTATGAGTGTGTCATCTTTTTATTTCCTTTATACATGCTCTATCCCTATCTCTTTCATACATCGTAGGTAAACGAAATTGTGAAAGTGTTGCTATTTCTGTGTGTGCGTGTGAGTTTCTTTAGTGCAATGCATTTCCGGTGGTGGTTTGAGCTTTTGTTTTCCTCTTCTCCTATTGGTTGGTCAGGCCAATAAGTGAGGCTCTTTTATACACACACACACATACAAAGAACATTATGTATACTTTCATGTTAGCTGTATATATGTATGTATGCATGTAAAATTTTATGAAAACAAGCCGCAAAACTATATGACGATTGGCAGGATTTATTAGCTTTTGGCGTGTACACTCGTAAATGTGTGTAATTGTGTTGGTGTACGAGTACTTTGCCACTCTTGAGTAGGGGTTGGATTTTGCTGATGTTGATATTGTTGTTATTGTCGTAGGACTGCAACGAAAGAAAACACAATAAAAAAAATATTAATGCATAACAAATATAACAAGTTAAAATTTATTTTGTTCTAAATACAATTTAATTAAATTTTTCGAAATTAATTTGTGCTTTTTTTACATATCGCTCCTTTATTGCAATTACTGTCTATACATATCTCAAAAAAAAAAACCTTTTCAGAGTTAGTAATTAAGAAAAAAACGTTACATCTTTTTTAATTAATTTTAATTACTGTTGTTCGAACTTCATTTATTTATATATTTATGATTTGATCAGGCTAAAGTTCGTATCGCTTTGTAAGCCAAATTACATGTGATAATTATTAATGAACAAATAACACCAAAGTTAGTTGTAAATATTCTGACAAACAGCTAGTAGAACGGAACAACTAGGTGTTTTCGAAGACCACTACACCTTCATCAGCGTCCTTTGTGTTTGATTTAGTGTGTGTGGTGTCAGTTGATATAAATTTCTTCTTTACATCTTATTTAATCTTGTGTACAAATTTCATATAAAAAGCTTTTCTCAAGAGGCGCGTGTCTTTCGAGAAAAGAAAACATTTTTATACCTTCAATGAGTTGTATGTAAAAATGAAAACCAAACAACCTGGTCCATGATGTTTACAAGAAACTTTCGATTAAATAGATAAATTTTGAAATAGATACATTTTCACCAATTAACACTGAAAATGTATAAAATCAAAATTAAAGGGTATTCTATTAGTTAATCTTAGTGTGACTATGTAATTTTGACAACATGCTGTATCTTGGAAACCGTGAAAGGGAAACTCTTGAAATGTCCAAAAATAAAAAATCTCCAAAATGAACAAATCGCCAAAAGCAGAAAAAAATCGCCAAAACGAAAAAAACGCCAAAACTAAAAAAATCTCTAAAGCTAAAATAAATCGCCAAAGGCTTAAAAACGCCAAAAGACCCAAAAAAACCGAAAAAATCTCAAATAAGAAAAAAACGCCAAAACTTAAAAAAAACACCAAAAACCGAAGACGCCTAAAGAAAAACAAAACGCAAAAACTAAAAAAACACTAACAAGCGAAAAAAAAAATCCAAAAATGAAAAAAATCGCTAAAACTAAGAAAAAAAAAACACCAGTCTTTTATCTAATTTTTGACCTCAATTTATATTCAATTAATATTTTTTTTTATATATAATTTTTCGTTTTTCTTTTTTCATTTCCTTTAAAAAATATTTTGTGATTGAAAGCAGAAAAGGAAAAAGAGAAATTAAATATAAAAAAACCAAAAACAAGAAATAACCTCAAGAAGTTAGCCGAAAGTTAGCGAAATATCGAACTAATAAATAAAAATATAAAAAGACCTAAATCTCAAAAAAATTGTTTAATTGAAAAAACACCAAAACTAAAACAATTTCCAAAAAACCGAAAAAAGTTTACCGGGTACTTGAAATTAAAAAAAAAAATCTCTACAACAAAAATGTCCCTACAAACCTTTAAACCTTTTAAAATAAAGAAACTTTACTTCAGCAACTTGACTAATTAATTTTGTTTAGTTTTTCTCTTTCCTATAAAATTAAAAACACGGTTTTAAACGTTATGTATTTTGCATTTCAGCTAACCATATTTATTATGTACTCACGAATATGTGTGTATGAGTGTGTATATGTATTATGTTTATGTTTTGTATATATATATATGATCAAAACATAAATCCCTACTTTTTTTTGCAAATATTTTGAATTTTGTTTATAAAAATTGTGCCAAAAAGAATTGTGCTTGTGACGTAAATATTTTTAATACATATTAATCTACACTCAAAGAAATTTGCTCACGAAATAAAAAGAAATAAGAACGCTGAAGAAATGTGTGTGTGTTAATGTGAATTGTGAAGGTTTTAATATTTGTAATTTTCATTTCATGAATTATGTATGTATGAATGTACGAGTATGTTTATTCATTCATTCATAAAAATTCCTTTTGTTTGTTAATTGTAGTAGCAGTTGTAGTTTTTTGATGGCGCTTGAAAAAGCCTGATGCCATTTTGGCTACCAATTCAAGCAAAGATGAGATTGCATAATTTATGATCATGGAGTTTTGCCAATAAATATTTTCTGGATATGTTCCCAAATGTTTACTTTTTTTTTGTTGTAGTTGCTGTTGTTGGTTTTGTTGTTGCTGTTTGTCTTATAGAATTTTTGTTTGTCTTTCAGTTTCTTTATTTTGACGCTGTAAAAACTACAAGCAAACTGCAATATTTCTTGGCTCATGATCACTTTTTTTTTTGAAAAAGGCCCATTTTTATATATGTACATATAAACAAATCTTAAAGGTGGTTGGTTGGCTGCTCCTCCGTTCTGCTATTTACTCGTTTATATGTATATGATTTTGTTTTCATTCAAACGCATTTGGTTTTCAATATTATTTTTTTTTTTAAATTTTCAATAGGTGAGAAACTAAAAAAAAACTACATAAATAATAGATTAAAAAAACTTTGATGAAATTTCTTTTGTTTAGTCGACTTTTGCACGTGCTTGTTTTCCTTTTTCGTTGTTAAAGAAGGTCAGGTTTATTTTGATGAATTGAGTTCAGCAACAAAATTAATGGACCCAGTCTATTTTGATAAGTCGATATGATACATTCTTTTCTGTGGTTACGTGACTTTTGCACGACAAAAAGTTGACAACAAATTTGGAAATCATGTTTGAAAATAGTTTGTTTTTTACATTTGAGAAGCGATTAAATAGCTCTATATTCAGTAAAAAAATGCTAACAATCAAACCTTGGGATTTCAAGATATACGCAAAATATGACCTCACGTTACGTTATAAAAACAGAAGTGGGGTTTGACTTGACTAACAAAATTGCTTAACTCTGCAAATTGGAAAAGTCTTTTTAGACAAAACTTTTATAGCTATGCTATTTATTGCGCGATACAGGAGTTAGGACGTAATTTTCGTAACAAAAATAATCGACACTATTACAGTTATAAATTTATTTTTGCTTTGATTAGTTTGTACTTAAAAGTAGAGTACGAAAATAAACGAAACAAATTGTTTGATTTTGTTTTGTTTCGTTCCTTGAAGTGAGTGAAACAAAAACAAAACAAAAAGAAAGAGATCGATTGCTCAGCAGGCTAACAGCCGCCACCGGCCACAAACAATACATTAATTTAATCGTACGCCGCTAGAAAAGAAAATAATGGGAAATAAATGGAAACGTTTTGAAATATTTGCAGAGAATTTGACATCATATAATATAATTTATTATTGCATTATTGCATTGTTATTTCACACATGAAATTTGTTTTATATAACTAAGCAGCATAGCTATAACCGGGTATCCTAAGACACCTCTCTTCTTTTTTTTTTGTATAAATATTTTAGTAAACAAGGTTTAATTTTAGTATTGAGGCTTTAACGATGTGCACAATAGATGACAAACAGAATATCAGTTTTTAGTCTTACATAAAATTAATTTATTTACTCTTTGTAAAACTCCGGGCTTCTTGTAAAAGATTAAACCACTTTAAACTTATAGTAAAATGTTCATATCTTAATTTTTTTTTAATCGGATTTTTTTAATCAAATTTGGGCTCTAGATGTAGCCAGGTGGCAGCACGCGAAATAAAAGTACAACAATGCAATAATGCCGAGTACAGATCTGGCATTTTTTGTGTTATCATTTTGTGGCGTCATTTTCAAAATGTGCACAACGCCGTTCTCATTATGTTTTTTATGTGGAAAGCAATGCCATCTAACGAAAAATACCGGACAAACGTTACCACCAGTATACACTATTGCGATGTCACTAAATGTTGTAATGTGTACTCGGCATAACAATATGAATTTTTGTTTGTGTAATGGCTACACAGAGAGAACAAATTAGTTGGAAAACAGTTACAACTATTAAATATCAATTAGCATTGTCTATTTTCAATTACAAGTACTCAATTTGTATCGCCTCAATAATATTTCCATTCTCATATCTAAAATAATATAGCTGCAGTTATATTTTCACTTCCACTACCCAATCATTATTATAAAAATTCGGTTACATTTTCCAAAGTAGTGATTTGGTGTTTTCAACCGAATAGGAGTTTAACATAATCAATAAAACATTTAAAACATAGATATACATACATATATGCACTATATTTCATGGTACAATTATACTAGGTACATGCACAAGCCCAGCCTGTTTATGTATAAAATACAAAAAGTTGTCAAACTTTGTTTACAAGCTAGAAAAATGTTAGTGTAGGTGTTGTCAATAAAATGACTACAGTGTTGCCAATCAAATTGCACATATCTGTGTCGCCAATTACACATTGAAAAAAAAAACTACACTACACATCTTTTGTGTAGGTTAAGATTAGAAAAAAAATATATATATAATAATTATAAACTAGCTAAATAAAATCTGTATGCAAATCTATACCGTTTATACCAAGTTCTTTTTTGACATTTATCAAAATCAAAACCCATTAACTGAAAATTTTCCAAAACTACAACCAAGCAACTGTAGCCAATTCACACACCTTTTTATGCACACAGGCTAACTTTTTAGTACAAATTTAAAGAAAAAAACCACAGATTTAGATAAAATCTAGTGATGAAGTAGATTTTGTTTTGTGTGAGAAATCTACTAGATTTATCGTTATAAAAATTTTCAAGAAAAATCAGCATTTCATTTTATTCTAAAAAAATTGTATAACTGCTTTGCTGTGGATATAAAGTCTTTCTACTTTTTTTTAAAGCATTTTTGCAAGTAAGTTTCACACACAAATAAGTATAACTTCTGCCTGCTGCTGTTACAAGTGTTAATTATGTGTGTTTAAAGTGATTTACGTTCGTAAAAAGGACATCTTTGTTGGAAAATTATTACTCCTTATGTATTTTGGTTTAATATGTGGTATTAAAGTGTTGTGTTTTAACAAAATTTATTGCCAACGGATGTGAATAATTGATATTAGTTTGAAAATTTTAAAACTAGTAGGAGATATATGTACATATCTACACACATACATATGTACTTGCATATGTAGATTTTAAATTTATAACTACACAGGGCAACAATAAAATTTATTATTTAAATAAAATTTTTTCCATTTTATGAATTTTTGAACCCTAGAATGCAGTATTTCCCCAAATGGTCTAATTTCATTTCTTTAGACAATGAAATTCATTAATAAAATATTTCATGCTATAAAAAGAATTGAAAAATACTGAAATTTAGCCTGATTAAGGAATTATTTTCTTCACCTAGATTATCGACATATCACACTGTGCATTGGAGATGGATTGCCCAACGACCTTTTAAAGTTATTTAAAACAAGTCCAAAGTAAACAAAATTTAGTGATTAGTTACTTCTAAATAAATATTTAAATTTGTGCATATGTATGTATGTACGTATGTTGTTTGATTATGCACATACCCTGTAGGAAGTGTCAGAAGTAAGATAGTACTGATTCACTACTGATGGGATCGGTTGACCTTGCAGGTCATCCCCGAAACTTTTTCTAAGCTACAGATTTTGCTAAAATTTTAAGTCCATACAAATCACTGAATATCTAAAAGCGAAGACTTTTGAAGTTATTAGAAAGAAAAAAAACTATTTTTTTATTGTTCGTCAACAATATCTCTCGAACGAACCGCCCAATTTTAGTAAAATTCGCAGCAATCGACGTGTCCTCTTGAGGTTAAGAACTGCTTCGATTTTGAGATTGATTGATTGATTGATATGTGAACATTTTAGTTTCATAAATTTTCGAAGTCTATTGAACCAAATCGATTCCACATCTTACGACATCTAAATGCGCTTAACATCTTTCGAATGCGGCAAATTTGCTTCCGATCACCACACCCGTTCTTATGTTGTGAGATATTTACATACATACATACGGACATCGTAGCAAAAATAGTGAGAATCGACTCCCAGGATCTCAAAACGTCGAACGAAATATGATAAAAACTCTAATTTCGAAAATTGAGATAAAATCAATAACTTCCTATAGCGGGAAGTTAAAAATTATAAAAAGTAAATTCGGAAAAAGTGCGACTTTGACTCACACACGAGGGGTTCCGTACGGACATTGCATATGTAATTTCATACGAACTTTCTCCTATATCGAATATATAACCTGCATCTGGGCTGGGCCCAGTAACTTTTATTACGATAATCCAATCGCAATATGTTCAGCAAAAATTTATCGACTTTGCTATCCAGCAAGTTATTTTAACGATATTCGCTGTCCGTTGAAGCAAACAAATTTAAATCTTAAGCTCAAATTTATTTCTTCTTTAATTTTTCGTTCTGGCAATTTTTTATTTTGGGGCTTTTTATTTATAGCGATATAGCAAGTTGTCAAAATTACATAGTAAAAATTACATTAACTGATAGAATACGTTTTAATTTAGATTTTTTAAATTTCAGTGTTAATTGGTGTGGTCTGCGTAAAAATTCACTAATTTCGAAAATTTCAAGTGCCTAAATATAATTGTCTGTATACAACATTTCAACATTTTTGGTTGCTCGCTTTAAACACCCTTTAATTTTTAACTGTTATTTGTTGTTGTAGCGGCCAAAGTTGTGAAAATTTCAGGTCCGTTGCTCTTACCGTTCTTGAGAAAGCAGCTTGTGACGGACAGCGTAGCGAAAACAAAAGGTTTCGCTTTCACCTTTAGTGTACGGAACCCTAAAAAAAAGAACTAATGCCTAATAGTCCTTTTGATTAAACATTAAATAAAGCAAAAAAAGGTACTAGCAAATATTGATATGTACGCGCTCCGTTGACACTGTCGCCAAAACGTCACCTACAGGGTATGTACATATCTACTTATGATTGTATGGGATGTGTGTGACACACACACACGATGTGTCATTATACGAGTACAAAATTTGATGGGCATTAACGGCTGTTGCTGTTTCTTTTAAATTAATTCTTGTTGATTTTATTATTGCAAATTTCGTTGAAATAACAAAAGCAAACATTTTTAGCTCATTATTCCGACATACATACATACATACATACATAATATGTATGTATGCATGTGTGTATATTTTTATATCGAATGTGATTATATGGTCACATGAATAAACATACAGACATCTCGTAAAACCTTAAAAAAATTTAAAAACACTCGGTAAAAAAGTGTTTTTATAAATATAGATTTTAAGCAAAACGAAGGAAAAGAAGAAAAAAACAACACAAAAACGTCGGCTACAAGAAGTACGTACATATTTTGTTGGTGCACGTTAATTTTATGTCGATCACTCTAGACAATAAAATTAAAAACAAACAAAAAAAATAATAGAAAAAGCGACGACACTGCGAGGACAACACTTTCAGAATTTTGTCTTCGTTTCTTAGCAAATTTTTATTTTTAATTATTTTTTTTATGATTTTAACACAGCGGTCACCCTACATTATGTAATAAGAGAGTTTATTTTCTAATATGTATAATGGATTTTCTTGAAATGAAATGGTAAAATTTTTTTTATTGGAATTTCCATAAAATAGTCATTTCCAAGGAAGAGAGGGAAAAAGCGCGTGTAAGGCGGTGATTTCGCGGATTAATTAAAAAAAATTCAAGCTCGTTTAAAGTGCAAAAATTTCTCCATCACTATGCAAAAAATAAATGTCAAATAGGTAACAGTTCTTTTCTAATGACACGTTACAGTTGAAAATTGTGAAGGCCGGGGCACAATGAATCCGTCATACGTTAAACTTCGCCTTTTTCAACTGAATGTGCCCTGGCCTTGACAGAAAACTGGAAAAATAACTACAAAAAAAGGCAAAAACTTTGCTTATTTAAATCTTATTTAATTCAAATTATTTTGAAAAAGTAATAAATCTTAACACCTGCAAATGTTTTGATTAAATTTGTAAAATAAATTATTTGTGGAAGTGCTTTTGTTTTCAATGGTTATATTCAAAGTGCAATAAGATAAATAGATTTTATCAGTTTTGGTGGACATAAAGTATAAATTGGGCTCAATTAGGCAGATTTGAAGATTGAACGAATTTGCGTTAATTTAGAAAAATTTATGCTGCGCATCGGTGCACTTCAGATGTTATGCACGAATTAGTAACAGTCTCACTCGTTTATTTTACACCTAATAAGCTCTTAGCGACTTCTGCTAACAATTTTATTGTTGTTGTTGTCATTCTTTTATTTATTTTTATTAAAGATGTGCAAATGTTGTTATTTGCTATGGGTGACTCACGCATTAGTCACGTGAGAGTCACGCGTGATCGTAGTTGTATTTATATATAATAATGATTTAAAAAAATAACGTGTGAAACTTTAGGAAACTTTCTTAAGCTTCTTAAATATTATATTTGTGTATAATTCCTATTCGAACTCAGTCAGCAGGCAATTCTTTAGGAGCGTACATGAATAAAAAATCATGAATTTTTGCTTGTTTCTATGGTTAAGCACCGTTTATATATATCTCGTTCCTTCTTCGGTATTTTTTATAAAAAAAAAATCATGCTTATTAGTTAATTAAAAATCACTTAGTATGGGGGGCTTTAGACTCTCCTCTTCTATACCGCCAAGATTTTGTTGGCAGATGTAGTTTGTTTGTTGTAAGAGTTATCCACATCAAATTAAGTACGCCTCACTCTTGCACTTCTGCAGATATAGGAAAAATAATAATTACTTTGTGTGGGGATACACAATTCCCCCTCCTCTACTGAAAATATTTTGTCGAAACATGTACTTTGTTTTAGCACTTATCCACATCAAATTTAGTGACTCTTAGGTCGAGTTTACATCTGGCATTTCTTGTGTGAAATGTGCTCAAAAAAGCGTAACCACTAATTAATAATGAAAAACTGTTTTATTCAGACATGTATTTATTGATTTAAACTGTTTCCAATCATGTTGGATTTTATAAAATTGTCTATTAGTTATGTATGAAACTGTTTAACTTAATAAATACTTGTCTGAATCAAACAGTTTTTCATTAGTAATTAGTGGTTACGCTTTTTTTACGCATGTGTGGCACATAGTACACAGATGTAAACCCGGCCATACTAGTATAGTTGTGGAGACATGAATTAATCCGCGAAAAAGGGGGTTTGGCCCCAACGTGCGGTACAAATACTCGTCCAAAATTATTTTGAATAACGCCAAACATTAACGAAGTTGTCGCACGATTGCATTCGTGTTTGATTATGAGCAAACGCGGCACCCATCTTTCGGAAATAAGCAACTTTAATTTTTGAATTCTCCAATTCTAAGAGTCAGTAGTAGAGTACATGAGTACTTTTCTAGTACATACATATTTTAGATTTTTTTTATGTTTTGGCCAAAGTCAATTGCGCGTCACTGGTTTGGATTAAGAAAGCAGACACGAGCTGCATACACATGCATAATTGTGTATGCAGTATCTGTGTGTATTTGCCACATATCTTTTATTTTTTAAAACGAACTAAAATACGATTATATGGTGCATCATACAACATGCATAATAAGTACCCTGCATGCACACATATGAATATTCTCGTGTATGTACATATGTATGTATTTACTTAGTATTTCTGCTCATTTAATGCATATTCATATGTATTTCCTCTTATATTTATATAAAAGCAAACCGCAAAATACACAGACTAACATATTTGCTTAAAGATTTATTTATGTTTCTGTGAATATTAACAAGTTCTGCGCATTTCTTAAATTTTGTTTTCTGTCCGTCCATATTTGTGTGTCGCTGATTTTTCTATTTTCTATATGTATGTATTTATTTGAATGTCTCTATAATTTGTTTATGTCGTCGTTGTTAAACATAATTCTCACAAGATCATTTTTGTAAGTGTGTATTTTTGTTGTTGATGTTTTCTTAATTTAGTGGCAGCGTTTGTGTTAATTTTCCTTTTGGTTTATATTAATTTCCTAATGTATCTTTTAGTGTTGTCTTTTATGTCATGTCTCCTCAAACCAATTTCAGTTTAAGTGTCAATTTTATTGCTTTTTTTAAATCTTGAAGAAAATAAATTTAAAAACCTAAGAATCTTGAACTTATTAAGTTCATTTGATGATAAACCCTTTGTCTAAAATTTTCAAAAGAATAAACATTTTTATGATAAAATAATGATGTTGTAAATTTAAAACTTATAAAATTCTATTTTACATTTGCGCACCAGCATTATTTTTATGTCTTTCTGATGGACACAAAATGAGGAAAAAAGTTCTCAGATTTCAGTTTTTTATACATACATACATACATATATTTATTTTATATCTCTTCTTTTTTAATATTTTTTGGATCATCTTCAGGGCATACTTTTTTACTTTAGTATACTTAAAATTATTGCATACCTAGTTACATATCGTTACCTGAAACGCAAAAGGTCCTAACTCACATTTTCATAATTTTACAGAAGTTTGTAAAAACTTGTCAAAATGGAAAATATTGAGTTGTTTAATGCGATTTTAGGCAATGTAATAAAATAAGTAAAATCGCGACTTTTGTTCGGGCAGATTTGGTATTTTTTTTTTTGGAAGCGATTATATCGAAATTATATCGAAATACCATGGAATTCGTAAAAGAGTTGTTTTTAATTTTTTTTTCTACAAAATTAAATAAAAATTCAGTTAAGTGTGACTTTGACTCGCACACGAAGGGTTCCGTGCGGACACTACATATCGCTTATTTACTCAAACAAAGTCATAACTAAAAAAAAACTAGTTTGCCAGAAAATAAGTTTAAAATTTCAAATTTACACACTACTTTAAGGAAAAAGAAAATTTTCTTTTGCTTTCAAGAGTTGAGTAAACAAGATAGTTGTATGCAATTCTAACACAATATGAAGAACGATATGAGGATTAATTCTGCATCAAAAATTCCATTTTTTGAGTTATGACGTTCTTTGAATGAATGAGCGATATATAATACTATACGAACTTTAGCCTATATAATATAATATTTTACCTGATGCAGAAATTTTTTAAAAATTTTAAGTACCCGGTAAACTTTTTTTCGATTTTGTTAGATTTTGGCGCTTTTACGTTTTTGTGATTTTTTTCGATTTTTTCGTTTCTTTAGTCTGCGTTTTTTTCGTTTTAGCGTTTTTTTCGTGTTTTGGCGATTTATTTTAGTTTTAGAGATTTTTTTAGTTTTGGCGTTTTTTTTCGTTTTAGCGTTTTTTTTTCAATATTTTGCGATTTTTTTCGTTTTTGCGATTGTTTTAATTTTGTGACTTTTTAGTTTTAGCGTTTTTGAAAATTCCGACTTTTCCCCCGTATAAAAATCACATTAATTAACAAAAAAAAAAACAAATATCTCGTTCTATAGGAATTGAAAATATTGAACTTCAGCCCGCTTAAGAAATTATTATTGATTAAAATTCATTCGCGTTCAATTAAATTTAAATAAATATTACAATTTGAGTAGATATTTATAATCAGATTGTTTTGAATCACTAATGATCATTCAACATATTGATTAACTTTTTCTTTAATTAAGTTCGGCATTTAGGTAAATTATATTTTCTGGAAAACAAGATGATAAATTCCGAAATTCAAATGAAAATCTAATATTACTGTAATAAATACAAGCCTCGAACCTCATAATTTTTTTTTAAATTCAATGAAAGACGTGTTGTGTTCGTTAATGCTTCGTGAGCGAGTGAATCAATGACATATTTATGCGGATATTTTGCACGAGATTTTAATGATCGTGGGTGAAGAGCATATCATGACGCAATGTTTGATCTTAATTTATTGTTCTTCTAACAAAAAATATTTCTTTAATTTAGTTTCACATGCGCTGAATTGTACTTAAAAAACATACATATAACAGTAGGTATGTATGTATGTTTAACAAAATTTCTTTTAAATAAAAAAGTTCAAATGAAAACAACATCTGCAGCATCATCATCATCTTCATTTCCTGCAACATAAAATTTTGCACCTGTTTTTGCTTATCAAATAATTCTATTTTCTCCAGGGCACAATGTTGTCTGTGATCAATTCTGTCATTTAATTAAAAAAGAAAAATAAAAAAATAATGTGCGATATTATTTTTAAATTCTCTCGAAACGAAAACGAAAAAAATAATAATAATAAGTTTTCCGTCCGGTATTTTTGTTTAATGTACTTTAATTCCAAAAAATTTTAGTACAAACTCATGTTAAAAAAACGCTTCTGTTTTTGTCTAAATTTCAAGCGAAAATTTATATGCATAAAACTACTTAAGAAATATGGTTGCTTGTCGTTGTTTTTTCTTTCTTAATTCAGCCAGACGTTAAAATTCTATTTTCTAATACAGACGAAATTGTTTTTATTTTTAATGACAGAGTTGCATAATTACCCAGCGGTAAATGAAGCGCAGTACTTCGGTAATAATCAGTGAAGTCAATATGACATCGTAAGTGAACACGATGAAGTACTTGGATTGTAATGTTACACAACAGCAAAAAAAAAACACAAGCGACATAATGTTTGAATTTCATTTTTTTATCGATCGTTTTACAACTCTGCTATTGTGCGTTTGTTAGGGCCTGTTCCACGATGTCGACATGTAAGTGTGCGAGACCTCGAACGTTATCTACATCGTGTGACATGCCTTTAATATTTGTGTCGTCGGTCGTTGCAGCGCCTCTGGTGTCAAGTACTTGCATTACTTTAAGCTATGTTGTCATTTTATTAGTTATTTTACTTCGCCGACGATACATTGCTGCGAATATCGGTGAAGGAATGCGCTGTTGTATGCATTAACATATTCCCTAAAGAAATAAAAGAAATGTATGATGGATTGAGGGATAGAACTCGGTCTCTGACAGACCGTCATTTGCTTTCCAGTCAACACACTAACTATTTCAGGCCACAAGCACCATCACGACTTTTTGGTGGGTATCGAATCCTAAGCCCCACATGCTTCTAACATTACCTGCTTTTTATTATATACAATGAACAGTTGGGAAGTTTTATTAGGAACTACTTTAGCTCATTAAGATTATATTTTGTTTGTAAAACTAATGTTTCATATGAAGTTTTGAGTTCTTATTGTTTAATGTGCAATTCATATTCGTTCATTTGTTGTCAATATATTAAAGTGATAAAAAATTAAAACTGAAGCAGGATGTATAACTCTTTTAAAGAAATGTTTCTATTAGCCAATTTGCAGTTATGATATTTAATTTTTATATATTTGTATAATTTTTTTTTTATAAAGAAACACAAAAAAATCAATGTATAAAATGTGCATCTGCTTTATCATATTTCTTTCATGTGCAGATATTTTCGGCAACAAAAAAATCATACAATTATTTTCTTTTGCAATTAAAATTTTTCACTTACTGTACAGAAATGTGTCAAGAAATAGCAGCCCAAAATAACTTTTATCCCGGTTTTTACACTTACTCCAATATTTATAAAATTTTAAATAAGTTTGAAATCCATTACATTTAAAGTTTTTCATAAAAAATTTTCTTCAAATTGACTTCAAATAATATTAATTTTTTTTAATGGGTATGAGGGTTAAACTTTTGTTAAGCAACTTTTGAGGTTATTGGAGAAAGATGATTTGATGATTTAACTTGATTTGGCGACATGGCGGTTTTTCTTGCGATTGTTATGGCTTTTTTTTAACAAAATTGAACTTTAAAATTTTTGTAGTTCAGGAAAATTAGTTTGTTGAAGGAGTAGTTTCAAAAATTAACTTTCGGTAAAGTCTGCGAGAAATTAAAACAATAAGATTTTTATGTTTTTTCTTATATTAATTATATAATAATGAATTTTGAATTTGGATGAGAAAAATTCAAAAGAAATAATTTTTGGCAATTTTATTTCAAGTTTCAGTGATTTTCTGCAAAATTTGTAAGCGATTATTTTATAAAAATTTATATTAAAAAAGAATTACATAAAACAGATTTATTATAAAGAAAAACTACATGAAATTGATCTTGGCGCGTTTTGGCGATTTTTAAAATCAATTTGGCGAAATAGATCGGAAAAAATCTGACAACCCTGGAGCCATTATCTTTTCCTCTCTCTATCTTTCTGTCTCTCCCTCTCTCATGATCTCAAACAATTTTTTGGAATTGGGCGTTTCTAAATTATGAGTTTTCTAACCAAATATCGAGATTAAATAAAAATGTTTCAGGCCACATAAAAGCAATTTGATGATCTCTTGGATAGTGTGTAAAAAACTGCAATGATTTTCATTTCATTTGATTTTGCTTCTGCTTTCGCTTTGAAAAATACAAAAGTTTCAGTCAAATCAAAATCACAAACGATTGAGTGATTGTGACTTATGGAAACAGGGTATAATTATTTCTACTTATTCGATGTCTACGTTGTTTGTTTACTACTCAATTCACTCTACTAATCTACCAGCTGTGCAATTTTTTGCTCTGCACTGTATACAAGTACTTGCACTAGCATGATTATCAAAAGAAATGTTCTACTTTATCTTTTTAAAAGAAAAGGAAACAACGTGTATTTAAAGTTTTGCGTAAGTTGCTCAATTACAATTTTGAATGTATGTCATTATGAAAAAGGAAACATCATCAGGTCTTTAAAAACTTTTTTCTTTTTGTTTTAGTTCATCAAAATAACTTAAGCAAATAAAAAAGAATATTTATTGAAATCATCTTTTTACTGCAGTAACAAAAAAAAAACATTTATATTTTTAATATTATGAAATTGACACATAAAATCTTTTGTCTGTTACTGAAATCAATACAATTTCATTTATAATTTATTGTGTTTTTCCTCTTCTCTTTTGGAAAGTGATTAACATACAAAAGGCATTAAATACTGCATTAGTAAATCATTAAATCATATTCTTTTAGAAACCAAAAATAAATAAAACAAAGAAGCGGCCAGCACAAAGTAAAATGTCTTTAGTACTTAAGTTTAAATAAAATTTTTGAACAACTAAAGAAAAAAAAATATGAAAATGCAAAGGAAGAGTAAAGAAATTATGTTTATTATACGCCACGATAATTGCAATGGACATTTGTTTTATGGCCTGCAAAAGAATGAAAAAAAAGTTTGTGTTGGGCGATTTGTGACGCCTAAAAAGTTTTGCAGAAAATATAGCAAAAAAAAAAAAAAAAAAAAAGATAGAATTACAAAACAAATGTGAAACTAAAACGAATTTTGAATACGGTACAAATTGTTGAGTATTTGAAATGATTTAAAATTGCTATTCAATTTTTAAAAAAATAATAGAAAATACAAGTTAAATAAAACCCATGAGATTTAATGATCTAAGCTTTGAAATTTATTTAAAGCTTTTTTGCAATTCTTTTACAAAATGTTACAAAAGTATGATGTTGCAATAATATCGTGAAGTAGAGTGCAACCAAACAAACGTTAAACACACACATATAAAACACATACACACATATACACACAAAATGTAATAATTTAGTTTATTTGCATTTTCTGGCCGTTAAAAGAAATATGAAAAAATATATATTTGGGAAAAAAATTCCGAATAAATGGTGGGTGATGTATAAAAAACAAACAAACAAACAAATTATAAAATTTATTAAGGAATAGTTGCACAAAATAAAAGCACAAAGTGCGAAAAAAATAGATATTTTATATTCCAGAAAACTTTTATGTTTGACTTGATTAATTAAACAAGAGAAAAGTAAATCCATGGAGAAGAATTGCACTTGCGACTGCTACCGCCATGTTTATATTGCCTTAAATACTGGCAGAGCTGTAGCCAATTAATTTTGTTAAATCCAAGTACTTTTCTGCTAAAAAAAAATTTACAATTACTCCACCGCTGTTAAGAGGAGTTTTATCTTTTTCTGCTGTCTTAACTAAACGTTAAGAACTTTTTACTGGAGTACAAAGATTTAGTCGCGATCATTCTTACGTCTTTATTTTAAATATAAAATTTATTGATAATTTTTTTAGGGCTACTGCAGTTATGCTTACAGCGCTCCAATAAAGTTTAAGTACACTTTCCAACAATAATAATAATTAAAATAATTTGCTTGATCGAATTAGATATTTTTGCTTCAGCAGCTTTAAGAGAGTCTTTCATCTTCATAATAAAAGTTCTTTTAGCTGCTTTCATTTTGGAAGAAAAGAGATATTTAAAAATAGTACAGTCATAACCATAAATAACGCTAAAAATTTTACGGACTTTGTGGGAATTTATTGGGAATTTCTCTTTACATTTATGTACACGACCATAAATGAAATATTTGAGTTAATGCTTTTTAAAAAAGTAATGGTTTTTATAAATTTGGTTTTAGCTAAGAAGTCTAACGATACAAAATAGAGTAGGGGCCATTTTCTTAACTTGCCTTTAGCTAAAGGCAAGATTTTGTCTGCCCGATAATATCTTTGCATTACTGAAACTTAAAGTTCTTATTGTTATTATTATCAATAATAATAATATTTAATAGATAAAAGTATAGTAAATGAAGATTTTATAATGCAAAGCCATTTATCGGGCAAAAAAAATCCTGCCTTTAGCTTAAAGCGAATCTCAAGGGAATAAATAAGTCCTATAAAATAAACATCCGTTGCAAGTCGAACTTGCTATTGTGAATTGATGTAATTTTATATTTTCTTATTTTATTATTTTTTTAATTTTTTTATTTATTATTTTTAAAGCGTTCTCAATAAATTTTTACTGCCTTATTTATAAAAAATATAACAGCTTCATAAGGGTTTTTAAGGAAAAAGTGCTTAAATCGCGATAAGCTAATTTTGAGTTAATAGTTCTTATGGCCAAATTTTGAGTTGGTAATTAAATTGTAATTATTTTTAAGTTCTATTTAAATACGAAATTGTGCATTTTTTAAGTATAACGAGCATACCATATCGCTCATTTACTCAAACAGCGTCATAACTCCAAAAATGGAATTTTTTAAGTTAGTGATGCAGAATTAATCCTCATATCGTTCTGCATATTGTGTAAAAATTTCAAACAAATATCTTGTTTACTCAATTCTTGAGAGAAAAATAACATTTTATTTTTCCATTAAATTGTGTGTAAATGGCTATGGCGTTGTTTTAGGAAATTAGCGATATGTTTTTGCGATTGTGTGTGTTTATTGAAAGCGTATAGATGCACATCATGTGGTCGTATTAGATATAATTTCGTTTAATTTTTATAAATATCCCAGCAAAACATTAGACAACATTACCCTAAGCACAACTTGCAATATAATGACTTACTTTTGTGATTGCCAAATTTATTAACTGGCTTACAAAACAAATTATATAAACCTATAAAAAAAAAGTAAATACTAAATAATTGAACTCATTTCTTATTTTATTTAAACCCAATTTGATGAAAAAGAAATTTATTTATAGTTAGTGCTAATGAATATTTTTTTTTTTTCTAGACATCAAACAAAATAATCAGTTCTCAAGAAATGTTTATTTTGGTGTCGCGTCGTGTTAAAGTCATTAAATTGGTAATCGAGTTGTTAAGTTTTTGTACCAGAAATGCCTAATTCCAAACTCGATAAATTATTTTAATTTTCTTATATCATGGAATAAATAAATAGAAAAATGAAATCTGATGTAAGAACTTTAATTAAGTACTTAAAAAATTAATCCTTATTTAAGTACATTTTAAATTACAATTAAAATCGTTTGTAAATACAAACGATTTTTCCGTTTCGAAATTTGTATGGAAACAATTTTTGGAAACGATTTTACGTTATTTTTCATACAAATTTGAAACGTTAAGAAACGATGTTTTTTTTTTTGCAAAATCTGCCTATAAAATTAAATAACTACATATTTAATTATCAAGTCAAAAAATAGCAGTTAAACTCTCCAAGAGGTTACGTATGAGTGATGTTAATTTGCCGCATTCAAATTTAAATCACTCATACTTCAATATTTAACACACATGCATACAAAGCACTTACATACACACATACATACATTCATACATACTAGAAGTGTGCGCAAGCTATGAAAAAGTGCACAGTATTGTATTTTTTTCAAGAGCGAATATTGTTTGTAGTGGTGATCGTAATTGAGTGTGAAGCAAAAATATTGAACAAGCAACAAGGAAAAAAACACAAAAAACCATTGTACAACAGTTGAATAGACAGTTGTGTCAAGTGTGCAATATTTTAATTGTTTGTTTTTTCTTTTATTTTTACACTTGTGTGCTCATTTTACAATTGTCACATCGGTGTGCACTAGTGAAATATGCCTTCGCTTGGCATATAAACAAATGCTGTTGCAACCTTTTGATAAAATTGAGCACCAGTTTCAGTGTTCTCATAAAATCAAGAGCACTAAAAAGAGAGAACAATTCGATAATATACACCATGAAGATTAAGCAAGCAAACATCTTGTGCTCAGGTCTAATACATACATACAAACATATGTACATGCATATAACAGTATGAATTGTGCAGAAAGCAACGATACTAAATTGAAGATTATGCCGCATTAAAAATCTGCAATTTAAAGCGTCTAAATGTCTACTGCATTGTATAGAATATAAGATGTTAAAATGAAAAATATCGCCAACACATAACAATTTTCTTCCGCTTTTTTTTGTTGTTGTTACAAATTTCGGTTTATTTCTTCTTTTAACGTTTCTACGAGATGCTTGCAACATCAAGTGTAGTGAAAGATTTTTGAATGAAATGAGTTAAGATAGATGTTTATTGTTGCTTAATGTTTGTTTGGTATTAAGCCAAATAAAATGTAATAAATTTAATAAAAAAAAACAAAAACAAAAACAAGACAGCTTCATAAGGCAACAAAGGATAAAGGATATTTCTGTGACTGTTATAATTGTAATTTTATGAAAATATCTGTTTAAAATGGTTCGTGCCTTAAAATTTTGCCTAGTGTAAACTGCTGTTAAGTGCGTTCATTTAAATATTTTTTTTTTGCATAATGTCTCTTGGGAAAATTTGAATTGTGATGTTTGCTGTTGTTTTGTATCTCATGTGGCTGCGTGCCATATACTGACCTGGTCGCGCTCGTGTGCCACTGCAGCCAACAATTAATTCCTCTTCTTTTTTTTCCTGGCAATCAAACTTATGATTGTATTTGTTGCAATTGTTTTTTCTTGTTAACTACTGGTGACGCACATTTTTGATGAGTTGCCCAGACTTTAATTGTCACTTTGGTGGTTGTTGTTGTTGTTAATTTTCTTGGCATAAGCTGCTGCGTCCACAATACGTAAACGTCTTAAAAAAATATTTCATGTTCTTGCATTGGCTCATCAAAATTGTTTTAATTTTATCTTTTTTTTTGGCCAGCATTCTGGGGTATTTCCCATTTGGCTCTTGAATGGACATTGGGTCTTTCGTCTTTCGTTTTGCATTCGTTCAAAATGATGATCCTCGTTAAAGACTAGACCAACAGGTGGTTGCTTATTTTGGATTCTTGTTTGGCATTCCTTGTTAAGTCTTTCTCCTTCGCTCTCTCTCTCCCTCTCTGTCTCTCTTGTTTGCTTAAATTGTAAAATTATTGTTTGATAATTTCAAGTTTGATTAGTTTGGCAAGACATATCATAAAAGTTCTTTGGCAATAGGTCAATAGCCTTTTGATGTCTATGTTGGCACCTGGCGTATGTTTATTTTTTTTTCGAAAAGTGGGCTCGGCTCGTTCACAATTTCACTTACAATTATTGGCTGCCATTTAGTGCAACAATGAGTAAATATTGTAAATTATTTTTTCTTCATTATTTGATTAAATCTTGGCATTAGTTAATATTTTCATAGGCACATACATTTATATATACGTGGTATTTCTATCTTTGCCAGAAATTTCTCTTTTATTTATTTATATTTTTTTTTTAATTATTGATAATTTCAACACTTGTTTGATTGTCATGCTACTTATTGTGGCAATAAAGATATTGTTTAATAAATGAACTTAATGTTGTAAGTAGTTTGCTTAGCACTTAAATGACATGTTGTTTTTAGACTCATTTTACATGCTTTCACTGGAAAATTAAGCTTCCTCGGAATCTCTTTGAATACAGTAGTTTCTTTTTTATTTTTATAAAATTTAAAATTGCAGTCACTTCGCAGAAATTTACGCAGGAAAATGATTAGTAGAAAGCAGTCGATTCTTTTTATGGAGAAAGTTCTTTTTGAAAAATGCATGTATTCTGGTATGTGATAAATTTTAAATGAATCGATTTAAAATATAAAATATTTAATATGTTTACTGTTGCAATTTTTGAACGAACTGCAGAGAATATTTAAGGTTTCAATTAATTTTATTTTAGAAAATTTTGCTAATAAAAGTAAAAATTTTCATTTAAATTATAATAAAAAGGATTGAAAAGGATCCGAATGCGCCTATTTTATATACGCCTTTTTGCGTCAGAGAATAATTTACTACGCCATTTGCATTAAATAGCAGCGAAGTCATGCATTTTTTTAATGTTAAATGCTCATTATTAAAGCTTTTATGAACGTATCTAAACGTAAATCAACGCTTTGTTAAAATGACTGTTTTTGTGAAGTACTTTTTGTAAAAAGTTCTAAAAGTAATCTTTTGATAAAACCCCCTTTGACGAAAAAGTACCTTTTGGTAAGAAATGCCTTGCTGAAAAGTACCTTCTGCTACAAAAGTACCTTGCTGAAAAGTACCTTCTGCTACAAAAGTACCTTTTACTACAAAAGTACCTTTTGGTACAAAAGTACATTTTGCTACAAAAGTACCTTTTGTTTCAAATGTACCTTTTACTACAAAGCACCTTTTGCTACAAAAGTACCTTTTGTTTCAAATGTAACTTTTGCTACAGAAGTACGTTTTGCTACAAAAGTACCTTTCGCTTTAAAAGTACCTTTTGCTACAAAAGTACATTTTGCTACAAAAGTACCTTTTGCTACAAAAGTACATTTTGCTACAAAAGTACCTTTTGTTACAAAGTACCTTTTGGTTCAAAAGTACCTTTTGCTACAGAGGTACCTTTTACTACAAAAGTACCTTTTGCTACAGTCTTGCTTCAAAAGTTTCTTGTCACAAAAGTGCCTTTACTAAAAACCACCGTTTGCTAAAAAGTATTTTTAATAGAAAGTATTTTTTGCTGAAAGGTACCTTTCTATACTTAAATCAAAATTTAGAAAAAATTTAATTTTTTGTTAATAAGTACTTTTTGTAAAAAGTGCCTCATCTATAGTTTTTTTTAATGCTGCTTTTGCTTGTATCGAGATCGAGCACGAACTTCGAAAAAATTGCTTGCAAATAAAAAAAAAGAAAAATAACATCACATACCAGATGGTTCCTCAGCTTCATGTTAAAATAATTCAGCTTACCTAAAATTTTATTTTAAATTCTGGAACTCCTCTTACGCCCATACTGAATTCTTTAAAACGTAAATCCCAAACCCCATAAATTTTTGAATAATTTCATGTGACATATTACCCTAGTGTATTCCCTAACAAAATTTATTATTTCAATTAAAAATGGATTTTGTCTATGTTATTGCTGCAATTAAATCCTTCGTTCTCACTAAATTATTTAAATATTTTATTTTCGTACGAAATTTATTTCCAAATCTATAACATCAATAAAATTTTGCAACGACAACGGCAAGAAAGCTTAAATAAAAAGACTAAACGTTGGGAAGTCATAAATCTTTTCAACAAAAATATCAACGACATTTTTGAACAAACATCTAAGACAAAAAAAAAAATAAAAAATAACAAAAGACACATATACACACATAAAAAAAATTGTAGTGGAAATGATAAAAAACTAGTGAGAACAAAATAATTTTAAGCTTCATTTTGTTGCCTTAACAACTGACCAGCATTTCCTGTGACCAACAACTGAAAAAAAAATAACAAAAATAAAAATAAAAGAACAGAAAAAAGAAGGGCATGCATATGCAAGCAGTCATGAGAAAATAATTGCCAAATAGAAAAAGAAAATTGTGAATAAAAAAGAAATTGAGTTTAACAATAAGATATTTGCCAATTTCCGTTAAAAATTCTTTTAAAAAAAAGGCAAAGTATGTATGAATGTTTTTTATGTATTTCCAAAGATTTATTTGTGCTGCTGAAAAAAATTGTAACATTTTTGTTTAAAATTTCAAAAACATTGTTCTTAGTGTCAAAAGTATTTAAATTTTTTTTAATTTTGTTTTCCGTTTGTTGCAGTCTCTTTGCCAAAAATTCCGCTTCATTACAAATAAATTTCATTTTGGAAACGTGAAAAGTGTCATTGTTTTCTTTGCTGGAAGAGAAATAACTTTTCACTAAATTCTAAAGGAAAGGGAGAGGAGAGGAGAGGAGCAGGTCAGGCAACAAAATATCATTCACTTTTCGCGCCCCATTAAATCTTCTGTTGTAATGACTTTTAGGTAATTTGTCTTATTGCTTCTGCAGCCGAGAGTACTTTTTTGTATTTTTTTTTACTACTTATAAGGATGTATTGCTAAAACATGCAAAAGCATGCTAATTTTTTGTTTGTTAATTAGTTCATTTATAACTTGTAGTCTCTCTCCTTCTGCTTTTTCATTAGAGTTTGAGTATTGAAATTGTTAATTGTTTTAATGGCGGTTATAAATTTAAAATTCGTGGCATGTTTTTGCAGGAATTAAATCAGTTTTATTTATGCATTTCGCGTTATATTACAAGTTTTAATACACCTAATGAATTTATTTAACATTTGCCTTTTTGAACAAGCTATTATGTTAATTAAGTTGTTAAAATATAAATAAAGTCTCTTTAAAATTTTTGTAATTTTTTTTAATAGATATTAGAAAAGAATCGGTTACAGTATCTTTTGTGAAAAGGAACTTTTTGCCAAAATTATATTTTTCTCGAAAAAATTTATTTATAACAGTTGCGAATTATATTTATTAAATAAAGACTCCTTTGAGTAAAGTACTTTCTACAAAAAATAAGAGTACCTTTTATAACAAACAAATACTTTTTGTAAAAAGTATAAATATGTGAAAAATGTAGCTTTTGTAAAAATTAATTTATGTAAAAGGTACGTTTTGCTAAAATTACCTTTTGTAAATAGTACCTTTAGTAAAAAGTATCTTTTGTGAAAGGTAAATTTGATAAAAAGTACTTTTTTGTAAATAGTACCTTTTGTAAAAAGTACTTCTTCTCAAAAATACATTTTCTGGGAAAAGAATAATTTTTAAGAGGATATCTATTTGCAAAATAAATTTATTTATTAAAAGTATTTTCTAAATTAAGTAAGATGGTACCCTTCGTGTAAAGTTAGAAAGTACCTTTCGTAAAAAAATAGTTTGTACTTTGTAAAACGTATTTTTGTAAAAAGTAACTTTTGTAAAAGTATAAATGAAATAAATGTAAAAGTATAATTTGTAAAATGTTTATTCTGTAAAAAGTACTTTTTTTAAAATTTACCTTTTAAATATATATTTTTATAAAAAATATCTTTTTTAAAAAGTACCTCTGCAAAAAATACCTTTTATATAAAGTACCTTTTTCAAAAAGTATTTTTTGTAAAAAGTACCTTTTATGTTAAGTACCTTTTGTAAAAAAGTACCTTTAGCAAAAAGTATCTTTTTAAGAAGTTCTCTTGGTAAAAAGTACCTTTTGTTAAAAGCAAAATTTTCAAAAAGTACCTTTTCTAAAAATGCCCTTTATGAAAAAAAGGATATTTTTTACTAGCAGATTTTGAAAAAAGTATCTCTTTGCAAAACTTTTCTCAGGAAATTTGAAAAAGTACTTCTTAAAAATATTTATTTTGATTTTATTAAGTGCCTTGCAAACTCGTCTTTTTGTAAATTTTTTTTGTAAAAAAAAATTAAAAAGTTAATATTTACAAGCAGTTTTTGCTATGTTTAACTAATAACTTCTTTAATATTTTTTTATTTTATTTATTTATTAATACATATTCTACAAAGTAAATTTGCAGAATATGGTTGCACAAGTATTGGCGGAGTAACTAGACTTTATGCCCAAGATGTTGTTAACAGTATTTTTAAAAAAGTTTTTGTGACTGACTAGACACGACCTATGCCTTCACATAGGAAGTAGCAACGAAATTCCACAAAAGAACCGCAAGATTATACGGTTATCCGTGGCAGATTAGTGTGAGCGAGACAAAAAAACTCTCGAAGGCCAAACAACACACACAAGCCTGACCGCACTTAAGAAATAATTACGATGAGGCGAGAGCTGTTCTTCAGCCCAGAGCTGCTTAACGACTGAATATTTTTTTTTTTCATAAGTATTTTTTTTGCCACAACTTAAAATAAATGTAACTTAAATTAAAAATCGTAAAAACAGGTTTCTTGTTGTAACCATCATATTTGTTTTCAATAAAATAACAAATTTACAAATTACATTTCGATGGTGGCCTAACACGACACACTTGTGGTTTTTGGTTAGAAAATTTATTAGAAAAAAAAACACAAAAAATTGCAGTATGTGGCCTGAAACAAACATTGTACGATTTTGCCAAATAAAAATTAATGGTTTTCCTATTCATACAGTGTAATAAAGAAGTTATCCCACGAGTTCTCTTAAGTGATGTTGCGCCATAAAAACAATGTGTGTGGGAAATTATTATGGTTTCCCTTTGATTTTTTATTTGGATTAAACTGTACGAATAAAATTTATAATATTCTTATATTTATTACATAAATGTATGTGTTTCTTTTTGTCACTGTGTCATTTTCTTTACAATCAAAGTTTTATTATTGGTTTGAAAAATGTTGATAAAGTTCCCATTTAACAAATATTTGCCCTCTTGCAATATTAGAACTAACATACGAGTATATCAATTGTATTTGTATACAAATAATAAATTATTGTTGTTGAAGCTTATGCAAAATGCATTTTTTTCAAGTTCTTACGTACGAGCACATCTTGTTTAATACACACATACTGACAAACATATCATGCAGCATGCTGAGATATTATTTCATTTGGGTTTTCTTTTTCTTCTGAGGGTGGAAGAGTATCGCTGTTGGTTTGTTGTTAAATTTGTATGCTTTCATATTCATATAGTGAATAAATAAATATTCATTTTATAAATACTTGTATCTTTATTTCAGTCGGCTCGTGTTTTATTTGTTTGTCTTGTGAAATTGTTGTTTGTTTTATTGTCATTTGCTTGAATTTGAAAAATATTTATGTGGCGCCAAATTGTCGTGACATGAGCTTAGAAATATATGTATATTTATTAAAAAATTTTCTTAAGAGAAATTTCAATACACTCGTACAATATTTAAATTTATGTACACGTATACATAAAAACATATATATGTATGTATGTTAATATTATATAAGTTCAAACAAATAAATCAAAATGTTCAAAATTTTATACATGTATACGTATCGTAATAAAAGGTACTGAATCCAGTTCCAGGTATTGATTTAGAGAGCAAAGTAATCAAATTTAAATTTCGAGAAATATTTCTTAATTATGCTTTAAGTTTATTATTTGGCATTATTTTCATTAGAAATTAAAATGTTTTTGATTATGATTATGAAATTTTAAACTTAAAATGTTTTTGTTTTTTTTTAATTAATGTGACTTTTGGAAGAGGAGAAGAAAACTTAAATTAGATTGGCTGGGGAAATGCTGCATTTTCTCTACCGTCAATTGGGAAACTGGTGGAAAAATTTGAGCTGCTGGCACAAGTTTAAAAAATTGCCAATCTGGGCCGGGACTCAGTGATATGAAGAATCGAACTCGTGAACGTCGCTCGAGAACAAAAGAGCAGGACCCGAATTGGAAAATCTTGATATGGCCAATGTTTCTTTTCAACAAGACAGCGATATGTGCCACACAAATATTGATACCATCGCACTTTTGCGTAAAATTTTTTTTACTGTTTGATTTCTCGAAAAATTTATCGCCATTGTTACGCAAAAATTTGTGATTTAAGATTTCTATACTTTTTTCTTTGAGGCTACGTAAAAGATAACGTCTATAACAATGTTCCACAATCGATTCAAGGCCATAAAGATGGAATTCATGAATCTATCGGAGTTATACAGCCGCAAATGTGAGAATTGGTGATGTAAAATTTTATGAAAAGAATGTGGTAACAAAAACTTGTTATTGGACGACCTTTTATGAAAATATAACATCAGAGAACTTTATATTTCTCAGAAAAATGAATCAAGGCAGTCCTTTGAATGGGAAAGATCTTCCTGGACAATCCTATATAAAAATCATTAGAAATAATGACTACTTTCGCAACAAAAGCACTGTATTTTATTCACTTCATTTGAAGGTCTTATTTTGCTAGTAGTTTGAACAAAGAAATTCTCTTCAATGTCGAGTATAAAGATGATCATTTGCAATTTTATTTATCAAGCTAATAAGGTATTTTGCAACTGCAATTTGCTTTAATATTCTTTTAGATGAAACTGCGGCACTCAAGAATAATTCCATCAAATTTTTGTTAACCTTGTTCGTTCTTTCAATTTCGAGACTAAAATTTTTATCTTCACGTTGCCGTTCATTTCGCAGATATTTTCTTTTATTTAAAAAATTATATTTTAAATAAGAAATATACATTTTAAATACTTTTAATTTCACCATGTTCACACTTACGTGTTTAAGAGCTTAAACACGACGATTTTGAGATGTTTTACCATCTTGTTTGACTTGTTTTGTTAAACATCTCAAATGAAGTGTTTAAGATTTAAACACTTCCCTAAACACGCAAATGGAGTATGTTCAGTCCGTTTTTTGATAACTCTGGCAACTTTGTGTTGTTATTAAATGGCGGCACGTGAAAAATTATTTGATAAACAAGTAATTAGTTAAAAAATACTCAATTATTTACAAAAACATTTGTTTTTTGAAAATAAACCAATAAAAAAGCATAATTGTTCGTAATTTTATACAAATACAATAATTTACTGACAAAACGTCAACCTTAAACATCTCAAATGTAATGTGAACGTTTGTATTTAGTTTTTTTAAAACACTTAAGACCATAAACACGTCTAAGACCATAAGTGTGAACATGGTATAAAGCGTGAATTCGTTAACCCGGGATCCCACTGTAGTGTAAAAAAAAATCAATTTTTGGGTTATAGAAGTGCCGTGTTGAAAGAGAATTTCTGCAATTTTAAATTCGTGTTAGAGGGAAACCGTGTTGAGGAAAACCGTGTTATAGAAGGGTTACCTGTGTTTCGTTATTAGTTTTGACAATAAATTCCTTATGATTCTTTTAATTTTTTTCTACCTAAATGTACATATAAGATTCTTTAAAATTATTTTATACACTTACCTTATCCTTTTATAATTATTTTGCAGGATATTACGACTCCCTCATAATAAATTGTGGTCACAGAGATTTGTCTGTCGGTTATCCCATTATCTAAATTACCGGATTATTTAGGTGATGATAAATTTATAAATTTTATTACTACTGTTTTAGCATTAAGGTAAGTGATTATTTTTTATCATAAGTATTAATTTTT
This sequence comes from Nowickia ferox, assembly GCA_936439885.1. Classification (NCBI taxonomy): domain Eukaryota; kingdom Metazoa; phylum Arthropoda; class Insecta; order Diptera; family Tachinidae; genus Nowickia; species Nowickia ferox. Next base: position 107,901,862 of record OW387026.1, on the reverse strand, counting down.
ATTAACTGGTTTGATAATTATATTTTGAGCACACTCTTTCTATGCTTATAATAATCCTTTTATATGCATTTAAAGTATTATGTAATTTTTTTTAATTACATATTTGAATTGAGAATATTTGATTTAAGCACTTTAGATTATAAATTAATTATTTAGCTTATTTTCTTTTATATTTTTAATTATTTTAAGATTAATTCTATGTATGTGTGTATGTTTTGCTTTCAAATATTTTTCTATTTCTTTTGTTTTTTTTTTTATTGTTTTATTTTAGTTTATAGTTGTTTTATTTATATTTGAATGTCACTTCACTGTTCTATTTTTATATGCACAAATAAATCGCGTATAATCCCATTATTTGCGATACAAGCCCTGTATACTAGATGCTGATGTTGTTGTTCTTTAGTATATATTTAGTCCATTTTTATTTATTTATTTATTTATTTTATTATTAAACCTGATTGGAGCTGTATGATCGAGACGAGTTGGACGTTGGCTGGTTGTTAGTTTATTAGCGTTGAACTTCTATCCAAATACTGGTTTATACCCGAAAATATTTTCAATAGCTGACCTTTATTTTCTCCATATTTTTGGATTTATTTTGCTTTTCTGCATTGTGTCTGTGTGTGTGTGTGCCATCTGCTTTATGTTCATAAACGATTTTTTGATTTGGCACTCCAAAATATTGGCTTCTATTTGATTTGGCTAATCTCATACTTCATCGTTGGACAATGACATTTATTAAAAAAAAGCCATCATGATGTTTTGTTGGCCAAAAACAAAGAAATCTTCATATGAAATGTTTTATGTACTTCTGATGAATCCTTTTCCAGCTGGCATTTGTTCTTATACATCTTGGACCATCACCACCATCGCTATATAGATGGATGACACGTTAAGTTGACCAGAAGAAGAATTTTGCTTTTTTTGGCTGGCTGTTTGGTTGTTTGGCGTGTGGCGAACGAACTTCTTGGATGCGTCTCAGTCATAAAAGATGATGACGGTTGCCGTAGGGCACACAATTTTCGTTGCCAGCCGCCAGTCAGTCAGCCAACAAATATTAAGTTTTCTCGTACACACCACTCATGTTGGCTCGCGCTTTAGCTGGCTGCCTGCCTTTATTGTTAGCCAACTGACTGACGACTAACGTAGCTGGCTATCAACTACATTACGGTGTGCCAGCAAAACATGCAAGCAGGCCAGCAGTTAGTTTGTCTACTAGTGTCTCTAATGTTTTCATCGTCGTCGTTGTCGTACATAGTCTCAGTCGTCATCATCGTCATCATCGTCATCATTATCAACAACATGAACATGCACATGAACATGAATATGAACACATCCACAACATCATTCTTATGAGTTGGTAGAAGAGTTAAAATGCGTTCAAAGAGCATCATCACATCTGAAAAACACATGTGAGTGCTATACCAACATGGACTACACAGTTACACATATTCTGTTAATATTGTTATTGTGCCACCACCACCCGTGCTCCCTCAGTTTTTCCATAACTGCAGCAGTGTGCACATTGTGGCAAACATTTTGCAAATCCAACTGGCTGTGCTCCAAACTCTTTTGTTTATTTTGTATGTTTTTGTTTTCTTCTCCGGCTGCTCTTATTTTCTCGTTTCGTTTTATAATTATGTTGTTGTCTAAACTGCACTTCGTTCATCTTGGGGAGAAGTTTGTTGTTCGTTTGCATTCGTTTTATTTCATTTTATTTATTTATTTTTTGGCTAAGCACTTGTTTGACTTTGTCACACTTGCATGTGTGCAAACGATGACAGTGTCGGTCGGGAACGACTTCGACTCTTTGTCTCTCTTACATGAACTTGAGGCACTATGATTTTCCTGTGTGTGTTTGAGGCGCAAAAAGATGTGCATGTGTGGTGTCTATTTTTAGTGCAGTTTTTGTGACACAGTCTACGGTTTAGACTGATTTTAAGGCATAGATTTAAATTGAAAATGAGGATCTCGAATGGCAATTGGTGTTCATTTCGTCTTTTCAGATACACTCAACGAAATCGGTTTAAAATATGTATACAAAAAGATATATGGGCATTACCACGTGAAAATTCACTTATTTGTCACGTGCAACAGTCAGGAATTAAGCTTGTAGTTCAGCACAATGTGACTCGATTTTTCTTAAAAATTCACCTAATATAGAGCTGCTGAAGGCCTACACAAATATAGAAAGAAATATAAAAAAAGGTTTTGTTTTCTTTGCCAAAGCAAATATGTATATATATTTGGTATCGCACGCTACTAAAACTGTGGAAGTGCGGCCATCTCCCTTGATTGTGAATAATTTTTCCTTTCCGTTAGTTTAGTAAATGTCGGCGTGAATAGAAATATATATATGAGTGAATGTGAAATATTCGATTGATTGAAAGTAATTAAAAATTCTTGAAAATTACATTAATAAGTCTTAAAGAAGTCTGGCAGTTAAGTCTAATTATATGGCCAGCACTGTACATCCATCCAGCATAAGGAGACTTGTTAGTCCTCCTTATAATCAATCCAATCTGATTTAAGAAAAAGAAACCGTATAATATCGAATTTCCGGTTTCAAATATTAAAAAACTAGGAAAAATAATATGAAAATTTCTCAAAAAATCGAAAATAAATAAAAATATAAAGCCCAAAAATATGGCACAAAGCCAGTCAAAATTTTGTTAAAAATTGCAAAAACCTTAAAAATAAAATAATATTAAGATATAAGTCTTTTGCTAAGAGCCTTGCCAAGTTTCTTGGGAATTGGATAAGTAGAGGTACATATAATTTAATACTAATATTTCATGGGCGTAGCCCCGAGCACTGTTTTGAACACAAGAGTGAGTATTTTTTTGCGCTCAAGATGTGTGGTAATTTTAGTAAAAATCTATCAAATAGAAACATGTGAAATTTAATATTACATTTTAATGGGCGTGACCCTGCCCACTTCTTTAAATACAAGATTGTGCCTTTTCTTGAGCTCAATGTGTGTGCCAGGTTTGATAAAAATCGGTCAAATAGAAGCATGTGAAATACAATATTAAGTTTTATTGGGCGTGGCTCTGCCCATTTTTTCAACTTCAAGATTGTGTCGTTACGAGATCCCAACGTTTTGGGTAAGTTTCGTAGTAATAGAATAAAAAGAACAGCATAAAACCAATTTAAAAATTTGTGGGTGTGTCCCCGCCCATTTTTTGTACAATGGCACGAAATAGAACCTATACCCTCTAAGACAAAAAAAGAATTTTTACAGTCGCTCTAAAATGTACCGAGTTATAAAGTAGCAGTGTAAAAAAAACAGACGGACTGATAACCTGCTCCTTTTTTTGTATTCGGTTAAAAATATAATTAAATATTACTTCAAATAGTCCAAAAATTATTTTTTTTCCTTAGAATAAACTTGCAAAAAAAAATTCTTTGACTGTATAAATTCGCTACTCTCTCTTGTTTTATGTTTTCGTTTGCATCGCTTTAGTTTTATTTATTTTTAGTTTGCATTATTTGTTACACTCTTGCCCACAATCACTCAATATACTGAAAGAAATTCTACGTGATTAGGTTCCTTAAAGATCTCTTATCCAAACAATCTATTGAATTGCTACTGTTTGCACTGACAATAAGTCTCCCCATTATTTTTTTTGCGTGTTCGAAACCAGCAGCACTTTTTCTGAATACGATTTTGTACTCCTTAAGTATTTTTTGTATTGGCTGAGTTTGTGTATTTTATCTTATGGTCGTTGTTCTTCAAAGTACATACGTACGATAAGACAGACAAGTCTAAAAGAAAATGTAGTATTTGGGCTTTTTTTCCTGGTACTGTTTCGTTATTTTATTTTTCATTGTTTTTACTAAAGTGGACGATGTCTAGTATTTGGTGTGCCAATTGAGTCATTTGTTGGTGTTTGTGAAAATATTTATCAACCGAACCGCATCATGTGTACGTACGTAATGCGGGTGTTAGGCAGGCAGTTTAGTTTAGTTTTCATTTAGCAACATAAATAATAATGTGATTTTTAGTGGCGAAAGGACAATATTCCCAACTAACAACAACTGTTGTAAGAGTACAACAAGGCCTTTCTGCTCATTCTACCGTGTTTACAGTTTGTGAAGTAAAGTTTTTCAAAAAATCAAAAATAAAATAAAAATTCAAATTGTATGGAGAGCTATCATTACTAATTCTTTTAGTTTTAATTCTCTAATTATCTTTGTTATCTCAACAACATGCATGGGTCTTTTGCAAGGTTTCACTTTTCGGCGGAGATTAAATTGTTTTATGTTTGCCAGAATCGGAAAATAAATAGACTAACGGCAGAACAAAGTTTAAATTGTGTGCAAATTTAAATGGGAAATCGTGGTTAAGCTCGAGAATGTCACTGATTATCGCAATATTCCTTTCTGTGCTTAGAGTGGTGGATTGATTATGGATGGCAACCGAACTGGTTGTTACTTACGGCAACTGATAAATGAAATTGTCATTTTAAATATATAACACAATACATCACAAAAAAAAATTACGCTGTTCTGACGAAATGTTCTATGAAATGTTGGTCATAAAGCCGCTGTATTATCTAACCTAACTAACTGATTTTTTTTTTTAACGAATTAAGTCCACTACCACATTTCATTAACCAGGTGCGATTTTCTACCCCACCCCCATTAAAAAAACAACCTTTTCCATAAAAAGTTTTGAAAATTAGTCCACAATGACAAAGTTATTTGATAATACATTTTTGGGGTGGTCACTTTGCTCCTCCCCCCTCCACACCAATTTCCATTAGTGAACCTTTTCCATATGCAAAAAGAACTTTGAAAATTGGTCCACAAACGAAAAAGTAATGTGGCCCATTTCGCCGCATTTTGAAAATCAGACGGAGAAATTGGTCCATATATGACAAAGTTATTTGATATTCACTTCTTAAAGGCAGACACTTTGCTTCCCACACCCCTACAATTTCTAAAAAAAAGTTTGTTAGTATTTTCCATATGCAAAATGAATTTTGAAAATTGTATCTCAAATAACAAAAATATTAAAAAAAAAGAAAAATATAAAAAAAAATTAATTTCAATAAAAAGAATAAAGTGAAACTTTTCCAATTTGAAAATTGGCCCAAAAACTGTAAAGTAATCTTATAATAAGTTTTCTTGGAGGGGATATTTCGCACACCCCCTCCCTTCCAAAATTAAAAAAAAAATTAGGGGGCCTCTTCCATATGCAAAAAGGATGTTGAAAATTGCTCGACAAATGATAATTGGATGGATTCGATAATCAATTATTGGGGCGGGCAATTTGCGACACCCTTCCCCTTTTTCAATTTCCAAAAAAAGTGGAACTTTTCATATGCAAAAAGAATTTTGAAAATTATTTCACAAATGGCGAAGTTATGCTCGAAGTTAGGAGTAACATAATTTAAAAAATATGGGCGAAAAAGTGGGTCTAGTTAAAAAAATTAGCCTGTAATTCATTCCAGAGTCCCAGTTAAATGTTGTAAAAATTTCAGGAAGATCGGTCTAGAGGTCTGGTCTCATATAAGGCACAAACAAACAAAAAACACACATTCCGTTTTATATATGGAGATAATTCACCTTGTCTAAAATTTTTATTACTGTAAGCATTACTTTTGTGCATATAAAAGTGAAATGGATTTATAAAACAATCATAAAAACTGCTCTCCTGTAAAATTTAAAAAAATTTTAGGTCAGCGACGAATTGTTTTTCATTACGCCAACATTTACCCGACAAACTGTATTTACTCTGTGTTCTGTGAGGGTATTTGTTTCTATCCTTGATTTTGTGTGGTATGGACCACGTGTTGTTGTTTACAACACGTTGCTAACTTAAAAGCATGGCTATGATTTTTTATTTTTGCTAAATTTCAACAAAACACCAAAACACGTGGCTTGCATTGTAACAAACGAAATATGTAAACATGAAATTTTCCTCTAAACAGTTTTAAATGACTCAAATTTTAAGGTTAATTAATGTTGTATAAATTGTTTACATGGTTCTGGTGGTTCCACCACAACTATTATTGTCCATTTACTAACGCATAATTTGTACAATAAATAATTCGTTCCGTTGTGTTGTTTGCATTGTTTTTAGCTTTCCGCAAATTTAACACATGTTTACTATAAAATATTTTTACATCTAATCATTTAAGTATAACAATAAACTGTATCTAATATGTTTGTATGTAATTGGATTTTTGTTTGTTTAGAAATTTTTTTCATTACATTCTTGAAATTTGATTTTTGTTTATACTGGCGCCTTTTCTAAACATAAGTCACAGGCAAATTCAAGTATTTCCTTGTTTCTTTGTTTTTTTTTTTAAATATTAACATAAAAATCTTTATTGTGTATATCGTTATCTGGTAGTTGTTCCTTTTACTTTTGTCTTTGTAATTTTGTGTATGTTTTTTTCTTAAACGACCTGTTGACAATTTGTATTCATTAAAAGTATCTTCAAGTACTAGAATTTGCCATCGTATGGAATATTTCTTTTACGAGTCTATTGTTGTTACTTAACTGAGCTTAAGATTTGTTTCTTTCTTTGAAAAATGTTTATTAAGAAAAACAATATGTATTAAATGCAAAAAGTTATCTTTTTGCCTCAAAATATTTTGAAACTTTAAATGGACTTTTGGCTAATCAAAAGTTAGTACACAAAATAGAGTTTTATATTCAGTGGAAGGGTAGTTTAATGTGTTCTACATTACATCTGCTACTGAGTAGGTTGTTTGTGGGGTTTCGCGACCATGATCCTCATACAAAATTTGGATCATGCCTACGCTACAGCCGGCATTTAAGTTAGTTGATTGGTTTGCTACATTGTGTTGTATGGAGTAGGGGTATGTTGTGTGAAAATCGACCATTACCGATGTTCTTTAGGTAGGGTGTCAAACCGCAAAGATGGTGTGACGATTGTAGGGTTTTGATTTTGTTGTGGATGGGGTGCGTGTGTGTATGTATGTATGTTTTTGAAAATATATGTATGTGTGTGTGTGTATGTTAGTTTATAAATGTGTATACCTTAACCCTTTAACGGTCGTTGGGGTTAAATTCGACTCTATGATATTTTGTGTTATGAGGCGGCAGCGTGTTCGGTTTTGTTTAAAGTGAAGTCGTGGTGGATGTTATTTTTGTTGAAGTTAGAGGGTTAATACAATATGAATTAAACTACATTAGGGCGGTTTACGAAAGTCTGTGATTTTTTTGCTAGTATTTAAGGTGTTGGTTAGGATTTGTGTACTAATTTTGTATGAGAAAACTAACAACGATGATATACATAAGTGCCACCCTATTGTATTGTTGTTCTGTTGTTAAAAATTCTGTTATGGTTTTTTTCATTCGTTTCGTTGATATGTATGAATGTGTGTGTGTGTGTGTGTTTGAAACAGTTGATTAAATTTGTTTGAATTTGAAATTATTTGAATACAAGACTCTAACCATACACAACAATTTGAAATTATTTGAATACAAGACCCTAACCATACACAACAAAGTTGATAAGAAATAAAAAAACCCAAAGCAATACTATTTATGTACTTATATATTTTATTTATTAATTTGTTTAAAAATTTTACAATATAATAAAAAAAATGGTAAAAAAGTTGGTGTAATTATACTTTTAGTTATTTAGTGCATCTTGTTTCTTTAGTGTATCTTGAGCTAGAACGATAACAAAAAATAATATTTAGATTTAATAATAATAAAATAAATAAAAAAACTATTTACCAAAAATTACCTGTTGCAGCTGCATTTATAGTTAGTTCATAATATTTATTGCTGCTGCTGCTATCTTCGCTACCTTTTCTTTCTTTTAAAAGGTAGTAGGTATTGCGGTCAAATTCCGCAATAGTAGCATCATCTATGGTGTTATTGAATATGCTCGGTAGATATATATATTTATTCGCTTCCACCAGACAACGAATTTTTGTCCCAAAGCGTGTTTGTACACGCTCCATCTTCGTAATTTTATAGTTATGGTTAAAAACCATCTCTTTTACAGGGAGAATGGTTTTATTTTGACTTTTTTTAAATATTGTTTTTAGGTGTGCTTCCATTACTTGAATAGTAAATTAAAGTAGAACTAGAGAGGGTTTTTATACAAAATTCTGAAATGTAATTTTGTTTCTAAACAGGAAAAATGTGGTTAAAATTTTAATGTTGTGAGAATTTAATTTTAAAAAGTTTCCGTTGCGGTTTTTCAATTTTATAAAGTTGTTATTTAATTAAAATGTATGAGAAAATTTTAAAAAGTTTCTGTTGCGGTTTTTCCGTTTTTTTTTTATAAAGTTTCTATTTAATCAAATGTGAAAGAAATTTTAATGTATGCAGAGTTTTGTTAATATATATATATATATATACATAAATATATATGATTTTAATTTTAAAAGGTTTCTGTTTCGTGGATTGTTTAAAATGTGTTTTCTATTTCATCATCATCATCATCATCATCGTCTTCTTCAGTACTGTTATACAAGTTGTTGTAGAATACAAATTGCTTCTTCTTTTTAAGGATTAGAGTATATGACCCCTTCACTTCTTTAACTTTCTTTAAAATGTGTGGAGTTGTGTTTAGATAATCCATCTGATTTTTAGTAATAATCAGAAATCGTTTAGGTAAATAAATGTAATATTCGTTATTTAGATCACATCTTATACTTTCACCATATTTTGTATCTACTCGATCTATCTTGTTGATTTCATATATAGTATTTTCTTCCATATTCTTTAAAGGTAAGTATGTAATATTAGAACTTTGAAACAATTTTCTTAAGCTTGCCCTCATTTTTTTTTTTTTTTTTTGCTTTCAACTTTTCACCGTAAGACGAACTTTCAAACTGATTCTTTATATTCAATAATTGATAGTATAAGACGTTTTTAGATATTTCAATAACTTCTTATCAGTTGCGGTTAAGTATACGTGTATGCATACATATACACATATATATATATATATATATATATATATATATATATATATATATATGCATATATAAAAAGAGATTCAGTTAAATTAAAACTTTGATAAATATGTATTGGAGTCAATTTTTAAAAACTGGTGATAAATATTGTACTTGTCATGCACAGTGGAAAACTTTTCAAATAATAAATGCAATAGTTTTGGATATTATAATGCAGGTGTTTCTAACTGCAGAAGGAGGGACTAGAACGCAAATTTTTTCTCTTAATAGAGGACAACAAATGCCAACAAATATTCCAATATTTCAATTTAGTCACAATCAACATATAAAAATTGAGGTTATTGGTGGTATGATATCACTAGTCGGAACAGTCTATGAGGGTGGTTTTAAAGATATAAATGTAGACTCATACAAACCATCATGCGCGTATAGTGAAATAGATGAACATGTTTTTAGTGGTGCAACTAAATCTTATAATGGTAAGACTGGTATCCGCTCATTGAATAAAAATCAACAAAAACCTCTCCTCCTCCTCCCTCAAAAAATGGTTAATAATAGTATAGTTAAGAAAGCAGCTGGTGGTGCTAGCGGTGGTGGTGCTAGCGGTGGTGATGATGACTCATTTCAATACGAAGATTATTAAATTAGTATATAAATATGAGAAACAATTCTTATCATCTCATTCAAAAATATATCGCTAACTTAAGAACATATATACATATATATATATATATATATATATATATATATTAAAAAAAGAAAAATTAAAATGAAAAATATTTTTATCATATTTTTTTCATATATCTATATCATACAAGTGTTTTCAGCTTCATTACCTATTGATTTGAGTGAAAATGAACTTAAAAATACAGAATTTGCAATAAAATTACCGAATAATGATACTGTGAGCATACAACTAAATTTCAAACTTTTAAAGTATAGTAATGATTTAAATAAAAACATCGAGTCAACAACAACAACAAAAGCAGAATATGAATCAAACGAAGAACAAGAAGACTCCCCACCACCACCACCTATAAATCAATCTTTTACTGTTGAACAAGCTATTGAAGCATTTAGGCAAGATTTAGTAAAAAAAGAAAAAAATATTGCAGGAATAATTGAAAGTTCGGCTCCATTTTATAGACATTTTCAACTTCAATACAAAGATAATATAAAATTGAGAATCCGTTGTACATATAACAGCAATTACTTGAAACGTCGATTAAATATTTCATGTTTCGAATACCGTCAAGTTGAATACGAGAGAATTTTAAGTAATGGTGAAATTGAGACGGTTTCTGAGGATGATACTACATACCGATCCGATATGACATTAATCAACATTCAAGATTATACCCATGATTTGGATATGGAAATATCATAAATTAACTAATATGATGAAATACATTTACTACTACTTAATATAAACTTTGTTGTTGATGTGTTAAGAACATTTATTTAACATAAATAAAAAAATTAAAATAAGAAAAATAATGAACAATCAGTTTTATTCGAAAATTTTACATGACTTCTTGAACGAAGAAAGCTTTTTGTGGTATGAACATGAGATTATTTTGAAGAAATTAAAAACTCAATTCGATGAATATGCATTTTATAAGAAAAGTAAATCAAAATTTGGATATCATTACACCAATTGTGTGTGGTCCAACAATGAAACAACTTGTGGACCTGATACCTGTAAATGTTCCCTTATCGATAACAGTTGGGATCAAGCATTATATATAATGAATTTTTATAATAATTTAAAAACATAGACTTTATAAACAGTTCTACAGTCGTCGTTGTGACTTGATTAGTACTAAACAATGTCGGAGGAGAGAATATTAGTTGTAGACGTACAAGGTTTTTATCTCAACAATAAATTCATTGTAAAAGAACTGAGTATTTCAATTGACGACTCACAAGTTCAAACATTTATTATTAAACCACCTTTTCCATATTCATCGTTGACAACAAAAGAAAAATATTCAATTAATTGGCTTTATAATCATCATCATGGATTAAAATGGAAAGATGGTGATTCATCCTTAACAAATATTGTGGAATATTATATTGCGCATGTTAAAGATAAAAATTATATTTATTATGCTAAAGGATTAGAAAAAATTAAGTGGATTCAAAATATTTTTAAGGATAAAATTAATTTTTATAACCTGGATGATTTAAATTGTCCAAATTTAAAAACATTATATCAAAATGATGAATCTGTAAATGTTTGTTGTTATCATAGAAAATACTGTATATGTGCTCAAAAAAATGTAATACTCTTAAGAAAGTTTATTAAATCAAATATTAATAAAGAAAACATAAAATTATAAAAGACATTTTTTCTTTTTTTGGATTTATTATTTAACACTTAAATCAGATAGAATAATCATCAAACATCATCAGTTCATTCTGAATACTTGAAATGTCAATAACAATATCTTTAAACGGAAACAAATCAACTCTGGTTGGAGAATATTTTCCTCCAATTGAACTCCCTACAAAATATGTTTGTGGACTTATTGATTTTGTAACATTCAACTCCATACCTAATGTAGATTTTCACAACAATTTGTTTCATATAGGAAATCATATTATTACTATTCCGGTTGGTTCATATGAACTTGAGGATATTGATTTTTTCTTAAACTCAAGCTTAAAAGATATTGATGAATCAATTTATCTAGTAATTGAAGCTAACAATAACACACTTAAAACTGAAATAACCTCATCAATGGATATAGATTTTTCACAACCAAACAGTATAGGAAAGTTGCTCGGATTTAGCAAAAGTAAATTAGAAGTAAATTCAACTGAATATTATAACACTGATCAAAATCTTCAAAATGATAAATCTGTGGAAGTGATGATTGTAGATATTAATCAATTGAATACTACAAGGTTATTTGAATCTGACTTACCTGCACATATTACGAATGTTAATACAATACGCATTGAAAGCAACTTAACAACCGGATCATTTATTAATAATACTTCGAATCATGCTATTCATGAATTTCCTCTTGATGTTCCTCCAGGATATAAAATAAGCGAAAAACCTCGAAATGTTATTTATTTTCCCGTCAACTGTCAGCAAATAAACAACATAACGATTAGAATCTTAAATCAAGACGGTGAACTTATAAATTTTAGAGGAGAAAAAATCACTCTTAGACTCCACTTCAAACCAGAATAATGATAATTTACAATAAAAACGTAATGCAAAGAGGATTGCCATTCAATCCCTCATCAACTCGCATTCGAGAAACTATAAAAAATAAAAAAAACCCGTTAACATCATATAATATAGAATACTTGAAATCATTAGGATTTAATCTTCAACCATGAATGAAATACTAAATGTCCTTCAAAAACCTATATATGATGAGAGTATTGTAAAAAGGGAATATCATAGTTACTCTCCATATCTAAAATCATTCAACAACAATGATGAAATTCGTATACCAATTCAAAATCAGGATCTCTTTGTCTTACCAAGTGAGAGTATGATTTACATTCATGGTTTTATAGTGAAGAAGGAAGCAAACAAAGAGGTTCCAGCTACAGAGGTGAAATTTAAAAACAACTTTGTTTCATATTTGTTCGATGAAATTCGTTATGAAATTAATGGTTTTGAAGTTGATCGTACACGCAAACTTGGAATTTCATCTACCATGAAAAATTTTATATCATTGAATAAGGCTGAAAGTGCTACACTAAAAAACGCTGGTTGGTGTCTTAAAGAAACTTTTGTTTTAGAAAAAAGTCATTTTAGCTGTTGTATACCTCTGAAAATGTGGATGGGTTTTGCTGAAGATTATAACAAAATACTATTAAATTCGAAACATGAGCTCATTCTTCAACGTTCGACATCCGATGAGAGATCATATTATTCTACAAATACAACTGATCAGTTGAAGTTAACAATTCTGGATATAACATGGAAAATGCCACATATTCAACTATCAGACTTTGCAAAATTGGAAATGTTTAAGATAATCAACAACAAAAATTCTATACCAATTGCATTTCGTAGTTGGGATTGTCATGTAAATCCTGCACTACCAACGACTACAAAGGTTTTATGGAATGTAAAGCTTTCTCCACAAAACGAAAGACCACGATTTCTTATAATTGGTTTACAAAAAGTGAAAAGTAAAGAACAAGGAAATATATTTGACCATTGTAATATCTCTAATTTAAAAGTATATCTAAACTCAGAGTCATATCCATATGATGATTTACATAATCGTTTTGAAAATGGCCAGTATTCTGTACTATATAATATGTATGCAAAATTTCAACAAGGCTTTTACATGCGAGAACCTGAACCATTGCTGGATGTTAATGATTACAAGTCTTACGCACCGCTTATTGTTGTTGATGTTTCACATCAAAATGAAACTGTTAAAATTGGACCTATTGATGTACGAATTGAATTTGATACTGAAGCAAACAAACCAATTCCAGAAAAAACATCAGCATACTGTTTAGTTATTCATGATCGCTTAATCGAATACTCACCTCTAACAAGTGAAATTAGAAAAATTATTTAATTCTAATATTTCTTTTAAAATTTTTAATAAATGAAAAAACAAAAAAAAATTTTTATATATATATATATATATATATATATAAATAAAACAAGATATTTTTAATTCTTAATCAATGTATTTTATTAAAAAACATTTATAGTTTCTTTTTAGTTTAGCTTCGAAAACAAAAATTTTAAACATAAATGACCACAATTTATTGTATTAAAATTTTGATATCTATCATAATTATAACTAATGTTTTTTCCTAAATATTTTATTAATTGTTTTGGTGGTTGCAAATTGCCAAAGCTATCAAAATATTCGATTTGATTGTTGTTTTTCCAGTATGCTACCCAATGTGTGCCAGGGCCCTTTGAAGTATCCAGATTGATTATTCCACATTCTTTTTTAAATGGTTTGCTGCTTGGAAGGGTGTTACACATAAACACACCTCTAAAATTTGGAATATGTTTTGCATATTTTCTCAAGTCTACATCAGAAAGGGCTCTTTTAGGTAGCTTCATTAAAAATTTTGTTGATAAGGCTTTAAATATAATCCAAAACCTTTTTTATATGGTTTTAAGAACATGCCTTTTCCCATCGCAATGGCTTCCATTGTATTATTGTGTCGTTTTGCTTCAGTCAGCTGTTCCTTTCCATTTTTAACTGCATTGATTGCTTTTGTAATACCAGATACACCACCAGCTAAACCACCAAGTGCACCCAGTGCAGCAAATATAGGGGCAAGTGGAAGAAAACCTCCAGATTTTGGTAGCGGTATTATTCGAGGCGTTTTTATTAACGATTTTTTCTTCCCCTTGAAAATATTGTTTACAACTTTTCGTGAAATCTTTATAGCATCTTTCAAGTTTTCACTTTTCTTTATATTCTTTCTTGCACTTTTCAATGCATGTGTAAACAGTTTGTGGGTATTTACTGGAGACGACTTTTTAGTTTTACTAATAACGTTACCCATACCGAATTTTGTTTTTGCTTTCATTGCAGTAGCAACAAACCAAGCGTTTGATTTTTCACCCAAACTACTATCACTTGCTTTGACCCTTTGCCAAGCCTTTTCAGTTAAAATTCTATCAGCAATATGTCTTTTCTCTAAATCTTTATTGTTTGAGTATGCTATATCGTGCTCTCTGCAAGCAGTATCCAATGGATTGATTCCTTGATCACCTCTTTCTAAACGTTTCTTTAATTTTGTACCAGGTCCGCAAAATTGATAACCGGGTAGATGAAGTTCAATGGGAAGTTTATTAATTATTTTATTTAGAAAACCTTTACCAATGAAGGATGGATGACGATTGAATATCTTTTTATAAATGATTGTCATATCTATTGATACTTTGTCGATTAAAGATTAAAATCAAATTGATTGAAAACAAATAAAAGAGACTGGTTTATATATTATGTTATCATTAGATTTCAGAATGCGCTTTTTTAAACAACATAAAAGGATTAACGTAAAGAATATCGAATCAAAGTTCGATTCATCAAATAAAATTCGTCATAGTTCATTACTACCGAATTCTATTCGAGCTCTTATTGTAGGTCCATCAAATTGCGGAAAAACAAATGTTATGATCAGTCTTATTGAAAGTCCTCATGGATTGAAATTTAAAAATATTTACTTATATTCAAAATCAACACAACAACCGAAATATAAGTACTTAGAAAGTCTAATTAAACCCATTAAGGAGATAAATTTTTCATCATTTTCCAATAATGATGATGTTCTATCGCCAGACGAAGTTAAACCAAATTCAGTATTTATATTCGACGATATAGCTTGTGAGAAACAAAATCATGTACGTGCCTACTTCTGTATGGGTCGTCATAAAGATATTGATAGTTTTTATTTATGTCAAACATATACACGTATACCAAAACAGTTGATTCGCGATAATGCTAATATAATTATAATTTTCAAACAGGATGCAATGAATATTAAGCATATTTACAATGATCATGTTGGTTCTGATATGACTTTGAAAACATTTCATGAGTTAAGTACCGAGTGTTGGAAAGAAAAATATGGTTTTCTAGTTATTAACAAAGATGACCCTATGAATAATGGTCGATATAGAAAAGGTTTCGATATATTTATAAAGCTATAAAAGAAATATTACAGACACTTTAAAATCAGTACAAGATTAATTATTAAACTAATAGCTTCTCAACTATTAAACTGCTAACTGCTAAATTGCTATACTGCTATACTGCTAAACTGCTAAACTGATCTGTTTTGAATCTGTTTCTAATTCAACCTATAAATATGAACACAAATCTAGTTAATAATCTTATTAAAACTCGAAATATTTTAAAAAAGAAATATAAGAATATTTTGCTTGGAGAAATTGCAAATGATGAATTGTTGGAAAAGACATTGAAACCAATATCAAAACCATTAAAAGAATTAGTTCAATCAACTAATAATAATAATAATAATAATAATAATAATAATAACACCATTATAAAACATGAAAAATATCCGGATGGCTCTTTTAAACATGATCTTGAGAATAATAAAGTTGCCTTCAGTACACCATATAAAAAGAGTAAGCTTGATTATAACACGTTTTCTTCAAGCTCTAATAACAAGAAAATCGAGAAAAGTTCAAACACGTTTCAATCATTTGATGATGACCATGATGATGATGATGATGATAATAATGATAATGTTGATAATGAGGATGATAACAATGATGATGATAACACCATTGCAATACATCCCAATCAAAGTATTCAATATAATTTATCAAAAGTTAACTTAAATATATATGATAAAACCTATGGTCCTCATAAGGATAAAAATCAAATATGGAGACTGGGTAATGAACCCATCGCTTTCAATTCAACCAATATTACTGTAGGTAATTTAAAATGGCCCTTCACATCAGGCTTATATGAATTGTTAGTTTATAAGAAACCAATCAGTTATAATAAAACAGATTTAAATAATTATAAACAAATATTGGAGATGACTAATGTCCATAAACGAAATAACAGTATTAATGGCCAGATTAAAGGAAATCGTTCAATTAAATATACAACGATTATTAAAAACCTATTTAAACAACAGAAAATTCATGAGGGAAAAGGTTTAATGAAATTGAATAGAAAAAAGCATAATTATGTTTATTGGGATGATCCTAATGAATTGGTTGATAGATTGCGTCTTTTGATTTCATCAACAACAGCTGGTCACTCAAATCATAATAATGAAATTGTATCAATTATTGAGGAATTGAGAGAAGCAAAAATTATTATATAAATAGACTTAAAAATGTACAAACAATTCATATTCATAAAATGCCTATCGATAAGTTTGGACATTATATTGAAAGATCTGTAAGATACCAAAATCAACATTTCAAGATTCATTTGGATAGTGATCGTAATTTCAACTTTAACTTGCGGAGAATAAAAAATATTGCTAGTCCTGTATTGGAAAACGATGCCGTAAACAAAATTTACATGAAAACTTATTTAAGTGAAATAAAGAAACAACTGGATACAATGTATATGGAGAGAATTAAGGGAATGGAGGATCGTTTGAACGAAATAATACAACAACAAAACGTGTTGACTACAGAAAAATTTGATAATGTAGAAACACGTTTAAGTAAATTAATACATGATCAAAGTATAATACTAAATAATCTCAATCAATCACTAAATGAAATGAAATCATTATTTAATCACAAAATTGATTCAGTTGAAGAACGTCTAAATGAAAAAACGAAGCTCATTACAAAGCATTTAAAGATAGATATATAAATCGTTTTTGATTTAAATTCAATATCAACAGCATTTAAATTGATGTAATCTGTAAGATAGACGTTAGAAATGGAGCGACAAGAAGTGGTTCAGGAGCTTCATAAGCAAGCACGTAGAAATTTCATTCGACGTCGAGTGGTGGTCAAGGGAATTGATGATCTTTGGCAAGCAGATCTTGTTGAAATGGGTGCTTACTCAAAATATAACAAAGGCTATAGATTTATTTTAACAGTTATAGATACATTTTCAAAGTTTGCTTGGGCTGTACCTGTAAAATCTAAAAGTAGTGAAGATATAACCAATGCTATGCAATCTATTTTTTCGCTAAAGAGAATTCCAAAAAACTTGCAAACCGATAATGGTAAAGAGTTCTATAATAAAATATTTCAAAACTTGATGAAAAAACATAATATCAACCACTACTCTACATATAGTATCATGAAAGCGTCTATTGTAGAACGATTTAATAGAACTCTAAAAGGAATGATGTGGAAAAATTTTAGTCTACAAGGAAATTATCAATGGATACATATATGCAAGGATTTAATTAATCAATATAATAATAAAAAGCATAGAACAATTGGAATGACACCAAAGTCTGTTAACGCAGAAAATGAAAGTTCTATACTAAAACAAGTCTATAATCATCCCAAAATATATAAATCTGGTAAACTAAAAGTTGGAGATTACGTTCGAATTAGCAAATATAAACATATTTTTTCAAAAGGATATACTCCAAACTGGACAACTGAAATTTTTAAAATTCGTACTTTACAGAACACAAACCCCATTACCTATTTATTGGAAGACTATCAAAGGAATCCGATTGTTGGTGGATTCTATGAACATGAACTATTAAAGACACATTTTCCAAATACATACTTGATTGAAAATGTTATTAAAACTAAGGGGCACCAGGCGTACGTAAAATGGTTGGGATTTTCCAATCAACATAATTCTTGGATCAATAAAGATGAACTTCAATAATATTATATATACTTCAATATGAGATTTATTTTTATTATATTATAAAATTCTCAAAAAAATAAAATAATATATAAAAAAGTTTTGTTTTGATTTTTTTTATTTCTAAACGATTAAATTTTATATCAACTTAGTTGAGTAAGGTTAAGAACAAGCACGATTAAATTTTATTCACACAAAAACAAATTGTGGTTACTTGTGTTTAAAATTCCTATTCAATAGATGACTATAGTTTAAAATAAAAACAAACT
Source organism: Nowickia ferox (assembly GCA_936439885.1). Taxonomy (NCBI): domain Eukaryota; kingdom Metazoa; phylum Arthropoda; class Insecta; order Diptera; family Tachinidae; genus Nowickia; species Nowickia ferox. Next base: position 107,883,378 of record OW387026.1, on the reverse strand, counting down.
AAAATATTTTAATGATATTCTTTATTTATTTATTTATTTATTGTTTTTTTCACGTTATATATATATATATATTCACTTATAATCTAAAATCACTTAATACTATTGTACAATATTATCACTTGAAGATGATGTTAATACATTTTCATTGGGATATGATGATGATGATGATGATGATGATGATGGTTGTTGACTATTTATTGCATAATGTCCCCATGCATATGTATTAATACTATTATCTCTAATAAATCGCTTATCATCTAAATAACTTAATGCTAATTTACTAATGTGTTGAGTATATATTTCATGAATCTTTGATCTAAATACATACATAGAATCATAGTACATTTTTTTTTCAAATAAACATTTTCTAAAGTCATTAATCGTTAGTCTATTGGTTACGCATTTTTTAACTCCTTTAATTTTTTTAATTTCTTTTTCCTCCTCATCAATTTTAATTGAATACATTTTAGCGCGTAAACCAATGAACTCTTTAATTATTTTACCATTACATTCATCCTTCATCATTCCTAATACTTTTTTATTGACAAGCGGTAAATTATAGATATTATCTTTCGGATACCCAGATGTATCAAACTGATTTCGTACATCGTTTCTAATATCGTTGTATAGATCATCCGTTCTAATATCATATATAAACGAGTCCGTGTCCATATAATTTAAATTAATATTTTCACAATATTTCGGTTTCATATATTCGTAGTGAAAATTATACATTTTATGTTTCGAGAGTTCCAAGACAGAAAATCCAATGTAAATGGGTTTGTCGTACACAGTTCGTACTCTTTTCAATTGAATCGCAACCATTTGTTCATGAATTTTCAGACAACTGTGAAAATTAGGTTTGGCAATAAGAGCTCTAGCTCCTAATCTCTTCCCCCTACTCTCCCATTCACATACTAATTTTATATCTTTTCTTTTATCAACATTTTCCATTGTCTTCCCATATACTGCATTATTTAACAATTTAAAAAAGTTCTGTTCAAATACATTCTTACCCAATGTTCGGTGATAGTTATTTATATCAATATATTTTTTCAACCAATCTGACTGATTAAATTGAAGAATTCTATGAATTTTCCTTAAAATCAAACCATGTTGAAGACATTGTTGCAGATTGCGATAGTGTATTATGTAATTGGTTTTATTGTTTAAGTCTGTTATTAATTTTTGCTGTTTCATGCCCCCAATTTTTTTATTTTCTGCACAGAATGGAAAATCGCTATGACGGTCGTGCAGTGTACTTGGATATTCCAAGTCTACTTCTAATATGTAACCAATTTCTGAGTCTTCTTCCACTACATGTATATTAAAGTCTTCAACGTTTTCAAACCATTTAAAATTTTTAAAGGGAAGATACTGCGACATTGCATATCCATATAAATTATTTACATCAAAATACATTAGATAATTTGATTCTTTTGTGGGATCATAATCATTAACGTATTTATTATTTACTATGGTGTGCCGTTTACTACACTGAACAATACCTCCCCTAATACCTCGTACAACGAAATTGTACATGTTAATATCTGTTAGTAATTCCAATTCTATTTTAGTTGTTTTCAACATTGCATCCCAAGATAAGCCTGGAGTAGTATAATATTGACAAGGGTCTAAATTGTAAATTTTCTTACAAACTTTACGGAAATTTTCAAATATATCACATAGCAAGAGAACATCTACTTTTAGATATAATAGAAGATAGTCCAACAATTTGTTGCAATTAAATGTATTCCAAACATTTTCAGCATGTTCATAATCATCTATACTGCACGACTCATTTGTAAGTTTATTAAAGAAACATGATCGCGGTGGTAGTTGTGTTTCCTCCAGCCGATCAACTGAGTTAAGAAAGTCATATGGAAAGACACCTTTACGCTTCATTAAACTGAATTCATTATGAGTTTGATAGATTAATTTTACTGTCGTCAAGTCATCATCAGACAAATAGCTAGCTAGTTTTTCTAAGCTCGACGGCATAAATCGAAAAGAATCTAGAAAACGTAATTCTATTGTCTTATCATTATCACCATTATCATCATCATCATCATCATTATCAACATCATTATCAATGGAATCATTAACCGAAATTCTTTTCGATATAGATACATATAATTCCTTATTGAAAGGAATTATATTTATATCACCTTTAATACATGATAATTCTCTAATAAACAAATGACAATCATATGCCGAAAGATTGTGAAAAAATATCGGAATGAAGTTTGCAATTTGAAATTCTAAATTGCATTTTTTGTGTGCGGGACCTCTATATTCACCCGTTAGATGACAATGATCAGCCACACGATCTTCAACAGATAGCAAACATTCACAAATGTGACAAATTTTGTCCTCCATTTGTCTGATCTGTTGAAGTGGTGTTAAGGAATTCATTGGTTTTACTACACTTAAATAATTCTTATAGATATATCTTATATCTTTAACTAAACTCTTAAAGAAATGATTAGGTGCGTCATCAGCACCATTATAAATTCTAAATATATCTAAATTAGAGTTAAATGTACATTTAATATAATAACTGTATGCAAATGGAATGTGCTTTTGTATAGATTTAATATTTGGAGAATTTTGAATATCAACTGATTTTAGAATACATTCAAAATCAGCGTATACTATAAAAGGTACATCCATTTGCTTTTTAAAATTCCTAAAACTTACTAAATTATTGTCTTCAGTTGGCATCTTAGTTATCATTTTATTGCAATGCTGTTTGTGTATGTTTAATGATGAATGAGAATGAAAATGTATTAAACAGGTATTGCATACATATGCCATAGTTTTATGTTTCGTTACTTGACTTTTAATTAATCTGTAAGTATAAAGAAAAACTTAATTAGTATAAAATTATTGAAGAATATATATTCTTTACAATTACCTTGATATATTTTTTATCCATACATAATGGAATCTTCCTTCTCCTTCCTCCAAAAGCAACAAATTGATGTGTTGGAATTTTTCCTGCACAGTAAAATAGTATGGACCGACTATATTATTATCATCGCCCAATCCAAACACATTAATACTTATATCAGGATTTTTACTTTCGAACACTTTGATTTTATTAAGTGGTAGAGGAAAATGCAGACTTTTAAAATTTAATATTATATTATTTTCAAGCGTTATGATTTCTTCATTTATGTTGTTAACTTTATATGATGAACATCTATTGGTATGCAAATCAACTGGATAAAGTGCTGATATTATAGCCCACTTAAAACAATATATATCAGTATTTTGGACATTGATGCAAGCAAACTTTCTCTGTATTGTTAGAGGTAATGGAATATATTGTGACCCTTTAATACATTTATATTTGTTGACATTGATTTCAAGATGTGATATTTTAATTAATGACCATCCGCTATCACGTTCCTGAAATTCACTCATTTTTTTAATTATATTATTACATTGTTCATTATAAAGGTCAATAATGTCATCACTTGTCGTTGATATGCTTAGGATCACCATTTTTGTTTGATGCGATTTAACTTCTATGATACATGTATCATGATCTTCCTTAACCAACATATACTCGCAAAATAATTCAATATTAAATTTTACACTCGAATATTCCTGTGTCACATTATATAACAATTCCATGACATTGTCTCTAATTGTATACAGAAAGTTTTCTGGTATTAAATCAGTTTCATTGCTATTTTCAATCAAATATGTTATGATGCGATTATTGAATACAGACTTGATACACTTTAAACTACCGTCATCGTTATTATATTTCTCTGTTTTTTCCGCACTGTTAGTTTTATGCATATTTGTTCTTATATGATAATGCCATTTAGTATTTGATATATATGTTCTACATTTGTCACAATATATATTGATTGCACCGCTGTCTGATATAGTATGAGAGTGTTGTTCCCATTCCTCGCGGTTTGAAAAATATAGCTTACACGTTGTACACTTAAACGATGAGGAAGACCCTTGATGATGTAATCTAATATGTCTCCTTAAATTTGTATTTGTAGTGAACTCTTTCTTACAAAATTCACAAATAAATTTAGTCATTTTTATAAATATTTTTATTTAGACGTTGTTAGAGAAAAGTGGTTGAAATAAGAATGATGATATATTTGAACATATGCAGTATTTAATCTCTTTCTTAGAGTATACGATTTACATATAACTTTTTTTTCAGTAATTACAGTTAAAGAATACATATTTGTGGTTAAATAGTTTTATTTTAAAAAACATTTCTATCCATATATTCATTTCTTATCACAAACGTAAAATTTTTATAATTCTAATTATAAACTTTTTACAACAATAGAAACCACTGCACCTGCGTTTGCTACAAATATTATCAACTTTTTATAAACTAACATACACACACATACATATATTTTCCAAAACATACATACATACACACACGCACCCCCTCCACAACAAAATCAAAACCCTACAATCGTCACACCATCTTTGCGGTTTGACACCCTACCTAAAGAACATCGGTAATGGTCGATTTTCACACAACATACCCCTACTCCATACAACACAATGTAGCAAACCAATCAACTAACTTAAATGCCGGCTGTAGCGTAGGCATGATCCAAATTTTGTATGAGGATCATGGTCGCGAAACCCCACAAACAACCTACTCTACTGCTGGCTTCGAGCTCAGAATTTCAAAAAGCAAGAAGTATACTTCCCCAGAATTTTGAAAATTGTAAGTAAACGAACAAATTTGTTCAGAGTTATACATCAAATTCAAATGCAATTTTTTCTCTTTTATCGAAGCAGGCCTGTAAGCGAAAGTTGGATACACGCTTTCCAAAGGCCTTTCATTCTTCTTGCCTCAATGGGTAAGTCTTACTGCTTATTTTTTGTTTACTTAGTTTAGTTTTGAAGTCATGAGAATCTATTCTGATTTTTTTAACGATGATGTACTATGCATGCATGTGTGTGTGTATATGTGTGTGTGTATGTATTTATGGAAATCTCTCAACACATTAGAATAGCCCTACCGATCGTTACCAAATTCATGGCGTTCTAGAAACATTGACCTCACTTAAAGTTTGTGAGATAATGAATCGATTTGGCGCGATAGATTTTGAAAATGTTCGAATATAAAGTTTTCGAAAAATCGTTTATCTGAATAAAATTTGAACTATTAAACTTGTAAACTCAAAAATCTAATCAGCTCTTAAACCAAAAAAAAAAAATAATAATAACGTCGATATCATAGAGAAAATTTTATTAAAATCTGTTGATTATTTAGTTCGTGAAATATCGTTGAGGAAAATTTCGCAAAAAGCGTGATAATTTAATAACTCCAAAAGATCTTGTCATTTCCTTGTTTGGACTTAAAAAATTCAGTCGAATGCTGTGAATTTGATCAATCGGTTAAGTCGAGAGATGTCTAGTCTAATTCTAAATATTTTAAAGGAAATAATTCAAAGGGAATTAATTTCTTACGAGAAGAAAATCCTTCTATTCTAAACCTATGGCCAGAGAAATGAAAAGTGAGACAGAATTTCGAATTTTAAAAGTCAACTATTTTGTATTCAGTTAATTTATTTCACCTGAAAGTTTGTAAATGATTTTTGAAAATAGGGAAACAAGGAATAGAAAAAAACTCTCGGGGAATTTTTGTTCAAAATACGGCTGATGTAAAAAGTATGTATTTCTTTAATAAAAATAAAGTAAAGACTTGCTGCCGTATTTAAAAAAAGAAGAATGTTAAAACATAACTTGAAGTTCAAATAATTAAAAAAAAAATTATTTGTTAATAGTTTACCAAATAAATTTTTTAAATTCGTATTCATTTTAATACGCGTTAAATAAAAATAAAATATTGAAATTAAACAAGTATTTTTTATAGAATACCGCCGTTATTTCTTAGTAACACATTTCGCTCATTTACTCAAAGAACTTTATAGCTCAAAAAATGGAATTTTTGAGTTAATGATGTAGAAATAATCTTCATATCGTTCTTCATATTGTGTGAAAATTTCATACATACAAATATCTTGTTTACTCAACTCTTGAGAGAAAAATATAATTTTCTTTTTCCATTAAGTTGTGTGTGAATTGAAAATTTTAAACTCTTTTTTTCTTTCAAACTGTTTTTTTAATTATGACGTTGTTTGAGTAAATGAGCGATTTAATTTCTTTATCTTGATGAAATTCAAAATGTGATAAGCTGATTCTTGATCTTGATTGAAATTCCACGATGCGTATCTTTTTTCATTATTAAATGCCAGATTTTTGAGGTTCAATAGGTTATCAAACACTTAATTGTTTGTTTGAAAGAAATGGAGAGATAGACAATTTATCATTTTGGCGTTGAGCTTGGCTGGAAGTTTCATAAATGGCCTACAAGGTCAACCATATACTATATATTTTAGTTTTTGCATGTATTTTGTTAGCCATAACTTGAATAATAAAAATTAGAAATTCCAAAAACGCCCGTAACTTCCAAACGGCTGGACTGAGTTTCTTTAAGTATGGACTAGAAGATTTAAAATAAAATCACTTTTTAAACGAAAGAAACCTAATTAAAACCGGTCTAGCTGTTTTTGAGCTACGAAGTCAAAGACAGACAGACTCAACAGAATATATCTTGAAAATATGTGATATCTTCTACACGGCTGGACCGATTTTCTTCAAACATAGTTACGATTAAGTCAACTTTTAAGCCTAAAAAAGCTAAATTAAAATCGGTCCAGACGTTTGGTCTGTAGGTAGACTCGTGCAGACACATACACACAGATACACAGACACACATTAAAAACTTATAACACCCCTTTTTTGCTCAGGGGTTGAAATTGTAAAGTCCTAGTTTACACTATGCAAGTCTTATTGCTAAGCTGATTAGTTTGCTAGGAAAGAGAGACGAGGGGAAAAGAAACGTTACTGTTCCCCTCGTCTCTCTCTCCATCAAACTAATCAGCTTAGCAATAAGACTTGCAATGTGTAAATATGGACAAAATATGTACTTTGGATCGAAAATCAAGACCAGCTAGTTTATAAAAAAATCATTAAATTTGGTTTATTTATATATTACCGAGAATGTTTGTTTAAGCTGCTTTCACACGACCTGTATTTTACGTACGACATGTGAAATTTCCCACGACTTGTTAAAGCATTAAAACTTTGCATCTGTAAAAGTCAGGCGGCAATTTCAGATGATAAAATTTCAATTAGAGCGCATTCTATTTTGATCTTACAAAGTGTCTGGCATCAGCTGTTTTAGTATAACAACAGTGCCTGTGGTGGCAAGTCAGCTGTAAAATAACGACCGTTTGACAGCAGTTTTAAAAAATTTAACAGAAACATACACATTCCCATTGTTCCCCTAATTGAGACGATATGTGTAGCTCGTGCACACACTCATAGTTCAAGTGTAAGCATTTAAGAAAACAAAAAAGCAAAAAAAAACATAAAACAGGAATAACAATTTGAACTTGTAGACAGACGCCAAAGGTCCTCGAAATAATGCGAAGTAAAAAATTTAAATGCCCACACGTCGTCAAAAACAAATGTAGCCAAATAATATGAATGTCATTTAGTTTAGTTTAAACTGTTTCACCACTCACTCACCGACATCCCTTTTTAAAATAAAATGAATATACAAAACATTTTCTATTCGAAAAATACACATACACGTATTAAGGAATGTTGGCTGAAATCCTGTTTTTTTTTTTGCTTTGATTACACATAAGAGTATATTTTGCAAAATATGCTGCTGTGTGTGTATTTTGGCAATTGCATTCAACCATGTAAAAATAGTTAAACGTTGCCATTTGCCTGCTACTTCGATGAAAATAAAAATTCTTAAAAGGATGTGCATACAAGATTCAATATCTTTTGTTTTACTTAAAATAGAAAATTATAAAAAAGAATTTATGCAACCATATTTTTATAACTGTCATCTCACCAGGATGCAGAAAACGAAAGACAATTTTACAAGGAAACCAGCGCCAACAAACAAAAATCCCCCTCTCAAACGTTTGTAATATTAAAATATTGCCAACAAATAACGCATTGAAATTTTTACTTAAATTTAAGTATTAAATTTAAATTTTGGGAAATTTGCTAACTTTGTGTTATAGTTTTTAAACATTTCCTTCCTTACTTAAGCTTTATAAATTAGTAGAGTTTTTGCTGCAATACGAGTATTTTTGGGTTTGTTCACACATATTTGTACTTTGCCAAACTTAATGACCTGTTAACTTTTCGATAATAGACATGTTTGTGCAAATTCTAACACGCCAACACCAGCAATCCAAGAAAAAAAAATATACTAAAAATAAATCTAACGAGTACTGCAACAGCTCTTTTAGTCTCTTGTGCTAAACTCCCACTATCAATTTTGAGACATTTTCCAAAAAAAAAAAAAGGAATTTGCAAAAGAAGAAAAACAGCATAAGGTCTATCTACTACCTACGTTAACACCCTTTCAATGTTTCTGTTGGCTCATTATGTGAAAGGATTAGCTAAACTGTTGGCAATTATCAGTTAAATGGAGGATTTCACTTCAAGAGACATCGATAACGAAGCATTTTAAGTAAATTAGACAGAATTATGTTGTTTGCTGCTGTGGCTGGAGAAGTAAGAAGAGTAAAGTTTGTGCAACTGTGTGATGCAGGAAATACACCAGGGATGTACTCAACAATTTTAAGCTTACTTTACTTTAATACAATTATCACTTATAGAACTTTGCTGGAAAATATTTGCTTAAAATATTCCTGGAAAATTGCATTAATTTCTTTAAAATGCTTAGCAAATCTATGGTTGATTTCAAACCCGAATTGTTTTAAGCAACAAAGGTCGAATTAGAGATTTGTGCGTGTCAAATTTTTCCAACACGACACGACCCGAACACGAGTACCAAGCTGTCAAACACGTACGAAATCAGTGTTTAAAAACCTTAAGTTGAAGTTGGCAAAAAGCGTAAAACTTTCACTTTTCGCAGCTTTGGCTTTTCCCAACTGTTCAAAATGAACAAAAGATTTTGCTTGTGCTTGTGAAAAAATCAACAGTCACAGTCGAAGCAGAAAACGAATCATGAAAAATTGCGCAGCTTTTCCAAAAGTCGACGATTTCAAAAGTTTAAGATTGTTTCGCTGTTGCTTTTGGTTAGTTTCGCTAGTAAAAGCATAAGCAGTCTGTATGCTTTTGAAAGTACCAAACACTCATAGTGGAAGAAGCAAAAGCTCTTGCTTTTAGATTGCTTATGCTTTTAATTGCGATGCTAAGCAAAAGCAAAAGCAAGTCAAATTCAAACTTTTCAAATTGTCTACTGCTGAAAGTACTGCGCTATTGGTCATAAATCGTTTTGTGCTTTTGCTTTGACTGAAGCTGTTGTATTTTTCAAAAGCGAAAGCAGAAGCAAAATGAACTGAAATGATTTAAATACTGTACGAAATAAAATTGAATAGCCAAAAAGTATTTTTTATATTCAAGTAGATACATATGTGCATATTTTTGTTTAATTTCAAAGCTTTAAGCTACAATATCAACAAATGTAGTGGCTTTGCGTCTTTGACGATGCAACATATAAAATGTTCATTCGTACATATTTTACACCTAAAATCGTTTCGTATTTTATCGTGTCAATTTTACTCAACAGCATACGATCCAAACACGCACGAAATAAGATTTTCTGTCACGAATACTTCGTGCTGAGTCATGCTTGTTCGCGTCACGAAAAAAACACGAGACGCGCCCATCTCTAGGTCGAATAACCAAATGAGTTAAAAACTTCCAAATGTCCAAATAAACATTTATGTATTTATATACAAAGAGAATGTTTATTTATTTATATACAGCCAGACAGATGGGATGCAGGCAGCTAAGTATCAGCTGATCAATATTGTTAAATTTTTTTTGTCATAAGAAAAGTTTTCACATGCAAAACAATCCAAGTGCTATTTATTTTAGGGCATTCTTAAATTTCGTTCTCTATTTGTATTTACGTTTTTTGCTGCTACAGTAAGTCTTAACAACAGAGTCCTTTACGTAACAAATTTAGTATGCAAATGCCCTCTTCTAGTTTATTTGTCAATTCATTTGGTAAGCTTGTTTGTAAACATTATGCTGTTATCTTAACTGAAGATTTTATTTTGTTGTTTGAATATTTTGTCAAGTAGCTTAAGTTGTATAGTTTTGTGGTTTAACATATGGTTTTATGCAAATAAAAAGTTTTTGCAAAAAAACTTTACAAAATTTCTTTTAATATATTTCTTTTGGCAGGGGAGGAGGGAAGTTATCTGAAGTAAATTTCATGTAACAAAAATTGTCAACAATGAATTTTAATAACATTAAATAGAAAACAAATTCTAATAATAGTAATTATCTCTGAAACAGGATCTATTTATTTATTTATTTGAGTTGGTGTTAATTAATAAAACACATCACGTTGTTCGATTTTCCCCCACTCATTTGTTTAATTTTGTCGCTCGCTGTTGTGTGTGTGTGTGTGTTTTATTTTATTAAATGCTAGAAATCACTTGACAGCTAAACTACAACTTTCACAATAATATTTTTCATAACCTGATTTAATTTGCAACTAACTATTTGCACATACTACGATGACGACTAAAAAAAAAATACGTACAAACATGTGTTTGTACATGTGTATGTATGTATGTATGTATGTACGACCACAATAAATATGTAGTTTTTCTACTTAAAGTTTTTTTCTTTAAATTTACGCAAAATACTTATTTTGCATAGTAATTGTGGCAATTTTAGTCAAGCACTGCAACTGTTTGTAAATTTTAGACAGTTCAGAAAGGAATGCATTTTTGATAGTCGTAGTTTCAAATAGATTTTATTTTAAGTTTAAAAATCTTCTTATATTCCTGCTATAGGAAGTTATTGATTTTACCTCAATTTTCGAAAAAAAGGAGTTATCATCATATTTCGACTTGTTTAAATGCTGGAATTCCATTATGACTATTTTCATGATGATGTCGATTCTTGTTATTTTCGCGATATTGTATGTATGGATGTATGTATGCATTTATGTGTGACTGTATGTTTGCGCGTGTGTGCATGTCTGAACGAGTCTGCGGAGCGGAAGCAAATTTTCCGCATGTGATGTTGAGCTCGCTTAGATGTCTTAAGATAGTGAATTGCTTCAGTTCCGTAGATTTCAATAATTTTTATAAAATTAAATATTCACAAAACCGTTTTTTAAACAAACGATCAAGTGAAAAATCTACTCAGCTCTTAACCTTAAAAATATTGCTGACAATTTGAGTAAAATCGAGTACCACTCATTATTTTGTAAGCCGAAAAGTTTTTGCTGGAATTAAACTTCCTGCTATCTGCATGTGAATTTTTCGTTGATATCTTATAATGTATATTTTTACAAGCTCTTTTTTCAAAAAAGTACTTTATAGAAGGAACTTTTTCTAAAATCTAATTTTTCTAAAAGGTACTTTTTCTAATGGGACACTTACTGTTGGCTGAGTTAGTTATAGCAATGAATCGCTGTAGAAGTAAAATAACTAATAAAATAGCTACACAGCTTCAAGTAATTTGTATACTTAACACCAGAGGCTCTGCAACGATGCTTTACAATTTAACAAAACGTACAGCAGCAGACTTGTAAAAATTTAGTAACGCTTCTCTTTTCACTATCTATCTGTCACTTCACTATCTGTACTTGCACTATGCTTTTCTTAAGCCCTCAAATAACATAAAGGAATCTGCTATTTGGACCCATGAACTGAAAACCGAGCTTGACTTTTCCTAATATTTTCAAAAAATTAATTTTTTCTACCTTCTATAACAGGCAGTCTTTCCAAAATGTAGTATTTGTAAAAGGTACTTTTTTTGAAAGGTACCTTTTCTAAAAGGTACTTTTATAAAACGTAGTTTTCTAGAGTACTTTTTAAAAGGTACGTTTTCTGAAAGGTACTTTCTCTAAAGAGTAATTTTTCTAAAAGGTACTTTCTCTGAAGGGTACTTTTTTCTAAAAGGTAGGTACTTCTTCTAAGAGGTACTTTTCTAAAAGGGACTTTTTCTGACAGCTTCTTTGTTCTAAAAGGTACTTTTCCTAAAATATACTTTTTCTGAAAGAGATTTTTACTAAAAGGTACTTTCTTTTCGTGTTGCTTTTTCTATAACGTACTTTTTCCAAAATATACCTTTTCTGAAAGGTACTTTGTTCAATAGGTACTTTTTCTAGAAGGAACTTTTGTAAAAGGTACTTTGTTCAAAAGGTACTTTTTTACAAAGGGCTCTTTAAGGTTATTTTCTAAATGTGGTTTTTCTAAAAGTTTCTTTTTGTAAGAGTAATTTTTGTAAAGAGTACTTTTTCTAAATGTACTTTTTTAAAGGTGTTTTTTTCTGAAAGGTAGTTTTTTTGAAATGTCCTTTTTACGAAAGGTACTTTTTCTGAAAAGTACTTTGTGCAAAAGGTATTTTTTTTTTCTAAAAAGACCTTTCCGTAATGTTTTCGAAATGTCTCTATAAAAAACGAGCTGTCCAAAATTTCATTAGTTGTAAATGCCATAAATTTTAATAGAGCAATCAATTTCTAAATAAATCATTCTTTCAAGTATGTTACCTGAAACCATTCGCGTGTATTCAAATATAGTAGTCTCTTCTTATCTTTTAGCTAATGACCAAATGTATTTGAAATGCTGTCACTCATTCGAAACTATTGCTGTTGAATTGTTGTTGTTGTTGTTGTTGTTTTATTGCAATGTTTATTTGATTGTTTAACCATGGAAAGTCGTCGCTGAGTTTGTGTTAAAGAACAAACCACGCCGTTGTACAAGTTTCGAAACAAATTTGTATGCAACGCACTAAAGTGTTGCAGTAAAAGCGGCATTTTTATTTATTTATTTTTATTTATTATTTTTATTAACTGTGTATGGCCGAGATTTAATTTAATTAAACTTAAAGGGGTTTTTTTTCTAACAATAGAAAACATAAAGTGCATAAAAGTTTTCAAAAGCTTAAAACTAGATAAATAATGTAAATGGAATGTTTAACTTTGGTTGCGTGTATTCTAGCTCCATTTATTGCAACATAATATTAATCATTTAATTATTTCAATTAAACTTCTTAGAAGATAAATTTTTTAAACAAAAGTTTAATTGACTCAATTAAATTTTTAATTAATTAATAGCGAGTCAACTATAAGGCAGACTCAACAAAATTTGAGCAAGAGCTCACAAAAAAAAACAAAAGCTTGTTTTTATTCATATGAAAATGAGCACAAGCTCATCTAACTTAGTTCAAACTGAGCAAGACGAGATGAAACGTGAGCAGTGAGTAAAAGCAAATACATCAAATTTTATTATGCATACGACAAGCACCTTTTACTCAAACAATCGAGTCCGAGCTCAAGCTCACGTTTTATGCATGAGACCCATAGTTGAACGGAACAACTAGCTGTTTTCGAAGGCCGCTAAACCTTCATCATCAGCGTTCTTTTGTGTTTGGTCCACTGTGTGTGGTGCCAGTTGATGTAGGTTTCTGCTTTTATTGCAAATGGAATATGAGAATTGTTTTGATTCATCGTATTACAATTTGCTGAAAGCTTTTTTGTAATGAAAGCTCATTTTTACCGTCTCTAAATTTACAACAGTCCTGCCATTGTCGTTTGTTCTTTACTAACTATGCACATGTTACTTAATTTGCTTATTTTATAATATTTTTATTTTTGTACAATTAAAGGTGTCGAGGTGAACATTTTTTTCTGCGTACCACTGCCATTAGCAAATAGAAAAAGTATCACATTTCGTTAAATATTTCATGATGTACATTCAGTATTAGTACTTTCATCAAAACTTTAGATTTTTTATTTAAATTTGAAGCCTATAATTTTACTTAATATTCTTTTGTGCCAGAACATCTGTAACAAGGCGAATTCAATGAGGCAAACTCAGTTTGAAATGAAATGCAACACTGTAGAAAAATCCCGTATATATGTATGTTAGTATAAAATTTCTTGCCGAAAAATATTTTATAACGTTCATCATCATCTGCTGAAATGATGTCACCTGGAAATTGGTATGTAATACGTGTGACATGCCCATTGTAAGCAACATCATATCGTGTAAAGGTTTTGCAAAAGTGTCACTTCAATGCATGTTACTTTAGAAAAAAAAAACAATATACTCGTATAACTTTAAAAAATTTTTGTCTCTCTATAAGCAACCTGGTTATAACTTATTTCCACATATTTTCCTATTGACTTTTATTAGTTTTGAGATTTGACTCTAATAGTCGGCTAAATGGCTTTTTATGATTTTTAAACCTTGCCGTTTTTTTCTCTCTCCTTTTGTAGCATTTAGACCATTTAGACATTGCAGTTGTATTTTAATGCCAACGACACAATACAATACGGTAAAATACTAAGTCAATTTTTATGGTTTTATTGCCCGAAGGTTGTTGGTTGACTAAAGTCATTTGTTGTATCAAATTGCAAGTTTAACAGGTGGCTCTTTGAACATTTGCTACATAAAAAAAATAAATGTACTTCTTATCCTTTCGAAACGCAGAGTATGAGCGAATATCTGTTTGTTGAAAAAAAAGAAAATAAAATATGTTGGCCATTTAAATTTGATTACTATACGATTTTATTGCCAAAGTTTTGTAAACTTTTTGTCGAAAAGTTGTTTTAATTTTTAGTACTGAATTTAAGTTGTAAAAAAATTAAATATAAATTAAAAACTTTTTTTTAGTTGGGCAGTTGTTGGTGGTCTGTAATACAATAACTTGAAATATATATTATATTTAAAACTCATAAACACACATGCATAATAATGTAATTAAATATAAAATTGATTGGTGTACATAAATAATTATCTACACTCATTTGGTAGTTTTACTTGCAAAATTTTGCCAGAGTTTTCCTACAACTTATGTTTCAGCTTTTACGTACGAGCGCTACAAAGTGACATTCATTCAATACACATTTATTTTGTCAAAAAAAGTCATTTTCATGCTCTCCAAACTAGTTGCACAATAATGAATAAAAGTTATAACCTTTCATCTCTTTATATTATTTTATATATATATTTAAAATGTTTATTTTATAATTTTGCCTCTACAAATTAATTATAAAGTGGCAACACTAAAATAACTTGCGCTACAAAAATATACATTGTAGTTTTCTCTCGAATCGGTTATTAAAACCTGAAGTTGAATATCTTAAAAATAACTTACCTTTGTTGATCCTTTTGAATTATTACTTACTTACCTTTTTGCCATCGAAGTGTAAACCTCAAATACTTATCCTTTTGCTATTAACGTGTAAACGAATTTTATATACATACATATTTACAAAATTGCAAAAAATAAACTTGCAAGAAGAACAACTTAAATACTTACCTTGTGTACTCATTCGCAAAAATAAAGGTGAGCATCCCATCTCCACCAACCCTTTTAAAAGGAAACAAAGTAACTAATTGTTCTTTCTTTTATTTTCCATAACCCCAATAATTATGATCACGACTCTCGGAGTGATTATAATTAAAATCTCCTTTTCAGTTTGGTCACTGAAAATATAAAATTATTTTCCCCCGCTAAACCCTACAAACTTTAAAGGGAGATTGCTAAGAAATAATTCCAGCATTATTCACATGCAATTCTGAAGTACGAGTAGAATAAACGGCCGGCTTTCAAACAGACACTTCATTACCGATTACAACAAGACTGAAAGCTAATAGCAGTAATTTTTTGATATAATACTACAGCATGGGAAAGAAACAGCATTTGTTTTACTTCCGTAGAACAATATATAGATCTTATTGACTTCTTAGCATCAATGTAAATGTCATCTCCTTAAAAATTAATTCCTACTTCCTTTATTTTTGCTGGGAATGTCTTCCTTAATACGCCGCAATTAAAAAGTTTCAACAAACATTATTTTTACTGCATAAATACTACTAATAATAATGATTAAACTAATTTATAACTAATTTTTAAATATTAGTATTATTCCTTTTAAAGACCAATTTAATATTTAAATCGCTGTTTCTATTTTTTTTTTTTTTTTTTTTTTGAAGGAATACTACAAACATTTTTTTCTTCTTGTTCAATGGCACTGGCGTATTTTTAATGGTTACATCATGAGTCTTTAATATTTAATATCACAGTGGTTACATATCAAATGCAAATATAACACTGATAGATAATGCCTGAGGTCAATGCTAATAAATAGCATGATTTCTACTATATAACTCTTTCAATTAATATATTTCATAGATAAGTATTGGCTGGATAGTCTTGCAAGTAGAACTCGGGTCACAAGTTCGATATGGAAGGTATTATGCTGTTTTAAAGGCAAAATGTACTGGTAATGTTTCGTTTTTCGGTTCCATTTCTTAATCCCACTTTAGATGATACCGAAAATATTATTTTATTTGAGAGTGAGAAAGGTGGTATAGAGAGGCTGGTGTATACTTAACCAGACCAGACATCCCGCTTTAGGCTGGATTATCACGCTTGTCATAGGTCGATCGCATCTCTACTTTCTGTCCCAATTTATCCCGCTTTTTAGATTTTTAAGTTCATATTATTAATATAAATAGTCATGAAGAGTAATTCTCACTCAAAGCATTCGATTCCAAAATATTTTTTTTTATTTCAGAGCAGCCACGCTCTCTTGTCCAATCCCAATTATTTTCTATCATCAGCAGAATTTCAAGTTTTTGTTTGCAGCAGATACCAAGTTATTAAAAAATTAATATTTGATTTACTTAGAAGGTAATACCCTGTTTACTCCATTATTGACTCGTTTTTATAATACTATTCTCGTTGAGACAATCTTCCACTTTCTTTGCGAATGTCCAGCACACACACACACACAGAGACAAGTTCTTAGGCAGTCATGTCAGATTTATCTGAGATTGAGTTGAGTGACCTTATTAGATATCTTAAGGCGACGGGTTGGATCTAGTAACTATCACCGTATCAGAATGCTTATATACGGTTCTACATAAGTTGACACCGATGCGTCTCGTTATTAGCGTTACTGTTTCTGTATACGAAAAAATTTAAATTTTTTATACGGTTTTAGCTTCCAAGATAATTGGAAGTAAATTTTGCTTTTATGTAGAATTTGCCACGACAACTTCAGTCATTAAAAACTTAATAGCCCATTGCTGCTTCTAGTAATACGCTGTAAGCAAATTTCATATGCACTATATGAGAAGCACCACGCTTTCTTGTTAAATTCTAAAATTGTTTCCAGAGACAATGCACAATATCAACAGAGCTATCCCCTCAAAACTTCGAGGTTCTCTCTATATTAGTTTTCCGGTTATCTCAAAGTAAATATTTTTTTTCTTTATGGGAAGTGTCACACCCACAAGACCAATTCGATTTTTTTTTTGTAAGACAACACAAACACAAAATTTTACGTTGCTTGCTGCATTACATGCAAAGATATTAAAAAAAGAAAAATTTTATATGGTATATCGGTGCAACCGATCTTAATTGATGCAATTAGCAACGAACGACATTTGGTTTTACGAAACTTTGTATGTACTCGCATGTGCATATTACACATCGTGCTTTTTAAAATATACTTATTTTTATATCCAGCTTTTTGGCGGTATTTTCTTCAAAATCCCGCTTTTCATCGATCATATCCTGCTCCTTTTTCAAAAACCATCTGGTCACGTCATGTATACCGGAGAACGACAAAAGTATCGTTTTAAGAACATATAGCTATAAACTTCCAACAAGTATGTTAATACATTTTTTTTTAATTACGCAGCACAAACAACTATAACTAAAATTTAAAGACTGCATGAGCTATAATTATACGCATGAGTATAAATATACTCAGACTATTAATCGGCTACACATGCTTATATAGAGGGCCGTTTTATTTACACACACACACATAAAGCATGTTTTCAAACACACACACCACACAAATGTATGTTTAGAGTGACGGATGATAAATAAATATCCCGAGTATCATGCGTATATTTTTTTTTTGTCCGAATAAATATCCATAGTCTGTAAGTATGATGGAGAGTCCATGTGCTTGATAGGCATCTGCCTTTTTATATGTAGTTGCAGCGTATTTTAGTTTTTCGCATAAACGAAGTAGCGATACTCTTGCATGTTGAAATCGACTTTAGTCATACTTGCTTAAGAGAAAATATTTGAGCGTACGAACTGTTTGCGTTGCAATTAGGATTTTACGCAGCTGCTAAAATTACGACTTTTTACTTATGTACATATATGTTTTCATTGTCATTCTCTGCTGTATACATATTCATACTGAACAAAAAACATGCATGTACTGCATATGCGCCCATACATACATATAAAAAATTTCTGAAGGAAAAATTCTTTCGTATTAAAGCAAATTAAAAGAATAAAATTAATTATTTGCTGCAAATAGCTTACTATTTTATTAAATTTTAATATTCTTATGAACAATATTAGT
Organism: Nowickia ferox; assembly: GCA_936439885.1. NCBI lineage: Eukaryota > Metazoa > Arthropoda > Insecta > Diptera > Tachinidae > Nowickia > Nowickia ferox. The sequence continues at coordinate 107,864,942 of OW387026.1, read as the reverse complement.
CCCACTGTTCCATTGCTCACATCACATGAAAGCAAAAGGAAGTGGAAAAAATTCTCTGCGCTAATAATACAATCCGCCCTAATGCAGTAAATAGGCTTTTAACCAACTCAAAATAGAATCCTTGCAAATTGTATTGTACTTAACGTTGGCACCAAACGCCAACAAACAAAAAAAAATATTTGGAATTGGAATTTTGCAAAAGAACAAACAAGCAGTCATGTTCATATTTGAAAATTGTTTCACTTAAAACCCAAACTCTCCCCGCTATACTATAGACACAGCGACAATAACAATTTTACCGCAAAAACATGAATCCATGTTAATATGTGCGAGTTTAGCGAAGGGAATGGGAAACTTGTTTTAACTAAAACAATTTGTATGCAGAACCATGTGTCATTTTTATATTTCCTACAACTATTTCATTTTAAGACCAAAACGGAAAATGGTACTTCTTGCAGAAATCAGAAAAAAAATATAGAATTTTACGCTTTTGTATACTAAATATACTTGAAGACAATAAAAATGAAATAAAATAAAATTATATTGAGAGAAAACAAAGCATAAGGAAAAAAATTTGTAATTGTAACATAAAAGGCAAAATGAATGAATGATCGACTCGTTATGAAACAAAATACATATTTGTTTTATTTTTAAAGAGGGTAAAGCAATGAATTTTTATTTGAATGTCTCTTAAAAGAAAACATAATTCAAATATGTTGACATTTGCTAAAATAAGCAAATTCTTTAATATTAAATTAATATTAAATTTAGCTAAAATGCTGAACCAAAATGTATCCATATTACTTATAGTGAGTGTTCGGCGGCGTGTGTGCGTATGGGAGATACGTAAACCGTGTGTCGGTGCATTAGAAGAGTATGAGAAAATTTTAAAATTATATGCCCGCCTGGCGGTATGCTTAAAAAGCAATTAAAATGGCTTAACGAAAGTTTTAATTTTTCAAATGACTTAAACTATGCTAGAGAATATATACATTTTAAAAATTGTATAATTAATTGTGCGCTTAGTTTTTCTGTCGGTCGAAAGACAAAAGAAAAAATCACATTTCAATTCATATGGTTTACTGCAGATTTTTAGGAAACTGCTTACACTATGGCACGCTATGAAATTTTACCAATTTAAAATCAAAGGGAATATCAGAATACGGCAAAAATTAAAAATGACTTGTAACCGAATCACGGACGACCTTGTAGGTGATGAGATTATGACCATAGATTAATACTGTATGACAAAAATCAATCCTTGTCGTCGACTTGAATGAAAATACGAATATATATTTATAATTCACATATCATGCTTTAAGGACCTAACTCACTATCGTATGCGATTGTACGATTCATTCAGAGGAAAATCTTGAAAAAATATGACGCTGTGGTCTGACCGACTTTAAAAAATCGCTTCAAAATGGCGTTGTAGGTGCCACACTACTCTTATTATACAAAAATTATGAAAAAAATATCTGCAGTAAAATAAAATTCTACATATGTGACAGGGAAAGTAAAAAGTGATCTCTGGGTCGAACAAAATCGATTTTTACTTTTTTTGGTGATTCTTATAGTAGACAACACGCCCTTTCTCATACAACAAGCTGCAGCTTTCTAACGGCATTAGTTTTGTCATAAATTAACTTCAAAATACACTTTTGACAAAAAAAAAAGTAAAAAAGAATCCGATATAGCAAACTTTTCTGCAATTGATATTGCAACCGATATTTGGATTTTTAAAGCCGAATAACAAATTCGTAATCAACGACCCCGAAAACCACTCCGTGTCGAGTTTTAAGCAAATCCAATAATATTACAAAAAGTAGTCCGCCATTTTGAACTTTCAAAATCTAATACCAGATTCGAAATCAGCGACCCCGAAAACCCCGGGTTAGGAGTCTCAATTCATAAAGACGTTCAGACGCATCAAAATCAACTTCTTATTTTCAAAGTAGTTTTTCTCCAAAACTTGTTTTCTAAGCATAACTCCCTTTTAACTTTCCGTGTCACATGAAGAAAAATAAGTGAATATAAAATGTCATCGCATAAGGAAAAAGTTTAAATATTATCAGCATTTATTTACTTCTCTTTACTTTACTTTCTCAGCTGATTGCCAAACAAAATCTGTCACCAAGTTGCATTTTTGTCCACACTACCGTTCGTTTTTAGCACACAGATCGCGCGATTGTGTAGAACAGTGAAGTGAAGTGCTTTCTGTATGTCTCGCTCGCACAGTCATCAAATCCTCTTTATTGTTCCTTTCGCGTGGTATTATTTTAATATATTTTCATTGTGATTTTTGTAGGTAAATAGTAAAAATTATTATTTTTGAATGAAAATACTTAAAAAGAAGTCTGTAATGATTTAAAAGCAAACTTTAATAAATATTTTGAATACTAACTGGTTTATAAAATAGATTTTCATAAAAAATTTTCTGATTAAGCCTTTCTAAAGCCTTAATAATTTTTATAAATAAGACCTTTATAATCTTTTTCACAAGACGTTTTTTAACTCATCAATACAATTTCGTTCATATAATTTTGTAAAAAAATATTTACTTGTTCATTTCACAAAGTATACATTTTCAAATGTTTGCTTTAATTATTGCGTTAAAAATGTAATAACAAGCACACTATATTTGTCCCTTTTTAACAATACGCAAATCAGCTGATTTTGGCTTTTTTCATAAGTAATTTTCTTCAATTCTGGCATCCTCCGTGGCCATTTCATTATGAGTTAGAGAGTATTTATAAAAGCAAAAAGTTCGTCTAATATATTTAAAGTTGCAAATAATTATTTGAAAAATAAAAGTGGTAAAAGTTGCCGCCCTTCTATAAACATACATATCGTTACCTTAATATAGAAAGGCCATAAATCATTATTTTTATGACAAAGAGATTTTTACATTTTTCGATTCATTAAATGTACTTCTATCGAAATATAAAAAAAAACTGGATTTCAAAAATATAATGTTTTAGTTTCTTTCGTTATTAAGATAACGATATGGACATATGTATGTATGTGTATTCCATCTGGTCACTAGCTGTTGGAAGACTATAGTACATATATATCGTCAAACTACTGTTTGAATTATGCATAAAAAAATCGATAATCGGATTATAGTAGATTAAACTTGAACTCCCAAATAATAGAGTTTTGTCTTACTTAAGGTAAAAGACTCTGAATTATATTTCAAGTGCCTTTGGCTTGAATTAAAATGTCGCTTGTTACACGGTTGACGAAACTAGAGCTTAAAACTGCCACAACTACTCCAATTTCAAAATAAATCCCATAATCTACAATTCAAATATTTTAATTGGTTTACTGTTTTACATAAATTGATCTCTACTGAATTAACTATTTTGTATGGTCTTAAATTTCTATAAAGTACTCGTATCCCCTTGTGCACTACACAAATACGGGCTTTTATTCTGCTGCAGCTTTAAAGCTTTTAACAAAAATTGAAAAATTTGTGGTTTTTGCTTTACTCGCACATTTAACTTAATTAATTTTTTCCTGTTTTTTTTTTGGTGTAACCAACACAGAAAAGCCAAAATAACAATTTTTATGAATTTATTTGACACTTGAAAAATGCGGTTTTTGGTATAATTTCTAGTCATCTCTAAATGCACACAAAATCTGTACGCTTATACTCATATGATTCTTTTGAATTATTCCTAAGATTTTCTTCACCCCCGCCAATATAATTTTCTAATATTTTATCAATCCATTCTGCAAAAATCCTTTGCAATTGAGATGACACGAGTGAGTAAGTATGTGAGCGAAGAGAAGTCATGTACGAGTAAAGTTCATTTCACAGCATCGCGCCATAACTTTTTGTTAGTTAACAATTGGGTGTGCTAGATGTTTTATTTTTATATTTCGATGAGTTTTTATTCTTTAAAAAATTAAATTGGTTGGTTTAAATATAAGCGGCACAATGTATAACATTTAGTCAATTTAGCTTATACACTACATACAACGAGCCGCCAACCAAAATGTCGATTTGTCTTAAGTCAATCGTAAGACTTTTAAGAAAATCCAACCCTGGCATACTCCCTCATACCATGAAAATTTTCAAAAGACAGCAAGAAGTCATTCGGCCAGGCATCATATATCTTTTCAAAAGTCGTACGATTTTGTAGGATATTAAGCAACTCGTTTGCCTAAAACCTTTTAATCAATCTGCTAACTTCTTGCATATCAACTCGAGTTTTAACACATTATAATTATGAAATATGTATATACGCATTATGCCTTATTTTTGCATATTAATTTTTATAAGTGTGCATATGTATTTTCTTTCTAGACACACACGTTAAGAAATCTACAAATGCTTATTTAAAGCTTTAAGGCTCAGTTAGCCGACTGTAATGTAATGTAACTGCAACGGTAGAAAACAGCTGATCGATTTTGTTATGTGAAAAGTAATGAAAATGGTTATAGAGATAATGTAACGTAACCTACATACTTCCTACATTACAGTTACTTTTCGTTACAGTCGGCTAACTGAGCCTTTAGACTGGTTTACACACGGCAATTTTATCATAGAATCTTTTTAGTTCATGGCCGAGAGAGGAAACTATGGTGGCTCTTTTCCTCTCTCTCTCTCTCTCTCTCTCTGAACCATAAACTCAAAAGTTGCTCAACCAAAATTGCCCTGTGTGCACACTGCACAGTCTTCATTAAAGAATATTAGAATAATTAAACAGAATACCGTCATGAACACATTTTCCATGCAAATTGGCTTAAAAAAGCAGCCGCAGAAAGCAGTCGTGAGATAGAATCTATTTTATTTTGAGAGCGTTTTTCCTTATGCTCTCATATATATATAAATAAATATTCTCTCAAAAATGTTACCATACTTTCAATAAATTTCATACATTTTGTAAACAAAACTACAAAGAAAAATAAGCACAAAAGAAAATAAAACAAAAATTAGAGAGCATTTGAAGTTACTGCCGACGATATTATTATGGGCTTTATTAATTTGGAAGCGATTTTCCTGAAGTTGCAGACTTTATTCTGTTTCATCATGGACACGTAAATTCGTATGCATGTAAAAAAGTATATAAAATTGGTATGGTTATGGTACATTTTAATTTAAACAAATGAGAAGTTCAACTAATTATATTTATTTCATTTATTTTCCTTACATACTTCTTACAACTACAATTCCAGCAGAAAAAAGTCATCCAGTGTAACAATGGTAAAGTAAGAAAATGAAAAACATGTTGATTACTCAGTTCTTACTTCGACTATGATGTTTGTTGAGCTTCTCATTTGTTTAAGAAATTTTTAGGTAAAGGTTCCCTGATGATGTGTATTTGTAACAGTGAAATGCGCATAAATTCAGCTTAAGCGGCAAGCAATCAATATCAATATATTTTTAATAAAAAAAATTTACTAATTAAGGACCCTTTTCACAATGCATGATTAAAAAATAACATGAACTTTAACCGGAAGTTAAGCTTCACTGCCTTTCTGAATGTGTGATTAATTTCTAACAGACACCATTTAACAGAAAATTGTCTGTTAAATTTAGCAAAACAAAATTTGTGGGGTTAAGATACTAATTGTAAGAAAAATATTTAAAAATTTTATATAATTGAAAATGGAAGGACAACATTTATATTTTTCGAACGTATACGTACTCGTTTAACATAAAAAAGTAAGGAGGAGAAAACTAATTTTCGATCTGTCAGATGAGAATTTTAGACAAGGATTCAGATTATCAAAGGCTGCAACCAAATACGTTGTTTGATGATTTAAATATTTTTCAAAATTCTTTAAAATCTTCGTAGGAAATAGAGAAAGCATTGCCATATTTTCCAGCGAATGTTAGGTAACAGATGGACGGTGAAAGAGAAATCAGTAACCGTTGATTAAAGTTGGTTAAGTGTTAAACAAACCTGAAATTTAGTTAATTTTTGGTTAAGAATAAAATAATCATAGATTGTGAGAAGTTAAATGTTAAACTTAATTAAAAAACTAAAGTTCAAAAAATTAAATTTTTTTTCACTTTTCAAACAAAAAATAATGTTAAAAAGATTTCTTATGTTTGATTACTTTCCTCATTGCTCTATTTATGGAAGACTACCACCCAATTTACAATTTCAATTTTGGAATTACAAATGGAATTGAGGTTAGAAAAATCTGTTGAAGCTAGAAACAAGGCACTGACACCCATTGTTAAAGTTAAAGTATTCCTTAAAACGGTTTTCTGAAAACTAACTTTAATAATCGTTTATGAATATCAGCATAAGTATTACAATTATATACATACATATATATATGTCTATTTCTCCTTTAATAATTTACAGCATATTTTGTTTAAAACCTCCGCGGGCTTTCACTGCTTCTAATATCGATGAGCAATCTTCCAATTAATACAAACAATCTTGTTTTCAAACGATAGGGTAAAATATTCCAAACTGCATTCTGAAATAAAAATACAAAAATTAAATAAGCTCTCGCCCACTTCAAGCTCAAATTGCTGGAAAATTCATTGATTTTTGGAGCAATATAAAAAAAATTCTAAATTTTTAGATCAAATTTACGGTAGACGGCGCAGTTTTTAGAATCCAAAAAAGTAACCGAATCCTTGAAATCAATTTTACAAGAACGTTTAGAGTTTATAAAATAAAGTGCGTGGCTTGCAACGTTTGAGGTTGTTTTTGACTTTAGGAGCTGCTTAGATTTTTATTTGAAAAGAACATTTTTCAAAAATTCTCAAAATCTACCGAATTGAATTAGTCCATTATACCACGAAGTCGAATGGAACAATGTCTGCACAATGTTCTAAATTTTTTGAAGTTATAAAATGTTTGCATACATACACACACTACATACTCCATCACACAAACACACACACTACATACTCCATCACACAAACACACACACACACAAACACACACGCATACACACACACATGCGGATAACTTCGTAAAAATAGTGAGAATAAATTCCCAAAACCTCAAAACGTGGAGATCTGGCTAATAGGCGGTTTTCAAAAATCAGAGTGAAATCAGAATTTCCTATTTTTGACAGCGGGAAGTTAAAAATAAACATATACATATGTACATGTCCTATTTACTTACCTGAACGCCATGCCAAAAATAACCGGTAGTTTCATCAACTCTTCCCAAAGTACTAACAGCCCATTTGGCATATTGGTCCGGCTTTGGTATAAAAAGATGGCCCCGCATTACTTGTTTTGAATAACAATTTATTTTTGTCACAACAAAATTCGGTGAACACAATTGTACTGATATGCCCAAATGTTTGGTTTCTTCGTAGGCCTTACTGCCACCATACACTGAACCAAATGGGCATGGCTGCTGCTCTATGCCAGAAGAAATATTAACAATGAGACCCTTTTTATCAGCTTGTTGCCATTTATTTATGAAATAACGTGATAGCTGTGTGGCAGCTCCTATATTTATGTTTATAACATCCCATATATGGTCTGGCGAGAAAGTGGTGATTATACCGGGCTTGTGGCCAATGCCAACGTTATTTACTTAAAAAAAAATAAATTAGTAAAAATGAAAATATTTTATGCTGCAGTTAGCATACGACGTAAGATTATTTTCCAGTATGTATGCATGTGTCATTTTATCTTACCCAAAATTCCAATAGGCCTCTCTGACAGCTTATTGAAAAGATTGTTATAAACTTCTGCCCCTTTGGAAAAGTCACATTGTATAATAAATGTTTCCACCTTGAATTCAGTTTCTACAAGAATAGCTCAAAGTCAGTATTACTGAAAATTTACAGCTCATATAAAAGATCCAAGTTTCAATAGTTATCTTCTTAATTTTCAGTCAACTTACCAGCCCACTTTCCATACTTCATAATGTGTAAACACCCAGTCTTATTAAAAATCCTTCCAACATTTTATTTGATTATTAAGCAAACTTTTCTCTACTGTATTCACACTCACACTGTTATTTATTTTGTTGAACAAAATATTTTTCGCGGTAAACAAGGAGAATTATAAATACCTCCAGTTTGTGCAATTGTATAAATATAAAGTGTTTGATTAATTATAGAGATAGAAAATAATTATGGGAGAAAAATTAGCTGTATGTGTATTTTAATAGATTATCAATTAATATTGAGTTGTAAGTCAATAAATATAATAATAATTTTTTGCTCATTGAAATATGAAAAATCTCAGGTTGTTGTTTTAGTTTTTAGAGTAAATTTTTTTTTGCGTTTGTTGCTCTCAATAACAAAAAACGAAAAATCGTAGCAACAAGGCAACACTGGTAGGATGGCGCTCTTACATAATTTAGCAGTGCTGGCGTGTTTGTCTTCCATTCAACACTTGTTGAAACTTTTTCTGAAAAACTACATAGTTGTTGCACTTACATATCTTGCTCAAGTAAATGAGCCATATGTATTTTGTATTATTTCGAAGTTATTTTGTTATTGTTTTGAAATTGCTCATTAAACTTATGTCATACTTATAGTAACGTACAAACGTAGTTAATTATTTTCAATAACTAAGTAAATTATATTCTGTATTATATTTAGTTTGTTTTATTTTTGTTTTATAACCAGTTTTTGCGTAATATTAAATGTTAATATCGTCAGCAAATGTGCAAAGTTTTGTTCTTTAATCGATGATGTAAAATTGCGGGCACGAATAAATTGTTGGTTCAATAGAAACAATAATTTTAATTTAAAAACAACAACAATGAAAAGTTTTGCAGAGAATATAATATAGTTGTCATGAGCATACTACAACCATGCTAATGAAAATCATTTTAACCATGTAGTATCAACTACTAAGATATAAAGCCCTCATTCAGTTTAAATACATACATATCGTCGATTGGTTATTGGTTTGCTGCAGTTATAATGTATTTTGAATATACTGTGCCGCAAACCAATAACCAACCGACGATATGTGTATTGTTTTTTCAATTCGCATGCAATTACATATTCCATAGTTATATTCACAAATGCATTTACTGATGGTAAATCAATAATTGTATATAGAATAAAATCATTTGTCATATTCCATTTCATTAAAAGGTCATCTTAAATAGCTGATGTTAACAAGCAATCTCTGCCCAACTAGATTGGACATGGGTGCTGATGAAATGCGTGGCGGCATATAAAAATACAGCGCAGATTCGGTTAACGCAACCAATAGAAATTTTGGGCTGTTGCGAAAACTGAGTTTTTTGCGAAAACCGAGTAAAAAACCTCTATGCCTGTTTTGCACTAAAAGGCTTATTTTAAACCAAATAAAAGGTGTATTAAAGAATCAAAAGTTAACTTTTAAAATAAATGCGTTTGCCAATAACTTCTTTAGTGGTTGGTTACTTTGTTAACGCAACTTTTCAAAAAACAAGACCTCAATTAATGCAACTTGGCAAAAAAAAAAATTTTTAATCTACATACTGTTTATGAATGTTGTATTTATTGCAAATCGTTTTCACAAGTATGCCACCTTCACGTTTCTTCCGAATTTCACTCTTTTGCTTTATTTTTAGTTTAACAAATTTTGTTGCCACGTGCATTTTATTTATATTACTAGAACAACCACTCGCAATCAAAGAATTTTTTAAACTACGTTGGTTTCAAATCAATCAGAAGCATCACACCAAAATTCTTTGTCATTCCTAGACTAGCGGCAAATCAAAATGATTTTTGTATGTTAGCATAAGATTTCATGCACAAAGGTTTATAGTTTTGAATTTATTTATAAAAAACTAAATTAAAAAACAAAACGAAAGAGAGAATCTTAACTTTGCTTGCAAAGTTGCATTAATTGAGGTCTTGTTTTTTGAAAAGTTGCGTTAACAGAGTCACCAATATTGAGAATTTGGGTGTTAAGAGTATCGAGGTGTTGCGCTTATCGAGGATTGCATTAACAGAATCTGCACTTTACCGGTATTTCCCCCCAACGAAAGTATAGTTTCATTTTTCCAACACTTTATTTTTATTTTTATTACAAACAGAACACATAGAGGTTTTTAATACCTTTTTAACAATTCATGTTGTATTTGGTCTTAGTTTTCGTAGTTTTCCACTTCAGCTTAATTATCAATAAGCCAATTCATAAGCCATACCACCACTTTTGATTTCATACGATAGGGCAGAAGATTGATCATTGCAATCTGCAATAAAAATTAAAGAACATCAATTAAATATGTATTGCACTGTAAATCTGGTGGAAAAATAAATGGTTATAAGCATATAACTTTCACTACTATCTCCAAAATCTATGTATATCTAAAATAATTCTAAAAATTTTCTCAACTAATATGGTTAACTTTAGCCCACTATTCTGAACAGCTTAAACGACCTCGAATTTGAAGCTTGGCTTTTATACTCTCTATAATTTGATCAGATAATATAATTGTGTGTTTTTAGAAACCAAAAAATTAAATCACTTGCTATGCCTTTAGCCTTCAATATGGACAGAAGTGATGAAGTTTTCTCATAATCGGATAAAAGCATATTTAATTCCGTGACTCTGTACAAGTGAATAAATCAATATGAAGCCAGGCGAGAATTTATGCCGCCGCCAATGGCACGGATTATAGACAGTTCTACTAACCTAACTTGAATTTAAAAAAATATATATATGTATTCACATGTATGTATATACGTGCATTTACTTACCTGAACGCCATGCCAAAAATAACCGGTAGTTTCATCAACTCTTCCGAAAGTACTAACAGCCCATTTGGCATATTGAGCCGGCCTTGGTGTAAAGAGATTACCCCGCATTAATTTCTTTGAATAGCTATTAATATTTGTTACTACGAAATTGGGTGACACCAATTGTATTGATATGCCCAAATGTTTGGTTTCTTCTTGTAGAGCCTTGGTAAAACTGCGCATGTAGGCCTTACCGCCACCATACACTGAACCACGTGCTAGTGGCTGCCGTTCAGAGCCAGAAGAAATGTTAACAATGAGACCCTTTTCACCCGCCTTTTGCCATTTATTAATGAAATGTCGTGATAATTGTGTGGCAGCTCCTATATTTATGTTTATAACATCCCATATGTGCTCGGGAGAGAAAGTGCTGATAATACCGGGCTTGTGGCCAATACCAACATTATTTACTGAAATAAAAATAACAAAAAATTATTTTTTTGTTTTGCAGTTCGTATAAAATTAATGCATTCAATTGAAAAAAACACAGATAATCAGTTGAAAATTTAATTGTCAATTAAATTTTTTACTTTGAAATTTAATTAATTAAAATATTAATTGAAACTTAATTGAGGAAATTAAACTTTTGCTTAAAAAATTTAATTAATTAAAAATTTAATAGACACAACAAAATTTTTTTAATTGATTTTTGTTTTTAATAAAGATGTTGGTTGGAGAAATTTTTTGTTAAAACTTGTGTATACCCAGATAAAATTAGACTTGGCGATCTGAACTACTGTACACGTAATGATTTAATTTTTTGACCGCCAAATTTCAAAACTGGTTTACAAATCAGATTATATAAAAAAGAAGCAGATGTTTGATTAATGAGAAGACTGATTCTTTTAGTTTTAACAGATTACATACAAATATTGCAAAATAAACAAATTAATTACTTCTCAAGAATCGTTTATTTTGGTCTCGCGTCTTGTTAAAATCATGAATCTGGTAATCCAGTAGGAAGGAGCTGCCACCTCCCCATAACTATTTTTTTGAAATTTTTTTGCAAGGTATTGCTGCTGTGTGTAATTTTGTCTGTGTATATTTGAGATTTCTTACCCAAAATTCCTATAGGCCTCTCTGATAGCTTCTTGAAGAGAGTGCTGTAAATTTCTGCACCTTTAGCAAAATCACATTGTATAGTAAAAGTTTCCACCTCAAATTCAGTTTCTAGAATAAAAGCTTAAAGTTAGCATTATTGAAACTTATGAAAATTAAAAGTCTTACCAATTTCATTAGCCACAGTTTTCAAATCATTTGCGGGTTTTGATATTAAAACAATATTAAAGCCTAGACGGGCTAATTCTCTAGCATAAGCCTTACCGATGCCATCTGTAGAACCGGTTACGGCTCAAATTAAGAAACCAAGTTTTCAATATTTATTTTCTAATCCATCAAAAATATTTTCAGCTTATAAATTGTTTATTAAACAAACTTCATATGCAAATCCATTTTATAAACCTCTTATAAATCGTGTAACCTACTTACCAGCCCACTTTCCATACTTCTCCATCAAGTACTTTTGCTGTTGCTTAGAACCTTGCAACCATTTGTTGTGCAATAAAAGCACTGGAGTTCTTAAATTGTCATACAAATAGTACAATAATGTATAAATACCCACTACTATTAAAAAGCCTGCCAACATTTTATTCAACCAAAAGCAAACTTTTCTCTATTGAATTCAAACTGACACTGAATTTTTTTCCATTGGAATAAATACAACTAAAAAAATTATAAATACTCTTAAGTTCGTTGGCAATTAATTTCATATGCAATAGTTTGATTGGCAGGGCTCGGGTTTTGATGATCTAAAAGCTACCATAAAAAATTACCTAAACGCTCTAAAAAATTACTCAAACTTTAAAAAACGGCATTTAAAATTGTTTCATTAAAAAAAATGCGGCTTGGAATATTTTAAGAAATGATTTTTCGAATGATTTTTGACTTAAAGTATCCTCTTATATTTGCAAATTGTGCGTTTACACAAGCTCTTGCCAACAATTTCTGGAAATATCTATTTTAATATGTGTAACAGCATACAGACTCCAGCGTATTGATATTGGCTTGGTTGGCAAGACTACATCTGAAAGCAAATTGTTAAAGCATTCCCTGAGCCGTGATAGCATTTTTTTTATGGAGCGTTTATCCACTATCTAATTTTTTTTCGCAGCTCTATACAAAACATAAGTCAAACAGTTTCTGTGTCATGTTAGAGTAAAGTTTTTTTTATTGGCTTGCCTGACAAAACAGCTGTTCGAACCAAACTTATGGGCAACACTGTATTTGATTATAGGTGACCCGCCATAACGCCATAACCATAACTATAGAAACCAATTGAATTCTGGTTTTCGTTATATCTATGGAATTATGGTATGCACCTCTGATTGAACCTTGAGTCATGTGTAGGTTTCAGCACTACAACGCTTTTATACCAAGCAGACAGCTGTCAAATAAAAAATCTTATGGTAGGCTCAATGTCAGTATAAAAGTAATTTAAAGTAAAAAACAAATTGTGCGTTGACTAAAAAAAATATATAAATGATTTAATCATTACTTCAAAAATCGAAAGAAAAGGAAAAAAATTGCGAGAAAAATAATTTAAAGTACTAAAAATTACGTAAAACTAAAATATTCAAAAAAAGATAAAAAAAAGTACATATAAACTTTAAAATTTTATGAAGAAAATCATTCTATTTATTCAGATGCATTTTCATCGAAATCCGAGCCCTGATCTTATAAGTTAACAAGGTACAATGTTATGAGATTTTATTTAAAAGTATTAAAATAATTAAATCGAATAATTGCATATAGAAACTATTGATAAGACAATTAATTATTCTAAACAATAATGTATACGAGTATATTGTCTAATTATAAAATGTTCTGATTTCATTTACTACAAGACAGGGTATGGTTTTTGTTAATGATTAGTCTTCCCGAGTTTAAGATTGGCTTCCTGTTTTTTTCGTTATAAACTCTGCAAATAAAACTAGTTTAGTGTATTAGAATAATCTTACAAATGCAGTGGAGTTCGGTTACAAGGAGGCGAAGTTCTTTAAGGTTAACAAAATAAATAATTTATATAAATATTAAAAAACAAAAATGCTTTTAATATAAGAAAGCAGTTAAAATTTAGATAATTTTAATAAAATTGGTTTGAAATTAAGGGAACAGCTGTTGAAACAATCGGACAGACAACTTTCGATTTTTATTTTCTTTTGTTATAAACTTATAAATTTTCTTCAAAAAGTACTAATAAGTATGAAAAAAAAGTTAATACATAATTGTTGGCACTATAGAAACTATTTGATACTCCTTATAATTCGTTATAGCTGGTGTTCTTTATAATCGAACTCCACTGTGTATTGAATTAAAACAAGTCAACTATTTCTTTTTATTATTATGCAAGTGATCAAACAGATCTGCTTAAGTGTAAAGTAACTGCTATTGTGAGCACTCGCTATTGTGAATTGATAAAAATTGTAAATTATTTTTTACGAAAGTGTACATTTATTTGTGTTTTACTCACCACTTAATTGTATATCATGTGTCATCTCGTCATACAAAATGTCAAAATAAGCGAAAACCACAAAGAAGGATAAAGGAAAAACTAATTGAATTTGAGCTTGAGACTTTGGATTTTTTTTTAATTCAACCGACTGCAAATATTGCTAAAATATGTCAATGGATATCAAGGTCGAACAATTTTACAATAGACGGTTTAGTAAAGTAGAAGAATGAACAAATTCTTACTTGGGCTAAATGGTCACCATCTTTCTACTTGTTGTGAATGGAAAAAAAGCTTCATTTTCAGAAATGTGTGTCTTTGCTAAACTAAAGCGCATACTAAAAAGCTATATTATGTATTATTTTTTTTAAATTTGTAACGAAAGGAAAAGCTTCACACAATAGCTCAGTTGGTTTGCAGCGACATGAGAAGACAAACAATTTCTTGAATTGAAACTTGGCATTTTATATGAAAAAAAAAGCTAAATTTGAAAAATCTTGACTTTTTTTCCCTTTATTGCAACAAACGTAACATCTCAAAAAATACGTTTTTGGACAAGATAATGCAGAACAATTCCTCATATTGTATTTTTTCTTTTCTCGAAAGAGAAATCATTTTTGATAAATTCATTGAGTTGTTTGAAATTGCAAACTTTTTAAAATTATTTTCTGCAAAGTGAGCTTTTTTGAGTTAAGCCTATGTTGCAATAAAGAATTGATATATACTATAATTAATTTGTTTAATTTTGAATCTGCGTTTTCTGCAAGATTCATTTTCATTTTCTTTTTTTGAGTTATGACACTTTTGAAGTAAATGAGTGATATGTTATCTACAAGACTGTTTTACATTTGTATATGGTTTTTATATGCGCATACATTTTGTGTCAGAATTTCAATTGGAAATTTCTTTTTCCACTCATTGTTGCCAGATTAAATTGGAAGAAAGACGTAAATGAAATAACGCACAATGATTCAAATATACCACAAAGCCAAAATCGCAATATTTTTTTACGGGAAATTGTTAAATTAAAAATTAAAAATAAAATAAGAATGAATCGCCGTTGATTAGTCTCCTTAAAACTCCAACTCCAAAACTATCTAGGAGATTTTTATGAAATTCAAAACATAAAAAAGAACACAAAAGGACTGTTCCACAATTAGGATCGAGAGGATGGTAGAGGGCAATTTGGTAGAGAAATTGAACTTTCAAAAATTGGAAAGTGGTACGGCAATCTTGACGAATTTATTAAAATCAGTAAATTTTAATTTCCATTTTTATATTGAATTTTAGTCACAAATTAATTTCCAGCGGGCATAGCTAGTATTAAATAAATTTTCATTAATCGAGGCTTATACAAATCTAAATCTAAATAAAAAGTATTATAAAAATATTCTTGATTTATTCAAATGTAATCTACCAAAGAACAAATACATATGTACATACATATATGACTTTTTATGACGGTTTTCATGATTAGGAGCAAATTTATATTCATGCGATTGTATATTCTAGGGAACAAAACCAAGTATTCGTTTTGTCTTTTTTTTCGTAAAAGTCCAAATTACATAAAATTTTAAAAAGTTAGACTGTAAGCAGCCAAATATTAAATTATGTACCAAAACCTTTCCACATTTTTTTTTTGAATTATGAAAATTTTATGTAAAATTTTCGTTAAAAAACTACGTCGGAATGTAGGACTAGTGAAAAATAAAGATTGTGCTTGAAAGTATGTCCTTAATAAAAATAAGTTATGTCAACATATTTAAACCAGTCATGAAAGGAAAAAGCACATAAGTAATTATGAGTTAATCTTATACTGCGTTCACATTTGAGAAAAAAAGTACTTACGAGATTTGAAGCAAAATCTAGTAGATTTCCAAAGCAAAATCTATGTTATCACTAGATTTTATCGAAATCTACTTAAAATCTAGTAGAACTAAAGGCCGTGATACACTATCCTACGGAATCGTGCGAGTTTTGATAAAATACAACCCTGGTATGATGGAGTCTATGAAAAAGTTTCAAAATATAATAACAATTCATCAGATCAGGGTTGTATTTTTTCGTAGGTCGTGCAATTGTGTAGGATAGTGAGCCATGACCTTGAGTGATGATTTGGTTTTTTATTTCAAATTCGTACTAAAAAGTCAACCTGTGTACTTAAAAAGGTGTGTGAATTAGCTACAATGCAATTGTTTGGTTGTAGTTTAAGAAAATTTTGAGTTAATGGGTATTGTTTAGTTTGTTAGTGTTAACGGTATAGATTTTGATAAAGATTTCAATTAAAATTTACTATATTTCATACAGGTCTAAATATACTGTTATGGCCTGAAAAAAAATTTCCAATAATTTATTGACATTGTATTCAGAAATAATACAATTTAGAAAAAGATTTTAAAATGGACAAAAATCGAGTCAATCTAGTATTCATGAAAGCGCAAGTATACATGTGTACATACATATCGCTCATTTACTTGAACAAAGTGATAAATAAAAAAAACGGGTTGTCAATTTACAAACAACTTAATGGGAAAAGAAAATTTTATTTTTCTATCAAGATATTTGTATGAACATTTTTCACAATATAAATAACGAATAACAAATGAATTCTGCATTATGAACTCGAAAATTGCATTATTTGAGTTATAACGTTGTGCAAGTAATTGAGCGACATGTTTACGAAAAACGTGAAATTTGTGATAGATCTGGCAACAGAGTTTTGCTTTTCATTCAGTGATAAGAAAACAAGGAACAACAAACAACAAAATAAAATTTTTCAGACAAAAGTAAATAAAAAAATTTGAGTGCTAAAATACAAAATACAGTAATTAATTGATTAAGAAACAATGTAATACAATGAAAAATCATTAAAATTGATATTTAGTGTTCATAAAACCAAATTTTTCTTAAACTAATTACCGAACCTACGCCAGCTGCTTTCTTTCAGACTTTACACATACACCTACACTTCCTTGGTAACGTTAAACGTATATTTGTTTCATAGTATTTTTTATCTCCGTTATATTTCCAATAACAATTAGCAATGTTGCCAGCAGTAGCAGAATTGTATTTTGTAGTTGGAAATAACGAAATATGGAAATATGTAAACATTGTAAAAATAAATAAGGCGTTATCTTAAAATATAAATAACCAAAGGTAAATCAATAATTGTATACACAATATTTCTCATATTCCATTTCATTAAAAATTTGCGTTAAATAGCTGATGTTAATAACAATCTCTACCACAGTAGATAGACTTGGGTGCTGATGAAGTGCTTTGCTGCACAGAAAAATATCGGTATTTCCCCCAGGTTATAGTCTAATTTAATTTTTCTTCTCTTCTTTAGAAACTCACATTAATTAATAAAAAATATTTCATTCAATAAGAATTGAAATTACTGAACTTAAGCAAATAATTAAGCCCGACTAAGAAATTATTTCTGATTAAAATATAAATAACCTTTATTGTGAATGTAAGGAAACTGTTTCAATCACGAATTCTTTATTATACGTACGTTTCTAAATGCAAATTGGGTAAAGAATTAAAAACAAATTAGCTGTTTTTGGAAGCTATTTTTATTTTAATTATAAATTTTTTTGCTGTTGTTGTTGTGATTGTAAAGCAATCTTTACCTCTGCATTGCGTTGCCACTTACATATGTATGTCTGGTTTGAATAAATTATTTAAAATATCTAAAGCATACAAAACGTTTTTGAAACATGAGTAATTACGTTATTTTTTCGTGTTCGTGTTTGTAGAGATTGTACCAATTAAAATATATTTTTACAACTAATTTTCCTAATAATTATGTTAACAAATTTTTACCAACGCCATATTGACTAAATTTGTCCCAGCAAATTTACGGTAAGCGCCAAAATATACTAGATTAAATATTTCCATTTTTTTAGAAATGTCTTCATGTGTTAATAGTGATATTCCTTGTGTTTTTGACTTAAGCTATTATTGCTTGTGACCACAGATTTAAGGTACCTAAAGAAAATAGAGTCGAACTTTTCTATAATGAACGCGCAAGGAAATCACTTCATTATATAGAAACTTCATTATACAGAAATTATATTTTTTCTCTTTTATTTGAAATAATCAGATACATATTTAAATTTTTTCAACAAGATGGCGCTAAGTGCCATACAAGTAACGATACTATAGCTCTCTTGAGTGAAAACTTTCCTCCCTTTCCTCGAAGAGGCGATCACAATTGGCCACCGAGATCTTCTAATTTAACACCTTTAGACTTTTCTCTTTGCGTCTAGCTAAAAGATAAGTTCTATACCAATGGTCCACAATCGATTCATGAAGCTATCAAAGAGATACGAGTAGACCTCAAATGTGCGAATTGATGATGACGTTCATTTGGCTGTTTATACTCAAAATGAAACCTCTTGTTGGAAGATATTTCATTATCCACTTTTTTACTATCGACCCCAATGTGCGTTTAATTGTTGTTGTAAATTTGTAACGGATCTCTTTACAGTTATAAAATTGTGTGAAATGATTTTATTGATAGTAATGAAAATTGATAATCAGGTCAATTACTGTTGAACCCTACGGCTCAAGTTTAGCATGCCGGAATTAACGATGTGAAGATTTGCAACTTTTACCAAAAAAAAATATACATTTACATTTTTTTAATGTTAGACATAAAAAGCCATTCCTTAAGCAATTCACGTTTACCTCTTAAACGAATTTCAATTGTTTTCTCTAAAAGTCAAATAAAATATAAAAAACCTTTAAGTTGTATGTATGTATGTACATATGTAGTTTCTGTTTTAAAAGCTGCTGTTTTCTGTTAAAGCCAAATGTGCAAGAAAAATCTTTAAAATGCCACTCGTGTACCAAACAGTCTGCATGTGTAGAAGAAAAACCGATGATAAAGATAAGTTTCAGTGCAGTGAAGTAAATGTCGGTTACAAAAACTTAAAACACAATTTACAAAAAACAAAAAAAAAACTTTATTTCAAAGCAACATTCGTAAATGGCTTGAAAAAAGCCAAACATGTAAAACACAAAATCACTAAATAAAAGATCAGTCAGTGCGTGTTTAATCAAGCTGGTGTACGGTTCGAAAATTTACAAAAATAAAAAAACCAAAAATTGCCGGGTGTTGTATTTAATAAACCAATTCAAAATCAATATTAATATATTATGTGTTACAAATAAATGATAATTTCAAAAGCATGCATATTATTTTATAAACTGTCAACTGAAATTCATAAAAAAAAACACTAAGCCCAAGAAAAGTGTTTGTTTTTGCTTGTTGAAGAAAAAATTAACAATCATGTTATTTCAAACAGAGGAAATTTCTTTCATTTCATACCTTTTCAGCATGGCATGCATTTGTCAGTTACTTTCTGCAGGCATTTATTTTATTGGATTAGCAGCAGTTTTGCTTTTCTTGTACGAAAATTTCAAGTCCGTCATATCCATAATAAAATCAATTTTGGAACCGTACTTTCAACCTCAGCTGCCACAAAATCTAGTGGATAAATATGGAAAGTGGGCAGGTGAGAATTTAAAAGCAAAAAAATTAATGTGCTTGAATTAATTTATTGAATTGAATTGATTAATGCAGTCAATTGATTAAAGTTCAAAAAAACAACAATTTAATTACAAAACAACGCTGAATAAATGACACAATTTTAAGCGGCTTGTGTGGCCATAAAACTGTTTGGTTTTTCTAATTTCGAAATTATATTCAATTCTCAAAAGTTGAAGTATCTTGAAATTTTATATAAATCGCAATATAGATATTTATGAAATTCAGTTTTGAAGGGCTCATTACTCTTAACTCTCTGATGTGTTACATACGAGTACACTGCCCGCCACGTAAATAGGACAACATAATTATGTGAATTATAATATCTGCTAAACTAAACAAGTTTTCGATTAGAATTTGCAGTTTTGAAAGCTTATTTAGTGCAAAAAATATTATAGAGTAATTGGCAGATTTTGTAAAAAAAATCGTTTCTAAACGTTTCAAATTTGTATGAAAAATAGCGAAAATTCGTTTGAAAAAATATTTTTTCCATACAAATTTAAAAAAAAAAATCGTTTGTATATACAAAATCTACCCTTAAATTAATTTGACATCAGCAAATACCTTTTTTATTATAACATTTCTGATAAAAACGCCCACAAAAGTTTTCAAATTTTTGCTAAATTTTTTTATCTTTTAAAAATTTTTCTTGAATATTTGGTGTCACTTGACTTAGTGTACAAGTCCAAAAAAACATCCGCGGAAAATGTATTGTTACGAAAATGTACGTGTCGACCGGAAACGTCCGATCGACAACATATATTGAAAACACCAATAAAATAAAAATAAATGTTTTTGTTTTTAATATAAGTACTCGATGAAATGCTTTTTGTCGACTTCGTGAGACAAGCTGTAAAAATTATATTATTACCTAAAGAACATAATACATAAGCACCCAAACATACAAGACGATGTTCGTCACAAGTAAAGAACATAACAACAATTATTATGTAATGCCTTCTGCTTGTTAAGAAATGTACAACCACACAAATACATAAGGCAATGCAGACGAAAGACAAAAACATCAACAACTATAGGGTTATACTGTTTGCTCTTTAGGAAATATACAGTCATACAAACATTTAAGCCAATGCAGACTAAAGACACAAACAACACCAACTAATATACTTGAACAAAAATTTTCTATCGTCAACGTACACGCACACAAACTAACAGAAAGCATTACAACACGAACTAATGACGTGATCAAAAGCTGGTATTTGAGAAGTTGTTGAATATGCTGTGAATTTATCGATGTTGCTAACATTATTCTGGAAATATAAAAAGAGGGATGCAGCCGCTCTTTGCAGCGCAAATCAGTCAGAGTCACTTTAGTTCGGACGAAGTTAACATCGTGGTATTCTAGCAGCGAGGTATTTAACATTGTGTATTTTAAAAGCTCTTAATATCTATGTTGAGTAAATAAATTGTTCTTTGTTGCTAACAATTGTACACTAGGACTTTTTATTTAACTGCAAATCTTTAAACCTACTAAAACAACTCTTTTAAAAGGCTAAAATGTAACAATCTTTTTTATTAAAAACTAAATAAAAATTAATAGCGAAGAGTGCCTAAATGAAGCAGAAAATATTAAACTTAAAATTTGCAATGGATCTGAAAAATCAAGGGGTCTACTTTCTAACTCGAAACGGAAGCAAGTTCTTTCCAAAGAGATCCAAATGTGGTACATATTTCAGAAAGCGTTTAGAACTATGCATTGTATTATTTCCAAAGCTAAACATTTGAAGCATCTAAAATCGCAAAAAAAACCTCCTCACAACGATAACATAAATAAAACACGCTTGATGTTTTGTTGAACTCAAATAACGCTGACGAAAATTAAAGTCTAGTGATTCTATCTAAAATAGTTTAAAAATTCGCATACTTTTCACACATACATACATACATCAATCATTTGTGCTAAAGACTGCTTGATTTAATGTAGAATGCACGTTGTTATTAATCACAAAACAAATAAATTGAAATTTGGGTCATAATCTGAAAAATATGGACTTATGCGCTTGTACTCGTACATCTTTTGAGGGTAGCAATCATAGTGATATTATTTATATTCGCAAAGATTTTGGAACTTAAAAGCTTTTAAATTGCAAATAAATTTCAATTTCAAATTTAATAAGTTATACACAGTCTGTATAATACAAAAAATTATAAAATAAATACAGCTGCTGCGGTAAAAGCAAAAGGCGTTCTAAATTCACGCTAAAATTCTTATTTACTGTCGTTTTCCGTAAGAATATTCCACATATTTACTTATCTTATTTCTTTTATGTTTTAATTCTTTTTTAATAAATTTGGCATAATTCCAAAATTATTTAATAGATAAAACAATTAGTATCCGAGCAAACCATAAAACCACATGAAAAAATGGAAATTTCAGGCAATTAGATCATTTAAAAAAGAGACTAAAACAAAATTTTATTTTTTCAGTATCGAAAATGTACTTGGAAAAAGTAATACTTGTATATAAATTCCCTGTAGGAAGTGTGAATCACTATTGACAGTGCCCGACAATTATTTTTGCTATAGACATTTAACATTTGCTTCTCATTCAAAGTGTACTACTGACGTTAGTACTATTGAGTAGGTAGTCTTGATTTGACGATTTTTTGACATTGGGAACAGACTCTCTGGTACATTTTAGTTTGTAACTCTGTATCTGACAAAATGTTTTCCATTCTTCAAATGCAGATATTAGTATATAGACATTCCGTTGACAATATCGCCGAAAAAAACA
Source organism: Nowickia ferox (assembly GCA_936439885.1). Taxonomy (NCBI): domain Eukaryota; kingdom Metazoa; phylum Arthropoda; class Insecta; order Diptera; family Tachinidae; genus Nowickia; species Nowickia ferox. The sequence goes on along the minus strand of OW387026.1, from coordinate 107,842,436 downwards.
CTAAAATAGTCCACAAAAATGGTGACTTGGATACTTACCCCAAAGCTTCCTACAGGGTTCTTTTTAAGCTTTCCCACTTGACCAAGATTTTCGTTAATAATTTCGATTTCGAATATATCTCGAACATTTATGGTGTAAAACCATCGAGAATGACACTCAAAAATTAATCGAAAATAGTTTATCTGTCGCTTAGTTTTGTTCCAAAAAAACATTCGATTTCGAAGATTCGCTACCAATATCAAAAGTGTGCCAATATCAAACTAATTTCGATATCGCAAAAAGGCAGCAGAAAAAGTAATTTAATTTTTTAATTTATTTATTTTTACATATTTTATTTATTTTTTAATTCTTTAACTTACGCTGCAGAATTTGAACACTAGGCTATCGTCGCACGTTCGAGAAACTATCGAGATAAGTTCCCTTTAGCGAACATTCGATTTTTTTAGATTCTCTAACAAATATCGAACAATTTTGTTTCGATATTTCTTCCCTTTAGTGAGCATTCGTTTATATTGAAACTCAGATCAAGTGGTAATATACATATATTTACATATCGCCACATAAAATCCAAAAAGGCCGTAAGTACACTTTTTACTTTTTTACAAATTTATGACTATTTATTTGTTAGGGTCTTTTGGATTCAATGAATAAAATCGGTATTTTTTAACTAATGTAAGTAAAATTTTAAGGAAGATGTTTGGTTAATGACATCATAATCAAACAAAGGGTCTATTTTGAATTTTTTTTGGTTGTTACGGCTTTTTGGATTTTAGGTAACGATATGTACGTTGTAAGCAAAAACTAAACGTACATACGCTTAATTATTTAAATTTTTACTGGTACATAAAAACTTTTTATTCAAATTCATTTCTATCAAATGTACAAAAAAATTAACTTTGCAACAATAATTGTTGTGCAAAAAATATTTTAAGGCTTGTATGTATACAAATGAAAAAAAAAATAAATACTTATCAGCTTTAATTAAATATTTGCAAAGTAATAGTCAACTACTACTGTTGAAGCAATATTTGTTTGGTTTGAAACTCGAGGAAGGAGAAATATTTTTTATGATGTTAAATATTAAATTAACATCACAGTCTTCACGAATCGCTCGTCATGGGCGGAAAAGAGTATTCATGATATTGTTTTATTTCTTATTCATGTATATATTTATATAGAACACAAAATTTTTCGAAGAAGAAATGTCATGGACCTAGTGACCCCACTCTTTAGTTTTACAAACTATTGAATAAATGCCAACGTTACAAATTACAAAATATTACATCGACATCAATTACGCCACTCACTGCCAACATAAAAAGCAATTTATCACAACTTTCTTATTTTTAAGTAAAAAGCTGCATTTATCTTTTTTTTATTATTAGACTATTAAAAGAAAAAATAATTACTGAAACAAATTATACGTTAAAATTGTTACAGCCATTCACCCAGTGTGTGTAAGAAAACCAATCACCTCCAGAGTATTTGTTTGGAAATGAAAACTTTTTCGCTTCAACAATTTTTACCGGCTGTTTATGCTGAACGCGAGCGAGCTGCATGTTGATCGTTTAGCGTTAATAAGTTTTACTCTCCAACGTTTTTGTTTTGTTTTTTATTTTCTTCATACAATCTATTGTAGACTAATTTTCTATGTTATTGTATGTTTACAATTAAAAATTGTTTATTTTTTTGTTGTTGTATATTTTGTCGGTATCGTAATGGTTGCAGCTGCCAACTAACAAATGACCTTCCTTTTTTTTCTAGGTACTACTGTAGCTTATTGCCAAAGTTTACAGATTTAAAATGTGTATAATTGTTTCATTCAAAAAGTTGAGGTTTTACTGCTCCATGCGTAATTAAATATCATTTGCTACAATTAAATATTAAAGAAGAATAAAAACCCAAGAAGACAAAAAGTCAAGTTCAAGATGATAATAATGCCAGTCAGTTATAAATAAGTTTATAATGTTAATTATAGTTTAATGCATAACATGGTATTAGTCCACCATAAAAAAATAAACAAACCTAATCATTTTAAAGCTACTGAATGTGGTCAGAATGTAATTGAAGCTTGTTACACTTTACCTTCTAACTTGAATAAAGCTTGTTTATATTTTGCTTCAATATAAAAATTCGTTAAATATTTAAATATTTGTACTCGTACATATTTACTGCCGTATTCATAAAAAATATTTTAGGTTTATTACAGACTTATTTGCAAATTTCCCATAGAAATATGTCAAATAAGCCCTTAATAAATCTTAAATATTTTTTATGAATACTGCAGTTAACATGTATGCTTTTATTTTCCCAACACGAATATCTTATACAAATATATTTACTATACGTAGTATTGTATGGTATATGTACTTTGTATTTAAGAGATGTTCTTCAAAATTACTTACTCATATAATTCCAAAAAAATTTTCGCACAAAATTATTAGAGACAGGAAACCCATGCACTTAATAATATATGTTTTAAAATATAATTGTTTCCAGCAGTCAAATTGTTAAAATTTAATTTGGACTATTACTGACGCAAGCTGAAAGGAATGATTTTTGTTAGTATGCGAGGGCTGGTCAATAAGTCTGTGAATTTGTAATGAAACACAGGTTTTATTTTTCAATGTTTTTTGTTTTGGCGCTTTTTCGGATTTTAATGATTTTTTAGCTATAGCCATTTATTTAAGTTTTCGGTTTTTTTAGATCTTCTTCAGTTGTTGTTTTTGTTTTGTTTTAGTAATTTATTTAATCTTTCCAATTTTTTCTTTGTTTTGGCGATTTTTTCCGTTTGGGCGATTTTTTCCTGTTTTTGGAATTATTTTTAGTTGTTAGGCGACGTTTTTACTTTTAGTATTTTTTAGCGATTTATTTTATTTTTGGTGATAATTTTCATATAGGCGCATTTTTCATTTTTGCGTTTTTTTCAGTTTTTTGCGATTTTTTTTTGTTTTTTTATAGTAATTTTTTAGTTTTGACGCTTTTTTTCTTTTTGGTAATATTTTGGTTTTTGGCGATTTTTTCGGTTTTTGGCGATATTTTAGTTTTGGGTTTTTTTCTTTGCTGGCGATTTTTTCGGCTTTTGGAAATTTTTTTCGGTTGTTTTTTAGTTTTGGCGCTTTTTCCGTTTCGTCGATGTTTTGCGATTTTTTGTTGTTTTTTAGTTATGGTAATTTTTTAGTTTCGGCGCTTTTTTTCTTTTGGTGATTTTTTGGTTTTTGGCGATTTTTTGCGCTTTTATCGTTTTGTTGATTTTTTTAGTTTTTGGGAGACTTTTTTACTTTTTATGATTTTTTTGCCTTTTGGCAATTTTTTGGCATTTTTTTAATTTTGGAATTTTTTTTGTTTTAGCGTTTTTTTTATTTCAAGATACAGCAACTTGTCAAAATTAATTGATAGAATACCCTTTAATTTATATTAATTTTTTAATTTCAGTGTTAATTGTTGTAGTCTGCACTAACTTTGAAAATTTCAAATGTCTTTATATAATTTTCTGCTCGCTTTAAAACACCCTTTAATTTGTTGTAGCGGCCAAAATTTCACATATTCCGCAAAAATTTCAGGTCAGACAAACGGACATCGTAGCGAAAACAGGAGGGTTCATTTTCACCTTGGGTAAACGTAGAATAATTTCCTATGGAAACATTTAATATCAAATCCTCCGCAGCTCTTCGTTTAAAATTATATGAAAAATACACACACTTTATTTCGGAGCGAAAATTGGGGGTCTATTGTGTAATTTGAAACCAAAGGAAGAAAAATTTAAATTAATCGACTTTCTACGCAGGGAGTTCTTTCCATTTGCTAATAACTTGTGTTGAATGAACTTAATTAAGTCTGTAGCAGAAAGTTTTATTCATAGTCGTTTTCCCTTCCTCCCAGTTTACATCATTTATATAACACTTTTAATGCAGTGCCGCAAAGAACTGCTATTATTTGAGAGAAGACATGTTGGAACCAACAACTCTATGGATGCGTTTTATGTATCGTAGTTCCCTTTGTAATCGAAATAAGATCTGTTTGCTATTCCTAACCGCGACCTCATTATTTGTAAGTCACTTAATAAATGTCGTACATGTGATAATTTAAATAGCAATTTATTACATTATTATAAACAGTTTCAAAGCTATTTTTTTTTTTTGTTAATCTGACAAATAACGTAGTTAATATTTATTTAACTAATTAACATAAAAGACATAATTACTTCATGTCTTGCATTTAGTTGTGGTATTTAACTTGGCTACATATTTAATGATGCTGCTGACAATGATTGTGATGGCATAATGTTTTTTTTTTGTTGGTAGTAAATGTTGTAACTTTTTCTTTTTGTTTTTTTTTTCTCCCCGCAACAGTTATTACCGGAGCTACCGATGGTATTGGCAAAGAATATGCTAAAGAGTTGGCTAAACAAGGAGTTAATGTTGTGCTCGTTTCACGTAATAAGGAGAAATTAATAGCAGTATCAAATGAAATTGGTTCGTTTTAAAAGAAATAACATAATAGCAAAACCACAAATTAGTCCTACTAAATGAAATTGTTTGCTTTTTTTCATTTTTAAAACATTACAGAAGCCGAATATAAAGTAAAAACTAAATGGATTGCAGCTGATTTTTCCAAGGGAAAAGAGATCTACAAGCATATAGAGCAAGAATTGGCTGGTATACCAGTGGGTATATTAGGTAAGTAAGAACACGCTTCAAACTATTATATAGGGCTTGTTTTATACTCTAAATTGGGCGACCGAGGGTCTTCAATCTTACTGAAATGGTTCCCGTACTCAAAAATTTGGCAAATGAAAGAGGTTTTTAAGAGGGTAACGTTCTTCTTCTCATTTCTTGCACGAAACAGCTGCTTTTGATCAATCAGCTGTTTGAAAAATAAACAATAACAAAGTATAATTAAATGTTCTTTAAAACTAAAACAAAGGAGCATTTATTTCAAAAAAGATTTAAAAACTAGTAGTTAACAAAATTTTAGAAGTTTTAAGAAGGAAAGTATTCTAGATATGCTGAAAAATGTAAAACCAGCCCCAGCAATTGGAAAATTGGTTTTGAAAATGCTTATCGCCGAAATGAGTCTTTTTAAGACTATATACCCTAGATGGCAAAAAAGACTACAAAAGATTCTCATCGAGGTCAAAACTAGGGAAAAACAAGTCAACACTAGTGTCTCCCAGTCACCGCTTTTTTTGACTAAACTGGTGACGTTTTGGCTGCATTGTCCACGGAACATCTACACATTAATTTTTGCTTTAATGAGTAGAGAAAATTTTGTCACCTAAATTCGTTTTCAAAAATTTATAAATTTGATGTCCAAAAAACGTACTGAAAAATTTGTGTAGACTTCTTACGGATATTCAAATTACAAGCGGCGAATATAGTCACCTAAACAGTTGAGACCAAGGCAATTCCACATAAGATATACTCAGCTAAATTCGCTTTGAGAAACTTATGCTTAAAATGTCAAAAAAATGTGTGTTGACATCCAACGTATGTATATAAATTCAAATTACAAGGGGTGATAATAGTCACCTGATCCCTTGCGACCACCTAGTATGGATTCGCCTTGGTTGAGACCACTTAGTATGAATTCGCCTTGCATTGGGTGTTTCCTTTTGTATTAAAATTTTGTACATTTTAGTCCCCGGTTGAAATAAATTATAGTTTGCTCTTATTTTACAAAATTTTATCCAAAAAATACATTTAGTAAACATTTTTTCCAAAAATCGAATTTCCAATTCGCAGTTAACAATGTTGGCAAAATGTATGATTATCCCGATGAACTGGAAAACTTACCTGAAGATATTTTGTGGGATATAATTAATATCAACGTTGGAGCTGTCACCATAATGACGCGTATGCTAATACCACACATGAAGAAACAGGGCAAAGGAGCCATTGTCAATATATCCTCAGGCAGTGAATTGCAACCCACACCTTTGATAGCGGTTTATTCTGCCACCAAACGTTACATTCGAGCCTTTTCGCTGGCCATAGAACGAGAATTGTCGCCATATAATATCGATGTGCAATGTGTGACACCATTATTTGTGGTGACAAAAATGAATCAGTATTCCGGTACGGTAATGAAGGGCAACATTTTTGTGCCGTCTGTAAAGGCATATACTCGTTCCTTGGTTTTTACACTGGGCAAAACTATCGAGACAACTGGTTATTGGAGCCATGGCTTACAAGTAAGAAATTTTTCTATGAATAAAATTTATTTTCTTGTATTGGCGGTGGTAATTAAAGTTTCCTCATTGGTTCATTGAAATATGTATAATGGGAATATTCGAAAAGCGTTTCTCTGATATTCGATATATTAGGTCCGATAAAAACGGACATTTGTCTCAAAAAACAATTAAAAAAAATTCCTTTTTGTTTTTTAGTATTTTATTTTTAAGCTATCACCCGAATGGTTGAGAACACGCATCAGCCACAGATTGACTAAAGAGTTAAGAAGCGAATATTTGAGGGCGCACGATCATAGTAAAGTGGCATAGTTTATTATATATAATTTTGCAACTTTTATCAAAATTTCATTAGTTTTTAATGTATGTATATTTGTTGTCATTAGCACGATATCACATATTTTGTATTTTCATATTTAATAATAGATTATGTATCCTATTTTTTTTTTGAACTAAAACTATTTCAAATAAAGAAATATTTATTTGTAAAACTAAACATATCAATATGTTTAATTATGTCTTAGAATTGTTCTAACTTTTACACCAATTTCTGAAATCGGTAAAGAGTTACTGGTCCGAAATTTATTCTAGAAGTCTCATCAAATTCATTGCACCTTTAAAAAATGAATCGTTTTAAAATCATTCGATTTTCATTACATGCCTGATTATTTTTTCTTTTATTTCAAATAATTAGGTCAACACATGCGTACATTTACAAAACTGTAAAAAGCCTGTTTTGATACTTTGACGCACTTGTATACTTAACAAACGTCATTCAACATCTTCTTTGTTATGAATAAAAAATGAAGTTGCTTGCATGAATCATTGTGAGTTTTTGAATTAAAAAAAAAAACAAATATAAACCTGAATATCTTGCGGAAAAATTGCATAATACTCTCTCAATTACATTGCACTGCAGTTTTACTTTCGTCCACAACTCGTTTTCAAAGTTCGAAACTCTTTCAACCAACATACAGATGTGTAAAAGCAACTTGCCACAATCAACTGCATACATACATACTTTTCTACTTAATAATATTGAGTCGTTGACTTTTAAAACTAAAAGACTAGACTTACGGTTGATTAAACTTCTTTGGCATTTTCAATTTAAAAAATTTAAATAATTTTTTTATGTAAATTTCGAAAATATGAATAAGTTAAATTTTGTCTACAGCAGTATTGAAATGCTAAAATAAGAAACAATGGTTTTTTTTAATAACTTTAATAATAACTGTCGTTAAATTATTTATTAACAATGGCATTGGATAATTTATGTTTGTTGTTTATTTAGCTCTGCTTAATTGTATTCTGCAAAGAATATTAACCAAAATTTTTTTTGTTGGTTGGTAATTAAAAGTTCATGTTGTGTGTTACATGCGATTTAATGTTTCTTTTAAGAGTTTCACTTTTATGTTGTTTTATGCAACATTAAGAAATATTTTTCAAGCAGTGCCAAATTTTGGAAGAGACTGGGTTGTTGTTTCTTTAAACGTTTTTTTAACAGTTCGACAGTTACAACTTGTATATGGACTTTAGTCAGCTAAACATTTAAGCACTGACCTTGTTTATTTATATATATTTATTTTTCTTTTTGGTTAAATAATTTTCAAAGATGGTATATTGATGTACTTAATGGAGTTTTGGTTGGCTTCAGCTGCAGTCTTAAAGTTATTAATATGTACATATGTATGTATGTATGTTTATAAAAATTGTGTGTTACGAAATTAAATTTATGATTTTAAAGTTTTATTAATTTAACTAAATTTTATTATTAATTATTTTTAGTTTATTTTTTTTTTTGGAACCACTATTAATTTTTAATACAAGTAATATTTTTTTTTTATAAAGAGAAGTAACACTCAGGCAATGAATGCCTACTACTATTACTAGGTGTTACCTTCTTTAGGAAAGGTATAGTGATAGAGAATACAGGTGGTGAAGGAAGAGATATAGGAAAGCTTCATTATTTTACAACTCTGCTTTTTGCACGTTTTTTTAATAATGCACTGTTGCAGCGCCTCTGGTGTTGAATGAAGCGTATTAAATTTTTGAAACTGTCATTAGTAGCCATTTCATTGGTCATTTTACTTCGCCGATGATTCTGCTACACAACGAAGCAGGGCGCTCTGATGTTACATTAGGATTAGTATCTGCTGAAGTCGGTATAATTCAGTGACCAGTGACCATGCCTTCATCACATGAACTTTTCTACAACAACTGATACAAAGGGACACTATAAGAAATAAAAAATAGTTTTGCTTTATCAAGGGTTTATAAAACAAATTTTGTATAAAAAACTGTTTTTTAAATTTAATTATTTTAATTAAAAAATATTTTTTATGAATAAAGACTTTAGTTTTTAATGTATTATGAATTTTGGCTTGTTTTTTCCTTGTATTTCTAATTGTATAAAGGTGCAGAAAAATAAAATAGAGTCATATGGAATAAAAGTTATTTGCTGGGTTTTGTATAAGTTTTTAAGGCCACTGCTCTTAGTTTTCCTTTGTGATTTTCAAAAATATTGTTATATGTAAATTCTCAAATGGTTTTTGAAAGTCTGTACATAAGATAAGAGGTTTGTGACTGTTCAAAATGTGTGGTTGAAGCTTACTGTTGGTGAAGCAACAATGAAATGCATATACACAATGCTTAACCACCAGCAAATAAATTTCATTTATAAGAGAACCACGACAATTACGACAATATGTCTTATTTCAATATGTCCTCTTTCATTGGAATATGTTTTTTGAAATTGACACCGATTTGAAATCCATCGATTTCCATCACATACCAGATTGTTCTCCAATGCGGCAAACTAATTTTAAAAAGGTAATAGAAAATAAAAATAGATGCAAAAATAAAGTTGCTTGTTTTGTAAAGATTTTCGTTTGAGGCTTTAATACTTATTATGTTGGTATATTATGATTCTCAATAACATATTAAGAATCTTACTATAAAAATATGAAGCTTATTTCACACACTTTTAGAAATCTGCTGATGTATGCCATAAGCAGGAACGAAAAGCAGGAAGAAAAAAACCAACAAAAATTCTTAATACAAAGAATAACCTTTTGTCATCATATTTTTGTAGTACATAAGGACTCAGGAGTCGGTTTCTTCGCGTGCAACCAGCTAACTTCCCGCATTCCGTGCTCGTGACAAAAGTGTCCATTTTACTAAAATTTTAAGTCCGTCAACCCAATTATCCCACGTATAAACTACTTGATTGCAATTTTTCTCTTATCTATCAGACAAAAATTTTGGTCGCATTCCATTTAGGAAAAAGCAGATGTTAAACAACTACAATATTATACCGAATTCAATGCAAAAACCATTCCACGTAAGCTTTAATGTAAACAAAGTGACGCTTTGTTTCCATTACCTTCTTTAAAAAAAACTCCCGACTTTAATAAAAACAACTAATGGTTACCGCCCTATTTTTATATAAAACGTACTTGTTGTCACAAAACAGATGATTGATTTTAATTAGCAGTAAAACTTTTGGCCAATAAAGTTCAGTTTGAAGTTATCATACAGGTCTGAATCTTTGTGAAGTCAAAGATATTAATTAGTACTTACTCAATTTCTTTTAGTTTTAGCATTTTTATTAGTGTTGAGCGATACTGTGATTTTTTAATAATGTTGCTCCTTGTGAACATGATTTATAAATCGCTCTTCTTTTAAACTGTGACTGTGATCACAGTTTAGCAGTATTTTGTTTGTAGCAGTTCTGTTATTTTGACAAAATCTAATAAAAGAGCAGCAGTGAAATCAAACAGTGACTGTGATCACGGTTAAACACATTTCAGCTCTTCTGCTTTAAAAGTATTTATTAGGATTGGTATTTTGATAAATACTAAGAAGAGCGACAAGAACAAACAATTACCAATCAACCCCATCCAAATATTGAGAATTGTCGTATAAGAGGTAGAGAGACAGTAAAATTGCAAATATAAAAATGTGAGAGCTATACATAGTTGCCAGAAGACACGATTTGGCGATTTTTTCTCGACAAATGGTGAAGGTATAAAAAAAATTCATGTGGTAGCTTTATTTAATGTTAAATAAGCATACAAGGACATTCACAGCTTGTATGAAAGAACTATATTTCCAATACCTGTTACTTGATAAATTCAGTCACGGTTATGATTAGTGATTTTTCAATCGCTGTGAAAAAATAACAGGTTTCGAAAAATCGCTCATCTCTAATTTGTATCCCTTTGCTTTAAGCTCCTCGTTTATAACATTAAACAATTTTAGTTTTTCTTTTTTTAAAGACTCAATTTTCGGAATTGAAACCTATTTCGGAAACGGACTTAAGATCTGTAATACTGGATTCACACAAGCCAAATTTAGTTCAGCATTTTTTGAGCTTATGGAAGCGAGAGAGAGAGAGAGAGGTGTAAAGATAATGAAGAGCGAAGACATCATATTTTCCTCTCGCCCATGAACTAAAAAGTTGCTCAAGCAAAATTGATGAGTGTGAACCGGGGCTAACATGTTTTATATTGGAAATGAGAAACACATTAATTTTTTTTTTGTTATTTTATTTTGTTTTACATGAAATCAATTCAAAGAAATTTTCAGATGTTATTTTACAGATACCAATTTTTGCAAATATTTCTTTCTTTTATTTTTTTGGTGTTTGTTTTGTTTTCGTTCTTTTTATAAAACAAAATTATTCATATGTATTTAATAAGGCAATTGTGTTGATGTATTTCATAAACACAAACTACTAATACTAATAGAAGACAATCTATAAATCCTGTACAAATTATTAATTAACATACTAAAATTTTTGCTTAAATTTATAAACATTATAAGGGATTGTTAGAATAGTTTAACTCCTACAGCCAGTTGACATCAGAAAGCAGGAATTTAAGCTGAAAATATAAATAAGAACACATACATACATATATTATTATTAGTATAAATGCAGTTTCAAGTATATATTTTTTCAAGATAGTACCAACCTTTTTGTTTTTACATCGAATAGCAAATTCTCGCAATAAATTTTTATAAAAATCTTAATGCCAATATCATGACGTCAACTGAAAAGATTTGAAAGCAAACAAAATAAATTTATTTTTATACTTTAAATCAATAAGAAGATTTTACATTTACATTTTATATGCATTTATTTGTTTATTGTTAAAAAAAAAAATTATAATATTTCTAATGTTTACAAAAATATAAATTGTTTTCTTTGGCAATACATACAGTGGAGGTCATAACTTTTGTTTGCATACATGTGCATTTGTGTATATTAGAATGGGTTTTTGTTTCGTGTAAAATTGTAAAATCGTATAACAAAAATAAAGTTTGAAAATTTATATTAGAACAGAAATATTTTCTGTTCTTGTTATTTAAGAATACAATGTTTCCGGATGGTTGATGTTGTATTTTGATTTGAAATCTGCTTTAAATAGTTTTGGGTTGGTTCTAGTTTTCGAGATATACCGTTATATCTTAAAATAAAAGGGTTGCAAGAGATACGTATGTATGTTAGAATTGACTTATTCTGGTTTGTCATATTTATTTAAACGAGAAATTCGCAATCGACGCATGGCCAAGTTCCGGCTTATGCAAAATCTCTATATATTTAAAAGAAGCCGTGCGTTCTGTTTTTTCCATTCATAACCTTCTATATAATCCCCTCAATCACTCCGGCATGGTTATCTCTTATGAGATAATGACTCACAAGATAATGTGTTCCTACCCAATTTCTGGAATAACAGAGGAACGGATGTGCACATATTTATTTAAAAAAAGTAGCTTGCTAAGTTGCCCTACAGGGGCAGCAGCGCCTTATTTTACGAAAAACCCTAAAGTAAGGGAAAGCCTATTGCCTCTGGTGCGAGGATACGGGAATTCAGCGGTAAGTAATTTTATTAACATGAATAATAATGATTTTTTATGAATTATATGTATGTATGTATATATTTTTTTCTAATTTAAGATAGACGTTTTAATCACCATTGTAATCACCTTATCGTAACTGAGCAGTAAGTTATAAATTTATAACAATTTTGTTTATATAAATGTGTGTTTTGTAGCAACAAAATATTTTCGGTCTAATTCATAAAAAATATTTAAAATTTATTGCAGGTTTATTTGACAAATTTCCATAGAAATATGTCAAATAAGCGCTTAATAAACCTGAAATATTTTTTATGAATAAGGCAGTTTAAATTTACCATATTTTAAACTTATTTAAAAAAAGAAGACGTGAAAATATGTATAAGCATCTTAATTTTTTTTTTTTTTTTAATTTCTCTATACACATACAATTTTAAGAAAACGTAACTTTTCCAAAAGTTGCACACGTTTCACTCAATTTCGTTTTAAACAAAACATGATGACAACTTTTGTACATACGCATGTTTTATATAATGTATCCAAATAACAATATTATTTAAAAAAAAATAATAATTTTTTATATACATACTCGTACATGAGTTAAACAAATAAGAAAGTAAATGAATGTGCTTGTCATTTTCTAATTATCGAATTGGCTTTCTAGCTGGGAGGAACTGTAACTAAAAAAATAAATAGATGTATAGAATTATAAATACATACATATATGTATGTATACATATGTATGTGTGTACAAGATATAGGGGCGTGATTCTAACATTTGAGTTTTTATAAAAATATATTCTTTCCAAAAAATTGGTTTGATGTTGATGCCAAAAAAAATCCAGTGCGCTTTTTAGATCACCAAGCAATCAAATTATTTCTTCTCAATAATTAAAATAAAATTTTTTAGCTTTTAATTTTTTTTTGTAGTTAAGCATTTGAATGAACAATTATTTCAAATACATTAATGTACATATGTATATATGTAACTGCATCATATCTGGTATCTATTGCTTAAATTTATACATATCGCTCATTTACTTGAACCACATCATAACACAAAAAAATTAAATTTTTAGGTTAATATCAGTTATTCATTTTTTTGCGGTATTTGATGACAATTGTTTTGAAATCTTTAAATTTCATAGGTTATTGAAAAACTAAAACAGTATAAAGATATGGACAGAAAATTTACACATTTCTAAATAAATACATACATAAGTGCAGATGTATATATATTTGCTTATTGTCTGTTCATCCAATGTGCCGGTGTGTGTACACATCAAACTCAAAACGAAATAATTTTTTTTTTCTAAATTAAGATTTTTTTAAACAACGTGTAGAGCATATTCTGTTGCCAACGATTTTTTTTTTGTTCCAAAATTTATTTGACAATATTGCCGGCTACAACAATTTCCATTGTCAAAGTCCAAGTGTAAAAAATCATTTCATATACATATATATATATACATATACATATGTACATACATATACATATTTATAAGAAGCCAATAAGATCACAAATCTTTTGATCCAGAAGTAAAACGAATGTTTCCCATGTCTTTAACATACAAACAAATTTGGGAATGTCCTCACAAGAAGTTCTTGTTTTTAGCATCCTCAGCTGTAGGAACGCAAATAATTGTAACATTTAATATCGAGCACTCCACAATTTTTTTCTATAAATGAATTATTTTGTTAATAACATAATTTTTATTTTAATCTTATTCTAAATTAATGCGTTACTGTTGATTATTCAGATTTCTAAATTGGAAGCCGTGGCAAACTTATTTCACTTGAATAAAGTCAAAGTATTAGGGCCTTATTTTGCAAACCGCAACTCTTAGGGCCAATTTCACCAACCCTATTTACATAAATATCAATTCATATTTAAGTAATTTTTCCATACAAAAAATGAAAATGAAAATCGACATTTAAGCATGAATTGATATTTAAATAGGGTTGGTGAAATTGACCCTTAGCGTTTACCAATTTTGTATGTGTTTTGTTTTTGTAATTTAACTTATTTCCATATATAAATTTGTCAATGCTTATTTAAAAAAAAGGTCAATTCACATTACGAAAGTATAAGAGTTTGAAAATATTGATTTTATGCTTTGAACTTATGTATAAAACATTTTCCAACCACGTCATGTTATTCGATTGAACTAAAATTAAGCGTACTTACAAATGTATATATTATAATTAAAAAACTTATTTAAAAAATTACTGTAATGCATTTATTTTTTTATAGGTCTAACAGGTCTAGGAAGAGGTCAACTGAAACTTTTTAAAAATTCTGTGACATGTTCTCGAACTAACAAAACTTAAATTTTTCGGTGTCATATAGTGCATATTATAATTAGGAGTGTGTGACACATTGCTGTTGGAGGGCGTCAATTTACACTATTTAGATACTGGAAGAAGCCAATTTACACTATTCAGCTACTCAGTAATGGGTTTCAGATATAATCTTCATGAGTTTGCCCAACGTAAGTTACTGTAACACAAGACCTAGTGCTACGAGAGCGTCCGTGACTTTTGGAATTTTCCGCCACTTAACTGAAAAGCAACACTGCCACTGCCTATTAAGCATTCTCCAAAACCATCACTCAAACCAAAAATAAGTTTGATTAATGCTATTTGAACTCTTCAACACCAATTTCAATGGTAAAAAAGTGGTCGTACAAGCACAGAAGATGCCGAGCCTTCTAAACGTCCAGTTGAGCTCTCTTAGCCCGAAAGAATTGAACAAATTCACGATATGGTGTTGGCCGATCGGGGATTGAAAATGAAAGATTGTTGAAGCCATTGGCATTGATATGATATGGCTTTCTGCAAGATTGGTGCCGCGTTTGTTCACCATCGACTACAAGAGCAATTGTGTGACAATATCGCAGAAATATTTGGCGTTATTCAACCTTAATATAGATACGTTCTGGCGCCGTTTCTCAACCGTGGGTGCAACGTGGATCTACCACTGCAAACTAGACACCAAACCGCAATCAAAAAAGTGGGTTTCTTGGTGTGAATCGCCGCCAAAGAAAGTCAAAGGTTGCTTTGTCAGCCAATAAAGTCATGGCGCCCGCTTTTGGGATATGTGCGTTATAATCCACATTGACTACATTCAAAAAAATCTTATGCCGACTGATTGGGTCGATTTAATTAATGAAGATTTCAAAAAAAAATTCCTCATTTCACCGGCCACGATTCGTAATCACAAATCTCGCATATTTTCACAAGACGCGAGGTGAGTATATTTTGAACAATTAAATAAATTGTCACAATTTTACATATCGATGGCTTAATATAAAAAGGGCGTATCTCAAATTTTTTCGAAATCGTGTTTTTTTTCTTGCAGCAAACGTATAATTACATCCTCCTTCAGGAACGAAGTGAGTAACAATCAAAAATAAAAGATTTATTTAATTTTAAACAAACATTCTTGCATGTAAATGCTTTAGTTTTTATTCAGATTTTTTGAGTTACGCCTTTTTTATATTAAGCCATCGATATAGACATTACATATGTATTTACATGGGTATGTGATTTTTAAAATTGTTCCATCTCTCTGCATGGAAATCTCAAACTTCATAAAAAATGGTCCTATAATTTTTTGCACACCCGGCTAATGTGTTGCGTCATTGAAATGAAATTAATGAAATTCATTAGCCAAAGCAATTGTAGCTGGTCATTTTGATAATTAAATTTTCAAATTTCCAAATGCATTTTAGAATAAATTATATTCAATGCTTTCACTTGAATGCACTTATTACGTTAAACATAAAATTAAATAATGTGCAATACAGTAGTCCCTCGATTTACGCTTTACATTTGATTTGTGTCGCCTAAATTGTTTGTGGGCTCGCAAGTTAAAAGCAAAGGGATGCCAATTTTTAAGCGCGTACTTTATTATATAATTGGATGACCACTAAAGTTTGAGCGATTTGCGTAGTTTCAATTAAATTAACGCGGTCAATTTACAGAACCGATCACGACATAAATCAAAGGATTTCAAAGGATTGCGGTATTGTAAAGTTTAATGTAAAAGCCAAAAATGAATTTAGTCAAATGCTTGTTTTGATAAATGCACTAAACTCGTTTTCGCAATGAACCACTCAATTATTTGTTATTAAAAATGTTAAAAAAAAACTACGTGTAATTAGTTGAATTTTAAAAATATTATACATATCCCACTTACCTTTAAAAATGTTATTCTCCTTACGGAACTAAATGTTTATTTTTGTGTTAGAAAAAGTATCCACTACGATGCTAGCTGCTTAGTTTGCAATATTTGGAATATTTTCATTTCTTCTAAATAAAGGCAACGGTTACATTTTTATATTTTTTTTCTTTTTGAAGTTGTGTATGAAAATTAATTTGTTAAATTGAAATGAACTTTTAGAAAGCCATTTCGTAGAAAATGTATAATAGTGTCAAAAGAAGAGCCAAGATGATGAAAGTAGTAAATAAACTTCTGGCCTCATTCATTTTGATAAAGGGATTTTCTAAAAAAAAAACAATAATATTTGTATGTAAATAATTTAAATAATTTTTAATTTTAATTTTTTAATATTCATAAAATAAATTAATACACTTTTTTTTTTAAATAAGATTTGAAATTTACTTTTTCAGATTTATCCACCAAAAACCGTTCGAAGCGATTGACACGTTCAAACTGAATTATTTTTCTTTTGCCTGTTTTGAGTTGAGAAAAATCCACTTGTATCCCAAATTAATTTATATAAATTCCAAATTTATTACTACAACAACAACAATAACACATGTGGCTAATGTTGGAAGAAAGGAAAATATTATTTATGTGAAGAAAAAAAAACGAATAACGTACATATAATAGATTAATTGTTTTTGCTTCTATTTATTCTAAAATAATGCGTGTGCGATTGAAATCAAAAAAAAAAAAAAAAAGAAGGTGGGTGGGAGCATCTACATATTTCTGTGTCTTCTTAGAAATTATTGCAAAAATATCCTATTGTTCTTGTGGAAAATAACTACAAGCGAAAATTTTTTAAACTTTCAGCGCAATATTGTAGCAAATCATATAAATTTTGCTGATAAACGTGACTATAGACATCTATCACCCGCTATACGCGTATTTTATTCATAAATATTAGAGAGCTGCACAAGCATAAATTAAATTACTCACAAACATCTTCAAATCACTAACAGCCTTATGTACAAGGTAAAACTTCATGCCAGTTAGCAAAAGTGGCAAAATTTAATTTAGTCTTAGCGAGTTTTGCCATATAATTTTACATTCAAAATCACTCTAAAATTTAATGGTGGGTTAAAACTACATTCTGGCTGCAGTTTTGTACGTTTGGAAATTCATAAATTGGCAGCATAAATCGAGTCGCTTTCAAATTGGACGATTTCCAAAATTAAAAATGGTCCTGCTGACGTGTTTAAAATTATACACGATCATTTTCTTTCAGATACGATGTTTGAGAATCTATATAATGGAAAATTAAAAAAAGTCGGAAAAAATATTTTTATTATCGAAGCTGGTTTTCTAAAATAGCGCGATTTTAATCGACTCGGATTATAATATCAAAACGCAAGTCATGAAAAACATAAATGAATTAGATCAAAATCAAATTGAAACACATCTGAATTAAAACAAAAAAATGAATAAATATGCAGCCAGTGAATGCCCCTAATGGTTATTTTTCTTGAAATTATTTCAAAGTTTTATTTTTGGTTTTGAGTACATTTTTATTTATAAAAATTATTGAGGCTTTATAAAAAAAAGGGGTGTTATAAGTTTGTAGTGTGTGTCTGTCCGTGTCCACTTACAGACCAAACAGCTGGACGGATTTTGATTAATATTTATTATTTTTTTTATTGAAAAGTGACTTGATTGAGAGAGTTCTTAGCTATGTTTTAAAAAAATCGGTCCAGCCGTTTAGAAGATATCACATCTTTTCTAGATACATCGGAAGTTTTTAAAATGTTTAATTTTTATACATGAAATACCGAAGTATATTTATTTGACTTAAAGTCTTTATTTATTTAATTTGAAAATTTTACTTATTTTTATGGTTAAGCAATTGTCTATATGCATTTCGTTCCCGCTTTTGGAACTCATCAGTAGACTTCAACCCAAAAAATGTTTGAATTTAGCTAACGAACTTCGTATGTTTATATGTAGTAAGACTCTTAATACTATATTGAGAATCACAATATACAAACATAATGATGAAGTGCGTGGCTGCACAGAAAAATATCGGTATTTTCCCCAGCTAATAAAGTCTAATTTAATTTTTCTTCTCTTCTTTAGAAACTCACATTAAGTAATAAAAATATTTCATTCAACAAGAATTAATTAAGAAATTACTGAACTTAAGCCCGACTATGAAATTATTTCTGATTAAAATTCACTATAGTTCAACTAAAAATGTAAAAATTTTTAATTTTTGTTATTATGAAAATTTGTTTTAAAAACCATTTATAAAGCCTTAATAAGTTTTATAAATAAGACTGTAAATCATTAACACTATTTTAATTTTAATCGAGTTCAAATTGTTTTTGTGTTTATAGGTATTTTATATTTTTAACTAACAGAATAATAATATTACTTACCTTAGAAAATGGCATAGAAAATATACAATAGGGCCAGCAGAAGAGCCAGGATAAAGAAGGTGGACATTAGATTTTTGAACTCACTCATGTTGATAACTAGAAATAGAAAATAGAAAAATTATACATATAGGTATCTTTCGATTATAATTCAAAAGTGGCAGTTTTACAGAAAATTAATTTAAAGTCTGCAATTTACAACATGCAACTGAATGAACTAAAATGAACATTGACAAATTTTCTTCACTCAAGAAACAAAAGTGTATGGAGTACAAGATATTTGTCTGCAATTTTTATACAAAATAAAATATGATATGACGTATACGTATGTATGTATGTAAATTCATATTATTCTGCATTATATGTATCACTTTCATTTATGTTCTGAAAATCACATTTTTAAAATCACATGTGAATTCGTGATCTAATTCTTGCATAAGAAATAAAATTTGTTTGTTTGTTTTTTATTTATTTTATGTTCCACCCAAGGCCAGTTATTATTAAGGTCTATGCAGCATCCCAAATGGCAGGTGTATATATTTGTGTATTCCATACAGAGATGAACAGGTGTTGTGTTTTTTTCGTGACACATGTGACTCGTGAAAAAATCTGAGTTCGTGCGTGGTGGGGTCATTTTGTGTTGAGCAACACTTACACGAAAAAAACCCGACACGATTTTAGGTGTAAAATTTCGTCAAATAAGCAAAACAGCAGCAAATTTGTTGATAGCAGTAGTTTATTTAATTTATTTTTAATTTTTTGCAGGCCTGTCACAGGAATCCATCGAAATTCTTTTGATTACAAATTTTAATTCCGATTGATTTTATTTTATCTTCTCCAGATTTCAATCGATTTCACTCATTCCGAAAAAGCGGCAATTCGATTGTTTTCGCTAAATTCACTTCATAGTTTATTTATTAGTGTTTTTTTACATTTTGTTAAATACTTCAACAAAATACTTTAACAGAAGCTATAGAGAGTCCTCTATCTAGCGCTATATATCTTAACCAAATCGGTTTAATAATTCCAAAGTTATGAGAGAGTTTAACTGACTTAAGTTGAAATCCTACAAAAATTGCAAACCCCAAGTTTTTTCATTGTTTCGGTTTAGCCTGAAAAATTTCATTTTCAATGTTGATTTAGTCGTAAATTTTGCTTGTGCTTATTTCTTTGAACTTCCTCTTTCAGTCAAAACTAATTTTGGGCTAAACGGTCCACTGATTATCGAGTTATAGGAATTTTTCTGAAAACTATGAAATATATTTTTCTTGGAAAAACATCGTTATGCCAAACAATAGATGGCGCTATCGCCATATCTTACCAGTGTTGCCGCACTTTTCGGATTGTTCTCTTTTGTTAAACTGAATTTTGCCATAACTCTTGAAATATCAAGCGAATTGCAATAAGTGTGGACTGATTGAAGAGGTTTCTCAGCGTACTTTGTAGAATGCAATATTTTTAACAATGGAACTCGTAATTGAAATTCAAGAAGACAAATTTTCTCAATCTAAGTTTGGGTTTAGTTAGAAATGTTGCCAGTTAAAATGTAGGCAGGAAAACCTTCACAACGAGCCCACACTTGTTGCAATTGGCTTAGTATTTCTGGAGTTATGGCTAAATTCAGTTTAACAAAAAAGAGAAATCCAAACAGTGCGGCAACACTGGTAAGATATGGCGATAGCACCATCTATTGTTTGGCATAACGATTTTTCCTCCAGAAAAATGACTTTCATGCACTTTTCAGAAAAATTCCCATAACTCGACAACTAGTGGACCGTTTAGCCTAAAATTAGTTTTGGCTGAAAGAGGAAATTCAAAGAAATAAGCACAAGCAAAATTTACGGCAAAATCAACAACAAAAATACGAAATTTTTGAAGCGAAAACCAAACATTGAAAAACCTGGTTTTTGCAATTTTTGTAGGATTTCATCTTAAATCAGGTAAACTCTCACAACTTTGGAATTACCGAACCGATATTCTTGAGGTATATATCGCTGGATAGAGCACCGTGTATAGCCTGACACATCAAATCAATCAAAATTTTGTCACTTATGCTAACTTCATGCCAGTTTTTGATTATACATAAGCAGATGATCTCCCATGACATGGTAATGTAAAAATCATGCGTGTTTGACCTAAATCGAACCAGTTCGTCATGCTGGGTAAATTAAGAAAAGAACGTAAATCTTGTCTGCATTTCGCGCATCTGTACAATATTTAACAATATACAAAATTCAAGAACGTGCAAAATCTATTTAGCATAGTGCATTTTGGAGGCGTTGATTCAATTAGACATAAAATAAAATACAATCCAAGTGGGTGTGTGAACTGCTTCTTTTTTCGAAATCGCTTTAAAAGAAATTAAATGAGCTTGTATAAGAGATAATTTTTCTTCCATTAAAAAAAATTATGTAATCTTAAATTTTAATTAAATTTTTTTCAAATAATTGATCATAACGAAATTTTTTTTCTAATTTATGGAATATTCTTTTAGGAGAGAACTATATGATTGGTAAAATGGCCAATTGCCAATTATTAAATTTCTATATAAAATAAATTAAATGCATATTTTATTTTTATACAATATTCTTCGGCGCTTAACACAGGTTTTTTTCCATTTAAACGTACGAAAATTATTTATATAAACTGAAGTTATCACACCTTTTTAATTTTTTTCTCTTTTTCGTTCGATTTATTTTTTTCTTTAGGCACAGCTATTAACTGTTGCAAGTATAAGACTTTACTGAATATTTCAGTTCAAACTGTTTATTAAATAAGCCCAAAACAACTTAATTTTATGTATATAAATACATACATATGTATGTATGTATGCATATTAAAAAATATTATTTTAAAAAGCGAAAATAAAATTTTAGGCAGCAGAGATCTTTTTAATATAATTATGGAATATAATTTTTTAATATAATTTTTTACAAACACACACAAAAAAGAAACAATTTGACATAAAAATTAAAAAGTAACAAATTAAAATTAAAAGAATTTAAAAAGTAAAAATACATTAAATACATACATACATATCGTTCCCTTAATATAGAAAGGCCCTAAATCATTATTTATTTTTTAATCGAGATTTTTTAATTTTTCGATACATCAAATGTTCTTCTATCGAAACATACAAAAAACTCGGGATCAAAAAAATAATGGGTAAGGGCCTTTCTGTATTAAGGTAGCGATGTGTACATACATAAGTCCATATTTACACTATGCAAGTCTTATTGCTAAGCTGATTAGTTTGTTAGGAAAAAGAGACGAGGGGAAAAGAAACTTTACTGTTCTCCTCGTCTCTCTCTCCATCAAACTAATCAGCTTAGCAATAAGACTTGCATAGTGTAAATATGGACTAAGTACAACATATACTCTATAGGAGCATATCGTCATCGAAAATAGAAAGCGCTCTATTTAACAAAAAACTAAAATTTTTTTCTATTATTGATTCTGGTTTTATAAGTCGAAATACGTCTCGTTGCAAAACTTTTCCGGCAATAAATAACGATTTTATTATTCTCTATGCACAAATATGTTTGCTTAGCTCAAGGCTAATCCATTTCAGATGGTCGCAACTGCCCAAGTGACTACATATTTTCTCCGCCTGTAATTTGAACATCCCTCAGGTTTCAGTTCACATTTTTCAGTACATACATATCTGTGACATCCCAAGTACGTCTGTATTTCTCAAAGCGAATTGAGGTGAATCTACGTTATATTAATATGCCCATGGCAAATATAACTTCGCTTTGAAAAATGTAGATGTACTTTCGATGTAAAAAATGTATTGAAAAATGTGGGTTGACATTCAATTTATATTCAAATTACAAGCGGTGAAAATAGTCACCTGAGCAGTTGAGACCACCTAATATGGATTCGTCTTGAATATGGCTTGGTTTAGTTGTTCAACAAATGTTTTGCATCTGCTGTGGATTTTTTCAAAATGTTGAATAGTACAGTTTTCACTTTCTATAACGATATTCGTATGTAATTATGTATAGCATTATTTTTTATTTTTGGTGGGCAGAGCATTTAAATTTCAGCATTGTTTTCTTTCTGAAACTGAACGAAACGAGATGGTCAGACATACATACCATAGACTGACAATGAGTACTCAAAAAAAATACACACAAGTAAATAGTCTTAGTTTTATATATTTTATTTATTTTTATTTCAAGCAACTAGGACTATAGCCGAATTATTTATGAAAAAAAGTTAAAATACGCTACAACTAAAAATAAAAAAAGAACATGCATATCAAACGTATTGACAGTCTGAGTATGTTTATGCTCAGGCTATGAAAATTTAATCGGCAAAAAAAAATACGCCGATACTCGGGATGTTTATTCGCCATCGTATAAAAATATTTTTGTGTATATAAAATGGAATGGAAATTATGTGGCTGTTTGAAAACATGATCCATGTGTGTGTGTAAATAAAACAGCACTATATATACGCATGTGTAACCGATTAATATTCAGAATATTTTTATACTCATGCGTGTGATTGTAGCTCACACAGTCTGTAAATTTTAGTTGCTTTTTGTCCTCCTTAATTTAAAAAATTGTATAAACATAGCTATTGGATGCTTAAAGTTATACGTATTCGGTTAGAAATTACTGCGTGTTTGTACGTACATACATATATGAGCATGAGTATATACTCAAAAGGTACTTAAAAACCATACATTTGTTATTCTCTGATACATACATACATACTTTTTTTTATAGAAATTTGTTTGTTAAACTTTTCTAAACCAAAATTAGTTTATTAATTAAATTTTTAACTTATGGCCGACTTCCAAAACGTCAATTGATTTGTCTTCGACGAAAGTGCAGTTAGTATAAGGCAGCTCAATCAGGTACCACCAGTTCAATGTTTCGCAACTTTGTATCTCTACACGATTTACATAAATACGTTTTTTTTATTTCTTTGGACTATTCACAAATACTAAAAACATTTATGTCAATTCCAAGTTGCCCTCATCTAAAGAAATTGTTTTGTTTTTAACATGAATGTATGTTTAAATAAATTTAATTTTTCCAAAACAAAGTGACGCAAATATTTGCATAAATACATACATATGTGTGTACATATGTATATACTTATGTACATTTGTATGTATATGTCAAATATATTACCATTTGTTTTATTTTAAACTACAATGTGAAATAAAAAATTTTTATTTTAAAATAAATGTTTACATATCGTCAGCTTATATGAAAAATCGTGTAAAACTTCCCGTGACTTCGTTCGCATTCAGAAATAAACTAATTGTTATACAAATTGTTGCTAGTTTTTTCCCTCAAACAGTAAAATATATTTTACTTTAGACAATATGCTATCCAGTAAAATATGTTTTAATTTGGACAATATGCTATCCATTTACCAGTTAAAAATTTAAACTAAACCAAAAAAGAATGGTGTTAATGGGTCCAGCCGTTCACGCGTGATGCCGTCACCAAAGGAAATAGAGAAGACGAATTCATATCAGGTGATCTCGACTCAGCAGCTGATGATCAGCTGTTGATTTCTCCGTTGTCCAATCAAAGTAAAACCCTTATATTTTATTTGTTTTAAGTTCACAAGCCGTCATAACCGATTGTCATAATTTTCGTTAAAGGTTTGGTCATCTGGAGAAACTTGCCATACGTAATACAAATGTTAATTTCGGTTGCGTTGCCAATTGAAAACGCAATGGAAGATCGGATTCTTAATACTCATTAGTTTTATTAACATTTTGGTGGATTGCCGATAAAATTATATAAAATCTCATGTTTAGAATTTACTTCACTTGTCAAAAAAATAAGAATAATGATCTGGCCTATTCTCGTTTGAGTATCGATTTACAATTACAGATAAGAATAAAAATTTTACATTGCAAATGTACCGTAACGAGAATAGGCCCGATAAAGGCTCTAAAATGTTAATAAAACTAAACTAAAACAAAACTTATTAAAAATTTAATGTATGTAGTGTTAATTTATTAAAAATAGACGGTCCGACTTGAGTAGAAAATTTATATGAAAAGTTGAGTCGACTGCCTTATTCTTGGAAACAAGGTGTAAGTAAAATCTCATAACACTGTACCTCATTAGCTTATAAGATCTGTAAATAAGGACAAATAAATATTAATTTAAAATAAAAATATTCGTATTTTATTTGCGTTAAAAGGAATTTTCACATGCATTGTTGTTTTATGTACGTTATGTCAGTTATGCAATTTTAAATATCGAAGAAAATCATAAAAATACTACTGGTTATTTTGGATCATCCACCCCACCCGACCAATGTTACGTTACGGAAATTTCATCCACTGGGCAATTTTTTTTAGTGCTTTTTTAAATTTTTTTTATAATAACGTACGGTTTCTTTGGATCATTGTATGAATTCATACGCCTCAACACGATGTGCTCGTGACAAAAACTCTGATTTGCTGCACGGTCGGGTCGTTTGGTGTCGAGCAAAATTGACACGAAACGATTTTAGGTGTAAAATATGTTAATATGCATTAATTTCCAAAGAAGAAAAAATTTAATGTGTATATTGCATCGTCAAACAAGCAAAACACCAGCAAACTTGTTGATAGTGTATAGGCCTCTTATGCGTAAATATTTATACGTAATATTTTCTTTTTTTAGCCTTAAATCACATTTTCTCCTTCCCAAAGAAGAAGTAGTTTATTTTAATTTTATACAGGCTTGTCTCAGAAATCGATCGAAATTGTTTTGATTACGATTTTTCATTTCGATCGATTTTCTTCTACCTTCCCCAGATGTCGATCCATTTTGTTCATTCCCAAAAAGCGGCAATTCAATTGTTTTCAATTTAAATGCTCCTATAGACGATCCTCTATCGAACCACATATGTCTTAACAAAATCGGTTCAGTATTTCCAAAGTTATGAGAGTTTAACTGATTTAAGATGAAATCATAAAAAACTTGCAAAAACCAGGTTTTTCAATGTTTGGTTTTCGCTTGGAAAATTTCATATTTTTGTTAATGTTATTGCCCTAAAATTCATTGGCGTTTATTGTTTTCAACTTCATCTTTCATTTACAACTAATTTTAGGTTAAACGGTCCACTGGTTATCGAGTTATAGGCCTTTTTCTGTCAAGTGTATGAAAGTCATTTTTCATGCAAAAAAATCGTTATGCCAAACAATAGATGGCGCTATCGCCATATCTTACCAGTGTTGCCGCACTGTTCGGATTTTTCTTTTCTGTTAAACTTAATTTAGCCATAACTTTAGAAATACTAAGCCAATTGCAACAAGTGTGGGCTTGTTGAAGATGTTTTTCACTGTACCTTGTACAAGGCAATATATTTAACAATAGAATTCGCAACTGAAATCCAAGAAGACAAATTTTCTCAATCTAAGTTTGGGTTTAGTTAGAAATGTTACCAGTTAAAATGTAGGCAGGAAAACCTTCACAACGAGCCCACACTTGTTGCAATTGGCTTAGTATTTCTAGAGTTATCGCAAAATTCAGTTTAACAAAAAAGAAAAAGAACAGTGCGGCAACACTGGTAAGATATGGCGATAGCGCCATCTATTGTTTGGCATAACGATTTTTTTCCATGAAAAATGACTTTCATATATTCTACAGAAAAAGGCTTATAACTCGATAACCAGTGGACCGTTTAGCCTAAAATTAGTTTTAAATGAAAGAGGAAGTTCAGATCAATAAACGCTAAAAAATTTTAGAGCAATAACATTAACAAAAATACGAAATTTTTTAAGCGAAAGCCAAACATTGTAAAAACCTGGTTTTTGCAATTTTTGTAGGATTTCATCTTAAATCAGTCAAACTCTCATAACTTTGGAATTACTGAACCGATTTTGTTAAGACATATGTGGTTCGATAGAGGATCGTCTATAGGCGCATTTAAATTGAAAACAATTGAATTGCCGCTTTTTGGGAATGAACAAAATGGATCGACATCTGGGGAAGGTAGAAGAAAATCGACAAAGTGACGCAAATATTTGCATACATATGTATGTATGTTTTTATGTACATATGAATGGTGTCGAGCAAAATTGACACGAAACGATTTTAGGTGTAAAATATGTTAATATGCATTAATTTTCAAAGAAGAAAAAATTTAATGTGTATATTGCATCGTCAAACAAGCAAAACACCAGCAAACTTGTTGATAGTGTATAGGCGTTTTTAGCCTAAAATCATATTTTCTCCTTCCCAAAGAAGTAGTTTATTTTAATTTTATACAGGCTTGTCTCAGAAATCGATCGAAATTGTTTTGATTACGATTTTTCATTTCGATCGATTTTCTTCTACCTTCCCCAGATGTCGATCCATTTTGTTCATTCCCAAAAAGCGGCAATTCAATTGTTTTCAATTTAAATGCTCCTATAGACGATCCTCTATCGAACCACATATGTCTTAACAAAATCGGTTCAGTATTTCCAAAGTTATGAGAGTTTGACTGATTTAAGATGAAATCCTACAAAAATTGCAAAAACCAGGTTTTATCAATGTTTGGCTTTCGATTGAAAAATTTCGTATTTTTGTTAATGTTATTGCCCTAAAATTCATTAGCGTTTATTGATCTGAACTTCTTCTTTCATTTAAAACTAATTTTAGGCTAAACGGTCCACTGGTTATCGAGTTATAGGCCTTTTTCTGTAAAGTGTATGAAAGTCATTTTTCATGGAAAAAAATCGTTATGCCAAACAATAGATGGCGCTATCGCCATATCTTACCAGTGTTGCCGCACTGTTCGGATTTGTCTTTTTTGTTAAACTTAATTTAGCCATAACTCTAGAAATACTAAGCCAATTGCAACAAGTGTGGGCTCGTTGTGAAGGTTTTCCTGCCTACATTTTAACTGGTAACATTTCTAACTAAACCCAAACTTAGATTGAGAAAATTTGTCTTCTTGAATTTCAGTTGCGAATTCTATTGTTAAATATATTGCCTTGTACAAGGTACAGTGAAAAACATCTTCAACAAGCCCACACTTGTTGCAATTGGCTTAGTATTTCTAAAGTTATGGCTAAATTATGTTTAACAAAAAAGAAAAATCCGAACAGTGCGGCAACACTGGTAAGATATGGCGATAGCGCCATCTATTGTTTGGCATAACGATTTTTTTGCATGAAAAATGACTTTCATACACTTTACAGAAAAAGGCCTATAACTCGATAACCAGTGGACCGTTTAGCCTAAAACTAGTTTTAAATGAAAGAGGAAGTTCAGATCAATAAATGCTAAAAAATTTTAGAGCAATAACATTAACAAAAATACGAAATTTTTTAAGCGAAAGCCAAACATTGTAAAAACCTGGTTTTTGTAATTTTTGTAGGATTTCATCTTAAATCAGTCAAACTCTCATAACTTTGGAATTACTGAACCGATTTTGTTAAGATATATAGCGCTGGATAGAGGACCGCCTATAGCCTCAGTCGAATTAAATTTTAGGCTAAACGGCCCACTAGTTATTGAGTTATAGTCCTTTTTCTGAGAAGTATTTGAAAGGTCCTGCAAAAATGGAGCCAATGCACATACATAATCAGTAGTTCAAAAATCTTGCCTTTGTCATTGTATGAATTAGCCTTGAGCTTTGCTTAGCGAACCCAATATGTCACATACAGTGTCATAATTCGAAAAATACGATTTTTTAATCAATAGAGAATTAGTCCTCATATTGTTATTCATATTGGGGGTTCTTACTTTTATCTACGAGCGAACTCATAACCAAAAAGAAATGAAAGATAAATTGATACACTATCCGTATTTAATTAAGTAAACAATTATTATTGTGTAATTATTAAGAAATCTTGTTCAGAAAAACAAAAGGAATTATGTGTGTAATTGTAAATTCATCTAGACTACAAAAGGAAAATATAAAAGCAAATTTAAAAAATGTTAATATTATTATTAAATAGTAAAACTAAAAAAACACAAATTATTTTCGTATTGTTGTGTTTGATTAAACATTTAATACACTTATTTGTTTTAAAATTCAGAGAACACAAATATACCAAATACTCGGATGGAAAAAATAAAACGAGATTTGGTTTTTAAGGAAATTGATAACAATTGTCATTTGTTTCTTCAGTATTATAGCATAAGATATGATTACGGGGGATGTGAACAAAACTTAGAATAATATAGTTATAACGTATATTTTAAGTGATAATAATAATATTGTATTGTGTTCATTCTTCATTATCCGAATACCAAGAGAGGCGTTCTTCATAGAATTTAATAACCATTTGGGGAATTTTGACATGTGCCACAGGCGCAGCAACCATTTCAGCTTGATCAACACCCTTGAACTGTATAAGAAAATAAAGACCGCCATTTGAATCTGACGCTCCTAATATCTTCTCTGCTTCGAGACCTTTATCGAATCCAGTTAGTTCGGCATGTTTTGTGGAACCATCCGAGACAGATTCCGTGTCGGTTTCGTCTTTTGCATTATCCGATCGTTTCTTCTTGCTTCCTATATTTTTAATATACATATATAAATATAAATAATTTATATGCTTTGCTTAATGACAACATTGTATACCTGAAGCTTTAGAATCATCATTTTTGCGCTTGTTACTCGCTGAACTTGTTCTTCCACTGGTCTCCTTTTCCTTTTTCGGCTTCTCCGATTTCGCACTGCTGGAAGCCTAAAAACGGTAATAGTTTTTTTTTAATTCAGAGCTTTCGTAAATATTTTGCATATTTTAAAGTTGAGATGAAGTCCAAAAATTCTTGGAAAAAAATTGTATAAAGGACAGCCTGCGTACATAAAAGGGAACTTTTAATGCCTAGTAAATAGTGCCATAAGCGCCAATAAAAAAAGCTTAAGCGATATAATTTTCGAATACAATTTTTTTACAAATCGATTATTCGCGTTCGTAAATATTCGATCTTCCAAAAAATGTGGCGCTTAAGCTATTTTACCGGTTATGGGTCGATATGTTATTGAGAAGTTGCAAACGAAAACGTTGTCCCTAAAAATATGGGTATCTCTTATCAAAAATTTAAAAAAAAAACTCAAAGGTCCATTAATAGTGGAATTGGTGAAAATGCTTTTAAAAAATTTAATAGTTAAGTGGAAACAAATCTGGGTTTCGAGATATTGCACAGCATATATACAGATATTTCTACAGTTAATTTTGTACTAACGATATTTTCTTATATTTTATGGATTGTGAGTGTCGATGTGGAAAGGAACTTTGCAATCTACAATATTTTAACAGATAATCGTGGATTTTTGCTTTGAAAGTCTCATGAGAATGAGACGAGAATGACGTATTCAACAAGAACTGCATGTACATGAGACAAAGTACCCTTTTCCATTCCTCTTTCTCCCTTCATCAACAAACTCAAAAGTTTTGCAGTAAATGTTTCTTAGTGTGGACGAGGACAAAGTATAAAAAAGGATTTTAATAAAATATTGTAATTCAGAGCAAATTTATTGATATAAATAAGTTATGAGTAATTTTTTTTTTCTAGTGTTTTATATATGACATTGTCGTTTTTTGTGGGCTTTTTTCTCTCGTATTTTTTAGGTTATTAAAATCCGAAGATCGCTGATGCTGATGCATTAGCAACGGTGAAATGCACATAGGATGTAGGTAACCCCTCAATAATCAGTTTAAATTTCATTTTTAGGAAGAAATTAACATTTTTTTTTAGAGAAAACGTGCGATTAGTAATTGAACTTAAAGAAAAGAAATAACATTTAAGATACGTGTAGAAAATCTACGTTAAGCGGGAGCAGAACCTTATTCGTACAATATCAAGAGTAACTAACCACATTTGTCTTAAACTTGCGCACGGGTATTCATAAACTATTATTAAAGCTAACTTTAATTTACCCAATAAAAAGCAGCAATAAGTGAACTTTCTAGCTGAATTTTATCCTGAAAAATTTCGATTTCAAAATGGTTTTCACATGGCCGATAGAGTAGACCTCTGGGTTAGTCAAACTCCGAAAACATGTCCGTATGGAGAGTCTAATAATTGTTTTCACATACATTTTATTTCTTTGACATAAGCACAGTTTTGAATATTCTAAACATTGCCCGATATACCGGCTTGTTCTGCAAATCACGGGGATTTCAAAAAATTGATTTATAGAGTTGGAAGTTAGAATAAAATATTCTATTGTACTCGTATATGACAAAAACTTAAAATACAATAAAAATCCACTAAATCAATCACGTGGTTTTATGAGCAGGCCCAATAATCTAGGAACTTTTGTACTATAATACTATAAAGTTATATGCGATTTTTCCTATTTTTGTTAACGCAACTGTACCTACATACATATGATGTACATATATATGTGTGTATGTACGTCATAGACAGTCTCGCCGCTAATGTTCACTGGGTAAATTATTTAGAAGACGAAGCGCAAAATTTTAATTTCAAAAATATTAAAATTTTTCCAAATCCAGTGAGGTATGTGTACCCATAAATAGGTATTTTAGAGCTGCTCTTATGCAGACAGCTCAATTGATTGAGCTTGTTTGGCTCTTACAACACATTTAGATTTATGAAAACAAGACTGCTGAGCCACCCTGTTTAACGAAACTATTGTCCCGCCAAAAACTAAATATCACTTAAACACTTATCATACGCATGTAATGAAAGTGAACCAAAGATGTACATACATACATACATACTTATCTATCATTTACATCAAGAGCAAGATATTACAAACATACCTCATCTTTGAGTCTTTGTTCTTCAAATTGTTGTATTAAATCCTGACAATCCAAATTTTCTTCGGGCTCCCATGTGTTATCCGATTCAGGATAGCCTTTCCATTTTAGAAAATATTCAACCTTAAAATTTGATTTTGTTACTCTTTTGTTGGAAATGGAAATAAAATTCTTGGCTCACCTTTCCTTTTCGTACACGACGCGAACATATTTTTTCAACAACATATTCGGCATCTTCATCCGAAGAACCGCTTCCAGAGGCATCCGTCTCGTTTTTCTTCGATTTCATTATTCTGAATGTTAAGTACCTATATCTGCAAATGAAAATAAAAAATGGATGACAATTACAAAAATGTTGGTTTTACAAATATCTGAAGTTGAAGGAATTGGATGCTACATGCAGCAATTAATACAACCACACGCTGTCAAATTAATGCCGACCGAGGTAGATAACAAGAGTTTATAAAATTTATTTCTTTTCTTTTTAAATAGTAAAATATTTCACTCACGTACTGGCTAAAGACAAATTAAAAAAGGGATTAAAAAACGCACTTGTCAAATTTTCAAATACCACACTGACGCGTGCAATTAAAATGAATCCATTGATTTTTCGATGTTTGTGGAATGTAAATGCCAGTAAAAAGCCATTGTACCCAGAGTTGTATTTTAATTAACCAACTTGTAGGGTTGCTATAAAATGTATTCCACTGCACTACATGAAATCGTTTACAGCATTGCCAACTAATATTCTTATAACATGCGGCTTACTTGATGTAACTTGATGTTACAGTAAATGCCCTAGCAATAATGTTATAACTTAAAAAAAGCATTAGCTGGTGTAGTATACATTTAACATTAATTGGAAGTTAATGTTAAAGTTAGTCATTTTATGTCAGGTGGAGACCGCATTAACTTCATGTTAATGTTAAGTGTAGACTGCTCAAGTTAACGCTTATTTATAGTCATAACATCATTGTTAGTGCATTTGTCTTAACAACGCAGTCATAACTTCCAAGTTATAACCGAATATCATGTTGGGCATATTTTTGTTATAACAATAATGTGTTTTGCCTGGCTCGGCGTCGTGACAGTTCGATCGGTGTTGAGATAACTATTTTAGCAATGTTACTTCTAAAATATAATTAGCAAAACGAACAGCAACAACATCAATGTCTCCGTCGTTATTTTGACGGCATCATGAAACTACATTTAGTTGGGTGGTTATTGCTTTGCCACATAGATATTAAGAATAAATTATTGACGCTGTAAACCAGTAACCACCCGACGATTTCCTAAATGCTCTTTACAAGTAACATTTGCACATGTCGACATTCACATGCTTACACATGTGCTAAATATGTCCGCTTCGGCATGTAGTCACTAGTAATGAACAACAATCACTTTAGTTATTTTTCAAAATTTTTATTTTCAAAATATATGTATGTATATTCTAAAATTATGTGCGTAAAGTGCTTTTATGTGCATGATTTTAACTAATTTAGCAAAAACAAAAATAATACAAACAACAAATTAAAATTTTAAGATCTAGGTATACATATATCTAGGTTTCTTCCATATTTCCTATTATGTAATATGAAAAAACTCCGATTTATTCATTTATTTTTTTGCCTTGATTTTTAGCTACAGAATCGTATTTGCACCAATTTTACGTTTAATTAAATGCTAATTGTTTTAAACAATATATGGAAATATTTGTACATTTATTTTTATTTTTCAAGTTTATTTATTTTTTTAAATTTTTTTAAATTTACTTTTCATTATTTATTAATAAAATTATGGCCCCGCTATTCCACAAGTGTTTTAAATATTTAAGTTCACTTCTTAAACTAAGTTAATTTTTATTTGTAAAATATATACTTTTTTTATTCATATAAGAATAAAATAATTTACAAGCCAAAGTTGTTGTTTTAATGTATTTCAAGTTCAATATATTTATTGAAATTCCTATTTTATTTAAATTGCCATAAAAATTATTGTTTAAGTGAAGTATTAATTTACATTTTAAAAAGCAATCAAATTAAATAATACTCTAAGCCGTTTCTAAAAAAATGTTCATGTAATTAATAAAAAAAAACATGGAGATAAGAAATAAAGAATAGGCTGCAAGCTGAAATTTTCCTTCCTTTTTGTTTTGTGTAAATAAATTAAAATTAGTTTAGTTGTTTACTTAAGTTAGTGAAATTACTTTAAAAATTGGAATTTGTTTATAAATAGTTCAAGGTGGGAGAATACATACAGTTTAAATAAAATATTTTAGAGAAAAAATAATATGAGAAAAGTTAAATAATAAAAATATGCTAATGTAAGCTTAGAATAAACTCAACTTTAACTTGTAAATTTAGCTTTATTATATTTTAATATTTTTCGAAAGTTAATTAATAAAAATTATCTAAGATTCATATCCATATATAAAATATATAACTAATTTTTTTTCATTTTTCTTTTAATTATTCAGAGCAAGTACAAACAAGTACATACAAATATAATTGCATATTTTATATGTTATGTACTTTTAATAAAAATAAATGACTATTTTGCTACTCATTTTTTGTTTTAAAGTTTTTAAATGTTCAATATGTTTAAGGTAAATGTTGCGGATATTAATTGTGCACATCAATTCATGCAAATTCCTTTGTTCGAATACAGGCATGCAAACCTTGAGAAGACTTAATTTATTTTATTATTTTTAAATTACTTTTGAAACTTACTTTATGATGTTTTGCAGCGACATTTCATGTGTAAGCCTTTTTATTATAATATGAGGTTGTTAATCTAGTTCATTTCTAAAAAAGCTTTCGAAAATTGTTTCATTTTTATCTTTTTTTGGAAACTGTAATTCAAGATGAAAGAATTAAAATGTTATTTTCTTGAAATTTTGTAAAGGCATAACAAGTCTTTAATGTAATTAAATTTTTTTCATCATAATTATTAATAGTGCGAACGCATATGAAAATTCGCAAGAAATGTTAAACATTTTCTTTTAAACGCTATTTAAAATATTTTAAAATTTCGTTCGATATCGAATGCATTGTTTGGTATAAAAATATAAAATCCTGTAACAATTTGAAAACTTGAAAAGTTAGAGTTTTTGTACATTAAAATTATGTATTTCAAGTGAAATTTATTTGCTTGTGGTTAAGCAAATAATAAATTTCTTGAATATTAAAATATTTCAATTTAATTTCGAAATAAAGCAAGTTCCAAAATATCTTCCAGCACATGTTTTTTTCGTATTATTGAAATTACACGAATGGTTGACAAAAAATAGTCCGGCATTAAGATAAGTTTGATTTTTTTTTAAGAAATAACGAAAACTAAATTAAACATAAACATTGTGTAACAATTTATTCTAAATAGAAAAATAAGTTTTAAAGTGCAAATAACATTTTTTTAAAGGTGCAGCAGCATTATCATCCTAATTTGTATAATTTTGCTTTTTTAAATAAACTCCTATGTATGTATGTATGTATTTATAACTAATTTTTAGAAATTTTATTTTAAATAAATTTAAATTTTTTTGTTTTTTGAACATCACAGTGTATTTGCTTTACATAAATAATTTTTGTTTGTATACTTCCTCTAACTATAATAGATTTATTTAATATTATTATTCATATTAATTGTTAAACCAATTTGCTGCCCCTGCCTGATTTTCTATTTTAAATGTAATGCTATCAAAAAAAAAAAAAAAAGGACTTAATAATTATTCAAACAAAGTTATTTTAACAATACGGGAAATAGAGAAAAATTAAAAATTAAAAAAAATCGTTAGTAACAAACAAAAGAAAACAAATAGTTCTACGCTAATGTTATGTAATTAATAAAATAATAATAAACAAATTAACAAGTGTATGTACGATAAAGTAAAACTAAATCTAAATATTATTAACATAAACGAAACGTGACTTAATGCTCGTATAATAATAAACAACAGTGTAAATATTTTTAAAATGTTAAAGCATTTTTAAATGAAAGTAAAGGAAATTATCGAAATTTAATATAAAAATTATATTAAAATTTGTAGCATAATAATTAATAGTATGTATTTAATTCCTGCTGATAACTTGACCAGTTTTGGCATTAACTAGTATAGTTTTATGGCTTGTGGAGGAAGTTGACGTTGAAGACAACGATTGCTCCTCATGGTTTGTTGCTAAAGAAGTGCCTCCTCCAGCGGCACTTTGACGACTTATACGCCTGCGCAAACGATCGCTTATATTTTCTGTTATTGTGGTGTTGTTGGTTTGTTGTTGCTGATTGTGAGGCTGCTGTGCCTCAAGTGATTCTTTTTTTATTGTTAGACAACCATCATTTTTATATAAAATAATTTTAGCACATTTTGGTTGTTCCTGCTCTGGCGCTTTCAACAACTCTGCTGCGGAATCTCTTAAATTTTCATTAACTCTGTTTTCCTCATTATTGTTGTTGTTGTTGTTGTTGTTGTTGCTGCTGCTATGATGACTTTGCAACTCCTTTTTAATGTTTAAGTTGCTACTCTCACCATTATCGCCCTCTTCCTCGTCCTGCTGTTGCATGCTTAACTCCAATTTATCGTAGCGTGTAAAGAAACTGACATCCTTTAGCTTTTCAATGCCATTGAAGTGAACTCTGGTGTGTTCTTCAATATGTTCCAGCTCTTCAGCAGAATAATCGCAATGCTCACAGGTGTAAGCTAACTTTTGCTGAGAGACACAAATATGTTGATGTAAATGTGTTTTAAACTCTTCGGCGTTGGAGCTTTCAAATGGACAGTGTTCACACTTTTCTTTAGTTTCATTATTTGTCGATGCGGATTTGTCCTGGTGGAGTGCTGCTGGTGTTGCTGCAGCATGGGTTTCATTGTCGTGTGCCAGGTCATTAGTAGCAACAGAAGCCAGAGTGGAAGCGGTATTTGAATCTTCTGCTTCAGCATGAGTTGATTTACTGTAAGCCTCCTCATTTGCTGATGGTGTTGCTGCTGCTACTTGTCGCGATTCCAATTGCTTTTTCAGCAGGGAGTTTCCCGTTTCAAAGGAATTATTTTGTGAGCTGGAGGTTATAATTGAGTTTTGGTAATGTTTGACTTGATTATGATGGTTTTGTTGATGTCCATCGTTTAGATCATGATCCACTACCCATATAGTTTCGTGCATGTAAGGCTTTTTCGTGGCTGTTATATGCATTAGTTTCGGGGCTCTGTACACCGAGTCCTCTTTGCAATTTTTATACAATTCATTGCATTTTTCTTGATACTGTGTTGTATGAACGTATCTATGCGTTTGTATGATAGACTCATGCATTGCTCTGTAATCACAGTAGTCGCAGTGATATTTGCGTTTGCCATTATCACCAGAATTATGATTTTCATGCTGTCTCAAATGTTCATCTAGATCTTTTCGGGCAGTCAAGGGATCATTATGTTTTTGCGCGTAACGTACTGGACACTTGTTGCAATAGTAGATCATACGATATTGATATTCGGGCGGTAGTTGGTTTTGATGAATCTGCTGATTATGCGACGAGGCGGAAGTGGTGCGCGTTACGGGTGATGGAGACAAATCAATTGCCAGTGGTGTTGAAAAGTTGGAATGCTCCTGTTGAATGAAGTTGTATGGAAATTTATTAATTTAATGTTGTAATAAAAAATAGCAGAACTAGTACGAGTATCTTAAACAAATTAACTACAACTTTTAGGGCTAACTGTAGATTCGATCGAACATTTATATTAAAAATAAAAACAAAAACTAAAATGTTTGTATGGGGACTACCCTAATTAATGAATATGGAGGCTAGGTTGTTTTCAACAAAAGTTGGGGCAATATAAATATTGGGGGCCGGCCATATATTTGACTCCTCTAGGAGCACTTTGAGGTTAGTTATGGCGTGGGGGGTAATTGTGTAAAAAATAATATTTTGTATGGGAGTCCCCTGAAAGAGCGCAGATAGAGGATCGGTATGTTGATAAAAAATTTAAGTTTTACCCCTCTAGGAGCAACGCAGGGACAGTTGTGACGCTTTTTATCCCCATAATTTTTTGACTCATGCATCTTTTTTCTTCTAAACTTTACAAAATTAGGGGTCGTAGCGTATCCAAATCCTGTTGTTAAGGATTTCCATATAATACTATTCCACCCGTAATTTATATGTATGTAGTGCTGACAGAAACGGCAACATATAAAATAATGTTTTATTTAACTGAAACTGAATATTTTTTTTAATTTTTATTGCCTTTTTTTAATTGTTGGTTAATTTTATTAGATCCTTTTTCTTTGAAATTTTCAAGTTGGCTTTTTCATTGAACTTTGTTGAAATACATAAATGGAAACAAAATCTGGCAACACATATGATCTGTCTTAAGTCCTTGAAGACGATCAAATAAACGCATCAATCACATTTTATGTGCGTTCTGTCAAAGATTGATGAAAATAAAAAGCATCAACATTTTTGTAATTCCTGTTAATGATGGAGAAGTGCGCTAACTGACAGGTTTATTTGATCACCTACAGTGCACTTAAGATCTCATATTACCTTTTATTCTTATCACAAATTTGTATCTTTATAAAATCCTAACATGTAAGCAGTTCCGTAAGAATCTGAGTGGAAGTATAAACTATATTGGACCTAATTAAGAAAGTCGTATTTTGAGTTCGACTACAACGATTTTTTTACTAGACCAAAGACCATTGTAACATTTTTCTCTAATATAGCACAAAATCTTCGTAAAGTAGAAAGTCGAAATATGACACTCGTAATTAGGCCAATTATATTAATTTTTCTATATTTATGATTTGATCAGGCTAAAGTTGGTAACGCTTTGTAAGCCAAACTACATATGAAAATTATTAATGAACAAATAACACCAAATTTAATTGTAAATATTCTGACAAACACGTAGTAGTAGAACGGAACAACTAGCTGTTTGCGAAAGCCACTACACCTTCATCATCAGCATTCTTTGTGTTTGGTCCACTGTGTGCGGTGTCAGTTGATGTAGATTTCTGCTGTAGTTGCTATACGCAACTTTTATTGCAAATGGAATATGTGAATTGTTTTGATTCATCGTATTACAATTTGCTGAAACCTTTTTTTGTAATGAAAGCTCAATTTTACCAGCTCTAGGTTTACAACAGTCTTGCCATTGTCGTTTGTTCTTTCCTAATTATGCACATGTTAGTTAATTTGCTTATTTTTGTTCTACTTAAGACAAACTTTTTTGGTTTGTTACTATTAAGTATATTTATTTATATACATATTTATTATTAAATTTAAGAAATTTCTTATTGAGACGTTTTGTTCCTTGGTCCCTAACAGAAAACCACTGTGTACGATTTTAATATATTTTACCTGATTTTGGGCAGCAGAGGCCATTTGCAAGGCCATACTGAAATCCAAATTGATATTATTTGCATTCGCATTCGCATTCGTTGAATTGGCAGCGGCTAAGACTTGATGGACCGTGCGCATGTGGGAACTCAAGTGCTGTTTCTTGGCGCACACAAATGTGCACATGCGACACTCGTATTGGGTGGGCTTGTGCAACGAAATGTGATAATTCATTTGAGATTTGCTGTCACAGATATAAGGGCACAATGGACACTTTTGCTGTTTTGATTTGACATTGTTTTGTGGTGAGGCAACGCGACTTAATTGCGTGCTTAAATTTGATTCCAATAATTGGGCCAAATTTGAGTTGTTTGCAGATGGCTGGGATGATAAAATGTTATTGCCATTAATATTGTTATTAATGTTGCTGTTGTTGGTATTGCTGTTGGTATTGTTGTTGATATGATTCGTAGATGAAACCCTGGTGATTTCAATTTGATCGTTTTGCTGCAATTGCTGCTGTAAAATTAATTCTTCAGTCATGGAATTAATGGCTTTTAAATTATTACTTTGATTTGCTACCGCTGCTGCAGCAGCTGCTAAGTATGCAACAGCAGCCGCTTGTAAATCTTGTGAGGCATTGGCAGCATTTAGAGCCGATGCAGCTGTTCTGGGTGAATGCAATAAATTATTTGTTGGCTCTGACTTTAATGCGTTGTTGACGGTCTTTAGATGATTGTTGTTGTTGATAAGTACATTATTGTGGCTGCTATTATTTGTATTTTGTTGTTGTAAGGCCTTTAAAGTCAAGTTAAAATGACTGTTAGCATTATTGCTATTGCTGTTGTTGTTATTATTATTATTATTGTTCGCTTCATTTGTTGCCCCATTTACTAAAGGTTTATAAATTGGCGGCGCATGACGATCAGCTAAAGCAGTTCGATCAAGGGTTTCGATGTTGATAACGCCAGCGTGTTTCAAGCGACAATGACGCTGTAAATTTTTTTTTGTAGTGAAAAAAAAAAATTGGTTATTATAAAAGAAAAATCTATGCAAATATTTTACAGTATTTTGTATTTTTTTTTTTTTAATTTTTGTAATGAATAACTTTTGTTTTATATATGTATATGAATATCTTTTGCATTAAAAATGAATTACTTAAATAGTCAGGAATGTAAGGAAAAACAATTTAAAACGTGTGATGTGTTGGCTATAGTTGTTATTGTTTTGTCAATCATTTTCAAATTTATTTTTAATAGTTCTTTCCAATAATTTTCAATTAATTTATTTTCACAGCTCTATTATATTTTTTATATTTTATCTTCGAGTGTGTTTTGATTCCCAAAATGTATGGGAATTCATCACACCTTTTGCAAGGGATCGTTTTGAAATCGTTTGGAAAACGATCGTTTTCCTTAACATTCATACCTGACTATTTAGGTATGTATGTACATGTATACACACACCACACCGAAAGCCCTTTTTTGATTTAAAAAAAAAACATAAATTTTAAAAGAAAAAAATGCAATTAAAAGAAAAAAATCTGTACAAAAAACTCACACCGTTTTTAAAAACACAAAAATAACACCAAACACCTTATAATACACTAAATATATATAAAAAAAACATATAAACCATTAACATACATGAACTGGATCCTTTAAAGTGTAGAAATAAGTTTGTTCGTATTGCGATATGAAATAGAAAAGGCCATAATACCTAATATTGTGCAGAAGAATCCAAAGGATTTTCTTTACTACACAAGACCGAATAATCGATATAATTTAGGTTTTTGCTAATTGTTTCTCACTGCCCACAACAATATGTGAAGTTGGCGGCGTTGCAACGTCACTATTAAAACCTAATCCTAGTTTTTCATTACAAAGCTAGAAACCATGTCATTTACTGACACCTCAAATTAGCATTCCATGTCACTGTGTGTGTGCTTTAATGTCTTAATACGGCTGTTGAATTTTTCGATTCGACTGCGACAGTTTATACTAGATTAAACACAAACTTTGCATGGTTCTTTAATCTAGTATAACAGTTCAAAGTTGAATTGGAAAATTCAAAAACCGTAATAAGGCCCATAGTGTTCAAGAATCTGCTTAGAGAGATTTTGCATAAAAGTACTGAATTTATTCTTCGAGGGCGGGTCAATCAGTCCGTGACTTTTTGAGGTTCCCGTGCTCTCAACTGAAAGGACCAGCCAATTTCAACGGTAAAAAAGTAGTTTACTGAATTTCGTTGTGGCCGTATAAATATCTCTTTTGCGGACATCCCTTTTAACAAGGGGTTTCCCGTGGGCTATATCTGCGTCATTTTTCTGAAAACACCAAATTACTCGAAATCGAAAATAGAATCTATCTAAAGGATAAAAAGGACATACGATTTTTGACGTTTATTTCCGTCACGACGCCCTTTGTACCCTTTGTGATGGCTTTCGGGACCATGACGCTTATAGCCGTCAGATGGAGGAAGAAATTTGCATTTAAATTTGACGTGTATATAAGTCATGTGTCGATCGGAAACTATGGGCCTGTCCCACGATGTCGACAGGCCCCATAAAATGATTTTTTTTTGGTACGTAGCAACAGTTGAAGGTTTTATATCATGAAGAAGTTGATTTTCAGTCGCAAGTGTTTGGCGTTCTCCAACCGCAGTACGGACGAGTTTTTCCACCTTTTGAGAAGTATGTTTCTC
The DNA here is from genome assembly GCA_936439885.1 of Nowickia ferox. Classification (NCBI taxonomy): domain Eukaryota; kingdom Metazoa; phylum Arthropoda; class Insecta; order Diptera; family Tachinidae; genus Nowickia; species Nowickia ferox. The sequence goes on along the minus strand of OW387026.1, from coordinate 107,801,064 downwards.
GGGGTGAATCGGTGACAAAGTAGGCCAAGGGTTTGTCAGTCAATAAAGTTATGACCACCCTTTTTTATAGATACACGCGATATAATCCATGTTGATTGCTTTCAAAAGGGTAAAATAATTAATGTCGGTTTTATTGGGTTGATTTAATGAAAATTTGAAAAAAAACGACTGCAATTTTGGCCAAAAAAGTTATTTTCTATCAGGAAAATGCAGGGTAGCACACATGCATACAAAAAAAACATGAATTGGGCTGAACATTTCTCCCTCATCCGCCCTATTCTCTGGATTTAACCCCGAGTGACTATTTCTTGTTCCCAAACCTTAAGAAATGGCTCGACGAAAAGAGATTTCACGCCAACGATGAAGTCATCATCATCATGAAGCAAATACCTATTTTGATGACCTAGAGAAATCTTAGTTTTTAGAAGGAATAGAAAAATTGGAGAAACGTTGGACAAAATATATGGAGCTCAAAGAGAATATCATTTTTTTATCCAAAATTCTGTCTTTCATTAAAACCTTTTTTTCTATTTTCGTGTCTTGTAGTGTATTTCTTTGCTAACAATAAGACAATATGGCCTCGCCATCCGTATCGCTTAATGACTGGTTGGATATCTGTTGATCAAATAACATTTTATAAACCTGTAAGAGTTTTCAAGGACGTCTTTATTCAGAGCATTTATTTTTTCACCAAATCCTAGCAAATGAAACTAAAAATACCCAAAAATTTAAATATTTCCTGCTTTAAATTTCATCTATTCATCTGGGAGAGCAAATTGTGTCACTCGATATACGAGTACAACGAATTTTCAAAATATTTCAATGAAATTAGTATGAAAATATTTTAAAATTTCCTTGTACTTATGTATGTATATCGAATGCAGTAGTTTGCCTTCTGTATATACATATTTTTTGCATCAGGTTCTCACAGCCATTCTAACAAACACACATTTCATACAATAAACATTCAGTTGAAAATAATACCTGAATAACATGCTTCCAATTGGATACTTGATGACAATGACCACAACGATATGGCGATGGATCGCGCCTATCGGCGGCAGTTGTGTCGTGCGTTAATAAATTATTGTTATTGTTGTTACCATTACCAATACCGTTATTATTGTTACTGTTATTGTTTGATACACCATTACCAGATAAATTACCCAAATTATTTTTGTTATTACTAGGAGATGAATGATTTTGATTTTGATTTTGATTTTGAATATAATTTTGATTAGACAATGACAATAATGATGTAGAACAAGATGAAGCAGCGGACAAGGAAGTCGGCATATTTTTATTATTGCTATTGTTATTGTTGTTTACAACAGTACTAGTTGTTGGTATGTGATCGGATGAGGCAGAAAATGTAGCACTTATAGCCATACTATGATGATCTTGTGCGCCACCGATATCACCCGTTAGTAAGACACCGTCACCATTGTGCAATGAGAAAGGCGATTGTTTAAGTTGATATGCATGATTTGGTGTTGAAAGAGGAGTAGTAGTAGTGGTAGTTACAATTGTATTCGATGTTGCCGATGGCGATGGTGGTGACATTTCTGCCATTAATCCAGGCTTAGTATTTTTAAGAAGTGGCGAACCCATAACCTTTGTATCATTACTACTATTACTCAAAACTTCGTTTTGGTTTAGATTTGATAAGGGTGCTTGTGAAAAGGAGCCTCGGGGTGAAGTTAATAAATGCTGTAAAGATGACGAGCTCGTCGTCCCAACACCTGTTATTGACGATGATGACGTCGCATGTGTCTGTTGTTGGATGTGCGGACTATTTAAGGTTAATTGATTTGGCGACGTCGCAGTGTTTTGGGCACTTGCCTCGTTTAGACTCGCTTTCTGCTCACCATGCTCAATAATGTTAGCAGCTGCATTTAAATGTGACGCCTTTACATGCGATTTGCCAGCTAGGGCCAAAGCAAGACCGCTTAGTTGCGAGCTGTTGGCCTGATCTAAAAGTCCAGCTGTCATTAGGTTGGTCAATTGTGAACTTGCATTGGAATTATGTTGCTGCTGCTGCTGCTGTTGCTGAGAAAGACACATGGCAGCTAAGACTTTATTCATATAAAGATTTGAATTGACCGGTGCTTGCATGGGCCCAATGTTGTTTGATGCTACTTGTTGCTGCTGTTGTCCAGCTTTTGGACAGTTGAATCCTTGATTTGTGTCGGGAAAATGCACTTTAACATGTGCTAAAACTGCATCACGATTAACGTGCCTAAGAAAATAAAGTAAGTTCAAGTAAAGTTCAAGATTTAAAGAAAAAAATATGTAGATTTGCTACAAAAAATAAAGTGTCACATCATTACAGGAGTTAAAAGTCTGTCGTAGTCTATTCTATTCAGAAAGTTAAAACATAATTCCTTAAACTTAAAGCGTTTTAAAATCTTTATGTCAGTTGGACTTTTATAATCAGACAGAGATAACTGCAAAGTACGAGTACATATTTCTTTTTTAATAAAATATCCAACTCACCTGAAGTTGCATTTACGACATTTGTAGTTTGTAATTTTCTCATTGCCTTCTTGCCGGATTTCTAAAGTGATTTCATCGCTTGGTTTGAAATTTTGATTTGTCGGTGGAGATTTCTTGACAGCCGATATAGTCACCGAAGGCGTGATCAAGGTGGCAGTGCCATTTTGCTCATTATCATTTTGTTGCTGTTGCTGCTGCTGCTGTACAATTGCAGCATTCATCATGGAAGCCAACAACGGCAAACGTATAAAGTTATCCGACAATTGATCATCAACGTTTGCTGCCGATGACTTGGATGGTATTGGCTCCAAAGTAATGTCTTCTCTTACACCATTCAAAATATTGTTAACATTTGCATTGTTTGAGCAAGTGGAGCCCTGTTGCTTGCTGTTAAAGTCATTGATAAAGGCCAACGAAGCAACTTGATTCGGAGTCATTTCACCGGATTTCATTAGCTTGGGGTCTCCATCCTCCTCGGTGACCTTCATTAAGGTAATATATTTGTTGTACTTTGTGTAATTGCGTCTGCCCGTTTCGTCGTTCATGAGAACGCGAGCATTCTTGTGACTAGGATCTCTGATGGTCTTTAGGCGTATGTGCTTGGTAATATCCCAACGCCAATTGGAACGATATGAGCACAAGGAGCATTCAAATGGTTTTTTATTCAAATGACCCACAATGTGAACATGAAATCTGGATGCTGTTGAGGCCCAAAATGAACAGTGCGGGCATTTATACACTTTTTTCAATGACGAATTGGCAGCCTCCTCTTCAGGTGTCATCTTTTTTGTTACCTGGAAATAGTGAAAGTTTCAAATTTCATTGGATAATAGTAATTTGTTAGTACGGTTAACCAAAAATTATTTTGTGGTTAACTAAAAAATTTATCTCTCGTTCTATTTATCTAAAGTTAGTATAGGGAATTGAAATATTTGAACATACCTCTCCATAGCCGGGAGCAGTTTCTACCCCATAATAACTGTTCTCATCATTATTAGCACTTAGTACACTGCCAGCAGCAGTAGAAGAGGAATTGCCACTGCTCTGGTGTTGACGATTTCCCTCCGAACTTTGGGAGCCACTTCCAACGCCACTTTCCTGCTGGTTGCGAGGTAATTTATTCCAAATAAATACACGATTTTCCATGGGATGCTGCAATTCATGTGCACTCGTATCACCCATCATAACACGGCTACCGGCACAACTATCTCCAGACAATGAATCACAGCGACTATTAGCCTCAGAACAGATTTTCAAGTGGTTCAACAAGTCCGCTGAAGACTTGCAACGATGTCGGCAGTGCTGACAGCGTGTGGAGCCAGAAACGCTTAGATTGAGAGCCGAGTGTGACTGCTTGTCACATTCGTCGTCTTCGGTAAAATCAATTTCCAAGCGGCCTTCTTCTCCGTCCTCATCGTGCTCATCGTCATCCAAGTCTATGTCGTCGTTGGCGGAGAGGGGCGAGAAGGTACATGTCTTACGATGTATTATCGATTCAGACAAGCATTTGGCCATATGTCCGCACGGACATATCAAATTTTCATTAGTGGTGGAGGAGGATTTGATCTTTTCGAAAAATGAAACGGCCTTGCGATTCAACATACTTCTGCTACTGGCTGAAGAGGCAACAGTAGTGGTGGGCGACAACTGCGATGCTGTGGCAACAATAGCATCCGATTTATCTGTGGGTTGCATCATTTCGGAAATTTGCTTTTCATTGAAAAACATCGAAGCGATATCTGAAAGTGAAGAACGTGAAGCCAAATCTGTCGAAAGATTTAAAATATTTCCACTTTCTTTGCTTATGGGTATCAGATTCGGTAAAGGTTTCTTTGATTTTGGTATGCTCAAATTGGAATTGTGTACGGAAGATGTGTCTGACGAGCCACCCTTTTGCGACAAATCTGTGGGCTCGTCGTCATCGTAACGTAGTCTTTTCGAATCATAAACACCAATAGGGCCAGCTGTCATCAACATTTCGTCGTACTCGTCCATATTGTTGTTATTGAAATGGTCTTCCAACATTTCGGCAGAATCACTAAAAAAGTCTTCATTAAGATCTGTACCGCCCACCTTGTTACGCCTACGAGCCAAAGTCATGCCAGCTGCATGACCTACCGGTGGCACATGATGATTCATTTCGTGCACAGTGAGCGATTGTTTGATGTCGGCGGTGAAGTCACAAGCAGCACACTTGAAAGGTCCGGCTCCGCCATGATTTTTCATATGACGATCCAGATTCCATTTGTAGGGAGTGCGGAAATCGCAGGTAACGCATTTGATCATGGGCATTGAATGATACTTAACATGCTTACTGAAACGAGCCTTAATGTGGGTGACATACGAACACTTTTCACAGCGATAGAACTTGGCATTGCAATGGTCTTCGATTTCGTGTTCCAACAGCAGATTACGATACAAAGTAGTAAAATCGCATAGACTACATTTCATTAGACGATTGTTGGAAGGTTCATCGCTGCCACCGCTTAGCGCATCCACTTGTTGTTGACCCGTTGTAGAGGAAGGCTGTATGGAAGGAGGCGAAGATGAATTGCTACCCGATGGTGAGGGTGTTAGTTCAAGACTTGATCGTTGGGGCGGCAATTGCATTGGTGTTGTATGATGGCTGTGGGCAGGTGTGGCATTATCATATGTTTTATTTTGTGAAGGACTGCCTTCAGTGTTTTGTACAGGTGGTGATTGCTGTGCATAGTTGGAATGGGCGGCTGATTTTAGAGATTCTCTACTATCAAATTCCCTTTGAACCCTCAATTGCTGCTCGAAGGCGGCTGCTGCAAAAATTGCTTCGTTAAATTTCTGCTGCTGAGATTTTTGATGCTCTTCTTGTTGTTTCTTAAACGCTTCAATGTCGCGTTGTAGCCTTTGCTGCTCCCGCTCCACATTAGATTTAGCCTAAGACATCAAAAAACAAAATATGTAAATACAAATTAAAAATTTTATTAACAAGTGAAATCAAGAAGGCAATTTTTTTATGCTTACGTGTTCCGCATTAATTGCTTCCACACTCAGTGCACTTATAACACCTGCAGTAGGAGGAGCACTTTCTTCTAGCTTCCTTTTTCTGGCTTCACGATTCATGCCACGCTTACCGCGAGCCTGGCCATGGCCACTGGTTATGCCTTCGGTACAGCCGTGCACCATTTTCATATGACGCACCAGTTTCTGATAGTGGCGGGAGGCATACAGGCACAGTTTACATTTGTTTATGACTATCTTCTCACCGTGCACATCACGCAGATGCGTCAGGTGATAGCGAGGATTTTGTGTGAAATATGTACAATAGTTACAGCTGTAGTTTCTCTTAATTTTGCACTGTGGCAAACCCTCCTCCTTAAGTTCCATGGCGGCTGCTTGTAGACGCTGATGCTCTTGAGCGAGGCTCTGCTGCTGCTGCTGCATGAGCTGTTCCTGGGCTCTTTTCAACTCCTCCAGATGCTCTCCAAACATAATGGTATTCGAGTTCTCACCAACACGTACGCGAATCGGTGCTTTGTTACTGTTTTTGTCATCTACAGATTCATCGGTATAAATGGGAATACCGCTTACTACACTGCGCACAATTAGTGTGCCACCGGACTTCTGAACCATTGAAGGCAATTCCATTGTAGTGTGTGCAATTATAATATAAAAAATATCTCGCCTTTTTTTTGGTCCTTTATGTTACACGGTGAGTGGAGGTCTAAACAGAAGAAAAAAAATCTTTTTTTTAATGTTTTGTAAAACGTTGAAGTATTTCTTTTTATCAAATTCTTCTGTTAAATTCATTGCTTTGGTTTTTTTTTATATTTTTTTTTTTCCTAAAAGTGTTTTAACTAGCAGGTGTATATTTTAAATTTGCCGTTGGGCAGATAAAAGTAATTAATAGCAGAGACACTGGCTTTTCCTCAGTGAAAAATTGGCAATGATGCAGGTATAAAAGTTCTTGGAAAGAAAATGCAATTTCTCATGTTTGAAAATATCATATTTAATTTTCGTATAGTTTCGTATTTCGACTTCGACTAAGCCGATTTTGTACTAGATTAAAGAATACATGTTGCCATGTTCTTTAGTCTAGTACAAAACGGTCGTAGTCAAAGCCGGAATACGACACTCGTAGTTTTTATTTATATTTATTAAGAAAGAAATATATAAAAACATTTCTTTTTAGGGCCAATTTAACCAACTCTATTTAAATATCAATTCATATTTAAATGTCGATTTTCATTAATTTTTGTATGGACAAATGACTTAAAAAAATGTATCTAAAGGTTAGTTCTCTTCATTTGATAACACTTCATATGAGGTCATCCTAACATTGTACATGCACACGCTTCGTATGGTACTTTGATATTTGAACTGACTCCATTGTTATATTTGTGTTGACACTTCAATATTTGGGTCAATGTTTTTATATGCATAAAAATACACAAACACATACAACTAGATGAAATTGCCGAAATTTGTGAGATTGAAGCTAAATTAGATTATTTTGCAACAAAAAAAAACCATTAAGAACACAATGTTAAGAGAAATTTTATTCATAGGAATTGTGTCCTGAAAGCTTTTGGTGTTAAACATATAAAAAATTTTAATCTTTTTTTATTTTAATTGAAATTTATTTGTTGGTGGTTAAGCATTGTCTATATATTTCATTGGTGCTTAGTCAAATCATTAGTAGACTTCAACCACATTTTGAACAGTAACAAACCTCTTATCTGTTCAAAATGTGTTTGAAGTCTACTGATGATTTGGTTAAGCACCAATGAAATATATAGACAGTGCTTAACCACCAGCAAATAAATTTCAATTAATATAAACTTATGACAATATGTCGAATAATAAATTTTTTAAATCGTTTTTTATTATTTTTCTTCTTTTTCGAGTAAAATGTGTTTAATTTCTAAATTAAAAAATGCCCTTGTAAAATCATCATACAAAAATTTTTAATGCAAATCATATCAAATATATAAGAAATAATGGTGGCTATTCTGGAAAACACGCCGAAGACGTGAAACTTTACATTAAAACAAAAACAAATTTTCAAAAATTGTTTTTGTTTGCCATACATTTCCAAAATGAAATAAACGTGAAAATTTCAACGCGTTTCTCTCTCTTTTAAAAACGGATGATTTTAGCTTGAGAAACAAAAACAAATTTTTTACATTTACACAATTTTGTTTTTGTTTTCCATGTATTCCAGAATAGACACCAATATGTTGTTTAAGTGTATTGGTGTGTATTTGCTTTGTTCAGCCGACAAACTTTGCATTACCAAAGAAAACTTCCGCTGCTGCCTAGTAGGCAGTGTCATAGTCTTGTAGTCGGAGGGTCGCAGATTCGAATTCTCAGTTTTTGTACATAACTTTCAAATAAATTTTATGTTAAATGATTAATTAAATAATCTTGAACTAAAATCTAATTCATAATAGTACGAGGAGCCAGCTATCCATACAAACAATATGATGCCTGTGTCAACATATACAACTGCATATGTAAGTTAAATAATTAATAAAAAAACAATAAAATATGAGTACATTAAATTAAATTCATGTTGTTTCAACGTGAAATTAAAAATTTATTTTTGTCGCTTACGATTAAATCGAAAATAAGGCCTCGATAAGATATCATATCTTGTTTTATTATAAACTCATATTTAAATAAAAATAAAATACAAATACATAGGAAAATTTATGAACTATTTTGTAGAATTTTTTTTAACCAAAATGTTGCTATGTCTATTGTTTTAAGTGCTTTTAGTTGCAGTGAGATGTAATGTGATGGCTTGTGGCTTTTAATTTTGAAAATTGTTGCATAAATTTCACACTGACCTTAAAAAAACATAAACTTAACACAAAATGTGGTTTATAGTCAAACCTAAGGACATACGAGTATGTGTATAACAGCTTTTTAGGCTACACTCCTTTTATTGCACTAGGGAGATTGTTAACAGCAAGAAATAGAGTAATACATACAATTTGTTCAGGCTCGCTGGCGTATAATAAATATTTGAATAACAAATGGTCATACGTCATACGCCTTGGTAGATGGGTAAATATAAAGTATACGTTTCTGTGTGCTAATGAGCACGAGTAGTTAATATTTAACGTAAAAGATATTAATATTAAAAATTTAGTACTAATAACTATTTAATAGTGTTTGGTTACTAGCAATGAACAAACATATTTGATAGTACTTGTACATTAAAAATCCTAGCATTAATTAATCATAATAAAAGGAAATCTTGCACTTTTCTGTACAACTATATTTTTATATGTTCTTTTAAAAGCCTATAAAATATCGAAAAGTTAATTTTTGCCGACATCAGCGAAGCAATGTTAAGCAAACATTATGTAGTTGCTTACATACATTTGTGCTTTGAATATCTTCAATACACACAAAAATGTTAAACCAATAACGAAGGAAACACAAACAAATATTGTGCCATAAACCCACAGATAAAACTCAAAGACATAAAAAATAACCCTCTGAAGAATAACAACAAACTAACAGACAGATGGCAGCCAAGCAGGATATTTGTGTGATATATATTTTTATCAAAACAACAACAATATGTGCGACTAAAAACTTTGGTGTGATGCTGTAAATTTTTGTAAATTTGCAATAAAGTCTACGTTCAAACAAAAACCGAAATTATATGTATGTATGTATGTATATTCTTACTAAAATCTAAAAGAAAGCATTAAACTGTATACACAAATACTCTCTTGCACGTTCATAAGAAAGCAAACAAACTACACACACACACACACACATACATATCTACATTGTAATAAGAGTATGAGAAATAACGGTGCTTGGGGAATATTCGATATGTGTGTTAAATTTATTTACTCTCACACTGTTGAATGTTAATACTGTAACACATACTCACACACTTAAACATTTCACACATGCAAGTAGTCCTTCTTTAGTTATTACCCACGCACAAAATGACAGCAATCATAGTAAAAAAGTCTATCTGTGGCTTATGCCGGCAGTTGCTTTTATTTCACTAAACATAAATATGTACATACATATGTACTCGTACTTTTATGTTCTATAAAGAAACTCATAAACTGTTAAATTAATTCATCTCCGCTACTTTTTTATGTATAACAATGTTATCTTTGATTTTTTATTTTTATTTACACCGTACAACACGACTCGACACTTTTGCTGCCTAATAATAACTGAGTTTAATTTTTAAACATCACTATGGTATCTAGTATGTTGTGCTCGTAACTGTTGTACTATTTGTGGTAAAACCAAATCATGGCGCTCTTGCATGGCGCTCTCTTAATTTTGTCTATTATGCAGCATCAAAGACAAAAGAAAAAACAAAAATAGAAAGGTTGTTTTTTTTTAGCAACAGTTAGTTACCAATTTTAATGGCTCTTGAAAGAGCAGGGGTAGAAAAAGAAAAATACATTTACACAGTGAGTGAAAGTTATTTTTAAGAGAAATTCATATTAAAAGTACACTAAATAAGATTGCTTTTAAAAGAGAGTATCATAAACTGACTGTAAATATCTTAATAAATTCTTTCCAAAGTGTTTAGTTATTGTTCAAAGTAAGCAATTTCTGCTTAACATCAAACTCTACACGCATTTTAAAAGACATTTCTTTTATTGAATACAAAGACAAAACTAGTGCAAATGTTATGACGCGTGATGGGTATTAACTTTTTGTACTCATATTTGAGTTTATCATATTGTATGGTATAAAAAAGTATGCAGTAATTGATATTTCGAAAAAAATATCGGATGTATTTGAGCTCACAGGCCATTTTTGAATCTACCGCTCATTTCAAGCTCCAATCGTTTGAAAAATAATCAAAACTTTCGACAACGATATCTTTTGAACCTTTTAACCGACTTACATTTAATATGCGGTACTCAACGCAGTTTTTCAAGCCTCAAAAAGTAAATGAATCCTGTGAATCGATTAAATAAGAACTTTTGGAGTTATTGAAATAAATCTGTTTTTTTTTCGAAATTTTTCCTCACCGATAACTATCGAACGAATCAATCGATTTTATCTAATTTGCAGCAGTCGACATTGTTTTTTGAGTTTCAAAGCTGATTAGATTTTGGATTGGATAGGCTTAGTAACTCAAAAATTATTTGGAAAACACTTTTGTGCGAAAACTTTAGTTTCGAAAATGCTCGAAATCTACCGAATAGAATCAGTTAATCTTTTCAAAAGCTTAATTTTCAAAAAGTCTTACAATCTTTTAATATCTCACGATAGCTAAGTGAGGTCAATGTCTGCAGAATGCCGTAAGTTATGAAAGGTTTATTCACACCCACGCACACGCACATACACACACACAAACACACACGCAAACACAAACACACATAGACATGCACATGTTCACCTCATCGTCAAAATAGTCAGAATAGATTCCCAAGTTCTCAAAACTCGTTTTCCGACAGTCAGAATGAAATCGGTAATTTCCAATTTTTGATAATTTTTGATAACGGGAAGTTAAGAGATTTATAAAATGTATGTATAGCTGATGTTGAAATTTAAATGTGATGTATATTATAAACTTGTTCTACAAATCAGCAGCTGAAATGCAAAACCACGTAACTAACAAAAAAAAAAAAATAAAATCGCATTTAAAATTAATTATTGTGTATTACAATGAAACACATGTCCTTACAAATTTTGAATCCTTTATTATAATAATTAGCAGAACTAAAAATAATAGTTTTTCTATCTCTTATGAAATTTAAAAATGTGTATTTTTTGTGATTTTGCATTTCAGGTAACGATATGTAGAATATATTAGGCGTCAATCTAAAAATTTAAATTATAGCAAAGGAAATATGTTATGTTACATTATTTGCGTAATAATATAATAATAATAATAATAATAAATATAATTTGTAATTTTTCAGCCCACTCAAAAAATTTTTCCTAAGTTTTAATTAGACGTGCCATAAGCATACAAAACAGCTGTTCAAACACACCTTATGGGCAACACTATACTTGATTATAGTTGACTTGCCATAACGTCATAGCTATAACCTGAATCATGGTTTTTCGCCGTAACTATAAGCAGCTGTTCGCTGATTAGACATACATATTCGTACTTTTACTTTTTTCGTTTGATGGATTGTCTAGTAAGTTCAGATTTATATTTTTGCTTTTTATTACTCATACCTAAATTATATTATGAATTTTTTCATGAAATTTAGTGAAAATTGTTGCATGAAACTTTTTCTATTTGCTAATTAAAGCGCTTTATAAAAGATAAGGATTTTTTGGTAACTTTTTTCATCTGATTTGCTTCTTCTGACGCATGAAAAAAAACTACATGCAACTTATTTCATGACAAAATGCTTAATGTAAGTTGGGTATTATTGTAGTTTATTTTTTAAATTTACTTTTTTATTATTTATTTTAAGGTTTTTAGTTATTACAACGGTTCTCTTAGGCATTATATTCTTAATTTTAATTATGTGTATTTTTTTCCTACCGCTAAAACTGTGCCCTAATAGCTCTATTGTAATTTGTGCGATTCGGAGACTTATAACTTCAACTGAAGTAATTAAATTTGCAATAGAGTTTTCAAACGAATTACTCCTTACTTGTTGTAATACAAGCATTTTACAACACTTAATACTTTGTGACAGCAACTAGACAATTACTTAAAAAAGTACTAAATATATTTAAATTATAATTGCTTACTTTATCGATATGTATGTATAAATTTATGTACATACATATATATGTATGAAAAGAAAGAAAGCTTCAAATAAATTAAATCGTTTTCCACAAACCATAACAATAATAATATTACATACAACATTTAGTAGCGTGTTTTAAAATTATTTACCGCTAAAACAAGATTTCATTGCATACTTTCAGGAAACATTTACCTCTAAGTCAAATGTTTAAAAAACACTTTCAAATATGCTGTAATAAAATATTAAATAAATATTTATGTTTAACTTGTGCAACGTGACGATGTTTCCTACACATCCTGCATAACACAACAATCTAAACACTTGTTACATACATACATACATATGTATGTGCAAGCACTTACTAACACTATTACAAACACGAACACAAAGTAAACTTTTAGCAACACTTTAACTTACAACAACAATGAGTCAAAGCAAATACTGTTATGAAAATGATAAGAAAAACAGGCAGCCAGCAAGAATATAAGAGAGAAAAGGAAGCATAAAGAGCGCCAAAATTTATACATGAAAGAAATTTCAGGCAATAGAGATAGATACAATTTAGAAAGTGCCTTAAGGATACATAATTTTTCTAATTTAAGTAAATGCTTTAAATAAATATGAAGTCAACAGTTTTGCTGCCTATTAAAACAAGAATAAACTTAAAATGAAAAAATAGTTTCTTAATCAGGTTAAAGTTAAGTTAAAATGGTTTTTTCTTATGAAGAAAAAAATATAAGAAACAAAGAAAAATGAGACATTTCTAACACACATTGAAACTGAATTGAATGAAAGCTAAGTATCTTAAGTATATTTTAAAAGTATATGACTTTACAAAGCTTTGCGGCTTTATTGCTTTTAATGGATCTGAAAGTTACTGAGCAATTCTTTAAAGAAGAAATTTTTGAAAAAATTGCAATAATACAATAGAAGAACTTATTAGATACAAATGGAAGGAAAAGCATGTCTAAAAATTATGAAGAGTGTTATTAAAAAAATATATAAAGTGTTGCAATAAGATGCATAATTTTGAATGTATTTAACAGTTGTCATTACTCAACCGGTAACTACTTGATAGATGATGACTATTTAATGGCACTTAGCTGTTCTTGTAACTGCTAAATAAGGTCTCATAGAAGGCCTTTGTACTCCTTCTATTTACAGCTGAGTATCTACAATATACTCGTATAGATAAATACGCTTTTAATATTTATTTTTTATTTTCTTTTATGTTTCTTTGCCTTTAGTGTTTAAGAAAAATTCAATGATAGTCTGCAGTTGTACATGTGTCGGTATGATGACACATACGAGTACAAAGCGTATTGGCTGTTGTATTCAAGAACAACCTTGATGTTAACAATAAAATAAAATTAAGAAACTATATAAATTTTTTCTTTTTTTTATGCAATAATGAAATTTCTAAAAAAAGGCAACTACAACAAAGATAAAAGTCGTTTTAGAAGTAAATATATTTCATATCTAAATCTTAATTTTTTTTTTTAAATAAAGTTGTGCGAAGAAATATTAGAATAAATGATTTATTGTAGAAATAGTTAATAGTTTAAAATGATTAACCTTTTATTAAACAAACAGATTGTATTATGTTTACGCATTTATTTGCCTCAGGGACAAGGCTACAAAAATTCTCGATGCCACAAATGCTAAAACTCATGCACACACACTTACACACACATAAATGCATTATATACATGCACACTGTTTCTTGCTTGTTCACCACACACCATCACAACGCTGCCGATTTGTTTTCTTATTTGTTGTTTTAGATATCAGATCTCATATGTGGTACCAAACGCAAAAAAAAAAAAAATAAGCAACAACAATTTCATGTGAGTCTGTGTATCAATAGTTATTTAATTATACTGCTGGCAGCTGATCTTGAACCAATTTGCTTTAATATGCTTATAAAATAGTCATAGTAAATAAGCATATTGATTGCAATAGAATGCAAAAAAAAGAATGCTTTTCTATTGTTTTCGAGGTTTCATAATTAAAACAATAATGATTCAGAATATTTCATATGCAATGTAATATATATTTTTATCATACTAACATTGGCTGATATCATATATTATAAGATATCTGTGTAAAATTGAGAATTGTGGCCTCTGCATTATTAGTCATTAAAGACTGGAGGGTATGTCTCAGAAAATAGTAGTGGCAAGTTTCATAATCTAGGTTTATCTTTATGCAACTGCAGTGCAGCTGCTAAGAATGCTTCTTAGGATTTAGTGCAGATTCTTTTAACTGCATATTTTTTAGTTAAAAAGGGAAATCTTTCGATGTTTCACATAAACAAAATTAAAGATATAAGTCCATATGCCAGAAAATTTTACAAAGCTTTATATAAACGATTGCCTCAGGGTTGTATGCAAAAACGATTATTAACTTACTGCACCTTTGGTGAATTGAAATATTTCAAATTAAACATATCGCACACTAATTCATAAAAAGTAAGCACAAAAAAATTCCTGATGCTTAGAAGTGGCAAAGTAGTTAATATATTGATGTTTTTATATGTAGTTTGACAATTAGGTTGCATTTAGCAATATTGGGCCTAATTACGAGTGTCATATTTCCACTTCGACTACGGCACTCGTAATTAGGGCAATGCATGCATGTGTACGCTGATACCTTCATGCACACAAACACGATGCTTGTGTCATGCATTTTGAATACTCTGCTCAACATTATTTTATATTTTTAAAGACGACTTTGTTGCCAAAGAATTTTTTATGGACGTTAGAGATTAGTTCAGTGAACTGATTTATAAAAAAAATGACATTTTGATATTTTTCAGTTGTGAATGTTTATGATTTAGTGTGCGATATTGTAAAGTTACATTTTCTTCTTTTGTTTTTTCTTTGATTTTATACATTATTATTAATACGTCCAAACACACATACTCCAATATTAGCATTTGAGGCAAACAGCTTTGAAAGCTTTTTAAATCTGATTGGCTGTTGTGCTCTCGTCGGTGTGAAAGCACAAAGCTCTTATGTAAAGCTTATACATTGTATATGGCTTGGACGTAGCTGATTTATATACATATATATGCATTTACTTATGTATGTCTATATGTATACCTGTAGCAAAAAGAAAAAGTGTTTAAGTCGAGATAAGCTAGTTTTGAGTTAAGGGCACCACTGTCATCCTGATATTCAAAAGTAACCCTGTACAAATTTTTAATTATATTGTTAGATTTCTCAAAAGTACCCCTGTACAATATGTACATTTTGTTGTAAAATTTTTCAGGAAGTTATAGTGAAATGAGTTGCTGTTTATTTTTGTTAAACTTACACCTTATTCACACAAAGACTTTTAAACAATTTATTTTTCGAAGTTATTTTTGATTTGTTAGCGAACGGTGTAGAGAAGAAAGATGAGTAGAAATTTTTTTTCTGTTTTCCATGGTTTTTTTCATATTTCTCTTTACACTGTTCTTATTGTTACGTTTAGATTATTGGCTATATGGCTGCAAAGAAGAAATAAAATTAAAAAAAAATAAACAGGTTCAAAAAAACCATCATTGCAAAGAATTTTCTGTAGCAACTTCAAAAGGGAATTAAGAAAAATAGACATCATCAATTTCATCGTGTAAATTTAGTTTTATATTAACCACGATAAAGAGAGAGATGAGAATGATGGCATTGCCAGAATAGTAATATTAAAGTCACTAAAATCTTAAGGTACCATTTCTCCATTTTTTTTTGCATACGCCCGTTAAACGGAATATTTTACTGAACTGTCTGAATTCTGGTTTATTACTTTTTAGTTTGGAGAAGTTTAATTTAAAAATATTTTTGATATGGAGTATTAAATAAATTTTAATTTCTATAATTGATACATTCGCAACTTTGATGCTCCTTTTCAAGGTAGAACGTATGAGCAATATATTATTATTTCAAGTAATATCATTCATACGCCACATTTATTCAAATTGTTCGTTAGCATTGAACACAGCCATAGCCGAAAATAAAATATATTCACAACTGTTTTACTTGTATTACAACACTTGTAAGTTTTAAAAAACAGGCCCCTGGATACCGACTACAATTCCTAAACATACAACATATATATACCTTTATATATAAACAATTATTTTAACGTTAACTTAAAACATCTGGAGACCTCATCGAGTTAACTTTATATACGATCTTATATACAAAGTTTGCAAGTTTTACGATGAAAGCTTTTTGAGAGCCGCAAGAAGTGCATATTTTGAGATATATTGACTGACTCACTCACCAATATTAAAAGGGACTTGTGCTATAGCTAGAGTGCTGACATTTGGTACACAAGTAGGCACAAGGAAAAAAAACTCAGTTTCCCGATGATCCTGCTTGTAACTTGTAACAGTTTTTATATGAATCAGTTTGAGGAGAACAGAACGACCAATATACTCGCTTGCTTTTTTCTTAATGATTAAAATTAAAAACTAAACCTAAAGCGTTTGAATATTTATTTATTTATTTACATGAAACATGAACACTGGTGACAGAAAAATCTTAAGTTTAAAAAAATGGGACCCCGGCTATAAAAATAGTTAAAGTTATATTTTGCGCTAGAGAGCTAATACTTGATACACAAGCCGGTCTAGGCAAGTAAACAACTAGCGAAATTTGAAAATTCGAAAAAGTAAATAAGAAACTGTCTTCTAAAAATATTGAACCTATACTTGGAATGATAAATCTACCCTGCCAACTGTATAAGGGCCACAAAAGTAAAGTAAACTTTAAGAATTTAAAACCAGTATTTTGTATTGAAATACTAGTTTTAAAACTCTTAAAGTATACTTTTATTCGTTGTGAAAATGGCCCTAAGTATTATAAAAAAATACAATATTTTCTTTTATATCTATAACCAATCTCAATTACTTCAATAAATTTTCTATTTTTAATTAAATACACATGAATCCAGTGTTCTAAATATATAAAAAAAACACCATTCATTGTTCCACTTACGGTTACCATCAATAACTTTACAAAGCGAAAACATTTCAAGTGAATATTAAAAAATATAATAATAAATCATTTATTTAAAAATTCTATATTCATACATATTGACTACAATAATACGTAACAACACTCTAATCTATCTGTATGATAGATTCTTACTCACACAGTAATTACACGCATGAATTTTGATGATCTTATAACAAGTACGACTGATTGCAAGTGTGGAAGAAAATGTGGTTGCACTTGATACTGCAAATAAAAGCAGAGAAAAACAAATATCATAAAAACAACCACCACATGAGCAAATCTACAACTAAAAAAAAATAAAAATAAATAGACCCAAAATGACAATGATTTTATTTTAACATGGTTAAAGCAACAATTTCTGTAGAAACAAAAAAAAAATAAACAAAAACTGTACTCACAAACATCTGTTGCATGAAAAATGTTTGATATTTATTTTGTTCATGTGCTTTGCAATAATACAAAAAAAATGGTTTGCAAGTGTTTGTGACATTGTTTCTGATTGCAATTGTACAAGTGATTTGGTATTTGTGACTATGTATAGCAGAATCAGGGTTATTGAAAGATTGCAAAAAAAAACAAACTAAATATATATAAAAAAATTGCATTATTGACTTTGAAAATTATTTTATCGATCTAGCATACTAAGAATTAAAAAAAATTGTACAGAATTTAAATTTTATGAAAGCACTTTAGCAAAAATGAATTATGAAAATTTATTTTCCTTAAAATATATTGAATATGGATTGTTTTCTTTCAATATTTCAAAAATTTAAACTGTCTTAAAAAAAGCTTTCGTGGACCAATGTGAGCTTTATTTACTTGTTACAATGGGGCTGCTTGCCAAAAAGAAATGGCAATAACTTTGCTGTTACCAATTGTATAGGGAACAACAATTGTGAAGAGTTTAAAGGTCATGTTATCTTGGCGATATTTAACACGAAAATAAAAGTTGCTAGGGAAGTTAGGTTTACTCACTACTCATTTTTCAACACCATATTAGCAAGTCAGTAACAGCCTTCTAGGAATAATTTTTGAGTGAAATAAAATGAAATCTAGGCACGTCTCAGAAACTGATGCCCTGTTAAATTTGCTATAGCTGTAGTATTTGATACCCTGCAGTAAATAGATATTAAGAATTGTTAGGTTACGTTAAAATGAAAAGAGGAGCCATTAAGCTCATATCCGGGAGCATGCAGATAAGTCAGTATAGGCCTGTTGTGTGCTGTCATGTGAATAAAAAACGAACCTTATCTTAATATGAACTCAGTATCGTTCACTTGATTCCTTAAAATTTTCCAGTTAAGACCTCTAAGGTGTATAATTTCTACCAGTAAGGTGTCATGCCCAATATAATGGCCCATTCGAGAGGGCAAAAGCTGGACAATGACAAAGGAAGTGCTCCAATGTCTCGATGTTCTCCATGCATGCCCTGCATTCATTGTCATCTGCGGCTTCAATCCAGAACAAATGCCCTCGTAAACTAGAATGCTCCGTTAAGATGACGGTAAAATTTCTTAGCTCGGGCTAGAGTTGTTAACTATCAAAATTAATTTTTTTTGCAAACAAACCTTTATACGGTTCGAAGGACCATAAAAAGTTCTTGGTTTCTTTCTGGCTTTAACAAAGTGGATTTGGTACAACATAATTATTAAGCATTGGCAGAATATATGAATATATTTTTACTGCGTTGCTTTGCAGCAGCTCGCTTAAGTGATTGAAACGTAAATAGTGCTACGAGCAGCAGCTTGGCAGATTTAAGCAATTATGGGTTTTTGCGTATGTACTATAAATCATTTTGTGTTGCTTCTTAGGACCAGTTTTAAACATCGCATAGACAGATATGATCCAATTACACACTTGCCATTAAAATTGAGCGTTAACTTTTTTATAGATTGAAATTGAAAATTTTCATGGAAGAGAGCAAGCCATAGTACTTCTATCAAGAGAGTAACTTTCTTTACCAACTTCCATACACATTAGATACATATGTATGTATGTATGTAAGTACAAACATCATGTTCGTATTACCATCTCTACTTAAGTTGGCTTTAATCGCGCGCGCAGCATGTCTGATATCAAACTGTAATAGTTTTTTTTCTTCTTTTTTTTTCGCAAAACAAGTTTGATCAAGTGACTACCAACAATAAAATAAAATTGCGTTTGTAATCAAGTCACAATACAACAAAACTTGACTTTAAACGTTGACTTTGGTTGAAGGAATCACGCCGAACGCCACATACATACAAACACAAATACTTGTACTTGTATAAATATTAAAAACAACTCGAGGCTGAGGCGGTGTTTGAGTAGTGGTGTGTTGTTGACAACACCGAGTCGCATACATACGTATGTACATATATTTAAACAGTATAACCTTGACCTGATTCTTGAAATGAAAACGAGACTTGAAACATTGAACGCAACTAAAATGAAGAGCGTTGTTAATAAAATGCACAATTGTGCATCATGCAACATCATTTTAATGCAACTCAAACATTTACACAAACAAATATAAATACACGCTCGTACTTTTCGTAGCAGTTAACTCAGCGTGTAAACGCAACAATTAAGAAAAATACAGGTTTGTTGATAGTGAAAGACTGGCGGGCGGGCTGTTGGACCATTAAGCAGGCAAACTAGAGGAGAGACTGCGGTTAAAATAAAAACATACATACATATGTACATGCACACACAAATAAAACGTTGTTACGTGTGTTGGCCGAATGAAGATAGTTGGTTTGTGGCTATTTGTGGAAGCATGCATATGGTCTGTTAACATTGACAATGGTTACGCATGCTTACTTACCAAGTTTTTTATTAAAACGAAAAACGCTCTGAAACGGAATAAGAAAAAAAATCACACAATTGCATGGTTAACAAGAAGGCGTTGTTTTTGTTTTTATTATTATTATTATTGACTTGACTAGTGTTTATTGTGACTACCAAAAAAAAAAAAAAGTGCGTGCATTTAATTTATAATTAATTGCACATAAATAGTTTAGTAAGAAAAAATATGGATGTCTTTTCAATTATGGCATTTGCGATGGCCAATTTATAAACAAATAGAATATTGATGATAGTTTTTTTTTTTTTATTTGTTTCGTTTTGGCTTGAACCTGACTTATTATAAGTTGGTTTAGCGCTTTGTAACCTTGAATTTTTATTTAAATATTCTTTTTGTTAAAAAAAAGTACTTATCAATGAGAATTTTTATTTATGTAAAATTCAATTTAAATGTAATGGCTTGCAAATTAATTTATGAAGTGTAATTAACTATAAATGACGTCATGTTTGAAGGAAACTTTTTGTGAAAAAAAGATTGTTTTTATCTACGATTGTTCTTACACTAGAGTTTTATAAAATAGCGCAATTTATAAGTTACTGAAATACATGAAATGAAAAACTATAAATATTTTTTGGCGAGACAAAGTTCTAACACCGGTATTCACAAACAAATTTTAAAGTATTATTTAAACAAGAATTTTTAAAGTTAAAAGTGTTATTTAAACCGGTTTTATCATACAAAACTCCTACATTAATTGTTTATAAATACCGGCGCAAATATTATCTTGTATTAGGTGAAAGTTTTACACAAAAGCAGCATTTTTGCAATTTCCAAATTAATTTTGATACTTGCTTGACTTATAAAATTACACTTTTAGTTAACTAGTTAAGATTTTGGGTTGTTAAATTCAAAATTGAAACTACTAATCTGTCTTACCTGCAAATTATTTTGTTCCAAAACTTATTTTTGAAATACTGCATTTTTAAAACAGAAACGCAAAATTTTTGGTTCAAGTATATTAAAAATAAAAAATTGCGGTAATATGTAGCTTAAAAATTTACGAAAATAAGAAAAAAAATTAAGAACAGGTTATTCGAACCGGTTTCATACCCGCTGCTTAGAAGACGAAAACCGGGTTTTCCCAATTTTTCCTTTTTCGTATGATTTGAAAATCCGTTGATGCCGAATATTTGATAACTTTACACAGACATTTTTTCTATGTATGTATGTACATATGTATGTATATATAAAAATTTTTGCATAATGAAAAATTTCGTTATACGAGTACAATTCCTTCTTACTATTTGGCTTGATTTTATTAGAAATTGTTGAACAACTGCCCTGCTCTTATTGATAAAACAGCGTTTTTCATAGGCTTTCTAATTCTGGAGGAATTTGCAAAAGTAACAAAATGCCAAGCATAAATTTATTCATACAAAATTCATGTTGGTTTAGTACCAAGAAAAAGAAAATGATGAAGGGAAAGTTGTTTCTCATTTCCATTTTGCCCGCCCGGGCAGGACAACAGCACAACAGGACTTATCAAAACACAAGTCAGAAAGTTCTCCTGTAGCTCTAAGCGTCAGCACGGTTTTATATTTCAAAAATAATTTCAAAAGGTTTTGCATTTTTAAAACTAAACCCAACATTTTCGGTTGAGGAGTGTATTTTCGGTTCAGTGTATGAAATTATTTGTAGATTAAAAATTAAAAATTTCAAAGGTAACTTAAACATTAAAAAAGAGAAAAAAAAAATAAAAAACTGATTATCCGAACCGGATTTGTAGCCGGTTTTTAAAAATAGAAAACCGATTTTTTCCTAATTTAATTTTTTCGAATTGATAAAAGGCCATTTTAAATCAATTATTTGATAGCTTAACAACACAAACATGTTTCAAATGTTTGATTAATGAAAAATTAAAAAATTTATTCGGCAACAAGACATCGTTACCTTTCATTTGGAAAAATGTCTGGCAATCCTCCACCACGGCGTTGGTTTTTCACACCATCTTCCCTGATAGAATTTTCGGTACTAACCGAAAACCACTCCGCAAACATCGGCAACATCGGCGAAACTATTTTCTATTCCAGTTTTTTCCTCAATAAATTCTTCTTAATTTTATTCAATATTCCTTGGCTAAATATATCTAGCTGCTACATTTAGTCACACAGCTGTTGGTTCCACTTATTAAGCATGAGTCTTAAGAATTTTCGTGTTGTATGCATTGCATTGTAACAACATCATCATCAGCTGAATTATCATTCAAGCCTTTTTAGCGAAGGTCGAGGTTAATTGAGTTGTTTCGCTACTATTGCAACGACGTTGACAGCGACAACAACTAAAATTGCGATGGCTTTTTAACGTTCAAATATTCATGCATTTATGCAAACAATATTGAGTGTCAATTTCATGGCACTCAACATAACAAATTGTTGTTGCCAATAACTGCAATCAAAAAAATTTTGATGATGATCACTATAATCATGACAACAATATTAATATTATCAAGCAATGGAAGTGGAAGAAATATTTTGGTATTTATGCAGTATCGTTGTTGAATTCCCACAGCTTAACATGTGAAATAATTTAGTACCAATATATTATTCTCAACAATTTCCCAGCAAAAGCTTTAAGTTCAAGTGCAATAATTTTTCTTAATCAAACTTTCTAGTTACATATGTATTTTCTATTGCTTTCATTAGAAAGGCAATAGATTGCAGAATAAAATTTTTTTTGTTATAATTTTTTTTGTTATTGGTTTTGTTTAGTTACAATCCTACAAATGTTACATACAAATTGTTAGCTATAACAACACCTATTGTTAGTAATTCATTAAATTCAATTAGAATGTTCATTAAAGTAATTAAAAGCTTAATGAATCTTAATCAATTTAAAATCGATTAAATTCTACATTTGTTTATTTGTTTTAATTTTGATTTTGTTTAATTTAAAACAAAAATGAAATAATTTGTAAGATTGTTAAATTTTAATCTCAAATTAACTGAAATAAGTGCGACCATTTAGCTTTTTTAAGTTTAAAATTTTCTCGTAATATGAAAATATTTTTTTATCATTTTTTAATGATTTATTTAATTGTGAATACTATTAAAAAATGTTTTTTAGTATTAACAAAATATTAGTGGTTTTTTTTTGGAAATATATATGGAAACTATGTTTATATTCATAGAAAAAAATTTTGTTTTTTAATATTTTTTTAATAAATTTTAATTTATGCAAATAAAATAAACTTTTTATAAAGTAAAAAGGAGGAATTTGTGAAAAATAATCGACTCGTCAAACATTTTTTTATAAAAATCACTTAATGAAAAAAGAGTGTTTTTAATATAAATTTTCTACTCAAGTCGACAGTCCGTGTTGTGGAAACAGGAAGTTAATTTAGCATTTGGAAAATATTTATTTTTAGCAGATTTAGTTAAAATTTTTTCGATATGAATGACAAAGAAAACAATCACCCGTATTGCGTATGTCGAGTCGAATAGACGTCTGCGAGGATTTTGTACGATATTAAAGGAAATGTGTACAAATTTTCTTTACTCTAGGACAAAACTATCGTTGACCAATATTCCACTCGACATACGCAATACGGGTGAATATGTTGGTGTTTATTTTATGTGGAAGTTCTTTTTTGTCAGGATTTTATTTGTTTTTTTTACAACAAAAGCTATTAACTTTGTTAACTTGAACTCGGCAGGAGATAATACTTTTTGCAAATAATTTGGTTAAAGTGACAAAGTGTTTTATGTTGTTTATCATAAAGTTCTAAGCATTTACTTTATAAATTCAATGGATTTCAATAAGGAGTTTTGTTTGTTTTTTCTTGCCTGGCTGTGGAATAAAATAAATAAAAAAGTAATAAAGGAAGCAGCCATCAATCATTTAGCTGGACGAATAAATAAATTGATATTACACACAAACACATACATACATACATCTGAAATTCTTAGATTTTCTTTTTCAAAAATATACTTTCAACAGTTAGTCAAGGACATTATGACTTGTTTATTTCCCCCAACTGAAAATTCGTGACGAGGGGGAAAAAAGCCACAAATAAAAGTACAAAAGCAGAAAAATAAAACCTTCAAATTTTAAAGATATTCTAGCCAAAAGCTTGTACAAACAACAAATAAATTATATTGCCCGAATAAAGTTTGCCTCGTTTGGTTTGGTGTTGGCTGGCGGGCTGGATATGGTTGCTTTTGTTTGCTTGCATGCTGAAATAAAATTGCTGTTTGTCGCTGTTGTTGCTGCAGTTGCAGGTTTTAACTTTTGGGTAGTTGCTTGATTTGGTAAAACAAACTTTAGTTGATGACATTGAGATGCATTTTTTTTAAAGAGAGAGAGAAAAAAAGTTTTAAACAGCAAAGTAATGATTTTGATTTTTGTTGGATTCAATTTTAAGGTTTTTATAAGAAAACATGTTCTGGCTTATGCCTGGATATTATATTGTAATTTTGGTCTTCTGATCAGCAATAAAAAAATGTTAATAAAGAGCATAATAAAAAACAGTCAAGGTGTTGCTATTTTTTTCATTAATACTACATACATACACACATATACTCGTACATATATATTATTGCAAAAAATTAAAAAAAATAACAAGAATAAAAATGACATCAAGGATGTTGTCAAGGCTTTTAACGTTTATATATAAAAAAAACATTTTTAAAACAAGAATACCGTTTACAAAAAAAAAGAAGTAAAAAAGAAGGAAAAGGAAACCTTTTTATGAGCGGAAATTTTTTTCATAAAAGAAAACAATGACAGGGAATGTTTTGGTACAGTTATGATTAAGAAAATGCAATCGTTTTTGAAAGGAAGCAGGACTTGCTGGAAACTTGTGTTATAATATTTAGAGATCAAACCTCTACTTCAGTAAACAATGTAGTTACAATATTCCAAAAACAGTTTGCATATGGATAATGGAAACTATATTTATGATATATTTTACAGCTAACGCTTAATAATTTGAAAATACACTTTTATATCCTGTTTCTATAAGTCAGGCGATGCGTCTAGAATATTTTTATGAAAATTACTCAAAAATATTAGTGTTTTGCATATAAATTTCCAACTCAAGTCGACCGTCCGTGTTGTGGAAACAGTGGGTTAATCGTGGACGATTTTTGACCATTCCACTTTATAGTTGGTTGATAAAAATACGAATTTCAGCTTCAAGCCATCTTCAAGAGGATACTGAAGATGGCTTTAAGCCAAGACCGGTATGTTTATCAACCAAATTTGACAGCGCAAAATCATTTCAATTTAAAGCAAAGTTCCGATCGGAAGAAAAACGATATTAGTTTTAGGTCTACATAAAGACCTTCCATTGCATTAAAAACTTCTTATGCCAGGTGCAGGCCGGTTAAAGAACAATATATTAACAGTAACATTTTTCATTTGCTGGAAATTATAACGCAATAAAAAATATTTAAAATAATTCTTTTATTAATGTCTTCTTTAATTTCTTAAATTTATAAATCAACTGCCATACAAGCGAAAAATTAGTGAAATTTTCACACACTGAGAAAATTTTATAACAAAAATACAATTACACATAAATGTTTGCAAATTACTCAAGCCTACATACATATTTTTATTTGGTGTCAAATAAGTCTACACGATACATGAAAACAAATGCAATTAATATGTAAATACATATTTAAAAGTATGCAAACACAAGAATATTAGGGTGCCTCTGGAAAATGTAAACAAAAAATAAAAAAAGGGTTTAAAAAATATTTTTTATTGTTAAGGCAGGTTCACACTTGACAAATATTTGCTTAGGGCCAATATTACGATGTCGACAACGGTCGACTTGTCGCACACTTACATTCAAAACAAAAACAAATTTTCATATTTTGTTGTTGTTTCAAATGTAAGTGTGTGGCAAGTCGAACGTTGTCGACATCGTGAAATTGGCCCTTAACTAAAGTAACCACTAAGGAACAAATTAAACTGGCAACAGTGTTCAGTCAACTTCAAAGTAATCCTTAATGAACACTTCAACTTCATTTCCAACGGCTTAACTCGAGATGCTGCCAGTAAGCGGACTTTAATTAGCAGAGACAAAAACCAATAATTTTAGCAGAGTCAATTTTGCTGTTAACAGCGTACTGTTAATCATTTAACAGTCCTAGCCAAATTAACGAATAT
The DNA here is from genome assembly GCA_936439885.1 of Nowickia ferox. Lineage (NCBI taxonomy): Eukaryota > Metazoa > Arthropoda > Insecta > Diptera > Tachinidae > Nowickia > Nowickia ferox. The sequence continues at coordinate 107,774,911 of OW387026.1, read as the reverse complement.
TTTTTCGGAGCCGAAATTTGGGAATGGGAACAGAATGGTCACTGTGGAAAACAGGAGAATTCTACAGGTATTCCACTATACGAAAATGTTGCTTCACTATCACTATTCCCGAAATAATTTTTGAAAAGTTACAAAACTATTTCAGAAATGCTTTAAAATTTGTTTCTGTATCCCAGCAAAAAAAAAAAAAAAAAAAATCTGCTTCCCAGAAGCGTTACATTCAGCTTCCAAAAAGCCATGCATTTTTTCCTTATTAAAATACTTCACAGAAGTAATAATATATAATTTTTGTGTACTCAGATGCAAAAGTTACTGGCTTGAAAAATTTTCTCTGATAATTTTCTACTTTGTTAGGGAGAGCCCGACTTACGTTAGTGCTTTTCAGCAGCACTTTTCGAAGATTTTGTTTTCAATTAAGCAATACATGGCTTCACTCAGGTGTTAGTGCTTCCAAATCAGATTTTTTTTTGCTGAGACTATTTATTTATTTTTAGAACACTCAATTGATATATTTTCGTTAAATATATCTCGGATCATATTTTCCATTAATTGGTGATTCCCATATCTGGATCCCGCCTCCCAAATAATATTCATTAATTTTACTAGAACTATTAGAAAAACAGTGCGTTGTCAACTACAAAATGGGATCTACTGGTTAAATTTGTGCTTTTTGTCTCTGCTATTTAAATGTAAATTTATCTGCACACACATGATAAGATTTAAGTGTAACATTTGGAGCCACCTTAATAATTCACATTAGATTTATAAAGCAAAAGTCAAAACATTTAACCGAAACTGTTTTGTATTGCTTTCAATGTGCACGTTTGTTTGGTTTGTTTGCTTGTAGGTGACTGACATCATACTTTGCAACAAACACTTTGCCAGGACACGTTGCGACAACAGCACTTGACATCTATTGTGAAAATTACAAACAACACACACGCTCACATACGGTCACGAGTACGTTTAAACTAACTTTTCTTTACATGGGTATGCACATTAAATTAAATGAATTTTTGTTAATATGAACGTTTGTAGGAGAAGCACATAAGTACATACTCATATAAAAACGAGGTAAATATTAAAAATTTGTTTCAAAAAATCTTTTAAAGGGAGAAAGGATACACATACACTAAGTCTAGAAGGATAAAACACATGAGAATTGACATAAAGTTTCTTAAAACTCATTTCAACATTTAAAATTGAAAAGGAAAAAGTACATATTTCCTGAAAAATGAAACTCAATATATTCATAAAAAATATTTTAGGTTTTTTACAGGTTTATTTGACAAATTTACCATAGAAATATGCCAAATAAGCACTTAATAAACCTTGAATATTTTTTATGAATACGGTCGTTAAGATAAAAAAAAATCAAATAAAATATATTTGGAAAAATTATATACAACTTTGTGAAAATATCATATTTTTTTGGATTTAACAATTTTTTAAAATGCCTTTTATGATTGCCCCTATTATGATTCACCACTCAACCAAGTTGAGTTGTAAATTTTAAGATCCAACTTAACGTTTTTTTTTTGTATTATGATTCACAACAAATTTTAGTTGTCTTCGAAACAATGCTCGAAAAGCAGAGCTTCTTATTGATGCTGTGTTTTTTAAAATTGCTGACTACATCACAAAACATTTCAAATATTTTTAGTTTTGGCCTTAAGGCCTCATTAGTCTTTACTTTCTGTTGCTGTGCCGTTCTGCTTATAAATCTGATTACTTTACTTTTGCTGTAGTAACTTATCAGATGATTCTGACCAGAAGGGTCGCAGTTTTCCATTAAAGTGATGACGTTTGCATCGTCCATTGTCATGTTTCAATATAAATTTATGGGTTTCTTTTAAAAATTAATTTTTTTTTAATTCTTAATGCACAATCACAATTTATTTCAAAATGTTTTTATTTACGGCCTGGCCCACGATGTCGACAAGAAAGTTTCTTTCGAGAATTTGTTTTTGTTTTCAATGTAAGTAAGCGAAAGAAACTTTCTTATCGACATCGTGGGCCAGGCCGTTAATTTATATGCTGTCACTTACAATTACTTAAAAATTTTTTGATTTTCATACGTTAAACCGAAACAGAACAGAACGAAACAGAAGAACTAATGACTTGTATTAGATTTCTATAAACAAAAAGGAGTCAGCTGATTCGTAACAGTACATAAAGTAAAAACTAATTCTGCCTTTAATATTTTTTATTGAGATTTTATGTTTTATGAACATAAAAAAATATTGGTCGGCGTCTGAAGCACAATAGTCGAAAGTTTTTATTTCAACTGCTAAAAATCACTTTCCTCACTTTCACAAAAAAAAAATGGTAATTCCTAATAAGAATTTGGCAACCACGACTCAACTATCAATTTAGTTGTGAATAATAATAGGATCGGGCATTGATTTATCAAAGAAATCAAATATTTTTGAGCAAATTAAAAAAAACATCACAATACTTACTTCATTTGGCCATTGTTTAAGGTACACTGCAAAGATAGAAATAAATAATTAATTAATTCATTTGATTTTCCACATTTTCAAACTGCATTATTTTTAAAAACAAAAATTTGGTATTTCTCTACTGATTAGAATTTTGATTGGCTTGTTTGTTATATTTTGGTTGGTTTAAAACCAAAAATCTAAACAAAACAAATTATTTGTTGCAAAACATATTTAAACTTTAAACTTTATAAAAATTACAACAATTAAAAGCCGAAACAAAAAACAGTTTAGTCATTAAAACTAATTTATGGCCAAAGTGTCTTGCCAATTATGTTGAAAAGTGTTAAGCCACTATGCCGTAGAGATAAAACACGTTCAACGTGAGTGTGTCATGTGTGAATGTGTTAAATGGAGTTGAGGGATTTATGTCCTTTTTCTGTGTTGGCCATTTGGCTATAAATAACGATGTGAAGGGCAAATGCAATTACATATAAATCCTTGAAGTCTTGTTTAAAAAAAAAGAAAACCAAAAAGTTGGTATTGACATCAGCAGATGCCAGTAAAGTGTAATAAATACAGATTTTTTCAAATTGATGCCAAAATGCTGTAGTAACACATGCTACATAAACTACGAGTACCTAAAGTTATACACACTAGCAAAAACATTTTTTTGATGGTCATTTAGAAATTGACATGATATTCTTCTTACAAAAAACCTGCTACACCAAGCACTTTTAATTAATCATCTCAGTACGCAAAAATAGAAGAATAAAAATCATAAATAGCTTAACAAGTCATTATATTTAAAAGCCTTAAATTAGACACAAAACAACAATGGCCCAACATTAACCACATTCAGAAATAAAAATCACAAAGCATTTAGCATGATGGCTGCATAAATGGGTGAATGCTTGCATTCTTAAATAGAATGAATGTTGAAGCGGTGAGTGCCAATGATGGCAGTGGTTAACAGACCACTCACTCACTCACTCACTCTCCACCTCTTTGGCATGAAAGAAAATACTGTTTTTAACGCAGCCTTTAACACATGCAAAAATCCATTGCAATCTCCAAAGAATACAACAAAGAAATATGTACATATGTATGTATTTATGAATATATGTAAGTTTCTTTAAATAATAAAAAGCATGAAGAAAACCTCCAACCACAAAACAATGACAAGACTATATACAATACAAAAGTGTACTTGAAGGACAGCACAGGCAACAATAGAAAAGTGGAGATGAACATAAAGTAAAAAACAAAACAAAAACGAAATAAAAAGAAAACAAATTTTACAACAATAATGGAAAATACAGGAACACATGCAGCCATTAGACGATTTAATAACGGGGAAAGAATATGAATATCAATATAAAATTATTGAATGAGTTAGTTTACACGAGAACAATTTTTAAGCCGCTCAATTTTTCTTCTTTTCCAAATTACACGAGACTAATTCATCTGGCATAAAATGTATACGTAGAATCAGCTTTGTGAGTGTTAGTGTTTTTCGTATTCATTTAACATTTACGGTTTTTTAAGTTGTGTGTGTATTGGTTTTGTGCTGCTAATGCGGGCTTGTAGCTGCTTGAAAAGTTATGCCAACCACAAAACCACTCTCTTTGCCTCTCTCGCCTACAAACTGGCATGCTATGCCAGCGCAATTATGCCCGTGTAAATCAGCGCAATAAAACTAAAGTAATTATATGCATAATGAAATTTAGTTAAAATTTAAAAATAAATGTACTCGTAAAAAGTTATAAAACCAAAGATACTAAGCTTATAGGAATAGTTAATAACAAGTGTTTTATTATTTTTTTTCAGAATTATAAAATTTACCAAAAAAGAAACTGAAAGATAAAGAGAATACAAGTTGTACAAGGCACACACATGTTGCAAAGCATTAAGAATATATAGTATTTAAATATTTGGCGCCAACTAAAAATGATAAGAGAGGAATTTAAGAGGTTGTTTAGTAAATAACAGCAAAATAAAAACGTGCCTAAAAGTCTAAAAATAAAATGGCTAATGAATTAAAAATATGAAAACATACACAATTAGAATAAAAATTCTTATACATAGAAAGATATGTCATATCTTTTTGGAAAAAAATAAACAATAGTGAAATAGCGATAATAGAACTTTTTAAAACTGCAAGTATCTACGAAGCTTTTTCGAAAACGTAGTTAATAAATATTTTGAAAAATTCAAAATGAACATTCTACAAAAATAAAAAAAAATAAAATACAGCACCTCATGCTGTAAAGGGTACAGTTAATTAAACAATTTTACAAAAAGTACATATTTAATAACAAATACATTTGATTTAAGTGACAATTTAAATAAATAAGTAGTCTACAAGTCAAATTGTAAGTACTTACGACTTAAATGCTGGTTTACTTTTTTGCATAACACTGTTAGCTTCAAATTCACAGTCTATACTTAAGTTTTGCCCGTTATTTATCTAACGATTTTACTTATCAATTTATTGGTTAAACCACCTACATTAATTAATTAACTAAAGGCTGTGAATTTGAGCATTAGTAAGCAAAGTTGTTCTTATTTTAGCTTTCTTTTCAACCTTTTTGATCCTGGAATTATTTTTTTTAATTTTAATTATATTTTTCCTTATCTGGACGTGCCTCTTGGCACCAAGAATTCAGCATAATTGAAAGCCATATGCCATTTATTTATGCTACAATATGTTTTATGGTCTTAAATTCATCACAATCTGTACCAAAAGTTGTGGTGAGTCTGAGCAAAAAAAAATAATAATTACATTTTTGTTCTTATCAAGACTTGGTGTTCTTTCAAAATTAACTTAAATATACATACATATATGTATGTACATATATATATTCTTATGTACGATGCATACACATGTTCATATGTATGTATGTATGTACATAAATATGTATCTGAGATAATAAAGAAGACCTTATGAAATTCTATGGACTCTCTACATTTTAATTGAAGATAGTAAAATTGTTCTATTTTGAACCATTTTTAGTGTTTGTCTAATAATAGAGTCTGTTACAAATACATACATGCAGGCACACTCTTAAATGTATTGATTACATGTCGAAAATAAACTAGTGTTAGTGATAACTCAAATTTATAAGTTTTAATGTAAATACATACATACATACCAGTACGAGTACATGTGTATGCAAGTCAGTGCATAGTAAATAGATGCACTGTAGTAAGTACTTCTTTTCCTTTTTTTTTTTTGTTGCTTTGCCTTACACAAGTCAATCAATCAATAGGTCAAACATTTTGTCATTGAGCTACACAGACATGTAGCAGAAACAGCAGCCAACGACATCAACTAACAACATGAATTTTATGATGCCAAAGAATATTGAAAATGTGCCTCGTTTTATGTTGATGTGCTATGGGTGTTTTTCTTTTCTTTTGTACTATTAATGCATGTATTTGTATGTACTCGAATGTTAAATGTGATCTGATTGTATGCTTGACTAGCTGACGTTATCATTATTTTGATGATAGAAATATGTACATACTTATGTACGGTAACGCGGCTCTCGTCTGTCTGTCCGCTCTGTTCAGTTTAACGTAGAAATCGTTTGCACTTAAGAGTGCCTGCCATTCACTGCATGTGTTGATGATGATGATACATTGAGCAAATAGTATTTGCATGTTTTAGTTTTAATGATGCCTGGCGTGTATGTATGATTACGATGCTGACGACGACGTCAAAGGCGATGCTCATATTTATTGACTGCATTCACACTGATATCATTATTATTCATATTAAATTATGATTCAGTAGGTCGATTTTTCTGAGTTTTCTATGCATTTTTTTTTCTTGTACATACATACTCTGTTATATTATAAAAAACGTTTTTTTTCATATTTACACAAATAATGTTGCAAGGGAAGAGACGATGGTATTAACGCCAGGATAACATAATTGTTTTTCACTTTTGACTTTTTATTATGCATGTGGTGTTAAATTCTAAGCTGGTCCTTTAAACATTCAAGTGTTTACATTCCCTATGTATGCAAATGAATAGAGAATATTCCAAGGGAAGCAAATAAAAGTGAATAATATTTTAGAAATATGCATGCTCATTTAACAATTAATTCAATAAAGGTATTTTTTTAAATTTTCTCTTCAAATCAATGTGAAATACTTATAGATAGTAAACCTATTCAAACCAGTGTCATATTCGTTGTAATTCATTATAATGATAATTCTTTTCATTAAAAGTAACCGTTGTAAAACGTAGTTCATGTAAGTTTTTTTAATTGCAGCATTACTTTTTAAAAGATGTACGTTTTGGAAAAGGTACCTTTTATAACAAGTACCTTTTATGAAAAGTACCTTTTATAACAAGTACCTTTTATAAAAAGTACCTTTTAAAAAAAGTACCTTTTATAAAAAGTACCTTTTATAAAAAGTACCTTTTATAAAAAGTACCTTTTATAAAAAGTACCTTTTATAAAAAGTACCTTTTATAAAAAGTACCTTTTAAAAAGGTACCTTTTAAAAAAGTACCTTTTATAAAAAGTACCTTTTATAAAAAGTACCTTTTAAAAAAGTACCTTTTATAAAAAGTACCTTTTATAAAAAGTATCTTTTGAAAAAAGTACCTTTTATAAAAAGTATTTTTTTTAAGTACTCTTTAATAAAGAATACTTTATACAAAAGTTACGTTTTCTTAAAAGCACCTTTTACATTTAAAGTATTTATTTCTAAAAAGTACAGTTTACGTTAAAATTACTTTTAATAGAAAGTACCTTTTATAAAAAGTACTTTTAATGGAAAGTACCTTTTATAAAAAGTACCCTTAATAAAAAGTATTTTTTTATAAAAAGTACCTTTTCTAAAAAGTACCTTTTCTAAAAGTATCACACGTAATTGTTACAACAAGTTTTATGTAAAAATTACATTTCGTGCAAATTAATTTTTGTAAAAAGTACTTTAAATATAAAGTTACTTTCGTTAAAATTACTTCTTCTAAAAGATCCCTGAATCTTTGAAAGAGCTTTGGTACATACATATACATAAGAAGAAATTTATTATTCGACATATTGTCATAATTACATTGTAAGTGAAATTTATTTGCTGGTGATTAAGCGATGTCTATATGCATTTCATTGTTGCTTTGTATGAGTTTCTAAGCCTACTACGCTTATTTTGCTTTTGTGATTTTCAAAAATATTATTATTTGTGAATTCTCAAATAGTTTTTGGAAGTTTGTGCATAAGATAAGAGGTTTGTTAACGCAACAATGAAATGCATATAGACATCGCTTAAACACCAGCAAATAAATTTCACTTACATATATATAAGTTTTTCATAATTATTTGTTTTTAGGGTTTGAAATGTTATACTTTCTACGGAATAAAATAGTGTCTATTAACACTAAAACGTTACAAAATATAAAAATTATAAGCATTCTTATACCGGTGATTTCAAGAGATTTTTCCTTAATATAAAAGAACTTAAAACACCTTTTTTCTTAACTGTTTGCATAAAATGCTGGCTTACAGGCACAACAAAAGCCTTTATAAAACTAGCAAGAAGAAAAGGCGAATAAATAAATAAAAAATTTGAAGAAAATTATGAAGGAACAGCTAAAAGAGAGAGCAATGACTGACAAGACAAGGATATATACACAAACAAAACAACTAAAAACTCAGAAAATTCTATGAAAATAGACAACAGGCAAAAATTATAAAAAAAATATATTTTTTTTTATAAAAAGCAAAATAAAGGATGCTTTGCTCGGTTGATTTTTTGTATCTTTTCTCATATTTGCAGTGATGTTTTTTATGCAGAAGGGATAAAGGAAAGAGAACACATAAGTAACTGGTGATTTATTGTTTTTTTCCCTTTTGCACTAGTGCAAATATGTTTTATTTTATTTCTTTCATTTTCTATTCTTCTAAAGTATCCTAGTGTGGCTTGTTTTTTTGTAGTTGTATTGTTTTATAATGAGAGTTTTGTTTCTTGCTTTTGTCCTACTGATGTGTTCTTTAAGATATTTAAAATCAGTTGTAAGGCTTTTTGTTTTTTCAAATGCAAAGGTAGAACAGAAAGAAAGGTAAGTAAGTATCTAAATACATACAAGTATTACACTTATTTTTTTTGTGTATTTCTTATTTAGGGTGACTCAGTCTGTCATTTCGCCAAGCTGCCAGTCATTTCAGTTAAATAATACTTGTACATCAAGAATGGCGCTCAATTAAGAGTCTTAACGTTTTTCACACAACAACTTTAAATTAAGGTGATTCATTTAACATAAAAATATCGATTGCTTAAAAACATTATCTACATATTAAACAATTGAATACGCTTTATTATTAATTTTAAGTTGTCCTCTTTAAAGTCATTAAATGAAGCAAATGCTAACAAAAAATGTTTGTGTATTCCACAAACTCTTAATTATTTTAGTAATTGGAAGGTTTTTAAAGAATATGAAACCACTATATGTACATATGTATGTATGCATACATGTTATTGTTTTATATTTCGAAATTATTAGCAGACAAAAGTACAAAGCATTCAAAATTCTTAGACAATTTTCTTAGTCATATTTCTAATGAGTTGGTAAAAAGGAATGTTGTGCGGCAGCAAATATGTATCAAGTCATTTCTTTTTAAATTTGAGCTGAAGAATTTATAGATAATTAGTACTAAAATAAAATTAAGTCATATTTCAAATTATTAAACCTTATACTCATGTTTAACAACATTGTAATGTTACAAGAATTTAACATTATGTCTGCAAAAAGATGACAAATTATTAAGAGTATCACCGAAAACATTTCCCATTTAAACTGAGCTCAGTTCTTATATATTAAGTGTAATTTCTATATGTACAACGTACATTGTACATATGTAAATGTTTATCTTATTATCAAGGCGAATTCATTTCAGGTGGTCGTGGCAGCCCAGGTGCCGTTTTTAACCTCAATCTCTCTCAGATTTAAGCCCATGTGACTATCTATTGCCGCCAATTGCAATTTAAGTATCCCTAAGATATGAACACACGCTTCCTAATCAATTGTTAGGACATGCAGAGTATAAATGTCTCAAAGCGAATTAAGGCTTAACTGCCTTGTATCAATATCCTTGTATCAATATTATAAAACTCAGTTTCACAAGTTCGAAGCTCACATACATAAATACTCATACTGAAATTTAAATTTTAAACAAAGCACAAAAAACAGTCAGATGATCCGCTAAAAATTTAAACGGCTTAAGTTCTCTTTTTTCTGATCAAGAAGTCGGTAACTTTTTGAATTTCACACTTTTTAATAGAAAAGGCTCCACAGCTGCTATCAACTGTCGGCTGACTCCTGTCAAAATTTAAACCGTCTGCGTTATTTAGTTCGTATTTGACAGCCGTTGAAAGAAGTTTTCATGGAAAAATCCTCGAATTCGGCTACTAATTGCTCCCCTATCCGCCCTATTTTTCGAACTTTGCCGCGGGTAACTACTTCTTCTCCCCAAGCCTCAAGAAATGGCTCCAATGATGAAATCTTCTCACAAACTAATACCTCTTTTGATAACCTCAACAAATCTTATTTTTTAACCGACTTTAAAAAAGGAGGAGGTTATCAATTTGTCTGTATTTTTGATTTTTATTTTGGTTATGTTACTTCATTACTGAGTACATTTTAGAGCGATTATAAATTTTTGTTTGTCTGGTAGGGTATAGCTTCTATTTGGTCCCTTTGTAAAAAAAGTAGGCAAGGACACGCCCATAGTTTTTCTATTTCATTTTATGATATTTTACTCAGGCAACACTTTGTGCTCTCCTAACGACTCAATCTCGAAGTTGAAAAAATGGGCGGGACCACGCTCAATACAACTTAATATTATATTTCACGTGCTTGTCACACACCTTGAACTCCTAACAAACACAATCTTTCATTCAAAAAAAGGGCGGGAGGCCACACCCATTAAAATTTAATATTATATTTCAAATGATTCTACTTCATAGATTTTTACGAAACTTGGCACTCACCTTGAGCTCTGAAAAATACTTTATATTGTGTTCAAAACAGGGGGCGGGGCTATGCCCATGAAAGGTTAGTATTAAATTATATGTACATACTTCTACTTATTCGATTCCCACAAAACTTGGCAAGGAGTTTTCGTTTCCAAGAATGACATCATTTTAGGCTTAAAGAAGTGGGCCAAGCCCATTAAATATTAACAAAATATTTCACGTTCTCTTACCTGCCTTACTTTTATGAAACTTGGCACACATCCTGAGCTCTAAGGCGACGCGATGTCGAATTTAAAAAGTGGTTAGACACTAATATTTGCCAAATTGGGTGTGATCACGCCAAAAAAAAATAAAAACTTGGCACTTACAATTTGAAAATAAAACTTACGTCCCTTTTCACAATGTACAATCAAAAGCTAAGATGGACTTTAACGGCAAGTTTTGTATGAAGAACTGTCATTTAAAGTTTGCGTTAACATTGTGAAAAGGGACCTTAAAATACAAATTAAATCGCCTTCAAAACTAAGCACTAAAAAGTTAAAAATAGTTTAGATTCAGTTAAACAAAATATTTTCAAATGTGTTATCTATTGCGATATTCAAAATCTTAAGCTATTCAGCTTTAAACCTTATAAGCAATCCAAATCAAAATGGGCAAAAAATCCTTGAAATAACATTTATTTAACTTATCAAACAGAAACATCTGCAATCAACATTTGTGTGTTAAATAAATATTGTACGGAATGCAGAGATATTATCAAGAAAATCAGACACACAGAGCAAATAAATTACAGTTGCATACACACATATGCATGTATATGTATATACATACATATGTATATACATATATATAAAATATTATTAAAAATAAATTGATTAGAAAAGGAATCAAAATGCCTGTTTTTTAAAAAACTGGCTAAAATCTTGTCATGTTATAGAATTATTAATTTAAATTAAAACAAGTATGTACTCGTATGTTGAAACTTGATTTATGAGGAGTTTCATTAATACAATGATAATTGCAATTCGCCTGCAGTTTATAGCCTTCAATGTAATAATTCGCAAACTGCTCAAACCTCTGTGTGAGTATTTATTAAAAATGCGTCATAAGTCATCAATGTGATTGAATTTATTACGGCAATGATGTTGTTAGAAAAACTCAATGAAAACTATATGACAGCTACAAAGATGGATAAAATATTTATATTTATTATGTACACAAAAGCAAATTAAATTTGTAAGCCTTTTTTATTAATATAAAATTCTTACCGGACATTTTGTTAAATTTCTGTGATATTTGTTTTTTTTTTTACCAAAACAGATAAAAAATTTCGTCGAATTGTAGTAAAACACACCCTGCCTTTTTTAGTAACAACAGTTTTTTTTATAAAAACTCATATTGATTGTTGTTTTAAATAAACCATAAAATTTAAAAAAAGGCCGACTGTTTTTTTCCTCGCTGCTGCTGTTGTTGTTGTTGTTGTATGTATTGCCACAAAAATAGATAACAACAAAAACAGCAGCACGAATGTCACTCAACACAGGCTACCTTGGCCTCAAAAATCAACAACAACTACAACAGCTAGAACAACAACAATACCAACGGCAGCAGCCACAGCAGCAGCAGCAACAGCACAGCAATCAGAAAACAAATTATATTATGAGAAACGCATTTTCAAAGATCAGGCAACAGTATCTATACAACTTATTTATTTATTTATTTATTTTATTTTATTTTATTTTGTTTGTACAGAGCAACAGACACAGCAACAACAATTACAACAACTATAGCGGTGGCAACAACAGTACCAGTACCAGTATTAGCAACAGCACGAGGCATGTTTGCTTTGGAACGTCTATATATGTCAGATATACATATGTATGTAGTACATAAATATCTACTATATATTTCACTAAAACCATCTACACCGCGACCACCAGCCAGCCAACCAACCAACCAACCAACTAACGAAAACCGCCTTTACCAAGTCTTGGCAATGCTTGAACTACATACAAACATAATCATCATCTACATTTTGTCATCACCTTCGACCAGCAACACAGTATTGAATTAACAGCTGAGTGCTTTGTTCTAGCAGTAGAAAATTTCTTCAAATACTGATCCGAAAAAGGAAACACTTAAATATTTCCTAAAGGCCATGACTCACTATCCTACACAATCGCCCTGATCAACCTGATCTGATGAATTGTTATTGTCTTTTGAAAATTTTCATAGACTCCACCATACCAGGGTTGTATTTTCGCAAATTTCGTATAATTGTGTAGGATAGTGTAACGCGGCCTTAAGAAAGAACTTTAGCAAGAATAATTTTTGTTTTTCGTTGCGGATATAAATTCTAAATTTGACAAAATTTCCACAGCAGAATTAACTGATAAGCCGATTATATTGGGGTAAGCTGGAAAACACTAGATTTCTTCGATCCTGGAACAGGCCTTTAATAGATAAATAAAATATATTTAAAAAAAATATCTGCAGTGCTCTTTAGCCACTCCCTACTGTAATTTTGTAATCTTGTGGTTTATTTCTTTAAGTTTTTCGTATTTTTTAAGCTTCGTCATCACTGTTTCTTATTTTAATTTGCGGGGATACTCACAAGCCCATAAAACCAAAAAGTCTTCCAAATAAAGTACCGAGAAGCAGTAAATGCCATTTAACACTCATTGTTGATATTTTTATATTTATGACATTTTAATAAAGAAATAAACCACAACATATTATTTCAAGAGTAAAAAAAGAGCCCTGAAAATATGTTGGTTGGTGTTTTTAAAATAAAGAATAGAATTTCATAAGTATTTCTTTTCTTTTTTTTTCTTACTCAAAAGTGAAGGACATACTTATAAATATGTACAAGATTTTTACTTAAGTTTAATTATACTGCAGGCTATAGTTTTTGTTTCTTCCATTGCTTATGCTTTGCAAGAAAATCCGGGGGTTTTGTTGAGATTTTGCTGCTCTAGCAAACACCTTTCATGGATATTGTACAAGCTTGAAGCTGAAATGTTTTGCATGTGATTCTGATACTTTGCAAAAGAAAAGTTTTTCTTTTTTTTTTTTTGGTTTTGTTAACATTTCAAAGAAATTGAAAGCAGAGAAGAAATACGTGCTTAATTGTTGTTGGGAAATGTATAGACACAACAAAAAGTAGTAGAAAAAGTAAAATTTTTCTATCTATAACTTTGCAGTAGAGGGAAATGAAGCAACTCAAAAGAAACTTTTGAAGCAAAAGCTCGGCCATTATGATTTAAAATTGAACTATTTATTTTCGTCAAGTGTTTGCGTATAATGATTTGTTTTTAGGCTGTTTACCGAAAATGGTAAATTTACTAAGAACCTACTTTAGAATTGAAACTGTTTAATAATTTTTTTTATATGGATAATAACTATTTTCAGATCAGATCTGGTGTTTTTTTTATAGAGGTTGCTTCAATAAGCCGATTCCTTAAGCAAAGTACTATCAGTTTCGCTGTTGGCTTAAGCAAATGGCACTTGACGAAACTTGTCCTAAGTAAATTATGGTTCTACACAGACTTGCTTCAACCTTGAGTTATACTTTTAACTAAGGGCCTTTCCCACGATGTCGACAACGTTCGACTTGTCGCACCTTTACATTTGAAACAACAATAAAATCTTAAAATTTGCTTTTGTTTTGAATGTAAGTGTGCGACAAGTCGAAAGCTGTCGACATCGTGGGACAGGCCCTAAAACAGTTTCACTGGTTTATAGTAAACACACACACACAGAGAGAGAGAGAGATAGTACATAATTAGAACATCCGTTTCCATTCTGTTTCATTATACGAGGGCGGATCAATAAGTCCATGACTTTCCGAACTTCCCTCGTAGTTATATGAAATGCAACACTGTTCCCATCAAGTATCACCTGTTAATAGACTACAAATGACGCTGAACATTCTGCACGGCCAATTGAGGTCAGTACGTTTCATTCAAAAAGTCACGGACTTATTGATCAGCCCTCGTAATAAAAATATGCGTATCAAACTTATTTTGGCGTGTGTAGCCGAAAGAACCGCTAAATATTTTTAAACTTATTAATGATTCTAATATGTATATTAAAATTCGCTAGGCAGCATGGAAAAACGCAATTGGCGAAAAATAAATAATATAAATACTACAGTCAATAAAGATATTTTTAAAAATTACATTAATTTATTTATGTAGTTTGCTTAGGCACTTAAAAAAACAGCGCAAAAATCAGAAGCAAAGACAAAAAAACACTTAAAATGGCCCATAACTATTTGTTAAAATTGGCACACATCTATACCATAAACAAAATAGCAAATTTTAATTGAAAGAACAACCCTGCAGATCTGAAGGTGACAATGTATCTATCCTTCAATAATATCGTGCTGCTGAAGTCTTCTTGTTTCTTATGAGAAATATTATAATTTTCACAAGGAAATTTATGTCATGACAAAAAGAACGATGAATATTGAAGTGTTCATCAAGTTTAGTGTTCACAATTCATTACATTTTTTCTAGTAAAAAATTTTGATTCTAGTGTTCACTCAGAATAGTTCATTGCCACTGTTGTAGACGCACAAATGAAAAGTGAACACCAAAATTGGTGAACATTTTAAAATACATCATTGCGGAATCCGGCCTCTGGGGTGGGATATTAACAAATGATGTTTTTGAAAGGGCGTACATAAAATCTGAAATACTTAAAATCATGAAAATAACTTCGGGTTCACTGAATAGATATCCAAAAAAAGATCTTCTTGCAATGACAACCCCTAAATAAAAATCATTTCCAATGACACAGATTTGAACTACTTCTGGACCACCAGTTCTGGATCTTATTGACTTCCTGGAACGCTATTTTTTACAGGTCAGTATAGTTGTATATTCCTTTATTCCGATACAATTAAGTTAACAAACTGGGTTTTGAATTGTTCGGAAAAATTGCCATTTCTTCAAAGGCACCGTTTTCGAACTTTTCGATTTTGCCGCGATTTGTTTGTGGGACAAATTTGTATTACAATACTTGCAAGTTTTGAGAAACAGACCCCTGGTTGAAACACGTCAGGTGTTTTTGTTCAAGTCTTTATGTTATATGGGAGAGATGAGCAAATTATATATATATCTTCTGCATAACTTGTATGTGAACTGAATCTTACTAAGAAATAAAACCTGCGAAATTGCACAAAATAGAAATTTTAATTGAAATTTTTGATTTTTTTTTTTTTTTGCTTAAAAGTAAAAGTTCTAAGCTAATACCAGAGAGCAGACCCTTCCATAAGTCACATTACGCTAATGTATATTATTTTCAAGAGTTCCACTTAAGTCTTGCTTTCATACTAAAACAAAATATTTCTGTATGCAAAAAAGAACTGCAGCATTTGAACGGCTTTTATTTTAATAAAGACGTGAACAAGTACCCTTCAATAGTTAAGTCATACTGTACAGTATTTCCAAGCACTTTAATTAAGTCTTGCTTTCATACTAAAACAAAATATTTCTGTGTGCAAAAAAGAACTGCATCATTTGAAAAGCTTTTATTTTAATAAACATGTGAGCAAGTACCCTTCAATAAGTCACACTACACTACTGTACAGTATTTCCAAGCACTTTAATTAAGTCTTACTTTCATACTAAAATAAAAAAGTTCTATGTGCAAATAAGTACTGTATCAGTTTAAAAGCTTTTATTTTACTAGAGACGTGAACAAATGCCCTTTAATAAGTCACACTACACTACTGTACAATACTTTCAAACACTTTACTTAAGTTTTTTTTTCATACTAATGCACTATTGTACTTTACTTAAGTCATGATTTCATACTAAAACAAATAATTCTATCTGCAAAAATGCACCGATCGAAAAGCTGTAAGTTACAGTAATTTTATTACTGGCACTCTGTCACGAAGTAAAATATCAAAATCTAGACAAAACGTGATACTGAAGTAGAATAACAATAAACCATAGTAAGCATAGTAAGTGCCCTGAGACAGAGAAATAATGGTTCTAAACAGCAGCATTGTAGTGATTGATGATTGATTTTGTATGGGAATTTGTTTCCAAAACCCTTTATAAAGCCTTAATAATTTTTATCAATAAGGCTGTTAATAATTTGTAAATATTTAGCGCGGTTCTACTTCACGCTTGTTTTGCTTTAGTTGTGTCCTACTAAAATTTCTTTTATATCATCTATGTTTTATTTGGCTTGTGTTTTGATGTTCTATTTATTGTTTTTGTCCCATAACACTTGTTTGCATATCAGAATTCAAACATTTTCAATACGTAGTTATAACGTGAATATTTGATACTATACTGCTTTAATTAGCTAAACTTAAGTGAAAACTGGTTGGTTAGTCGAGCCAGTTTTCAATAAAAACAAAATTCAAAATTCGGGTTTCAAAAATTAATCTTTGAACTTAATCATCATGTAAAAATAATCAACAGTAATTAACATGTAAACATAATCAGCAGTAAGCATGTACATATGTACATACGAGTATGTATGTATATTTTCTTTCATGCCATTTCAGATATATGTAACAGGTAAGACTAAAACGAATTAAAATAATTTCGCGAATATTATTTGATTTACTTTAGCGAATATTATTTGATTTACTTTAATGTTTCTCAAAACTTTATTTATTGTTTTATAATTATAACACAAGGTGTTTTTAGCCCCAACTGGCAGCAAGCAGCATTCGTATAAAATATCATCTCCAACATACATACATTCACCAGCGTAACAACAACTTTTGTAGACCAACGACAAGAGAGAATGAAGAAGAAATAAGAAAACAAGTGTGTTTTAGCATGAAAATTTTGGCTGTTTGCCAAAGAGTAGAAAGAAATGTTTTGTTTGAAATTAAAAAAAAAAAAACAAAGAATAAAAAAAAAAGAAAACAGCAAGAAAAATCTTCTAGTGCCATGGTTAAAAACAACCGAAGAACAGAATAACAATCAAACAACTAAACAACAACAACAACAAGAACAAAACGAACTTATTGGTACGTTGTTGCAGTATCTTCGAGTTGAATTGGAAAAGAATGAAAATAAGTTTCATTTTCTTAGAAAGTATTTGCACGAGTACACTCACTCGTCTTTATATTGTTTAAAAATGTATTTTGAAGCAAATAATAAAACTAACAACTACTCAAGAAAATGAAATGCTCGTACATATGTACGAGTATGTATGTACATACAAAAGAAGAATAAAACAAATTAAATAACAGCGTAATACCAGAAGTTATGAAATACACGCTGCCAAAACGTAACAGTTGCGAGGTCAGCTTTTAAGGAGACACGACCCAGCAATGGCCAAAAAAAATGTTTTCAAAAAAACTTATGCGAATTTAAAAACACGAAAACATGTCGTTTATGATTTTAGCCAGGCAAATTGTGTTTTATTTTTCTAATTTTTTTCTATTACATAAATGTGTTTAACATTTTCAGTTTCAATGAATTTCATGTTAGTTTTGCTGAAACGTGATTAACTTGCTTCTTTCACAACCCCCCAGTAAGAGCACCTGCTTTTGTGCAAATATTTATTTTTAAGAAACAAAAGAATTTTTATAATTTACTGGGGAGGAAAAAAAAATTTCTTCAAATAAAAAAAGTTAACACTTGTTGCAATTACTTTCTTAATTGAATAATAAATACAATTGCATGAATACACTCGAAAAATATTGTGGTGCAATAAATGCAAGGAATAATTTTCATTTGCCTTGACACTCAAGAGTTTCGTTCTATGATGAACCGATTTTCTAAAAAACTAGAATTTATGAGTTATGACAATATGGCAACAAAGGAACAATATGTATGAGTAGATGAATTTTTGTCATTTGTTTTTCTAGCAAGATTTTTTATTTGTTTTAATTCACAAAATCAAAAAATTATTTAAAAGGTAAATGAGGAAGTGTATCAGGAAATCAGAAGAGTGAAGATTTCCTGCACAACGCAATGACCCGTTTTAGCGTCACACAAGCACATTTTCAATGAAAATCTATAGCCAAATAAGGAAATGCCAGTGTCGCAATGAAAAAGGGGATGCATGATTAAAAAAGTAATTAAGGCGTTTAAAACTAAAATATTTCTAAAGTATGTAATATAACTTTTTAATTATTTACTAAAATAAAATTGTCTAGAGTGTATAAAGAATACACACACACAAGCACAAATACATACAGAGAATAAAATACATGCATACATATTTATGAACAATAATTTTTTTTATAGATATTCAATATTTCTTTCGAATTGACGTTTACACTAGAGCCGTCCCATTTTATCTATTTGTGACGCTTTTTAAGATAGTTATTCCGATTTCCGATTGAGGTTTTTACTGAAGTCAAAAACATATCTGAAGACTTGCTTTCTGATGCAACAACGAATGCTACATTTAAAGTTGGTTTAACCAAAGGATTTTGTATGGCAAAAATGGTTTTAAAGCACGCTTTAACTTTAACAATCGTTTTTGCATAAGAGAGGTGTTTAATTCCCTT
This sequence comes from Nowickia ferox, assembly GCA_936439885.1. Taxonomy (NCBI): domain Eukaryota; kingdom Metazoa; phylum Arthropoda; class Insecta; order Diptera; family Tachinidae; genus Nowickia; species Nowickia ferox. The sequence goes on along the minus strand of OW387026.1, from coordinate 107,755,980 downwards.
AAGAAAGTAAAAAGTTAATTCCCAAGACTATTATTATTATTGGTAATTATTATTTTAATGTTTAATATTTATTTAAATTTATATATCTGCAATACAAGAAGCTTTAGGGACAATAGCATATTGCTTGAAGATTTTATAAAATAATAATTATAAATTATTGAAAAAAAATCCCTTAAAATTTAATTTATATAATTTTGAGCTTCTATTACAAAAAATCTAAAAAAAACATAATTCACGTATTCTATTTGCACAATTTTTTTTATAATTGTGAAGTTTGCATTAACTCACACCACACTAAACACAAAAGTGCTGATAATGAAGGTGTAGAGCACTTCTTCACAATGCATCAAATCTTCCACAAAGCCATCGCTCGATTTGCGATCAAACTTTTCACTGAAATCTTCAGACTTGTTCAATTCCTTTAATCAAGTAAGAATTTAGTTTACAATAATGGCAAGACGATTGTATACATTATTGATGTCAAATCGTGAGCTTTCATTAGACAAATTCTGCCAACGAATTTGAACACGATGAAATACAACAATTCACGTATTCTATTTGCATACAGTAGACCAAGCGCATAAAGTCTGATGAAGAAGGTGAAGCGGCCTTTTTACTAAAATCAAAATCACATTTGAAGACTTGTTTATTAATTCCTTTAAGGAAATAAGAGCCTGTCACACATTTACATTTGAAACAAATTTTTTAATTTTATTTTTGTTGTTATTTTCCAATAATGACAAGACTATTGTAAATTACTGATGTCAAATGTTCAAGTTTCATTAGAAAAAATCTGTCTACAAAATTTAACACAATGAAGCAAACCAAATCACGACTTTTATTTGCATTGACTTTTTTATAATTTTGGGGTTAAAATTAACTCACACCACACGCAGTGGACCCATAAACGCTGATGACGAGTATGTAGCGGCTTTTGAAAACTGCATTTTATTTCATTATAGTGATAGTATTTGTCAGAATAGTTACAATTGCTTTTGGTGTAATTTGTTGTTTTAAAATTATCACATATAATTTGGACTCCTCAAAGTATGAACTTCAGTCTAATGAAATCAGACAGAGAAACAAAAAAGTTCAAACGGAAATAAAAAAAAAAACAACTAAACAAAGAGCTGACGCAAATCGAGGCTCCAGTGTATGGAAGTTATCTCTTGTGTGCATAGTCGAAAAATATTATTCTATTAATTGAAAATGTATCGTTTTCTCATAACAAATAAATCTGATGCTGTAGATCAACCAACCGTTTAGTGGAATTTTTTGTTTGTTTTTGCTCTTGTTGTCATATATTTTAAATATATACAAAAAAAAAAAAATTGCGCATTGAAATTAAGTTATTCTTCTAACAAGGCCAGTAACAAACATCAAACCCTGTATACATGGTCCAACATACATATTCTATTTTGTCGTTTACGTGTTCGACAAATTGGGAAATACATTGAATTTTTATGCTCAAATTAAATTGTGTTATTAAATTCTTCATTGAAAGTAAAATAATGTTATTTAACACATCTTTTTGTTGCTGTTGTTGTCATTTAAAAGCAGAATAAATTTTATAAGTCAAAATTTTAATAAAAATACCACATTATGGATAATGATATTTTTTAGTTAGTTGTGTGCTTAGAGAAAACTAGAAAAAAGAAAAGTTGACAAATTATTTTTTATTATACTTGTATACTTATTTTACAGACTGTTTGTGTAAGACGTTGACGATGGAAATTTTAACGTTTCTGTAATAGCTTAAAGAAAAGTTTTACAAGTTTATTTTAATCTATTACAAAAACGTCAAGATTTCTAACGTAAACGTCTTACACAAGCAGGGGGTTAATTTCTTCCATTCCGTTTTAACCACTTGAAAATAAACTTTGTTTAAAATCTGCACAGAGGAGTTTTACTCATTTCCTGTAAGAGTTAAGTGCGTTAAGCAACTTACAAGCAGCTACAAATAGGAAGTCATTTGCAATATGTTTTTATATACATACAGGGTTAACCATTTAGTGGTTTCAAGCCCACCGGCCTGGCAAGGCTGTCAGCAGAAGTGTCATTTATTTAGTAAAAGGTTTGCCATTTACGAATGTTGTTCATTTAACAACGGAAAAATGCGTAAAAATTGTTACAACTTATTACAAAAGTGGCCAATTATAGCGAATTACGTGGTGATTATGGTTGTCATAATCGACCTAGTGTGCAAGAAATTCGCGAGATGATAAAAAAATTTTAAGAGACTGGGAGCGTTACAGATGTGGTCAGGCCTGTGCATCATCGCAGTGTGCACACTGGCGAAAATATCGCTTCTGTTAGTGAAAGTGTGGAGGATAATTCGAATTTGTCGATTACACGGCGTTCTCAGCAATTAGCAAAAGAAGAAAACATTTTTTTAGAAGAAGACGTGATTTAGACAATTAAAGTCTTAATTTGAAAATGTATGTTTGTTTTTTTTTTTAATTTTCGATCTGAAAAAGTTTTGTTGTAAATTTGGAGATAAAATTTAATTTTTACCAGCCGTTGAAAATTTTAGAATGCCATTTTTTTCTCTGTTTAAAATTATAAATTTCTAAATTTCCTAATAATGAATTCATATTTAGTTTATATATATTCATTTCTACAGAAATTTCGACTTTCTGTCGCGTGCGACACCAAACAAATATAATTGTTTTTTTTTCAAAGAAAACGAGTTTTTTTTTCAATTTTTTATATATTTGTGTAGGCCGTCAGCAGTCCTACTTTAGGTAATATTTTAAGAAAAAAATCGAGTAACATTGTTCTGAAATACAAGCTGTCACACGCGACATAAAATTGCACTTCTCCGAGGAAATGTTAGATGTAAGCTCAAGATTCACACAAAAGCGATTTCGTAACACAAGAAGACTTTTAGAGACACTTTCCAAGTAATTGAAAACTTTTTCTATTCTTACTTATGAATTTAAAAAAGTAAAAATTTACATTACATTTTATAAATAATATGCAATGTTAACTATAAAATATGTGGCCAAAAAGGGGGTAAGTGCTTAAGTAAACTTCAGAAATTTATTTCTTTTGCACTTGAATTGAGAAATTCGGTAGACTTTTTTATTTTATTAAGAAAACCTTTGTTCTACATTTTATAACTATTACGTTCAATTTAAAAAAATACCCAAGTATAAGCTAAATTAAGCTATTGTTCGCATAAGAGACTATGAGTGGAAAATAGATAAGCAGCAAGTTATTAAGCTATAACTTTCTGAAATTTCGCCTAAAATATTTGAGATTTTACTCAGGGGTACAATAGAATATAAAGATTACAAAGCTAACATTTACTCAAAATTACCTTATCTCGACTTAAGCAGTTTTTGCTTTAGGCCACAGAAATATGAGAAACTTAATATGAGAAAAATAGCATCTTACACTTTAATTTAAGACTGCAGGTCATTAACAAGAATCATTTTAAAGTCTGTTATTATACGAAATTAAAATTAGACATCACTCATTTACTTAAACAACGCCATAACTCAAGAAAGGCAATTTTTGTGTTAGTGATGCAGAATTAGTCCTCATATCTTTCTTCATATTGTGTAAAAATTTCATATAAATATCTTGTTTACTCAACTCTTGAGAGAAAAATAAAATTTTCTTTTTCCATTCATTTTGTGGCAAACTTGTTTTTTTTATTTAATTTGTTTGATAAAATGAACGATATGTTTGTGCCCATAATTATGAAAGTGATCTAAGTCTTATATTTATTAATTCGAGATACTCAGTACTTATCTCGATTAATTTAAAATTGTTTAATATTTATTGACAGTTTTTTTTTAAATTTCTTTAATATTTCGAAGCAAAAATTAATAAGACTTAGACCAATTTCATAATTATGGGCACACATGAATGCATTATGAAACTGATAGAAAGTAAATTTGACCAATCTTGTGTCGCGTATTATGTTATCTCGGTCTACCATTTTTGGTTATTTTTTTTTATATAAAAGGATTAAAGATAAAATATAACGGACATTTTCAAAAACAGAAAAAAGCGAAGAAAGACTCTTTTTTAGAAAAAAATTTAACACGTAAAAAGTTTTATATATTTTTTACAAAATTTTTTGCTTTTAATGAAAAACATTTAGGGCCATTTTCACAACGAATAAAAGTATACTTTAGAAGTTTTAAAACTAGTATTTCAATACAAAATACTGGTTTTAAATTCTTAAAGTTTACTTTTGTATCTTTACAAATTACAAGAATTGTTGTATCGAAAAAAAATCTAATTTTTACAAAACCAAGTTATTTCTAACTTGTTTTCCTTTGGAGAAATTTCATTTAAAATTTTCTTTTCAAGTACAACTGTAAACGATACAACAAGGCTTGTGATTTCAGCAAATGTTTTTCTTTACAAGCAAAAAAAAAAAAATTCAAACAAAAAATTTATGAAAATTTTTACGTGTTTAATTAAAAATAAATGTTTCTACGCTTCCTTCCCTTCTTGAAAATTTCAGTAATATTGTGTAATTAATACTATAATATTTTTTAAGCTCAATAGATATTAGCTATGACATATTTTCACACCTTTATTACATTTTATTGATCAATATAATTATACTACTTGTGATTAAAGCCCCTAAATAAATAAATATTTACTTTTGTCTAGTTCTATCCATAGAACTTAATTGTTTATTATTAGAGTTAAGATATAAGCGCTATGCTATTAGTTAATGATTGAAGGAGCAATAAAAAAATATAAAAGCAAAAAAATGTATATCGGATGAATATTAAACAAAGATAATACATTATCAAAATACAAATGGAAAGGCCTAAAAGAAAAAATAAATGTCGTGCAAGCAAAAAAAAATTATTGTAAAAAAAACCAAAAAAATGCTGATAAGACACATAAGAAAATTTGGGAAAAAAATTCATTCAGAACAATTAAAAAAAATTATGTATTGCTTACTTACCTTTTTTATGGAAAATGATTAAGTAATCCAAAAAAACTTAGAAGATTTCGGTAAATTATTCCAAACAGATAGAAAAAATCAGTGGTATGTATCCAGAGCGAAATGTTTTAATGTTTTAATATTTTTCTTCTGTGTTTTTTTTATAAATGCGTTTCTGTGTTTTTTTTCTATTTCTTTAAAATATAAAAGTATTTTGGTAAATTTGATTTCTTTCCACTTCAGTGGTAAATTTTAGATTATTGTGTTTTTTATGCTTTTAATATACGCAAGCACTTTCAGCAGCAAATTCTTGTGTGTGTGGTATTTTTAGCACTAGGAAGTTTATTTCTTTTTTTTTTATTAAGTTTTATATTTTTTTTTTGAGTTTTTAACAGCAGCCGCAGCTATTTGTGGGCTGATGATGGCCGTATACCAAATATTTAGTTCTGTTTTGCTTTTACTCAAATCATTTCTATTCCTTTTTTGCATTTAAATGTTGAACATACTTTTATACCTAAATGTACGTGTGTATGTCGGTATATTTTTATTTAAAGATAACATTTTAATTTTAAAACACTTAAACACTTTAGTATCATAATGTGCGGATTTGTGTTTCTTCTGAATTGCACTTGTTTTTAAGGCTCAATAATTTTTTCGCTATTTTATTTTCTGTATCAAAATTTTCTTTTAAAATTTATGTTATTTATTTTTTAAATTTATTTAATAGTGGTCAGTCTAAATTGCTTTTTCGTTTATCTCTTATGTATGCACATACATATTTTTTTCATTTCGCATTGCATCAAATTTTTCCAAAAAAAAAATTCTTTTAAGTTCAAATTTTTGCGTTTGCTTTGAATCTGTTGTTTTTTTATTTTTATTTTTCTTCTGTTTCCTTAAATAAAATTTTCACTTTTATTTCTTGAAGCAGGAAAACAGATGCGTTGTAAAAAGTAATTTATGCTTTTCCCATTGCTGCTCGTACCATATATAATTTTTAAATATGCCGCGCATTGATACTCTCGGTAGCTCTTACAGATAAATACTCTTTAACTGCTAAAGTTGTTGTTGCTACTTATTCTTTATTTTTCACAAATTCATTGCAGTTTCAGACAAAAAAAAAATTATTTAAAAAAAAAGCACAACAAAGACCCAATGAAATGCTTAAAAACGTTAACAATGCGAAAAAAGAGCTATTTACTTAACACACAGACACAACGAATGGGCTACACCGACACGCACACGTACAAACATACAACATGCATCCAATACACACGCACACACGAGTGGATGATGTCAATTTGCACTTTCGTTAGAGCAAGAGGAGATTCACTTGATTTTGTTTTTCTTTTCAATGTTCTGTTACTGGAGATGGATGTTGTTGAAGATTTAAAAAAACAATTGCTATTTTTTTAAGCCGTATTAACAATGTTCACCATCCGCTCAGATGTTCTATTCACTTCGATGAACATCTTGTAACTATTTTCATAAAGAGTGTACAAGCAACGCCAGACCCATCAAACCAACCAACCAGCAAGACAAAACAGAAGCAACAACAAAAACCCAAGCCAGCAGTAGCAGCAGCATCAGCAGCAACATTAACATCACCCCAGCACAAAAAAATTATAACTCGAACCACACAATAATTCGTACAAAACACAACCATAATCTGCCATCCAACAAACACATACATACCACCATCATCAGCCGAACAGTCAGCCAGCGAGCCAGCCAGCCATTAAACCAGTCAATCAGTCAGTCGGTGAGTCCAACGACAACACTTTCAGACTTGTATACGAAAATCACACAGAGATCTGATGGCCGGGGTCTGATGGTCTTACTCATATTTTACTTTAGTTCTGACAAAATACACAAAAGCAAACTTTCGTATTCGCAGTCGTAAACAATAATATTATCAAGACTTATACGAGTCCATTACATGCAAAAGACTAAAGAACACAACAGTAACAACAACGAAATATAACGCCTCAAACAACAAGTGATAATGCAAAGAAAGCAAGAGTTACCAAGAGTTACGTTACGAGCACAACTCGTTAAACAGAAAAGAGAGGCAGAATCGTCAGTCGTCATATCGTTAAGAGACTATAGTTTAATGAAAAAACATCCAGCCAGTAGCAGAAATAACAAAAGAAAAACAAACAAAAAATCTGCTTACTCTGAGTAAATAGCCAAACCAAACAAGAAAGAGTATCCAATGGATACAAAAAAAAATACACGCAGAAAGACGTATGTGTGTAAGTGTACATACATATGCATGTATGTATGTGTGTGTGTATCCATGTATCAAGCACGCAGTGTTTAACTACAACAACAGCAGAGGTATTGCAAAAAAAAAATCCCAACACTAAATTTTCAAATGCATCAAAATGTACAAAAGAATAATGAAAATTGTTGAAAAAAACTAATAATATTAACTCAAATAACAGCAACAACTGCAGCAATAGTATTAGCAGAAAGACCAACAGGCACAACCACAACCACTGCCATATAACAGCTCCCAATATGAACAATTTCTCTCTTCATGTGCTACGAGTGCTAATAACGAAGCTCCCCTAATTAAGAAAATACGAACATTAACGAAACGAAAGAACAAAAATTAAATATGTTCTTAAGCATTGTTGTCGGTGTGGGGGATATTAAAGCAATAGCAACAACAACAACAACAATAGTGTGAATATAATAAAATACTACCACTACAACTACATACTACTGTTAATGCAACCGTCTCCAACAACACACATGCACACACATACTCGCGCACACACACTTGTTAAACGAATCAACAAGAATGAACAGTAACACAACTAAAATGAAACTAAAAGAAAAACAAATGAATAAAACAGAGCAATAGAAAAAAACGAGAATATGTTAATAATGAGACTCTTTAAAATATTTTTTCCAACTTTTAATAATTCGTTAATTCTTACAAGTGTTTTTAGAGCTTATTTTCAACTTTTATTCTTCTGCATCGACCAGTATTTTAAGTGTGCGCCTGGGAGGGGGTATGTATGTATGTGTGAGTGTGTGTGTGTGAAAATATTTCTTTTCCTCGTTGTAATTGTAGTTGGCAATTTTCTAATGTTATACAACATATACAACATACATGGTACATATGTATATTAAGAGTATATACATATGTAGTTATTTACACAATTTTCTCTTTAGTATTAAAGTTGTTTTCAAATTCGGAACAAAGAGCTTCACAAATATATAGTTCTTCTTTAAGCGTGATGCCATGAATTTTAGTTTTTCTTTCTTAAAACACAAAAATTTTTTTAGAGATAAGAGGTTTTGAATTTTGTTATCAGTATTTAAATTTTACAATACATACATATGTACATATGTTCATCTGTATCTACATATATGTCTTTATACATATTTACGTAAGTATGTACACATACATATAACGGGATCAAGTTTGTAATAAACCAATAAATAATTATTAGATTAGACAAATGTACTATATTTAAAAACAGGGAAACAAGATTTTATTAGCCGAGAAGTAAAGATTTCAGCATATCTCTGTATTAACTATTTTTATTTTTATTTTTTGTGCAAAATATTATGAACTTCTCAATTCTGTTCGAATTTTTGTATCGCGCTTGCTTCTCTAAAGAGATGAACTCAAAATGTTGCAATTTTCAGTTTTTGCAAGAAAACGATATACACCGTAAAAATCTTAAACATGTTTTGGATACATCTGTTTGAATTTGAAATAATAGTTTGATTTAAATTTTTTTTTTACAATATTTAATAAAGAGTGCTTTTTATGGTGGTATAGAACTTTAAAATGACCGCCAAAGGTGGCTTGGACGTAGTCTAATCTGGAAGTCCAATTTTCGATGACTTTTTCCAACATTTGTGGCCGTATATTGGCAATAACGCGGCGAATGTTTTCCTCCAGGCGGTCGATCGTTTTGGGCTTACAGGCGTCGACAAGCGGCTTCATATATTTGCACAGAAAATAGTCTAGCGGTGTTAAATCGAATGATCTTGGAGGCCAACTCCTGCACATCATGATTGTTCAATTGATGAATAAAAAAAGTCAGTAATCATGGATCTATAGCGGTCACCATTTCCTGTAACGTTCTGATCAGCATCGTTTTTAAAGACGATGTACGACGTCCCTGTGGATACGTATTATCATTTAGAGTAAACGTGGTGCAAAAACGTTCCATAATTAATCGAAATAATTGCTCTGATGGATGCTTATGTTGACCGTAAAATGGACGTAGAGCGCGATACGTACCATGATTTTCAAAATAAATTTGTACAATTTGGAAGCGTTGTTCAGTCGTCAGTTTATTCACGTTGAAATGCCAAACCAAACTCAACATAAATCACTTGACAGCTGACAAAATGGCAGCCTCTATATGCCTCTATAAAAACACCTTATATCAATGAAGAAATGAATTTTAAATATAAGGAAAAAAAGAACTGTAATTGAATATTTTTTATTACTTTTTAGGCAAAGGAGTGCCAATTGCGCATATTTCTCATTATTATAATATGATATTACCAATTCAAAATTTTTAAACTTTTTTTTGGCAAAGAAATGCAAATATTGAATGTTTATCACCCTTATAAAAACGATATTTTCAGATGTTTTGTGTGAATTTCGTTTATGTTAATTCTGATTTTATTTAGTTTTTTTTTAGTAACTACATTTGAATTTTCCCAAATTCAGTATGAAGAAAACACTTCAGCAAATTGATGTTTAACAGAAAACGAGCATGTGAAAAAAGGTCAAATGTTAAATAATCCAAAATCTCACAAAACTTCAGGGAAACAAAGAAGCAATTGTTGTCCAAAAATACAAAAAGAAAAATAAATAAAATAAGTACTTTTTTTCTTTTCAAAGTAAAGCAATGAAGAACAACAATACATACTATAATAAATGTCATACAGAGATACAAAATTTTACATACTCGTAACATCGGATGCCATACTCGTAACTAGGCCAGACCACCACCGCCATGCCATCATCTTTTCAATTTATGTAGTACGTGAATACGAGTATGTATACATACATACATACATACATATTTACGTTATGCATCCCCCTCTGCACATCTCTGTTGTGGTGTGTTTAAGTGTGCATGTTTGCATGTACATACTCGTACATGTGTGTTTTTTAAGTATCGTACACTGGTATTGTTGTTATTGTTGTTGTTTTGTGAAGCTACATGTGATGACAGAACTTAGACAAAGACGATACTTTGTTGGCTACTCAAACAGGCCTCTACAAATCAATTTACTATTTGTGGCTAAATTTGTACATAAAAGTGTTTCTTTTTAAATATGAAATAATCCCTCTATTCAATAAGGTCTTCATAAATATGTCAATTAATTAATTTTGTTTTAATTTAATATTTGATTTAAAATTGCTTTAAAGTTGTCCTCAAGGCAGACATTAATTGCGATAGTTTGAATCGGTTTACTTTATTTATACACTTCCTATACAATAAGAAGGAAGAAGATGCATGATTATAGCAGAGGAGAACAAATGCACATTTATTAGAGTTTTGAAAGGTTACTTCTGAGCCTTATTTAAAAGGATAATTGAAGATTACAATAAGCGTAACCACTACATACTAATGAGAAACCTTTTCACTAAGATAATTGTTTATTAAGCTAAGATCTCGCTATCGGCGCAATCTACCAATTTTTGTAGCTCAGTAAAGTCATAGGTAATAGACAAACAGAGCCTTACTTCTGCTTTATTACAAATACAGTGTAGTGCAATTACGTCCTAATTTTTCAATTAGTTGAGAAATAAGCCCATTTTGGTTTGCTTCTTGTGACTTTGTAGAGGTTCCCCGACGAAAATTGGTACATTGCGCCGATCTCGGCTGCAAGTTAAACAACTTCCAATATTATTGGATTCTGTGACACTGTATACTATTTATGAATGTATAAAACTGTTTACCTTAATAGCCACATGTTTGAATCAAAAGGTTTTTCATTAGTATTTCCTGCTTACGCTTATGTAGGCTGGATTCAAATATGGACATTTTAGTTACAGGAGAAGATAATGAGGAAGGGAGCAGTCATATTTTTCTCTCTCGTCCACGAACTAAAAAGTCGTGTGTGAACCCAGTCTTGGCCAAATCTTACTTACTTAAGAAAATCCCACAAGAAAAAGTCTTACGGAGTCAAATCGCACAATGCCAGTGGTAAGTTCATGTCACCTCCAAGTTAAACGACCTGAACCTCAAATCATTCTTCAATGTGGCACGCAGCACCGTCCTGTTGGTAATCATCGATCTTTACTGCTCTCCGTTGACGGTGATGCCCCCTGGCTCAAGTCGTTCTTCAAGAAATATGAACCGATAAAATCGAAAGCCCAACATCCAAATCCAAAAGTGACTTTTTGGGATGTATTGAACTATGTTGAAGCTCATATGGAATTGTATTGCACCAAATTCTGAATTGGCCTTCGTCGCTGAAGATGATTTCTCGAGAAATTTGGGGCCATTTTCCAACATCTCCAGGGCCCACTCAACGAACACACTTAGTTGTTTATGACCGTTTACCTTTAGCTCCTAGGTCAGTTGAATTTTGAGTAGATGCTAGCCCTCTGAAAGCCAGAGTTCTTATGAGGGACGCAAAATTTACTGCCCCAGATTTTGAAAATTTTTTTGTCATCCCGTGTAATATTTAGTCCATAAACACAACAAAAACCGGTATGCTTATAAAAAAAATTTGACTTGGGATGACACCGTCGGAAGAAAAATACATAATTTTTGGCTGGTCTTGCATCCACGTATGGGTGGATGCTGATTGATTGTTTATAGAACCAGTGGACACAAACTTATCTATCACACAGCGAATAGTCTTCTCGGTAGGATGATTAAAGCGACCGCGAAATGAGTAAAACGTACGTAGCATTGCCCGAACAGAACTTCCATTTTGAAAAAAATTCTTTTATCAATTGCAAGGAGACATCGTCGGAACTTTTTGGAGCAGTGCTTAGACTTCGGTTGGAGCACTGTGATACATTTTTGTCTTTTGTGATTTGAACAAAACTGCCTGAATAAATAACAGCCACTTCGACAAATCTAGCTCCGCTTTCACTTGTCAAAGTTTGCATTTCATGATTTTTCAGTAAATGAATGTGTTAGCTTAAGTTAGGTTAGGTTGAAGAGAGAAGCCACGGGAACAAAAAAAAAAGCCGGTATATGCCTGTTACGTGCTCTCAAAGAATGTGTTAAAAAATTAAATATTTGTACACATGTATGTGTTAGTAAAATATTTTATCTAAATTAAAACAAATTTTATGGCTACGTATACAATATCATAATGTAGTTTTATTTTTCCTCTGCATATACGAACAAATGAATTTCCATACTTTCAAAATATTCTAAAAAAAAGAAAGAAAGCTAAGTTAAAGTGTTTATAAACTAAATACCAAGATTGTTTTAAAATTCAAAGTAAAAGCCATTTTGTTCATGGTCTTATAAAATGCTTTGTGGTGTGAATGAACGGCAAGGTATCGTATCCGTGGTCTTAAATGCTCTTATATTTACTTCTTCTAACTAAATAGAAGGAGTTGTTTTTTTTGCATATGTAGCGAGAGTTTTGTGCCGGAAACGGATATGGTTCATGGGTTGTTGTACACCCTCATTATTTTTAATAATAGTACACTAGCTTCTCTGTTCAGCTTAAGCAGGCTTTTCCGTAAGCAATTTATAATCGTATGTTGAACCTGAATGATAATTTTAAATATTTTTAAAATAATGTTTCAATTTATACATGTTTGTGTGTATTTACAGGTATAATTGAAATATATAAAATAGCAAAGCGAATCCATTTTCGTATTAGTTGGTCTCAATTGCTCAAGTGACTATTTTCGCCGCTTGTAGTTTGAATATCCGTTTGATGTCAACACACATACTCGTATTGCAGTAATTTTTGCTGACATCAAGAGCATACCTTATTTGTAAAATCCTCAGAAATAAAACAATTACAAATTGTTAAAAATAGAAACATAATATTTTTTTTCTAAATTCTTATTGAAAATGATTTCAGCAAAAATATTTTTATATATCTGAAATACTTCTTATTTAATTCCAATTAAGGTAAATTACGTTTCAAAAAAAAGCGAAGAAAAACAAACGCTAAATAACTAGTTTTTCCAACACTCTGACTTGTTGCTTTAGTAATGGTTCGTTCTAACACCAAATATCATGTTAATTATCATTTGTTATTACGTTGCGTTATCAAGTTTATTTTCCGCAACAACACAAAAGTTGTAAAACTTCTGCTGAAAAAGACAGTTTTTTTTATTTTTATTTTGATCAATTGTTTGTTTATCTGCGAACTACAGGAATGCTTTTAAATACTCGTATCTCGTAATCGTGTGCGGTGTCACAACAACTGTTGTATCAGTAACGATATAAAATAAACAATTTTGTTCATTGAACTCTTACATATTTATAATTAAATAAGTTAATGTACAAACATTAAGCTATTTGATATTTGAATAGAAGTAAAGATGGCGACATATTGTGTTGAATTCCAAAAAAAATAAATATTTATATAAAAACGAAAAATTTCTTTTAATATAATTCTATTGCAAGAATTTAAATATTAAATTTGTGTGCATGCATACAAACAAACACACAGTACACCATATACGAGTACCATGTGTGGTGTAAAAATTAATATATTGGGTACACTAAAAAATTGTCAAAAACAGCTGTTTTGAAGGATTCTATTAATTTTTTGTACAGCCTACAAAGTAAGAAAGTAAAAAAATAAATAAGTAATCGCCACATTTTTCTAAGACAGAAATTAAGTTTGAGCTTTGCGAAATGGTAGAGTATAAAAGAATAATAGGGCGTAAGTAACCAGCTAGAACAAGATCTGAGTAAAAACTGTAGGCTTCAAAAAAAGTTGAGCGCTTTCTCGACCCAAAACAGTCTGTAAGGTCTGTGTGTTTGCTTCCGATGTTAGTGCTGCCATGGCCATAAACAGCTGTTTATGTTACATTTTAAAAGTGCAACAACAAATACATATGTCTAACAAGCAAACAGCTGTTTATGGTTACGGCGTTTATGGTGTGTATGGCTATGGCGTTATGGTGAGTCACCTATAATCAAATACAGGTTCAAACAGCTGTTTTCATTTTCTATGGTTATGGAGCGTTTAATTGAACCTACACAAGGAAAGCTCGATCCTCAAAATACATCTGTTTCCCCCTCTATTTCACTCTCTCACTCTATTTCTCTCAATCGTTTGGCTTAAGAACCCTTCGAATGTGAATATTTGAGGTTTATGTTGTAAATTGTTTATAATAAAAACTTCGTAAAGAAATTTATTTGAAAAAAATCAACTGAATACATACATATATACACAAAAATATTTATCTTTTTTCCGTGCTTTAAGCTCCAAGCAAAAAGGTTTTATATGACACAAAATAAACCCCACCTTTTAACACAAAACGATAAAGAAAAACAAACAGCATTTTTTTTTAAATTAAAAAGTATCTTGGAAATGTCAAACATGAAAAAATCCTGTTAAATTAACAACGAACGATTAGTCATGCCAAAGTTATGTTTCCATCTTAGCGGCCATTAAACATATCGCACACATTTGAAACTGTTTGAATTTAAATTGCCAACGAAATCCTTACAGATTCAAGAGCATACGTTTTTTTTTTTTGGATTTGCTTTTATTTGAATTCTGTAAAAAAAAGAACTAAATGGCGTTAATCTGTGAATTATTACTCAAAAGCATGCCAAAATGTATTAAAACATTAACAAACAAACAAAATCTAACAAAACAACAGCATTAAGCCACAGGTAGAAAAAGTAATGGCTATAAAAGCTGATAAAATTAAAAAATATTAAGGTATGAAAAAACTTACACAGTATCAACTTAATCGACACTTTTTTTAAGTGTTTCAGATATTTACTTGCTACAAAGTATATGTGTTTATGGTAAAGTATATATGTGATTATGTTTGTATGCGTATGCAAAGTCTTTGAAAATAAAACAAGGTTTTAAGCTTTGCTCTTTCTTTTTCATCTTCATTTTTTAAAAACTTCTCTGACATTTATATTTGGAGTTACAAAAAAAAAATCAAATGAAAAGAAAAGAACAGCCAACCAAAGGTAAACACAGCAGTCTTTTGAAATATTTACAGCTCAAGCAAAGGGTAATTTTTTTGCTGCTTGATTTTACATAATAGATTTTTTCACTAATGCTCTTCCTTACAAATTATTTTCTTATAAATATTGATGAATTATAATATGGCGAACTATCAAAGCTTTTTTGTAAAAATATATTATATGAAGGGTTGATCACCAAATGGATATACGAGTAAGTAGCAATACTTAACAAATGAATTATATATAGCACTCAACACTTACTACTAATTTCTACCACTCAACCTAAAATTTAGACTAGTATGATGACTTCAAAATTCCTTCTATTGATCAAAAGTTTAACTTATACCCACATTATAAAATATAATGGACGTGAAATTAACGGTTTTGATATTTTGAAAAATGTTGTCAAGAAAAATTAAAAAAAAACTCTTTTATGACAAGACTAGACCAATTTATAGCAAGCAGCCTCGCCAAATTAGCTGATTGTTTTCGCTGCTTGTAATTTGAGTCTATCCCATACGTCAACACTTATTTTTCAATGCATTATTTGACGCGTTTTTCAAGGCGAATTGGGCTAGTACAGCTGTCATTAATATGCTTGATGGCAACATTAAAAAAATATATATATTTGTTTTCTTTTTGTTTTGCTTTTACAAAACTCAGAATACAGTTGTTACTTTAAATATAAAAGGAATAAAAAACTGTGAAACATAATTACTTAGAATTATCTGCTTTTTTTGAGTTAATAATGCAAAATAATTCGCCATGTCCCATTTTATTCCGTGTTAAAACTTCATATAAGAAAGAACAATATTTTCTCGTGTCTTCATTGAGTTGTATGTAAATTGAAAACATTAGATGCATTTGGTCGGTTTCGACCAACTACTATGAATTCGCCTTGATGGAAGTAAATAAGCGATATGTATACGAGCAAGGCATATTCATATTACGTACACTCTCAATTCGCTCTGTTGTCAAAAAAATTTTACTAAAAAATGTGTATTGACATCTGAGGGATATTAAAATTAAAGGCGGCGAAAACAGTTACCAGGGCTGCTGAGACCACCTGACTTGAATTCGCTTTGACATGTTCATACAAGGTAGATTCGCCCCAATTCGCTTTGAATATTTTTTACTTAGGATGTCAAAAAATGTACTAAAAATGTGTGTTGAAATCTGAGAGATATTCAAGTTGCAAGTGGTGAAAACAGTCACGGCTGCATACGAGCACAGATTTGTGGCTTCATCCAATTTTCCGCGCAATGGCCCGATTGATATTCTTTCTTTGCGAATGATTGTCATGGATTTTCGCCCTTCCCAATATATTTAATATACTTTTTTTTCTCATTTTTCACTAACCTTAAGACAATTAATATTTTTCTTCTATTAAAAATTTAACAATAAAATCAAGGCAAATTCATATAAGGCACACTAAGCTCAATTTGAGAAATTGATACTTCTAATGACTAAAAAATGTACTGAAAAATGGGTGTCTACATACAACGTATATTCAAATGACAAGCGGCGAAAATAGTCACCTAATAAGCTGTTAACACCTAGTATGAATTCGCCTTGAATAAAATCAAGTCCGACTAGTTGTAAAATAACATAAATAAAAAATTTTAAAAACCCCCGTTATATCTAGAAAAGATGTGATATCTTCTAAACGGCTGGACCGATTTCTTAAAACATATCACCTTTCTAATAGAAAAAACTAAATCGAAATCCCTCCAGCCGTTTGGTATGTACGTGGACACGGACAGACACTCACTACAAACTTATAACAGCCCTTTTTTGGTCGGGGATTAAAAATAGAAATGCAAAGTGTTTGTAATCATATAAACCAAAAAAAAATTTATTTATTTTTTTAATAATTTGTTGCAAAATTCTAGTGGTCGACAACAAATTTTAAAAAGATATTGCTTACTTCAAACTGAAATCTAAGTGCTTTTAAGCATCTGATAGGGAGTGTATAACGTTTAATGGAAACACAATTTTCGAAATGAAGAAAAACTAACTAATGAATTGAAATAAAACTTTATTTTCTTACTTATAACTTTTTTATTCAAAAATTTGCTGCCTGAAAAATTCACCCTCAGCAAAATTTTTCTGTTCCGACTGCTTGCGCATAGCTCTCTCATAAAAATATCAAGAAGCTGTTTAAGAGTCCATAATAATGCTGACTGACTGACGATGGCATCACCAAATTACAAACAAATATGATTCGTTTTGTGTTTCTTTTGCCTTTTGCGTTATGACTTCATGACATTTGTTATCATTAGAACATTCTTAAATCCATACATATGCACACATACATACATACTCGTACATATAAGTTTGTTTGTCTGAAATGATGCAGATATTCTGTGAGTTTAAAGCGTATTATGTTGAGTTGGTAGCCGTTTCATACACATTAATGCTTATTTTTGTTAGCAATGAATAAACGAACAAATTTGGATTGTCATTATTGAGCAAAAAATTTTAAATAAGAAGAATGAAAGATAAATTGCAAATTTTTAAGAACCTCAAGCAGAAATAAAAAAATCACAATGAAAACTGCAGCAAGAGTTTGCCACATTCTTGCTAAAGCTATTTATTTTATTGCTTTTAAAATAAGGAAAAAAGTATTTATTTTACAGTCATTTTATTATTCGCCAAAAACGGAACCTCTAACGTATGAGTAATATTGACGAAATGCAAATTCAGGGCCTTCATTTTTCTGTATACATACATACATACATGCATGCATACATATATACATACAGGGTGGGCCAAAAGTTACCATGGGTTTTAGAAGTTTAATAACTTTTTCGTTATTAATTTCTTTAAATTTTTTTTCTTAGATTATATAATATACAAAATGGAAATTTTTTTATACTAAGTATGAAAAAAAATGTCTCTTAAATGACCACCGTTTTCAGCTTCGCACTGATGGGCGATTAAGATTATGAGTGATGAAGCTCATTTTCATTTGAATGGCTTTGTTAATAAGCAGAACTAGGGTTCTGAAAATCCGAGAATCATTCATCAACGCCAATTGCACCCCATTAGGTGTACAATATGGTGTGGGATCACATCTGAAAATATCATTGGGCCTTACTTCTTCGAGAATGAAGATGGAAGTGCTGTAACCGTAAATGAAGAGCGGTATCGGTTTATGATAGAAAATTTTTTACGTCCTGCTCTTGAAAACAGACCTGGTATGTGGTTTCAGCAGGACGGAGCCACTGCCCGCACTGCCCGAGACACAATGGCACTTTTAAGTCAAATTTTTGGCGAGCGAATAATTTCCAGAAATTCTGAAGTTATTTGGCCAGCGCGATCGCCAGATTTGAAAGCACCCGACTATTTTCTTAGGGGTTATTTGAAGGAGCGAGTGTATGTGAACAAGCCAGAGACAATCCTTGAACTCAAGGCAAACATTGTTGCAGACATTTTGGAAGATATTATGGAAAATGCTCTAAAACGAGCCCATCAGTGCGAAGCTGAAAACAGTGGTAATTTAAGAGACATTATTTTTCATACTTAGTGTAAAAAAATTCCATTTTATATATTATATAATCTGAGAAAAAAAATATAAAAAAAATTAATAAACGAAAAAGTTATTAAACTTTTAAACCCCAAGGTAACTTTTGGCCCACCCTGTACATAATGGAGAAAAATTATACGAGTAGCTTATTTTAATTACGACATCAGCTTATAAGCTTAATAATTTTTTCTTCTTTTTTTCATATATGAATATGCTGATTAGATTGGCCTACCCAAAAATAGTTTTTGTTACTCCTCTCATACATTCCAAGCAATGTAAGTTTTTTAAAAGTTGTTTTGCGAAAAAAATCGACAAAATGAAAGAGTACCAAAAGCAAACTTTTTGGACGCGATCCACTTCACGAAGAGGTTAAGTGATTTCTTTTGGTTTTGATTTGATCACAAAGCTCAGAATACATTTGTTATTTTAAAATTAAGAGGAATAAACAGCTGTGAAATATAATTACTGAACAAAATTTTAATGGTTTTTTGTTTGTTTTCAATATAAACATAGACAGATGGGAAGTTTTACTTGTCATCTATAAACTGGCAGTTAGTTTTCACACTTATTTGGTAAAATATTTGCCTCGTCTGACTTCACCTTTACAAATATGTATATGAATGCTCATCAATCCCTTCTCAGTTTTTTAGTTTTCAAATTTGGTGTTGAAATATGGTTTTTTTATTACAATTACAGAAAACAAAACAAAGTGATTAAAATGTCTTCAGAAGTCAATTCTAAGGTCACTTATGTTGGGTGAACTTACAAGCACAAGCACGCACGCTAAAAAAGTTAAATAATGAAATATATTTTTTCCCCAACAATTTTAGGTAATTTATGTTGGTCTTAAAATGTTGACATTTTAACTGACACCACGTAATAAGCAACTGATGACCAAACTATTGTAAACGTTTTACTAGTTGTTGTTGTTGCGACTAAATAAAGATGTCCATTAGTTTATGGTCCAATGTTTAAATAAAACTTTTAAATATTTTACAAGATTTGTGGTTAAAGTTTAACAAGATAAGCCAGAAAATAAACATTGACAATAACTAACTTAGTTATGGCACAAATACAACTGAGTAGAGGAGTTCAGAAGGTTTCTGCAAGTCAAGTTTAATTTTAAACGAAAATCATTAAATAATGACTATAAAAAATGAAATAAAAGTAACTTTCTTGATACTCGTATCTTAAATCTGTTTTATAAATTATTGTTTTATTTTATTTTTATTTTTTGCCAGCACACAAGTTTTATGCAAACACAAGGCGTGGTCCGGTCCGTTCTTTGTCACTTAAGCTTAAACGCTCAAATCTTCTTTTTTATTTATAACCAATTATACATGTGTGGTATTCTTGTTATTGCTATTGCTGACTTGTTTTTAATTCTAATTTCTGTCCCAAAATATCACATCTTAACGAATCAAGGTTAGTCTTGCAATTAAAACAAAAAAAAAAAAAAAAAAAGCCAAACTGCAACGACGCCTTTAATTCCATAAATACCCGAATACATTAAGAAAACACATCACAAACCGTATTTAAATAAAAAATAAATTTAAAAAAAGAACTCAAACCCAAACTGAAGAAAAAACATTTTTAATTTTTTACTTCATTTTTGTTTGAAAGGCTGCATAAATCAATAAATATTTTTGGCGTTATGGTCAAGCCATAAAAAGACACAAAATTTAAGAGTCAAACAAGAAATACATAATGCAAAAGTCGAATCACGAGGACTATACAAAATGAAATGAAATGACATTAAATTAAATTAAATCATCACACTTTAAAAATGCTTTTTAAGAAAAACAACTTTTTTTAAAAAGCTCCTTTATATAACGGTACTATTTTTTCCATATAGATTAAAAAAAACAGCTTTTTATAAAGGTTTTTTGAAAAACCACTTTTAAATAATTTATAATTGAAAATCGTACTTTTTGAAGAAGATGGTTTTAGAAAAAATGTAATTTCTCATGCATTAAACACATTCACCACAGCAGGCTACCGACTACAAAATGTCAAGGATAGAATACACATGTTTATGTGAGAGTGATTCTTTTGAAGACAGCAAGGCAACAGGGCGGCAATTTGTTGTTATCTATGCTGATTTTGTCGTTGTAGTCCAATAAAACTAATTTATATTTCTCTGGCTACAATGAGAAAATTCAGTGTTGCCAGTATAATACAAAATGTTGAATGAATGATATCGTACAATTATTTCATATTATCTAACAGAAACAATATCCAAAAATACATGTAAAGAATAAATTGATTAATTTTTATACTTTTAAGTCATATCTATACATTTTGAAAGAGTAATTTAATTTTTATAAATGCGAAATATTTGAAAGTGGCAATACTGAACTATTTATTTATACTTAAATATGAGATGCAGATGGCGCTGCTGCCGTCTCCAAAATAATTAAGGAGCTGCCTGCGAGGCGACAAATGCTGCTAGCGGCATTTGAAGTCGTGTGTTCCTGTAGCCTGCTGTGGTAAATGTGTTTAATGCATCAAAAGAAAAAGAAAGGAAAACAAGATAATTTTGCTAAGGCATTTTTTTAAGGTAATTATATGTCTTTTCTTAATAAATTTATAGAAAAACATTAATGACTGTATTCATAAAAGTTTGTAAAAGTTAATTTTTGTTCAATGTAGGAATTTCGTATGAGGAAAGCGGTTTAACGAAAGCTTTAAATTTTAAATTTTTTAACGCACTAATAATCCTTAATTATTATTTTACTTGTTAAGTAAAATATTTTTTTATTAAAAACACATTGAAATTGATTATTGAGGGGTTTAGCTGGATCTTGTGCGCATTTCACTGTTGCTAATGCAGACCATCAGGGAACCTTTACACAAAAATTTCTTAGAACAACTAGAGTTAGTGCCATTATTACAACTTACCGATAGTTAAAGGCAGGATTTTGTCTGCCCGATAAAAAGCTTTGCATTATTACAACTTCAATTTTTGTTTGTTATTATTATAAATAATAATAATATTAAATTTAATGAATAAAAAAAATAATAAATGAAGGTTTTATAATGCTAAGCCATTTATTCGTCCGACAAAATTTTGCCTTTAAGTATCGGCAAGTTGTAATAATGGCCTTAATATGTTAAACTTTCATTTAAACAAATGAGAAGCTCAACAAATAACAAAGTTGAAACAAGAACTCAATAATCAACCTGTTTTTTATTTTCTTACTTTACCATTGCCTACATTGGCTGACTTCTTTCCAGCTTCAAATTGTATTTGTAAGAGTATGTAGAGAAAATAAATGTAAATAACAACAACAGCTATTCAAGAATAGAGTGTTGCCACACAAGTATTTTTTTTTTTTACCGGGTACAGTGAAGTTAATAATTAGTGTTTTTTATGGGAATTGTTACAATTTAAGTTTAAAATTTTAATTTAAGCTTTAAATTTAACAATCGTTTATGTACATATAAAATTTTGCAAGAATATATAAAATTTTATAAAGAAATGCTTATATCACTTTGTTTTCGATCTTATTGAATATTTATATATTTGAAAAATAAAACTAAAAATTAATGTTTATGCAAGCTCACTTTCTTTCACTTTACCATGGTGTAGGGTATACAAAATGAAGCTGATGATGACGCCGACTTAATTCCTTACTTTGGGGTTAGTAATTTAGGCTTGTACAAAGTATTCTGGTTTTTCTTTTCATTGTCTTTTTAACCCAAAAGTATTGTTTTTTATTATATTTTTATGCAAATGATTGTTTCCATAAAGTCTTAAACCGAAATAAAACCCAGATTTTTAAAACATCTCAAACTACGGGTGTTAATTTTTTTAAATACTTTATTTCTACAGAAAAACCATTACTCTTGTTTCTGTGTGGCAGCAGGTAGAAAGAAGGTGTTATATTATCTTTTTTTTTAATAGTTCTACGTTAGAAGGCATTTAGTTTTAACAGTAAACAAATTGCCATCTTTTGCAAGTATGGAAGAGCCAAAACTATTCACATGATTTCAAGTTCGAAGAGAAGTACAAATTTCATATTTCCTTGTAACATCAAAGAAAACCATACTTTGCAGAGCTTTAATAAAAAAAAATATTTATGTAAATATGTAAAACAATTTCTCCATCTCAAATATTATTCCAAATGCACATACGCTCTTAAAGAAACAGTAGAATTAATCTTCTGTGTATACATAATTTTTTATTTTTTTTGAAAAATTTTCTGTTTATACAACATTTGCTCCCAAAGTATTCAAATTTCTTTTGTTAATATATTAAATAATTGTTAAACATAATTTTTGCTTATCTACAGTTTTTTATTTTCTTAAATCTTTCAGATTTTCATTTGAAAGAGCTTGTGTTGTGATATTTTTGGCTTTTTGTTGAATATTTAACACAACAACAAAAAAATTTATACAAAAAAAACTCTCACTTCTTCTTAAGTACTTAAAGATTCATTGGTTTATGAGCTGCTGTATTCCAAAATGTTATAAAAAATAAACAAATGATACAATGGCGGGCAAAACTTTTAGGTTTTTGTTATAATATAGAAAAGACATTTTTAAAATATAGTTTTGAGAGTAATCCTACATCGATTGCATTATATACTTTTCCAAAAGGCGGTAAAGCGGAAAACAGATTTCTAACCTATTATCCTTAACAAAAAATATGATAACAAGTAGTAATTAAAAAAATCAAGAAACCCGACTGCGACTAACTGTGAACCATTAAATATCCTAAATGGTCATTCGAAATGAAAAATCATAATGATGATTTTAAAATACCTGTCAAATGATACTCATTTTGATATAGTTCGCCGACTTTTTATTTTTTTCGTATTTACAAACTGGCGTCTGTTGTCCGCCATCTTGAATTTTGACTACTTTAGTGACACTCCCAGGATTAAGACAAATCGTTTGATGTAAGAATCATCAAACAGGGCCACGCGTTCAGTTTTTATAGTGCCGCAAAGAAACACACACACATGCATACATAAACAGGCTGATAAACAAAAAAGCTTTTATTTTGGACCCCAGATTGGTTTTTTACAGACGAATGTGTTAGAGAGAGTGAAGAAGGCAAGTGTGAAAATTTACTTTCGTAAAAGATTCATTGGACAGAGTAGAGCTTTGGCCTCAAAGAATCGTTCACTGCATCAATTGTCTACAGAATATTGGATTCTGTTTCATGGGTTCACAAGATTGCCTCATAGTAACTGGTGCTTTCCCTCAGATGCATTGAGATGCATGAGATGTGGTCGAGGATATGATATCGATTTCTGCTTATCCATCAGGCAATGTAGGGCTATACATCTTCAGGTTTGGCTGTGTAGTATTGACCAAAAAAGGTTTCTATGCAATCATGGATCAACTACAGAGTATTTTGCAAGCTCTACATTTTAAGCTCCAATTGGTTATAAAATGTGTTCAGGATTTTATTTGGAATATATTCCTCCAGTATTGAAATGTCTAGCAGAGGTATGTTATCATGCTAGCAGACCTCTGTTAATGCAGTTGGTTTGTGTCTTGGGTTAGACATTTTGAAATTTATCTTCCCACACGATTTTTCATTTCATTTTTTTTTTCTGTGTAGTCCTAGTTTAGCAATATTATCATTGGACTGCAAACATATATTTATTATAACAAATGCTTGTGTCTGAGAGCTGACAATCAATCATTACAGCAGTTATGAAATATTATGAACATCACTGTATTTTATGGATTTAAGTTATCATATGCTTACAGAAGTGTACGTATCGCTCATTTACTACAACAATGTCACAACTCAAAAAAATTAGATTTTCATTAATTAATTTTCATATCATTATAAATGAAATAAAAATTAAAAAAAATATCTTGTATTCTCAACTATTGAGAGAAAACTTTAATTTTCCTTTCCCATTAATCCCTGTTTCTACAACACGAAAATTTATAAGAAAAGCACTAATATTTTGGAGTGATTTTCATATAAATTTTCTATACGAGTCGCTTGCCTGACTTTTGCAAACAGAGTTCAGTTGTGTGTTATTTGAAAACTTTAACCTCGTTTTCTCTCAATCACAATCAAAGTTTTTAGGGTTCCGTACACCAAAAGTGAAAAGGAACTTTATTGTTTACGCTACGATGTCCGTCCATCAGTCTGTCTGTTGGTCAAAGGCTGTGTTCTCGAGAACCATAAGAGCTACGAACCTGCAATTTTCATAGAATATCTTAAACTTTGGCCGCTACCATAACAAATATATGACAGTTAAAAATTAAAGGGTGTTCTAAAGCGGGTGTCCTAAATTACAATATGCAGACACATTTTCAAAGTTTCGAAATGTATTTTTATGCAGACTACACCAATTAACACTGAAGTTTAAAAAAATCCAAATTAAAGGGTAATCTATCAGTTAATGGAATTTTGACAACTTGCTGTGTTTTGGAAACCGTAAGAGGCAAACTCTTGAAATTTGCAAAAACGTTAAAAAGGAAAAAATCACAAAACTAAAGAAAGCCGGAACGAAAAATCGCCTAAATGAAAAAAGCGCTTAAATGAAAAAAAATCACTTAAAATAAAATAAATCGCGGAAATGCAAAAAATTACCCAAAATAAAAAAGTTGACAAAAACTAAAAAAATCTCCAAAAATCCCAAAAAAATCGCAAAAAGGAAAAATGTGCCAGAACTAAAAAATCGCTTAAACTACAAATATCTATTGAAAGAAATAAACAATTAAAATCGCCAGAAACCAAAAAAATCGCCAAAACGAAAAAAACGTTAGAACTAAAAGTGTCAATACTAAAACATTCCCAAAAACCGAAACAAGTCCCGTACGAAACCCTTCTTGTGCGAGTCAAAGTCACATTTTATTTTGAGTTATGACGTTTTCGCAGTCAATGAGCGATATGTATGAAAGAGTGCGTGCGTGCAAGTGAGCTACTTTTTTATGTTCATGTGTCTGCAACTTGACAAATGAAAAAAAGATCATAAATAAATGAAAGAAGTGCTTTAAGAAGCTTCAGATTTTATTTCATTTGTGTTTGGTACGTTTCGTATTGTTGCTGGTGTTGCTCAAATTATATTTATGTCTGCATGTAATTACAAGCCGACTGTCCGTTGATCCGTTTGTCCATATGTATCTTTTGTTGTTGTTGTTGATGTGTCTGTTTTCTTTAGAGTCTTTAAGAGTATTTAAATTTCATATTGTGACTGCTGTTGTTGCGGTTGGACTCTTGGCGTGGTTATTTGAAGCTAATAATTTTTATTTGTTAAAATTTTTATTTCTTTATCACTTTTTTTTTGTTAAATTTGGATTGTACTTCTGTGCAGCGCTGCCGTTTAATGGCTGCTTTTTAATTTTATATTTATTTCTTTTACGGACAGACAGACAGACAAACAGACAAACATTTAAACAACAATTTGTTTATTATTCTGTGTGTTGTTGTTGTAAATAAATATTTCATAGTTAGTAACAATTTATGCAGGTACACTTACTTGTGCATATTTGCATACATACAAATATATATTTCTGCTAAGTGTTAATTTTGTCGTTAATGGACAAATGTCACAGACATGACATTTTATCAAAATTCCATTAGTGTTATTTTTCCCTGATTATGGTCAACTCTAAATGAGCAAGTGACAAAATTTATGTACAACAAAAAACTTTTTTTCTTACTTCTTTTTGTCACATTTTGATTTCTGAAAAAAGATTTATTTTAACGTTTTTTTGTTTAGTTTTTGTTAAAGCAATTAAATATTTTGTTAATTGTCAATTTTTCAATGACAAACGGTTTCAACAGAAAAACGAACAATGAAGTTAACAATTAAAAGTAAAACTTAGTTGCATATAAAAAGCTTCAATAGAATAAAAAAATTTCAAAAACCTTACAGTATTTAAAAAGCAACTGATGAGTGCTTGTATCTTAAAAATTATTCAGTTTAATCAGGAATATATAATTAAGGTTAAATTCTGGTCCTTGCCCAAATTTAATTTTGATCTCAACTGTAGATTTGTCGACTTGAGCTTAAACGTTACCTTAACACGTGCTTATCGATCGAACATTTTACTGAATCAGTAAATTAGTATTTTGGGATTATTAGTGCGTTAGCAAATGTTAAATATATATACAAATGTATGTATGTATGGATATGAAAACTATAGAAAAATAATAATAATCGAATTTATGCGAAAAATTATAAACCCAAATATTCCCAAAAATAAACTCTTGAAAATTTAAAAAAAAAATGTTCAACAAAAGCAGCCATTTAATAGCATATGTGTACATAATTCTATTTAGTGCAAACATTGCCTCAAAGATTTCCAAGTAAATGTGTTGCAACTGAAGAGTGATGCATGCGAAAACTTTTGCCAGGCATTATTAACATCATTTTCAAATTCAAACATTTTTTTTATGAGCCTGTGCGAGTGCTTGTGCGCCTTTATTTGAAAATATTTTCTCTCTAAATAATTTATTTTACCAAAAGAAAAATTTTAATGCAGTCAGTGGCCGATATTTAGGACTGACCAGACAAATATCTTAGAACAACCAGAATATTGGCTGTTTGCCTACAAAATTATTTTTGACCATCCATGCGGGCAGCAGTGCTGCTTTCTCATCGCTTGCCTGCAAAACTTTTGGGCCATGGCTAGAATTTGTTGTTGCTGTGTTCACTTTTGCTTTTAAGCCAATTAAGTTTAAGTAAATTTTAAGAAAGAAATGTTTTTGTTTATGACCCACATACGATATTAAAATTTGCTTTATAATTTACTTGAAAAAATGTGTTAAGCAGCACATATTGAATATATAATTTTTTTGTTAAATTAAAAATAACACAATTGTAAGGAGGCCTAGAAAAACGATATTTTTTTTTTTTGATAAGATCAAATCAAACTTTGGGAGAACTGCGCAAGAATCCAACAAACAAGATTATGCATTGCGCGTGTCCTTTAATTTTGTTGCTATTACTCAGCTGTTTACGTGACGTAGACAAAGACGCCCGGTGGCATCATTGTTCGCATTCATTATCCGTCGACATGTTTAGTGGGTCTAATCGTCGCATTCGATAGCGAGCTGATTCGATCACGTTTTTTCAGTTTGAGATTATTGTTGGTGTTTTTCGGCTTCAAATTCTACTATTTGTAGGTTATTAAAGAAAACAAAAGCTACATTTTCCTTTAATCTAGTACAAAACGATTGATTTGCAGCGCAAAATCGTCAACAACAATATAGGGGTATGGCATTCCATATCGAACCATTATTCGATAACGACTGCCATAATCATAAACTGAAAAAACGTGATCGAATTAGCTTGAAATTGAAAGCGAGGATTAGACCCCAGCTGTTTGCGCTAAAAGTGACTGCGAAAATCAACGTTCATGGCTTTGCCTGTAAAAGAAGCAGATTGTTAAAATTTTGACAGGAATGGGGCAATGTTGCCCTTTCAGTTAAAAACCGGAAAATTCAAGAAGTCACGGACTTATTGCTACGTCCACGTATTTTTGGTCGCCAAATATGATTAGGGAGAGAACTCAACATTCGAGGGAACCTTCAAAAATTACATTTACAAGAAACAGTAAATTTTCTACAAAATGAAGCTCTCTTGGAATGTTGTTTTTAAAGAAAATTTGCTAGAAGCGGTAAAGAGTTATAAAAAATTGTACCATAATCTTTTTTTTTTTTCAAGCACAGTTAATTGTTTTCCAAACAAGCGCCTAATTATGAGTAGATAAGAACAATCTTAAACTTAAACAACACAAATACTTAAAAGATTAAGTTTATGCTTTAACAATTACAATATTTACCCAGTAAAAAAAAACACAATATTTTTTCCACTCGTGTCTTTTAAACTACACACAACAGGCAATTGCTGGCAATAAAACTAAATCCGAAATAATATCACACTAACAAACAGCTCAAACGACATTTTAATGTGAATTCAAAAAATAAAAAGAAAAGAAAAACTTATGTAATTCTAGTATAAAAATGTACGACGAGTGGAAGCTGAAAAGGAGAAGAAAGACATTTTGAACTTTATGAAAGCAACTAAATTCTAAATTGTTAAACGAATGAAAGAAAATGATGAACAAAATGACAATATGAGAAGAAAAAGCTACAGTGAATGCAAATACTACACAAATACAAACTAATTGTAAATGGTGTTTGTTGTTGGACTAGAATCTAGTCACTAGATAAGCAGTTTACCCGGCAACAACAACAACAACAAAATTTGTTACTAAAATTTTGTATCTTCTGCTACTTTTGAATACAAATGCAAGCAAGCACTAAATAATATTGAGGCATCATACATTCTACAATACTCGTACAAGAAGACATACCACCACATTTTTAAGTGCTCGTACGTTCTGCACCAAATTAAGACGGATGGACAGACGAAACCTTCAGACAAATACATCTCTGATTAGATGACGAGCAGAGTGGAAGTGGAAGGAAGCGAATGAGAGGTACATACATACGAGTATAAAAAGCAGAAGAGTAACGGAAGAAGATACTGGCGTAGGGGAATGGTAGAGATGGAAAATGATGACGATGAAGACGATGATAGAAGTAAAGCCAACAGAACAAAGACGACAAATGATTTCAAATATCTGCCTAAGATTAAAAGAAAGAATTATGTTGATTTCTTTTGAGGCCACAAAAATAAATACTGTAATAAAAGCCAGCCAAAGAAATACTTACGAATACCATTTTATACCTACTCATATGAGATTATATAAAATATACTCGTACTTGTGTAAAAGCACAGCAATTCTATTCAATATTCCTTCTTGTTTTTCAATGCATATGCGATAATAAGTTTAATTTAAGTGAACTTTAAGCTGCCATTATTGAACTGAACTTTTAAAATTATTTATAAGACCTAAAATATGGAACGGAAACCAATTCGTGTTAATAAAAACAATCTTTGCAAATTCGAAATTTCTTTTTATAAAAACAATTTTAAAAAAGTTACAAAAAATTAAATACAGGGATGTAATCGTCGCTTTCGATAACGAGCTGACCCGATCACGTTTTTTCAGAGTGAGATTATGGCATTCGATATCGTACCATATTATTTATTACATTGTTCGATAGCGAATGCCATTATCTCAAACGGAAAAAAGTGATCCAATCAGCTCGTTATCGAAAGCGACGATTAGACCCCAGTTTTGAAAAAGTTATTTAAAGTTCTTTCGAAGAAAATTTTGTACATTTTAAAAGTGAACACTATGCAACAAATTGAGACTTTTTGAAAAACACACGAACTAGATGGACAGTATAAGTTCGATAGTACTGCTAAAGTGTAGTAAAACTCTATACTGAGTTTGGCGATTTTGGTGAGAAATTTTGTTATGGGCCTGCAAAGATTTCGAAAATCACTGCACCCTCAAAAAATAGTGCCACCAGTTAGACTTAGTGATAGCGCTTAGCTATATATAGCAATAATGTAGCTAAGAGTACACCCAACAAATCTTGTTAACATCTTATGACAAAAAAATTATTTCTTCGGGTAGTTTTTTGTGCAAAAAATAAGAAAAAAAATTTTTTTAATTTTTTTTAGAATAACTTGAAAGGAACTCCTTGAATATTTGGATTTAATTTTTCAAAATGCAACTTTAAAACAATATCATTTTTTCAAAATATTTATCTTATGCCTGGATTATGAATGGTAACCGAACTTCAGTTGCCTTCTCAACTGGCAACGCTACCGAACGTAAAATTAGTGTTATGTATGGCAACTTCCTGCAGTTGCCTAACGTTATCGAAAATACTCCTTATTTTAAAAAAAAAACTGAATAAAGCATTTACATGCAACAATAATTTTTCTAAGCGGGCACACATCTTTTATTTTTAAGTGTTTGGCCCAATCCGTTTCGGACTACACCTACTTATGCTCTTATAGCATGTTGTGCGCTCTAGATATGAAATATTGGGGAGATAGCCAATAAAAACCTATTACACTTCAACATATTAGAAGCCTAGTCTTTTCAAATACTTTCTCAGGTTTTTCCAGTGCTGAAGAGTTTCATCATCGTCCTCTTGACGAGCTATACATGTCGTATCGTCAACAACACTCATGCGAGCCAGGTGATTTCTTAACTCTGTATGTCCTCTTATTATGCTAACCAAGTTCCGTAGTGTTGGCCTTTTTAACCTTAGAATCTTTATCGTCTTTTCACTATTTGGGTTACCCGAAAGAATTTCGGTCACTCTTCCAACAGCAGAGTTCTGCCCATCTCTGGTGCATTGTTCTATAGCCCATTGCTTCAATTCATTTTTAAATTCTTGAAAAAGTTTGTTATTCAGTAATGATCCCATCTTGGCAAGTTTATCCGCCTCTTCGTTTTCAAAGACACCATGATGTCCTGGAATCCACTTGAGGGACAATTGAAATTCCTTAGAACTACCGCCTCAACTGTGAGTAAAAATCAATAATCAACAATCAAAATCTGTTTTAGAAAGCCTTTATTAAGCCTTTATAATTTTCATAAATAAGGCTGTTATTTCTTAACTTCAAAAATTGAATAAAGTTTTTTAATTTTACCACTTTTAGTCAGAAAAACGATGCAGCAAATTAAACATTTGTGGCTATTATATATTAGTGCCACTTGACAACTGAAATTAACAGCTGCTAGTTGTCAGTTGCCATTCGTTATAATATTTTGGCAACTGGCATACACATAATCCGTAAAGCAAAGGTGAAAGAAAAGGGAACCCCATTCTTTTCGCTACGATATCCGTCTGTCTATCTGTCTGTCTGTCCCAGGCTGTTTTCTCTAGAACAGTAAGAGCTACGGGCCTGCAATTTTCACAGAGTATGTAAAATTTTGGCCATGACATTTAAAAATAAAATACACCGGCACTTTAAATTTTCAAAGTTCCAAAATGTATTTTTATGCAGACTAAACCAATTAACATTGCAATTTAAAAAAAATCTAAATTAAAGGGTATTCTATCACTTAATGTAATGTTGACACCTTGCTGTGTCTTGGAAATCGTAAAAAATCCCAAAATTAAAAAAATCGCCGAAATGGAAAAACCGTTTAAACCATAAGATTGGCAAAAATAAAATAAGTCACTAAAATACAAAAATAAAAAAATCCTCAAAAGTAAAAAATCGCCAAAAACGAAAAAACATCAACAAAACGAAAATAGCACCAATACTATAGAAATCGGTAAAACTAAAAATATGTATTGTAAAAAAACAAAACCGTCGCAAAAAAAATCTCCAAAATCTATAAAAAAAATCGACAAAACGAAAAAAGCGCCGTATCTAAAAATCTTCAATACTAAAAAATCGCCAAAAAAAAAAAAGAAAACAAATTTCGCCAAAAACTTTAAAAAATCGCTAAAACTGAAAAATCGACTGAAAAGAAAGAAAGGTGGTGTGCGAGTCAGTCGCACTGATTTTGGGTACTATTTTGTTTGCTCAAGTTTTGCATGCAAAAGCTAATTGTAAATTAGCACACATAAGGCATCACATTACAATAAAATTATTTAATTAATTAATCGATTTCTATGGAAAATTAAACATGTTTAGTCGTGGAATTCAGCTCATTCATGTCTTTTGTACTAATAATCTGAGTAAAATTCCTTATATTATTCCTTGATAATAGTTAACACGCTTTTATCTATGAACGATTTAAATGACTTGATAACAAGAAAAATATTTATTTAATTAGAAGCATAAAAAATGTAATCGAAATCCACGGGCAATTAGACAAATGTATAAAAATGTTTATATGGATCTACATATAAACACAGCTATACATGTATGTATGTACTCGTATGCATGTAATACTCGTGTATATGTGTGCATAAGTGTTCCTATCATGACAATGATAAACAATTGTCTATAAAAAAAAAGTTCATCTAAATGCGGAAATGTTAAAAGCAGGCAGGCTGGCACTGATGACTTTTGTGCGTGCCTCTTTTGCTTTATTGAAAAAAAAATTCTAATAAAAAACACCGATAAACATAGACCACTTACAACTAATAGTCTTTTAAAAGAAGAACAAAACGAGAACAAACAAAAAAATTTAACAAGCAGCAGCGTGAAAACAAAGCGAGAACAATCAACAACATCCCAATCTTTTGATAGAAGCAACCATAACAACATTCAACAACAACAACAAGAAGCAACGTAAAACAAGGAATAACTTCATTTAACATAAATTCACTTTTAGAAAGTGAAACGGTTATCAACACTTTAGATTTCAACAAAAAAAAAAAAAAGAAAGAAATGCAAGACAAAAAAAATTTATATGATTTTTTCAAGCCCTAAAAAATGCAGTAAGGGGTATAATTATTTCAGTTGACAGTAGTTTACTTTTGAAGTTTTCCGTCAAGTCATACATTAGTACAAATTTATTTAACTTTTTTGAACGTTTTAACCCCCAAAAACATTCCATGTATGGGTCTTTTTTGTTCCTTTCTAAAAACTAAGCCAAAAACTTCCCTTTAAAGCGTTGAAATACTAAACATATAAAATCTTTAAATTTTACTTAAACAGCAAAAAATAAATCGTCACTATTTAGAATGCGTTGAAGGGTTAATTCATCAAAATTTAGAACGAGTTTAATGTTTAATTTGTACTTCGCCAAATTTGAGTTTTAGGTGTAGATGTTTTCACCACATTTATTAATAATTTTACGAAAAACATTTAACGCATCTGCTTATGGGTCTTTTTTGCCTCCATACGGAAAATGTTGCAAGAAGTGCAGTTAAATAAGAATATCACTGGTAGAAATGTTTTACAAAAACATTGCTCATTTGTCACAAAATCTTTAAATATACCAAAACTTGGAATTAGGCTTTGCCACCAGATATTACAATAACAAATTTTAATATTTTGTTGTTGTTTCAAATGTAAGTGTGCGACAATTCCACATCGTGGGATTGGCCCTCTGTCTACCTGTGTTTCAAACAGTATCCGTAACTATGCCTGAGATATTGTTTTGAGCTCGTGCAGTAAAAAGTTTTTTATCGGAACGTAACTGAAATAACTCTCCTGGGTCTCTTGGCATCCCGGCAGTGCTCTTCGATGCTAGCACATCCTTCGGCCAATTTTCCATACCATAGTTCCATACTGATAAATTTTCAATGTGTTGCCAATGTAAAGACAATCCTTAAAAAGGCAGATGCTGTTAATCCCGAAAATTACTGCTCAATAGCGATATGTTCTGCATCTTTGACGAGGAGTCCAAATTTTTTTCAGTCGTACTTTAAATGATGAAAGTTTTCTTGCAGCAATTTTTAAATGCGTCATCATCATTCATAAAAATAAACTAATTTCCACACAAAATCTGTTTTATAAACCTTTTGTATGCCAAAATTATTTTTTATGAATACGGCAGCTATTATTCTTGAAACTTGCACTTGCGTTCACACAGTGAAATTTTCCTCTCGAGGTTGAAAAAACGAATGAGAGAACAAAACGAGTTTGAAGCACCTCTTTCTTTCTATTCCTCTTATCCCCAGCCAACAAAGTAAGGGTTTGTTTGTCAATGTCGACAATTATCGACTTGTCATACATTTTACATTCAAAATAAAGACAAATTATAAAATTTCACCGAAAGTCTTAGGGACAAAAAGTCCCTAAGACTTTCGGCAAAAAAAAATTCATTTTCTAAACAGGGACTTGGTTTTAATTTTTATTAGATTTCCCATTTTTATAACTGAGCTTAAATATTCTTTTGCTAAATTCTAGTATATTTCTCTTGAAAGTTTCTCTGCTTGCCGATATTTGGACACTTTGTGAAGCTTCCAATTTAGCTTTCATTTCACAAGATCTCTGTGTGATGCATTTTTTGCACTGTTTTTCCTTTGGATTCATTTAAAAAAAAAAACAGCAAATATCTGTTCGTATACTGACTGATGTACTTTCTATGAAATGGCACTTATTGTCACATAAACTATTTTTAAATGAACTCAAACACTTTAATTTTGTAATTGTATGGGTTAAATTGTTGTTGCTGCTGCTGCTGTTTGTTATTCAAAAAAAAAAAAAAAGAAGCGACTGTTTCTTTTTTTTTTTTGTTCAAGTTGTCCGTTCTTTCTTCAACGGCTGTCTATTGAATTTGTGTCTTTTTTAATACTTTTTTGTTGTTGTTGATTCCTTCTCTTTTTTTTTTTTTTTTTGTACAACACTTCGAGATATGTGTAACATTTAGTTCAGTTCAGTTGAGTTCGTTTGTCTTCATTTATTCAATTTAAGTCCATTATCACATTTTCAAACATTAGAATTATTTTGAGTTGACGATGATGATGATGATGATCGTCGAGTTGACAATTTTTTCTTTCATTTCACTATCTGCTTCTTCATTTTTCATTGTAAATTTCCACTTTTAGTTTGTCCAACCATACATGCATGCCACACATGCATGTGTATGTGTGTGTGTGTGTATGTGCATTTCTCTAATGTGTTTGTTTGACCAACATCTAACGTTTTTCTTAGATGGACCCAATTGATGTGTTTCCCTTATTATGTACGAGTACATACTCATATTTTCTTTTTAGTTGTTCATGTGAAACATTTGTTCACTTATTCGGTCAATTCATTTATCAGTCAGTCAATTAAGAAGATTCGTTTTCTTCTTCTAGCTTTCTTCGTCATAAAACGTACAATAATAATTTAACAATTTAATTTAGTTTATTCCAATTTTTACTTTGATGTGTTTGTTAGACGTTGAAAAAAAATGCGCAAACACACAAAAATAATATTGGTCAAAATTGAATTATTGCGTGGTTGTAAAGAAATAATATGGTCTTGTTGTTGTTTCGCAAGAAACATTTATTATCATTTAATTTTAATTGAATTACAAAAAGTGAGAACTCTTATTATTCTGCGGAAACGTATTACAGCAGACAAGAAGAGGAAATAGCAACAAGTGTCGTTGGGTTCTTATGCAATGTATGCCATATATTGTTTAATATTTGCCGGACTTATAAAGCTTATACATACATACATACGAGTATATAGAATGATAACTTACCTTGTGTTGAGATATTGCAAAAACGTGGTCTGAAAAAGAAAAGAAAAAATGATTCGTTAAATTTCTTTCAATTAACTGTGTGCGCAGAACAGTTTTCTGTACAAATCAAACATGATGATCTCAAAAGAAAATTTATAGGAAACTATTATTCTTACTAGGGCGGATCAATATGTCCGGGACTTTTTGAATGAAACTGGGTTATAGGATAAAAAAAAAATCATATTATTTTTCAACGATTTGAGCGATTTATAAATTTTTTCTACTAATACTACAATATTTTTATCTCATCTCTTCTTAAAACTACGATTTGTATAATAGGAAAATAATAGTGCCCTGCAATCGTGACTTGGCGGCGGCCCTTGGATTGATATTGCTTTCCATTATTAATCGCATACCCCCTTCTTTACAATTATATAAACATCCAGTGATTTCGCCTAAAATTTTTGGTTTTGTTTACATGTCAAAATGAATTATATTTTTGAATTAACTTTTATATAATAAGTACCGAAAAGTATATTTATTTTACATTTCTTACTTACGCTGCAGCCGCACGTTCAATAAATCGCTTTCAATTTCATCACACATACTGTGTGTCAAAATTCCTTGAAATTGATAGTTGTGACACAAATTGATAGTCAATTTAATTTTTTAAATTCCACCGACGAAGATACAACTCAAATTTGTAGCTTCAATCAAGGTGTGCTGTGACTAGCTGTTCTAATTGAAAATTAAATTGCCATATAAATGGATAGATGAATTTGAAAGCAATCTAGTTTTCAATTTAAAAAGTTCGAGTGTGTTAGTAAAAAACGTGTGCGTGTATTTCAAATTGAAAAAATTGAACGTGTGGCCCCCAAGTTAGCTCTTC
Organism: Nowickia ferox; assembly: GCA_936439885.1. Classification (NCBI taxonomy): domain Eukaryota; kingdom Metazoa; phylum Arthropoda; class Insecta; order Diptera; family Tachinidae; genus Nowickia; species Nowickia ferox. Next base: position 107,719,573 of record OW387026.1, on the reverse strand, counting down.
TTTCCATTTAGAAACTTATAATTTAATTTTAAGTTCTTTTACTGTTCCTTGAAGGTTACATATTTATGAAAAGTAATTAAAAAAGGTGTTTACATTTATTTTCAACGTCCATAAAACTTGAGAACAATTTGCAGATATTGTATATTTTATTTCTTATCTTGCAAACTCTTCAGATAAATGTAAGATAATTATCAAGTATAATAATAAACTACGAACATAAGACGACTTTATTTAACAATGTAAGCAAATGCAAAACTTTTCCTATCTCCCTCCTGCTGTTGCTACACTGTGGCAAACTATTAAGTGGCTGTGGTGTAATGGTTCATAACTGATGAACTGAACTGAACTGAACTGAAATGAAATGAAATGAAGTGTAGAAAACAGCCGTGCAAATTACTTTGTGTGTCGTCTGTGGTAATAGTTTGCTGTTTTTCATATTCATTATTTTATTTCATTTTGTCAACTCGTTGAAATTGTTGTCTTTCATTTGGCAAATCGTTCGTAATCTTATCTTGACCTACAGAGATAATAATGTTTTCCCACTTTACGAAAATTTCTTAAGCAAATAGAAAAAAAAAATAGAAAATATTAAATCTAAGTACCAGCCTTAAAAGCAGCATTTAAAAACGACGGACAACAATTACAAATTGTGGCAGCTTTGTTGTTGTTGTCTGTACTCTATATTTTGTGTGTACACTAATGCGATAACACATATTTGAGTTTTGAAGAAGTAAAGCTGATTGCAATACTCTAAAAATTCCGATTATGTTTAGGTTGTGCCATAAAGCTTGCAAGACATATTAATATGGTTTCCAAAAAGTTTAAAAAGTTAAATGATCTTTGATCAAAATATAAATTTTGAGGCCATGAAATCGGAAAAAAATGCGTATATAGTAATTTATACTTGTGGTAGGAGAGTCTTAAAAAATTTCATTAGAAAATTTCGATAACAACACGATGACGATTGAAGCCCTCTAATTGTTATCTTTAAGAACTGCTGTGAGGCTAAAGTGTTAATTTCCAGGCCTCGCAAGCTGAATCTCTTATACCTGGATATTAAATCTTGTGACGGAGTTTGAGTTGATCCTGAAACAGCTACACATAGAAAATAATACTAATGTAAAATCACCAAAAATTTTAATTGCAAATGTGCAAGTCTTGTAGTCGGAGAGTCGTAGGTTCGTATCCTGCAGACCAAGCCAAAAGAGCTTCGAAATTTATTTGTTTCTTTATATATTACTTTTTTGATATTCCAATAAATTTAATGAATTTAAATTTAATTCATGATAGTATTTAAGGTTGTGGTGGCTGCAGCGATAAGCGCGTTCACTACCACACGATGTGTATGAGTTCAAGCCTTGGCCGGGGAAGCCAAATTGAATTATACAAAAAAAATGTTTGATGCCTACGCCAATACACACAATTACATAAGTTAAATAATTAATAAAATACAATGACTACATCAAATTAAATTCGTGTTGTTTCAACTTGAAATAACTTTGATTCAATATGATTCATCGTGTTATTTCAAAATCAAATTAACGTTGTTTCAACTTGATATAACTTTGGTTCAACATGATTGATTCTTCATTTTAATTAATTTAATAAATAAATTATTTCAAAAGAAAAAAAATTTCATTTGAAGACTATTGTAAAGCATGAAACATGAAACAAAATTATTGCCGCACAAATTTAAATTGATCTAAATTTCGTAGATTTAATATGAAACTGTTCTGTATGCAGAGCTGTTGTGAAACTTTCACTAAACTGAGTCGTTCTTAAGAAATGTAAAGACAGCTTTTTTGTTAAACAACCTGCATACAATTACATATATAGGGTGTTTTTTATTGAGGTATAGAACTTTAAGTTGGCATCACTTTTTTAACTGGCGGCCATTTTGTCAGCTGTCAAGTGATTAATATTTAGTTTGGTTTGCCATTTCATCATGAACAGGTTGACAAAAGAACAACGCTTGCAAATCGTGCAAATTTATTTCGAAAATAATGGTTCAGTACGCGAAGTTTACCGCAAGCTCCGTCCATTTTATGGTCGACATAATCGTCCATCAGAGCAATTAATTCAGTTAACCGGTCAATTGGCCACCAAGATCGTGTGATTTGACACCATTGGATTATTTTCTTTGGGGATATGTGAAGTCGCTCGTCTACGCCAACAAAACAGAAACGTTAGGGGACTTGGAAGCCAACATTCGTGGCGTTATTGCCAACATACGGCCCCATATGCTCGAAAAAGTGGTTGAAAACTGGACCTGTAGAATTGGCTTTATTCGAGCCAGCCGCGGCGGCCACATGCCCGAAATCATATTTAAACGTTAATGGCATAAAATTATCCTTCCAATAAAGCCAAATTGATGGACATTAAAACGATTTTCTTGTGTTTTATTTCAATTCGAAGTTCTATACCTCTAAAAAAACACCCTATAGCAGCCTGAACCGAAAACTAGCCGAAATTTTTATTCTTTATTTCTTAATATGATCTGCTTTTCCCTCGATTCACTTTTCTCAGCAATAAACAGTAGCTTCGATGTCATTTTTAAGCCTGGTTGCAGCTTCACAGCCGACAAAAAAGTTTAAGCGATATATTTTTTAACTTCGTGTTTTGACAAAAATCGAGTATTTTTGATCGGAGGTTATCGATTTTCGTCAAAAAATTCAGTTCGAAAATTGTGTCGCTAAATAAACAAACAAAAATTCTCATTCGTTTTCTGTAAACAAGCAGTCAAATCTAATTTTTTTTTTGCATTGCAAAAATTGTTAAACAAAATTTCTATTTGCTTATGATGAATGAAAACACCTCCCTTCAATTTCCCTTAATGAAAAACCCCTCTTCGTTTCTATTTCTATGCGGCAAAAAACATTGAATTGCTGGCTCATTGTTTAAAAAGAAGAATGAATACCATTATTTGTAAACGATCTTCATAATTAACCCAAAAATGACGGTAGTAGGCACACCTTTAATAGATTTGTATGTTTCATTTTATGTATGACTGATAAAATCAATATTGAAGCTATTTCTTTTGTTCAGTTTAGCTTTTGCCATCAACAACAAATATGCAGCCTAAATAGCAACAATAACAACAAATACAAGAAGATACTGAACTGAAAAGGTGAGGTGGCCCAAGCATGAATGTGTCACAGAGCGACAGAGTTTGTTAAATGAATTAAATTAACAAAAAGCCAACCAAAGTGAATATAAACAAAAGATATGATTTGGGCAAACAAACTGATAGCGGGCCAGATCCGACATGGAAAAAAGAACTGTGCCAACCAACCAACATGCACTAACGAGCGCGGCAATCAAATACGTATTTTGAGCCCCAAAGAAGAAGAAAAAAGATAAAGAAAAACAAGAACAAAAGAGGATGGCATTAATTTTAAATGTCGCATGAAACAAATTTACACACTCACACACACACACACACACACTCCTATTTACTAATCGATCGTTCAATGAAAATTAGTTTTTTTTTGTTCGAAACAATTTGGTGACAATGATGAGTCGATGATATTAGAACTCGAACTCTTTTTGCAACATACAAATTCTATACTGAAGTAATCGTTTGGAAACTTTGATCATGATAAAAAAAAAGTAATAAAACAAAAAAAAAACGTTTAGAAAAACAAAAGTTTAGCATTTCCTGTTTATTTTTTTTTCTTTCTTTTACATTTTAGTTTCTTTTTTTTTTAGTCTATGAAAGTTTAGCTAATTTTCTTTTTTGTTTTCAAATTTAAACGCATCAATGACTTCGATGACATACTATTCAAATACTTATGCAATCGAGTGCTTTAGAACACTGTGCAACAAAATCACATTTCTTTCTAGACCAGAGTCTTACGAAGTGGACAAAAATACCCATATCAGCAAGATCTACAACTTTAAAATATCGCATAAAAATGTTTCTCATACAATTTTACATACATTTTGAAATAAAATTTGTGCGAGGGGGAGGAACTGCGAGCGGCAATTGAAATTCTCACAGGTAATCTTTCAAAACGCTGCTACACATGTATAGTTTGACTCCTATTTTAGAATCATCATTTGAATTTTGTTATGTTCTTTTTTTATGTTGTGCAGTGTAATCGAAGTTGCACTGAGACATGTATGGAGACAGATACTTAAAACTATGTTGTTTAAAATAAAAATATGTAGAAGAAAATTCGAAGACATTAGTGAGAAAATTATGAGAGCAAATTTACAGAAAATAATTTGCATGAAAAAAGTTCAAGGCTTCAAGCAGTGAAGTGCAAGTGAGTTGTTTTACAAAGCCAAAGCAAAAGAGTTAAAGATTCACAGGTTTATATTGTCATATAAATCAATTCGAAATAAAGTTGTTGCCATCAACTGCTGCAGTAATGAGTGCTAATGAAGACTATCAAACAAAACCATCAATCGCAGTCGTGGCCACACGTACGCGTTTCGTCAGTGACTGATGAGAATGAAAAAATTTTTAAATTTTTATTTGACGGCTGATTATTTGATCGTCTCCAACTCTGATTGACGAAAAAATGTCATTTGCTTTGTGACGAAGTGCGCGGGTGAAAATGCTTTTTTTGTGAAAAACCAAACGGTCAAAAATCTACAAGCAGCTTTACTATTATTTATTATCAATTTCACCCAGAAGCAGAAGAATTAGGGTGGGAGGTCCAAAAATTATCTGTATATTTTGTTAATTTTTTTTATTACAATGTTCTTTTTTTATAACAAGATTTTATAAAAAGTTTTTTTTGTTCACAAAACTGCACTTGCCGCTACGAACAAAAAATCATCATACGACGAAGGATACTTGCTAACACCCACGACAAATACAAAATTGAAATGCTGACTGACGATTTTATTTGAACGTCTCCGAAAAAGCATCAATTAAACCAAATTAACACAAATTCACAGCTTGACGCTTTTGTTTGATCGTCTCCAGAGCTCATTAGACTTAAAAATTTCTAATGACAACATCGTAGCTATCTATAATGATGCCATTAACAACACTTTGCTAGGAACACAACTGCGACGAACGACGAACTTTTGGTCGCGAATATTCGTCGTCAAAAATAAAACACATTGGTGTATATGAAATGCACACAATCATGGCGTAGGGCGAAATTCATCATACGCGGCGAAAGTAGCTATAGATTTATTTCTATTTTGTACGCCAACGAAAAACCAATTTTCTCTCTCTCTCTGTCTTTGCACACACAATATACAACTTTATCAAATATAACAGAGAAATTCGCTGAGTAAATTCGTCTTTGTTGTGCTTCACATGACGAATTTACGCAGCGAACTCTATCGACGAATTCGTCGACGCGGACGAAATTCGTCGTTCGTCCCAGTTGTGTTCCTAGCACTTATTATAGCGTTTCCTTTTCGAAAAATGAGAGCAGCATTTCTTGTAATTTCACGGAAGGAGGGAGGGAGTAAAAATTTGTTAAGAGGGAGTGCTCAAGACCATACAATTTCTTAAATGATACCGCTTAGTTTAAAATAAATTTTGCACTTTTTCACACAAAACAAAAACGCTATAAAAGTGGCTTGACAATGCATTCAGCATAAATATAATGACCTCTTAAGCGTGTGATAACAAAATTTAAAGAGCCTTAGGAACGCCATTGAAATAATGTTTTTTTTTATTCTATTTATTTTTTATTTCTTACCGTCAGTTTTTAGTGAAAAAAATTTACCTAAACAGGAATTTTTTTCTGAAATAAAAGTATGAACTCTCTTGCAAACTGCAAATTTAGTTGGCGCATTTAAGCACTTAAATGCTTATCTTGCTTTAATTATAATTTTACTTATTATTGTTATTGAGCGCAAGATGCAGCAGTGTTAATGAATAAGTACACTTCTTAGTTGATAATTAATTAAAAGTATGACTTTGTTATGTATTTAAAATCTTTTACAGAAGCACAGAGACGACAACAAACCACACGTAATGAATAAATGTCCGCTTGTAACGAATGTTGTTTGCACTGGTTCGTTTGTGGGGTTTGTTTGGTTTGGTTTGATTTTTTGCTTTTTTTTTTGTTAATTATTTCATCAGCATTGAACTTAAACTGCATTAACCCTTTGACGGCACATTGTAACAAAAAAAAAAAACAAAAAGTACTTTTGAAAAAAGAAACATAAAAAATAAAATGTCGTTTTATTTTTGTTAAATTAATTTCCTTTGTAGCGACAACACAGCAGCAAACATGAACCAAGAAAACAAAAAATCAAAATTAATTGCTTTGACTTGTGTTGTCTTAATTTGTCGTCGCTTTTACTTTTAATTTTTGCAACAACTGAAGAAAAATAAAAATTTTATCTCACGTTTTAACTCGTTACCTTTAGTTTTTTGTGCTTACAAGTATTTTTCGCTTAAAACAAAAGTCTTTTAGATCTGGATGTTTTTTTTTCAAGGACGTCAAAAAGGGAAAAACTAAATCATTAAATGTACAGTATGCAAAATTGGTATTCGCACACCTTCAGTCAAAAAAACCCCCGATTTGTAAGAATTACTTATCTCTTACAAGAATTTATTTATGTAGGTTGGATTTAATAAAACATTTAAATAAAAATATGTTTTGTTAACCTTGTTTTTAAGAAAATCAGAGCTTAATAATTCAAAAAACATTGTGAAATTGTGATGCAATTACAAAAGAAAAATTAAATATTTTTTTATACTAGAACTAGATTATAAAAAATTAATTTTTATGATTATTTTCGTGTACGAAAGTGAACTTTAATCCTCAAGGGTTTTTAGTGAACTCCGCTATTTTCTATAAAATTATTGATCGAAATGTCATTTTGATTATTTAAATTGTACAAGAAAAATTATAAATTCGTACAAGAAAAATTAAAATATTGTAGTTATTTATTTAATTACAGGAATTTTTCTTTTCTAAAAATTGAGGGTGCACGAATACGAACTTTGTAAACTGTAAACAATATTTGTTTATATATATATATATACATATGTATATAAGAACAGCTTTTGAAAGCATGATTACTATCAGCTTGATCATGAATATTCCCTCAGAATTAATTTCTCACAGAAAATAGTTTTCTAGAGAAAAAAATTCCTCCAATCATGAAATCCATGGGAACAATAAATAGTAACGGGTGGCATCACTGTATTTCGAAGCCAGCTGTTTTGCTTGTTAACATTTTATTTTCTCCCTTTTTTGAATGCGAGTGTAAACAAAATTATTGAAATTCACCAATTGGGCATTATTTGTGTTCTTCCCAATTACAAGGACTATAAAATAATATTGTATTTATAAAAATTTTGTTTCAATACAGTATTTATTATATTTTTATGTAAACTCCTTTCTGTTGTGCAAGGAAAAGATTTAAGTTGAACTACGTTCCTAACACCCACTGTTTACCGGGGAATTTGTTCCTTCCCGCAGATGGTAAAAAAACAAATTCATAATAGGTGAAAAGAGAAAAGTGAATGATTGGACTGTACAAATCGCTTGATAATTTCCATGCTAGAGATACTTTTAGTGCATTTAGCATCACTGACTCCTTTTAAATAAAAGACAATAATTCTCAAATCCGGTGTAAATTTCACCTGTTAATTGTTCTACTACGAGGGCCCGTTTCTTTTACTTCTGGATATCGTGGGTTACATAACGCTAACTCTTTCATCACCCTTAGTAGTGCCTTAAAAATTTTGAATTATTTCAATATTTTATAAAAAAAAATTCTCATTTAGTTTTGCTTATGTTGCCACTTTTTTCAACTGTCATTTTCTTAAGATCAGAAATTTATGCGTATAACTGAGTCCGTATAAAGTCCCAACCACAATTTTTTTTAATAAACTTAATTAATTCAAGCAAAAGTATCAGTAAGGAACTTGCAATTCCTTTTTTTATTTATTTTTTTTTGTTCAACTTAAGTCTATTTTATTTGAATGCGTCTTGTTCTTTAAGACAATTAAGAACACAAAACTTAATGTTTTATTATTATTTTTTTTATTATTTTTTAATTTGTTGTTATTGCTGCAAGCTGTATTTGTAGTTAATTCTAAATGTTTTAATAAATGTCTACATACCGCAACCTTGAACTTGCAGCCACTGAAAAGTTAATAAATAATTGCAGCTAAAAATGTCTATATGTATAAAAAGAAAAACAACAAATACATTCGAGAGTAGAAATTACGTATACGATGCTACAATTGTTGCTTTTCTGTGCTGCAATTAATTTGACGTTAAAAACAAACCAGCAAAATAATAAATTAAAATATATGTATTATACTTACATATAATAATTTTTATAACAAAGTAAAATATCATTAAAAAAGAATAAAGTTGAATTTGTTTGGTTAAAAAATTAACCTACAAGAATAAACACAACAAATGGGAATATTTAGCAACATTAAATGGAAAATAATCAACAACATTTGTTAAGTGAAAAATACAAATGAATGCATAAATCAAAATATGAACAGAAGTATTAAATGTTTAATGTTTAAATTTAATTAATTCATACCCAATTGCATTTGTGCTAACCACAAAAAATTACAACATATTAAGTTTTCTACTGCAACTGCATCACACAAACACAAACACAATTAATGGATAATGTGAATTCGAAGCGAATAAAATATTTTTCGTTAAAAAATTAATAAAATAAAAAATAAAATTTTAATAAGTAAATAAAATGAATTTTTTAATTTAATTAATATTTAATTTTATTTTTATTTACTGTATTTTTATTTATTTTATTTTATTTTATTTATTTTTTATTTTATTTTTTATTTTTTAATTTTATTCTATTTTATTTTATTTAATTTTATTTTATTTTATTTTATTTTATTTTATTTTATTTAATTTAATTTAATTTAATTTTATTTTATTTTATTTTATTTTATTTTATTTTATTTTATTTTATTTTATTTTATTTTATTTTATTTTATTTTATTCCATTTTATTTTATTTTATTTTATTTTATTTAATTTAATTTTATTATTTTATTTTATTTTATTTTATTTTATTTTATTTCATTTTATTTTATTTTCACACATGAAATACCGAAGTATTTTTATTTTTTAGTTTTTTTTTGTAATTTAATTTAATTTAATTTAATTTAATTTAATTTAATTTAATTTAATTTAATTTAATTTAATTTAATTTAATTTAATTTAATTTAATTTAATTTAATTTAATTTAATTTAATTTAATTTAATTTAATTTAATTTACTTTAATTTTATTTTATTTTATTTCGCTTTATTTTATTTTATTTTCAAAGGCCCACGTAACTTAACTTTAATTTCAGCAATTACACTGTGTTTGAATTCGAAACATTTTTGTAACAAGCCGGTGCCCCAATTTGAGTACGCTGAATCCAATGGTATTAACCAATTTTTATGTTAGCTCTGGTTTAAAAAATAATCAAGATTGAAAACTTGGTTAAAAGCACCTAAAATGCGCTATTTTTCCCAGTTTTCTACAATTTTTTAACCTTTATGTCAATATATATATATCGACTGAAGAGACATGTTTTTTTGATGAACTTGCGTCCTGAGAAAACTTTTTGGAAGAAAAATTCGATTTTTTTCTTCGAATTCTTTTTCGTCAAAATATGGCAATTTTTGTAAATTGTGGGCAATTTTTTTTTCAACAATTTCTTTAGGACGCATGTTCATCCATAATGTGTTCTTTTAATTATTTATGAAACAAGAGCTAACTTAAAAAAAATGATTAGCACCATTTGATTCAGGTACTCGAATGAGGTTTACCCACCAGGTCCCCCGCTTGTTACATTTTTGAAGTAAGACAGTGTCATTTATAACAAGTAGACAAAGGTACGGAAGGTCTACTCGGAGAACTTTTTTATGATCACGTGTGTAAGTCATGTCAGTCATTAGTGCTCATGTGACCATTTTCTGCATAAAATAAAGGTCTCGCCCAGTCTTGAGGGCATTTGTTAAACAACAATAAAATGTTCTTTTCCGTTTGAGTGAAAAAAACAACACAATAAATTTGTAGTTTTCATAAGGAAAGCGAGGGACATACCTATCTAAAAAAATATATGAAAAACACTAAAATCTTTGAGTGACTCCTAACTACATAAATTTTCGAGACAAATTGCTTGCTTAGATTATGAAAACTACACAGAATAAACCTATGTAAATTTTTTTCATAACACACACACATACATAATGTTATACAAGTGTACATACAAAAAAATTCGCAAATCTTTTCTCTCGACTCGAAACACATACGAGTACATACTTATTTTACGCCTCAACACTTAACATCCTCGAAATTCTTGAAGCAAAGAAATGCCCTTCACAATATGAAAAAAATATATATTTTGTTATTCCTACATTTAATTGGTACATTAAACATTCAATTGTTGGTGTACGAGTATTTTTGTTTTTCCATTTTACAGCGAAAAGATCATTCTACATTTTTATTATTTGGTATTTTTACATATTTATACAGTGCTTTTTTTCAAATTTCATGGTCATATTAATTATAGTTAAATACAATACATGTTGTATTTAGATGTACATATGTACATACATATGTACGTACATACATTCACACATATCAAGTGCTCGTATCTACAAGTACGTATCAATGTATATTTGTATATTAATGTGATATGCACGAACAATGATGAATAGAATAGAAAAAGTAAATAAAAGTGGCAGCTGCAGCTGCAGCAGCAGCAGCGACAGCAATTGTAGAACGATTGGACATGTACTCGCAGTTGGAGCAACAGCAACAATTCGAAGTCATAATTTATTTGCATGCAAACTGTTTTCCTTCATTTTGCGGTTGCTGCAATGCATTCCATTGAATGCATAATTTAAAAAATTTAAATATGTACGCATAGATAACTTTAAACTTTTATGTTTAAGCAAATAAATGTTATGGTTGCCTTAAATAATTTCAATTTAAGCCACAAAACTTACTTTTGCACAGAAATTATACTTTGCAAATGTATATCGCTTTCCGTCCCTGGTAATACATAAGAAGTTCTTGAAAAGTTCCGTAGATGCAGTAAACAAGATTTAATACGAAAGAAAAATACGTACAATGGTCGTATAGATCCACATTATATTAAAATTATTTTAAAAAAATTAAAAACATTCCAGTAATAGAAAAACATGTATGCACGTGTGTATAAAAACAACTGCAACACTTTGAAATATTTTGTGTAATAATTACATCAAAAAAAATCCAGGGCCGGATCTAGGAAACTCCCACTTCCTATACGAAGGCTTAGGAAGGAAGTTCGTTCTCACACGTGAGATACCCTGGCTCTTTGGTTACGTAACTTTAAAAGTTTTAGCTCTATTCGGAACACATAATACGGTGTCTAAGAAGTATTGAAATATATATGTATGTATGTATGTATGTATGCAATATGTATGCATGTATTTATGTATATGTATTTATAATTTTTTAAACTAAAAGGTAATGGCGTAATTAAAAATGTGACAATTTGTTGCCTTTTGTTAGCACAATAGAAAAAAAAGGAAACTTTTATAAACAATGGAAAGAAAAAAATATTTTCAAGTACGTGCTTTTATACAAAATTTAAACAAAATGAGAAAGAAACGCCATCGTTGCGCGTACTACGGTTTTTCTTTCTTCTATTTAATACTATTTTGTTATTTAACAGTTGTGCCAATATGTTTAGCCAACACACCATACCCGCCTATTTAAATTAAAAAAAAAAATACAGACGATAACAAAAGTATCCATACACATATATAATTTTCACTTTTTCGGAAGCTTCATAATGGCTGTACAGCGTGCATAAACAGCAAGAAACACAAGTGTCATCACTTGTCTAAAAGATGCTTGAATATGTACATTAATTTTTTGGCCTCTATCCGCAGTTTTACTTTTTTAAGGGCAAATATCATCATTTCATTACACCGTCATTAAATAACACACAAAACGTTTTGCAGACAGTAAAGAGCAAAATAAAATATTAAGAAAGACACTTTCTTATTTGGCTTCTGCTCTTTTTTTTTTTTTTTTTTTTTTTTTTTTTTTTTTTTTTTTGATGTGGTTGCTGCGGATCTTCATTCATGTGCTTGATTACTTAAATACTTCAATTGCTCCTTCCTTTTCGTAATCGTAAAATAATGTTTTTTTTTCTTGTTTAAAGCAAACAATTGCAAAATTGTGTGCATCACTTTTTCTTATTTCACCTTAAAAATAAATTTAAAAAAAAAATAATAAAAAGTCATAAAAAGTGAAAATCCAATGTCTCAAAAAAAACGTACAAAAAAGTTTATGTTTGTATTTTATGTTTTAGACGTGAGTACTCATTTCATCATTGTCATCAACATCATCAAATGCATCAACAACATCATCATCATAATCGTTGCCAGTAACTCTACCATGATCACACAGCAACAACAATAACTACCCAAGTACGACTATCACATTGGGTATGGGTGACGCCCTAAATAAATTTGTATTTTGCCGAAAAATCTAGAGTGCGTATGGATTCCAGAAACCTTAACAAAAAGAAAAAGAAGAAAAAATACAACAGAAGCATTAACAAAGAAACGACATCTGCAAAATCCCTGACAACTGCAAAATACGAGTATGATAACACAAATTGCAGTACAAATTGTCCATTTAAGACGAATCTTGTAACAACCTTCTTATTTTTTTTAAATATTTAAAAAAAAACTTAAAACAAGTATTAAGTAAATTTTTCGAAAAGTATATTTTTCGTGAAGAACTTTTATTTTTGAAATTTTTAAGATCTTGTCACAACAGATCTTTTCAATAAATTAATAATTTAAAAAAAAATGCATAATTTTCGAATACTAGATTTTTTAAAACGTAGCTTTTTTAAAATTTAAATAATTTGTTGGAGAGGTGCTTTTAAAAAATACCTTCTCGAAAAATACCTTTTTTTAGAAGTTCTTTTGTCTTTACAAATTTAAAAAAAGAAACAATTACATCCCTTGAATACCTTTTAATAATATAATTGAACAAAATTTACCTTTAAAAAAAGTAACTTTAAAAAAAGTACCTTTTTTAAAAAGTATATTTTAATAAGCAAAATCTCAAATAACTTCCTACTTTTTTTTAAGTCGGTTAAAAAAAGTACTTTAAAAAAATACCTTTTAAGCGAAGTACCTTTTAAAAAACAAGATTTGAAAAAAAAGGATCTTATAGAAAAAGTCCATTTAAAAAACTATCTTTTACAAAAAGTACCTTTTAAGAAAGTACCTTTAAAAAATACCTTTTAAAATAAAGTACCTTCTAAAAAATTACCTTTTACACAAAGTACCTTTTACAAAAAGTACCTTTTACAAAAAGTACCTTTTACAAAAATTACCCTTTAAAAATAGTACCCATTAAAAAAATATATTCAAAAAAAGGTACCGTTTAAAAAAGTAAATTTTTTAAAAATTACCTTTTAAAAAAAGCCCCTTTTAAAGAATTACCTTTTAAAAAAAGTACCCTTTAAAATATTAAATTTTTAAAAAGCAACTTTAAAAAAAGCCCCTTTAAAAAAAGTCCCTTTTAAAAAAGTCCCTTTTAAAAAATTACATTTTTAAAAAAGTAACTTTAAAAAAAAACTCTTTTTAAAAAAAGTACCTTTTACATAAAGTACCTTTTACAAAGAGGTAACTTTTGAAAAAGGTACCTTTAAAAAAGTGTATTTCAAAAAAGGACGTTTTAAAAAAGGACCTTGTAAAAAGGTAACTTTAACAAAGATTACCCTTTAAAAAAGTATAATTTTTAAGAAAGTATCCTTTTAAAAAAAGTGTTACTTTAAAAAAGTACCTTTTAAAACAAAAGCAAATTAAAACAATAACATTTCACAAAGTATCTTTGAAAAAAGTACCTTTTAACAACGTACCTCTTTTAAAAATTAATTTCTTAAATGCGTAAATTTCTAAAATTGTATACTTTTAAAACAGTATTTTAAAAATAATACACTTGCCAAAAAGTACTTTTTAAGAGCTTGAGCTTGTTGAAAAAGGGAAAATACTGTTTTTACTCGCAAACTTGCTTTGTTCTTCGTTCGTTTGTTTTGTTTTTGGCATTCGTTGTGTAAAGTTACTTCGTGGTCTAGTGAAAATTTGTCAAAGAAAACTTTGCATGTGTATAAGTGAAATAATTAAAAGAAAATGTTAAAGACTTTGTCAAAGTAAACTTTGCGTGTGCGAAAGGGGTCTGAGTACTTTTAATAATAGAATAGCTGCTAATAAGTAGATTAACCAGCAATTCAAAACCAGGATGGCGCTTATTTTGAGCAGTCGATTGGAACAACAAATACTGCTGATTTTTCTATGATGATGATGATGGGGGCAAAAACGAAAGAAATGTGTACATAATGTGAAATGAAAATGAATTTAAATTTAGGAAGGACAAACAATAGCAAAGTATTGACTGATGACAACATCAAGGCTGCCTGCCTGCCTGCCTGACAGTTGCACAAATAAAAGTATCGCTGTTAAGAAGAATCCGTAATGTGAACATGAGCGCACATAATTTTTGGCTGAATAGATGCTTGATTGCTTGTGGCCGAAGCTTCTCGCAAGAAAGTGAAATTTATGATGCACAAGAGTGTGCTGTCGCATACTCCAAAATATTCACTGACTGCATACTTGGTTGGTTCAATAAATACACTTTAGTTGAGTTTACTAGATGTTGAGGATGACGATGATGATGATGATGATGATGGTGATGATGTGCAAGTATTTTATTGGAGTTTATTTTTTATGAACTAGACGTGTTCAATATGTTGGCTGATTCGGGGGATATACACATTGTAAAATGTATTGCATGCACATTCGCAATCGCACTCGCATTCATATGGACGTATGAACGATCTGTTTTTTTTAAGCTTTTTGCTGTCGACATTTTATCGTTGACACACCATCTTGTTTCTCCTCAATAACAGTTAGTTTTAAAAGGCATTTTACATTATAAAGATTTAACCAGCAGCAGCAGCAACAAAAACAACAACAACTACAACCATAATAATGTAAACATGACAAAATATAAAACGTTTTTGAGGTTATTGGGTTATAAATACACGACTCAAAAGTATTTTTACGATTATGATTTAAAAATTAACTTCAAGCCATACTTCAATAATAAGAAGTAATAACAATAAGTAATAATATTATTAATAAAAAATTAAATACTATTAAGAAATTTATCAATTTTATTGGCTTTACAAAATCATGCGCCTTCTTGTTTTAATCATGTTTTTTTTTTTGCTGTTTTGTTACGAGTTTTGTTTCATATATTTTCGGTTTAATAAAAACGAAAAAAAACAAAAGAAAAAATTATTTCAAGTACAACGTGTATTTTTCTTACTAGCTAGCGGTTTCTTATTATTTATTATCTTTTTAGCTGAATAAAAAAAAAGACAAAGAAAAGTTTAATTTGCGATGACACAGGTGAAACTAATTAGGACGGACTGAATCTCTTTGCTAATGTATTGGTAGATACATATCGATCATTTACTTAAACAACGTCATAACTAAAAAAAAAATACCATTTTGCCAGAAAAGGAGTTTGAAGTTTTCATTTTGCACACAGCTGAAGGGAAAAATAAAATTTTATTTTTCTCTCAAGAGTTGTATGAAATTTTTACGCAACATGAGGATTAACACAAAAATTTCCTTTTTTTGAGTTATGACGTTCTTTGAGTAAATGAGCGATATGTACATACATATATGTGTTTCTTAAATATGTTTTAGTATTATGTATGTACATATGTATATAAAACCAATAAGAAAAATTCAACTTGTTATTTTGTTTTTTTTTCACTTCCTCCGGTAAATAATAAAGGTAAATAAAATGTGTTTAAGAACAAAGATATATGATGTCAACGATCTTATTCAATGAAAACACTTGTGGTTGCTAAGCAATTGTTATAAATTCGTAGTTATACGATACGTATTTTCTAAGACAGTTATAGTTACAGAAACGTGGATATAAAAATTATTTTTCAAAAGTTTCTTACAGGCAATGAATGCCTACTACTATTACTAGGTATTACCTTCTTTAGGAAAGGGATAGTGATAGAGAAGACAGGTGGCGAAGGAAGAGATAGAGGAAAGGTTCATTCTTTTACAACTCTGCTTTTTTGCACGTTTTTAATAATGCAGTGTTGCAGCGCCTTTGGTGTTAAATGAGGCATATTACATTTTTTGAAGCTGCGATTAGTAGCCATTTTATTGGTTATTTTACTTCGCCGATGATTCTGCTACACAACGAAGGAGGGCGCGCTGATGTTACATTAGGATTAGTATCTGCTGAAGTCGGTATAATTCAGTGACCAGTGGCTATGCCTTCATCACATGAACTTTCTTACAACAACTTATACAAAGGGACACTAATGTACATCAGAAAAATGCGTGGTGTTGTTATTTGATGACTGTCTGATACCGGGCTCGAACCCAGGACCTTCGTTTTCGTAGTCAACGTGCTAACTACTTCAGCCAACGCCACCCTCACTATTAGAATGAAAGAAGAAATAACAAAATCCGCCATTATTATTTTTTTTAAAGGTATATTGTACATCCAGTGGCTCACAGCTTATTTCAACCAGCCTTTTTAAGAAAAAGAAATAGATCTAATGTAATTTCGAAATGAAACAAAATATTGAAAAGATGTAAATGAGGGCTTGTAGAATACTTCCTAAGCATAAAAAAAATAAGTTTCATTCAGTTTCAAATTTACACACTTAAAAATTTACAAACTAAAAACCAAAACACACAGGTGCATAAGTACTCACAGCTGATTTCAAGCACTCGTTTCCGAAATCTGTTACATTGGTATCACTCCTCGATTAGTGGTAAATTTTCAAACATTGTTTCGTAATTATGAATATTTACAATTATTTGCATATGCATTTAGTGTGATTTCGTAAGTTAATTAATTTCTTTTAAAACGGGGCGGCGCACTATCATAAAACAGAGGGAATGGGTCATTAGCCATTTTAAAGACGGCATTTGCGTCAAAAAATTTCTAAAATGGTTTGCCTCATGAAAAGAGGATACTTGAGAAACGCAGAAAAGCTTAATAGCAAAATTTGAATTGAAAGTCATGAGCGCTACAGTGTCAGAAAAATAAGAGATAGCCTGGAGCTGTCCGCTCAAAAATAGGGTACAGAAGCTAAGACATGTAGTGCAGAAATTATTCGCCGTGGTAGAGTATCGCGGAAAAAGCCCCAGATTAAGAATAAAAATCAGGCAGCGAGCCTAAAATTTCCTAAATATCACATTACCAAAGAATCAAGCTTTTGGTAGCATGTTCCAAGTTGAATATCTTCGGCTCGGATTGCCAAACTTATGTTTGGCGTAAAGCAAATACAGAGCTCCATGAAAAAACCTTAAAATCGGCCTTAAATCTGATGGTGTTGGTGTCATGATGTGGGCTTGTATTTCATCAGGTGGGGTAGAAAACTTGCAGTTTATCGAGAGTACAACCTACAAAGACAATCCACAATCCAATTTAGTGCAATGTGCCGAAAAAAAGCAGTCCCGCTTCTATCAGGACAACGATCTGAAACATAAATCAGGTATTGTACAGCCATGGCTTATTTGGAACTGTCCCCACTTGATGCAACCGCTGAAAGAAGCATCTGATGTAAATATAATTGAAAATTTATGGGCAATTTTAGATCAAAACTTACGCCAAGATCAGATCCCTAACAGCAATGACCTCAGAGCAGCGCTAAGGACGCGATGGGGAAAAATTAGTTATTTTTAACCTTAGGAAAGTTAGTGAAATCCTTGTCAGTGGGGAGTAGTAATTGACCAAAAAGCAATTCATACTAAGTTTTAAAACAAACAAAAAATATTTGTTCAATCGTTTGAATGTTCGTTTAAAACTACTGGTTGAAATAAGCTGTGACTACTTATGCATTTATGTTTTTGGTTTTTAGTTTGTAAATTTTTAAGAGTGTAAATTTGAGACTGAATGAAACTTATTTCTTTATGTTTGGGAATTAATTTCTAGGCTCTCATCTAACTCTTTTCAATATTTTGATTCGTTTCGAAATTATATGGGATTTAATTTTTTTTTAAAGAGGCTGCTTGAAATAAGCTTTGACCAACTGTACATACGAGTATGTATGTATGTATGTATGTATGTATGTATATAAATATTTTGTATGAATGCGTGTGTTTACACCATATTGCAAAAGTCTACATACGATCGATCGTATTTAGTTGAAAAATTACAGAAAAACTAAGAAAAGTAAATATTCAGGTCTATCACAGAAACCAAAATTCGATGAAAATTGATTTCAATTTCGTAATTAGCTTCTTCAGAAAACGAAAATCGAAGAATGATTTGACAAAGATATTTGAATACTCTTGCGGTACTTTTGTTTAATTTCGTTGACATCCACGCTGATATTTCCTGTGTGAAGGCAGCGAACAGTCATAGTAAATTTTAAGAATGATGTTAACAACATCATGGGCATTTGGTCTAGTCCAGTGATCGGCGAATTAAGGGTGCTGCGCTCTTTATATTTGCAAAAATTTTTAAAAATAAACCAACTTCTCAGAGGCCTTTGAATACAAAATGTTGTTCCGTTCTGCTATAGTGTTTGTCAGAATAATTACAATTGTCTGCGGAGCAAAATGTTCCCCAGAATGTCTGTGGTGCGATTTGTTTCATGTAATTTGGCTTCGGAAAAGATACAAAGTTTAGCCTAATCGAATCAAAACAAAGAAACAAAATACTAAGTTCGAACAAAAATTAAAATTAACTAAAATTAATAAACATCATCTTCTTCTTTACATATTCATCAAGCTTAATTACAATTATTAATCTATCCTTGTTCTAATCTTGCAAATTAGAAATAAATAACAAGAAACTAGCGTCTCAATGTGATCTTTACGAAACTTTGACCCTTTTGCAAAACGCTTGATAATAAGCTTTCCATGATAAAGAAAGAAAAAAATATACAGACAGCATCTGAATGTCTTTATTTGCAAGCACGCACACACAAACACACACACACATGCATACACGCACGTACATATACTTACACGTGTACATAAGTGCGCTTGTATGCATGTATGTATGTATGTACTAATTAATAATAATATTTCTTTGCATCTTTAATTAGAAAAATAAAAATAAAAATAAAAATAAAAATCATTTGAAACTCATTACTAGACATGCAGCGTCTATTATCTCTCTTCTAAGTCATGGAAATTTTCAAGGCTACAAATAGTTGGAATTACATTCAGAAAATGTAAATCTTACATACATCTTCTTCCACTCTACAGAATATTATTTAAAATGGATGTTGTATTTGTGAAAAGTAAACAAAATAAAATAGCATGTGTACTTAAGTGTACAAGTTTTATATTTTAGAAAAAGAAAAAAGGCTTGTACAAAAGAGCAAAATCATTTAATTAAAGAGAAAAGCTTAGATAGTTTTCTTTTTCTTTCTTTGACAAATAGTTCTTATTCTCTCTGGAGAAAAATAAAAGCAACTGATATCAAGTTGAATATAAAAATACTATATTCATATTCTTAAGCAAAGCGCCAGCCAGGTGTGCCCATTTGGCAATTTTACTATAAAACAGTGAAATAAAACTGGCATATTTCAATTTCTATTTCTTTTAAAATATTTGTAATATTAATTAAAAGATTAATTAAATTTTCACCTATAAACAATTTGATAATATCAATTAAGTTTTTCCACTCAAATTAATTAATACAATTAAAAATTTAATTGAATCAATTAAATTATTAATTGAAAACATTAATTGGTGAATACTTTTTTCTGTGTATGCTTAGAAAACTTCTCCAGATATCTGACTCATCTCTCGTAGAAAATTGGATATATCCTGGTGGGAAATTGTTAATTAATTTCGTTTAAACAAGGGCGGTCCCAAGACTAGCCGACTCAACAAAACAAAAACAACAAGTTTGGGAAGTTTTCCCAGCGGTATTTCATAATTTCAATACCCCTTTTGTAGTTAGAACTGTCTGGACTCCTCCTTTTCGTTGTTGGCAAATCTTTTGATATCGCTCCATTTTGTCTAGTTTCTTAATAAAAAATAATTCTAGAGAGCTAATCTACTGAATACGGTGCCTGATGAAGCTTTTTCAAACTTAGTTCATTGATTGTGGGCATTGCAATAGTGATTGTGTGAACAGGTGCCTTGTCTTGATGCAGCTTAGACACTGCATAATACTGGTAGTTGCATTTTTTTTATTTTTTAGAAGATAATCAATATATATAATTCCATGAGCATCACAAGCCATGAACTTGTCTGTATATGAAACAGTCTGTGCCTACTTTGGACCCGATTCTCTCATTCCCGTCCACTGTTCTGACTATTGCCTTGTCTCAGGTGTGAAATGGTGAACCCATATCTCATCCATGGCTATGCAAATCAACGCACAAACTTGGCTTTATAGCGGTGATACATCGCCAAACACTCTTCACAGCCCCGCGTTTGTTCTTTTGCAAGTCTTAACTTGAAATTTTGGGTAAATATTGGATATATAGCACTTTTTGAAATGCCTATTATTTCAGCGAACTCACGAAACTTCAGCCGATGGTCTTCCAATACCATTTTGTGGATTTTTCTAGCCGTTTCTGGCGTGTACAACTCATATCGAGCCTTATTTTCGATTTAATAGTAAGCGACAAAAATTAAAGTTTTCAGGAGAATGTTCTTTTTATAATATTAAAATTTGTTTTAAATACGTAAATTGTAGCTTACGATAAAAATTTGCAGCCCGTAATTTGATAATTCTAAACTAAACTAAATTTAAATTTCAATGAAAAAGTATATTTTCGATTGCATGTCGCTTACGATAAAATCGAAAATAAGGCTCGATATGGTCGACCACTAATGTGTTCGTTTTATCAGCTCGCACCGCCTCTTATAAGCTTTCCTACATAATATTTTATAGTCCTAAACGAAGGAGCAGACACCCCCGAGAGTAGAATCTAGCTCCACTTCAAGATTGGTTAAACTGAAACCTTTCAAATTAAAGTAGTGAATTACATAAAGGTGACCAATTTTTTTATTTTTTTGTCTACAAATTCACTGAGATCGTTTATCGATAATTTCAAACTTATTACCACTTAGTTTACCAAAAACATACTGGAGATGGAATGAATTGCTTCTGTGTGTGGCAATTTTTCCAGTTTTTTTCTTAGTTTTTTGCATAAACAATTCTCGTATTCTATTTCGATTTAAAGACTTGATCACTCAGGTGATCAATTGCAGCAAAAGCAGCAAATTCTTCTGTTGTTCTGTGTCGCTTAAAATTTGTCACACGTCCAATTAAATTGCTTTCTTAACGAGCCTTAGCCTTACCCAATTATAAAAGTAAACTATTTTCATAATGAAATAATTTAATATTATTCCATCACAAGCAACAATTGCAAAAAGCGGAAAATTCAAAAACTACAGATTTATTGAACCGCCCTTGTACCATCTGCAATTTTATATTTTCATTCTAAAGTTTGGCCAACCATCCCTTTAACGTTACAATTGTTTCAGAGACTATCTTGTATTGAAATTATATTTGCAGTAAAATGCAAATAATGTAGTTTATCCCA
Source organism: Nowickia ferox (assembly GCA_936439885.1). Lineage (NCBI taxonomy): Eukaryota > Metazoa > Arthropoda > Insecta > Diptera > Tachinidae > Nowickia > Nowickia ferox. The sequence continues at coordinate 107,698,017 of OW387026.1, read as the reverse complement.
ATTTTACGTGCATACGTATTTCAAGATATCTGAGTATTACACTATTGCTTAGTCCTAGTTTACACTATGCAAGTCTTATTGCTAAGCTGATTAGTTTGTTAGGAGAGAGAGAGGAGGGGAAAAGAAACGTTACTGTTCCCCTCGTTTCTCTCTCCATCAAACTAATCAGGTTAGCAATAAGACTTGCATTATGTAAATATGGACTTAGGGGTCGTCTAATCGTCGCTTTCGATAACAAGCTGATTCGATTACGTTTTTGCAGTTTGAGATTATGGCATTCGCTATCGAACAATTTAATAATATTGTTTGATATCGAATGCCATAATCTCAACGTGAAAAAACGTGATCGAATCAGCTCGTTATCGAAAGTGACGATTAGACCCCAGGACTTTTCTAATCAATATCTGGAGGCAAATTACGAAATTTAAAAAGATTGAAATGGAATTTATATTGAAATATTTTAAAATTTCGATCGATATCGAATGCCGTAATCTCTCGATGATGCCCACAACTAATGTTATCCTAGTATGACTATTAAATCATCTATAAAATTTTAAATTGAAAAGCAAAAGAACTTCAGTCTCATCAGATATGCAATTTATAATTATTTAGTATGCAAGTTCTTACATGTTGGCAACAAAAGGGCACAACTATACATAAGCTTTGGCCCGTCGCTTGTGGTTGTAATTCTAATTTTTTACAAAAAAAAACAGAACGTAGTGAATTGCCAGAAGATTTGTGTGGCGCTGGGTGATGTAAAAGTAAAGAAATACGATAAGAAAAGCTCTGACGATCGTAAATTACTACAACGCCTTTACTTTGTTGTTACATCAGCTTCTGTTTTTGATGAATTTTAAACATGATCTCAGGGAGCGGGGGTTTGGGTTAGAGGAAAAACAATAACTTAGTATTGGTGTGATTTACTTGCGTTGTTTGTTATTCACATCGCTTTTGAATTCTTGTGGACAATCTAAGGTTTTTTTTTTTGCAACTTACAGCTTTAGTTTTTAATCAGTTGAGAAAATTATAAAGAAATAACAATGATTTACAGAAAACAGAAACAACGAACGATAAAAAATGTATTATTAGAAGAAAATGACATTAGAAAATATGAAAAGATTAGAAGAAAGAGAGGGAGAGAATACATTAAAGTTAAACACGCGAATGTTTTGTAGGAAAATTTTTATTAAGCATGAAAATTTAGAGTAAATAATAGTTCTAATTGTTAGATGAAGGAAATAATGGAATTTTTATTTTGTTTTATCAAATATTTTACTATTAAATAGATTTTTTAATAAATGATGTTGAGGTTAAGTTTTAAAATTTTTAATTTTTGCTGCACCGTTGGGTAGAGCTTTCGAAAATTGCGAAATTCGTTAAAAAAAATGCCAAAAAGCATCTGCTGTAATTTTAAATGCTCAAAATTAGGATTGAAGTATGTTGTATCGTTATCGAACAAAATTTCAAAACATTTTCTATATTTAAAAAAAATTTCAATATCGAATACAGTAATTTCGAGCTTTAAGGCTCAGTTAGCCGACTGTAATGGAATGTAACTGCAACGGTAGGAAACAGCTGATCGATATTGTTATGTGAAAAGTAATGTACAGATTCTTACATTCCGGTTACATCTCTGTAACCATTTTCATTACTTTTCACACAACAATATCCATCAGCTGTTTCCATTACAGTCGGCCAACTGAGCCTTTATTTTCGATTTAATCGTAAGCGACAAAAATTAAAGTTTTCAGGAAAATGTTTCTTTTTTATAAAATTCAAATATGTTTTACATACGCAAACTGTGGCTTACGATAAAATTTAAGATTATGTAATTTAAATTTTAATTTCAATAAAAAGAGTTAATGTTTTACTACATGTCGCTTACGATTAAATCGAAAATACGGCTCGATTTCTTTCAATCAGCTGCCTCTAAAGTTCCTGAATTTTTATTTAAGAAGAATGTTTTATATAACCCTTCCTCTTTCAAAAAGGCTTTGAAAGTTGAAATCGGCACACTGAGATGAAATATTTTGAAAACAAATTTTATTATAATATAAACCTAAAAGTTTTTCTCAAATTGATTGTTGGAACTCATTGGGCCTTATTACGAGTGTCGTATTTCGACTACGACTACGACAATTTTGTAGTAGATTAAATAAAAAATGTTACAATGTTTTTTAGTCTAGTACAAAGTCGTCGTAGTAGTAGTCGAAATACGACACTCGTAATGAGGTCCATTTACTTTTTCATATTTATAAAGTGCATCGAGAGTAAGTTCCGAAATATTGCATCTAAATCAGTGCTGGCCAAGGAGAGAAATGTATTCGTGTATTAATTTGTAAAAGAAGCCGAGTGAAGTTCGACACCCTGGTGCCACTTTGAGTGACTATGATCTAAATCGTTTAAGTCGTTCGAGAGATCACAGCAGTCTGTAGGATTACACGACTTCAAATGTCGCCAGCTGCAATTGTCGCGCTGTAGCCAGCTACTTAATTATTTTAAGAGCGGCAGCAACATATTTCAGTGGTGACTTTTTCAAGTATTTCACATTTCTAAAAATAAAATTACTTACATTTATATATGTAAGTACTTATGTATATCACGTAGGAATATAAAAACAACTCAATTTATTTCTTTATGTCGATGGTCTCAATTAAAAAGGGGCTGACTCGTATTTTTTGCGAAATTTAGTTTTTCAGTGATTCCAATACAATTCACACAAATACGAGTGCACCTCGTCACAAAAATTTATTTCAATAGTGGAAAAATAACGTTTTTACAAGTAGTTGTAGATTATGAATATTACAGGTTCTATTATTTATGTTTTTATCTTCAATTCTTTGAGTTAGGGCCTTTCTACTTGAGACCAACGATATGAATTTTGGGATATTTTTCACGTTTTGTATTATATTGGCAGCACTTTATTTAGAGCAAGCATTGTTTTGGCTGAGATATGATTGGCTGTTGTGCTCTCGTGGGTGTGAAAGTACTAAAGCTCTTTTGTAAAAGTTTGCACATGGTGCATATGGCTTGGACGTACCTGGTATAAAACATGAATGTATTTATAGGTAATGAATTTTTGACAGTTTGTAGTCGGTAGCCTGCTGTCCTGTATGTGTTTAATGCAATAGCGTTCACATAATATCGTTTGCTTTTAATTTCCCGTTTACTTTTTTGGACTTGATAACTTGCGTCATATATTGCAAATTTGACCCAAATTGAAAATTGCGAAAAACAATTTCTTGTTTTTTAATTACCCAATTTCTCTCTGTCAAATCGAGTTTTCGCTGGGGCTGGAGTTATAGAGAATTTATAAATTATTTACTGCCTTGACAATGTTTTATTTTTAATTCTGTATTGTCTATTTTTAAAGTTGGTTAAATTTTAAATACATTTTTTTTATAAGCACAAACAATTTTATACAAATTAGCATTTCAGTCACATGAGTTAAACGTTGTAAATTAGATGTGTGCTTGGTGTCGGTTGGCTGAGTCTGGTTAGATGACAGAAATACAAATAGGCAGACAGACCGACAGACGCTTTGTTAGTCTTTCAAATGCTTGGAGTTGACCTTCACCTACAAGACGTCATAAAGCGAAATAAAAACAAATAAATATGTAACAAAAATAGTCATCGAAATGTGTTTGTTCTTAGATAGACAGTTCCATCCTATTATGGCTATAAATATAGCTGAATGCTATGGAGAACATACCCAGCAAACATATTCTTTGCAGTAAGATTTTCAGTTAGAAGTACATTGGAAATAATTTTAAATTTTTCTGTCCTCTTAACGACCTTAAGAAATCGATTAAAGGATCGTATTTTTTTTTAATAAGTATGTATCTGAAACGGCTAATAAAATCATAGCAGTTAAAAGAATGACTGGTTACACTTTTCTGCTTAATATTACTAGAGATATGCAGAAAATATACATAAAAGTGTCAATGGCTACATTGGCTGTCTAAAGGAATATCAGGTGGTGAGTGGTAGCGATGCTAGCCTGTCAGTCCCAAGGTAGTGGGTTCAATTCACGCCACAGATCCTGGGTGTTTTCCGCACACAAGCTAATCATTTCGCGGGTTGTGTTTGTTATAAAAATTCATTAGTTAAAGTTCTTTAGATTAGTTGTTTAGTCAAAATTAGTTTTATTTCTAACATCACACGTGTAGACAAAACTGTTCACTGGGTGTTGTCATATCGACAATGCTGTATATTCACAAGTGTGTATGTTACCTATACATGAACACATACATACATATAAAAATATACATGCATATAAATATGTATGTATTTGGTCAGATTATTGTCTGAGTATTTCTCTTGTGGCCAATATAACCAACATTTATTTTATGTTCTGGCCAAATGTTTGTGTGTTTATTTGATAAATTGTGTCCAGTGGCATGTTTAAGGTAAAATTTTTGTATGATTTACAAAGTTTATGGTTATTGCTTTTATTTTCGTGTTGAAAAAAAATGTAATAAATTTGCCCAAATATGTATGTATGTATGTATGTATGTATATGCGTGTATGAATATGTTGCTCGCTCTTGTAAACTAAACGATGAATAGTAATTATCACTTTGTTGTCTTAATAATATGCCAGTAACTACTACGGCTGTTAAATGGCTGCGTAAGACTATTTATAAAATGTTAAAAAAAAATTGAGCTAATCTAAAGCACCTCCTCAAATAAAGTGTTTAACACACTAAACAAATTTGTAAAAATACAAATTACCTCTTATTTGAAGAGTACTATTACAAAAAGTAAATTTTTTAACAAAGTGCGTTCACTAAAAAGCTCTCTCTAAGTATTATTTACAAGCAAGTACCCATTTTCAAACAATACATTTTATGAAAAAGTGCCTTTTTTAAGATAGTACCTTTATCGAAAATGTAAATCTTATGAAGAAGTACCTTTTTACATAAAAGTAATTTTTATGAAAAAGTATCTTTTGTGAAAAAAGTCCATTTTGTGAAAAAGTATCTTTTGTGAATCAAAAATCTTTTTTGTGAAAAAGTACCTTTGTGCAAAAAGTATATTTCGTGAAAAAAGTATTTTTCGTGAAAAAAGTAGTTTTGTTAAAAAAGAATCTCTCGTGAAAAAATTATTTTTCATAAAAAATTATTTTTCGTAAAAAAGTATTTTTTTGTGAAAAAAGTACATTTTGTGCAAAAAGTATATTTTGTGCAAAAAGTATTTTTTGTTAAAAAGCACTTTTTCTGAAAAAGTACCTTTTGTGGAAAATTACCTTCTGTGAAACAGTACCTTTGTGAAAAAAGTATTTTTCGTGAAAAAACTATTTTGCATGAAAAAAATAATTTATGTGAAAAATTACCTTTTGTGAAGCAGTACCTTTTGTGAAAAAAAGCACATTTTGTGAAAGAGTAGCTTTTGTGAAAAGAACCTTTTGTGAAAAAATGTCTTCTGTGAAAAAGTGCCTTTTTTTGTGAAAAAGTACCTTATGTGCAAAAAGTATTTTTTTTTTGTTAAAAAGTAATTTTTGTGAAAACTTAACTTTTGTGAAAAAGTATCTTTTGTGAATCAGTACCTTTTATAAAAAACCTTATTTCATAAAAAAGAACATTCGTTTGAAAAAGGACCTGTTGTAAAAAAAATATTTTTATGAAAAAGTATATATAACGAAAAATTACTTTTATAAAAAAATTCCTTTTTCGAAAAAAGCACCTTCTACAAAAAATACCTTCCTTGTAAAATTTCCATTTATGTAAAACTACTTGAAAAAATACCTTTTAATAATAAGTACCTTTTATTAAAAAGTAATTTTTGTTGAAAAGTGCCTTTTATGAAAAACTACAGTTTATGAAAAAGTGCCTTTTTATGAAGAATTGCCTGGCATGAAAAATAGATTTTATGAAAAAATGAGAAAAGTACTTTTATGAAAAATTTATTATGTATAAAAAAATGCAATTTTTATAAAAAAATTATTTTATAAAAAGTACTTTTTATGAATAAATACCTTTTTTGAATATGTCCTTTTGTGAAAATATTCTTTTGTGAAAAATACCTTTCCTACATAAGTACTCGTACGTTATGTAAATGTACCTTTTGTGAAAAAGTATCTTCTATGAAAGAGTACCTTTCCTAAAAAAGTGCCCTTTATGCAAAATAGTTTTTTATTAAAAAGTATATCTGTGCAAAAGTACGTGGTATCACAAAGTACGTAATTTTTATGAAAAAGTATATTTTATGAAAAATTGCCTTTGATGAAAAAACATTTTTTAAGCAAAATTAGCTTTTGTTCAACATGTAATAATGCCTTTTACGGAAAAGCAGCCTTTTTAAAAAATTACATTTAAAAATATATGTATGTATCTACTATGGAAAAATACCTCTTCTATAAAATAAATACACTTTGAGAAAAAAAAATACCTTTTATGAAAACGTATAAAGATAAAATTGTATTATAATATTTTGCGTTTTCCTTAACACAACTGAAAAATAAATCAAAGGCCATGTTTGCAATCATGAAGATGTCGCTCGTGAGTGATGACGTTAGTCATATGATTTCGTATAAATGTTTTTTTTTTATATGCGTATCATTATATTAGGTTCAACCTTGGATTTTTGTTTTTGTAAAGAATTAAAAAAAACTATCTGTTGGTTTCTGTCTTAGTGCTTTTGTTTTCTTCTTTTTTTCCGAATTCCAAATCGTTCTTTTCCATGCCATTTATGTGAACCATCCCCACCTACGCTCAAAAAAAAAACAAACAAACAAAATTGTTTTTTTTTTCTTCAAATTAATATTTTTTTATCCACAACAATTAATTCGTATTCAATGGCAGCAGTTTTGAGTCTTAAGGTTTAATACGGACGGACGAACGGACGGACGGAAAGAGGTACCTGACTGTTCTTTTTTAAATTATTTATCCATACGGCGTGTTTGCACATGTCTTTGTCTGAATTATTAATCCAATGTGACCATAAATTGTAGTGCTGCTTTGGAATTATTCGTTCATTTTGTTGTTGTTGTTGTTGTTTCGCTTAAAACGTTTTTCTTTTGTTTGGCATTTGGCTGTTTGATTCGTCTGTTTCTTAAGAATAATTTGCATATTTAATGATTTTATCCAACAATTTGTGCATTTCGATCTTATCTTATGTTTATTTTTTTTTCGATTTTGATTTTGATTTTGATTTATAAAACGAGTGGCATAATTATTCATTCAAATGGCGCCCTCAACATTGTTCAACATGACACATCATCAATGATGACACTTTTAGTGGTGCTGTTGTGTCCTCTTTTAATCATTTAAACAAATTTATATTGGATTAAAGCGTTAAGCAAGTGATTAATTATACAAAATAATTTATGTATGTGTGTTTGCATAAAATCTAATAAGATTTGATTAAGATAGAGGTAATTTGTTAAAAAAATGTTTGCTAAATTTAAATGAACACATTTTGTTCACTATTATCGCATTCCAATCAAATGCATTTTTGAACATGAATAACATAAACTAGAGATTACGCAGATAAGCTAAAAGAAAAATTGAGTTGGAGCACTGGTCTTGAAACAGGTAAAAATTTTCAAACTTAACTTCCATATAAAAATTCTCGTATGCCTATTTATGTTGAAAACAAAAACAAAGCACTCAAAATTTTAAATTTTTCCCAGCTGAAAAATCAAGTTTTGAAATATATTTGTTTTAATAAGAAAAAAAGTCTTGTATTTCTTTTTACGGCTTGCTTAAAAAAAATATGTACGACAAAAGAAAATCAAAACTTTTTAATGAAATCTTTTTTTACAACAAAAATGCTGATTATTTTTATTATTCTTTAATTTAATGCTGAGTCTACATTATGGCATTTTGTGACATCGCAATAGTATTTACTAGTGGCAACATTTGCCCTTTCCAATATTTTCCATTGTGTTGTATTGCGTTACCAAAAAGTAATTTACGAAAAATTGTCTTTGTGAAAAAGTACTCTTTCACAACGCACGCTTCTAAAAAAGTACTTTTTAACAAAAACTCCCTTTGAAAGGTACTTTAAAAATATATGTTTGGAAAAACTAAAGTTTCGAAAATTGCTTTCCTTTTTAAAAACTCCGTTTAAAAAATAGGCCTGTGAAACATAATTTTAGCAAAATAAATTTTTGGAAAGGTACCTCTTTAGAAAAGTACTTCATTGAAAAAGAACTCTTCTTTACAAATTACTTTTGGAAAAAATACATTAGTAAATTGAAATTATATTTAGATTTAAGATTTGAACACTTATTGTTGGTTCATGTTTGAAGATACAATAAATAAATATATGTACAAAAAAAAATAAATTGAAATCTTTCCAACACAGGTACCATTTTGATAGAGTACCCTTTCGAAAAAAGTACCCTTTAAGAAAAGTACCTTCTTGAAGAAAAAAATACCTTTTAGCAAAAAGTTCCTTTTTTGAATCAGGCACCTTTCTATAAAAGTAGCTTTTTGAAAAAAGTACCTTTTTGAAAAAAGTAACTTTTTGAAAAAAGTACCTTTTTGGAAAAAGAACCTTTTTGAACAAGTACCTTTATGAAAAAGTACCTTATTTAAAAAATTACCTTTTAAAAAAAGTTAAGAAAACTACTTTTTTGAAAACAGTACCTTTTAAGGAAAGTACCTTTTTGAAAAAAGTACCTATTAACAAACAGTTCCTTTTTTGAAAAAGGTACCTTTCTATAAATTTGCCTTTTTGAAATAAGTTATAAGTTCTATATATATAGTTATTTTATTGAAAAAGGTCTCGTTCTATAAAAGTACTTTTTAAAAAAGGACCTTTTTTGGAAAAAGGAAACTTTGTGGAAAGGTATATTTTTTGCAAAGTCTTAAGTTTCAAAATGTATTTCTTCTAAAAGTACCCTTCTTAAAAAGTTCTTTTTTTTAAAAAAAAATACTTTGCAGAAATGGTACTCTCCCAAAAATGTAAATGTATTGTTAAAATAAGTTTTTAAAAGATTTTGCTTAAACCAACTTTTTTTAGTTATTAAAATTTTAGTTTTTTCTTAAAAATAACATTTTTTTTGGAACATTAGCTTTAAAAAACTTCGTTATTGGAAGAAGTATTTTTTGAAAAAAAATCGTTCGCGAAAATAAAGATCTTTTTAAAGTGATGCTTTTCCGGTATTTATATCCATAATTTTTTTACCTTTTTTGTGCAAATAACAAAAATACTAATAATTACAACAATTGAAAGCTTTAAAATTCTTTCGAATGACTTCTGGATTTGTGCTTTCCTTAGCTTCCCCTTAGTGAAATTGCATTCAGTCTTTTTGTTGGATTATGATAAATACTGGAAAGTACCCATTTCGATTCTAGGCACGTTCTATCATGCCGAAAGAAGAAAAGAAACACAACATGCTGCAAACACTAAACCGAGTGAGTAACTGACTAACAGTCAGTCTGGCTGTAAGATGGAATATTTCATAAGAACGAACGAGTGTGCTCGATGTCTAGCCGCTACTGTGCAAATGCACTCATAGTTGGTCTCTGATGTGTCAAAAGGAACATACTTGCATACAGAGACAGCAACAATAACAAAAAATACTTAAAGACAAAAAGTACAAAATAAATTATAAGAAACAACAATAAGACACATCTTTGTTATGGTGATTTGATAATGGCTTTGATGGCGATGATGTTGCTGATGATGAGAATGATGAATAGTCCCGATACCGCCGTCAATAATTAATATGCCATGCAAGAATCTTTTTATTAATAATAAAGACGAGCGAGCGAAACGTCTTGGGTACTAAAAAAGCTCAAAACGTTTATATCAACACACCCAATAAATAGCAAGTGAAGCAACAACAACAACAACAACAAAAGCTAATTCAATGCAGAATTTGCATGCGGATTACGGACTGCAGAATTGCAATTGTCAAATGCATAAATTATTTTTGATTTTTTTTTCTCACATCTCCTTATAAAACATACGAGTACATGGATCATACCGCAAAGATGGCTGCAACAAAGTTAAGAATAAAATTCCTTAAACATATTCAATAAATATGCCATCAATATAGACAATCAAGCGGACAGTTCGTCCGCCACAAGACAGACCGGCTGACGAACACACTGCCTGCCAGTCATTTATGTAGTATACGAGTATTGTACAAAATCTCGTTGTACTCCATTATCACATGTGTTGATTTATAACCACTAACGTTTCAACCATTAATGCCAAACATCGGCATACGTTGATAATGATATTAATTGTTGTTGGCAAGGAATTTATTTATATGTACAAGTGTACGAGTACATAAATAATTCAAGCGCACTCACACTTACGCACCAGCTTTTTGTATTTTAATTTATTTCAAAAGGCTCACTCACGACAATTAAAAATCAACCAAAAGTCCAGAAAAAGTGATATGTAGTATAGTATTATGTAGTCATTTAAAATATTTAATAACTTGTGTTATGCGCCACACCAACTCCAACCATTTTTTTTTTTTTTTTTTTTTTTTTTGCTCTGTCTCGGGCATTTCAGTTAATCATCCATCAGCCATAAAATATGGGGAAATTCATCAAAACATTCATAACAGCCACAAGTTGAAATAAAAAATAAAAAGAAATGAGCAGATTTATGAAAACTTAATGCAGTCGAGCAAATCTTAATTAAATACATATTCATATTTATATTTTGCTCAACTGCACAGATCGAGCCAAGGCGAACTCATACTAGGTGGTCGCAAGGGATCAGGTGACTATTTTCGCTCCTTACAAATTAACGGCCTGGCCCACGATGTCGACAAGAAAGTTTCTTTCGCTTACTTATATTGAAAACAAACAAAAAATAAGAGAATTTGTTTTTGTTTTCAATGTAAGTAAGCGAAAGAAACTTTCTTATCGACATCGCGGGCCAGGCCGTAAATATACGTTGGATGTCAACACACATTTTTCAGTACATTTTTTTTTTTACATTTTGAGTATAAATTTCTCAAAGCGAATTGAGCTGAGTATATCTTATATGAAATGGTTTTGTATCGAGCCATAACCACTAAAAAAAATTTTTGTTGAGGAAAATTCATTATTTTCAATTGGAAATATTAGATTTTGGTCAAAAAATTAAGTTTGAAAATTATGTCGCTTAAGCTGTTGTTGGCACTTATGGCACGATATTATGATCTTTGTTATTTTTTTTTCTAACCATTCATAATGGACGTCTAGTATAAAACTAATGACCTGTATTGTGAGTTGCTTGGCTTCAGATACCAAAATCTATTTTGCATAACTTGTAACCAAATGAAATATTACTCGTATAACAATAGTATTTATTAATAATAATAATAATAATAATAACAATATCTGACACGTGTACATACAATATTTAAATCTAAACCTTGTACATTTTATATACTTAAATACCAGGTTTACCAGGTAAAATTCAAATTTGGTGCCAGTAAGAAGTAAAGAATTTTTTCTAAATAAGCTTCGCAAAAGCACAGCTGTGGATGTTATTAAAAGAAGCCAACCACTTGTGTCGATTATAACCATAAATGCAACCCTCATCTAATGAGTTGAATTTTTTAAATAAATGTAAACCCGGTGTAAGGGTTGCAATTCGTTTCACTTTCACGTAGGAAAATTAACAGCAGTGATGCTTGTCGTTTTGCCAATTAGCAGAAAATTACAAAATTTTAGAAAGACAAAATGACAGCAATAAAAAAATATTCTGGAGTCAACTCTGCAACAAGAAGTAATAAAATTATTTATATTTGTATTGGCTCTAAACTTCTTAGTGAACTATTACACAGATAACACCAAAACTAAGCTGCAAGCTGCTTAAGATTTATTCTGCAAACGGAGTTTTCCGTGATGCCAAAAGCTAATCAAATTTTAGTTATTTTACGAAGACATCTCTTTATTGTTTAAAAATGAAACCACAATCTATTGATGGTTTGCTGTGATGGGAAAACATTAAAAGAATTGAATTACGTATTCAGCACAAAGGGAACTTTTGTAGCAGAACAGTGTGCTGAGACGCAGTCAGCCATTTAATTTTTAGCAACAGTAGGCTGAGACACAGTCAACCATCTCTGCTATAAGAACAGCGTGCTGAGATACAAATACAGTCAGGCAATCTTTTCTATGAGACCAGTACGCCACTCACACTCAACCATCTTTTCTGTAGGAAAAATATTATGAAACACATTAGTCATCTTTACTATAAAAACAGTGTGCTGAGATAGTCTGGTATTTATTATATAAGAAGAGTATTATGAGCCACAGCAGTCATATTTGCTATAAGAACAGTGTGCTCAGATTCAGTTAGCTATCTTATCTTTTAGAAGAGTATAATGAGACAAAGTCAGCCATGTTTGCTGTGAGACCAGTGTGCTGAGAAATATTCAGCCATCTTTTATATAAAAATAATATTATCAGACATAGCAGCCATCTTTGCTATAACAACAGCGTGCTGATATAAAGTCAGCCATCTTTTGAATAAGAAGAGTAGTAGGAGACACAGTCAGACGTCTTTTCAACATGAGCAGTGTGCTGAGATACTACAACCATATTTTCAATAAGAACAGTGAGATGAGACACATTCAGCTATTTTTTTTAATACGAACACAGTGCTCGGTATTGGTCAGTTATTTTTTCTATAAAAGCATTCTACTGAGACACAGTCAGCCATCTTTGCTATAAGATGCAGTGTGCTGAGACACAGTCGGACGTCTTTTATGCAAGAGCAGTATGCTGAGATACAGTCAACCATGTTTTTTAAAACAACAGTGTGCTGAGACACATTTAGCTATCTTTTTCATACGAACAGAGTGTCGAGACTTAGTCAGACATTTTTTCTAAAAGAATACAGTGCTGACACACAGTCACCGATGTGCCAAAAGGGCGAGTTTAAAACCTTTTCAAAAACCTCTTAAACAGGATTCAGATGTCGCTTCCGATTTTTTTTTATAAAAATACTTTATAATCAGTGAAAAGTTACTCACGATCTCAACTCTAATAAGTTTTAAAATAGTGACTGTTTTAATTAACACTCAATCATATTTTCTAACATTTAAATAAGAGAATATTGTCATTATAAACTTCATACATGTGACAGCAAAATATGCAATTATCATTCATATTAGTTTAAAAAAAATTTTATTTATTCCATTATGTCAGCATTAAAATGTATCCGAACATTTATTATTGTCACTGTTTGTTGATGTTGTTGCTGTTACTGTCACAAAAACAATAAAAACAGTGTTCAATCATCTTCATCATCGGCGTGATGATAACGATCATCAACGCGATATACAAATTGTCGTCATTGGCACATGATGGTTATAATGATGCAACACTGTCAGTTAAAAGAATAATGGAATTGATTGCTTTGATATTCACGGAATGGTTTAAAATGACGGGACGGCTTAAATTTATCTAGAAGCGTTGATTGCAATTACTCATTTTATTTTTTGGAATTTTCTTTTAAATAAATTATTTATTCGAAGTGTTAATTGCCACAAAGCTATTAAAAGGTAATAAAATTTTCTATAAATCCGTCGTATGTCGTACTCTAAAACAAAAATGATTTTGATTAAAGTAAACTTGAAATACAAATTAATTTTTTTAGAGTATGTCCAAATATCTGTAATCTTTTCATTATAATATATTTTTAGCCCCGACCATAAAAAGGGATGTTATAAGTTTGTAGTGTGTGTCTGTGCGGTCCACGGCTGTACCGATTTTGATTTACTTTTCTCTGATTGAAAGGTGACTTTATCGGGAGTCTTCTTAGCTATGTTTGAAGAAAATCGGTTCTTTTCTAGATATATTTGGGGGTTTTAAATTTTTTAATTTTTGATATTATTTCTATATTTTTTTTAAATATTTAATTTTTGTATTTGGGTCTATTTTGGACAGATTGGAATTTACAAAATAAAAATTTTCAACGGCAACATTTATTTTCCTTGTCAAAGCGAAGAAAATGAATATCATGTTCATTGGGAAGTAAAAATTTTTAGGGACGAAGTATTGCAAAAGTTTAAGCGCTGAAATTTTTGAAATCATGCAGCTTAAGAGAAATAAAACGCCATGTGTAGTTTTGCGCAAACTTAGGAAAGTAAATAACAATTTCCTGAAATCGTGCCACAACCGCCAAAAAAGGTTAACCGACACATTTTTTGGACTTCGTTTTTTTATCGCTAATAATCGATTTTGGTCAAAAAATTCAGTTCGAAAATGATGTCGCTTAAGCTTTTTTGGCGGTTATGGCACGAAACTTCTTGATTTGTAATTTAACTGACTGCCAACAAACTAGAGCTGTCACAATTATCCAACTCATTTCCATGATTTTAATCCCAAAATTGCCTTAATTTAATCATTAATTTGATTAAAATGTATGATACATTTAATCGTTCTACAAACATTTCATACATAAGTATATATCTTTATACGTACGTATTGCAGATTTAATGAGCTGCGATAAGTATGTTAATTGAAGGTTAGTGAAATATTAAATTAATGAGACTTAATAACACCAACAACAACAACAACAACAACAATTTTACAGTGAAACTATTGAGCTTAACAAAGACTGGCTTTATAAATCTTTAATAGATGAATTACAAAACAAAAACAAAATGATTGTGTGAAAGCATTTCCTTCTTATTTAATGTCAATATAAAAAAACAGCAAGATTAGCAAAGCAAATGCAAGTGAATTTAATTTGTTATATAAAATCTGCAGTGCAAGCGGATTTCACTTACATACATACGTATTAGAAAACTTTCGTAAGTGAACGGTCTACTGGGAAGGTTTGGTGGACCACATCAGAAATCGCGTTAGAGGAAAAAAAGTTTTTCTGAGCAAGCTCGTCTGTGGCAAAGGCTGGAAAGTTTTCTGACTATGGCCAGCTTTAACCAAACTGAGAAACTCATACTTATGTGAATATTTATGCCAGTGTGAAGCCTGTATGACAATTTAATATTTCTTTTTAAGACAAATAAACTATTTTTAGAATTTTACATTAACACTTGCGTGCCGTTTTTTTGTTTTTTTTTTGCTACTGGATTTTTATACAAAAAGCGCATTGATTTAATTCTAATAGAAATTCTCTGTAAAAAATGTGAACTTGATAATCATTCGCAAGATGACAACTGCGTACCAGGAAACTAGAAAAAAAAATCAAATCAAATAAATAAATAAAGAGTTTTGAGCTGCAGCACTAAAAAATAAATAATATCACAACAAATAAACAAAAACAAAACCAGCAACAAAAATATGTATTGAATGCATTTCAATTGAATCAACAGAATTTAATTGCATACAAACACGAAATTTACACTTACCCACACACACACACACACACACACTTTTGTATGCATGTATGTCCATCCACAAGTATCTGTATGAATTTAAACGAGAATGGAATTGAAACTGTAAACGAAATACTTGTGCATTGGTAAAATGAACTTGTAATCTAAAGCCAACTACATTTGAAATTGTTGTTATAGTTTATACTATTTATATTTATATAATATATATATTTATTTACTGAAATCAAAGTTAAAACATCAACAAGATTTCTTTGTTACATACAATTCCGAAATTCATTGTGAATTTTAAAAGAAATTTGTTCGTGCGTTTTTTTTTCTCTTCTAGTTTGTTTCTTGTTGTTGGCAGCACTTTTTGCATTTGAAATTTATAGAAAAAAAAAATTATCAAATACATTTTGGCTGGCAGCCAGCGAAAATTTTAACTTTAATTAACTGTGTTAGTTATTTATAATTAAATTACAATCATTTTAACGCCTTCAAAACTATTGCCGAGAAAAAAAATTTTTTTTATTTAAATTTTGCTTCCTGGTAGTCTCATCAAATTGAAAAAATAATTTCGATATTAAAAAAACCTTAATTAAATGTATGCAGTAAAATTAAATCTGTTAAAATAGGCTGTTTGGTGATTTCAGCAACATTAAGTTATTTTTTTTCCTGCAAATTGCGCTGGGAATAATAAATAATTAATTCAAGAGATTTATTATTCGACATATTGTCATAATTATATTATAAGTGAAATTTATTTGCTGGTGGTCAAGCGATGCCCATATGCATTCCATTGTTGCTTTAACAAATCGTCAGTAGACTTCAACCACACATTTTGAACAGTCACAAACCTCTTATCTTATGCACAGACTTTCATAAACTATTTGAGAATTCACAAATATTAATATCCATGAAAATCACAAAAGAAAAATAAGCATAGTAGGCTTAGTAACTTATACATGTGATTTTCAGGGATATTAATATTTGTGAATTCTCAAATAGTTTATGAAAGTCTGTGCATAAGATAAGAAGTTTGTGACTGTTCAAAATGTGTGGTTGAAGTCTACTGACGATTTGTTAAAGCAACAATGGAATGCATATGGGCATCGCTTGACCACCAGCAAATAAATTTCACTTATAAATAATTAATAATAATGAACTAACATTTACATTGCATATAAAAGTAAAAGTAATAAATTCAGTAAAGTGCAACTTTGATGTTTTCACGAAGGGTTTCGTATGGCGCTTGTTTCTTTTTGGCGATGTTTTCGTTTTTATGCAAATTTTTTCGGTTTTAGGCGCTTTTTAGTTTTATCGTTTTTTTTTTTTTTTTTTGCTTTGGCGCTTTTTTCCTTTTTCGTGTTTTTTATTTTTGTTTTTTGACGACCGTTTTGGTTTTGGGATTATTTTAGTTTTAGCGTTTTTGAAAATTTCAAGAGATTTCCTCTTACAGTTTCCAAGATACGCCTACCTTGTATATAGATAATTATAATATAATTAATAATATAAATAACTATAATAAAAATAATCGAATTCTAAAAATTTTAAATTTCTTCTATTCTTCCTTATAATAACCTCACAAGTCCATTTTATGTGATTGACAACTTTCTGGCAAAAAAAAAGTATATTTCAATTCAAGCCAATGTCATATTTGCAATAAATAAACGCGCATCTGTATTTTATTTTATTTGCTATAAAAATATACTCATTCCTAAATTCTTTTTGCGTTATTATTTTTAAAATAAAATATTTTAACTTCACTAGTTTTTTTTTCTTTTGTTCTGCAACATTGAAAATGATATAAAGATTAATGCGACACGATAAGAAGAGCTCAACATTTAAATTAACACAAAAATTAAATTTTATTTATAATTAAAATAACAATATTAATAAGACGTTAAGAAACCACAAGCTTCTTTTATTAAAAGCAATAAAGAAAAAAAAACTGCAACAATATCAAAGGTTTATTAAAAAAAAACGCATAAAATATATTTAAAAAAAAAGATGCCAAAGAACTAAAATCTTTATTGCAAACAGACTGGTTTTGTATAATTTTTGTTGGTTGGTTGCTTTAATTTATCAGGAAGTTTAAGTTTATACTTATTTAAGACTGAGACCAAGAAAACAAGTAAAAGAGGAAGAGGATGAAGAACAGCTTAAACAACTTGAGTGGGTATTTCGATATAAAAAAAAGAAGAAGTATATGTATATGACAATAATATTGGTAACATAAACGGTGCACAGCCAATGGCTAAAAACAACAGTTGACAGAAGTGGACAAAATTGCTATAAAGAATAAACAGCATCTTTTTTCTCTTCATTATTTTGATTTTTTTGTTTTTTATTTGTATTGTTAAAAGTAGATGTAGATGAAACAAACCGTAAATGAAAAAGCAGTTAAATGCACAAAATTATCACATCACACCAATAACAAGCCATCCGGTCAAAACTGACCATCACAACCTCAACGGGGCAACAATAAAACAAAAATACTAAGCTTAAAGGAATCAGTTGATTAATCAAAAAATAATAATTTTCATTAGCAGCAGCAAATTTTCTAGGTATTGCAGGCTGCCATTTCCAAGAGAACCATCTCACTTGGGTACTGTTACGCCCCATTGTGCTGTTAAAGCCTTTTGCTTTGCACTTTCGCTTTAAATTGCTGGAGCAATTTAAAAAAAATAAATTTTTGACAAGATCAGATGGAGGGAGTATGCCTAGAGACTGAAACAAAAATTACAATTTAATTTTGTTTGTACTGCATTAATGCCTAGAACTCTCATTTGGTTAATATTAAAATAAATACAAAAAGTTGTTGGTTTCCTCAGAGCCAGTTAAGATTTCTACATGATTGTGAAGTTGCCTGAATTAAAATCAACCACAAGATCATTTAAGACACAGCCATATAACGAGCCATAGCCGCCAAAAAAGCTTAACCGACACATTTTTGGATATCGTTTTTTTTACGAAATCGATTATTTATGGTCGCAAATGATCGATTTTTTTTTCAAAAAATTAAGTTCGAATATTATGTCGCTTAAGCTTTTTTGGCGGTTATGGCACGATATCATTATGGCACAAACGATGCATCAGGTGTCGCAGTGCCGGTGTTTGGACTTCTATTCTATTCTATATGATTTCATAAAGCACAATATAAAAACTTTTAATGTCGTGCATGCATGCTATGGCAACCAACTATTAAAAGCAATAAATGTCACAGCAGGTATATGACAAGGGTGTATTCTATCCCCACTTTTGGTCTTAATATTGAACGAGCAAGTACTAGTAAGAGCTATTGGCAATCATTCCCAATGCGTTATTAGCTGAGATCCTATAAAATTAGAACGCCTACAGGATTTTTTATGCCCATATGATATTATTCTACGCTGAAGCATTTGATATGCAGCCAAAAATGTATGCTTTAGCTCGCTTAGCTATGCCAGTTGCATCAAAAATTAATATAGCAAATAAACACAAAAAAGTTTAATATTAAAATTTAAGAAAAAGAAGGTTAACTTAAGAATTAACTCCACGTAGAATTAACTCCATGTTAATTCTACATGAACATGGAGTTAATTCTACATGATTTACAGTATTGTTTAAAGGAAAGTTTTCTTTTTGAAATAACTTTATTTCATGTTGATTTAACATTCCAATACTGTTAAATTAAAATGAAGAATCATGTTGAATCAAAGTCATTTCAAGTTGAACAAACAGCAGTTTTACACTCAATAACATGATGAACCATATTGAATCAAAGTTATCTCACCAAAGAGGCAACAATTTACTATTTAACAACTCTGTATACAAAAAACCGGTGACCAAATAAACACCAACAGAACTGCAACTAACCAAACTGCCGACCGAACAACATTGATGGTCATGCGTGTGGTGACGTGAAAAAACATTAAAATTAAAAAATTTCAACAAAAAAAAGAAATCAAATGGACAAGTATTTTGCACATGTTTAAAAGAAATAAAATATCGTAGAGAAATAAATACTTAAACACCCGTTCCCACACACACACACACACATTCACACTCACAGAAGACAATAGTTAATAATATTAAAATTTTAATTTGGAGGTCAACTACTTAATACTTCTCTAGAACCAACCAACCAACCAACCAGCCAGCATCCAATAAAGCACAACTTTTTCCTCTTCTTATTTAAAGAAAAAACAAGAAACTTAATTTTAAGAATTGCAGACCAGCAGCAGCAGCAACAAAAACCAGAATTTAATTTATTTAAGAAATGGAAATTTCTGTTAATGCTGCCACTGATGTTGAGCAACAGGAAAAACACAAACAATTTATTAAAAAGAATTAATAAGAGTAAATGTAGCAAGAACAATTTTATTTAATCTAAATCTTTCGTTTAATATGCTGACCTTCATTCCTTGATTAAATATCTTTAGTCACTGTCACAGGACATACAAGGAACAACCAACCACAAAACAACAAACATGCATAATGATGTGAAAAAATGTGTGTGGTATGTGGTGTCTGGTGGAAAAAAAATATTTAAAAAATGAATTCCGTTTTGAAAAGGAAAGAGATTTATGTTTAAGAACAAATAAGTCTCTCTGCTCAATACACGAAGGTCACAATAAATCCACTGAAAGGTATAAAAAACAATTAATTTAGTTGACATTCAACAAACAACACTAGTGCTGCGACGTACTATTCAACTTTCTCACTTATGAATTCAAAAGTTTTATGGGATTTTTTGCTAAAAATAATATATTTTTTTATAATATTTACAAAAATAAATCTAGTTTCATTATATTTATTAAATTTAAGTAAAATTCAAGCTTTTTAATGGACACACAAATTGCTTACACGTGCCGGGATTTTTTGTATTACAGGTTTTTCCGTAATCGCACAAAAATAGTTACAAGATTAAGTTCTTGGCATTTTCAAACACATTAAATTTAAAATAGATTAAACTTAAAATTTATTATTACACATTTTATTTAGGCGTAACGAGTTTTGTAAATTAATTGACTTTACAAAATTCAAAAATAGATTCTACAAAAGAAAAATATTAACAAACAAAAATTAATAATTTACAGCAAAAAAAAAAATGTAAGAAAATCTCTATCAAAATCTAAATGTAAATCTATTGTAATGTAAATGTTTGTTGAAATTTCAAGATTAATTTATTATCTTATGTTATTTTTGTTTAAATTATTGTTGAGAGGCAGGAGATAGCAACAATCTCGGCAATATGTCTGCGATGCATTTCTCTGTGTAACGGAAACGGCATCGGCCAATGCTGTTTAAAAGATCTCGAAGCTTGAGGATAGGGACTTGAACAATTTTCTTTCGTTCTACTTCATGAACGTCTTTACAGTATATGCATGATATTCTGAAGGGTAGAGCAATGCTACTCCAGGTAGAATAAAGGGTATTGAATTTTAGAGGGGTGGGTCAAAATAGGAGTGTCATACGGCATTAACTCAGCGTATTCACATTGTAAGCAACTTCCAGATCATTACTTTGTTTACCACGCAGAATTACTTAAACTTCAATTAAACCTGCCATTGCCATAACCATACAAAACAGCTGTTCGAACCAAACTGCATTTGATTATAAGCGCCTTGCCATATTTTTATACTTTTTTTTTTAAGAGAACTAACACTCATTCAATGATTGCCTACTACTATTACTAGCTGTTACCTTCTTTAGAAAAGGGATAGTGATAGAGAAAACAAGTGGGTAAGGAAGAGATAGAGGAAAGCCTCATTATTTTACAACTCTGATTTCTGCACGTTCTGATTTCTGCACCATTACCATAGAAACCAATTTAATTTCGATTTTTCGCCATAACCATAAAGAGCTGTTTGCTGGTTAGACATAATTCTTGTTGCATTTCTGAAATGAATAAACAAATGAAAGCATAAACAGCTGTTTATGTTTATGGCAGCACTAATAGGAGAAGCAAATATATGTATGGTATGACACGTCGCATTGAATATCTAGGTTGATTTAGGTTGAAAAAAGGGGCAACTACTTTGACCAAATCCCATACGGTATCACCCTTATGCCCTCTTCGGTATGCTCTACATACTACCAATGATGCGGACTACCCAAAATACACCTATCTGTCGAGGAAAACCTATTCGATAAACCAGTCATTCCCATAAACACGCATGTTCTATTTATTCTCTTAGGTCTTTTAAAGTCAAAGTCCCTAAGACATTCCAAGTCCGGTCGATCCTTATGGAAAACTTATCTTTTAATCTGATCAATAAAGCTGCGGAGCTGAAGGCAACCGGACGGGTAATAAGCTGTGGATAGTGAACAGCCTTTAGATATGAAAGTAAGCTACGAACAAGTATTTTTTTTTTATTAAACATAAGCACTCCAGTACCTGGATTCAGTAACTTTTTGCGAACCGAAAATCGTAATATAGGGTGTTTTTTTAGAGGTATAGAACTTCGAATTGAAATAAAACACAAGAAAATCGTTTTAATGTCCATCAGTTTGGCTTTATTGGAAGGATAATTTTATGCCATTAACGTTTAAATATGATTTCGGGCATGTGGCCGCCGCGGCTGGCTCGAATAAAGCCAATTCTACAGGTCCAATTTTCAACCACTTTTTCGAGCATATGGGGCCGTATGTTGGCAATAACGCCACGAATGTTGGCTTCCAAGTCCCCTAACGTTTCTGGTTTGTTGGCGTAGACGAGCGACTTCACATATCCCCAAAGAAAATAATCCAATGGTGTCAAATCACACGATCTTGGTGGCCAATTGACCGGTTAACCGAATTAATTGCTCTGATGGACGATTATGTCGACCATAAAATGGACGGAGCTTGCGGTAAACTTCGCGAACTGAACCATTATTTTCGAAATAAATTTGCACGATTTGCAAGCGTTGTTCTTTTGTCAACCTGTTCATGATGAAATGGCAAACCAAACTAAATATTAATCACTTGACAGCTGACAAAATGGCCGCCAGTTAAAAAAGTGATGCCAACTTAAAGTTCTATACCTCAATAAAAAACACCCTATATTTATCGATACAGTAATTCGTTTGCTGTAACGATAATGTTATTCTGAAATTTCTTTTTAACGACAGTATGCATCTGTATTCTACTCGCCATTTAATTGGTTTTCATGTGGCATCTCTGCACACAAAATGGCAAAAAAAAAAGCACAAAGAAGAATTAAAGAAAAACTAAATGAATTTAAAATTGTTATATTACTTTTTTTACCTCAACCGACAGTGAATATCGTTAAAATAATTGGCT